>CP136062.1:196033557-198433557 GCA_032622095.1 Siphonodentalium dalli
ATATCCCGAACATTCTCTGCATTATCCGAAAAGGTAGCAAATTGTGACTCACTCGGTTATTATACGTGTTAGTTAATTAACTGACAACTACATATTCTATTCCCAGTTGTCCAGTTCTGTATGGGGCATGACAAATTCATTTTAAAGTATGTAATTTTGCCGAGAACCTCTTTTGTGATTTTGGCCATATTTATTGGAAGGAAATGGGCAGAACATTGAGACAGAACTGAGATGGACCATATTCTTTGGCTATTCTGATCCATTATGATAAAAGCAATGTCTACAGGATATAGTGTGGATGCCAAGATCGTAGCCAGGGAGTTACTCTGTGATCACATGTGAGGTGAATAGGTATATACAACGAGTTATTGTATGTCATGACTGTTATGAGTAGGTATACAATGAGTGACTATATGGTTATACGTGGGATGTCCATGGTAAGATGCATCTAGGTATATAGGAGAGGTCATGGTCAGGTGTGAGGTGAATCGGTATGCATGGAGTGAATTATGGTGTATGATTGTGTATATCCAGTAAGGGTGCATCCGGTGTGCCTGTATGGTCATTGGTGCGGTGTATGGATATAGCGACATGGTCATCTATGTGTTGATTATGTATATATGGAGTGACTGTAAGGTCATGGGTGGGATGTACATGTGTTGTCTGTATGATCATGGATGGGTGTGTGGATAAATAGGTAGTGATTTTATGGTTATGGGTAATGTGCATAGGCATACATGGAATGAATGTACGGTCATTATTGAATATGAATACCTGGAGTAAGCTGGGTGGACATTATCGAGCGTGTGGGTACATAGGGAGTGTCCTTGTGGTAACGGGTGGGATGTATATTTATATATATCGTGGATGTATTATCATTAGTGGGTGTATATGGCTTAGCTGTATTATCACGGATGGCCTGTATAATTATACAGTGAATTGCTGAATTGTCATGTGTGAGGTGTATATGCAAGTATGGATTATTTGAGTGGTCGTATGTGCGTTTTTGTGTATATCTGAACGGGCTGAATGCCCATTAGTGAGGGTTACATGTATACCTGGAGTGAATCTATGGTCTAGGGTTGCATATGTATATCGAGTGGTTATATGACTATGTGTGTCGAATAGGTATACAGGTAATGACTGTATGGTTAATGGTGAGATGAGTACATGTAGGTATACAAGTAGTGACTGTATGATCATAAATGTAATGAACATCTATACAGGGGGTGACAGGCGTATGAGTATACATGTGCCTGGTGTTCCTGTTTGGTGACTCGTGTCGGTATCGCCATGTGTAGGTTATACCAGTACACACACGTGTTGCTTTATTGTCATGGGCTATGTGTATATAGCGAGTGGCTATATGGTCATGGATGAGGTGCATATCCATACATGGAATGACTATATATACTGACATGGCTGGGGTGTATTAGTATATCTAGAGTGGCTACTCGGCTATGGTGTGACAAATAGGGATACAGGGATTGGCATGGCCACTGTTGGGGTGAATATGAATACAAGGATTGACCATGATCGTGTATGAATGTTTTGAATAGGTACACACGGTGTGACTATATGACCATAGGTCAGGTGAAGGAGTATACCAGGTAACATGGGTGAGGGTATGTGTATGAAGCGAGTGGCTATATGGCCATTGGTGATGTGCATATGTATACCGGAATGATTTTATGGTCACTGTTGTGGTGTTGATGTATATATTGATTGTCCATTTGACCATGCGTTTGGAGAATAGGTATAACATTATGGCCAATGGTGAGATGAATGGGTATACATGGAGTGACTATATGGTTATGGGTCATGTTTAGGAGTATACCCGGTATGCCTGCATTGTGACGCGCGTGGTTGTATGGTCATCCGTGGTCATGGGTCAGGTATATATGTATACAGTGGGTAACTATATTGTTATGTCTGTGGTTTTATGTATATATGTAATGACTGTGTGATAATGGGTGGCTATCGCTTTCCACGATATGACATCACCTCTCTATTGATTATCATATCCTTGAGTTATTGTGGAAAGCGACAGCCACCAATGGTTCACGTGTACAACCCACCCATTACCCCAGTCACTCCATATGTACATAAACACCACACAAATGACAACATAGTCACCCACTTTATACATGTACTAGTACACCTGATCATACAGCCATACTTGGTTATACCCGTACATACCACAAATGACGATACAGCCACGAGTCACCAGGCATGAACACCAGGTATACACCTACACCCAACCATATAGTCACTCTATGTATACATATTCACTACATTCACGATCATACAGTCACTCATTGTTCATTCATATTCACCTCACCATGGACCATATAGCCACTACATGTATACCTATTCGCCATACCCATGACCATGGAGTCAATCCAGGTATACATATGCACATCACCAATGGTGAGCCCTTCCAGATATACCAATATCCGCACATACGACCACTCATAAGTTCTATACTTGCCATACTCATACACGCCATCCATGATAATAAATCTACTCCCCATACAACACCAATGTTAACACATCCCCAACATATATAAATATACGTCCCACCGTTACCAACAGGGCACTCCCTATATACCCACACATCATTCATGACCATACAATAACTCCCTGTATACCTATTATCCTCATCTATGATCATAACTTCCTGGCTACCATCTTGGCTTCCACTCTGTATCCAGTTGATACATTTTTTATCATTATGGGCCAGAATACCCACATATCATGGTTCATCTCAGTTCAGTCACAAAGTTCTGCCCATTTCCTTTCAATAATATGGTTCTCCGCAAAATTACATACTGCAACTTTAAAATGAATTTCATGCCCCATACAGAACTGGGACAAACATAATAGAACGTAGTTGTCAGTTAATTACATTGTAACTAACACGTACAATAACCAAGTGAGTCACAATTTGCCACTTTTTTCGGATAACGCTGATAATAATGTTCGGGATATGTTAATTTTTAACTTTCTACAAATTTGGTTACCATTTTGGAAGCCATCTTGAGCAATTTAGTCTATAAACACCGCAGTGTGACACATTTAAAATAGACCAAAACAATAAACACCTTTCAATCCAAAGATATTACATTTTACTTGAACAAATGGTCGAACCCTGAAAAGTGAATTCTTGCCGATATTTATGTCCAATATTTCTGGTGACAATAGTAAAAATTATCCATGGTGCATCAGACATGTTAGTATGCAATGTATAGAAAACAGATTAGCCAATTGTGTACATCAACCACAACTTGTAAGCGATTACAGGACACCCTGGGCAATATTTACCATTTTCCATATTTTAGCGGCCATTTTCGCAGCCATTTTGAGCCAAGGTAAGATTTATGGTTCCAGAGATTTTGAATATTCATAGGTAATGATATGCCTCACTTACATTACAATGTTCTTTTCATTTCTTGTTGAAATATGACTAGAATCCCAATGGTGATTTTTTGTAAAATTTTGTACTCCGTTCTGTAAAATCGATCGGAAGGGGTTAGGACCCCAATAATTGCATATTTAATTGCTCCAATGATCAGTTAATATAAAAAACACAAAATAAAATTGCATTACTCAACCAGTTCCAAACAGCATGAATTGATCTAGAAGATATTTGTGAAAAAATGTCATATTTTCAACTTCCGGCAGCCATTTTGGCGGCCACCTTGGATGGTGAGTTTCAATTTTGGCCCAAAAAAGTGTCATTTCATTTATGTCTTAGCTTCACGAAAATATATACATTTATATACATTTTACTAGATTTTCCCGCTATAATTTTCATAAAACTGGCTCACTTTTAGTTCTAGAAAATGGATCGTGTTGGGGGGGGGGGGGGGGTAACAAGTCTCGTTATTATCAGAAAACGACATGAATATATATTTCTTAAGTTGATCGTATCGATTTAGGGATGTATTGGTTGTGATAGTACAACGTTCCAGTGGTGTACGCACATACACACACGTTGGACGAATGCAATCATGTCAATAAAAGTGATTTTTTTACGTTTTGATGGGTGACCCGATGACCCCCTTCTTATCTTAAAACCCCAGGAAAAGTTGCTTCTTAAGTTGTGTTTTTATAATTAGTATATATCAAAGTACTTTGAGACCAAAAATTATGGATGTACGCGAAAGTGTAAACAAAAGTGAAAAAATCACGTTTTGGGGTTCAGCATGGGACCCCCTTTCTTATCTGAAAACCCCAGGAAAATCCCTTTCTTAAGTTGTGTTTTCTTAATCAGTACACTTAGGAGTATCATCAAACCAAAATTCATCGATGTACGCGGAAGTGTAAATAGAAGTGATTTTTGGCACTTTTTGGGGTTCAGTGCTCAGCCCCTAAACCCCAGGAATGCGCAACTTAAGAAATCGGTTTTTCAGAATGTTCCATTATTGGTACCAAATTTAGGGGGTCAAACCTTTTGTACGCAAAAGTGTAAATAGAACATATGCGGGCTCCCGAACTATAACATCCATGACAAATTTCATGATGATCAGACGAGCAGTATGACCTGTAGCCCGCGCCAATGGAATGAATTTTGAAATCCGAAATGGCCGCTGGTGGCCATGTTTTTTTGCCGAATGACCCCAAAATAACTCGTTCCCATCTACATGACAATGTCAACATTCATGACAAATTTCATAAAGATCGGACCAAAGGTACGACCTGTAGCCCCGCGCCAAAGGATTTAGTCATACAAAGAGTAAAATCCAAGATGGCTGCTGGCGGCCAGTTTTTTTGGCCGTATGACCCCAAAACGACTTGTTCCCATCTACATGTCATTGTTAACATCCATGACAAATTTCATGAAGATCTGACCAAAGCTACGACCTGTAGCTTGCGCCAAAGGATTTAGTCATGCATATGGTAAAATCCAAGATGGCTGCTAGCGGCCATGTTTTGTGGCCGAATGACCCCAAAATGACTCGTTCCCATCTACATGTCATTGTTAACATCCATGACAAATATCATGAAGATCTGACCAAAGGTACAACCTATAGGCCGCACCAAAGGATTTAGTCATGCACAGAGTAAAATCCAAGATGGCTGCTAGCGGCCATGTTTTTTGGCCAAATGACCCCAAAATGACTCGTTCCCATCTACATGTCATTGTTAACATCCATGACAAATATCATGAAGATCTGACCAAAGCTACGACCTGTAGACTGCACCAAAGGATTTAGTCATGCATAGAGTACAATCCAAGATGGCTGCTAGCGGCCATGTTTTTTGGCCGAATGACCCCAAAATGACTCGTTCCCATCTACATGTCATTTTTAACATCCATGACAAATTTCATGAAGATCTGACCAAAGCTACGACCTGTAGCCCGTGCCAAAGGATTTAGTCATGCAAAGAGTAAAATCCAAGACCAATTTCATGATGATCAGACAAGCAGTATGACCTGTAGCCCGCGCCAATGGATTGAATTTTGAAATTTTGTCAATGTCAACATTCATGACAAATTTCATAAAGATCAGACCAAAGGTATGACCTGTAGCCCGCGGGAAAGGATTTTAAGTCATGCAAAGAGTAAAATCCAAGATGGCTGCTGGCGGCCATGTTTTTTGGCCGAACGACCCCAAAATGACTCGTTCCCATCTACATGGCAATGTCAACATTCATGATAAATTTCATAAAGATCAGACGAGAGGTATGACCTGTAGCCCGCGGGAAAGGATTTAGTCATGCAAAGAGTAAAATCCAAGATGGCTGCTGTCGGCCATGTTTTTTGGCCGAACGACCCCAAAATGACTCGTTCCCATCTACATGTCAATATTAACATTCATGACAAATTTCATGATGATCAGACGAGCAGTATGACCTGTAGCCCGCGCCAATGGATTGAATTTTGAAATTCAAAATGGCTGCTGGCGGCCATGTTTTTTTGCTGAATGACCCCAAAATGACTCGTTCCCATCTACATGTCAATGTCAACATTCGTGACAAATTTCATAAAGATCAGACCAAAGGTATGACCTGTAGCCCGCGGGAAAGGAAATTGTTGACGGACACACGCACACACGGACACACATGCCCACACGGACGACGGACGCCAATCCATGGCAATAGCTCAAACTTACAAAGTAAGTTGAGCTAATAAGCTGAAGGTGACATAAACAGCAACATAAAAATGAAAGTGTCAATGACACTGTAGCTCAACTTAGAAAGGGAATAATTTCATGTGTTACAGCCAATGGAGTGATTAGGAATGTGGAAAATTGAAAGGCCTAGTTATGTAAAATCCAAGATGGCCACTGGCAGCCATGTTTTTCTGCCGAATGACCCCAAAAAGACTCGTTCCAATTTACATGTCAATGTCAACATCCATTACAAATTTCATGATGATCCTACAAAAGATACGACCTGTAGCCTGTGTCAAAGGATTTAGTCATGTAATGATGACCCATCTACATGTCAATGTCAAAGCCATGACAAATTTCATAATGATCCGGCCAAAGGTACGACCTGTAGCCCGTGCCAAAGGATTTAGTCATGCAAAGAGTAAAATCCAAGATGGCAGCTGGCGGCCATGTTTTTTGGCCAAATGACCCCAAAACGACTCGTTCCCATCTACATGTCAGTGTTAACATCCATGACAATTTCATGATGATCCAACCGTAGCTGCGACCTGTAGCCCGTGCCAAAGGAATTAGTCATGCAATGAGTAAAATCCAAGATGGCTGCTGGCGGCCATGTTTTTTGGCTGAACGAACCCAAAATGACTTGTTCCCATCTACATGTCAATATTAATATCCATGACAAATTTCATGACGATCAGACGAACAGTACGACCTGTAGCCCGTGCTAATGGATTGAATTTTGAAATCCAAGATGGCCACTGGTGGCCATGTTTTTTTGCCGAATGACCCCAAAATGACTCGTTCCGATCTACATGTCAATGTAAACATCCATGACAAATCTCATAATGATCCGGCCAAAGGTACGACCTGTAGCCCGTGCCAAAGGATTTAGTCATTCAAAGAGTAAAATCCAAGATGGCTGCTGACGGCCATGTTTTTTGGCCGAATGACACCTATTTGCGCTTAAGCGAAAATGATTTACGCTTAAGCGCATATGATTTATGCTTAAGCGCAAATATTTGCGCCTAAGCGCAAATAAATAATAAATGTGAAAAGGGCCTCCCATACATACCAAGACATTTCTGCCTATTATTTTTAGGCAAACAATATAATACCTATGTTTAGGGTTACATGATCTAAAATAATTAGGGTAGGTCGGGGGGAATTTCCGGACACTAGGCGCTTTTTTATTTTTTCCGCCCACTGGGTACCCACCACCCACTAATTTTTATTTTTTCCGATTCTGTGATAGGGACCCACCCCCTTCAAACTGCTTCAAATGACTTTTTTACTTAGTTGTCCTGATCTTATCTGATCTATGTTTCGTATCATGATTATAGAAGCATTCCTACTTATGGCTGTAAAGTTTCAAAGCAATTCTCCTATAAATGTGGGCTGTAGGTTGTGCTGATGGATTCACATTTGAAATCCAATATGGCTGCCAGTGGCCATGTTTGTTTTTGAACAAATTTAGGGGAAAAAGGGAGGCTCCCTTTCTTGAGGTCACTTCGAAGATCCTCCATATGAAGTTTGGTGAGGACTGGATGAGAAATATGACCTGTAAGATGTGCTAAAGGATTTAGTCATACAAAGAGTAAAATCCAAGATGGCCACTGGCAGCCATGTTTTTTTTACAGAGTTCGGGAAAAAATGGTAGGCACCCATCGAGAGGTCACACCGAGGATTCACATAAAGTTTGGTGATGATCAGATGAGGGATAAGCTCTGTAGGGTGTGCTAAAGGATTTAGTGATGCAAAGAGTAATATCCAAGATGGCTGCCAGTGGCCATATTTTTCATGAAAAATCATTCAAGTTACAGCTCCCATCTAGAGGTGATCCTAGACCCATATACCGAATATCATTGAAATCAGTCGAAGTTTGTTTTAACACTTTTGTTTTATTTTATTATGGTTTTTTTGAATAGTCTATTTTTATTTAAAGAGTTCAGTGAAGAGTTTATATTTATTTGAAGAATCTATTATTGTGTTATGTTTTCATTTATATCAGGTTGAATAAATGATTTTTAATGGGACTATTTAAATCTGAGCCTTTCCATGTTAATGTGCAGTGATGAAAACATTTAGCATACTGACCTTTTTATTACCCATTGGTGTTATCCCGCATTATTAACTGATGGTGAACTTAAACCCCCCATACCAAGAGTTAAGTGCATACCTAATACATAATAGAAGCATTCTTAAAACCTTTCGTCCCATTATTTTGAAGAAAAATGACTCTAGGAAAAATTACAGGGCCAGGAAAAAATGTGTAAGCCGGGCTGCCGAACCACCCACCCACCCCCGCTGAGTGTTCGGAAAAAATTTGCAGACCCCCCTGGGTAGCTAGGTAGGTAGGAATTGTTTGAATTCAATTGGGTCATTGGCAATTCACTATAGAAAGCTTCACCATTCAGATTAATTGACAGGTTCAATACTAGATATTGTTTTCTTGAATTATTCAGAGCATAGCGACTAATAAAACTTCTAATTTTAATTTTTTTTTTTTATAGGAGAGGTTTGAAAATGGGTAAGATACCTTTCGATGCCCTTTCCACTGAATTTTTTTTTTTATCTGTGTCTACATCCAATAAAAAGTTGTGGGTAGGCATCTTTTTCTCAGTATTGTAGGGAAACCCTAAACACAGGTTTTTTGGGTGCCTTATATAGTCCTGAAACGGCGAGAACAATTCACTTTTGTGTCTGAATCAGGCTGGGGGTGGGGGAATAAAATCCATAAATATCCAAGTCTGGATATCTCCCCCACCCATGCACATACCAACCTACTTTTGAAAAAAATCATCCCAAGATATTTGGTTATTTTTGTACCTCGCCGTCTCATGACTACTAGTTTAAATCAAAATAATTTAATAAACAATAAAACCATAATTATTTGTCATACGTATGATTGATGTATACGCTGGGGGGGGGGGGGGTGCTGGACATCTTCCCCCACCCCAAACCCTGACTCAAACAACTTCTTTCCTACCAACACAATCATATTCATTCACTCTAAAATATCGTAGATCAGTTTCAACTTTCATTTAATTTCATGATTTGATTGAAGACGAAGCCGAAGTTGATTGCACGGCAAAACAGTCTAAAAATTAGTAAAACTAAAAGACTAGTCAGTATATATAGTACAGTAGTCAGTACCGGTGTTCTAAAATATAAGTATGGTTGTAAAATAAGTATGTTTTTTTTATGTTTTTTTTCGTCTGCGCATGTTCACTCCTCCCATAAAACGTAGGTTGCGCCTCGGTGGGAAACAGTATCACCAAAGAGTGGGTGTTCAGCACCGATCTTCAAGCAAGTGAAAATTGAATGATTTAATCGATATATAGTCACACGAAAGGAACATACACAATTTTGGCGAGCAAAATGAATCTTATTATCACATCACACAAAATAATTTGGGAATTGCGCGTTATGTATACATATTAAGTTTGGTGTTTGTACATCTATGATTAATTATGTGCTTCTTCCCTTCCAAATGAAATTCACAACCCTGGGGACATCACATATAGGCCCACAGAGACGCTAAAACACAATTAGACCCGACAAATTGAAAAGTATATGGAAAATGAAAAAAATTCAGGAATGTAATTTGAGTTGTGTTTTATTCGTCTTCATTGTGTATTATTCGAAGTTCAAAATAGATTATTCCAAACATAAATTGCATCTGATTTCTGTGTTAATCCAATTTACTACATTTATTATATAATGCCACACAAACAACACATGGAACGGCTTACAAATCTGAATGTCGTGACTTTGTCGTTGGTTTTTTAAAATTTGTAAGTAAAATAAGTATTGATTTTTCTGACAAATAAGTATGGTTGTCAAATAGCTCGGTATATATGGCTGGAAAGCGGAATATCGCCGGGGGGTAACGGGTGTTATCTTTTAAGATTATCATAATAAAGAATATCTGGAAGCAGTGGAAGCAGACATGCATACCGATTGTACAATTGTTTTAAGGCTTCTAACTTTAACAAGACATGGTTTCGTTTGCAAAATAAGTATTGTTTTTTCCGACAAATAAGTATGGTTGTCAAATTTATTTATGACTCCAGCCGTTTATTAATTTCCATTATAATTACCATGTTGTTTGCATCATTCGTATAGAGCACACAAGTCACAAGTGTACTTTGCGCTAATTAATGGCTCAAATTCATTCATTCATATATATTATGTTGAGTATAAAAGGAGATGGTCTCATAAATAGCCGGATTCAGTGTACAGTACCCTTTAATCCCAAGCCATGCAAGTCTCGCACGATGTGAACTCTTTCCAGTCGGTGCATTGTGTCCATGGACCAACCATGACCATACGTACACATGCATGCAGGCTGACTTGAAGTGGTTTTGCAGTAAGAGGTCACACCAGTAGCAACATTTACTTGAAGTGGCCTAATAGGGTATGATAGACCTCTGGTAGGACCGACAGGAAACCACCACCAGGGGCCATCAATACCACTCGAGGGAAGAAGAAAAAGAACAATTGAAACGCAGAAACAGTATACATAATTAGGGAGAAAAGCGAAAAAGAAGAAGTAAAAAAAAAAGTTTAGATCATTTTCCCATCATTTTTAATTGTTATATCACCATTTATAACACCCAACATCATTCCTAAGTGGGTCGTGGGGGAGGACATACTGTCATTCCAAATCCTCCCGGGCCCCAATCCCAAATTCCCAATAAACGGTTCGCGGTCATTTAGATATATATACGTTTATTCTCTTATCAAATAGATATTGAGATACAATTAGAAGATATATACAAAAGATTGAGAATGTTGCAGCATATGTACACATTCACATAATCACATGTTTTAATTTGTAAGTAAAATAAGTATTGATTTTTCCGACAAATAAGTATTGTTGTCAAATATTGTTCGGTATGACTGTAAAGCGGAATATCGGGGATAATTATAACGGGTGTCATCTTTTAAGATTATCATAATAAAGAACATCTGGAAGCAGAAATGCATACCGATTGTACAATTATTTTAAGGCGTCTAACTTTAACAAGTCATGGTTTCGTTTGCAAAATAAGTATTGATTTTTCTGACAAATAAGTATGGTTGGCACATATGTAGGCAATATAGACATGGTTGGAGACTGCAGAGGGATTATCATAAACAATTTCTATCTAGATAATCATACAAAAAGGTCAAATATGAGAATGAAATTGCATACTTATTATACAGATCCCACATTTGTTTTAATTACAAAGTAAAATAAGTATTGATTTTTCCGACAAATAAGTATGGTTGTCAAATAGCTCGGTATGACTGGATAACGGATTATCGGGGATAACGGGTGTCATCTTTTAAGATTATCATACTAAAGAACATCTGGAAGCAGAAATGCATACCGATTGTACAATTGCTTTAATGCTTCTAACATTAACAAGAAATATTTTCGTTTGCAAAATAAGTATTGATTTTTCTGACAAATAAGTATGGTTGTCAAATAGCTTGGTATGACTGGATAGCGGATTATCGGGGATAACGGGTGTCATCTTTTAAGATTATCATACTAAAGAACATCTGGAAGCAGAAATGCATACCGATTGTACAATTGCTTTAATGCTTCTAACATTAACAAGAAATATTTTCGTTTGCAAAATAAGTATTGATTTTTCCGACAAATAAGTATGGTTGTCAAATAGCTCGGTATGACTGGATAGCGGATTATCGGGGATAACGGGTGTCATCTTTTAAGATTATCATACTAAAGAACATCTGGAAGCAGAAATGCATACCGATTGTACAATTGCTTTAATGCTTCTAACATTAACAAGAAATATTTTCGTTTGCAAAATAAGTATTGATTTTTCTGACAAATAAGTATACGGGTTGTCAAAAAACTGGGTATAATATGACTTGAAAGCGGATTATCGGGGATGACGGGTGTCGTCTTTTAAGATTACCAAACTAAAGAACATCTGGAAGCAGAAATGCGTACCGATTTTACAATTGTTTTAAGGATTCTAACATTTACAATACATTTTGTCGTTTGCAAAATAAGTATTGATTTTTGTCACAAATAAGTATGGTTGGCACATATGTATTGGAGACTGGAGAGGGATTATCATGAACGATTTTATCTAAATAATGGCTGCGGATACACGTACCACAATGCGATGGCATGGTAGGTGTGACAATTTATTATAGTGCTTATTTGGTGACAATCTGTCGTCATATTTCTGTGCCATAGCTGGTTATGTTGCCCGCTGAGTTTCCGCATAATGAGTCGACTCGACCAATTAACCAATTGTCACCAAACTCCACCATAATAAATTGTCACACCTAATATGTCATCGCTACCGCGATACGTGTGTCCGCAGCCAATCATACAAAAAGGTCAAATATGTATGGAAGCGTTTTAGTGCCACCTAACAAAAAATACTATGAGATATAGTATCTCCCTAAGTAGGAGATAGTATCCCCTAATTAGGACTTAGTATCTCCTAATTAGGAGATATTATATTCTAATCAGGACTTATAGTATCTCCTAATTAGGATATATTATCTCCTAATTAGGAGATACAGGAGTTATTATCTCCTAATTAGGACTTAGTGTCTCCTAATTGGGAGATATTATCATCTCCTAATTAGGAGATAATATAGATATAAAGAACTCAACACCAGCTAGCGGTCATTTGCATTCCCATTCATCGCTCAGAGTCGCCGCCCAGAGAAAGGACGTGCCCTCTTTGAGTGACGGTTGATTTTTCTGTCGGGCTTGGCTGGGCATGGATAGCTTAAATGGGGACTGTACACTAAATCCGACCATTTGTGTGACCATCTCAGTTTATAATCAACATAGTTTATGCAACAAATGGATGAATTTGAGACATGTATTAGTGCAAAATACACTCGTGTGCTCTATGAACGAATAAAATAACATGGTATTTATAATGAAAATTTATTTATGACTCCAGCCGTTTATTAATTTCCATTATAATTACCATGTTGTTTGCATCAGTCGTAGAGCACACAAGTCACAAGTGTACTTTGCGCTTATTAATGGCTTAAATTCATTCATCTCATATATATTTTTTGAAGACCTCTGTTTGTCTGTCTGTCTGTCATTTATACAAATCTACTATTCTCGACCGATCGGGACGAAACTTGGTACGTGTGTGTAGTTTGACCAGGCGGTGGTCGTTGTCGTATTGGCGACCCCGTAAATTAAAAATTGAGAGTGTGTATGGTTGCGAGAGCAATCGCTCCCGTCTCCTGAGAAGGAATGTGGAGTGCATGTTGAAATTTCTAAGTAATAGTAATACTATTACACTAGACGTCAAGTCGTCAACATGAAGATATATATAAAAAGTTAAATCCAAGATGGCTGCAGGCGGCCATGTTTTCCCAATGAAATTCAAAAACATTTGATAGCTCCCATCTACTGGTCACCCCGAACATGAATATAATGAAGTCTGATGACGATTGATTGAGGGATGTGCTCTGTACTGTAGAGTGAGCCAAAGGATTTAGTCATGCAAAGAGCAAAATCCAAGATGGCTATCGGTGGCCATATTACGAATCAGGATTGAGTTATATACATCAATTAAATACATGTATCTTGGTCATATTATAATGGAAGATCTCACTGATGATATCGCACGTCAATTCAGATCTGTATGCGCAAGGGCATGCAAACATGCTGGTTAGGAGGTTTCCGAGATGCTCTGTTCATGTAAAAACATTTCTGTTTGAACGATATGTCGCTCCAATGTACTGTTCACATCTGTGGACTACGTGGTCCAACATGAGGAAACTCGCATTGTTTGCTATAACAATTCATTCAGACTCTTGATGGGATATGAACGTTCATGCAGCGCAAGTGAGATGTTTGTCTCGAGGTGGGTGCCAAACTTGCTGATGTTACGAAGAAAAGGTATTTACAGCTTCCGCGAGAGAAACCAAACAAGCCCAAAATCAAATTCTCTGATTTCTGCCATTTGCAATTCAGATATTAAATATAACTCAGAACTATTTACTATGTGGAACCACATTCTATATTAATTTCAGATATTCTATCTAATCCATATTATGGCATATATATGGACACATTTGTCCGAAATAAAGAACATATAAATATAACATAAAATTAAAAAGAAAGGAAACTAGGACTAGGAGTAGGACTTTCCTTATAAATATTATTAATATATTCAGAATCAGACTAGTAAATAGCAGTACTAGTATATTACTATTAGTTATATAATATTAACTTATAATTTAGTTCTAATACATTGGAATCAAAATTGATTTGACAAAATTACTTTCTAATTTGTCAATTTAGTGACTTGAAGGCCAAGTGACCAAGGGGCCGGGGCGAGCGGGGGCAGGACTTGCCCTTTTTCTGGAGACAGAAAATGCTTTTTGTGTGTTTAATCTCGTCTTTTTATAGCAAAATGTGACTTTTTTGGTCCAAATACCACCAATTTCACAAGGAATATTAATTTTTTGTCAATTTTATCACAAAACGGCCATAAAAACCGACAAATAGGGGGTACCATTAAAATAGGGATTTTTGCCACAATGAATTTATGGTTATTTTCCCGAGTTTGCGGAGAAAATGCCCTTTTTTGCGGAAAAGTGCCCTTTTTGTAGGCTCTGCCCCCCCCCTGCCATTGGATGCTTCCGGCGCCCCTGGTCATAGTCATAATTAATAAATATGAGTTCTCAAACTCGTTTAGTGATGACTAGAGCGCCTATAAGTTAATATAATTGATTCCTGCACTGAAACAATCCTACAGACTAAACCGTAGTAAACGTCATTGTTTTCCTAGAAGTTGAAAGCGATTTTCAAGTTTGGGATGCATGTAATTGTCGTATGTAGCTCACAAAATCCGAGAAGTCTGATTGTTATTGCTCAGTTCAACTCGATAAAAGAGACAAAATGATTGACAGTCGGTTTATACAGACCTCACAGTGAAGGTCACAACGCGCGCATGCGCAATACTCGCGCATTAGATGTTTTGTGTCCTATGCGCATGCCTAAGCCAAAAACCATACTTATTTTACAACCATACTTATATTTTAGAACACCGGTACAGTGAGTACTCACTGTCAGTAGTCACTAAATTATCCCCCCAAAAAGTGTCAATACTTTTTCAACAACAATATTTTACCGTTTTAATATATGCATAATTAAATCGCCAATGTATTACTAAAACTAGTTTATACATGTGGCGATATTGACAGCTCAACATAAAGTCTGATTAATATTAATAGTAATTTAAAATTCGTGCTACGTAAACGAAGCGTCATTGACGACCTCGTTGCTGACTCGTTTGGGTATTTCCGGCGTCTAAAAATATCGCGTCTCAAGATGTGTCACGTGATGACGTCGCCTTAAGCCTCGCATCAAAATCCGCTTACCGAGACGGTAAGATCTGACCACTACCTCACGGTGGGGAATCACGTGGTTTCGAGTTGATGAGTACCACGATTTTAAATGGCGGCGGCTACAGAATGTGCGTCAAGAAAGCAAGAAAAAGGTAATAAACTACGATATGACATATTACATATTATTTTGGTAGCGACGAGCATATGCTACACTATTTTTTATACAAGTTGATACCTCATATGTGTCCAAACTCGCATTTGTTTGCTCAAACATTCTGACCAAATGTCGTCAGTCGGACGATTTTTCACGATGTATTTACTGGTGTATTCCACGAACATTCTATATTTTCATGCCTTTTCTCTAGTTGACCAAAAATATTGTTACTGGTGTTATGTTTACTGAAAGAAGGCACATTTAGTCGGCAATATATTGAACCTTCTTTTAAAGAAAATATATTTTTCCTTGTGAATCATAGCTTTTTCATTAGTGATGAGTGTACACGCACCACAATTAAGTGATGAGTTACCACGAACTTGTTCGGAATCGATTGGATAAATTTATGGAGGATGGAAAACAGTCAACCGGCTTATAGCGAAATTTACAAAAGGGGTCAAGCAAATTAGGTCTGAGCCGTCCAAACTGTGTACCCTAGATGTAAAGCATATATTGAAGTTCAGTTCTGATTAAAACCATACTCAGACTCTAAAAGTACTGAGTCTGATGACAATGGGCAGATATTCCATTACTCCCAGCAGGAATTACGTATTTGCCAGCCAATCACACTATCCTCATAAACGCGATGTGACCAATCAGGCGACAGTCGCATGGAATTCCCAAGACAAGGGGAATTCCTTCAGCCGGTGCCGATTCCAGTAAATCCCGCCCAATAGTTATAAATAGCACAATAATTTTTCCGCCGCATGGCTAATGTTTACAAATTCAGTTTTACGACAACAAATTTAACACTGAAATGCGTATTTAAAGAGTGCATAATTGACCAATATTACTTAATATGTCAAACATAATTGAATCTTTTTAAGAAATTCAACATTTAGTCCCGAATAATGTAGAAGTCGCGATGTCGTAAATTTATTTAATTTCGAAATTAAACACAGAAAATATATCTTGTGTCGATTCATAAACGCAATTAAAGTTTGTTAAACGTGATTAATCTCAGTTAAAATAATGTCACCAGGCGCAGAAGATATTCTGAAAGAATGCGTATTATCAATTGTCCCAGGAAACGAAATGCTTTCGCGGAAAGTAAACTCTTACGCGGAAACGAAATAGAAACTACATTATGTCAATCAAAGTTATTTTTAAAGACAAATGTGGGCGGTGACGTCATTTAGCAGGGGGTTCTCTGTGGAAGTTATTTATAGCGACAGTAATGCGACAAATAGTGGGTTTCATCAGACTCAGTACTTTTAGAGTCTGAGTATGGTTTTAATCAGAACTGGGTCAAGTTATATATATATGCTACTTGTGCTGTTGATGGTCGTGATATATCACCATTTGGTAATGAGTGTGTTGACAATAATAAATGTTGGACCATATAATAACACGAAATAATGTCACAGAAATATTCTTACGTACGATTTAATTTGTGTTTTTTTCTTCAGATGAAATGCCTGAGACCAAAAAAGTTATGTTGTGCAGTACCTGTGGTAAGCAGTTTGCATCCAAGTCAGGCATGAGTTGCCATACCCGTGCCCACAGAAAGGAGGCCCCATATAGCTGCTGCGGAAAATGTTTCTATAGCATGGCAAATTTGCATCGACACAGGTAAACTTAATTAAAGTTTGATCTTTTTTTCAGAAACCATATACATGTAGGAAGTTACATAATTATACCATATGTAGATGGGTAATATCATGGATGTATTGGATGGTTGTCATTTTAGCCCCGTAATGGCTCCATTGTGCCATGTTCTAGAAAATAACGCAGTATTAACAATACATCTAAAACTTAAAAGAATTACATTTGACCCAAGATGGCGGTGTTTCCATGATACACCGAGGAAGTTGGATAAGCGTTTAAACTTTAATACGCTTTCCATATGGTATAATGTACAAATATTTTAAGTTACAGGACGATTTGTTGCCGGATACGATGGCACGTGAGGCAAAGTGAGATTATTATCCGGCAAGGCGCTAGCCGAGCCTGATATTCATCTCGCTATAAGCCTCTCTTGCCACCGCAGCCGACAACTAAGAGTCCTGCAGCGATGTGTTCGTGCATTCAAGTTCAGATTTTGAATTACTTGTAGGCCTACGAAGTTCATTAGATTCTAGTAAGTTATGTCGTTTTAGGACAACAAACTGAGATTGTCGTTAATTTATGAGTCTTTAGAATTCCTTAAATATATCACAAGCAGGTTTGGCTACATGTCGCTATTTTTTTTTAAATTCGCGGAAAATGATTTCCGACATATTTCCCTTTTATTGGCACCAAAACACACAGAAAATATCACAGAGGTGAGTTCCAAAAAAAACAAGATGTCGTCTGTTCACTCTGTTGTCCCCATATACCCACTGGGGCTTTCAATATGGAGTCGCTGTCATTCACGGTGAACCTAATGTGCCATCACCTCCGGTTAGTAGATCTCCATTCTCATTGGTCAATTTAATATGCCAACATGGTAAAACAGCGGCGCCCCCATATATTACAATGACCAGCATGATAAATTTCCACCTGCACCTGGCCAAGCGACACATAGTGCTATTTAGTTTGGGTGATTTATTTTTCATGGTAATTTATATTGATTATACGTCATTGATATATCATATGACAACAAGTACACTATTCTTCGTTGTGTTTTAGGTGTGCAGCAAACACGGAGACGAAGGGAGGTGCATTTGTGATAAATGCCCAAAAAAATTTGCGCGTGCAACATATGTCAGAAGGCACGAACGACTGAAACACAGCGATCCAACCTTCAAATGCATTGAATGCGGTGCAGAATTTCGCACCAAGGTCCGATTGACAGGGCACATGGACATTCATAGCGGGGACCGGAGGTATCGGTGCGAATGTGGTGAACTATATAGGCACGAAAGCAATCTATATCGACATAAGAAGAAATGCGTTTGTTAGAACGTTGCTAAATGAAGTTTTCATAGTTATATTTTGTCAGAAATGTATCATCAAATGCAGAATGCATCTTCAATTAACTGAATAAGCGAGATCACTGAGTCGCGGTCATATCGGTTTCACCATATTCCGCGGTTTAAGTGCTACTGGTCAAAGTTCTGGAAGTGCATTCCATATATTGAAATCGCGAATATTCAAAAGCTCCAGATATGGAATCATGAATCATGAATCATGAACTTTGACCTGTAGCACTTAAACCGCGGAACGGGGCTTGTGTGAATCCAATATGGCCGCGTCGCGGTGGCCTGGCTTATTATCTTCAGGTATTGTCTAGTCAGAATGTTGAACGGGTACTGTACACTAAATCCGGCCATTTGTGTGACCATCTCCTTTTATACTCAAAATAATATATGCAACAAATGAATGAATTTGATCAACGGGTTAGCGCAAAATACACTGGTACTCCGTGAACGATGCAAACAAAATGGTAGCTACAATGCAAATGAATTTATAACTGGGCAATCGGAATCCTCGGTACTTTCCGTCGATTCCTCGGAATGTAATAGGTAAGCCGATTCGACGAGGGTGAAGATTGAATAACTGGGGTCATAAATTCATTTTCATTACGCCACCTAGTGTGGTGTTTCTAGCTTCTGGTTTTTTGATATCGCATGGTCGATCGATAATTCACTGGGTGATTGTACATTCGGCAAACCTCGTCAAATTCCGTCACCGTTTCATCGTACCGATAATTGCGAGAGTACAACTAAGATTGGCACATGTGTTTACGTCACCGGTGTAATTGTGGGGACATGCTTCTATTATGAAGGTTTGCTATCCCGAAGGTCCGCTATTCCGAAGGTTCTCTATTCCGAAGGTTTTTGTTATTTTTAGGTTAATTCTATATTTTAAAGTATTGAGACTAATTTGAGAGGGTTCATTTTCACAAAGATTCTTTATATGGAGTGTGCGCTCACATCCGAACTGATCATGCGCGCACACCGATACAGATACAGGAGGAAATAACTTAACTTAGAACATTAAATGTGATTTTGTTTTGTTTTCGCTGGTTTTCTTGAGATTTTATGTCATTACGTGGGCCCATACCTTTGAATTCTTGGCATATACTATGAATGTTGTGGTATATATGGACCCTCCCGCATTGGGACATGACATAGGTTCAGTTGACTTAAGTGGTGTTCTGTGTGTGCTCCAATTTGGAGTTCAATATTTTAAGGGCCAAGTTTAGAATTTTATGGGTCCATACCTTTGAACTCTGGGCATATACTATGAATATTGGGGGGCATGTCTCTATTCCGAAGGTTCACTATCCCGAAGGTCCACTATTCCGAAATTTCTCTGAATGTTCGCTATTCCGAAGGTTCACCAATCCGAAGGTTCGTTATTCCGAAGGTTCTGTGTTCCAAAGATTTTTTTTATTTTAAGGTTAATTCTATATTCTAAAGTAACGAGAGGGTTCATTATCACGAAGATTCTTTTTATGAAGGAAATAACGTAAAACATTAAATGTGATTTTGTTTTGTTTTCGAGGGTTTTCTTGAGTTTAATGTCATTACGTATGACCTTATTTCTCATTACATATTCACGCCAAGGAGACCACACAATTGCTATGTTACGATGCGATTTAATGTGATTATGTGTGACCTAATATCTCAATAATCTGAGGCAAGAGTACGCCTGCCAAAGGCGAATTATAAGAGTTGGGGGTATAACGCTCAATAAATACTGGAGGCTATAACAAACTGCGCAGTAGAATATCGCTGAATGGACGAGTATGAGATGAGCCTAAATGCAATTGTGACTTTGTTTAAAGGCCCACTTAATTTTCGAGTCATTAATTTTTTATAGTATATACGGTTTTAATAACAATTTATGCCATAAAATTTGAATAAACTACTATAATTCATCACCATTTGAAAGGCAGAATACTTCTATCTCCTAGTTTGAAACACCTTCAAAATACCGCGTCGTATATCTAGCAATTAGCGACCAACATGTCCTCCTCGGCTTTCCATAGATTTCAACGTAATTTGATACTTATGGGTATTTGTGTCCGGGAAGTGTATTGGACGGGTCAAATCGTGACCCCGACCTGACCTTGACCTTTAAATCTGTCAATGCAAGGTAAATTTGGGTAAAACGGACAAATTTCGGCGAAATTTGATACCTAGGGATACTTTGGTCCGAGGAGAGTTTTGAACGGGTCAAATCGTGACCTCGGCCTGACCTTGACCTTCAACATAGCCAATCAAAGGTCAACTCGGATAAAACGGATAGATTTCGACGAAATTTGATACCTATGGGTACTTTTGTCGGGGGGGTGTTTTGGACGGGTCAAATCATGACTCTGACCTTACCTTGACCTTCAAAATTGTTCATTAAAGGTCAAGTTGGGTAAAACGGACGGATTTCGACGAAATTTGATACCTATGGGTACTTTTCTACGGGTGGGGGTGTTTTGGACTGGACAAATCATGACCCTGACCTGACCTTGACTTTCGAAATAGTCAATTGAAGGTCAAATCGCACCTTTCACCGGAAAGCAGATGGGAAACAGCCCGGGTGAAGTCGGGCCTATCAGCTTGTGTAATAAAGAAGACAGTTTGATGAAAGTAATGTATGACACGAGAAACGGGAAAACTTGAAATATGGAAGTACGCAAATTTCCCGCATAAAATTTGAAAGCTAGTTTATAGAATAATTGTATTATTATTTATATTTATGGCTGATAATACGATCTTGGTGGCGTTACCATTTCTGACTATGGTTTTCTTGTTATAATTACCATGTTGTTTGCATCGTTCGTAGAGCATACGAGTGTTTTTGTACTAATTAACCCATGGCTCACTTTCATTCATTTATTGCATATATTCTGTAGAGTATAAAAGGAGATTGTCTCATACATGGCCGGATTTAGTGTACAGTACCTATTTAAAGAGGGGCTGTACACAAAATCCACCCATGTGTGGTGCCATCTCCTATTATACTCAACAGAATATATGCAACAAATGAATGAATTTGAGCCAAGTGAGTTCAAAATACACTCATGTGCTCTATGAACGATGTAAACAGCATGATAATTATAATGAAAATGAGTTTAGCGAACCATCACCTAAGTTTCATTATAATTACCATGTTGTTTACGTCTATCATAGAGCGCATGAGTTATTTTGCACTCATTCCTGGCTCAAAATCATTTATTTGTTGCATATTTTCTGTTGAGTATAATAGGAGATGGCCCCATAAATGGCTGGATTTAGTGTGCAGTCCCCCTTTAACCATGTTGACAATAATTATTGTTTTAACTTTTTCACATATTTTTTATAGTTTATGACGATGTCTGGTTGTTTATTTACATACATCTGTTGTTTATTTTTAATGGCGAGATGCCTAGTTGTTTTAATATTGAATAAAAAGCGAATATTGTAACATTGTTTTATTGTTTTATTAATTATTGATCAACATCATATAGACCCATCTTCTTGAGTGGTAACAGCTTTGATTGATTGCCCCTGGCCTTTTCCCATCGGACTCCGAGAGTCCCTTTGAGGAACGAATTACGTTCTATCGATATCGTGCCTTCTTTCTGCATCCCGCGGATAGTCGTCTTCTTTCGGCAGAATCGAATGTGTGATTTCTGAAAGATAAAATGGGTGGTTTTGATTGATTAACAACAATGAAGGGTATACTATGGCTGTAGTCCGTACAACGATTAGCAGGATGTGAGCGACAGATCAACCACGCAATCGGAATAACGCAAAAATTTAAACATTGGGCTAAAACCATGTAGTGGCAATGAGGGAAATATAACAGAATGTCTGCATCCCATGCTATAAATTTCGAAAGTTTAACATGAAGTACATCTTAATCGAGACTCTTTTATCGAATGTGTTGCGGATGGCGCAAGGAAATATAACTTTGCGCCGTCCGAAACGAGTTCGATAAAAGATTCGAGATTATATTTACAAGCAGATTTAATATGTGTCACATGCATGTACATTGTGTTATATCACGAGATTTGATTCGGGCGTGCATGTATATTGTATGGGGTTGTGGACATATATTGGATAGCTTAGTTGATTGAAAAGTCTCCACTCAGCTCTATCCACAGTTTGTCACAATGCACATTTAGTCAAAACTGAGTCAAAATGAAACACCCACGTTGAAAAGCTTCACAGAGCATCAGGCCAACTTGAACGGTCACAGGCAGCATATCACATGATATTAAGTCGACCTAATTGTTTCGACCCATGCAATATCCACTTTTCACGACTCATCGTTCCGCGCTATTAATTTCAAAAGCAATATCAACAAGAAAACCATAGTCAGAAATGGTAACGCCACCAAGATCGTATTATTAGCCATAAATATAAATAATAATACAATTATTCTATAAACTAGCTTTCAAATTTTATGCGGGAAATTTGCGTACTTCCATATTTCAAGTTTTCCCGTTTCTCGTGGCATACATTACTTTCATCAAACTGTCTTCTTTATTACACAAGCTGATAGGCCCGACTTCACCCGGGCTGTTTCCCATCTGCTTTCCGGTGAAAGGTGCGATTTGACCTTCAATTGACTATATCGAAAGTCAAGGTCAGGTCAGGGTCATGATTTGTCCAGTCCAAAACACCCCCACCCGTAGAAAACTACCCATAGGTATCAAATTTCGTCGAAATCCGTCCGTTTTACCCAACTTGACCTTTAATTAACAATTTTGAAGGTC
Organism: Siphonodentalium dalli; assembly: GCA_032622095.1. Classification (NCBI taxonomy): domain Eukaryota; kingdom Metazoa; phylum Mollusca; class Scaphopoda; order Gadilida; family Siphonodentaliidae; genus Siphonodentalium; species Siphonodentalium dalli. The sequence continues at coordinate 196,056,878 of CP136062.1, forward strand.
AAGGTAAGGTCAGAGTCATGATTTGACCCGTCCAAAACACCCCACCCCCCCGACAAAAGTACCCATAGGTATCAAATTTCGTCGAAATCTATCCGTTTTATCCGAGTTGACCTTTGATTGGCCATATTGAAGGTCAAGGTCAGGCCGAGGTCACGATTTGACCCGTTCAAAACTCTCCTCGGACCAAAGTATCCCTAGGTATCAAATTTCGCCGAAATTTGTCCGTTTTACCCAAATTGACCTTGCATTGACAGTTTTAATGGTCAAGGTCAGGTCGGGGTCACGATTTGACCCGTTCAAAACACTTCCCGGACACAAATACCCATAAGTATCAAATTACGTTGAATTCTATGGAAAGCCGAGGAGGACATGTTGGTTGCTAATTGCTAGATATACGACGCGGTATTTTGAAGGTGTTTCAAACTAGGAGATAGAAGTATTCTGCCTTTCAAATGGTGATGAATTATAGTAGTTTATTCAAATTTTATGGCATAAATTGTTATTAAAACCGTATATACTATAAAAAATTAATGACTCGAAAATTAAGTGGGCCTTTAAACAAAGTCACAATTGCATTTAGGCTCATCTCATACTCGTCCATTCAGCGATATTCTACTGCGCAGTTTGTTATAGCCTCCAGTATTTATTGAGCGTTATACCCCCAACTGTTATAATTCGCCTTTAGCAGGCGTACTCTTGCCTCATGATTATTGAGATATTAGGTCACACATAATCACATTAAATCGCATCGTAACATAGCAATTGTGTGGGCTCCTTGGCGTGAATATGTAATGAGAAATAAGGTCATACGTAATGACATTAAACTCAAGAAAACCCTCGAAAACAAAACAAAATCACATTTAATGTTTTACGTTATTTCCTTCATAAAAAGAATCTTCGTGATAATGAACCCTCTCGTTACTTTAGAATATAGAATTAACCTTAAAATAAAAAAAATCTTTGGAACACAGAACCTTCGGAATAACGAACCTTCGGGTGGGTGAACCTTCGGAATAGCGAACATTCAGAGAAATTTCGGAATAGTGGACCTTCGGGATAGTGAACCTTCGGAATAGAGACATGCCCCCCAATATTCATATTATATGCCCAGAGTTCAAAGGTATGGACCCATAAAATTCTAAACTTGGCCCTTAAAATATTGAACTCCAAATTGGAGCACACACAGAACACCACTTAAGTCAACTGAACCTATGTCATGTCCCAATGCGGGAGGGTCCATATATACCACAACATTCATAGTATATGCCAAGAATTCAAAGGTATGGGCCCACGTAATGACATAAAATCTCAAGAAAACCAGCGAAAACAAAACAAAATCACATTTAATGTTCTAAGTTAAGTTATTTCCTCCTGTATCTGTATCGGTGTGCGCGCATGATCAGTTCGGATGTGAGCGCACACTCCATATAAAGAATCTATGTGAAAATGAACCCTCTCAAATTAGTCTCAATACTTTAAAATATAGAATTAACCTAAAAATAACAAAAACCTTCGGAATAGAGAACCTTCGGAATAGCGGACCTTCGGGATAGCAAACCTTCATAATAGAAGCATGTCCCCACAATTACACCGGTGACGTAAACACATGTGCCAATCTTAGTTGTACTCTCGTAATTATCGGTACGATGAAACGGTGACGGAATCTGACGAGGTTTGCCGAATGTACAATCACCCAGTGAATTATCGATCGACCATGCGATATCAAAAAACCAAAAGCTAGAAACACCACACTACGGTGGCGTAACAATGCGTACGCATGTTATTACCGCAGGCCGTATCGACAAAAATCCCAGTTTCGCAAGGCTGGTGTGGCCTATCTTATTCACATAATGCTAATCAAAGAACGGGGATACACACTGGAAACAGTTCTCTGTGATAAAGTTTGACCCTTTCGGTGAGTGAAGGCATTCCTCAGCATAATGTGCCCAGAACAAATCGTGTGTCGCTAAACTGTGTAACTTCCTCTGTAGGCCTATATCCGTATATTATCATAATGTGTATTCTCGTGTTTTATCCTCAACAATGAGACTGCCCTATTTTCTCACTTATCTCAGATTAATCCTACGAAAATCCCATCATGCTAACAATCCAAGCCCAAGCGCAAATCCATAATTTGTTAAACATAGCTACCCGTTAATAGCCGAAGCCCTCCCCCTCATGCCAATCACCACCCAACATCAACATGTATATATTTGTATATATCCCAATGTCTACATCATGTTTTCTATTTTCTATGCATTGATAATGTTTGATTACTCATTTACTTCATTCATGTTTCCAGTCATCCAGAATGTAAGAACAGTCAAGTCCATTTGTGAGGTGCCACTAGTTGTATTGCTCATTGAGTCGGAGTCCATTTGCTTCCCTATCTTGGTTTCGAACCACCGTCTGAAATGACGTGTGACTTGAGTCAATATAGGGCAGCAATAGGTATCTTCGACTCAGCAAAACGACCGTTAGCAACTAAAACTGTAAAAAACAGCAGCCTTCGCCTCGGAAAATGCTTTACTCCACCAAACGCAAGGTCGATTTTGCTCATTACATTCTTTCTATTACAATTATCAGGCGATATCCATATAAACCCGGGCCCTCTGTCACAGACTAACGCTGAGAATTCGATCTCGATTTTTCACTATAACGTAAGGAGTATCCGAAATAAACTTGAAAAAATTGCAGATCTTATAAACGAATTTGACATTCTATGTTTCACCGAAACACATCTTGACCCATCTTACCCCTCTAGCCAACTAGAAATCGATGGTTATTGTTCCCCCATTCGCAAAGACCGTGATTCAAAGGGTGGCGGAATATGCGTAAAGTTCGCCGACCACTTAATATTTAATCGTAAACCTGAATTGGAATTCGATTCTTCTTGTCTCTGGTTCGAAATCCACTCAAAGAAAACTCGCATTGTTCTTGGATTATCGTACAGATCTGATCAATTATGTACCCAAAATTATTGGGGACTCCTGGAATCCTCAATTTCTGACGCTCTTGATATTTCCGAATATGTAGTCATCACAGGGGATTTTAACTCGAATTTCATGGATAATTCATCGAAGCTAAAACAGATAGCGGATGGTTTCAGTATGAAAAATGCTATTAAAGTCCCAACTAGAGTGACCAGCACCTCAAGTACATTGCTTGACCCAATTTTGACCTCAAGCTCACTCCGTTTAATAGACTCCGATGTCCTAAATCTCGGAGTTTCGGACCACCTAGGTGTATATGCCACAATATCATTTCAAAATACTACCGCAGCGTCATTTCCTAGACAAGTATGGAACTACAGAAAAGGTAATTTTTCTCGTGCAAACAATCTACTTGCCCATGTCGACTGGGATGACCTCATAAAAAGTGCACCTGATGTGAACACAGCTGCCAATAACTTTCAACTAGAATTCCTGTCCATAATGGCGAAAACAATTCCACAATCATGCATTACAGTAAGAACATCCGACAAAATTTGGTTCAATTCGGACATCCGGTTTGAGATACGAAAACGCGACAGAGTAAGGAAAAAGGCCATGAAGGCAAATAACCCTGAAGTCTGGAGAAAATATAAAAACATAAGGAACAAAGTCAATAACATGAAGAAGCACGCGAAAATCAAATTTGAAGAAAATATCGAAGAACGAATAAGAGAAGCATCTAACCCACGAGACTTTTGGAGAATAATACATTACCTACTAAACAAGAAACGAGCAAAAAACATCCCCCCACTATACAGTACTTCCGGCACTATAACTGCCAACAATAAGACATATGCAATTGACGATGTCGACAAAGCAAAAATTCTAAACGAAAGCTTTATTGCAAATTCTACCATTAATGATGCCAATCATAACTTGCCTCATTTTCCGAAGCGCACCGCAAACACCATGCCAGATTTGGTTTTCACAGAATTAGAGGTTGAATCAGCCATCAAATCTTTTAAACTTAACAAAGCCCATGGGCGGCCATGATGGAATTAGTGTTAGAATGCTCAGGGAAACAGCAAAATCAATAGCTCAACCACTCGTCCTTCTATTCAGGAAATCTATCAACTCTGAGAAATTCCCAGAGTCCTGGAAAGCAGCAAACGTGATCCCGATTTTCAAAAAAGATGATCCAGCGGAAGCCAAAAATTACCGACCAATTTCCCTTCTACCATGTGTGGCTAAAGTTTTTGAGAAAGTGGTTTTGAAACAGATTAGTAAATTTTTCATTGAAAATGAACTTTTATACTTCCATCAGTCAGGATTTCTCACAGGTCATAGTACAACATACCAACTATTAGACCTATATCACAACCTGTGCCAATCCCTTGACAAAGGACTACTTACATGTTCTATATTCTGTGATATTTCCAAAGCCTTTGAGAGGGTTTGGCACAGGGGACTGATACACAAATTAAATGCTTATGGATTAGAAGGAAATATTTTAAATTGGATAGAAAACTACCTAGAAAATCGGACGCAGAGGGTTCTAATCAATGACACATTTTCAAAATACGAGGTCATCCCAGCTGGAGTTCCACAAGGGTCAATCCTGGGGCCATTTTTGTTCTTAGTCTATATAAATGATTTAGCCGACGGTATTGAATCAATAACGAGAATGTATGCCGACGATACTTGCCTCACGAACAGTCACTTTGATCTTAATATACTTGAACATACTATGAACAGCGATTTAGACAAAATTACAGCGTGGTCCCAAAACTGGTTGGTCAGTTTCAACCCAACTAAAACAGTTGGCATGTCCTTTTCATTAGTTGCGCCCTCAACAGTGAAACCAAACCTCAATTTCGTAGGAAATTCAATCAACTTCGTGGACAAGCATATACACTTAGGTCTGGAACTCCAATCAAATCTCAAATGGAACGCACACATTGAAGGGTCTGTCAAAAGAATTGCCTCACGTCTGTCTCAACTCCGGCGGATTAAATATCAACTCAACCGGAAAACCATTGAAATTATTTACAAAACATATATTTTACCCTTATTTGATTATTCAGACGCCGTCTGGGACAATGCCTCAAATTATATGTTAGAGAAGCTTGACTGGCTTCATGTCGACGCTGGACGGATAGTCAGTGGTATTACCCGTTCTGCTTCGGACAACACGGTATTACAGGAGGTCGGATGGCCATCACTCAATAAACGACGTCAACTACATAAACTGCAGGCACTCTATAAAATAATCAATAATCTAGCCCCCTCTTATCTAGCCAATACACGTCCCCCCAGATCACACGAGGTTGCAGATTATAATTGGAGACGCCCCGGTAAATTTTACTCATACTATTGCAATACTGAACACTTCAAACAGTCCTTTTTTCCAGCGATGGTGTTAGAATGGAATAAGCTTCCCAAAGTAATCACCGAAGCTGATCAATCTTCTACCTTTAAAACCAACTTGTATCATATAGATCCCACAATCAGCCCCCCTCTACATTTCTATGCTGGACGCAGGAAATACAACATTTTTCATTGTCGCATACGTAATTTTTGCAGTGAACTCCGATGTGATATGTTCAATAATTATATCGCTGACAGCCCCGCATGCTCATGTGGAAATAGATCTGAAGACGCATATCACTATTTCTTCATGTGCCCATTGTACCAACGTGAGCGCTCAGTTCTCTTTGAGAAACTAGACCGCGTAAATCTCAAAGTAAGCCATATTTCAGAACTCATGTGTGGATTACCTTATCTCTCGTCCCAACAAAATATGAAACTATTTTCCATCACACAGCAATATATTGCAGCGACTAAGCGTTTTGACCCCTAATGATTATATTTATCTTATTTGCGAATCTATACTTGCTTCCGGAATTTCAACTTTTACCTCACAAGTGGAAAAACCTCCCATTCAAACATCTCATTCTGATTTATCATCTGTATTGCCTTCCAGAGCACAACAATAACAAAATAGAGAACGAATCAAGTGTACCATTATATTTTACAACCAACACAAAAGTGCTTAGAATAGATAATATATTGGCACTTGTCAATCATTCCAACATTAATAAAATAGTGACATTCTTCAAATACAAATTTTCTCACAGATAAGAAGCAATCTCATGTTGGATCATCTCTGGAAGGCGCTACACATAATTATATCTCCCATAACTTCTCACCATGTAAATAAGTTTGTACCGTCATCTTGATCACATGTGTGTTAAAATATTGTATTAGGAGAGGGGCTTCATAAGTTGCAAAAACTTGTGCCCCAATCCCTTTTGTATATTTTGCAAATAAAATATGTTTCAAGTCAAGTCACAATGCACATGCATGAAGCTGAATAACTTTTCGTGACCTTCTGTGTACATGCACTTTAACAATATACTGGTTGTCAGGGAAGAACGGAGATAAGACAACTAACGTTCAGTTTAAACAAAGATGCAATGCCTGCATGTCGGTATAAAGTCCACGGGAGTTCTATTTTAAAGGTATACATAATTAAAATAAATTACAAGACAGTTTGCATTAACAATACAATTCGTGTTAACTCATGGTGATCAACAACCATGCATTGATAGCTCCAGTAACCTATATGTATAACTTAACCACATGTTTTACATCTGGGGTAAACAGTTTAATTTATTACACCAGTTGAATAGTATCGTAGTTTTGGCGGTTTGCTTGGGCCATACATTTATAATCTTCAAGTCGTCTCAGTATATAGCGAAATTCCAGTAAATAAAGCCTGTGCCTTGATATATGGACGACTCAGACCAATTTAGCTGGACTCCTTTTGTAAATTTCGCTATAAGCCGGCTGACTTGTTTGCTGTCCTCCATTTATTCAATCGATTCTGAACAAGTTCGTGGTAACTCATCACTTAATTGTGGTGCATGTACACTCATCACTAATGAAAAAGCTATGATTCACAAGGAAAAATATATTTTCTTTAAAAGAAGGTTCAATATATTGCCTACTAAATGTGCTTTCTTTCAGTAAACATAACACCAGTAACAATATGTTTGGTCCAACTAGAGAAAAGGCATGAAAATATAGAATGTTCGTGGAATACACCAGTAAACACATCGTGAAAACATCGTGAAATATCGTCCGACTGACGACATTTGGTCAGAATGTTTGAGCAAACAAATGTGAGTTTGGACACATATGAGGTATCATCTTGTCTAAAAAATAGTGTAGCATATGCTCGTCGCTGCCAAAATAATATGTCATATCGTAGTTTATTACCTTTTTCTTCCTTTCTTGACGCACTTTCTGTAGCCGCCGCCATTTAAAATCGTGGTACGCATCAACTCGAAACCACGTGATTCCCCACCGTGTACCTGGATACATATATAAATATATAGTGAATACCCCACTACCTGGATACATATATCAATATATAGTGAACACCCCACTACCTGGATACATATATAAATATATAGTGAATACCCCACTACCAGGATACATATATAAATATATAGTGAATACCCCACTACCTGGATACATATATAAATATATAGTGAATACGAGTAAAAATTATATTTATAAATGAAAACGCCCTTTATCGTGTACCGGCGCTTTTTCGCAAGAAGGTTTTTAATGGAATCATTGGATTTTGTTCTAGGCTAAATGAAAACAAACAATACAAAATGTGTTCAAACTTCCTCTTTTGAAAGTTGAAGTAAAATATCATGGGTGTTGTTACAGTCTATTGTGATTCTTTGGTGAGCACGCAGTGAACACAAGTCATACTTTGCCAAATTCGTGCCGTATATCACACATGTTTAGTATACATGACACGTCGTCACTTTCGGTGAATTGTTGAAACAAAAGTAAGAACATCTAAAGGAAGTTTATGGGGTATATAAAATAGAACCATGGCCAGTTGATGTACAGACAACGAACTAAAAACCTTCCTAAACGACCGTGGTGTTCCATCAACTAGACGAAAACAAGATGAGAAAGTGCAGCTAGCCGAGTTGGCACACAAACAGAACTTTCCAGTTATTCAGTCGGCAGATGATCAACAGAAAACGGTTAATACCCAAAAAGCGAAGTTGTTATGCCTGGAGTTTTTGTTGTCTCTTAATAAATACTCAGATTCTACATACAATGAAGATGCATGTGAAATTCAAGATTTTTCGCCAGATAGATCCAAAGAAATACTTTGTTGAAATATCTTGCCATATTTTGCTGTATTTATGCAAAACGTGCATCTCCATCTTAACACATCGATGTAGATTGAAAACGACATATATGCGGTCATGTAATGAGAACATAAACGCTCTGTATTGGTTCCGTTTTATATGGTATAAAATGACCTTCCGAATTACTCTAAACTTGAATTTTTTTTGTAGGAAATCAATAAACTTATAGTACATGTACGAATATTCATATCAAATTAAATAATACTCACGTTTCTGGGTTACGTCGTCATTATTGCAACCGAAAACTGCACAGCGATTTGAAGGCATTTTCAATTTATGATTTTGTAAGGGTAGTAGATGGGCACGAAGCGAAGTGATTTTGTTGAATGAGAGTAGAAGGGTGCGAAGCGCCCGGGATGTTCGAAAAGATCGAGAGATCTTCTCCTTCACCCCGGTGATTTTGTTCTCCAAACCAAGTCGCATATATAGCAGACAGTGGCGGCATTTCAGACAACTTTTGAAGAAACCCTAGCATATGGATTAGGTTCAACCTAATCATAGCAAGGGCTTCGTTTCATACAGTTAAAAAAACAAACGACGGCAAGACTCCACTATAGTGTGTTGATAACTGTTGTGAAAACAATACTTATTCGACCTGATGTGCAACCGTCACAATAGACATGAAAGAGTATCACCTCGCCCTCTCACATGCTTCAGTTAGAACATGAAGTTTTTCATAAAACAGTTCATTTTCGTGAAACGCATGCGAAGCCAGATTTGCGAAGAGATAATTTATTGACGGCAGCTTCGGCAGTCTGAGGGTTAATTAATCCCAAATGCACGGAACTCCTTTACGATATTCCGATAGTACTGTGTTTACTCTATATTCTCTAAATATTTGGTTTAAAAATTCCCAATAGAACGACTTTTATCAGGCGTTTATTAAAACCGCAAAATATTGAGAATATTAAAAACCTATACTTGCGCAAAAGCGCCGGTACACGATAAAGAGCGTTTTCATTTATAATCGTTTTCAAAACTGGTGTATATTGTTTTGTGAATGCTCATTTGTCACGCTATTTATTTTACGTAGTTTTTTCTGTTGTATTTGAACATTTGTTACACAGGCTTCACGATTATTAACTTCAACTGATGAGCGCCGACTGCTACGTATGCGCGCAACAGTTTGTCTCAAATAAATTGTTATAAAAACACAGGTTTATGGCCGCGGACATAAGCCGATTAAGTGTGATGTAATTTATCCGTGAACTTGACAAATGGAGATTCTATCACCATTCGACACGAAAATGGGACCTTTAAACAGACAAGATTCATTTTCACGAAAAAGCGAATTTATTGAAGGCAGCTTCGGCAGTCTGAGGGTTAATTAATCCCAAATGAACAGAACTCATTTACGATATTCCGATAGTACTGTGTTTACTCTATATTCTCTGAAAATTTGGTGTAAAAATTCCCAATATATAGAACGACTTTTATCAGACGTTTACTAAAACCGCAAAATATTGAGAAATTAGTGCAATTTTCAGAATTTTCGCATTATTTAATCGCATAAAATCAATTAAAATACGACAAGCAACTAGTCCATGCGGAGATATTGGTAGATCTCTGCACCCCCCCCCCCCCAGGACTTAACTTCACCCCACTAATTTTCTTCCTTAAGGTCTCCTCTAATTTTTTTCACTTGTTAACAAGAAAAAAAAGTGGCCGCAGAGACTCCAGACAAGATGGCGTCCATCATGGCGGCCATTTTTGTTATATGCACCAGGTCTCTTTGATCGCCGTTATAGCAAAGATGGTGTCAATTGCGGTCATGTTTTCCGTTCGATTCGTTATGGTAACATACAACCCTTACAAATTAGCCAAAAATCCGACACAAAAATCCAATATGGCTGCCAAGATGGCCGCCGAAATGTGAAAAATTGCAATTTTTCGGACATTTCACCACCTTTCGTTTGTCTCTGTGGGAAAATATTGGCACCTTGACGCGATTTTATACATTTATCGTCTGGAAGAGTCATTGGCGAACACACGGGGACCATAAAATACATTCCTTGACGGATATTTTTGTCCGATATCACGTTTTCCCAAATGCCGGTATAATCCGGTCAAAGCCAAAACGACGCTAATAACGCAATGTCTGTTTCGAATCAATGAGTGTTATTGCTATTATTACTCCAGCCATGATTATATATGTGCAGGATATACTCGGGCTAGGATTCCTCTTATACCTGAGTTGAGGAATATTCACCCAAATCCAAGATGGCGGCCAAAATGGCCACCAGAAATAGAAAAATCGCCGAAAATCGCTGATTTTAACATCAGTGAATGTTATTGTCACGACAATTCCACACCTGCTTACTATTGTGAGTTGGGAACACTTAGTCGAATAACTGTCCTTATATTGCATCCAAATAAAAGTCCCCCAAATCCAAAATGGCGCCCACAATGGCCGACAAATTTTGAAAAATCACCGAAATTCCCTCATGTTCACATCATTGGGCATTATTGCCGAGAAAACCCCACACATGCTGACAGTTAAGTTGTAAATACTGAGGTGAAGTAATTACCTTCCATCTGATGAAGGAAATAGTTTTCCAAATCGAAGATGGCGGCCAAAATGGCGTCCGAACTTTGAAAACAAGCTTACATTCCTTTACTTTCTTACTATGGGCGTTATTGTTACGCGAATTCTACCCATATGGAACATTGATATGAAGTATTCATATGGACCATTGATATGAAGTATTCATTTGAGTTTGGCCAACTCTCACAATCAAGATGACTGCCAAACTGGCGGCCAGAAATTGAAAAGAAGTCGAAATTGTCACATACTAATTTCAACTTTTTGTCATAATATCAATATGTATGCATTGGACGAAACGGTACACAAGTCATCTGTTAGTTCCAACATAGGTCGTCGCCTTCTGGAAGGATGAAAACCCACAATAATCGAGATGTGGCATTTAGAAATCCATTCTCCACTAAGCGCCCATAATGGCCGTAACCGTATATGGGTGCGCCGAATAGTCATATTATGACTTCCAAGAATCAAAACAACAGTACCTGAGCTTATTCTGATTTGCCACATTCAGCATTATCTGGATCAGCATCCGTTTCTTCACATTAATCTATCTCGCTCACTCCAACACATTTTTCTACACTTCTTGGTAGAAGGGTCCCACTAATCGGAATGTTTCAAACAACACATATGCCGGTGTCAAGCTCACGTGTTTGTCTCGAAAGCTGGGAATTCTTATCCTTATTCTTTGCGAGCTTCATTCGTGGTAGCTTATGGTATAATTCAGATGCTACATATGGGATCTGAGCGTCATCTTGCGTGATAAACTACAAAGGTATGCGGTCGATGCGTATACTAGCTTTCAGAAGGATCTCTCTATCTGCGTATTTTTCAGATTTGGTTATCTAATGTGGATAACAAACTGTACATCTGGTGATCTTCCCATCCAGCCACTTCTCAGTATATGGTTCACCTATTCACATATTCACGTACTGACGTAGCCGGACAACTTCTGTATATGGCTTCGAATGTTGAAAGCCTAACATTTGACGGATGCCTTTCTGCTAAGGCGTAGAAGACCATAATGCATAATATACCCACACTTCTTGACCATGATCATAAGAACAGTCCTGGTGGCGTCCATCAATCGTCTCACCGTACAGATCCAAGCAGATAATAACAATACATGCGGTGCTAGTTTGTGGGCATGTGTCATGATAGTGGAAATGAAATTGGACCATGACTGCACCGCCCCTTCTTTGGGTATGTTTTAGATTCAGACATGATCTCACGTGGCTTTGCTTTCCTTGTATGCTAAGATTGTATCTTTCAATCCGCTTGGAAGCCGTTCTTAATCAACGAACCAGACGTGTACCATTGGCTACTACTATATAAGTCCCACCAGACTGTGATGGATGTAGTCTTCAGGACGATGCATTTGATAGTTACCGTTAATATGTCATACTCACGATGGGTGGTGGTCGGTATGGTTCAAGAAAGTACAATGCCATCAACACAAGGGTGAAATGTTCAACGCGAAGAACATCTAAAGGAATGTTACTTTGATGAGATCTTGCATTCAGTTTACCTACGTTGGGTACACCAAGTGATTTATTGGTAACATCACCATTCAAAACCATTGTCCTGCATGAGACATCTTAACTATTATATTCTAAAGTTATATAATATAAAGCTATATGATCATAAAGGTCACATTCACCAACGTCCACATCCATTGCCATCGAGACTATAAATTGTTCTTTAAACACACAGTGAAATAAATGCACCACAGTTCCTGACATTTTCTTGAATAATACCGTCCACATACTGACACTAACCCTGAGAGATCATAACAACAATGTATACCTTCATTCCATACGGACATTATCCTTTAGCCCATCCGACTGGCTAGGATAGTATTATCCAGACAAAATTATACGTCTGGTCATGTTGATTCAGAACGGCCTTGAAACGGATGTTACCACACCAAAAAGACCAACACGCATGACATTCTATATTGAAACATGCACCTGGTGTAGGGTTGTATGCCGTGTCCCATTTCATTCCCACTGTCATGGCGCATGTCCACAAACTAGCACCGCGAGTATTGTTCTTCTCTGCTGGGAGCTATTCGACGAGACGACGGCGGGACGTCACACAGTTTGCTTATGATCATGATCAAGAAGTGTGGGTAGTCGGTACATTATGGTCTTCTCCTTAGCAGATAGGCATCTGTCCAAGGGAATGAGACAGCTAGCTACCTCCGAAACACTGCCGAAGTTGTCCACGTATGCCAATACGTTCGCTAAGTTTGTTAGTTGAACCATCTATTGAGAAGTGACTAGTTAACTGGGAAGTTCGCCATGTATACATGCCATTATCCCCACGGGGTATGAGAAAGACATACATAGAGATGACCTTCTGTAAGCGTGCATACTTATCGACCATATGCCTTTCTAGTTCAAGATGACGAACAAATCCCATATTTAGCAAGCATCTAAAATCTTAAGCCAGACACCGGGAAATTAATTGTTTGAAACGTTATGATTAAAGGGACCCTTCTCACAGGAAGTGTTGAATATTTTGTCGGTGTGAGCGACCTAGATTTATCAGGCAAAGAAATGGAAACTGGTCCAGATCATTAAGGACGTGGCAAATCAGAATCTTTTACCAGGTAACTGTTCTAATGTGGCTATTCGGCGCACCTACGGTTACGGCCATTATCGGCGCGAAGTGTCAAATGGATTTCGAAATGACACATCGCTATATTAAGTGTGGGTTTTCGTACTTCCAGAAGGACTCGATCAATGTTATGCGTTTTGATACGTTTTAAGTTGAACTAATATATGGTTTGTGTATACTTTCGTCCATACATATCGATACTATGACAAAAAGTTGAAATTTGTATGTGAATATATCGATTTCTTTTCAATTTCTGGCCTCCAGTTTACCTGCCATCTTGACCTTGTATATCAATTGACAAACTAAAATGAATACTTCATACCAATATTCCATATCAACATGTGATGGTGGGTAGAATTCGCGAAACAATAACGCCCATCGTAAGAAAGTAAAGGAATGTAGGCGTGTTTTCAAATATCGGTCGCCATTTTGGCCGCCATCTTAGATTTGGAAAACCATTTCTTGCATGGGATGAAAGGTAATTACTTCACCTCAGTATTTACAACTCAACTGTCAGCATGTGTGGAGTTTTCTCGACAATAATGCCTAATGATGTGAACATGGGGGAATTTCGGTGATTTTTCAAAATTTGTCGGCCATTGTGGGCGCCATTTTGGATTTGGGGGACTTTTATTTGGATGCAATATAAGGACAGTTATTCAACTAAGTGTTCCCAACTCACAATAGTAAGCAGGTGTGGAATTGTCGTGACAATAACTCTCACTGATGTTAAAATCAGCGATTTTCGGTGATTTTTCTATTTCTGGTGGCCATTTTGGCCGCCATCTTGGATTTGGATGAATATTCCTCAACTCAGGTATAAGAGGAATCCTAGCCCGAGTATCTCCTGCACATATATAGTCATGGCTGGAGTAATAATAGCAATAACACTCATTGATTCGAAACAGACATTGCGTTATTAGCGTCGTTTTGGCTTTGACCGGATTATACCGGCATTTGGGAAAACGTGATATCGGACAAAAATATCCGCCAAGAAATGTATATTATGGTCTCCTTGTGTTCGCCAATGACTCTTCTAGACGATAAATGTATAAAATCGCGTCAAGGTGCCAACATTTTCCCACAGAGACAAACGAAAGGTGGTGAAATGTCCGAAAAATTGCAATTTTTCACATTTCGGCGGCCATCTTGGCCGCCATATTGGATTTTTGTGTCGGATTTTTTTCTAATTGGTAAGGGTTGTATATTACCATAACGAACCGAATGGAAAACATGACCGCATGTGACACCATCTTTACTATAACGGCGATTAAAGAGACCTGGTGCATATAACAAAAATGGCCGCCATGATGGACGCCATCTTGTCTGGAGTCTCTGCGGCCACTTTTTTTTCTTGTTAACAAGTGAAAAAAATTAGAGGAGACCTTAAGGAAGAAAATTAGTGGGGTGAAGTTAAGTCCTGGGGGGGGGGGTGCAGAGGTCTACCAATATCTCCTGGACTAAACTGGAATATTTTTTGAACATTCTAGAAGGGGTACATGTCCTTGATATATGTTTAAAATTTCTCGCGTAAACTATGACAGATACCAAAGTTATAATTAGTTTTATAGACCCACACTAAATCCCCCATAGTAAATGCATGCGGCCGTAAAGCACGTGGCTTTGTTTGGATACTTTCTGGCCCACAATGCAACAGTCAAAATGGTTATCTGTAAAATGGTCTATAATAAAAGTCCGGCCGCCAGGTCACGGATGCGTGTTTTGGCGTATAAAGTTTTTTTCTCTGCGGATTTTGTAAATTCAGGTATCCGACATCAAGATTTTATCGGCTGGCCATCTGTCAGCCTTGAGCAATTTTTTTTAAAGCGCCCTAAAAAGTATACCCCACCCCCAATTTTTTTCACAGACGTAAAACCAGTTACTTGGAATTTATTGCAAACTCACATGACTAATCTAGTAAAATGTATATATTTTCATGAAGCTAAGGCATAATGACACTATTTTGGGCCAAAATTGGAACTCACCATTCAAGATGGCCACCAAAATGGCCGCTGGAAGTTGAAAATATGACATTTTTTCACAAATATCTTCTAGATCAGTTCATGATGTTTGGAACTGGTTGAGTAATATAACGTTATTTTGTATTTTTAATATTAACTGATCATTGGAGCAATTAAATATGCAATTATTGGGGTCCTATCCGCTTGTGATCCCTCAAAAATTAGATTTTACAGAACGCGGTATAAAATTTCACAAAAAAATCACAACTGTGATTCTAGTCATATTTCAACAAGACATGAACAGAAGGTTGCAATTAAGTGAGGCATATCATTACCTATGAATATTCCAACTCACTGGAACCAAAATTCTTACTTTGGCTCAAAATGGCTGTCAAAATGGCCTGCAAAATATGGAAAATGGTAAATATTGCCCTAGGGTGTCCTGCAATCGCTTACAAGTTGTGGTTGATGTACAAAATTGGCTATTATGCCTTCTATACATTGAATACTAACATGTCTGCTGCACCATGGTTGAAAGGTGTTTATTGTATTGGTTTATCTTAAATGTGTCACACTACGGTGTTTATAGACCAAAATTGCTCAAGATGGCTACCAAAATGGCAACCAAATTGGTAATAAGTTATTTTTTTTACATATATCATTATAACATTATATATATAACATTTTCTCTGCGTTATCCGAAAATGTAGCAAATTGTGACTCACTTGGTTATTATACGTGTTAGGTAATTAACTGACAACTAAATGTTCTATTATGGTTGTCCCGGTTCCGTATGGGGCATGACAAATTCATTTTAAAGTATGGAAATTTGCGGAGAACCTCTTTTATACAATATACAATTTAATGCGCTCCGGAAGTAGCCACGCGTATTCAACCGTGCACCATGGCACCTGTGACATTTGTACGCAATAAACGAGATCACTGAGTCTTATTTGTCGCGCACTGAGCGAAAAATAGTACGACTCCTGAGTTTATACCCTAACAAAAGGGAACTTAGAGGGCTGTACATGTATATGTGTCACATATTAAGTTATGGGCGGTTGGACTGAATAGACGACTCTCTGTATACATGAGCTCGTACAATGCAACTGAAGACCATTATTCATATGTGAATCATTGTAGCATCTTCGCTGTTCCAATGCTTGTAAGAAATATACACATTCCATTACTAAGGGACACAAAATCATGTCTCCATATCCACATCACTGGAGTGACACCGTGTTCAATACAACTCGAGATAAATACACGTATGGCAATCCAACAATTTGACATACACGCAGCAATACAATCAATTCTCTCAGTCAACAACCTACACAGTTGTGGTTATACTTTTATCGAGATCATTTCAATGATATCCATAACCATGAATTTAAATATTATAATGATTGTTCGGAGCATATAGCCACCATATTGTTCAACAAAATGTTAATGAAGTTTCAATCCGCTCGATGCAATGTTCGCCATGCAGACCCATGCTTTGTCTTTAATATAGATGTGTGCCCGATCATTTTCCTGGAGTCCCACCCTTTACCATGCACTTTCCTGTTACTGAAAACAATAACTTAAGAGTGAATTGGTCGTATTTGACATATAAAACATCATATACATGTATAGCGGGATATATATAGTGATACCCAATTCCACCAGTGGTATACGAGAAGAACAAACACCCATGTTTTACGAATCAAATGATATATTGAATTCTCAATCTGCATTTAGAGTACTCATAGCAGACATTTTAGTGGGGAATTCGAGTGATTCACATGAAGACATAATTTCTAACAAATCAACATGTGAAATATAAAGACTTTACGTGAAAATAGTACATCTTATACCATGACATGTCTACATAAAAATGTCACTATTGCTGTGTCATATTGCAAGCTAGCTGACTATAGGTTATCAAATATGATTGGATTTGGATTGCATCGTAATTGATTTAAAATGTATTAAATGTTAAACGAAACTATTTTTATCCCATAACATTCACATAGCCCGTCTGTGATACACTAAATACTGTCCTGTGATTGGTCAACTGACACTTGGGCAACTTGTTTTATGTCCTCATAATACAGAGACCATGTTGTATTATGATGTGTAACACAAACAGGATGTGACACTCTGATCAATGTATTCCACGCGGTCAGAATAATTGGGCCAGTTTTTTAAAGTTCAGCCGAATTACATCGGAAGACAGCGATTTCAATCATTACGATATCACAGCGACATGTTCTGAAATCTAATATTGGGTTGAATATATGTGATAAGTGTGCTAATCTCATATTCTCGGCCATCTTTTAGAAAATAAAAACTAATTTACTCAGAACATTTATGGGAATAAATAATCAAAACGTTATACAAATATAAGATATGCATGTCATGGTAGTGTGTGTTATTGGGATATACGACGATGTGATGGTTCTGGGTACATTTAGTGTAAACCGCGAAGTGTACCCCGAACCACCACATCGTCGTATCACCAAATAACACACACTACCACTACATTCATTTCTTAAATAAAATGTAGGGCGAGGCACGCTTCACGAGTTCAGGCACGATACTATGTAATATTGAAATTTGTTCACGAAAGTTTTCAATATCTTACAACAAATAGTGCTCTTGCGCGTTGTTGCTAGTCAAAATTGTGCCTGCTCTGGCCACACTATATGCCATAACGAGCGTTAAATATCGACTGAAATTGTGTGGTTATCTCATGCACGAGCCGTTGCATGATGCGAAACTATCCACATAATATGCACACGATTAAACAGAGTAATATTATACTTAATCGTGGTTTCTTTAGATTGCATATCACGCCCTCATGTACAAAGATAGTCGTCTATTCAGTCTAAACTCCATAACATAATATGTAACTCATATACATGTACAGTCATCTAGGTTCCCTGTAGTTAGGGTATACACTAAGGAGTAGTACTATTTTTCGCTCAGTGCGCGAAAAATAAGACTCAGTGATCTCGTTTATTGCGTACAAATGTCACAGGAGCCATGTTGCACGGTTGAATACGCGTGGCAATTCCGGAGCGCTTTAAAGTGTCTAAAAATTACAACAGCGCGATTCCAGGAACTCAGCCCAAATTCCTCTGCACGTCGCACCCGTGTTGTCACTCCCGACACATCCGCGTTGTCAATGTTCTCTACACCATGCCTTACATTTGATACCTACGATCGGTCATTTCGGGAAATTATTAACTGAAATTCGCAATGGTAGTTGTCAAGACATTCCGCTACATTAATAAGTTAACACATTGACCGGCTGGTGCCAATTTAATTGAAATAACTGTATGTTTCGTCAACTGGACGGATTTTGCTGTCGGGGGGGGGGGGGTACCTGTTTTGTACAGCCCAAAAATATATAGTGTGCACATCTTACACCCCGTAATACTTTACACGTGCGTGGAAATGGTTCCCACACTGGGCAATCGAGGAATAATGCAAATATACCTTTCCATTCTCGTCTTGTGCTGTCTAGAGCATGTCCACTCCAGAATCAACGCACGAAAATTACAAAAAACACGTCGCACCTTCGTTGTCTGTCAAAAACATCCGCGTTGGCCCGAAACATCTTCCGATTGATTATACGGTGTGATTCTGGTCGGCGTAAATAGAACATACATGTACGTACATGGCTGAAAAATACATGTAAGTCACATTTGTTGAATAATGATACAGATGAGAAACATTGATTCTGCCAATAGCATATGTTTTTTAATAGAGGCACCAGTTGCTGTAAAAACCTTGCAGTTTAAAGGTCAATTGTATAAAAATCAACTTTAACCTATTTTCTTGATCGATATGAACAAATTTCGTCCAAAATTCTTGATTCATAACTGTCCCATATATTAGGGTAAGTGGACTAATTAATTCAAAAATATATAATATCACTCAATTATCACTGTTTAGGCCAAAGAAAGAAATATTTGTGGTTTGGGTTTCCCTATCTACCCTATTTTAAACCCCCTACCCTAAAGTTTTTTTCATGGTTTTCAAGAAAATCTATTGAATTTATTTCTCAAAAAATTTCATAAAACACAAAAAACACATTTCAGCATCTCAGAATAGGTTGATTTCTTAGTAAAAGTATGGTGCAATTTTAAAATTTATACAAAAATAATCAAAAGTAGTTTTATGTCAATCTTGGAGAGTAAAACGCGCACATGAAAAGTAATAAGAATATGTCCAAAAAAAATAAAATTTTAAAAATAAAATTTCAGGCCTACCTACCGACCCTATTTTTTTCGGCCTGTAACCCAAACCAAACATTTAATTTTCTTTGGCCTTAGAAAGCCTGTGGTTTAGAAGCTAGGCCTGTGCTAAAAATACATACCTTATCAGAAACTTTATATTATATCAACTGAACTGTACAATGGTGCGGGTGTCAATTGCGTGGTTTCTAAGAAATTGATTTATTACTGTAATTGTGGCAATACTAATAGTAATCAAGTTCCAAATGCTTTGTTCCTGGAAAATGATAAACTTTCAAATTCTCAAAATAGAATTTGAAACCTGCCAATGCCAAAACTTATATTAGCCCACTGAGTACTGTCGCAATTACTGGACATAACGTCACAAATTACATGTGTAGTGAGTAAAAATAATTACCTTATCCATCTACACTGTATACCAACTGAACTGAACACTGAACCTCGAAAACAACAAGACTAGTGGCTAACCACAATTTTAGTTCCTGGAATTCTGCCCAGGCTGACAGAGTGTTTAAGTCACGTGACGTAAATTGTTGCCATTTTTTTTTTTGCGCTCTTCTATTTTTAGTCCTGGTTTTAAAAATAGAATAGAAAATCCGTGGTTTTAAACACAATCATATATCCATATGCCAGTGTAATATTCATAAAATATATATGAAATTGAGTAGCTCTCAGCATATAATTCCCATAAAAATATTCTGAATTGCTGACACCAGCCGCAAATTAATAACTGGGTTTTCCCAGACCTTTTAAATGAAAAGAAACACGTATTTTCCAAGAAAGTCGAAACCGAAACTAAACCTTGCGCATGACTAAGGGTACGACCAATGAAAAGCTTCATTCCTCCAAAACGAAGCAGGAAGTTATCTTTCATTTTATACAATTGCGTTGGATGCTTCGTCAGGTTATGAACTTATGGCGTCGTCCTAGTGTACTTCAGTTGTTATATAATGTTGTCCAAAGAGACAATATGTACTAACAGTGTCAAATTAATTGACGTTAGTGATGATGTCACATCCGAGGACTTGAGTCGATTTATCTTTGATGTTTCGAAAGGCGGTGAAATCACAAAATTCCACACGCTCAAGATCAGTGACGCAGAATGCCATGACAAAACCGCGACCGTGCTGTTGTTGAATGACCGCAAATGTAAGTTTTCATAACGTCATTGACTGATTCAGTCACAGCCAATTAAGTAGACCATTTTACAAGATATACATGTATGTAGTGACCTGGTTGGTTGGTTGGCGCACAGGTGTTTGACAAGATGATAGTAAATAATAATAAATATTAAATATAGACACTGATAGATAATACATTATAATATAAAGAATAGGGTAGCACTACAGGATTAGCGATTTGCATCATATTTGTTTTATTTTTGGTAACACGAAAATGAGAAACGGTAAACACGTTAATTATTGTTGTGATCTCCGATTCCGGACATTGACGAAGTAGGAATCGAGCGCACCGATCGTGACATCATATTCCCGATTACACGGATGAAGACGACTCTCACTTCAGACCAAAAGAACCTTCTAGCTGAACACATCGCCGTGTTAATGAATTATCCCAGCTAGGCTAATTTATTGTGACCATGCATGCATATATAAAGATATGTTAACCGTAGTGATTAGTCTTCATTTTCACTATAATGACGACGTTGTAGTGTCAAACCACGCGGGGAGACGAGAATGTGTATTTTGATGTGAAAAAATGACTTGTAAATTCCGACCATTTTCGTCACATTTTCCGACGCTGAAGTTTATACTTTCAGTGTTCGATTGTTTTTCAGCTGTTATATTAATGTTACTCATATATACATTTAATATTGTGATTGATGAATTCTACTGACAATATGTTTATCTGTGACAATTCGATGTTTGTTGGTGCCGTTGCTTCAAAATGTACTGCCATATTCTAAAAATAGACTGTACATAAACACCGGGAAATACAGTTTCCGGACAAGGAATTCTGACACCACAGCTGGCCGATTTCTGACAACAGGGGAGAGTGGATTCGACAACTTCATTGCCCAGTGCCTCCAGATTCACCGTCAGATAAACTTTATTGTTCTTATCATCAAGATTTATGTCAATGACAATGTAGCACATTCTGCCAAATGTTTATCAGCAACTGATTTGCCAACCACATCAAGCAACATTCTGCCAGTTTGATTCCTGTGAAAGTTTATCAAATTTATTCCTGCCCAGGGTTTATTTATGAATGTCAGCTAACTGGGACCTTGGCTAACTGGGACCTTGGGCTAACTGGGACCTTGGCTAACTGGGACCATGACCAACTGGGACCTTGGCTAACTGGGACCTTTGGCTAACTGGGACCTTGGTTATATTTATTACATATATTAGTAGAATAGAACATTGATAATAGAATATTGTTTGTTTTATTTATGTTATTGCTTCAAAAATGTTTTAGATTTGTTTCAACCTGACTTAATAAAAAAAAATATATATATATATATTTTGTCAATCTATAAAACTGAAGGTCAATATTTTAATTTCTTATTTGTATCTTATTTGTATCTTATATATTTCTATGAATATTTATTGTTAATAAAGTCAATAAAGTGATGGTTATTATGGGCATTCACAGTTAAGATGCAATAAAGTGATTGTTACTCATGGCATTCACAGTGAAGGTGTGAGTTTGTTTTGAAAGCGATTGTTGTTTTAATCAGTTGGTCCATTTGATCTTGTGATCTAATCATTGTAGATGTATAGATGTCAGAACAATTGCACTGACTTGTTTGATATGTAATTTTGGTTATTTAGGTTATTTAATAATGATTTATTATATGATTATACTTGGAGGTGATACACATTGGAATCCGGGGTCATTCAGTAATGGGCTTACAATCTGTCACAATTTTGAACGTTCGTAGTTTGCGTCATAAAATAAATATAGTTAGCGCTGAACTCGGAAAATATGATGTAATTGCTTTAACAGAAACATGGTTGAGCCCAAAGATTGATTCGTCAGAAATATTGTTACCAGGGTTCCATTATCCACCACTAAGAAAAGACAGATTAGAAGATGGTGGCGGGGTTGTTCTATATTTTAAAGATACATTAATTTACAAACACAGGTCAGATTGTGATATCGTAGGCTATATAGAAGTAATCTGGGCTGAAATTAGATATCCGAATAAAGTCTTACTTTTTGGAGCTATGTATAGACATCCTAAAGCAAAAGCCTCATATTGGGACTTGATTCATGATTCAATTAGCATTGCAAGGAGCGACTTGTCTATTCACTGTATCGTCGCGGGGGACCTCAATGCAGATTGTTTGCAGTACATACATCCTAAAATAAAAGCAATTGCATTGGGACATGAATTAAAACAAATGGTAACTTCACCAACAAGAGTAACTAACACTACTTCTACTTTAATTGATCACATGTTTTCGTCCCGGCCTGAATCGATTATAAATTGTAATGTGATAGCGCCATCGTTTAGTGATCATCATTTATCTAAAATGTTAACATTTCATTTGTTTTTAACTTTCTCATGACTTAATAAAAATTGATTTTAATGAAATGATTAATAATATATCTGAAGGTCCCAGTTAGCCAAGGTCCCAGTTAGCCAAGGTCCCAGTTAGCCAGAAGGTCCCAGTTAGCCAAGGTCCCAGTTAGCCTGACTTGAGGTCCCAGTTAGCCAAGGTCCCAGTTAGCTGGATACCTTATTTATTAGCCAGGGAGCACCCCTACACTCTAATATTTTATGCTATGGGTAACAATTCACATTTGGATTAACTGCATGGTACCTGGATATCACAGTATAATTCAACCTCAAGAGAATATTCAGTATTACAGTTTACAGTTCACAGAACTAGGAAATAATACACAGATTTTCTTATCAGCTTTGCTCATCAACCAGTCAACTGAGTTTCCAACCAAATCAATCAACATTCTGCAAAATTTATTCAGTTTCTGAGAATTTTGACCAATTGATTCCTGCCCAGGGTTTATTTATTAGCCAGGGAACACCCCTCTATTCTAATACATAACGCCAAGGGTATAAGTTCACATTTTGATCGTCTGGTATCAAACTCACAGTATAATCCATCCTTCGAAAAGAAATCCAGTATCACAAGTCAGATTATTTTAAAGCCATTCTCCATGCAGCATCCAATATTCACAGATTTGTCTAGTCAGCTTTTCCAGTGGAAAAACACTTTAAAAAGCTGATATTTTTTGTATTTTTGCATTTATTTATATATTTTCATGTCATTGTGATAAGTTTCTCGGTATGAGTATATTTACTTTTGAGACACTGATTTATTATATTTCTAATGTCACTGTGATCAGATTCTCTGCATAAGTTTATTAACTTATGAGACCCTGATTTATTCTTCAATAAGGCCAAAGAAAAAAGATTGTATGTTTCCGGTAACATAGCGAAAAAATTAGGGTAGGTAGGTAGGGAATTTTTTTTATTTTATTTTATTTTGATATTTTTTATCCAGCTGCAGAAATATTGAACTACCTCGACCAAAGTGACATAAAATGCCAACCCGTGCCATGGGGAAAGTATTACTTGATCAACACAGTGGAAATATACATTAAGATTGATAAAAAATCAAACTTACTTCATGCTTACGTATGTTTTTTATTATTCACATACCACATTTTCATAAATTTGGCTATAAACTTGGTACAAAATTGATGTCACTAACTTTTTATAAGAATTTTACTAATAATACCGCCATTATACCGTTCATGTATTGTGACGATTACATCCCATTGTCTGGGGGTAGCCAGTACGCCCACCGAGCATGCCTGGTTTTTGGAAACATGTACTAGTATACCCCTAATATATGCAGTGATAACCTCTTTACATGTATATATACAGATACACACCCACCATGTCTGTTGATAGTGTTCCATAAGTCCCAAACAAGACATAAAGCGGGCAGGAGATCCACTCTCAGGAAATTAAAATTGCGAAAATTTTGACTTTTTCTCAAAATATCAATAAAAAGTTTAGGGTCGGCGGGTTATTTTTAGGGTCGGTCGATGTACGGAAACATAGTATCTTTTTTCTTTGGCCTAACGGATATACATACACATCTTTGATATATGCATATTTTTTCATTAATATTTTGTATGTGGTTATTTTTGATAAATTAATTAATTATTTGTGTGTATCATTTTAATATTTTTTCATTCAATGTGGAATATTTCATGAGTATTTTGAGTAGACATTTTCCATATAGATATGATGTTGTGAATGATTTTTGGAACCTCGGCTAAGGTTCAGTCATTCATACTAACATTGCTAATTATTATTGCTGTTAAATTGTTCGCATAACTACTCAGATTGCTTTGTGCGATATTCATTTTTGATTGTGTATTTCTATTCGTATTTATCAAGATACCATATATATTTGAATTCATAGTGGTACTAGAAGGAATAGAACATACCGCTATACTTAAAGTAATTGACCACCAATAACGTGGTGTCACCCCGTTAATACCGCGGTACTATACCGCAGTATCCTCCAATACCGCGGTACTGATACCGCTTGTTAATGCGAACAAGTATGTGGGAGTAAATACCTCCCCTCAAAGAGTTCCATGAAAATCACAGCGGTATTCAAAAAAATTAATGCGGTGCCCGCTAAAAGACTGCGGTATCATTATCGCCCAATACCGTAACTCCACCGCCGTGACCATCTCGATACCGCTACCGTTTATTACCGGTATCACCGCGGTCATGACCGGGGTATCACCCTGTTCTTTGAACGTTCAGAAGCTCCTGGATCACACCCTCTTTAACAGTACACCATGATGGGTATCCATAAAGTAGAATGGGAACTATTGCTGCTTTGTACAGTCTAATAGATTTGTCCATGTTAATGCCGGATTCAATAACAAATTTCCCAATCTTGTAAAGTCCAGCACGAGCTTTTAAGACAATTTTTTTTTCAATGTGTGGTTTAAATGATAAATCACTGTCAATAGTAACACCCAGAGGTTTTTTGTCTTTTATCAGTTGTATTGGTTTATTGTTTATGCACACATTGGGTTTGAAGTTCGCCATGCAGTTACTAGTATTTACTGTTTTGTTGGTATTGAGACATACTAGTAGGTGCCATCTGTTGCACCAAGAAGATACTGATTGTAGGCATTCATTCATCTCTTTCTCTGCTTGTATCGGGTCGTAGTTAGTAGTGATTATGGTTATACCATCAGAGTATCGGATAGTTTGCTCTGAGCGACCAGACATAATGTCATCAGTATAGAGTGTGAACAGAATGGGACTGATGACAGACCCCTGCAGTGCTCCTATTTCAGTTGGAATCCAGTCACTTTGGTATGTGTTTACAAAGTTTTTGCTCTTTCGGTGTTAGTTAAGAAGTTGTGGATGTATTTCAGGATTCTTCCATCAAGGCCATGTTGAAGGAGTTTATGTACAATTCCTTCTCTCATGATGGAGTCAAATGCTCCTTCAAAGTCAATATATGTGACGAGAGCATGCTTCCCTTCATTTTTAGCTGTGATAAAGGATTCAGTTACTTCAACTAGTGCACTTGTGGTACTGCGGTGCTTACGATAAGCATATTGGGCATCATTCAGCCATTCGCACGTATCGCTTTTCCATATCAATCTCCAAGTTATGATTTTCACGAAGGTTTTACCAATAACAGAGCTCAGACTGATTGGACGATAGCACTTTTCCGACTCATACACAGGTTTTCCGGGTTTTTTTTATGTAGACTTTATTGTCCTTTTTAAAGGCTGTTGGAATATCACCATGTTCCCAGAAAGATTGAAATAACATATGAAGGCATTTAACCATAATGTCCCCAGATATAGTGATCATTAAAGGATGTATATTATCCGGTCCAGGGGCAGAGCTATTGTTCATGGCTTTCAGAGCGCTCAGTACTTCACTTTCACTTATATCACTATTTTCTGGTTCTTCTATGTTATTATTGAGAATATTATTGTCAATGATGTTTGTTCTAATTGAAGAATATATTTCTTCTTTCCACTGCATGTCGAAACCTGATGTGTCAGCGTGTTTACAGTCAATGTGCACATATTGTAGTCTTTTCGATATGTCTTCATCAGAACGTGCATAGACTTTATCAGCATTTTGAATTTTAATTGGCTGAATGGTGTTGTCTTGGTTGTGTTTATGAACGCTATTAAGTTGAATAAGTTTCCAAAATTGACTATTCGTTGAATGTACAGTCCAACTTCCCCCCACCGCTGTCAAAGGAGGGTTTTGTTCAAGTCTGGAAAGGAAGAATATGACACAAGACACGACCAAACTGCGATTTTCCCTGGACAACACATATATTAATTCATCACATTGACAAACGATTTACCTTCCTTTTGCAAAAAAGAGACATTTAACAAGCCTTTTTCTCAATCAGGCGAACGACCTGCGAAATGTTGCGGCCATTTTTTTGGTCTGTTCGATCGAGTTCCCAGCATATTTTCCCCCTCGATACTGCGCGGTATGCCCGGAACTCGATCGAACAGACCTGAAAAATGGCCGACAAGCTTTGCAGGTCAATCGCCTGATCGAGAAAAAGGCTTAATTGTTAAATGTCTATTTTTTGGAAAAGGAAGGTAAATGGTACCGGTATGTCAAGGTGATGCATTAGTATATGTATTGTAGGGGAAAACATTATGGTTTGGTCGTTCCTTGTGTCATATTCTTCCTTTCGGACTTGAAGCGACCTCTCCCGTTACATGCATCGCGGAAATTTCGACTGAATGTCTTTATCCTGTAGATTTTCGACAAATAGTGACCAAAATAAGCTGAAAAACTAATAAATAATACTGCTACCGGTTTTTGGAGATCTCCGTGACTAGACTATGATGACGCCAAAATATCACGCTAATTAAAAATACAGATTCGGAGCCAGTGTTTATTATGCCCACTACGATTATGTGCATGTAATATCATAGTCAACCGATACTAAAATACGGAATCGGTTTGTGTTCGCGCGGTGTACCGGTATAGATTATGTCGCTATGCGATGAGTTATTTAAATAATGAAGATATAGAGTGGTACATTCACTTTGGAAGTTATTATCGTACAGCAGATTATATATATATTTATATGAATAAAGTAATTAGTAGCGCCTGGGATGGTCATTTTTGTACGAATATTCGAATCAGAATATTTACAACATGTAATAATTATATTTAGCATCGTACGTGTTTCAGTGCAAATAAAGTATGTCCCGATTTTATATATAAATGGTCAGGAATTTATAAATGCCCAGATACGTTTAGATATTATAATCACCACTAATCAATGAATATTCATAACCTATACATGTATATACTCTTTCTGGGTTACCATTTAAATAGAACTATTTCTATCAGGCGTTTTTATGTGTACCCATACCATAGTATGGTACACATAGTGTCGACGTCCGGATTGACCACTCGTCGTTCGTCTGTCTGTCCGTAGACACTTATGCATAATGCGATAACTCAAACATTTTCTATCCGATCGGAACCAAATTTTATATGGGTTTATCAGCCAAAAATAAAGATCGAATTCAAATATGGGTTTGATCTGAATCTTTTTTGCAGAGTTATGGCCCTTTTTCGACTAGAATTCATGCATGCTGCCATAACTCAAAACAATTTTTATCTGATCGGAACCAAATTTGGTATGCGAGTTTCTCAGCCCAAAATACAGATCGAGTTCGAATATGGGTTTGATCCGATATTTTTTAATGGAGTTATGGCCCTTTGACATAGAATTCATGCATGCTTCGATAAATCAACCATTTTTCATCTGATAGGAACCAAATTTGGAATGTGAGTTTCTCAACTCAAAATACAGATCGAGTTTGAATATGGGTTAGATCCGATATTTTATACCAGAGTTATGGCCCTTTTTCAACTAAGAATTGAACAGATTTGAGATTTTTAGGCTCACAAGATAAACCATAGCAGTCTACAATTAATTACCAGTGATATCAGTTTAGCTCTGAGAGAGAGACAAGAGATAAATCTGTATTATGGAATTAAGAGTTATTTTTAACCATCAGTGTAAGGTGTAACCCATTCATGAATCAATAGACTCTCCCATTCGTTCTAAAAGTATAAATTGGTATAGTCTATGTTTGATCTGTAGGGATGTTCTTTAGAATTTAAGCAGACTTTAATAGCTGTCTGTTGTTTATTGCATTTCCATAGTGTGTGGACAGTGTTGGCCCAGTGTTTATCAACTCTGGCATAGCTCTCTGGTTTAGCATATCAATGCAATATTAAAGTGACATACCTGGTACAGTTCCCTAATTTTATAGAGTTAAAATTGTTAACCCTGGTCATCAGTTTTATGCTTTTGTATATTTTTCATGTAATCATTCTCCTATTATATTGCCAGGTTTCTCCTTCACTTGTATGGATTTTTGTACCCTTCTCAACATTCCTGATACTTTAACAGAAATACCTTTCATCTGATATTCTCTCATTTTATTGAGATGTATGTAAATTTGGTATGTGAGTTTCTCAGCCCAAAATACAGCTAGAATTCAAATTTGGGTTTGATTCGGTTTTTTTAAATGGAGTTATGGCTAATGGATTTTATCATCCAAGCTGAAAATAGCTGATCACTATCGCCAAGGTATGGGTTAAACATCTGCTGATCGTGATCGGCCTCTCGTTCTAACATTGCAAAGCATTGAGTAGTCAGAGCGGTTTTCTGAATTTTCCGACTATTTTATCGCATAAAAACAATGAAACACGAGCAACTGGCAATATTGTCTTCAACATTCTGGAAGAAGTATGTTTAAATTTCTCGCAAAAAACTATGAAAGATAGCAAAGTTATAATTACTTTTATAGACCCACTCTGAATTTCCCAGTAAATGCATGTGGCTCACCGCTCCAGACATATGGCTTTGTTTTGGATAGAATCCATCCCATGATGCATCATTCTCGCTATCTGTAAAATGGTCTATGTGTGGCTTACCATTGCAGCAAGTTGCCAGCAACATTACAGTCGAAAAGCTCCCGCCCTGGAAAAGAAACGTGCAGAGATACAGACAGCTTACCTGATGTTGCCATGTTGACTGACAAATCGGCAGCAACATCATTTACCATTTAATACCAACGTCAGCCTGTGGTGCTGTCTGGGAGGGCCCGAATGGCATATAGTCCTTGTACAGTGATACATATAGTACAAATGATTGGAACCTTGTCCTTGCAAGATTGAACATTGTATTAAAATTGGGACTACCAGACCTTACCGTTGCAGGCGCTCTGCCGATATCTCACCATGTTTGGAGTTTAGGTGCATGATTATAGCCTAGTATAATCATTTATACATGTATATAGGGCGAATTGGAAATTCAAATGAGAATCACTTGGATTTTGATCAATTCAAAGGGAATCTATTTTTAGTGAATGACACAACACTATTTTGAAAGAAATAACATTATTTAACAATCTCAAACATTTACGATGAACATTACTATAGAGCCACCGGCTCTATAGAAATAAATGTCAACATTGGCATGCCGTGTGCTAATCTGAGCTGTGTTTTTAGAATTTGTTATACACGTACCGGTAGTTCTGGGTTACTCAATCGGAAGTGTCTGTGGAATCGAAGACAGATTCACACTCTGACTCACAATCACAGTTAATGGAGGACCTTACATGTACACTACTGCAATTGAACCTTATTTCCTTTATGTTTATCATTATCGTCGGTGTTTGACATCTTCACTATTGTGTGTTCACTTTATAGTGGGCTACTTGATCGTCGAAGCGCCGTGGCAGATCAATAGATCCCGACAAAATGATTAACAGGTAATACACTCATGTACATTTCTCAGTGATATTGTCACAGTGTTGCAAACTTTCACCCACACAGTTGAACAACAAACCATGATGATGGGCGGGGTCAGATCAGGCACTCTTTTATCAGTGAAAAGTACACTTTATAAAATGTACTTTTCGTCAGACAACTTTAACGACACAAATGCCACAGTGCACGCATTTTACGCAGACACGCTGTCAATAACGCGACTGGTTTAGATTCTGTGTGCATCAACTTCAAGGTGCGCAAGCACGATACCACACCTCAAAAAGGAAGGACTGGACCACAATTTAAGTTTATTGGAGGACATTTTTACTTACATGTATATCAATAACTAACAGGGTTACTCGTCATTAGGTTAAAGTAGTGACTAATGTTGAACCTTCTGCTCCAGACATTTGGTGGGAATAGAGAATATACTCTTGCACAACATGCTATTCTAGCTCATAAATGTTATACCAAAATGGGCATCACAAAACGTCTTTCCCATACATGGATTATAAGCATAGTGGCTCACCTTGTTGGAATAATTGTCATTTTTTATCGTGAGTAAAGCGGTATTTATTTGCAGCTGTGCATAACCAGTTGACACAACATGTGTCTGTTTAACCACTGTGCTGATAGCATTGACACTGCGGCCAAACGCCAACTACACTGCAGTTCCACCGACAGTTGGGCCGTGGTGTACTTGCCGTTCAGCCTCAGTGTATTTGCCATTCCTCCATAGTTTACTTTCCATTCGGCCATGGTGTGGTTGCCATTTAAAATGATGTTGAAAAATACAAAGATCACACGATAAATGTGGTTTGATTGAGCCCTTTACCTTAAGCCAGACGATCCATTGTGTTTGAGATCTAATCCATCTGGAGGGAACGGGAAGATTTAGTCGTGGACTATTGTTCGATTGTGGGAATATTTGGCCAGTCTATTGAACTAGTGCAGGGGGATTATAGCTTGTGGGCAGACCTGTTAAGTTTTGAAAATGGCAATCCGGGAGATTTTTTGCGGGAGGTATGTCCAATTATGTTCATGTTCCAAAAATCATTTTTATGATGAAGATTACATAGTTTTTATGAGTTTCTAATTGTGTTTATTTTATAAATATATATACCTAAATAAAATGGTAATGAATGTCCTGTTAGTAATTGTAATAGAGCTGCTGTGAGTGGGAGATACAGTAATGCCCTAAGTAATCAACCTCTTAACCAAATCAGAATTATGGGTAACTTTTCAGGATTTAGTCGGAAATATGGCTTGTTGCCATTCAGCTTTCCGATGAATGGCAACAAGCCATATTTCCGACTAAATCCTGAAAAGTTACCCATAATTCTGCTTTGGTTAAGAGGTCGATTACTTAGGGCATTACTGTACATGCATGTTTATATAAAATAATACACAGCGAAATCGCCAGCATGCTAACTTCTTGTTCTAATTCCTGTTAAAAATATATAGAATTTTATCCCTTCTATTGTATTATATTTGCACTCCATTGACCCAGTGTCACCAACATAATCCTAAGTCGCGTCGGACATTTTGAGATGTACATGTATACAAGACAGATATGACAGAAACCAGAAAGTTTTGAATGCAGGGTTTTGCTGAATCTGGGAGAAATTGTGGGTTATCCGTGTTTGCAGAATTGCCATGGCAATCCGGGAGTCTCACAGACAATCTGTGAAATCCCCGTTAAAAATATTCCTGGGGACTATAGAAATCAGCTGTGTCCATTCGTTCGTCCACTCCTATAAGATTGACATTATGGGGTCATTCTTTTAGTATTTTGTGAAAGTGAGGTTTTTCTGCTTATGGGGTTAACCTCAGATACAAAGTTGGCATATGTGTTGGAAACAGTACTGTGGGGACACATTTCAAATTTGACAACTTAACCCCACATTGTTTTTGGAATCTTGTTTTGTCCATAGAAGAGTGACCAATTCAATTGATGGACTTTAGCTATGAGAACAAGTTGTCCAACCAAGGTGAGATTAAAAGAAATATTGCGCATGCGTCATGTTCTAAGGTTGCAACTATGTACTGGTGTATGCGAAATTGATAACTCAAATTAAACTCATGCTAGTATGTACAAAATTATCTCATAAAGCATTCTGAAATCTCAACCAAATGGTGTACCAGTAGCTTTATAGGCAATATTTTTTCATAATTAAAAATAACCTCACACTGGTTTGGACAAAACCGCTTCATAATTAATATTAAATGTCAACCACAGTGTAGCTTCGGGCACATTTTTCCATAATAAATAATAACCTCATTAGGATTGGGCAAAACAACCTCATAAAGTATTTTGAAATGTCAACCACACAGTGTAGATTTTGACATATTTTTTATAATAAAAAATAACCTCATACTAGTTTGGACAAAATGACCTCATAACATATTTTGAAATGTGAACCACACTATGACCTCATAACATATTTGAAATGTCAACCACACAGTGTAGCTTTGGACACTTTTTTCATAATAAAAAATAACCTCATATGGGTTGGTCAAAACAACCTCAAAGTATTTTGAAATTTCAACCACCCATTTTTGTAATGTCAAACCAGTGGAGCTTTGGCCACTGTGCACAGTTTAATAGAAAAGTTAATAAGCAGTTTGGGATAATGAAATAGTGTGAAAACGTTAATTCATGTATCAGAAAGGTCTAATTTGATACTTTCACAACTTCTATGCACTATTTATACATCTATTTTTATTTTGAATTCAGATTATGGTGACCATATAAGATAAACTTCTCGTTTCATGACATCACACATCAATCAAGATATTGGACAAGTTTGAGCCTCATTTTGAACTTTTATTTTTATTTTTTACTCTTGTTCTCCAAAATATTTGCTGCTGTTGACAATTTTGCCAAAATTCCATGTCCCTGGGACTGGGGTTGTGAGATTAATATTATCCATAATGACCTCGGATGTGGGGTGGAAAAATCTCTCCCGAGGGACCAGATATTTGGGTCGGACACAAGGCAGCAAATTGGCTTGGTATCCGTTGTCCATGTGTAGATGGAGACGTCTTTCAACAATTTCCATTACCATTGGCTACTGGTCGTACCTTTGGTCGGATCATTATGAAATTTGCCATGGATGTTGACATTGACATGTAGATGGGAATGAGTCATATTGAGGTCATTCGGCCAAACAACATGGCCCGCCAACGGCCATTTTGGATTTCAAAATGCAATCCATTAGCACGGGCTACAGGCCATACTGTTTGTCTGATCATCATGAAATTTGTTATGGATGTTAATATTGACATGTCGATGGGAACGAGTCATTTTGGGGTCATTCGGCCATAAAACATTGCTGCCGACAGCCATCTTGGATTTTACTCTTTTCATGACTAAATCCTTTGCCACGGGCTACAGGTCATACCTTTGGTCGGATCATCATGAAATTTGTCATGGATTTAACATTGACATGTGGATGGGAACGAGTCATTTTGGGGTCATTCGGCCATAAAACATGGCCGCCGGTAGCTATGTTGGATTTTACTCTTTGCATGACTAAATCGTTTGGCACGGGCTACAAGTCGTACCTATGGTCGGATCATTATGAAATTTGTCATGGCTATTGATATTGACATTTAGATGGGAATGAGTCATTCGGCAAAAAAACATGGCTGCCAGCTGCTATCTTGAATTTCAAAATTCAATTCATCATTCCATTCTTTGCTCATCACAAAAATTTAACTTCTTCGAAAAGTTGAGCTACCGAGTTATCTTTGGCACATTCCAGTAGGTTCATAAACAGTATATCTGGGGAGCCATCTGATGCGATATTCATGATTATCGTGGATGATTTTGGTATATAGCACAAAGCACGTTACCCGCGTGCAGGGTTAATATTTGAGTGAAATTGTCATAGCTTGTGAAACCGACATGGCTACATCACATCATTGCACCTGGGATGAATTCCGAGACACGCTCATATTGATATGAAGTCTTGACAACTAGACTACCGGTAACTGTGTTTGCCATGGGAGATTAGTACCATTAGAAAAGGGAACATGTTTATATAACAGAAAAATATTAGTTTGATGAGTTCGACAGTTCATTGGCAAGATGACAATTTTTCGAATGTGGAACTTTTTTCGTTAGTCATTCGTGAAGCGACTATTGTTTACGTTTTACTAAATGTACAAATTATGCTCGTTTTGCTTTGGGGCCTTCCATTTGATCAAATTTTTTTCACACAATTAGTCGTTTATAGTGCATGTTACTAGTATGTGACTTGGTGTTTGAAAATGGGCTTATGGGCGATTCTCCAGAAGTGTCAACCATGTCGGCAAAAATTGAAACTTGGATATATTACAATTGTATATAAATTTTGTTTTAGCATGGGTCTGAATTATTCATTTTTAACCGAAATTTAACCAGTTGTGTTCTAGAAATTAATATATGGGCCTCAGAATCTTGCATTTAAAAAATAAGGTTTTTTTCTTACATTTAACATCATTTTAGCATGCTACAATATTTAAAAAGAAAAAAGTTGTAATTTTATTCAAGTTCATGCACTTTCTGAAACACATGTAACATTACTTTACCAGATAAATAAATTGTAAAAGGTAAATTCAAACACAAATTCGGAAATTTGTTTCATGTTAAATTCTATCTGATGTAACGTACATAACACAATTCATAAGATTTTTTTTCTGTGTGAGTCATAAGGACAGTCTTAAAATTCCAAAACCTGTTTTTAAAAGCTAAATTTAATTCCTTATTCATATCCTACAATTTCCCCCTGTTTCTATATAATTAAAGAAGATTCTACACTGACCATCTGTGTAACGCACGTAACGTTACGTGCGTTACATATACTCAGTCTTGTTGAATTTCAAGGTTGAACAAACAGTCCAAACCAGTATAAATCTTTTTAGAAGCAAGACATTGATATTATAAGATCTAATTATTATATTTTCTTGTGAAGTATTGTGCCATCTTATCCATTAATGACATTTCTCATAAATATGGCCCCATGTTTTCTGACAATTACACAATTTGTAGTACAGACTTTCTGAAAATGACAGATTAATTGGGTAATGTTTGCATTGTACAGTTTAAAGGTACTCAATCCGAACAGAGGGTCCCCATCTCAACAGATTCCAACAACAACAATCCGATCAGAGGGTCCTATATTACTATTTCTTTGGCTTTGGGGGTAACAAATATTTGATTCGAGTCGAGGAACCCATCAAACAAAGCTCAGAGTTATTTGATATTGATTTTTGAAATTTGTTAATTTCTCGAGATTAGTACTAATAATTGCCGTCAATTTTGAAACCTGCTCGAGATGAGTACACCAAAACTCTATTCAAACAGACAAGGATGGATAACTCTAAAATCAAGTGGTAATAATAACGCAATTTTGACTACGTACTGGGCCAGAAAGAATTCCCGATAATGAAAAATAATAGATGTCTAAAATCGATATCTAACAAATCTGAGCTTTGATGGGTGACTTCCTCGACTCGAATCAAATATTTTTGACCCCCGAAGCCATTGAAATAGTAATTGAGATGAGTTTTATCAGATTGAGTACCTTTAATACTAGTACTTATTATGAGTACCTCTTCATGTCAATAATCATTATTTTGCAAAATTCATGGAATTTAGTTATTTCAAACTCTGCACAGGATTTTATCAGATAAATTTGTGAATATGGTTAAAAGAGTCATGTGAAATTAGACTCACTGGCAATGGGTTTGATAAAGGATCGATATTAATTGAATGCCTGACAGACATGATCCTTATGAATGGTTACTATCTTTACTATGAGTTATATCATATATTAATAGCAACAATTAAAATAGATGATTGATTTGCCGAATCAGCCTTGTAGTCATGAAGGGAAAGATGATTAAAGTGTGGGGGGGGGGGGGGGGGGGGTAATTTAATTATATTAATCGTTCTTAGCATAGGCATCACCCTACTTGTGAATTTGGTGTGACTAGTTTTGAATACCATTACTAGACAGTAAATAGTAATTAACAGCTGTTGTTAAACAAGATATTGGACCAGAATACAATTTGGATGATTAATTTTGATCTTGAAATTCAATTTTATTGATGCATTTGGACTACATGTACTAAGATAAGTTGCAGTCTGAGGCTGGGTTAGTTTGTCCTGATCTCACTATATTTATTCCACACCCATTGAAGTGAGGCACATGTATTCAACGGAATCCCAACCATTGAATACATATTAGTGTATACCTCTAGCGGAATACAAGCCGGAACTATTCTTGTTGACGTTGTCGCCAAGAAAGATGACGTAAATTACGTCGATCATCCACTTCTGGTGATCCCCCCCATAATTACTGGTTATTTGTCAGACTTAAATCACAATAAAGGCAGCTATAGTAACAATGAAGGTGACATTCATGGATTGAACTTATTTGACTGAACGGTGTAGAATAAATACAGAACACAACTTGCATCATAATCTCGAATCTTTTATCGAACTTGTTGCGGATTGTGCAAAGTTACATTTCGCTCGAGCTACGCACAGCGGAAATCAATTCTATGGAAACGAAAGTCTCAAATGTCAAAAAAGTTGTTCAGATATAACGCACGTAACAGGAGAATCGCCCTTATGCTAAAGGTTCTCTGTTTAACCAGTTTGATGCATAACTCCATTGGTGTTGATCTGAACAGTTATGTCACAGTATTCATATCCTTGCGCCATCCGCAACTCATTCGATATTAAAAGATTCTCGATTAAGATGCGCATTGTGTTCTGTCTATGTATTGTGCAAGATTCAACCACAGAAGTTATGATGCACGTGTTATTGAAAATGCAGTCATTTATATACTTCAAAAACACTTAAATCTTTTGAAGAATGAGTTATTCAAAGAAATAATATAGGAAATCTTCTTTTCTATGTAGAAACATTTCAAAATTATCACTTTGATTTGAACATGTAACGCACGTAACATTTTATTGTAACGCACGTAACGCTGCAAAATAATTCCTATCACAAATACTTTTTCGTTTCCATAGAATTGATTTCCCCGACCTCAAAACATCATTATTCTTCCCCAATCGACAATTACTCTCATAAGTTGGCACTTTTAGAATTCACAGAAATATCCATTCAAAGACACGTGGTCCCAAAAAATGCATTTCTGTGATGTAACGTACGTAACAAAAATTGCCAATATTGAGTTGAATGAAGATTAGCATCAAAGATGAGCAGGTTTGTCATTGGAAAAAATTAAATTATTCGATATTTGAAATATTAGTATGGCAGTTGGCAGGTCTCAAATGTCAAAAAAGTTGTTCCGATATAACGCACGTAACAGGAGAATCGCCCTTATGCTAAAGGTTCTCTGTTTAACCAGTTTGATGCATAACTCCATTTTTCTTAGCATCCACAAATTCATCTGTATTGATTTAAAACAAGAAGCATTATTACACATTTTAGCACCAGTTACATGTATGCAGCATAACTGGTGCTAAAATGTGTAGGGGTGGGAGAAATGCCAGATACAGTGTCATATGAGCTGATTAGGCTCTACCGTATACATGTATACTGGTCTCTATTGTAGATGTTAAAACATTACTTCAAGATGTGAGGAATGGTGTTGTGAGATGTACGTCTTCGGCTGGACCAGCTGAACAGAGACTCAAGTTCCACTTCTGCATGCCAGTTGATATTCCTGATGATTGGCTCTCAACACAAGTTAGTTTTGCTCTATCTAGATAAGAGGACTCATGACCTTTGACGTGGGTTCATGCAAAATACCATAAAAGTCTGTAAAACAACTATCATCAATAAGTACAGTAATGCCCTAAATAATCTACTCCTTAACCACAGCAGAATTATGGGTAACTTTTCAGGATTTAGTCGGAAATATGGCTTGTTGCCATTCAACAAGCCATATTTCCGACTAAATCCTGAAAAGTTACCCATAATTCTGCTGTGGTTAAGGGGTCGGGTCGATTACTTAGAGCATTACTGTACATGCACATGAAAAAATAGATCTCATTTTCATTATTAATAACTCTCTAATAATGAGATTACATGTCAAAACCATTATGTCAACAGTGGAAGTACCAATAAAAGTTCAATATTAATCAATTAGTCCAATAAGATACCAAAGTTTCAGCAAAACTTGACGGTAAACATCGGAGAAGGTCAAAGCATAGAAAATTATTCTGAAAATCAGCCCTTGAAATTGGCATTTTTCTTCTACGGCATTGATTTAGAATTGCATGAAATTCCATATTGGCTTTGGCTGTAGCTGATTTCGAGGGCTCGAAAAGCGTACTCAGACTGAAATATGAAAAGCGTACTCAGACTGAAATGAAAAGCGTACTCAGACTGAAATATGAAAAGCGTACTCAGACTGAAATGAAAAGCGTACTCAGACTGAAAAGAAAAGCGTACTCAGACTGAAAAGAAAAGCGTACTCAGACTGAAAAGAAAAGCGTACTCAGACTGAAAAGAAAAGCGTACTCAGACTGAAAAGAAAAGCGTACTCAGACTGAAAAGAAAAGCGTACTCAGACTGAAAAGAAAAGCGTACTCAGACTGAAATATTTGAACTTACTACACGATAAGCGATGTTTGTAACTAATCACTGAAACAGTTTTGTTAGCATAACAATGGTTTTAACATGCAAAATATTTTTACTGGAGAATTATCGATAATTTGTATACAGGTAAGAACAAAGTTTATCTATTTAACCATGTTCTTAGTGATGTTTTTACACACTTTTATATTGTTTGTATATAATACCCACTGAGTGCTTTGTAGTTAGGGAGCCCGCATATGTTCTATTTACACTTTTGCGTACAAAAGGTTTGACCCCCTAAAGTTGGTACCAATAATGGAACATTCTGAAAAAACGATTTCTTAAGTTGCGCATTCCTGGGGTTTAGGGGCTGCTGAACCCCAAAAAGTGCCAAAAATCACTTCTATTTACACTTCCGCGTACATCGATGAATTTTGGTTTGATGATACTCCTAAGTGTACTGATTAAGAAAAAAATGTATGTTCTTTTCATTTATTGTTGAAATATGTCTAGAATCCCAATTGTGATTTTTTTGTAAAATTTTGTACTGCGTTCTGTAAAATCGAATTTTTGAGGGATCGGAAGGGGTTAGGACCCCAATAATTGCATATTTAATTGCTCCAATGATCAGTTAATATACAAAACACAAAATAAAGTTGCATTACTCAACCAGTTCCAAACAGTATGAATTGATCTAGAAGATAT
Organism: Siphonodentalium dalli; assembly: GCA_032622095.1. Lineage (NCBI taxonomy): Eukaryota > Metazoa > Mollusca > Scaphopoda > Gadilida > Siphonodentaliidae > Siphonodentalium > Siphonodentalium dalli. Next base: position 196,096,484 of record CP136062.1, read on the forward strand.
TTGTGGAAAAATGTCATATTTTCAACTTCCGGCAGCCATTTTGGCGGCCATCTTGGATGGTGAGTTTCAATTTTGGCCCAAAAAAGTGTCATTATGTCTTAGATTCACGAAAATATATACATTTGTATACATTTTACAAGATCTTCCCGCTATAATTTTCATAAAACTGGCTCACTTATAGTTCTAGAAAATGGATCGTGTTCTGGGGGGGGGGGGGGTGGTAACGTAACAAGTCTCGTTCTTATCAGAAAACGACATGAATATATATTTATTAAGTTAATCGTATCGATTTAGGGATGTATTGGTTGTAATAGTGCAACGTTCCAGGGGTGTACGCACACACACACGTTGGACGAATGCAATCATGTAAATAAAAGTGATTTTTTTTACGTTTTGAGGGGTGACCCCATTACCCCCTTCTTGTCTTAAAACCCCAGGAAAAGTTTCTTCTTAAGTTGTGTTTTTATAATTAGTATATATCAAAGTGCTTTGAGACCAAAAATTATGGATGTACGCGAAAGTGTAAAAAAAAGTGAAAAATCACGTTTTTGGGGTTCAGCATGGGACCCCCTTTCTTATCTGAAAACCCCAGGAAAATGCCTTTCTTAAGTTATGTTTTCTTAATCAGTACACTTAGGAGTATCATCAAACCAAAATTCATCGATGTACGCGGAAGTGTAAATAGAAGTGATTTTTGGCACTTTTTGGGGTTCAGCAGCCCCAGGAATGCGCAACTTAAGAAATCGTTTTTTTAGAATGTTCCATTATTGGTACCAACTTTAGGGGGTCAAACCTTTTGTACGCAAAAGTGTAAATGGAACATATGCGGGCTCCCCAACTATTGGGTCTCTTCAACCATTTTATTGTCCCCCGAAAAATTTATTTTTGGGGGACTATTGTAATCATGCATGCAGCCCTGTCCCTGCATGCATCTGTGCGTCCCGTCCGTCCGGAGTTATAACTCCAGTAATGATCATCCGATTTGATTGAAACTTGGTATGTAGGTGTCTAAACCAAGAACACAGGTGCTCTGCAATTCTGGGTTTGATCCGATATTCTTTTATGGAGTTATTTCCCTTTTTACAACTTTTGTTTTACTTCTCACTTTTTCGGTTTCCAGATGATATCTCAAGTTTGGATCATTAATTAAATTGCATATACCGTTTTTATGTGGATCAGTCATATCAAGATACATGTTGAGTTTGAATTTGAGTTTGATCCGATGATTGTTCCTAGAGTTATGGACTTTTTCGACTTAGAAAATTCAATTTTCCTTTTTTTAACTTCCGGATGATAACTCAAGTTTGGACTATTCAATTGAAAATTCCGTTTTTTTCTGAGTCATTGATATCAAAATACAGGTCAAGTTCGAATTTGAGTTTGATCTGATGATTTTTCTCAGAGTTATGGGCTTTTCGACTTAGAAAATTCAATTTTACTTGTTTTTTCTTTGGTTTCCGGATGATAACTCAAGTTTGGATTGTTTAATTGTAAATTCTGTTTTATTATGGGTCGTTCATATCAAAATACAGATCAAGTTCGAATTTGAGTTTGATCCAATGATTTTTCCCAGAGTTATGGGGCTTTCGACTTTGAATTTTTTTTTTTATAATTTTCTGTATGAGGGTACCTTCATGGTGTAATCAACTCCTCCTACAGTTTTGATCGTAGATATTTGAAACTTCAGAGTATTGTTACCCACATATTGGAAATGTGCAACATGTATATAGATGACGGAAAAATTATATTTTACAGATTTATTAACCCTTTCGACATAGAACATTTCAACATTTTTTTAAATTTATTTAACAAAGCGGCATCGACTTGCCACATTGTTGGGAGACACTGTGGTCAGCCGACCTTTTATTACTGTATGGATTCTCCAATTCAGGTATCAATCAGGTTTAGGTACCTTAGAATGGTACATACAGTAATGCCCTAAATAATCAACTCCTTAACCACAGCAGAATTATGGGTAATTTTTCAGGATTTAGTCGGAAATATGGCTTGTTGCCATTCATCGGAAATCTCTTGTTGAATTAGATTTCTGTCTCCATTTGTGGTGAAAAAAAGGTTTGGCCAAAATGAAACTTTTGTGGCCACTTTGGTCACCAACAGCGCGAACCCTGCATTGCACTTGTTCTCATTGCTTGTCAGCATCTCTTTATCGGCAGTATTAAAAACAAGTGAAGCATAAGCAATTAACTGTCATCTTTGGAACTTGTTGTCACAAAAAGACACAATAGGCTCAATGTTTGTTATTTTAAATCACCATTATTGCGATTCCATGTTTAGTATAGCCACATTTTTATGGGAAATATGTGTTATTTGATGAGAATTTTATCTAATTCGATTGGACAGGGAAACAGACATTTTGAACACTGTCAATCAGGTTTTTAATTTGTGATTGGATTTTCTCAAACTTTTTTTCGCCGTGTTATATATTTAGTTTTGAAGAATAAAGTGTAAGGAATGGGTAGAGTTGGCAACAAAATTGATAATTTGAAAAATGGAGTTTTTGAAGCCATTTTCCCCAAACTTAGTGTTATTTCCTTGAAAATCCAGCTGCGACTCTTCTAAAATAATATAAAAATATAACATAATAAAAACAAAAATCCTGACCCTTTGCATGGTGTGACATTAACGGCTAAAAATGGTGCCTACATGTATGTTCAACCTTGGTGACTCTGTTGAACATAAACACCAAGTCGTGATCGTGACACCATGTTACGTCAACCACATTAACTTATAATGTTCAGGAAGAGTGATGCCCTTACAATTATCATCACTACATGTACATGTATATCTTATCTCAAGACAAGCTTAGTTAAAGTGTTCTTTTAAATTCAGCAAATGAATTCTCCAGAATCAACAACTGAATCTACAAAGATGCAAGATTCCATCACAGGAACTAAGGTCTTATATGGGCAATCTATGGTGCCACCAGGTTACACTCAACCAGGAGATGTCTTATATGGGCAATCTACGGTGCCACCAGGTCAACCTCAACCAGGAGAGTTCTTATATGGGAAACCTACAGTGCTGCCAGGTTACACTCAACCTGGAGAGGGCTTATATGGTCCCAGAGTGCCACAAGGTCACACTCTCCAACCTGGAGAGTTGATACATGGGAAACCTACAGTGCCACCAGGTCACACACAACCCGAAGAGGTCTTATATGGAAATCCTACAGTGCCACCAGGTCACACTCAACCTGGAGAGGTCTTATATGGAAAACCTACAGTGCCACCAAGTCACACTCAAACTGGAGATGTCTTTTACGGCCCACCAGGTCAGAGTCAACCAGGATATCCATATACGATTCCACAATCTTATTATTCCAACATCAACCAGTCTAACATACCACCAGCATACATGCATCCAGGGTTCCCTCCATATAGTATGTATGGACAACAGTATGGTTATATGATGCCGCCACCACAGTCAGGCATGTACAGATCCCCACCTCCTCCATATGAAGAACATATACCTCGTAAGTATGCATCAAATCAGTGATCAAATCAGTGTAATGTTTTTAGCTCACCTGAGACAAAGTCTCCGGTGGAGCTATAGTCATCACTCCTCGTCCGTCGTCCGTCTGTCCGTCTGTCCGTCAACTTTTTTAAAAAACATCTTCTCCTCTGAAACCATCATACCAAATTGGTTCATATTTGGTGTGGATGTTCCCTAGGTGACTCTCATTCAGATTTGTTCAAATGAGGTCACTGGGTCAAATAGTTGCGAAACCAGGGCCATAATTCTATTCCTCCACAGTAATTCTTACAACAACTTCTTGTCCATAACCATTGTGCCGATTTAGCTAATATTTGGTATGGAGGGTCCTTTGGTGACTGGTGTTCAGATTTGTTCAAATGACGTCACCCCGGTCAATTAGTTGAGAAACCAGGGCCATAACTCATAGTAATTCTTACAATGACTTCTTCTACAAAAATGTTGGGCCGAATTAGCTTATATTTGGTACTGAGGGACCTTGGGTGACTGGGAATCAGATTTGTTCAAATTGGGTCACTGGGTCAATTAGGGGTAGAGCCAGGGACATAACTCTAAAAACCAAAAAATTACATTTTTGCATTTTGATCATATTTGGGGTGGATGTTCCCTAGGTGACTGTCATTAATATTTGTTCAAATGAGGTCACTGTGTCAAACAGTTGCGAAACCAGGGCCATAACTATATTCCTCCTTGGTAATTCTTATAACGACTTCTTGTCAATAACCATTAAGCCGATTTAGTTTATATTTGGTATGTGGGGTCATTGAATGACTGGGGTTCAGATTTGTTCAAATGGGGTCACTGGGTCAAATAGTGGTGGAGCCAGGGCCATAATTCCCCAAAAAATAATAAAAAATTCAGGAACTCCTTGATCAATTTAACATACAAAAAAAATATATCACCCCCCCCCACATGACCCAGAACCCCACCCCAACCAACAGCATTCCACCCTATCTCATATCCTAACTCACAGGTAAATAAAGTATATTTATTTAAATTCCCATTACAAGGCAACTCTCCTATGAACTGATAGACATGGCAAGGCAGATAGAGAGATAAAGATTCTGCAGCCTTAGACAGAGTCCCCAGGGAGTGTATTCATGTCATCCATAATTTAAATGAGATTAATGGTGTTATCAATGAAGCACCCTTGTTGTTTATATTATCACTCAGTGGTCATTAAAATCAGATTAATTTCATTTTCTCAAAGAGTGCCCAGCAGAGCCAGAATGAGGTTCCCAGAGGGTGAATTTAGTGACGCTATCCTACACAGCAGGCTAGCATAACCAATACACCCTCTGAGAACCTTATTCCGCTTAGGCCTCATCTTCTGGGAAGTATCTAGAGTCTCAAGATCTCATTCTGCTTAGGCCTCATCTTCTGGGAAGTATCTATAGTATCAAATTTACATTGTTGTTTATAGTTAAATTTCCCTTCTAGGAAGTTTCTGTATCCCTTAATATGCAGAAGATAAAATTCATGATTGAGGTGCCCAATGGGTGAACATCACCAATTTCACCTGGGGAACTTCAATCTTATTCTAGGTCTTCCATAGCAGTTGAGGGCCTTATCAGAATGAGGTCCCCAGAGGGTGAATTTAGTGATATTAGCCCGCTGTGCAGGATAGCCTCACTAAATTCACCCTCTGGGTACCTCATTCTGCAAATAACAGACAGACTATTTCAAAGCTTGATTCAAGGCTAGCATCACCAAATTCACCATTTGGGGACCTCATTCTGCTTAGGCCTCATCTTCTGGGAAGTATCTATAGTATCAAATTTACATTGTTGTTAGTTAAATTTCCCTTCTAGGAAGTTTCTATATCCCCTAATTTGCAGAAGATAAAATTCATAATTGAGGGGCCCAATGGGTGAACATCACCAACTTCAACTGGGGAAATTCAATTTTATTCTAGGTCTTCCATAGCAGTTGAGGACTTTATCAGAATTAGGTCCCCAGAGGGTGAATTTAGCGTCACTAAATTCACCCTCTGGGGACCTCACTCTGCAAATGACAGACACACTATCACACTATTTCAAGGCTTGTTGTATAATACATTGTGTTGCTTGAGGCCAGGCATACACAATGTAGGAACAGACACGCTTTTTGTGATGCTATCCGGCACAGCAGGCTAGCATCACCAAATTCACCCTCTGACGACCTCATTCTGCTTAGGCCTCATCTTCTGGGAAGTATCTATTATATCAAATTTACATTGTTGTTAGTTAAATTTCCCTTCTAGGAAGTTTCTATATCCCCTAATTTGCAGAAGATAAAATTCATAAATGAGGTGCCCAATGGGTGAATATCACCAACTTCAACTGGGGAACTTAATTTTTATCCTTATCAGATTTGTGAAAATGGGATCACAAAGTCAAATAAGGGCAGAGCAAGAGACTTAACTATTTCACTACATAGTAATTCTTAAAATATGTTTGCAAGAACTAGTTGGCTTATATAGAATGGAATGTTCTTCCTTGACTGCAATTCAGATTTTTTTAATGGGGTCACCTGGTCAAATAGGGGCCAAGCGAAGGACAGTTTCCCTCTTAATATGCTTCCTTCACAAGGACCATCAGGTCTATTTGACTGATATTTATGATATGTATGAAGGGTTCTTTGGTGTCTGGGATTCAAATTTATTCAGATGGGGTCACCAGGTTAAAAGGGTGGGACCAGGGACATAACTATATGTCTCTATAGTAATTCTTAAAATGTCTTCTCAAGGGATTTTGGACAATTTAGCTTACATATAGTATGGAGGAATCAGGAAGATCCTTTAGTGACTGAGATACAGATTTGTTAAAATGAGCTCAACCTGTCAAGAAATGGCAGTCTATGGGGAGTTAACACTTTTGTGTCCAATAAAATCATAGAAATACCAAATTCATTAAAACATCTACCTTGGAACCACCTGACTGATTGGTCTGACATACATGTATTGTGTTTTGGGTCCATGGATAATTGGGCTTCAAACATGTTTTAGAAAAAGGCGCTTGTGAGATTGGAAATTTCAAACAATTGAGAAAGTTTGAGGTGTCGGTTGTGAAATTCCAACCTAAGACTTGGGAGTCTGGATCCCAGTCGGGAGGGGACTTGTTGAGCTGGAGGAGGGGGGTGATCAGTAGTGTACAGTTGGCAATTTCAAGGTGGTTTTTTACCAAGCTACATACTTGAAGTCTCTCTAGCCACATATCCTGTTTAAATCTACTTCTTTTAAAGTGATTATGAAAAGTGCTCACTGTTTTGGTCTCCAGAGTCCCAGTCTTATCAGTCTTTGCAGTCTGGTGAGCGACCCCACAGTCATTGACTGTCTTGTTATAATATTAAAGGTGCATTCAGAGTCCAGACCTTCAGTTGCAGCACACAAATAGGGCTCCAACAAGCCTTGAAATAGGGTGTGTGTCATTTGCAGAATGAGATCCCCAGAGGGTGAATTTAGTTATGCTACCCTGCATAGCAGGCTAGCATCACCAAATTCACCCTCTGGGAACCTCATTCTGCTGCGGTGTAAGCAGAATGAGGTCCCCAGAGGGTGAATTTGGTGATGCTAGCCCACTATGCAGAGTAGCATCACTAAATTCACCCTCTGGGGACCTCATTCTGCAAATGACACACACCCTATTTCAAGGCTTGGGCTCCAACAATTAATTGGATATTCCATTAATCATCAATTAGTTTACCAATAAATAATTATAAATTTGATAATCGATTAATCATCATTTAGTGTGCTAATAAACATTTAATTGGATAATTGATTAATCATCGATTATTTTACAAATAAACAATTATAAATTTGATAATCGATTAATCATCATTTAGTGTACTAATAAACAATTAATTGGATAATTGATTAATCAATGATTAATTTACAAATAAACAATTTATTGGATAATCGATTAATGATTGATTAGTTTACTTAACAACAGTTAATTGGATAATTGATTAATCATCTGGGAAATTTCCATTGACATATTGCCACAATAACAGTTTATAGCATGGTTTATTTTTGTAGCCAAGTAATGTCAACTTTTTTGTACATATCTGATAATCGTTTCCAACTCTGAAAGATCGCCAAAAAAATCTTCATTAAGAAAGTAAATATAAATATTGTCATCTGATTAATGTATAATCAACAGCTGTGAATACATCAGTTTGGTGTGTTACTCAAACAAAAATGATGATCAATCAACAGTACACCAATTTTCAAAAGGTTTTTCAGATTGTTAAACCTTTAGTTTAAACAGTGTTTATTTTTCCCTCTATGGACATTCAGATAAATAATTACAATAGATACAAATTTAGAAGAAAAATGGGATTAGGCAACAAGCCATAGGCTTATTTGAAGCCCTCTCCCTTGACAATGACACAGCCCTACTTGACTGCAAGTCAAGTAGGGGTAAATAATAGAGGCATACAAAAAGATCCATAGAAAGAAGAAATATGAGGTGGAGGCGAGACAGAGGGACAGAAGATAATGTCAGAATTTAGAGAGAAGATCAGAGAGAACAGAGTGTGAGGTGTAATTATATATCTGAACATGCATATAATTAATTTCAAATATAAAACCAAAAAGATATATAATAACACATTTCAAGGAAATAAAAAGTATTTATACATAATTTGTGATTGAAAAAATAACCATGTGAACATTTGCAGTGGTCCATCGACCTTTCATGATGGATGTGTGCGGGTGCAGCATTAAAGATCATGTGCCAGTGCATTCTCGTTTATATGCGAGTCTCCCACAGGGAGCCTAGCATAGATAAGAGAATGCACTGGCTTACAAGGTCAAGGTAATTATAGTTAGCTAAAGTGTATTCTATTATATTTACAAGGCTCCCTGTGGGACACTCCCATATTTAAGAGAATACATTGGCACAGGATTTTCAAAAAAAAATTAGGGAGCTCCAGTCTTGAAGTGTCAACTTCCGTTTTCCTCAATTTTGCTTTGAACATACAAGTCACTTATTTCATCCACTCATGTGTTCATAACGCTTCTGCCAATTTGGTTTGGTAATGTGCCGCTAATGGACATTGTGAGCTAATGACTGATTGGCCAATTGCTTTTTCAAATTATTGAATTTGATACTGCGGGAATATGCCCCAAATGACTAGACATGCATAAAGCGTGACTAAAATAATTCCATTTATTCATAAAAATCAGTGAAGTTCAAATAGACGTCTAACTCACGGAAACACTACACCAATAAATAAATTTACTCGTAATATAATAAACTGATTTGAATAATGAAACTGTATTTTTCTGCGTCTAATTTTGAAAATTGCCATATATAACAAATTTATTTGAATACGGAAATGGCATTGATCTTTCTCACATATTTTTCTGTGTGTCTAATTTTGAAAATTGCCAAATATTTTTACTAATAGACCAAACATGACACTAGATTTCAAAATTGAAAATGCTTAATTTTACAGCTGTGTCAAATATCATTCAAGATCAATGTGAGAAAAACATAAAATTGTTTGAAGCACGGTACCCAGCTGCGGGTGAACAAAGTCAAAGTCAACAGGCTGTTTATAGGGAAGAGAATGAGTCTTCAGCATCGGACGGTCCCTCGTCGTCAGAGTCGGCATCATCTGCAGGCAAATCTTCCCAGAATTCAACTCTGATGGATGAACCAATCGGAGAGTCGTCTCAGGGAGTCGTCATTCCTGACGTTAGCGCTACTGATCAGATAGCACATGGAACAACGTGGACCAAGGAACCACGTCCAGGTCAAGGTCCAGTGAGTCCAAGGGGTAGTGAGACTGAAGATGGAACTGTGAGTCCAAGAATGAATCACCCAACTCAGGAGGAGCATGAACCAAATGCAGAAAACATGCAGCTCCCTCAAGAAAGACATTCAGAACTCCCACAGGGTCCAGCAGAAAACATGCAGCTCTCTCAAGAAAGACATTCAGAACTCACACAGGGTCCAGCAGAAAACATGCAGCTCCCTCAAGAAAGACATTCAGAACTCCCACAGAGTCCAGCAGAAAATATGCAGCTTCCTCAAGAAAGACATTCAGAACTCCCACAGGCACCAGTAGAAAACATGCAGCCCCCTCAAGAAAGACATTCAGAACTCCCACAAGGAATAGAACCATCAGAATCTTCAAATGTTAATCCATTGGACTATGATCCGCGTTATTCGGGCATGAACCAAACAGGAGCTCAATATCAACATACAAACTATGGTAATCAGACCAACACTTACTACAATGATGATTATATGAGAACCACTGGGCAAAACCACCCAGGCAATCCAATGAACAGATCGATGTATGAAGAGCGTCCATATATGGACCACCGATCACATATGGGTGGCCCAGTGCCGACTGGCTCACAACACGGAGTTCATACTCACAGAGGAGGTGCTGACATTTTACCAACATTTTACTTTGGGAACGATGGACAACAGCCTGGAAGAAACTATAATCAGTATCCGCAAACATCAGGCAACTCTGATGGACAACAGCCTGGAAGAAACTATGATCAGTATCAGCAAACATCCGAGAAATGGGCGTATCCTCGACAAGGTCATCCTCAGGAAGGTCATCTACCACAAGGGTATCCCCAGCAAGGCTACCCTCAAGGGAACGTACCATACAGTGGCTATCCAGCCCATCCCTCCAGAGATAGACCATCATCATCTTCTGAAGATGAAGGCATTGGTTAGTATTAGGTCGTATAAATAAAACAATTGTGTTTTCAGGCAACTTCCTCGTCACTGAAATTTTCTTTTAAAAGGTTTTGTCGAACTTTTTTTTCAATATTTTCCTTTAGAAATATTGGATGAGAATAACGAAAATTATTTTTCTGGAATATTTATATTTTCTGAAATTACCCCGCCCTCATCTTAAAATTGAGATTTAATTGCCTGAGAACACCAAATGTTTATTTCAGTGGCCTTTTTGTAAAACCATTTTAATTTTATTTAATTTGTGAGGGTTATTTAATCGTTTATTTTGTGGTATTGCCAAACCATGAAATCAAGAACCAAGAAAATACACTCCAATGGTAAATCTAATACCTATAAATGAGATGGGGACAAAGATTGGATGTTATGTCCATTTTTGGCTTGTCATAAAGTAGTGTTGAAACGATTAGTGTTTTTATGGAATCGACTAGTCGCCAGAGGTAATCGACTACTAGTCGACTAGTCGGACCCCTTCTAAGAGTTCCCGTTTCTATGCCCATATGACGTATAAAAAGGGCCATGTGCAATTTTGAGTATCCAACTCTTCGTTTCAGAACGTTAAAACAGAAAGCACGTGAACTATATAATCTCCCGTTTTGCCCGTAAGTCTCCCAATTTGATGTCTTAAACCAGGCTCTCCTGCAACCTCCATATAATCTCATGGTTTGGGGAATGCAGGTAATAAAACATTTTATATAAACAAAATTGTCGCCGGTAACCAGGAAATAAATAGGCAAGTCTCGTTAGTAAGTCTCGCTAACGAGATGTCTGGTGTGTTCTATTGTCTCTCTGAATTGGCGCCTCATGTCGCGGGGTGGGGGGGGGGGTGCGGTATGGGTATTAGAATGATCTAGGATCTATTCAGTTACTGAGTTGACTTTACCAGCTTGACATGTTGCGAATTATGTTTTGTATATCATTGAAGCCATTTTGTTGCATCATTACTCTAGAAGTTTTCACTGGTCAATTGTTCCCATTGAACTAGACAGTGTTCGGTCGGCAGCGACACTTTGTGTCTTTGATGATCAACATAAAAGAAACCGCGCATACCGGTACATGTGCATACATTGGGTTCAGTTCAGGTCATGGAGTTCACCGCTCGTGCATGACTGGCAGTGGCATCGTTAAGATTCAATAATAAGATTTATTTCGTATTCAATATAATTATAATATATATATATCAACAGGACCCCACAAAAAGTTTAACTTGCAAGGGCAGGGCCCTTATGCTTGTATAATGATACAGTGTTATGTGTACGTATATTGGGTTAAAGGAACAATGCAATAAGCTCTAAGAAGTTAATATGTATTAACTGTTACAGATTACGTGATAATATTGCCATGCAATGGCACTGCTGTCATGATAGCACTTAGGTAGTGCTTTTTCTCGACTAGTCGACTAGCATATTTCGGGATCGACTAATTTAATAATCGCGTCGATTTCGACTAATCGATTAATCGTTTCAACACTATCATAAAGTGGTTGTTTTAAAACACAGAATTTACAAAACCACAAAAATCAATGGCGTCGAAATCAAAGTCATTCGCATTATTAAATAAGATTGAATATAGCGACATGGGTAGGTATGTTAGTATTGTGTTAAGTCTCCACCAATGCTGGTTGAAAATTTTAAAAGTTGAAAAATCAATAACTATATTATTTATTTTACAAAGTATTTATGCTTCACTACTAATAAAGCCTCATGGTGGTTTGCACTCCAAAATACAACTAATAATAATAACTTCTGAATTTTCCCCAGTATCGAAATAGACTCGATACATACCTGATTTACCTTTCTACATTATTTGTCACAGAAAGACTCATTGAAGTCACATAAAATATCATTTTGAACACAATTGTCTTACCCCTTCCAGCTTGGTATGTCATTTTTATTAATTTAAGTTCCAGATTCGGGGACGCTGATTAAAAAAATGTAACGGCCATAGACATAAATTTGGGCTTCGAATGAGCCATGTCTGTTTAAAGTATTTATGCTTCACTACTATTAAGGCCTAAAAAAAGAATATATGTATTTCCACTAACATGACTGACCCATCAAAAAAGTGCCCACTGCACACTGCACTGCAACCATTTTATTGCCGACTTTTGAGCTGCAACAAATTAAAAAAAGTTTGCATGAAAAATAGTGGGTATAAAGGGGTCTTTATATAGACATCTAGACTGGAATTACATCTGCTGTTCCTTGCGAAAATGAGTTTATTGCTTAATGACTTAGAAATATGTATTGCTACGTGTGACCAATATTTATATAAATAGCTTCAACTATTTGGATCACTCCATGATTATATACTAAAAGGAACAGATGGAGTAATGTAGCATTATACAGGCCAACTGGGAAAACTGATAAGAAATAATTCTTAGATGGCAGTAATAGGGTCAGACGCACGTTTTGCCAAAAATTCCTGCTATTTAACATTGATATTCTCAAACTCTGTCAGAAATTTCTTTTTGAGCTTTGAGAACATCTTACAGTAATGCCCTAAATAATCGACTCCTTAACCACAGCAGAATTTTGAGTAATTTTTCAGGATTTAGTTGGAAATATGGCTTGTTGCCATTCTCACAGAGCTTTTCATTGAATGGCAACAGGCCATATTTCCGTTATTTAATGAGTGTCACTTGCATGCAGACACCTATAGCTGGGCATCTTGAAAATCTTGGAAAGAAGCTATATTATCGTGTTAAACAGCGTTTTAATATGCACGTAAATGTGCCTTCGGGAAGCTCCTTTGTTTAGGAAGTATCCGGCTTTGAACAACATTTACCGTAACATGATTGACCTGTTAACGCAGTCTTTCAACATTTGAGATCAGTCAATTACGCTAGTGTATATCGTCATAGTATTATTATACCTCCACTCTCAAAGAGAATGGCGGTATACTGGAATGGCCTCGTCAGGCCGTCCGCCCGTCTGTCCATCGGAGCTGTTATCTCAAACACCAGTTGTCGGATCTGAATGAAATTTGGTATGGATGTTCACTACTTATGTGGGTATTAAATGGAGTGTTCAATCGTTTTTGTCGGATTTTCTGTTTTAGAGTTATTCATCTTTGTTTATCTAGAAATTTAGTTTTTATTTTGTCCGTCTGAGCAGATATCTCCACCACAGGTTGATGAATCTCAATGAAATCTCAATGAAATATATATTCAGTATAGGGTTCTGAAAACCATAAATCCTTCAAACCTGCCACCTTCGTTGGGGGTTAGCGACCTTTTATTTAGATAATTTTGAGGTAAACTGTTTTTATCATGCATTAAAACATAAAAACTCAAAAAGTACATTGCAATGGCCCATTAGTCAGTCTATTTCAATCCAATTGGGCAATTTAAATCACTGTTTTGTATTGAACTGACCATGACCTTTGAGTGCCAGGTCCGATTTTTGTATCAACCCATATACCCTGTGCCAATGCATTCTCTTATATATGCGAGTCGACCATAGGTCGCCTCGCATATATAAGAGAATGCATTGGCTTAACAATTTTTTTATTTTTTTTTACAATTTTTCCAATTTTAATATATTTTATTATATTCTTTAACCTCTTCGCTGCTATGACGTCCGTAACTATTACGGACATAAAAGTGCACGCCGTGTGCTATATGGTCCGTAGGTACTACGGACCTTCTTCAGCACACCAGCAGTAGGCCATTATACAAAACTGGAACTCGGAGATTAGTGCACCAGATTAACTGTATCTCGACGTTTCAAACAGTGTATGATGTTCCACGATTGTGAACGATAATAGCCTTTCAGCTGAGTCAGTTTTATGGTTCTTGTGATATTCCCGCTATATTTTCCCATTGGAAAATGGCAATAACGTCAACAGCCCAGCACACGACGTCATAACGTCATTTAGCAGCAAAGAGGTTAACAGACTTATTGTGTAGGTTTAGGGCCGATAATATCGGCCCCTGGCACTCAAAGGGTTAAAATTATTCATTGCCAGGAAGAGTCATATGGAGAGGAGCTCATGGAAAATGAGCAGACAACAGACAGATCATAAAGATAATGAGAATGGAGAAGGATTCTTTTTCATTGGTTGGAAATGTTCAGATAATAAGTTCAACAAATGACCTGTGTTCATCTGATGAACTTATTATGTGAACATTTCCAAATAGAACCACTCAATGAGTATTTAGTATAGAAATGGTTAAAAATAAAACATAAAATATATAATTTTCCAGCCCGCCCCAATTTTCCTAAAAAGTTGGATAAGAATCTAGTAATTTATATCTTTTGGGCTTAGGGAAAAAATGAGCAATAGAAAGTGACATATTTTATAGAGAAGGTACATGCATCTCCAATGTCTTCCTCTTCACTGGTCCATTCTTACAATTGTCTCTTTTTCTTTAGCTATCAAGAGATTAAAGGTAGAGAAGATCTCAGAAAGTTCCAGCAAGGATATGCTGGAGAATTTTTTCGAGAACCCTCGACGATCAGGTGGCGGACATATCGAGAGCATGGAGTATGATGAGGTGGCTGGTACGGCTGTGATTACATTTCAGGATAATTCAGGTGTGGCATGCCACATATGGCATAGACCAGTCCTATATCTGCTAATCAGGGTCAGCATGGTCAGAAGAAAAAAAATCTTTTGGCCTATTTTTTTTCATTTTCAGATATTTTGGCCAAATTGAAAAAGCAAAATATAGTATGATCATTGAGAAAACCAAAATAAAAAAAAACCAATAGAAAACTAATGATTAAGTATTAACAAACAAAGGTTTTTGTGCCTGGTTATATTCTGAATAGTGATTGCTGATTATCTGCTTGAAACTTTTTGGCCAAAATTTGTCTAATAGAATTTTCTCTTAACCATATTCGAAAAATATGGCCAATTTGACAACTGACAGCACGAACCCTGTCTGACACGCCAGCCTGCATGGTACTAATTTGTATTACATACTTATCTAACCCTGTCTGACACGCCAGCCTGCATGGTACTAATTTGTATTACATACTTATCTAACCCTGTCTGACACGCCAGCCTGCATGGTACTAATTTGTATTACATACTTATCTAACCCTGTCTGACACGCCAGCCTGCATGGTACTAATTTGTATTACATACTTATCTAACCCTGTCTGACACGCCAGCCTGCATGGTACTAATTTGTATTACATACTTATCTAACCCTGTCTGACCCGCCAGCCTGCATGGTACTAATTTGTATTACATACTTATCTAACCCTGTCTGACACGCCAGCCTGCATGGTACTAATTTGTATTACATACTTATCTAACCCTGTCTGACACGCCAGCCTGCATGGTACTAATTTGTATTACATACTTATCTAACCCTGTCTGACACGCCAGCCTGCATGGTACTAATTTGTATTACATACTTATCTAACCCTGTCTGACACGCCAGCCTGCATGGTACTAATTTGTATTACATACTTATCTAACCCTGTCTGACACCTCCCTACATCGGTGTTACAGTGATTGTTCCTCTGTCTGACAGAACCTCCCTACATTATTACCCACATATTGGAGATGTGCAACATGTATATACGTGACAAGAAAAATTGTACCTAATATTAATAACATCAGTGGAAGTATACCGTAATATGGCCTATTGCCTGGGTGCTCGTTAACTCAATAACTGCACTGTCGCTGGTCATTTGAGACATTGGCTGATGTAATTTTTACGTTAATAAAGTGCATCATAAACCACTGTTAATGACTAATGAGCACAATGTATTGAATACCAGCACAGTTCTCAGCGATGTTATGGTTATAATATTTGTGAGTTCATTAGAACGAACGTAGCGATTAATTTAAGTTTTAGGAATAGCCAAATACATAAACAAACAATACAAAAGTAGGAATGAACAATGGACCGCTGGTTGTTCCTACGGTAAATAAAGGAATCAAATGTTATGGAAACTATAAGTTTCATCAAACTTCCAGAGCATGGTTAACAATCACAAACGTGTGCCCCACCTGCAAATTGCATGACTCAGAACAATTTTAAGTATTTGATAACAGTCTGTTTCATTCAGCATTCACCACACGATATGCAATAGCCTTTACTAGTAACTTCTAAGTATACATTTCTACTTATAATATCCAAACAAAGTACACTTGCAATGCAATTGTGGAGAACATCACTGATTAAAATGCCATATATACATGTACATGTATATTGTTCCCTGGTTTTAGAGAGAATGTCAATCAACTTCCCATTGGTCCAATCAGATTCAAGGGCGAGTGCATTCAGTTCATTTAACACGGTGACAGTCGGCACATTTCAAAGACATATTGCCACCTTTCAAGTATATTAAAATATACAACGATGTCGCAATGTGTTCAAATCTGCAGTGCGGCCAATTTGTAGAATATACAACGATCCGACGAGAAACCATGTCGCATCATCAAATGAACTGCCAACTGTTTGCAACATATATCAGTAGTACTCATGTTATTGGAATCTCTTTGGTACGCGATCAAAGGATGTTAACACCTCAGTTGTAGATAGAACTGTGTAAAATAAACACGGTATTCAATAATACCCGGCATCTTCTGACATCCGATATAAATAACACAGATTAATCGACGATGGAAATGGTAATCGATTATCGGCTTTATCAACGGTTCATCGATTATACGATTAATCGTGGCACCCCTAGTTATTAACCCTTTTCGACTTAGAAAATTTCAAATTTTTGTTTTTATTTCTTTAACAAAGCAGTATCGATTTGCCACGTTTTCGGGGGGACACTGTGGTCGGCTGACCTTTTATTCCAAATTAAATTTAAGACATGGCCACCAGTATGGACATTTTTTTTGTCCGGCTATACATGTATCTCAACCAATGGTTATAGGATCTAAATGAAATTTTATATGGAGGTTCATCATCATGACTACTTTCAAAAGACGGCAAATGACTTTGGGGAGCCTTGCATGTACAAGAGAATACATTGGCCAAACAATATTAACTTGATTGTAAGCCAGTGCATTCTCTTATATATACAAGGCTCCCTATGGATGACTCACATGTATAAGAGATGCACTGCTACAGGATCTTTAATGTTGCACCAGCCCAGCCTTGAAATAGGGTGTCTGTCATGCAGAATGAGGTCCCCAGAGGGTGAATTTAGTCATGCTACCCCACATAGCATGTTAGCATCACCAAATTCACCCTCTGGGAACCTCATTCTGCTGAGGTGTAAGCAGAATGAGGTCCCCAGAGGGTGAATTTGGTGATGCTACCCCGCATAAGCAGAATGAGGTCCCCAGAGGGTGAATTTGGTGATGCTAGCCCGCTATGCGGGGTAGCATCACTAAATTCACCCTCTGGGGACCTCATTCTGCAAATGACAGACACACTATTTCAAGGCTTGGCACCAGCCCAGCCCAGATCAGCTCCCTTCACAAAGGGGATATACATGATACAGTATGAGTCGTACAAGTTTTTATTTGATTGGCAAACTTTCAGTATCTTTTTATTCACATTGCCATCACCTAACCAATTGAGGTCCCTATTAACAGTTGCTGATCGGGTGATGGAAAAAGCACCACTGTCTTTATGTGGCCAAGAGCTACACATGTATGTTGTTGAAGAATCTGACGAGAGTGGTGATGAATCATTAGAGGAGTCATTCACCGAGGCATTCGAGGAGCAGTCATATCCGTGTGCTGTACAAGTACGGGGACTCAAACCTACAACGAGCGAGGAAGGTTTAATTTTATACTTTGAAAGCCAACGGCGAGCTGGTGGGGATGAAATAGTGAAGCACGAGATAAATATAGAGAAGGGTGAAGCGGCTCTGCACTTCAAAAGTGAGGAAGGTAAGTTATAATTATCTATGGTAACCTTCACACATAAACCCCGAGTAAGATCATATACTAATACACATGATTGTTTACGGATAACAACAGTGTCCTCTAGGGCTGGACGATATTAACGAAAATAAAAACCGGGATTTTTGGAAATTAAAACCGCGGTTAACGATATAATCGCGGTTTTTTTAAAACATCAGATACTAGTAACTTAAACAGTTTCTCACTGTTCGCTAGAATCACATCATTGTCATTAATTTTGACAAGTTGACGTCAATAATAACATACACAACCTTTCAACCAGTGACAACCTCATGCTCGATCGATATTCGGAATGAAAAGTAAATTCACCGGTTAAATTCCGCTATTCGGACAATTTCTTTCCGGTGACTTGACAAATTCTGGTATATACCGATAATTAATAAAACCATTATCTAGTCTATGCCAAAACTAAAAGTGTTCTATACTATATAGTATCCTTTTCTAACTCGGTATATTCAACTATGTTGAGCAAATACATATGTTGTTCCCGATGACACTTGCGTCGCTTGACAAATGGAATATGGTTTACCGTCAAGACAAATTTTAGCGAAGTCCACACACACACGTAGTACATAACTTTTGGAATTCGGCCATGTATTTTGGGCGGGTTTGAAGCCCTAATTCTATAATATTGGTTTTAACCAATCGCCGTGAGTGGTTTCTTCTAGACGAGAAGGGGGCGGTATCTTCGCTCATTTACTATTTTGATTGACGGTGCATGTGCATCATTTTACTGAAGGAAGAGGCGTGGCAAAACTGACATTCATATTGATCTATCACCCGATCAGTCTTCAATCATTTGGTGAATTCTCTTGTAATAAAAAGTATGCAGGGAAGTCGGAGGGTTTGTGTAATATTGTGAGCGAAAGGGGGACGTATTCGGGGTTTTCATATCCCCCTAATTTCGTTAGTCGTCCTAAACGTTGTTTACTATGATTATTGAATATTGAAAAAGTCAGGACACGGGGATTTAGTTGGAATTTAAAACTTAAATAACTCGATTTAGGCTTGAGTTAAACTATTTGTTTGTATACGCTTATGATGGTCTGGCACCCTCTATTGCCGACGATATTACGATTATTTTAGTTCAGACGATATTACTGACGATATTGAAATATTAACCGGGTATTGATGATTAATCGCGAAACCGCCCAGCACTAGTGTCCTCTCACTATAACCATGTAACACTTTAAACGACTCAGCATTCTAGCAATAGTATACAGTATGTTATATATTCGATCAGATGATTTGGTTTCACCGTTGATAATTTAATGGAAAAAAAACATTGTGTGTGAAAAACTACATTTCATGATTAAGTGTTAACCCTTTACCCAACAAACCGGCCAAAACCGGCCAAATAAAGCTTCAACAGCCTAAAATATCTTCGGTCTGTCTCAATAGAACCATACAAATATGGATATCATTGGAACCGGCTCCTTGACCACATTGTGATAGTTACAGTTATGCCCTGTGCCAATGCATTCTCTTATATATGCGAGTCGACCATAGGTCACCTCGCATATATAAGAGAATGCATTGGCCTAAAAAAAATCTTTTTTAAACACTTTTTACCATTTTTTCTTACATTCTTTAACAATTTTATAATTTTTAATGTGTTAAGCCAATGCATTCTCTTATATATGCGAGGCGACCTATGGTCGACTCGCATATATAAGAGAATGCATTGGCACAGGGCCGTTCTGTTGGGTAAAGTGTTGATGCAATTTTAATATAACAGTCTGCTGTATAATCCAAGTATATACTGTATAATTACAACTTATTTTGCTTTCGCTTAAATGCGTCAAGGCCCTTAGATACGCTTGGTAGCGACAGTCTCTATCAGCCGAGAGAAATGTTGATTCCCGCATCATGGGGAGCAGTGATACTTTAAAAAAATGGGCAACTCTGACCTCATTCATGCCACATCGTGAAGTATAGTTTAATAGTTTACGGGTGTGGTGTCTTGCTTTTGTGCTGTTTATCGTTGGAAACGAGTTTTATGAACTTCCGATCGGTCGCCTAATATAGTTTCAACCCAATTTCCGTTAGAAGACCAGATGAAGTACAGGCACAAGTATTACTTGGGTAGTTTTACTATTTGGTGTTTTTAATATAGTTACTTCATAAAACTAGTTTAATCACCAACTAATTACAACTAACTTAGCATAATTTCGCTGTGCGAAATTATACATTATGTAGTTTCACATCAGACACTTCTATACGTCGACAGGTGCATCGAAAGTGACGTCGATTGCATATTTAACAAACCAAAAGAAAATAGAGATAACAATGGGAAATATCAAACACAAGATGGAATGTGTCTAGCTAAGTTCATTATCAGTAATGGACAGAGATTGTGGACATCACTTTGTGAAAATAGGTGGCAGGATGATTTATAATGTTAATTTTCTGTGGGCCATTTTTTAATATGATTCAGATCTCAATGTTATATGGTATGGATGTTCACTACTATGAGGACATTCAATGCAGGGTTCATTCGTTTTATTCGGATTTCCCATTCTAGAGTTATTCATCTTTGTTTATCTGGAAATGTTGGCTTTTTGGTCTTTCCGATATCTGTTCATGTCATAACTTGAACAGTAGTGCTTAGATCTAAATGAAATTTGCTATGGATGTTCACTACTATGAGGACATTCAATGGAGGGTTCATAACTTGAACAGTAGTGCTCAGATCTCATTCAAATGTGATATGGATATTCAATCATTTTGTTCTGGTTTTACATTCTAGAGTTATTCATCTTTGTTTATCTTTTTGTCTGACAGTAAAACATAGTGAACAATGATTCCGATACATATTGTATCCTGAACACTAAACCGCGATACAAGTATATCTTGATGAATCATGGTGCTATTTGTTCAGAAACAGCTTTAATTTATAAATATTTAAAAATATAAAGGCTATCTTTATACTCATATATTTCTCTGAAGCGGATTATAATTTGCTCAATTTCTTTTGCAACAGTGGCACAGAGAGTTCTGAGCCAGAGTCACACTTTGGATGGAGCAGAACTTGTGGTTACTCCATTCACATCAGTGTCCAGCTCCCAACAAGTGAGAGATAGTCCAGCTACTCCGCCGCCAAAGAAATGTGCTGTAAAGGTATCTGGCCTGAGATCATCGACGAGTGAAGATACAGTCATATTCTATTTTGAGAACAAGCGACGAGCAGGAGGGGCCACTATTGAAAAAAACACGCTCAATCTAGAGAAAGGGGAGGCAATTCTGCATTATGAGTCAGAGGAAGGCATGTACATGTGCTTGGACTAATATATAAAACCTGTTTTGATAGATCATTTGATACATGCACTCATTCTAAATCATTTCTCTGACATTCATGACAACTGCCAAAATTGAAAATAGATTTCCTGTAATGCAAAAAATAAATTATGTATCCCTACGAGAGCAACTGCTTATGGGTAATGGTCCATTTCTGTATATAGCAGCTTTTTAGGGGGAGGGGGTGGCGATATAAATTATGCTACTATCCTGTCATATCTTTGGTCATCCCATATCATTCTAGATTACATCTTCAGTAATGTGGTTAGAATATGTTATGAAATAAATCATCCCATAAATTTTAATCTGATGTCCAATGGAACATTCTTGATAATAATTTTCTCAACACCTCTTGACTCTAGTATGTAACTACGTTTTGGTAATTTGACAATTTCCTCATCCAGCAAGAAGTTATTGTCATATTTACAGCAAAGTTTAAAGTCATTTCATATAATCCCTCACTTTTCATTCATTATATGTTGAAAAATAGTGAACAATGATTCCAGTAGATATTGTATCAAGAGCACTAAATAGCGATACAAGTATATCTTGATGAATCATGGTGCTATTTTCTCAGAAGCAGCTTTAATTTATAAATATTTAAAAATTTAAAGGCTATCTTTATACCCATATATTTCTCTGATGCGGAATATAATTTGCTCAATTTCTATCGCAACAGTTGCCCAGAGAGTTCTGAGCCAGAGTCACACTTTGGATGGAGCAGAACTTGTGGTTACTCCATTCACATCAGTGTCCAGCTCCCAACAAGTGAGAGATAGTCCAGCTACTCCGCCGCCAAAGAAATGTGCTGTAAAGGTATCTGGCCTGAAATCATCGACGAGTGAAGATACAGTCATATACTACTTCGAGAACAAGCGACGAGCAGGAGGGGACAATATAGTAAAACAAACACTCAGTCTAGAGAAAGGGGAGGCAATTCTGCATTATGAGTCCGAGGAAGGTATGTACATGTGTATGGACTAATGCATTAACCATTGCTATACTAAATGGATTCTCCCATTCAGTTAAAAAGCCCAGGCCCCTGCAGCGCCCCTGGGGAAAAATAGCAGATATACCAATATATACTATAACAGTGACAAGGTTCACAAGTCCGATTTTGGGAAAAAACACACCATCTATCATATTGCTCACAGATTCTCAATATTGTTCAAATCAGTCACAATATATTTCAGTGTATCTTATTGGCCATGAAATTTCCTACCTTTAGATGTATAATTCCATAATATCTAATGAAGGGAAGTTGAGACATCGTACCGAAAACTTGCAATATCTACATTGGGAGTAAAACGTGTCGTCAGTCTCCCTGTCCGCCTAATATATTCAATAATTCTAAAAACTTGTCAATTCAGCAAAAATATACCCCAGTGTATGTTATAGGGCATAAAATTATCTTTCGTTTGATATATAAGTTGATGAGGTCTATTTAAGCGAAGTCGACATATCGCACGGGGAATTCGCAGGTTCGGCAATTGTGATCGCAAGAATTTAATTGGTATCCGTGTATAATCATTACTTACCGGACAGGGAGACTTCCGTTCGTTTGATACTATCGAATTACACATCAAAAGAAAGTAAATTGCATGGCCAATAAGACACAATGAAATGTATTGTGACTGATTTGAACAATATTGAGAATCTGTGAGCAATATGATAGATGGTGTGTTTTTTCCTAAAATCGTACTTGTGAACCTTGTCTCTGTTATAGTATATATTGGTATATCTGATAATTATCCCCAGGGGCCTGAGTTAAAAAGTATACAAATTTGAATGGTCTATTATTCATTTGGTCCATAAAACTGTAAGGTAGAAGGAAATCAAGAATGTGGAGAATGAGTTTAGGACCGGTTTCGTTGCTAAATGCAACTCATCAGCGATATTCTGTTTTGAAGTTGTATCGCATCATCCAGATCCTAAATAGTGATCCAGATGATGAGGAGTATAGCACACCTTTCCGTAAAAAATGGGAAAAACATTGGATTTATTTAATTCAGATGCTTACATATTTTGGCCTCAAAAGTCTAGACCAGAACATATTCTTTGCCTTTGTCTTATCTATTATTCATTTGGGGTGATGTTAAGGATATATGAGCAGACGAAATGATAATACAAGTGCATAAGAATTCATATTCATTGGTCGGAAATGGTGAGATAATATGTTCAACAAAAGGCTGGTTGAACTTATGGTCGTATTGTCATTTGTTGAATGTATTATTTGAACATTTTGTAAGGAAACTACTCATCGATGACTATTTATTATAGAATGGGTTAAAATCTGTTTTGATTGATCACTTGACTTGTCAACAAAGAATATTGAATGTTGCTGTGTAATAAACATAGAACCACACATGAATGAGGTGAAGAACCTTATCGCACTTGTTTACTATGCCAACTTGAAACATTGCCCCACAATAAACTCATGCAATAGCTACACCACATTCACATGCCTGTGTGATTCTGTCTTTATGTAGCAGCTTTTGTATTGGGGACCACAAAATGTACTTGTATCCCTCCTGCTATGTGTAAGGTTATCCAATTAAGTTCTGGATTACGTCTACAGTAATGAGCCCCCATGTGGTCCCCAGATGAGCACATTGTACTACGTCATGTGACGTAATTTCGACCAACCAACGTCCTGCATTCATTGGTGTATTCGAATCTGAGTTCATGAATGACAGGTTACCAAGTCCATATACTAAATATAGAATGGGAACACTGGCACATCATGATAACAGGTCTAGATTCTTACTCCCCGAATTATGGGGAGTAAGAATCTAGACCTGTTTAAACATGACATGTCAGTGTTCCCATTCTATATTTAGTATATAGAAACACGGATTTGAATATACCCCACGTTCTGTGGCTTGAATGGATGTGTGAGTGTAAATATTAGATCATGGAAAGAGAACTACTCGCATGAATATGCAGGTCAAGTTTGAATTGTGTACCGACTGAATAGTTTTGTCAGAGTTATGCCTGTTTTCAATTTACTGTTAATTTTGGATTCTAGATCATACCTTAACTCTTTCAATGCCAGGGGCAGATCTCATCGGCCCTAATTTACGGTCTGTAGAGTGCCAGGGCCGATGAAATCGGCCCTAAAAAAAAAAAAAAAAAAACCCCAAACAAATCTGTTTGGATTAAAAAAATTTTGGGTTTGCTTAAGCGTGCTATAGCAAATTTAAAAACAAACTGGATAAGTCCTTAGGGGTATGTTATAACTCAAAACTATCACCAAGTATTCATGGTAATAATTTTGATGCCCATGAAAAACGTAAGATTCCCTGGCACTAAACCTACAAAATAAGCCTGGCACTGAAAGAATTAAGCTCTACTTCAATTTCCACGGTTCTAAAAGTGTTCTAAAGAGCAACATTTTCAAGGATGTTTGATTAAGCGGTATTTTATTTTTTAATTATAAATATATTTATAAACTTTAAAATGCTTTGGATACTATCGCCAATAGGGATGTAATTGTGTCCGGAAACCAGCAAAAAGTTATGCCTGCATATTCCTCTGTAGTATATACCACTGGAAAGAGGAACCTGTTCAGTGATGCAAGCAGCATAACTCTAGTCTTCCCTCCACAAATAATAGCAAACATCAAACTATGTTTGGAAACTAGCAACGATGACCGACTTTATTCATTAAATGTCACGATAGCAGGCCTTACCACGTTAAGCATACATACAGCCCCAGTGACGCCATCCCCCCAAACCACCAAAAAATGCCATTCTGATTATTTATTTATTTATGGTGGAAGTCCGTAACCCGAGCCATTGCAGAGCCCGTCTGCATGGTGAGAAGATGCTGTTCCCCAAACTCACAACACAACTTTCTAGTAAGTTGCCGGGACGAACACTGTGTTATTGTGAATAATCAATATATTTTTTTATCTTGACTACAAACTTGGATGCCATGTTGAAATTTTCCCCAAGGAGGATTTCAGTGGTTTTTATAGGTACACATAGTGTCAACGTCCGGATTGACCACTCGTCGTTTGTCCGTCCGTCCGTCCGTCTGTCTGTCTTCTCTGTTCGTAGACACTTTACGCATAATGTGATAACTCAAATATTTTCTATCCGATCGGAACCAAATTTTGTATATGGGTTTTTAAGGCCAAAATACAGATCGAGTTCAAATATGGGTTTCATCCGAGTTTTCTTTTGCAGAGTTATGGCCCTTTTTCGACTTAGAATTTACGCATGCTGACTTTACTCAAACAATTTTTATCCGATTGAAACCAAATAGTCTATTGTTCATTTGTAGGGATGTTCTCAGAATTTGAGCAGACCAAGAGAACCCCATTTAGTAGCACTATTTTTATAAAGTTACCCAGTCCTATAATATGATATCTGATGCTCAATGTCCTGCACAAATATAATGACTTTAATAGCCATCTGTTGTATATTTCATTTCCATAGTGTGTGGACAGTGTTGGCCCAGGGTTTATCAACTCCCACGTAGCCCTCTGGTTTAGCCCATCAATGCAATATTCAAATGACATACCTGGTACAGTCCCCTTATTTTATAGAGTTAAAATTGTTAACCCTGGTCATCAATTTTATGCTTTTGTATATTTTTCATGTAATCATTCTCCTATATCTCCAGGTTTCTCCTCCTTCACTTGTATGGATTTTTGTAGTTAAAAATGAACCATTCTCAACATTCCTGATATTTTAACAGAAATACTTTTCATCTGATATATCTCATTTTATTGAGATGCATGTAAATTTGGTATGTGAGTTTCTCAGCCCAAAATACGGATAGAATTCTAATTTGGGTTTGATCTGGGTTTTTTTAACGGAGTTATGGCTTATGGATTTTATAGCATCCAACCATAATTAGCTGATTAATATCGCCAAAGAATGGGTTAAACATCTGCCGATCGTGATCGGCCTCTCACGATCGGCAACTCGTTGGATATGTTTCTACAGTGTCATTCACACAAAATGACATCAAAACTGGCTTGTTGTCAATTTATTCAAGTTCACACACCCCATTGACTGGACTAAAAATTATTACGTGGGTGTGGAAATTCACAATTATAAATACTGGTGAACAGCACTTGCCATTTTAACAAGATATCTAACCCTTTCTTTACTAAATGGAATCTTCGAACTGGTTATAAAAGTATATACTTATTCATTTGGAGGGCTATTCTGGAAAAATTAAAAGATGACAAACAAACGAAAAGACAATAAAAACACAGAACAATTCCGTTTCCTTGATGGGAATTGTCCAGATATTATGCTCAGTTGTTGAACTTATTATCTGAACAATTCCTAAGGGACCTACTTGCCAATGAGTATTTAGTATAGAAGAGTTAATAAAATATAGTACATCAGGAATCATTCAAATTTATTTATTATTATGTTTTTCAGTTGCCCAAAGGGTCGTGACAAAGAGCCATAATCTGGATGGGGCACAATTAATTGTGACATTATTTGTACCTCCTCCTCCGTTAAAACCGAAGCCAACATACAAAGACCGTATACTAGTGAAAAACCTTAATGAGAATACATCGAAGGACAACCTGATTAACTATTTGGAGAACAAATCTGGAGGCAAGATCATCGACAAAATATTATATGCTGAGGAGGAAACTACAGCATTGGCTATATTCTCAACACCTATCGGTGAGTTTAACACTGTTATTATACCTTGATGATCGAAGTGAATGGTAGGTACAGTAATACCCTAAATAATCGACTCCTTAACTGCAGCAGAATTATGGGTAACTCTTCAGGATTTAGTTGGAAATATGGCTTGTTGCCATTCATTGGAAAGCTCTCACCGATTTCCTTCGGCACACCCTACAGGCCGCACCCCTCTCCTATCTTTACCAAACTTCATATTTAGCTTCAGGGTTACATATAGATGGGAGCTATAACAAATTTCCGATTTTCGTTGAAAAACATGGCTGCCAGCAGGCATTTTGGATTTCAAATTTGAATCCATCGGTACACCCTACTGCCCGTATTTAAAATTTTGCAGGCATGATTGTGATCACCTGTAGATGGGAGAGAATTTGAATGATTTCGATGAAGAACATGGCCGCCGTCAGCCATTTTGGATTTTTGCATCTTGCATCTTTGCAATGTTTGCATGACTAAATTCTTTGGCGCACCCTACAGGCCACATCTCTAATCCAATCGTCACCAAACTACATATGGATCCTCGGGGTGATCTCTGGATAGGAGCCTCCTATTTTGACTGAAATTTGTTAAAAAAACATGGCCACCATCAGCCATCTTGGATTTCAAATTTGAATCCTGGGGCACACCCCGCAGCCTGCATTTATTCGAGAATTGATTTGAAATTTACAGGCATGTTTACAATCACCTGGGATGGGAGCTATCAAATTTGCACAATTTTCAATAAAAAACATGGCAGCCATCTTGGAATTTACTCTTTGTAAGTTTGTATGACTAAATTCTTCGGCACACATACAGGCCACATGTCTCATCCAATCATCACCAAACTTTATATGGATCTTTGGGGTGACCTCTAGATTGGAGCCTCCTATCTTGACAAAAATTTGTAGAAAAACGGCCAGCAGCTATCTTGAATTTTATTGTTTGTATGACTAAATCCTTTGGTGCACCCTACAGACCACATTCCTCATCCGATCATCACCAGACTTTATACCGATCTTCGGGGCGACCTCTATCCATTTTGAATTTCAAATATGAATCCATCGGCACACCCATCGTAGCCAGCATTTATTGGAGAATTATTTCGAAAATTTAGAATCGCCTCTAGATTTGAGCTATCAAATTTGACAAAATTTCGATGAAAAACATGGCTGCCAGCAGCCATCTTGGATTTTACTCTTTGCATGACTAAATCCTTTGGCACATGCTACAGGCCACATGCCTCATCCGATCATCACCATACTGCATATTGACCTTCGGGGTGACACCTAGATGGGAGCCTCCTATTTTCACCAAATTTCATTAAAAAACATGGCTGCCAGCAGCCATCTTGGATTTCAAATTTGAATCTATCGGCACCCTGCAGCCCACATTTTTGGTGAAATTTTTCAAATGAAAATAATTTCCTCTACACAATACAAGACCTATACTATAACTTTTTGGCTTTCCTACTTCTTCATTCTATTGGTTGCTCAGCAAAAAATAATCTCCTTCGCAAGTTGAGCTACAGTGCCATTGACACTTTCATTAATGATTCTTGGTTGGACAGATTCACTCTTATTGGCAAAACACTTGACGCGAGCCATCTTTGATGCGCAACACTGGTTTGGTATGTCACACTATGTGAAATGCCACATGGAATGATAGCCCAGCTCTGCTGTAGAATTTGTGTACATCCTCATGAATATCTCAACCATGGGTCACTGAAACCAGGGTTTCCGCTAGGGGTTGGGAGAATGTGGCCGTTTTTGGGGAGCACATACTCGGCGCCCTGTCGGGAGAAAATTTGGATGTTTATCACTGAAAAGTAGCCATTTCCTTGCACTTGAGACAACAAGCAGGAACATTGAAGAAGCTTGGTATAGACTACACAATTAAAACAGATAGTCTTTCTTTGATCTCAAGTTAATGAACTAAAAGCATGTAAGCAGCACCACAACATACAGTGGATAGAATGACTTTTATAAGAGTAGCAATATTAAAAGCCGACATCAAAGGAACTAAAGACACATTGTCACACTCAGTGTCAAGTGTACTCTAGCAGAAACCAATGTTACGGTTTCGTGAGCAGAGCTCATGTCACATGCTCTGCATGCTTTCTTTGTATTCACAGTACCACTGAATCAAAACAATTTGATGAAAATCAAAATTTCCTCAGACAGAGATGACCTCATGCTGGATTCGTATAATGGACAATTTTGTATTAATTGGACACAGAATAAATACATTGATAATAACTATTAATATTTTAATTGTTTTATTTTGAATTAAACATTTCTTTGATACAGACCTTGTTTTGAGGTAAAAGGTCTTCACTTTTCGTCGCAGTAACTGCCAGAACTCACCTGTGTTCATGGTTGCAGCTCAGAATTCAGCCCCCCCCCCCCTCTAATGACTTACCAATGTATAATGTGCATTTTAATGCAAATAGTGGGTCAGAAAGTTTGCACTTATAGACAGAAATCTACGGTAAATTAAAATGTGAAAGGCTGATTGGTACTAAACATTCTCCAACAAAGCGTTACTCAGGATGGTGTTGACAACTGTGCACATGGTCCGCGCAACTGATCATGTCTTATTCAGACAGGATTCCTTGCAATCTGCTAATCATCAGTGTCAGTGATCACTCGTCCTGTGTAAAATAGAGCTGAAACGGTTGACCCATTCTTCTAACCGGTTAACCATCGGGGTTAACCGGATTTCAACCGGTTAACCGCTAATTTATAGTGGACTTCTCTCTGACTAATTATGTCGACATTTGCCATGCTCCAGGGACAGACCTAGGTGAGAAATAGCAGCTGAACTAGAGACCTTATTCGCGGCATTTAACGATATTCAAAAACACGGATTCACTGTTCTTTTGCTGGCTCTCGTGATGGGGAATGTGCAAGTGAAAATTGTGAATGGCAGGGGATGCTTATTTGCAATTGCCGCCATTTGCTGGTGATCAGCATGTTTGGGCATCTGTAAAACGAGTAACAATAGTATGCGTAATTGGGTATTGGTAAAACGAGTAACAACACTATACATTAAAGATCTGTAATATATAATTACCATCATTGGTATATCCTCCAATGATTTAATAAAAACTGAAACGTAATGACTCATACATGTAGCTAATAAGCTATAGCACTAAAATGAAGGTCAGTTAGGTAATGCAGTCCTATTCAATAGGCCTAATACTATTCGTCGGAATCACTATCATCACGACAAATTTTGCATTCCGCAAACATTTTTTTGTTTGCATTGTCTTCTACCAATCGGAAATTCGCCCACACTTCTGATTTACGCGATTCAATTTAGATAATAGCCGTCTTGAAGCGTCTTCCCTTCTCAAAATTCAACACGAAATAATATCTGAGGGGTGTCTATCAGATGACAGATTCACTGATTCAGTGACGTCATTGCATTGAACTATCCCGCCTTGATACACAGTGACTGCACACGTGCTCTTGTCGGAAGATCAGAGAAAACTTCAAAGGGCCGGAATTGATTGAAGGTCGCCGACACTTGCAGACAGTTCGAGAATTGCTACTAAGTATCTGATACTATCGCGTGTACCAATTAATGCTTGCGTTGCACTCTACTATCGGTGACACAGGATTTAGTATTAGTTTTGCATCATTTAACCTAATATTTTGAGGATTATTCACGTTCACATTCAACTGATAACGGGATGCGGTTTCGTCCGGTTCATTTTTTTCTAACCGGTTACGTCGCTAACCGGATGCTAACCGGTTAACCGTCTAACCATTTCAGCTCTAGTGTAAAAGGGGGCTGAGCTAGGTCAGTGGCTACTTTGTGGCCAATATTGAGTCAAGGTTGGGGAGGGGAATGAGGCCGCTGGACGGCCGGCCTGCCATAGTAGCGGAAACCCTGCTGAAACTCAATGATATTGGATACAGATATTTAACACAGATAAAGCCAGCTTTAAAAAAAAACCATTGATGTGATCAAGAATGGTCATGGTCATGGTCCAGTGATTTTCCTGCTTATGTTAATACCACACTAGGTGGTATGTAATGTGGGGGTATACACCATGTGACAGCCCAGCTCTTGTTTTAAACAGGGTTCATAAAGATGTTTGAAACCTTGAAAATATCTTGAACATGACTTTGTTCTTTCCAGACTATTTGGAACTCTTGATAAAATAGAGCAAGAATCTTCAAAAGTGCTTGAATATTACCCATGGCAGGGGTTTAAAGACATGCTAATTTCACAACATAAAACTGATATATCATGACTCGGCCACTCCACCCATTTGATGAATTCAAAATTTAACTACTAGTATTGTGCCATTTCATAAAACACAACGTTTGAACTGCGCAAAAATGTAAACAAACAGTTCTTCATTCGTCCCGAACAAATCACTGATTAACAAATGAGAATGATTTCATAAATGAGGGTCACTTAGTTTAATTCATACGAAAGAATGGTATTGTGTGCTGGCAATTTTTATATACAATTTATTGAATTACCTGTGTTGAGCAAGTTGATTTTCTGTGAGCCACAACAGATTGTTTCAAATCACTTTAACTAACACGACCAGTTTATTATATGCCCGTTTGAAAAAACAGTCGTATTATGTAAATGGGTTGTCCTTCCGTCGTCCGTCGTCCATCCATCGTCCGTCTGCTTTTGGTTTCCTGATGATAACTTTAGATTGAATCGAGTGAACTGAACCAGATTTGGTATGTTAGTTAACCACACCAAAATACAGATCAAGAATGAATATGGGTTTCGTCCGCATGATTTTGACTGAGTTATGCCCCTTTTTCGACTTAGATTTTACCTGATTTGCCGTTTCCGGATGATAACTTTAGATTGAGTCAAGTGAACTGAACCATATTTGGTATATTAGTTTACCACCCCGACTTAGATTTTAATGATTGTTGATGTGGTTATTTCTCACTGGTAACAAGGTATATTAATTTCAACTTAAAATGTTTATATTTTGAGGTTTCTGATTGATGAAAAAAATTAGGTATGTGAATTTTTCAGTCAAAAATACCACACTTGAAGTTATTGTGTTTTATTTTTGTTATTATTTCGTCTTAGGTCAAAGGTTTCAAACAAATGAATTAAATCTTGCCCCACTCTACTCCAGAAATGGCGTATTATGCCACGCCCCAACTGCATGCTCTTGTTTACTTAGATGAACAAATTATTACATGAAGTTATTACAGTTAATTCATATGTGTTAATGAAAATGGTTTTCAACATACACAGTTGCATATCTCCACATCCACATGCTGAATAAAGTTAAGTCTGTGCTTAAGTTCAGCTAAACCATTTCTATACTAACTGGAATCTCACACTTAGTGTTAAAAGTATACATTGAAATGGTCTATTATTCATTTGGATTGCCGTTCTGATAATAATAGCAGACGGCAGACATGCGAAAAGATGAAAAGATAATACAAGTCAAACGGCCTTTGGTGATATTCCAAACTGAGTCAAAAAGATTTTGGGTATTAAATGCTATCTTGATGTAGCGGTATGTATTTTCTCTATAAAATTGATCCTCAGTTTCTATGTTCAAAACATTGAACATCTGCTTCCCATTAATAATGCATTCTCTATGAAAATTTAATGTTGTGTTGGTGTGTTGTCTACAGTGAGCGCTGATTTGTTTTTTGGCTGGCTGCCAATAGAAACTCACCAACCAACTTCCTGTTTTCGAATTGCCCTGTCTTTCCTTCACCCATTAATCTGACTTTGTGATATATTCTAGACACTAAAATGATGATAAAAGTCAATAAACCAATAATACAGTGTGAGACTATTCAAGTATTTAGTAGAAGTAATCAAAATGTAATCATGGTTACAGGTACATTTGAATGTAATCTATTACGATTACTTGTAATAAAATATTGTCATGATTACTGATTACAGGCGATTATTCCAAATTCTGTAATCGATTACTTTGATTATGATTACCCCAACTATGAAACTAGCTACTGTCTATTTCGTCTCAGATCGATCTCTGATTGTGGCTAATACTTCCAAGAAAGAATTGGATGGCAACATCATACAGATAGCTCCAGTTCCATTATCTGACTGCCTTTTGGTGAGGAACCTCAACACTGTCACAACCAGAGATGGCATCGAGAGTTATTTCGAGAACACCAAGAGATGTGGTGGCAATGGTGTTAGAGATGTGAACAGAAATACTGATGACAATACAGCTCTTGTCTACTATGAAAAGGTGGAAGGTAAGCGAGGGTCTCTGCTGGCCCTGAATTTATGTTTTCCAAACGTTCTGTCAAATAAAAATATTTTGGCCAAATCTTTCAGAAATTGCCAAATTATGTTGGATTGAAATTTATTCTCATATGCAATCATATTGACTACATATTGATAACCTGCCTTATTCGCTACTACGAAACTGGTATGAGGTTTTGGTGACAAGGATGCTTTAGTGTCCAATTCTTGATAAATAATATCTACTTTCTTGTAGAGTTGAGAACTCACTTGCCAATTCTTTTGTCAAATGATTTATAAACGCCCTTTTGAAAAAAAGGTTGTATTATGTAATCAGTCTGTCCGTCCATTAACATTTTTGGTTTCTGACTGATAACTCTTGTTTTTATTTTTTTATCTGAACCAAAGCTGGTATGTGTGTTGCCCAGTTACAAATACAAGCCAAGTTCGAATACGGGTTTTGTCCAATTATTTTCACATGAGTTACGGCCCTTTTTCGACTTAGAATTTGACAGCATTTTGGCATTTAAATAGGGGTATATCAAATATTCTCTGTAAGCTCAAATTGTTATTGTATTTTGCCGTAGTACAATTCAAAATGGCTAAAGGGCGTATTTTGCGATGCTCTAGTTTTCAAATGTGAATTATTTTTGCCTTTAGCAAATATGGCAAGCAGCTGCACGAAACTTGGGGTAAGACCAACATATACAAATTGTTTGATTGTCATCCTATTCTGACCATATTTTTTCAGCCAGTCATTAAAATTAATTTGTTTGCTTTTTATGTAAATTTGTTCTGAACTGTTAGACATTTTTTCAAGAACTCATTAGTCACTCGAATTTGATCAACTTTGGCAGTTTAAAAGCAAATGGTATTATATAACATATCATACTGATTTAATATCCAGAACTAGCCCTGACTATGTTAGCAAGTATAAAATAAAATTCACTGACCCACCCCAATAAAAAAGAGTGATAAGAATCAAGTAACTCCTTGTTAGTCTGTCCCTTATAAAATGTCCCTTGGTAAAAATAAAGAGTGTTTGTCTTACATCTGTTCAAAATTTGACAATGGCTGGACAATTTCTATGACTAACAAGATTAGACCAAATAAAAAAAGTTTTTTGTTTCACGGGCCCGACTACACATTTGATTTAAACCTGTGCATTGAACGTTTTTATTGCAAAACAAATAAAATCCAAACTTAAGCATATAAGAAAAATATGCAACAAAATACCTAATTGGGACATCTTGCTTAAGTGTACTTTTGAACATTGTTTTCTAGATATGTTTGGTTATTTGGTGGAACTGAAGTTTGGGCAAGATTGTTGATCTAATCCCTCCTTCCAAATTATTTAGAGGTTCAAATTTCATCAAACAAGTCATGAATTGTCTCCCTTGGATTATCTCTGGTCTTCTAAGTTTTTCTCTTATTCCTTTCAGTCGCTGAGACAGTATCCAAGAGACACCACAGAATTGACCAACATGACCTGCTTGTGACCTTATACCACACAGGCATTGGTGTAACGTCAGAAGAAAAACCTCTTTTTAAAATTCCAGATGACATCTCTGTCACTGTTAACTCTCATAAGGTGAACTTTGTTTCAAGTGCACCTCAAAACAAGTCCAAACTGATGACAAATTTGGAAACACTTTATGCACAGATTACATTTCCAAAGGATGGTGATTCTTTATTTGTTGGTAAGTGCATTTTGAACGAAAATGTAAGAAATTATAGAAAGCTTGTTAAAACCTGGAAACGTGATGCGGAGGATGCAATAAAGAAACACTTTGATGAACTCGAGATCATGGAGATTAAAATAATGCAAGAATTGTGGTCGGATGTGGTCGAAGCTTTAAAGGACCTGAAAATGGCGCAGAAAGAATCGGCATTATTAACTGCGGATGCAAACACATTCAGCCTTCGTGTGGTGGGCTTAAGTGGAATGACGAGCCCGATTATTTCTCAGGTAAATGAGATGAAGGATAAAGTAGAACAGATTTACGAGAGGAAAAAGCAACAGGTTTCTGAACCAGTCAAAACGCTTCCAGCTCACAAAGTACGACTGCTTCTGGCTGCTAAATTTCACGAAGAAATGCAAAAGAAGTTTGAGGACCTGAGGGTTAAGATCAATATAAAGTTGAATGAGATAACTTTCACTGGTCAATTGCAAGATATTTCAGCAGCGCAGTTGGATATGTATAAACGAATAAGCATGATCTGTGACTCGTCAGTTTTTGACTTACACGATGGAATTCTCAAGCTTCTCGATTACAGAGAGATTAGAGATCACATTGTGAAAAAATTGCGTGATAAGAAATCTGTAGGCATATGGGATGTCGAACCAGATAAAGTTCGTGTTTATGGTTTCTCTGAGGAAGACGTCACAAATACCTCAGATCTCGTCAAAACATGCATCATCGCTAACCAGATCAGTCTTGTTGGTGAACAACGAGAAGTTCTTTCCTCACGACAGTGGCATTCCAAAAAACAGGAATTAGTTTTACAGTATGGAAATCTTCTTCACATAGTTCCGTCAGCAGATGATAAGGAATTATGGGTAATCGCTCTTGAGACGATCATAGGTGTTGTTATGGAAGTTGTCCGGGACTTTCTGCGACAAAACACAATATATCAGAAGAATATTCAAATTCCAAAAGGTGTGCTACGATTTCTGGCAACTCACTTTCAAAGAGACATTGACGCTATTACCAAAGACTTAGAACATCAGTTTGTCAGATTGGAATTTCCGAAAAGTGGATTAGAGGTCAAAGTTCGAGGAACAGAGGACGGCCAGCAGAAAGTGATGAGTCACCTTAATGCACTCATTAAAACAGTGAGTTGTGGGAAACATGTGATTAAAAAACCAGGAATTCTCAATCTTCTGACTTCTGAAAATGGAAGGCAAAATGTTCTGCTCGTGGAGAAGACTGTTAAGTGTACAATAGAACTGATGACGGCAGAGTCTACGGTGTTGGCTGACTCTCTAGATGAGCTCTCATATAACGTAAATAGAACAAACCAAAACTTTCAGATGTTGTCAAGCTGTGCCGTATCCAAGGGGTGCCGGCTTATAGCCGGATGTGGAGATATAACATTGATGAAGGTTGATGTGGTTGTGAATGCTGCTAACGCTGAAATGATGCATGTTGGTGGACTGGCGAAGGCTATCATAGAGAAAGGTGGGTGAATTTGCTTTTGAATTTTGTTGCAGATTGAGGTTGTGTATAGTTTAGTTCAGTTCGATATTTAAAGTCAAATTTTGCGCTTCTTGCAGTGTTGCAAACTGATGCTTCACTATCAAGGCCTGAAATTCACCTTCTGGGGACCTCATTTTGCTTAGGCCTCATCTTCTCTGGACAGTATATATATATTATCAAATTAACAAGTTTTTAGTTTCTTTAGAAACTTCTTTAGAAAGATGCTTTTTTACAATGTAGCTCACCTGAGACGCAGTCTTAGGTGGAGCTATAGTCATCACTCCTCGTCCGTCCATCGTCCGTCCGTCCGTCAACAATTCTTTGAACATCTTCTCCTCTGGAACCATAAGACCGAATGGGTTCATATTTGGTGTCGATGTTCCCCAGGTGACTCTCATTCAGATTTGTTCAAATGAAGTCACTGGGTCAAATAGTTGCGAAGCCAGGGCCATAAATCTTTCCCACCATAGTAATTCTTTTAAACATCTTCTTCAGAACGATAAGATCGAATGGTTTCATATTTGGTTTGGATGTTCCCTAGGTGACTCACATTCAGATTTGTTCACTTGGTGAAATAGTTGCGATGCCAGGGCCATAACTCTTTCCCTCCATAGTAATTCTTAAAATGACTTCTTCTCAAATACCATCAGGCCAAATGGGTTCATATTTGGTATGAAGGATCCTTGGGTGACTGGGGTTCAGATTTGTTCAAATCAAGTCACTGGGTCAAATGTGGGTGGGGCCAGGGACATAACTCCAAAATCATTTTTTTAACCAAAAAAAAAAATAAAAAATATATATTAAAAAATAAAAGAATATTTAAAAAAAAATGTGAATTAGTTTTTTTTATTAAAATATTTTTAAAAAAGAAGAAAAAATATCTATTTAACTCCATGATCTATTATATCTATATATATATATATATATATATATATATATATATATATATATATATATATATATATATATTGTTTAACATTTTTTGAAAATTGAAAAACTAATGCCATTTCATTTCTGAAGGTTGTGCCCCCCTGGCCCTTCACTCAAGTTCACTGCTTCTGCCACCCTGGTCCCAAAAATAATATTTACTCAAATTCTTGACAGAGAATCATTAATAAGAAGCATTTACTTTGGCTCTAACTGTAGGCGGGTATGCCTACACATGTCAAGTGAAATCTGACATTTTTATAAACATTCCCTGGAGATCTGCTAGAGGTCATTAATTCCCAATTACAACAACAATCTATCATATGTATTGTTCAAATTTTTCAACAGGACATTTAACACTCCCACATCCACCACATCACTAGAACATATTTGGCAAACATGAAAAGTGTACTTTGAAAGAACCACCAGCTCTATTTAGCTCATATTTAATATTGAGGCTCCTTGGGTGATTGGGATTCAGATTTGTTCAATCAGTCACCAGGTCAAGTAGGTGCAAGGCCAGCTACATTACTCTTTCTCTCCGTAATAATTCATGATATGCCTTCTATGCAAGAATCAAATGGCCTATTTTGCTTATATTTGGTATGAAATTACCTTGGGTGACAGATTTGTGAAAATATGTTTGCAAGAATTAGTTGGCTTATTTAGCATGGAATGTTCTTGTTTGACTGCAATTCAGATTTTTTTTTAATGGGGTCACCTGGTCAAATAGAGGCCAAGTGAAGGACAGTTTCCCTCTTAACATGCTTCCTTCACAAGGACCATCAGATCTATTTTACTGATATTTAGTATGAAGGGTTCTTTGGTGTCTCAGGGATTCAAATTTATTCAGATGGGGTCACCAGGTTAAATAGGGTGGGACCAGGGACATAACTATATGTCTCTGTAGTAATTATTAAAATGTCTTCTCAAGAGAGGTTGGACTATTTAGCTTACATATAGTGTGGAGGATCCTTTAGTGACTGAGATTCAGATTTGTTAAAATGAGGTCAACCTGTCAATAAATGGCGGGGCAATGGGGAGTTAACACTTTTGTGTCTAATAAAATCATTGAAATACCAAATTCATTAAAACATCTACCTTGGAACCACCTGACTGATTAATCTGACTTACATGTATGGGTTTTGGGTCCATGGATAACTGGGCTTCAAACATGTCTAAATGGTTTTAGAAAAAGGCACTTGTGAGATTGAAATTCCAACAATTGAGAAAGTTTGAGGTGTCGGTTGTGAAATTCCAACCTAAGACTTGGGAGTCTGTAGCCCGGTCAGGAGGGGACTTGTTGAGCTGGAGGAGGGGGGTGATCAGTAGTGAACAGTTGGTAATTTCAAGGTGCATTTTCACCAATCTACATACGTGAAGTCTCTCTAGCCACATATCCTGTTTAGATCTACTTCTTTTAAAGTGATATGAAACACTCCGGTATGGTGATTAAATAGAAATGGAGAATAATCTTGTTCAAAGTAGTCATTTGTACAAATATTATATCTAAATTGACAACACACACCGTCATTCTTTTATATTAATTAAATGCAGTGACTGCCGATGGTGAAATCGTTTTCGTTAGTTTATCGCCGATAGAAGCGTCCCGATTCGAGTAGTAAATATTTACAATTTAGCGTAGTTGAGACAATGTTTTCAATGGAGTGGTACGGTCCCCCAGTCTTATCAGTCTTTGCATTCTGGTGAGCGACCCCACAGTCATTGACTGTCTTGTCTTGTTTAGTTTAGTTTTTCTATATCCCCAAATTGGCAGAGTCTAGGTCTCCCATAGCATAATAGGCCATGCACACTGAGGTTCCCAGAGGATGAATTATGGTGATGCTAGCTGCCTGTGTGCAGTAGTATCACTAAATTCACCCGCTGGTGACCTAATTCAGAAAATGTGCAGCACCATATTTTCAGACCTGATCATAGCTCTACGCGTTTTAAAAAGTTGTATTGGGGCTGCAAAATAAGAAAAGAAGTATCTGGGGGAAATAACTGCCAGTGTTGTCTGTGTTAAATGTGATATTAGGCCAAAACAAAAAACTTCTCTGTTTCCGATAACATTGGGAACATTTTCCAGACAGGCAGGCCTGGGCAGGCAGGGATTTTTTTTTTTTTACAATTGTTTTTTTTTTTAAACCTTGGATATAAACATGTTGTCCCTTGTTCATTCACTCTGCACTAAGATCTCTACCAATGACTGAGCTTAATAACCCACTTATTCTTGCTTTTGGGATTGGGAAAACAATAAAAATTCACATTAAGTTGATTAACACTCTTAACAGGTAACTATATAGACTAGCTTTCTGGAGAAAATTGAAAAAAAAAATTGAAGCAGGCAAGAAAATCTCAGCCAGGCAGGTTATCGGAAACAAAGAGGTTTTTTTTTGTGGCCTTACTGGTTTGGTGGTTTACTTATATCATAAAGCTGTGAAAGTTCAGAAAAGATTGAGAAATTAGGATAAATACTCATTGACGAGTAGTTCCTTTTGGAAATGTCCAGATAATAATTTCAACAAATTATCTGAACATTTCACACCTTTATATAGGAATCCTTCTGCACATGTATTATGAGTCGTCTGCTTATATTACCTGAACATCTCTCCAGATGAATATTGAATTGAATTGAATATTTGTTTACTAGTATTATGGTGACATTGTCTTGTATATATGTAGAGAATATCCGCACAGTGTAGCTGAATAAAGAATTTATTTTTGCGAGTATGTTGACATTTGATGCTCACATACAAGCAAAAATAAATTCTCTATTCAGCTACACTATGTGGATGTTCTGTTCTGTTTATCCACCGAACAAATTTAAATGTATTTTATCGCAGTTTTTGTCAAAAAACGTCGCAAAATTCACAGGCTCCTTATAGAGAAGCGATGACCTACTTAGCGACTTTATCTGTATAGTAGAGACTAATTAATTATGAAACAGTTTTGTATTCATGCGACTGCACTGCGAAATAGTCCAATTATAATTTCTAAATTATGCCGGAAAAATATCATAGCATGCTGTAATTTCTAATAAAATTTAAATGATTCTCGTTACTCAAATCTAAAACTGAAATGTTCGAGTATATCAGTCATGTGAATTTGGATGTTTTTGCCTGAAACTTATTAATGAATTGAAAGTCTGAACTTTAGCGGTAGCACCAGCACCAAGATCGGCAGTACAAATGCACCAGTTCACGTCGCAGAAGAATATCGTATACTTTATAATAAAGAAACTGCCAATTGCTTAATCAATTTATAGACTTCACCAACTGAATATTGAAACATTTTATTTGAGTGCGTTTTGGGGCGCAGCTTTTGATCTTTTAGAAGGGTGTTGCCACAGATTGCACGAAAATACGTTGTGGATGTTGACGTTTCTAAGGACACTGTCGCTAACAACGGAAACCAGCATGGTCTATTCTAATGATGCTCCATAACATTATTACGACCCAATGATGTCACTCACGAACTGCTGGAGGTTAACTGGTCCAAGTTCCTGTAACCTTTCTTCCTCGCATATTATTAAGTTTATCTGGTTAGTAGAGGATGCTTTATCTGTCTAGTAGACGGATAGAGGCGTGGTTTATCTGATGGGCTTTATATGTATAGTAGAGAGGGGTAGGAGGTGGATAAAAATCCATACAATATAACAATAATCGGCCACAACACCTGGCCCACAGGGCCTATAAGTTACTCTATTTACAAATAAATAACAAATAATAGACCATTCCAATGTATTCTTCTATAACAGAATGGGAGAATCCATTCAGTAAAGAAATATCTTTTAGTTTTGGGCTGTGATTCTATGCTTAAATATCACAAGGTTTAAATTCTATCTTTTTGTTTTGGGCTGTGATTCTATGGTTAAATATCACATGTTTATATTGTACCTTTTTATTTGGGCTGTGATTCTATGGTTAAATATCACATGTTTACATGCTATCTTATTATTTTGGGCTGTGATTCTATGGTTAAATATCACATGTTTACATGCTATCTTATTATTTTGGGCTGTGATTCTATGGTTAAATGTCACATGTTTACATGCTATCTTTTTATTTTGGGCTGTGATTCTATGGCTAATATCAGATGTTTACATGCT
Organism: Siphonodentalium dalli; assembly: GCA_032622095.1. Lineage (NCBI taxonomy): Eukaryota > Metazoa > Mollusca > Scaphopoda > Gadilida > Siphonodentaliidae > Siphonodentalium > Siphonodentalium dalli. Next base: position 196,137,966 of record CP136062.1, read on the forward strand.
ATCTTATTATTTTGGGCTGTGATTCTATGGTTAAATGTCACATGTTTACATGCTATCTTTTTATTTTGGGCTGTGATTCTATGGTAAAATGTCACATGTTTACATGCTATCTTTTTATTTTGGGCTTTGATTCTATGGCTAAATGTCACATGTTTACATGCTATCTTTTTATTTTGGGCTGTGATTCTATGGTTAAATGTCACATGTTTACATGCTATCTTATTATTTTGGGCTGTGATTCTATGGTTAAATGTCACATGTTTACATGCTATCTTTTTATTTTGGGCTGTGATTCTATGGTTAAATGTCACATGTTTACATGCTATCTTTTTATTTTGGGCTGTGATTCTATTTTAAAGGTGGCAGGGAAATACAAGATGAATGCTCCCGATATGTGAAGAAGCATGGTGAAGTTAAAACTGGTGATGTCATGAAATCGAAGAATGGTCGCCTTCCTTGTAAAATCCTTCTACATGCTGTGGGGCCGATATGGCAAGGTGGAAGAAAAAATGAGGAAGACACATTATGGGAACTGATTGTGAAATGTTTGGAAAAAGCCGTTGGTTATAAGTCCATTTGCTTCCCACTGATCAGTGGGGGTCAGTATGGGTTTCCCCTCCCCAGCCTTGCGAAGACGATTATAGCAGCAATTAAGGATGCTGTTACAGAGATTGACCAGTTTAACTTCTCAGAGATCTACATCTGTGATATAAATCAGAAGAATATCAGTTTCGTTACCGAGGCGATGCAGAATATTTATGGTTCTTCCAAGGTGAAACTTACAGAAAAGAAGCACAAACTACCCCCGCTTGTAACCCCATCCCAGAGATCATCACTTTCAGGTAAGCAGCAGTCACACAATTTACTACTTTCTGAAAGGAAAAACAAGATAAACTTAAGTACCAGTATGTAATAGCACCTGCTCTCCCGCGGCGAAGCGAAGCGACCTAGGGTATACGTATGCGAATATGAAATATACTAATCGACTTTTTCGGCCCACTCTAAAAATAGATTGAACTTACCTAAAATAGGAAAATTTATTCATAACTCAAGGGTCAGCTGAGTCCAAAAATTATTTTGGGCGACGGCCGCCATTTTGTATTGATTAATTCCACCTCGAAATGTGTAATTGGGCAAAATGCTCCAGGGCAAAAATAAAAAACTTTTTTCTGGTAAATGTTAACTATACTTCATCATACATAGGAACATCATGCTCCTAAAGCCAAAGATATTTTTAAAATATTAATGTAAATTAAACCAAAGCCCTGGTTAACAAAAACTGAAATTGCATTAAAAAGTTTTGTTTACATATTTTATAAAATTATTAAAAATATTTGCCCCGAAAGTGGATTCTATTTGCCTTACTGGCCGTTTAGATTTGATCTTCCATTTTCTAACGGTATTTCCGCCTAAAAGATTGATGAAATATTCTCAAAGATCAAGGCCGACAAACGGAAACTATAAGTTCCGATTGAAAGATCGCAGAATACTTTTAAGATTGCTTCTTGGGAAACCAGTAAAGGCGTCATGACACCAAGACGTACATCATGACGTCACAACCTACATCGGCGCGCAAAATGCCAGACAGGACTGCGTTGATGGCCAGCCAGCTGAGACTCGTATTATACGGGCAGGCTAAACATTTACATTATATGTGATTATTTACATGCATTGTATATATTATTTTCTTGTGCCCCGTTAGGGTATATCATCAAATCCTTCTAATCCGATAATCCCATGAACAGTAACAAGCGGTGAAGCGGGCGCAAATTACGTTTACGTATGCTCATATTATTTTGAGTAGCTATTGATGCTGTCCTGCTAATTTACTTTGATATTAAAACCTTCTGGCGGTTTTGACAATATTTATTCACAATTTTATTTTTATTTTTACAATAAAAAAAAATATACACTCTTCACCCATAATTAGAGTTTTATAGGATTGGAAAATGTTCTCCATTTTGTAGAAATTTAGCATCTCAAATTGAAAATAAAAAATTTTCGCCCAAAATTCCTGATGTATTTTGAATAAAATCAGTTCCAAGCCAAAATTTTTATTGAAAGTCGATTGTTAAAACAAGAAACACTAGGAGCTAATATAATATTTTGAAAGTAAATAAAAACAGATATCCATTAATGTAAAGACACAAAAACCGGAAATATAATGGTACAGATTAGGTACATATAAAATCATATAATTATTTATAATGTATAAAAACAAATTAGTTGGGACAGATAACATCATATTTAGGATAGTGTGATTAGCCAGGTCTGTGCAGGCAGAAATAATGGAGAAACTATTTAATACTGAGTTATTGCAATGTCATTCACAAGTTCATGTCAAACCTAGTAAAAAAAGAAATACAGGAATGTTTTTAACCATACTCTGCTATCCCTTTCTTCATTCTCCACAGAGCTGTCAAATCAATATGGTATGTGTTTATTATTAGCGTCCGTCCATGTGTCCATCAACAATTTCATTTGGCCACATCCTTCATCCGATCTCACCAAACTTCAAATGAACATTCCAGGTGACCTCTAGACTGGAGCCGAAATTCATTAAAAAACATGACCACCAGCAGCCATCTTGGATTTCACATTTGAATTCATCGGCACACACTCCAGCCTACTTTTATTGGAGAATTATTTTGAAAATTTAAAGACTTGTTTAGGATCACATCTAAATGGGAGATATCCAATTTGAAAGGAAAAACATTGCCATCTTTGCATGACTAAATAATTTGGCATGCACTATAATGTACTACAGCCAACATTTTTCATCCAATTGATCCCAAACTTGATATGACTCTTCGGGTTGACCTCTGGTACTACTTAAACATTTAAACTTTTGCTGGTATTACTTAAACATTTCAACTCTCTGCATTCCATATCGCTCCACTGACTGAAATCATAATCATGACATTATCCAATCACCAAGATGAGCTAGAGTATCATTGACACTTTCATATGTATACCTTACAATATGTATGCAATATTCCACATTTATATATTGTTTAATCTTTGCAGCAACCTCTGGTGGTGGTGATTCTGTGCCACAGTTGAACAGTATATCTGTTGCTGTTAATCTCATTAAAGGAGTGATGGATAAGCAAAAGGTAATATATCCTAGAAAACTTACAGATAAGTGTGTCAACAGTATATATTGCATATATAATACACAAATGTAATGTAAACAGCACAAAACTACTATCTTATGATATGCCTACACACATGACATGGTTTTGACACAAAAGTATAGGCCTACATTTGCTTTCCCAGCTTGCTTATAGTGACAAAGTACGCAAATTCTAACTACATGAAGCTTGTCAAGGGACAAAGTTTTGTTTTCAGTAAAGCAGAGCAAGGACTATTTTTTATACAGAAAAACATTTGTATGTGCTGGTATATGTCTCTTTTATCAATATTTATCGGAATTTTTAATCTGTATAAAGGTAATAATTTCTGTATATTTTAAAACTTTGTTTTTAGTCAGTTATTGGTCACATGACTGGACATTCAGAACTTAAACTAGAAGCATTTATTGTATAACTACATATATAGTTTATGCAATTTATCTAAAATGTGGCTTGGGTCCAAATACAACGTGCAAGCCGATTCCTCTTTATATTTAAATTTATTTAATCACTTTTCTTGACAGAGGTATATCCTTAGCCCCACTGGGTCAGTTCCACCTGAAATTGATATTTGAACCTATAGTCAGATCTGAAGCTGAACATATGTTGGCATTCTAAGCTGCCAACATAAACACCACTTGCACTCTCCCATGGACATGCCTGCAAATTCAATGTTGATAACATTTCCAACACAAAGCTTTATGACCAAAGGGAATCAACCCCAGGCGGATTTGCTCCTTAACCATTCCATGACTGGAGCTTCCTGAAATTTTGCGAAAACCCTGTGCCAATACATTCTCTTATATATGCGAGTCTCTCATAAGGAGTCTCGCATATATAAGAGAATACATTGGCCTAACAATATTTACCTTGACCTTGTAAGCCAGTGCATTCTTTTGTATATGCGAGGCTCCCCATGGGAGACTCGCATATGTAAGAGAATGCACTGGCACAGGATCAGCATCAGCGCATATCCCGTCATGAAAGGGTGTATAAAAAAGTAGACAGTATGACTGTATCCATACCTTACCTACCTACAACCCAAACAAGGTGTTGATCTATATCAATCGAAAACATCAAATAAATATGCCTTTTTTTTACATTCTATTTCAACATTTGCAGACTGATGTTCTGGTAAACACAACAGGGTGTTCCTTGGACTTAGATAGCGGTGCCGTTTCAAAATCAATTTTGAATGCTGCTGGGCCTGGAATTCAGGCCGAATGCAGATCTAAGCATCCTAATGGAATAAAGCATGGAGAAATAGCAGTCACCACATCTGGAGCATTATCAAAGACCACTGATAAATTATTCCACGTCGCTCTTCCAAGTTATGATGGTTCAGCTGAACCTAAAAGGGTATGTGTTGTTATCTCAACCTAACTCTTTCTTTACTGAAATGATTCTTCCATTCTGTTATAAATGAACATTGGAATTAATTATGATACAGGCCTGCAGGTTTAAGAATTATGTGTAACCTATTTTACGTTCGCCTTGTTTGTGCTCAGGTAACCAATACCATAGGTTAGCAGGAGATAAACTGTTATAATCACTACAACAGGTATTATTAACCACATATAGGTAACTTATTGAACTACCATAATAAATTTGTATGTCATATTTTGGGACTTGATTAAGCAAAAAATTAAGGTGAGAATTAGATATCGCGAGACCTGCATTTATCAATCTTTGGCATGACCTGTTTTTCGTTTCGTGGCATTTTCATTTTAGATAACCTCCAGGAGAACTGAACTGTCGTTCGCCTCAAATTTGCAGACCTATGATAAGTGCAGAAGACATAGGATTTCTATTCAGTGATTTGTATGAAATGTTCATATAATAAGTTCAACCTGACGTCATTTCTTGAACTTATTAACTGAACATTTCCAAAGGCAGGGTTTCCCCTAGGGGTTGGGGGACCTGTACCCCTATAACTACTGGTGGAAATCTTATTCCATCACCAAATTGCGAACATCTAATAGTATTTGGTAAATCAGTTGATAATTTAAGCCCAGTTCTGAATGTCTACAGACATTTCTGAATGTCTACAGATATTTTTTTATTTAGTCAAGGAATTGTAATTGTGTTTCCATATTTTTAACAATCTGAAGGCTTGAGTAATGTAAGGGTGTTGCCATTTGGCAATGCATAAAAATTATTTTGTATAGCTACCACCAGTACCTTAACTATATAGATTCACAGTAAATATTTTGACGAAAACGTCAAGTTAAACCCATGTGATAAAATAAGTGTACTGGCATTTTTGGACTTGGACTGCTTAATCATTAATGAATATTGTCATACATGACAACGTAATCGCAACATATCCAGGCAAGTCAGCCACATGGCTGTGAGAGATGTCCGCTTCGTTATCTCTCAGAGTAAGGTAATAACTGTCAATGTCTGTGACCCTGAAGATCATTCTTTATCCACAAAATGGTTCACTAGTGATCAGCGTTAATTTGGTGAACGAAAGCGACCCGCTACCCCTCTAAACCCCGCCAAAGTAAGCTAATCGTCAACAAGTATTATAGTCACCAAAGGGTTAAATTTATTATATTTGGTATTAGAAGGGCTGAATGAAATTTGTTTTCAAAGTTTCCGTGTTTGTGAGATGAACTATTGAAATTTAAACCTATCATGACTTCACAATGGGGAATTTCTTATTCTAAACATTTGTTGATATAAGTGGAATCAGGATCGGGTGTTTTCAGCTATTATTACAAATTTCAAGAGACTTGCCATTAATGGTTTAAACACTATTTTGCCCCAATATTTAAAATTATGATTTAATACAATATTTTGATGATGAAAACATTACAGTCATTAACCCTTTACCCAACAGAAGGGCCCTGTGCCAATGCATTCTCTTATATATGCGAGTCGACCATAGGTCGCCTCGCATATATAAGAGAATGCATTGGCTTAACACATTAAAAAATATAAAATTGTTAAAGAATGTAAGAAAAAATGGTAAAAAGTGTTAAAAAAAGATTTTGTTTAGGCCAATGCATTCTCTTATATATGCGAGGCGACCTATGGTCGACTCGCATATATAAGAGAATGCATTGGCACAGGGCATAACTGTAACCATCACAATGTGGTCAATGAGCCGTTTCCAATGATATCCATATTTGTATGGTTCTATTGAGACAGACCGAAGATATTTTAGGCTGTTGCAGCTTTATTTGGCCGGTTTTGGCCGGTTTGTTGGGTAAAGGGTTAATAGACTTGCACTTTCTTCGTGTGTACAATTTGAACTTAATGATAGAAGTTCAGATAATTGCATGTATATGAGCAGTACAGTTATTTTGAATATTTGCCCCACTAGAATGTTCACACCCTAGTTAGTAATTTCTCTTGTTTTATTACAGATTTTGAAGGAAATTATGGGCCGATGTTTAAGTGAAACTGAGAAATTTAACCTCAAATCAATAGCTTTCCCTGCATTTGGGACGGGAAATCTGAATTACCCTAAGGACCTCGTGGCAAGAGAAATGTATGATGTCGTCATTCAACATTTTGTAACTAACACAAGCAGTTCCATTAAAGAAGTGTCATTTGTCATTTATAATAAAGACACAGCGACTGTCAAGGTTAGTTCTACAAATACTGTGTTTTTAAACCTCCAGTCAGTCCATCCATCTGCCCGGCTTGATAACTCATACAAATATGAACCAATTTCAGTTGCTTGCCGCAACTATCGCAAATAAATGTAAGCAAACAAGGTTTGTCTTGATTTATTTTGATTGAGTTATGGACCTTAGTTTTTCAATTTTTCATGATTTATGTCCGTCTGGCTTGATAACTAAAACATATGTGATCCGATATCAATAATGTTTTATTTTAAATTTGGGTTACATCCACAGGTTTCAGTAGAGGTGCAATCTCTTGTTTTTTGTCCCACGAAAAAATTATTTTCGGGGGACTATAGAAATGGGCTCAGTCCGTCCGTCCGTTGTACCATCCGTTCTTCATTCCGTTCGTTGTACCGTCCGTTCGTCTGTCACACTTTTGAGTACCTTCATGGTGTAATCATCTCCTACAGATTTCATCCCAGAGATTTGAAACTTCAGAATATTGTTGCCCATATATTGCAGATGTGCAACATGTATATAGAATACGGAAAAATTATTTTTTGACTGAGTTATTAACTCTTTTTGACTTAGAAAATTTCAACATTTTTTATAATTTTCTGTATGAGGGTACCTTCATGGTGTAATCAACTTCTCCTACAGTTTTGATCATAGATATTTGAAACTTCAGAGTATTGTTACCCACATATTGGAAATGTGCAACATGTATATAGATGACGGATTTTTTTTTTTTTTACGGAGTTATTAACCCTTTTCGACTTAGAACATTTCAACATTTTTTTAATTTCTTTAACAAAGCGGCATCGACTTGCCACATTTTCGGGGGACACTGTGGTCCGCTGACCTTTTATTACTTTGGCAACCATACATGCCATATCCCTCATCCAATCGTCACCAACTTCATATGGATCCTCGGTGTTACCTCTAGATGGGAGTTTACTTTTTTCCCAAATTATTTTGAAAAAACATGGTTGTCAGCAACCATCTTTGATTTCACATATGAATCCAAATGCACACCCTCCAGCCCACAATTATGATTAAAAATTGAAAATGTGCAGGCATGTTTGGGTTCAGCTTTAGATGGAATGATTTTCAAAAAAAAAAAGGGCTGGCGGCAGCCATTCTGGAATTTACTCTTTGCATGACTAAATCCTTTGGCACACCTACAGACCACATCGCTCACCAAACATTATATGGATCTTCTGGGTGACCACTAAATGGGAGTTATCAAATTTTTCCGAATTTTGTTGAAACAAATTGGCCGCCAGTATCCATCTTGGATTTCAAATTTCACATCAGCTTTCCCTGCCACCCACTATTGGCGAAATGTTTTGAAAATTTACAGGCATGTTTGGGATCACCTCTAAATGGGAGCTATCAAATTGTAATCATATTAACCCTTTACCCAACAAACCGGCCAAAACCGGCCAAATAAAGCTTCAACAGCCTAAAATATCTTGGGTCTGTCTCAATAAAACCATACAAATATGGATATCATTGGAACCGGCTCATTGACCACATTGTGATGGTTATAGTTATGCCATGTGCCAATGCATTCTCTTATATATGCGAGTCGACCATAGGTCGCCTCGCATATATAAGAGAATGCATTGGCCTAAAAAAAATCTGTTTTTAACACTTTTTACCATTTTTTCTTACGTTCTTTAACAATTTTATAATTTTTAATGTGTTAAGCCAATGCATTCTCTTATATATGCGAGGCGACCTATGGTCGACTCGCATATATAAGAGAATGCATTGGCACAGGGCCCTTCTGTTGGGTAAAGGGTTAAACTTACCATATGGGCTCTTTGAGATGTCCTCTGGTATTACTTAAACATTTAATCTTTCCACATTCCTTATTGCTCCATGTACTGTATTGTATGGCATTATCCCTGCTCCAAGTTGAGCTACAGTGTCATTGACACTTTCATTAACAGAGTTATGGTCCTTGTCAACTAAAATATGCCAATTATTTTGATTTCTGGGGGTTAATTTGATAGACTTGTAAATTACTGATTATTCTGGTATCTAATCAAATAAAACTAGATGTTTAACCCTTTGAGTGCCACGGGCCGATCTCATCGGCCCTAATTTACGTTCTGTAAAATCGGCTTTAATTTTAATTTTTTTATTTTTTAGATTTCTTTTTTTTTGGGTGAATTTTTTTTGGGTATGCTTAAGCATGCTATAGGGCATGTTATAACTCAAAACTATCACCAAGTATTCATAGTAATAATTTTGATGCCCATGAAAAACGTAAGATTCCCTGGCCCTAAACCTACAAAATAAGTCGGTTAAAGAATATAAGAAAAAATTATTAAAATTGTAAAAAATTGCAAAAAATAATAACAAATGATGAAAAATTGTTAGGCCAATGCATTCTCTTATATATGCGAGGCCACCTATGGTCGACTCGCATATATAAGAGAATGCATTGGCACAGGGTATATGGGTTGATACAAAAATCGGACCTGGCACTCAAAGGGTTAACAACATATAGACAGCTCGAAGCAAAGTTTGATTCAATGGTTGTTACCAGAATCAAATTTTTCATTTCTAAAAAACCCACCGGTCAAATAAGGCCACCTTATTTGGGGGACATGTGGCCTAACAGCCTTTTATTTCATTTACTTTTTCTGTCCAAAATAACAATCATTTCCCCTCTACCGGAAGCCCTCCTATTCGTAATCCTACTCCCAGCGATGACATACTATTTATCCGAAGCTTGCAAGCATGTTCTGAGTTACATTCGTTAAAATCAATGAATGAAATGACATAATTTTTCTTATATGGGGGTAGTATCATTCTGCGTCATTTTAGCAGAAACACATCGTCAAGTAATAGTAAACACATAGTCAAGTAATCAGAAACACATAGTCAAGTAATCAGAAACACATAGTCAAGTAATCAGAAACACATAGTCAAGTAATCAGAAACACATAGTCAAGTAATCAGAAACACATAGTCAAGTAATCAGAAACACATAGTCAAGTAATCAGAAACACATAGTCAAGTAATCAGAAACACATAGTCAAGTAATCAGAAACACATAGTCAAGTAATCAGAAACACATAGTCAAGTAATAGTAAAAAATCATAATTAAATGACGTGATTTTTATTATTATGTGTACCCATACCATGTATGGTACACATAATGCCGACGTCCGGATCAACCATCCGGCGTTCGTCCGTCCATCTGTCCGTCTGTCCATCTGTCCGTAGACACTTGCTATCCGATTCGATTACTTGAGTAATTTTTATCGGATCATGTTCAAATTTTATGTGCATGTTTATGATGACACACCCCTCACCTGTATAGTTTTTGGTATCGATCGGTTGATCGGTTTAGAAATGATTAATACTTTCCATCCATACCTGGTCATATTCTATCTGATGCCATAACTCATGTATTTTTTTACCCATTGTGTTCATATGTTATATGCAGGTTTATGATGACACATGGCTCACCTGTATAGTTTTTGGTATCGATTGGTTGATCGGTTTAGAAAATAATTAACCCTGCTCGCAAATGCTATCCGATGTATCGAACTTATCGAAGTCAAACAATTTTCTTTTGATCTGCCTCATATTTCTTACCTAGGTCTTTCTTAGCACGTTCTTAATCTGTATGGATTTTGGTATTGTTTAGTTAACCCTTTCCACTCTTGTTTTTAAATAGAATTCATCCAAGCCAGGATGACTCAAACATCTTTCATCTGATCGACACCAATTTTGGTATATGAATTTCTGACCCCTAAATACAGATCAAGTGCGAATATGGGTTTGATCCGGTATATATTAACAGGGTTAAGGCCCTTTATAATTCATACATCTTTTCCATGCACTATTAAATTTGAATAGAACAAGACACAACACACACCTGTGTTACCGGTATTGGAAGGAGATAATTTATTGCTTTGGACACAGTGACCTGATAGTTCCACTTGTGGCTGCAGACTTATAAACATCTGTCAAACTTTGATTGATGTTAGACTCTTTATTCCAGTTCTGTTCTCTGTTGAAACCATGCAGTTCATGGCATTATTGTTTACAGAGACACTGTTGTTATAACTTAGAAAATAATTAATACAGCATTCCTTAGTTCCATCATATGATGTCATTGAAAATGATTAACCCTCTGCACACATCATATGGTCTTCTGATGTTTTTTATTTGATCATTCTCCTATTCTATGTACATGTTGATGGTGATCCACTTTTAATTTGCATGGATTTGGGATTAAATTAACCCATTCGATTGACTCATATTATCTGATAGACATATATTAAATTATCACTTTAACTTTGAGCCAGGTTCAGTCAGTGTTTCAAGAAATGACCAATTGAAATTCATCATTAGAAGATATGTCTTATTTTGAAATTCCCTCAATTGCATTTGGGCTACAGGATAATATTAACAGTGCTGTGATTCTTGAGACTGACTTATTGTATGGGTTTCTAAATCCAATGACATGCTTTTTGTTGACTACTCTGTGTTATCAGTTCATTAGTTTGGGTAAGATTAACCCCTTACTATCCAATTTGATAACTCAAATATTTCCATTGATTATGTTTATAGTTCTGGCACAGTTTATGATAACACACCTCTAACCTGCATAGTGAGGGTCATTTGGTTTATTTGCTTAAATATATTAACATCCTTCACCAATCCTGTTGACACAATGTGATAGCTAAATATTTTTTGCATGATTACTCTATAAATAATCACATCTGTGATAATCATGACACATTCTTCACCTGTATAGATTTTGGTATCAATCGAATAGTTGTGATAATATTAACCTTAAAGGGGTACTGTACCCCAATTTCAATAAATTCCCAGTGACAATAGCGATCTAATATGAATATTATATGATAAAATAACTAATTTGAGTCGACGATGTCTACTGAAAACGTTCCAATTAACATGCTATCGTAAAAGTAAAATTGAATTATTTAATATAAATTCATTTATGGCTGGAGTCATAAAATGGAGAATTATGCCATTACAAGTTACCGTTCTTGAAATCGCATATGTTGCGTGTCTTTTATCGACGGCCATTCGCGAACATTATTGAGTTGCAAACAAAACATGTTACCTGCAAAAGAAGGCCCGTTATAACCGATTCGGGGAAAAAGGAGAAAGAAACAAGAGTCATAAAGCGTCAAGTATTTTATAGGGAGTGAGATTGTTCGATGGAAGAGATTGAATGCATCAATCGAAGCTGTGGGCAATGAACTTCCGGTTCTTCCTGCGACTTGCGTCTTCTCCGGTGAAGGTCAAAAACATGGCGCGTAGTTTGAAATCGTAATATTTTTGTTTCCAAGATCAATATTTTCTTCGCTAAATTAGGTTTATACGAAACTCATATAACACGAACACAATCTAACTTGAAAGTTATTTCAATGGGAGTAAATAAAAAAATCGCCTATCTTAGTGTACAGTACCCCTTTAACTTTAATTATATTTCAACTGTTCACAAACATATCTTTCTAATGATCAACTTACAAGAAAATTAACATTTATATCCAATCATTAGCAATCATATTTTATATCCAGGTCTATACATCCCTCACTTCTATAGTTGATCAGGTATTGATTGTTTTTTAGTGGTGAAATATTAATAGGTTGCTATGAATTTTTAATATGCAGCTGACACAAAATATAATAAACAAAAAAATAGCAATGATAATGAAAAAAAACACAATATGTAATGTCTCATGTTCCAATGTAATAAATAGATAAATTGAGTTGCTATGATGTTTATCTAGCTAATTTCTTAACTATTTGATATTTAACAGCTATGGTGCTTCTCTCCGACTATGGATTGAGCTTAATTAGCCTTATAACTCTATAAGACATACATATATCTGTGTTGGAGTCACTAATAGGTTGAAATCAAAGCCACGTCTGTTAACATTGTGTTAATGTGAGCAAGGTGCCCAATAAGTGTGATTTCACTTGTGAATTAATAGTAATGTGTGAATTGTTTAAAGTTTTGCACTCATGAAAAGGATGGGGTAAGGATATATGAAAATGGCTCATCGCTGTCGTTAAGGTATGGGTTAAACATCTGCCGATCGTGATCGGCCTCTCGTTTCGATTGTTTTGGTATCCATGAGCCTAAATTTAATGGAAACATTAGATCAATTTTTAGTATCAGAAACATGTTATAAATGCCCATTATTAGAGTTTGGTCATTAGTCTGGTCATTGAAGCATTGGACCTAGAACAAATTGTTTACAAGCTGTTTTTGGTGTCATATTGTCGGGCAGAATGTAGGGAACAACATATCCAAAATCCGCTAAAATCCGCTATGGGGAAAATTCTCTATTGAAGATGGCGTCCATAATGTCTGTCGTTATCGGAAAATACTGAATTCTGCGGCAGGTGCTCCAATTAATGCCAAATTCGTAATAAATTGAAATATACACAAACATTGCTTAGTCGCAAACCATATATGTAGAATATTTTTCCCAAAATGGCCACCAAAATGGACAAAATCGAATGAAATTTACATTTAGTGCAAAATTGAATAGCTAGTCCTATACGAGTGAACAAACGCTCGAATATTGCGAGGAAGAATGACTTCAAGTATAAGAGAAACTTTTTATTAGAGATGTACGAATTCTTTCTGATTTATCTCACGAGAGAGCAAGCGAAATCAGGGTATTGTGGAACGGTTAAATCTGGACTTTTGGGCGCCCAGAAACGGAAAAATGACGCAGTTTTATCTGTACCGCTAATCTTGAATCGTGTGATATATGTGTAATTAAACAGCTAAACGGGATTTAGTAGGGATGTATTGACTATGCGGCCTTTCTCTAGGAGCAGAAATATATGTATTCATAGCAGTCTCACGAATGAGACTGATCACCATTTATTTTGATATCTACGGTATAAAACCTTAAAAAATTAATTGCTATAAAACGGTATGAATTATGTTCATATCGTACTGGGGAGAATGCGTAGATCCTATTGTACGTGTCTCAAAATAGTAGTTATAGTTGCCTCAGATCAAGTGATAAAACACGAATATTTCGCTTTTATCACAAGAATGCGTGATGGTGTACCATGAACTAAATTTATTAAATCACAAATGAGTAAGTATTATGTACCTCAATACATGCCAGCCATAACAACTTCAAATATTAAACCATCAACGTATATTGTGTAGATCGATGATTAAACCAGCATACACATCACCAATACGCACCATATTTCTTTCCGGTTTGCGTTCCGTAAATGGTAAATCACAGAATTGTTTCCCGTTTACCGTTTACCTTTTCGAATTGATAAAATAGCGAAATATTTGAACACATTTGACTCAATAAACTTGGGGTTGGGCACCTTGTGGTGACAATATACCTGGTAGTTATCATTGCCTAGTGTCTGTTTTTGAATACCAACACATACACCATTGTATGTCTATCATATTCGGTGTTTGAAACATAACTAATTTCTGTTTTCTAGTTTCCTATTTTCGTGTTATCATTTGACAGCGTGGTCAAATTTGAAAATCGTAATAAAATGATTCAATGCGGGCCTTTTTTCGAGACGCGGCTATGCCCGAGAATCAAAACCCATTTTTTTTTTTGGCCTTATACCTGGAAATTTTATTTGGTTGAATTCACCAAGGCCACATCTACGCGAAACTTACTACGTTGTCTTCAACCGCATCACCGCGTTTACCCATTTTTCATAACGTTACACATGTCTGTTGCACACAGAACCACAACTAACAATATTGGGTGAATGTTCCATGTTGGAATAACATCTTAAACGAAGATCACCTGATATTTAGCACGATTACGTGGGTGGTAATGGTAATATATTTTCAAACAAAAATATACTGAAAACTAATAGTGTGCATTGTGCTGTAGCTTATTCTAGTTGTAAAGTGGCCACTGAAGTAATTTTCACAAAATTGTCTACTAAGAAACCGGTTGGTAGCAGAATGAAAATTAGTCTTACATACAATGTACTATGTACAGTCTCTTTGACCTGGTGAGATTCGGTGCTAATCCATTGAAGATATGAGTGTTTCTTTACAGTATAATAACCATTGCGACATACGTGTATCGTTTATTATCACCGGTTGTGTTGATAATTCCGGAAATATAACTAGTATTTATACCTCTAGAATATGCACTTAAATTTCGGCGTTGCATTCAATATTTAATCACCATGCCGAATGAAACTACCATGCACTATGAGGCGAAACATTAGTTCGTGTGTTGCATGCACGAGCTATTTTTGTTTTGCCCAACAGTTGGATGTTGGATAAGCAGAACACACAAACGTTAAAGACGTAAATCATTGGGGGGTTGACTTGCTGTGCAGTGATGGATGATCCTTCAGATTGATCTGTTTTAATGATGTGTGTACCTTTAAAGATATTTAACAACCGACTTGTATATTGCCAATACGTATATCACTCTTATGTGGTTACCCAATTATGTTGCTTTCTACGTGGTATGGTTTGGAGTTGCGGCCATTTTGACAGCCATTTCATGGCCACGATTGTATAATTTTCTGTCCGTGTCACTCTACTCGCTCCCGCATTCTAATTTAACACAAACTGATATAACGGCATAATTCTGATGCCACTATATATTGTATAATGACTTATATCGAGAACTGATGTAGTATAGACAACCATGTTGGACGCCATCGTGGATAACAAAGTTTCCCCAACGCGGATTTTTGCAGATTTTGGATATGTTGTTCCTGATGCTTTTCCGCGTCGAATGACACCGAAAACAGCTTGTAAACAATTTGTTCTAGGTTCACCTCAAAATCGAGTCTCAACGACCAGACTACATGACAAACTGTAGCGGAAAAATATGATAAACAATAGAGAACTGTCCTCAGTGATGAACAAAGCTTCTCTCATGAGCTGCGAGGATTATTTTCAATCGGCTAATTCCTCTTGAAAATCACTGTGGACAGTTATATTTTGTCATGGTAAAATTTCGGTTCAATCGGATAATTTTTGTGAGAGTTATGACCCTTTTTCGACTTAAAAAATTCAGTTTTTTTTTTAGAAAATTCAGTTTTCCTTCTATTTTTGTGGCACCAGACCAAATTTGAAGCTAATATAATAGAACAACATGTGGCATTTTTATAGCGCTTAACCAGAAAGTTTCTGTGCTCAGAAAAGAAAGTTCTGACCAGCCCTCAAGTTTGGTCAAAATGTTACCTGGTAGGCTACATTCTTGGTACATTCTCTGACCTAAGCTGTTCAATTTTCATCCAAATCTATATTCATTAATACCTTGGTTTAAACCATCATTGTATATAAACACTTACCAGGTTCTCTGACCTTAAGCTGTTCCAATTTTCATCAAAATCTATATTCATTGTATATTCATTAATACCTTGGTTTAAACCTACCTTAAGCAGTTCAATTTTCATCCAAAAGTATTTGCACAAAAATAAGGAAAATCTTCTCTGATTTTACAGTCGGGGGCGTTACCTCCGCCCACCGGTGCACTTGTTTAAACTTTAATCTGTTGAGTAGCAGTACACAGTTCGTTTGTAAATTTTTCATGATTTTTGTCCATTTGGTTTAATAACAAATATGAGGCGATTTTAATCATTTTTGCAATGCACCTTTTATCTAGGTATTTGAGTCTGAAGAAGCGAAAAGAAAAGGAGGGGTGGAGACTGGAACGCTGAAGAAACGAAGAACCCGGGTGTTTGAACCAAGCTCTCCTTTGCCAACGAAAGAGACCATTGTGTTGAGCAGAACAGATACAGCAGCAGAGCAGCGTATGTACCATCATTTACTTTATTTCCTCATTGTTTTCCAACATATTATTCGGGGGACTATAGAAATGAGTGTTGTCTGTCCATCTGAAACATTTGTTGTCCGGATAATAACTTGAATATTATTTGACAGAATTGTATGTGGCCTTCATATGAGAATGTCCTGATCAATTTCGAATTTGGGTCATGTCCGATCATTTCTGACAGCGTTGTAATCCTTTTTGCGGATTATGTTGTTGGTGATAACTTGAATAGTGTTTAACATAATTTTATGAAACGGGGTCTATTATCATCATATGAGAAAGTCCTGATCCAATTGAAATTTGAGTTTGGTCTGACCATTTCTGACATAGTTCTGCCCATTCTCGATTTAGAATTTGCTGACTATTTTGTTGTTCGGATGATATAACTTGAATAATATTTTACCAAATTTCATAGACTTTGAATTTATTGACTATATGTTAACAACATTGACAGTTCGAACCAAAGTTTGATCCAATGATTGTTGCCATAATTTCAGTTTTCAGTTCTAAAAATACACCTTTTTCGGGGCAGCCATTTATTATGCCCCCGATCTCCGATGGAGATTTGGGGGTATATAGTGGAGCCCTCCGTCCGTCCGTCCTTCCGTCCATACGAACGTTTCAACTCATAACTTTGGTTTCGCTAACTCAATTCAGTTGATCTTTGGTATGCTAATAGACCAGCCGGGGGGACAAGATTTCCCCATAACTGCGGTTTCGTCCGCCCATTTTTTCCAGAGTTACGCCCCTTTTTGGACTTAGAAAATTGTCCGTACGAACGTTTCAACTCATAACTTTGGTTTCGCTAACTCAATTCAGTTGATCTTTGGTATGCTAATAGACCAGCCGGGGGCAAGATTTCCCCATAACTGCGGTTTCGTCCGCCTATTTTTTCCAGAGTTACGCCCCTTTTTGGACTTAGAAAATTCAGTTTTCTGTGGCATACGAACGTTTCAACTCATAACTTTGGTTTCGCTAATTCAATTCAGTTGATCTTTGGTATGCCAATAGACCAGTCGGGGGGACAAGATTTCCCCATAGCCGTGGTTTCGTCCGCCCATTTTTTCCAGAGTTACGCCACTTTTTTGACTTTTTTTGGTTTCCAGATGATAACTTGATTTTGGATTGTTTATTTGCAAAACCCGTTTTTGTGTATTACCAATATCGCAATACAGGTCATGGTAAAATTTCGGTTCAATCGGATAATTTTTGTGAGAGTTATGACCCTTTTTCGACTTAAAAAATTCAGTTTTTTTTTTAGAAAATTCAGTTTTCCTTCTATTTTTGTGGCACCAGACCAAATTTGAAGCTAATATAGAACAACATGTGGCATTTTTATAGCGCTTAACCAGAAAGTTTCTGTGCTCAGAAAAGAAAGTTCTGACCAGCCCTCAAGTTTGGTCAAAATGTTACCTGGTAGGCTACATTCTTGGTACATTCTCTGACCTAAGCTGTTCAATTTTCATCCAAATCTATATTCATTAATACCTTGGTTTAAACCATCATTGTATATAAACACTTACCAGGTTCTCTGACCTTAAGCTGTTCCAATTTTCATCAAAATCTATATTCATTGTATATTCATTAATACCTTGGTTTAAACCTACCTTAAGCAGTTCAATTTTCATCCAAAAGTATTTGCACAAAAATAAGGAAAATCTTCTCTGATTTTACAGTCGGGGGCGTTACCTCCGCCCACCGGTGCACTTGTTTAAACTTTAATCTGTTGAGTAGCAGTACACAATTTAAGAGTTGTAGAAGGGCTGGAAATAAGTGTCTGAGACAGTCTGAGGCACATAAAAATGTGTGTTAAATGTACACTATATGGTACACCATACAGACCACATTAACTGTTTTATCAACATTCTCGCTCTATGCACAAATCGATCTGATCACCAGTTCCCAGAGAAATTTGTCACAATCATTCTTTATGACACTGTGAACAATGGGTATGCTATTCATCACTGCATGACGAACCAGCCATTTGACATACAGTAATACCCAAATAAGTGACCCCTTAACCACAAAATTATTATGGAGAGTTTTCCAAAGAATATCAGCAAGCCATATTTCCAACTAAATCCTGCAAATTTCCAATAATTCTGCTGTGGTTAAGGGGTCACTTATTTTGAGCATTACTGTGGATTCTAATGTTTACTCGGTCTTTTTTTTCAGGTAAATTCCAACCAGTTGACACTTCGAGTGAGACATTCAGCTTTGACTTGGGCTCACTAATACTCTATGTAAAGAAGGGCGATATCACATGTGAGAATGCAGAGGCACTAGTAAACAGTACAAATAAGGAAATGGATTTGAAGAGAGGTGCAGTGTCACAAGCCCTTCTACGTAAATGTGGAAGAGAATTAAGCGACGAATGTAAAGCCCAGGGTAAGTCAAGACTGGAAATTGCATACCGCCAACACAACTTTTGACTGGCGTAAGTGTTTTTCACCCGCTTCAATTCTGTGAACCCATGTGTGTTTTAAGTATATTAAAATAGTTTTTGAGAGTTAAAGACAAAGTTGTGTCACCCAGCCTTTGATTCACAGTGAACTCTTTGATTCACAGTATTCAAGCCATCTTTTGCTCGAGATTGGTTACAGTGTAGCTATGATGACAATGTCTGTGTGTCGCACGTGGCTATTTCGTAATCGGATTGATGAGTATTTAGTAAATAAAGGGCAAAGTGCACTGCTATCTATTGTATTTATTTTAGTACCGCAAATGGAAAAGAATGGAATCGCTGTTACCACTGCTAAAAATCTACCTGGCGTGAGCATATTAATACACATCGATGCACCTGACACAATCGGCGATTGGAAGAAAGCTGTAACCAATTGTCTGAAAGCTGCTTCGGAGCAAAAAATCAAGACGATTGCATTCCCAGCCTTAGGAACAGGTAAGTCGACATCTTCCTCTTATTAAAGTGATATTGTGTACTTATTGACCTTCATAATATGACATACACTATTAAAGGCCCAATTAATTTTCGAATCACCGGATCACATTATATACAACATATTCCATATTATATACCATTTATCAACTTATATGGTCGAATAAACTGTGAACATGTTGTTTTTGTCATGGTGTGTTCTGTGCTTAATTGCGATCTGGTCTGAACTGCCAGTTTATTATTCTCAATGGAAGGGTAATAACTCTATCTCTTATATGTATATTATGATGCATTCTGAGGTAAATAACAGGGGGGAAGTATTGGGGTGAATCTGAGAATCTCTATCACTTGGTTGACACTCCTAGGACTCACCTGTTCCGTATTTGGGTGGAATATATATATTTTTGGTAGCTCTTCCAAATGGTATATAATATGGAATATGTTGTGTATAATGTAATCTGGGCATTCGAAAATTAATTGGGCTGTTAAGAACGTTATAACAGATAAAATAAATACTACATGCTAAATATTCTCCACTAAGAAAGAACAACGCGATTTAATTAAAACATAAAACATACTTGGTGTTATGGTAGTGTGAAGTTACATGTATCTTATAAGGGAATACTTATTATACTGTAAAATTTAGTTTCCTGTGGTTATTTTCAGGCATAGGCATGAAGCCGCCAGAGATGGCAAAAGCTATGTATAGTGCTGTGACAAATTTCATAAAAGATCCCAAACATACATTATCAGAGGTGCGAATCGTCGTATTCAGGGACGACATGGTTGCCGAGATATTCCAGACAATTGAGAAGCTATTTGAGGACAGTGGAGTGAGACCCAAGTCTATGTTTCAAAAAGCAACTGATTTTATTGGAGGTGAGTATCTTTTAACCCTTCACCCAACACAGCTGTGTTTGAATTTTTTTTTTTCAACTATATGTCAATAAAACCATACCAATATGGGTATCAATAGCACTGGCTCATCGAACAGGTTCCAAGGATATCCATATTTGTATTGTTTTATCGACAAATTCTCAAGATATTTTGGCCTACGTCACCTTATTAGCTCAACTTACTTTGTAAGTTTGAGCTATTGCCATGGTTTGGCGTCCGTCGTCCGTGTGTGCGTGTGTCCGTCAACAATTTCCTTTGGCGCGGGCTACAGGTCGTACCTTTGGTCTGATCTTTATGAAATTTGTCATGAATGTTGACATTGACATGTAGATGGGAACGAGTCATTTTGGGGTCATCTGGCCAAAAAACATGGCCGCTGGTGGCCATCTTGGATTTCAAAATTCAATCCATTGGCGCGGGCTACATGTCATGCTGTTCGTCTGATCATCATGAAATTTGTCATGGATGTTAATATTGCCATGTAGATGGGAAACGAGTGATTTTGGGGTCGTTCAGCCAAAAAACATGGCCGCCAGCAGCCATCTTGGATTTTACTCTTTGCATGACTAAATTCTTTGGCGCGGGATAGAGGTCATACCTTTGATCTGATCTTTATGAAATTTGTCATGAATGTTGACATTGACATGTAGATGGGAACGAGTCATTTTGGGGTCATCTGGCCAAAAAAAATGGCCGCTGGTGGCCATCTTGGATTTCAAAATTCAATCCATTGGCGCGGGCTACATGTCGTGCTGTTCGTCTGATCATCATGAAATTTATCATGGATGTTAATATTGACATGTAGATGGGAACGAGTGATTTTGGGGTCGTTCAGCCAAAAAACATGGCCGCCAGCATCCATCTTGGATTTTACTCTTTGCATGACTAAATTCTTTGGCGCGGGCTACAGGTTGTAGCTTTGGTCAGAACTTCGTGAAATTTGTCATGGATGTTAACAATGACATGTAGATGGGAACGAGTGATTTTGGGGTCGTTCGGCGAAACAACATGGCCGCCAGCAGCCATCTTGGATTTTACTCTTTGCATGACTAAATCCTTTGGCGCGGGCTACAGGTCGTACCTTTGGTCTGATCTTTATGAAATTGTCATGAATGTTGATATTGACATGTAGATGGGAACGAGTCATTTTGGGGTCATCTGGCCAAAAAACATGGCCGCTGGTGGCCATATTGGATTTCAAAATTCAATCCATTGGCACGGGCTACAGGTCGTGCTGTTCGTCTGATCATCATGAAATTTGTCATGGATGTTAATATTGACATGTAGATGGGAACGAGTGATTTTGGGGTCGTTCAGCCGAAAAACATGGCCGCCAGCAGCCATCTTGGATTTTACTCTTTGCATGACTAAATCCATTGGCACAGGCTGCAGGTCGTACCTTTGATCAGATCATTATGAGATTTGTAAAGGCTGTAGATGGGAACAGGTCATTTTGGGGTAATTCGGAAAAAAAACATGGCTGCCGGTGGCCATTTTAGAATTTACTCTTTGCATCAATAAATCCTTTGGCACACCATAATCACCACATCCCTGATCCGATCATTATGAAACCTGTCATGAATGTTGATAATGACATGTACATCTAGTCTTACTTAGACATTTCAATTAGCACCTTTCCTATTCCTCCATTTACTGTCAACCATTAAATTATTCCCCTACCTAAGTTGAGCTACAGTGTCATTGACACTTTCATATTAGCTTGTTTTCTGGCTGTTTTTTGCCGTTTTGTTAGGTATAGGGTTAAAGAAAAATGGGTGGTATACAGAATTGACCTTGTCTGTCTACCCGTCTGTCCATCCGGTTATATATCTAAACCATGGGTTAACGGCTCTGAATGAAATTTGGTAATGAGGTTCGCCATCTCCACTGCTTTCAAAAGAGGGGCAAATGACGTTTGTGTTTACAATTCTAGTCTGGAATTCTTGGGCTTTTTTTTCTCCATTTGAGCAGATATCTCAACCACAGTTCATCTATTCTCAATGAAATATGGTATGGAGATTCAACATCATGACTACTTTAAAAAGAGTGGCAAATGACCTTGTAAGCGTTATCCATTTTGCAGGTATCCTCCTTTGTTTGTCTGGATATTTTAATTATATTGTCAGTCCGCGCAGATATTTTGAAACAAATTGTTGTCTCAGTGATTCAAGAGTGAAGATACAGAACAGTTCGGGAACGCTTAAATCGGTAGCCATATTGAATCGAAAACCTGATAATGATAAAAGATTGTGAATGGATCTTGTATTATCTAACCATAATTAACATGTTTTTTTTGGTCAAATAGACTATTTACAATAACGTGAAGACAGTAAGCTAGATTATGCATGCAGCTCATTTTCGTCATATATACTGACAGATGTGAGTGCCTTGTGTGATGGAAGTAACTCGAATGCGATACCAAAGTTTTATCAAAACTTATTGGTAAACATTGGAAAAAGTCAAAGCATTTTATTGTTACTAGTATACAGTATATAAATTATGTGTAGTGACTCTCACTGGCGAAATATCATTCCTGAATATTTATCAGTGATTATTTCAGGATAAATGAAGGACTCAATATTTACATTTTTACATAGTTCAAATGTCATGTTTTAAATTATTACTGGTCAGTGATACTTGAATGCTATATTTTTCAAACAAGCGTAGTGGCCGAATAGTAAAACATCAGCCTTAAGTAGTGAAATAAGTACATAATATTTATTTAACCCTTTCTATACTAAATGGATTCTCCCAGTCAGATAAAAAGTGTACATCGGAATGGTCTATACATTTCAACAGATGAATAAAATTGCAGAAGGAGCCCTATTTATTGAGGGAAATGTTTAGACAATAAGTTCAACAAATTTTCTATGTGATAACTACTCATCAATTATGATTTAGAATAGAAAGGGTTAACCCTTTACCCAACAGAAGGGCCCTGTGCCAATGCATTCTCTTATATATGCAAGTCGACCATGGGTCGCCTCGCATATATAAGAGAATGCATTGGCTTAACACATTAAAAGTTATAAAATTGTTAAAGAATGTAAGAAAAAAATGATAAAAAGTGTTAAAAAAAGATTTTTTTAGGCCAATGCATTCTCTTATATATGCGAGGCGACCTATGGTCGACTCGCATATATAAGAGAATGCATTGGCACAGGGCATAACTGTAACCATCACAATGTGGTGAATGAACCGGTTCCAATGATATCCATATTTGTATGGTTCTATTGAGACAGACCGAAGATATTTTAGGCTGTTGAAGCTTTATTTGGCCGGTTTGTTGGGTAAAGGGTTAATAAAGAACGTGGTCTAACTTTAAATTTAAATCAAACTGGAAAATTGCTTTGGCATTGGTCTGTATTTGTCCCATGATGACGGTATTATAAAATCATGTGGCTGCTCTAAGTATTCAGTCATCATGCTAGTGGTCGCGACCTGTTATCCATCGAAAAAGTGACACACTTCTGAAATCATATTGGAACAATCTAATTGTCATTTTTCAACTATGTCGCATAAGCAGAAGTTAGTGTACACGTGTTCACATATTCAAAGCACAGCACCTTTGATCTATGTCCCACGTTACAATTTGAAATGTCCTGATTGTCAAAATAAAACAAATTCCATTTGACCTTGTGTATAGTTCTCTACACAAATGAAATCACCTAGAGTTGTATATACGTGCGCATTTCTGATATTGCCTTGCATGTCATACACTGAAAGTCAGGAAGCTTGCTTTATTCGAGAGAGAGAGATAGAGAGAGAAAGCGAACATTACTTCATCGCTGACATTTATCCAGTATTTTATTCCACACCTATTGACGTGAGTCACATGTATTCAATGGAATCCCAGCCATTGAATACATATTAGTGTATACCTCTAGTGGAATACAAGCCGGAACTATTCTTGTTGACGTTGTTGCCAAGAAAGATGACGTACATTACGTCAATCATCCGCTTCCGGTGGTCCCCCCATAATTACTGGTTATTTGTCAGACTTAAATCACAAGAAAGGTGGCTGTAGTAACAATGAAGGTGACATTCATGGATTGAACTTATCTGACTGAACGGTGTAGAATAAATACAGAACACAACTTGCATCATAACCTCGAATCTTTTATCTAACTCGTTGCGGACGGCCCAAAGTTATATTTCGCTCGAGCGTATCATTGCGCCATCTTCGATAAAAGAGTCTCGATTAAGATGCGCATTGTGTTCTGTCTATATATTGCTCAATTTGGATATAAAACATACTCATCTGTCAACACCCATAAATATAAAGATAAATCTGCAATGTCATTTCAATACTAGTACAATAATTATAAAACAACCTGGAAAATTGCTATGGCATTGGTATGTATTTGTCACATGAATTTTTTTTTTGAGAGACTAGAAATCAGACGTCCATTTCTCCTTCCATCTGTTTGTCGTTGGGGTGTTGTCCATCCGTCTGAAGCATTATTATCCAGGTGATAACTGATTATTATATGACAGAATTTTATTAAACTTTGTATATGGCCTTCATACGAGAAAGTCTTGATCAGGTTCAAATTTGGGTCCGGTCCGATCATTTCTGATGGGAGTTATACCCCTTTTCAATTAGAATTTGCTGATTATTTGAATGATAACTTGAATAGAATTTGATATAATTTTATGAAACTTTGTATGTGTGACCTTCATATGAGAATGTCCAGATCAAGTTCAAATGTGGGTCCCGTAATGCCCCTTTTTGATATAGTGAATTTAGTTTTTTTTTACTTTGAATTTACTGATTATTCTGGTTTCTACTCAATTGACACTAGGTTTGCTAGCAACATAGATTGTTAGAAGAGAAGTTTGATTGAATGTTTGTTCCCAAAATAAAAAAAAATTCTAAAAAAGCCACCGCCCAAACTTTTTTGGTGATGTGTGGCCAAGTGAACCCGTTACTAGTATCGAGAGTATATAATGTCTGTGTTTTCGGATATTGTGCATTTATTAACCTATATCATCCCTGCTGCCAAATTCTGTATATAATTGTTGGTTCAAATTAATATTTTCAGACAAGATTGGATTTGATGTGCCAGGACTAAGCATAGAAAAAATGAACCCCACAGCTGCTGCTAATCAAATGCTCAATATAAATACTAATGAAGTTCACCTCGAGATTTTCTCTGATGACAAACGGAACATTGAGAATGCTAAAGATTTCATCAACAAATTTTGTGATCGAGAATTCGGAGATGAACTGATAACAGATGAAGCTATAAAGATCTTCTCTGATGCACAGGTGAGGCCTTATACATACAATTACTGTGTTCACAGCACAGTTCACACCAAGCCTGAGTTTAGTGTGCCTGTCATTTGCAGAATGAGGTCCCCAGAGGGTGAATCCAGCATAGTGGGCTAGCATCACTAAATTCCCCCTCTGGGGACCTCATTCTGCTCAGACCTCAAGTTTCTTTCTTTATAAAATTTCTATAGAAACTTCTTCACATAGATTCTATTACTTTTTTAGTTTAGTTTCTCTGTATCCCCAAATTGGCAGACAACACATTGGATAATCGAGGTTCCAATGGGTGTACATCACAATATTCACCATTTGATTTTGTGAACTTCAATCTGAATTTACATGTATGTCTCCCTTTACAGATGAGACCATGCAGAATGAGGTCCCCAGAGGGTGAATTTGGTGATGCAAGCCCGCTGTGCGAGATAGCATCACTAGATTCACCCTCTGGGGACCTCATTCTGCAAATTACAGGCACACTAAAATCAGACTTGGTTCACACTGCCACTTGCCAAATGCAAAAATAATTAACTTTTGACAAAATTATTTTCTTTTGATAAGCGAGTTTTCAATTCCACAAGAAAGTCGAAAATATTAAAAAATTGTCACTCATATGCAATCAACGTAGAGTTTTGATGGATTTATGAGCGTATATAAGTTTCATTGGACGAACAACATACTGTATTATACTGTAACATACGGCAAATTTAGCGGAATTATACTTGGATGATTGTTTGTCCACTGACACTTCTACATACTCATAGATCCATTGAAAAACGACAACGATTGCTTTTAATTACAACTAATTACTTTATTTGCAAGTATCAAGTGTTAATCCATCTTAGAAAATAGATCTCCAAATCTGGTTGGTGGGTGGGTCGAAAATAGATTGGGTAAAATTGGTGACCGAGCGAACTTTCAGAAAATAGATACACCTCAACTTCCATATCCTGCAATATACTACTCATGATCAAGAAAATAATTATTGTTTGCCTATTATTTATACAGTTAAAATGATACAAAAACTTCTTAATAATTATCAACACAATAAAATTATCCATGTTTGTCAATCTGTTTATCAGGCTGATTCAATTACACTTTTCACGTCCTCCGTGATGTCATGGGGTGACAGTTAGACTCACCCATTTTTCTTTAAGTATCACTATGCGAGATGACTTGTACACTGCAACATCTACACAGTGATAGATCAAATGCACGCATATCAAGGAAATCGAAAGTAGTTGTAATTATAAACCATTCATGTCATGGAATCTGATAACACAGTTCCTAGTAACGCCTTACGGGGATCAGGAAAAAATTTACACCTCTATCAACAGGTACATGTAGCTAATGTAATTGCAATAATATATACAACGATATATACAATGACAATTGACCAATGGGAAAAAACAAACTTATAGGACATTTAAAGATGAATACAAAATCGAGCCATATGTCATTCTTTCCTGATCTCAAATTGCTCACGAAGTGTTTCACGATTGCACGTGAGCAACCACATGTTGAAAATAGAAAAGGCAGGCATCAACAATCTGTAATAATATTAGAAAATCGACTATGTCCCATGTGTGACAAACAATGTGTCGAATCTGAAATGCACTTCATCATGGAATGTAACACATACGAAGACTTAAGATCTATGTTTTTAGCGGAATTGAGAAACACAAAAACATTTTCATTTGCCAGTTTCACAGGACGTCCTTCATTACCGAAAGAGGGCCTCATAAAAAAAGATATTTGTTAGTTATTTCAAAACTTCATAAGGATTAACTGTCATGTGGACTGTTTTTATGGAGATGTAACGGTGAGGTAAGTGGACATAACTTGTGTAAAACCCGAAGGGTTTTACATACAAGTTATGTCCACTTACCTCACCGTTACATCTCCATAAAAATAGTCCACATGACAGTTAATCCTTATATTTATATATATTTAGCGAAAAAGCCACTTTTGTAAATATATTTAAATCGAAAAGTGTATCGTGACAAGATCAGCCCAAAATACCCAATAGCACCCTTGCCAAAAGTTAATAGGAACAATTTCTCTTCATGTTGAAACCCGATGATGTATTAAGTCAATCCTGCGCGAGTCCAAATGCGCCCAAAACATTACGCGTTCGTCTTTCCAAACCTAATGACTTATCGATCGTGTTATTAGCTTGGTGTTATGAGGCGTTGCGCATTCACCGAGAAATAACTGCAACTAGCCACGTGGGCGCCGACCAATCAGAATGCTGGATTTAGTGATGACAACACTTAGTGTGTAAATATATAAAATTATCAACCAACATTAAGGAAATATTGTTGCTCAGCTAATGTCCTTTTGTGCTTAAGAGTTTTTAGCTCACCTGAGACGAAGTCTCCGGTGGTGCTATAGTCATCACTCCGTCGTCCGTCCATCCGTCCGTTCGTCCATCAACAATTCTTTAAACATCTTCTTCTCTAGATCCACAAGACCGAATGGGTTCATATTTGGTGTGGATGTTCCCAAGGTGACTGATATTCAGATTTGTTCAAATGAGGTCACTGGGTCAATTAGTTCTGAAGTCAGGGCCATAACTCTTTCCCTCCATAGTAATTTTTAAAACGACTTCTTCTCAAGTAGCATCAGGCCAAATAGGTTCATAATTTGTATGAAGGGTCCTTGGGTGACTGGGGTTCAGATTTGTTCAAATGATGTCACTGGGTCAAATGTGGGCGGAGCTAGAGACACAATAACTTTAAAAATATATATATTAAAGAAGCCCCTCACCCTTGCCCATTGGTGCTTCTAGCATCCCTGTTATCAAATACTTGTTTTAAATTTATTTCAGAGTCACAATACAATACACCCTGTGCATATGCTGGGGCCATAACTCTTTCCCACCATATTAATTCTTAAAACAACTTCTTAAGAACCATTGGGCCTGTTAGGCTTATATTTGGTATGGAGGGTCCTTGGTTTACTGGGGTTCAGATTTGTTAAAATGGGGTCACTGGGGCAAACATGAGCAGAGCCAGGGTCAATATCTTTATACCCCCCGCAACGAAGTTGTGGGGGGGGGTATACTTGAATCACTTGTCCGTCCGTCGTCCGTCCATGGACACAAATTTGTCCGGAGTTTTTCTCAGTCGTTTTATGATCATTTTCTATGAAATTTGGCACAGACATCAACCACCATGGGAACCTGTGTATCTGCGATTATGACGTCTATTTTTTGGTGGAGTTATCCCCCCTTTTTCGACTTAGAAAATTTTCGCAACATGTACAATTTTGTCCGAGTTTTTATTCCTTGACACAGATATTTAGTACCATGGGCACCTGTGCACTTGCGATTATGACGTCTGTCCGACATTTTTTAGTGGAGTTATCCCCCTTTTTCGACTTAGATATTTTTTTTGCAACATGCATAATTTTGTTCGAGCTTTTATTCCTAGTCTGGTGAGCGACCCCACAGTCATTGACTGTCTTGTTATTTCCCGCAAACAAAGTTTGATTTGGGATATAGAAATGAGTTTCGATGCACTCTACATTGGTTATTACTTCAGTGTCACTGGCTCAGTCACAGAGCATGTGAGACTGTTTTCACAGTACGAGTTACCTTGTTCCAGGGTAACAACTTGGTGTGCGATTTGAATAGCACTACAGTCACACTCTGCTTAACTCAAAACATAACCACTGTTTGGAAACTCAGCAATCCACCGACAAGTATCAAACTCATATCGCTGTGATGACTTGAGAGGCTAAAGTTTCTATTCCCTTTTGAATTCCTCTTTATTTCTTTGTAGATAGATGATTTTAAGTCTGTTGCTAAAAAGCACACAGTTAATGTGTTCCCTGAGAAACGAGTTGGGAGGATGCGACTACAGGGATTGAAAGAAAATGTCAGAAAGGTGAAGGACGAATTGAACAAGTTGATGAGGAAGGTTGAAAAAGCGAAACATCAGGGCGAAGAAGCATTGTTGCTCCAGAATATTGTGCAGTGGTATTATATCGAGGACGCGGAAGGGGTAAAGGAATTAACTGCCTACGATAAAGAAACCAATGCTAAGCTAGAGAAAGCGTATAGAAATGGGGACACGAAGCTGGAGATGTCGTCAAATAATGGAGTTGTGTACATCTTCGATTTCGTTCAGATGAAGGACTATCCCAAAAACGCAATAGAAGATGCTGTGGACATTATTCGTAAGGACCTCATCAAAGGTATTGCATAATTCATAGTCTTTAACCCTTTCTTTACTAAATGGATTCTCCCATTCATTTATAAAAGTATATATTGGAATGGTCTATTATTCATCTGGAGGGTTGTTCAGGAAACATAAGCAGACAACAGATGATATAAGTTCATAAGTATTTCTATTCATGGGTGAGAAATGTTCCGTTAAAAGTTCAACAAACCTTTGTTAGCTCAACTTTACTTTGTAAAGTTTGAGCTATTGCCATGGCTTGGTATACGTCGTCCGTGTGTGTGTTAGTGCGTGTGTGACTCGTCAACAATTTCCTTTAGCTACAGGTCGTACCTTTCGTCAGATCATTATGAAATTTGTCATGGCTGTTGACATTGACATGTAGATGGGAACGAGTCATTTTGGGGTCAATCGGCAAAAAAACATGGCCGACAGCAGCCATCTTGGATTTCATAATTCAATCCATTAGCACGGGCTACAGGTCGTACTGTTCATCTGATCATCAAGAAATTGTCATGGATGTTAATATTGACATGTAGATGGGAACGAGTCATTTTGGGGTCATTCGTCCAAAAAACATGTCAGCCAGCAGCCATCTTGGATTTTACTCTTTGCATGACTAAATTCTTTGGCACAGGCTACAGGTCGTAGCTTTGGTCGGATCTTCATGAAATTTGTCATGGATGTTAACAATGATATGTAGATGCGAACGATTCATTTTGGGGTCATTCGGCCAAAAACATGGCCGCCAGCAGCCATCTTGAATTTTACTCTTTGCATGACTAAATCCTTGGGCACGGGCTACAGGTGGTACCTTTGGTCGATTCTTCATGAAATTTGTCATGGATGTTAACAATGACATATAGATGGGAACGAGTAATTTTGGGGTCATTCGGCAAAAAAACATGGCCGCCAGTGGCCACCTTGGATTTCAAAATTCAATCCATTAGCACGGGCTACAGGTCGTACTGATCATCATGAAATTTGTCATGGATGTTAATATTGACATGTAGATGGGAACGAGTCATTTTGGGGTCATTCGGCCAAAAAACATGGCCACCAGCAGCCATCTTGAATATTACTCTTTGCATGACTAAATCCTTTGGCATGGGCTACAGGTCGTACCTTTGGTTGGATCTTCATGAAATTTGTCATGTATGTTAATAATGGCATGTAGATGGGAACGAGTCATTTTGGGGTCATTCGGCCAAAAAACATGGCCACCAGCAGCCATCTTGAATATTACTCTTTGCATGACTAAATCCTTTGGCATGGGCTACAGGTGGTACCTTTGGTCGATTCTTCATGAAATTTGTCATGGAGGATGTCAACAATGACATGTAGATGTGAACGAGTAATTTGGGGGTCATTCGGCAAAAAAACATGGCCGCCAGCAGCCATCTTGGATTTAAAAGTTTGATCCATTAGCACGGGCAACAGGTCGTACTCTAATTTGTCATGGATGTTAACAATGACATGTAGATGGGAACGAGTCATTTTGGGGTCATTCGGCCAAAAAACATGACCGCCAGCAGCCATCTTGGATTTTACTCTTTGCATGACTAAATCCTTTGACACAGGCTACAGGTCGTATCTTTTGTCGGATCATCATGAAATTTGTCATGGATGTTAACAATGACATATAAATGGGAACAAGTCTTTTTGGGGTCATTCGGAAAAAAAAACTGGCTGCCAGTGGCCATATTGGATTTTACACACTAGGCCTTTCAACTTTCCACATTCCTTATCACTCCATTGACTGTAACACATGAAATTATTCCCTTTCCAAGTTGAGCTACAGTGTCATTGACACTTTCATTTAACTTATTTTCAGAACAATTCCTAAGGGAACTACTCGTCAATGGCTATTTAGTAAATAAAGTGTTAAAATTAGAACATCTCTTTCCAGGCAGTACTTTTTAAAAACAGGTCTTATGTTTTTGGTCTGTCTGTCATATATCTTGGCATCAGTACTTCTCCCATCCTTCCGTTCATATCTTTTTGGCCAGTTGATGACTTTCGTCCTAATGAACTTAATCAAATGAAACAAGCCACTGGCTATATTGTGCCATGACTGGTAGTGGTCTTGTTAAAGGCACGGATGGCCTTCATTATAGGTTATAATTTAGAAATAACAGTTACCAAGTTATAAAAGTTTCCTCAAGAATATACTAATAGTATAGTATAATGATAGTATGAATGCGATATTATCCACAAAACACACTTTGTGTGAGGTGAGCGTTTGTTTATATACAGTGCATAAATAGTGAGAGATAAACAGAACACTCAACACTGGTAATATTTGTAGCGAGTGATAAACAGTGACCCATTCAACACCGAAATCTTGAGAGGCAAGGATTAGCGAGTGCTATACCAGTATGTTGTAAACAGTCCTTCCCAGTAGACCGGAGCTATTACTCTTGAACCCGTATGCACTCGTAATTTTTAATTCACATGGTGCTAAAATTCGCACTTAAATTGTCCCTCTTGTCAAAATGTTTATGCTCACTGTAATTGTTGACTCAATATTGAACTGTTTGAAGGTATATTTAGAACCTTTCTCATCTCAGATAAATTATGGGCATGTGAAAGTGTAACTGGACATAGGTCTATCCCACAATGACATTTTATTTGAGAAGAACACAACTTATGATTATATTACGTGTGCAACTACACCCGTCTTCTGAGTTGCGGGAGCAAATAAGTGCTCTCTTGGCGATTTCCTCGTGGGAAGGACTGGTTGTAAAAAACTTGGTGGTATTTCTAACCAAAGTTTCCTAAGTGGGGTGTCTCCAGTATTGAGTGTTTTGCTTATCACATACTATTTACGTGCTGTTTGCACAGAGTACTAACATGATAATAACATGCAACTTATACAATATTTATGATTGGTATAAGAACAATGTTTGTCTATCATATAATATTCTTTCTGTTTATGGAGGTTTTAACGAATGTAACTATTTTAGCAGCAAAATATACCCACCAGCAACACTTAAAATATCTTTAAAACTTATTTTGATGACAAATGTTAAAAACATATCAGCTCTTAATCACCATCAGTGTTTATTTTATAAACCGGGTAGTTTATTTTATAAACCGGGTAGTTTATTTGGTAGCGGCTGAAGGCACAAGTTAACTTCACTAGCGATTACAACAGTTATTGATATGATTGACTCAATCTGTCAGATTTGTCAATAGACACTGTCTCATTACTAAATCGAGAATATCCAGCTGATAAAATCCTCAAATAGTGGCAGTGATTCAGATTCAATCTATCTTCGGAATGAGTGAGTGTTAAAGATATAATTGGGCTGATGGATAATTCACATCTCTTTATTTTTAAGAATGTGGAAATTGTTACACAAAACACAGCTCATAATTTAAATAAACAAAGCATGCATGTGCTGTATGCTAATGGGATGAGCAATGGTTGTCAATCTATGATCGCGTTTAAATCCCCTTTGATTTGATCATCCTGTACCATGTGATGTCAATCCGGTCGACAACCAGAGATAGCTGCATGTTGATACTTCCCCCGTGCAAACAACCTGGACTACATATGAATCCAGTTGGTGAATATGAGCCCTGGAGTTTACATATTCAGTTTTTGAGTGATTTCAAATCTTGCATATCGATGATAGCTTCTTAGTTTTCTGCCTAAAAGAGTGAATTTGTGTGAAAAGAATTTCAAATTAGTTGACCTTTATTCGTTATCGTTTTTAATGATCTTACAAGCACATAAAAAAATTGGATTTTACATATTCAGTTTGCGAGTAATTTCAAATCTTGCATATCGATGATAGCTTCTTAGTTTTCTGCCTAAAAGAGTGAATTTGTGTGAAAAGAATTTCAAATTAGTTGACCTTTATTCGTTGTTGTTTTTAATGATCTTACAAGCGCATAAAAAAAATTGGATTTTACGTATTCAGTTTGCGAGTAATTTCAAATCTTGCATATCGAAGATAGCTTCTTAGTTTTCTGCCTAAAAGAGTGAATTTGTGTGAAAAGAATTTCAAATTAGTTGACATTTATTCGTTATCGTTTTTAATGATCTTACAAGCGCATAAACAAAATTGGATTGTATTTGGTTGAGTTATCAGATTATTCTTGTGAAGAAAAATCCATATACCAATTATGAATGGAATCAGTTGATGTTATCAAGTTATCTTGCTAATGGCCATGATATTTCTAAAAGTAGACAAAATAATAGCCATACATCAGGTCAAAAAAATGTGACAAACCTGGTTTTCAAACTTTATCGATATATTGTTGTGAAAGATACAAATATCTAATATGAATGGAATCAGTTTATGTTTGTTCAAGTTATCGCAATAACGGCCACAAACTTTCTATGAATAGAAACAAGGGCCATAACTCTGGTAATAAAGTTGGGGTGGGGCCAATTTTCACTGCAGCTGTCACACATAGTTATCAAGTCACATACCAAAAATTGTGAAAATCCATCAATGAACAGATAATATATAGAAGATTAGTGTTACAGCCTGGCAACCGTCCCTTGTTAACACTTTCACTGCCGAAAACCAATGGGTAATTCCATCCCGTATGCCAACATGGGATTTGATGTTTTGCCGATAGTAGATGATATTTTACGTATGTATGAGTAAAGGTTCGACCAATATCAGGTCATATGATGCTGAAACATGTTATAAGGCTACTACGAGATAACTCGTAGTCGGCAACTGGGACGGAATTTATTAGTGTTTCATCCCTGGTGCCAGGTAAATACAATTACGTTGTCAGTGTCTTAGATGACGAAGAGTGCTATACATGTACAAGCATATCGTATGTAAGACATGGTAAATGAATTTATATATGATAATTGGCACAGACTACGTCGAATAAGACGTCAAAAAACATAATATGTATTTACCTACGAGATAACTCGTAGCTGGCACCAGCGATGACCACTGGTGAGTTTCATCCCAGGTGCCGACTACGAGTTATCTCGTAGGAGCTTTATAACACGTTTCATCTTTCATTTGACCCGGATTTGATCGACAAAAATTGTATAAAGCACGATAATTTCTTTATATATACACAATGTGCCCGGGAATGGTCTAGTTGCACATGTATATCATGGTTCAGGGACATACAGAAGAGGTCCTGGTGAATTGGAGTATCCTACCAAGATTTCTAACTGGACCCCGCCCCTTGTTTGGGCTGTGGGAATCGTATCTCAAGCCATCGTAATTATACATATAAAATCGATCAATGGGATTGTTGGGCATGTATTGGCGCATACACCAACATTGCTTGCGGTTTGTGTTATTATTTATGTGGTATGAACATGCCATGGAACCGTTTACTACAAGTTAACTCGTAGTGGCAGTGAACGTGTTAAATCATAAGTCGCCTTTTGAAAAATTATTGAATAAAAAGGAGTAATTTTTCCATCCAAAAAACGATGCACCACTGCCAAACCACATAGTGTTAACTGTAGTAACATGTCTTGTCCCAAAGCCTTAGCTTGTGTGCAGTATGTGCTTTTCACACTTTTCTGGCCTGAGAAATGGGGAAATTGACATTGCGTGACCTAATTCCTATTTTCCTACTTCAGGTGCTGATTTTGACCAGCCAACTAACTGGGTCGACATGGCTGGAAAATCATTGATCGTCGTATCATTACAGACCACAGACCAGGATTATAAGGACGTCTCTAAGAATTTCCTTGCTTCTGTTGGAGCATCACGACCAAATACAACGATCGTCAAGGTAATTTCCATTTTTCCATTATTTTTAGTCCTTTCTTAATTAAATACACATTGACATCGCTCCTTTTGCATAAAATACGAATAAACAATCAAAGAAAACCATTAAATGGTTTGAGTACACTGAGTTTTACAATGAAAATGCTTGCTCCGATGTTCCAAATTATAAGCCTCAATCGCACAAATTTTCCCAAAACATTTCTCACCATTAATTGGAAATCCTTCTGTGCTTGTGTTATGTTTGTCTGTATATTGTCTGTTTATATTCACTGAAGCTACCTATTAAAGGATTATCACAAATGGCTTGTTGTCTAATCCCATTTTCTTCTAAATTTGTACCTATTGTAATTATATATTTGAATGTCCATAGATGGAAAATACATACTGTTTAAACTAAATTTAATTTGATATTTGCCAGATTGAGAGAATACAGAATAAATCGCTATTCCAACAGTACAAAGCCAAGCGGTCACAGATTGAGAAGCAAAATAATGGATCTCACAATGAGAAACTGTTGTGGCATGGGACTGCTTCCGAAGCCATAGCAAGTATTAACAACTATGGATTCAACCGAAGCTACTGCGGAAAAAATGGTAAGTACCATCATATAGAGCATCTAACGAGATATGTGTTGCCTCCAATAAGAAGCAAAAGCATTGATTGGCAAGAGAAAAGGAACTTTTCCAACCCCGCTGCTCGGTCACCCTACTTGAATCTTATGTGAGAAGAAAAAGAGAAATATTCTTGGGTGGTCTTTGACATATATAGCTCATGACACATCATCAGTGACCTCGCTGCGACCTACCGATTGAACTTAACATTCAAAAATGTACTTATGATATTTCTTACCTAAATAATAAAATTTTATAAGGGTCTCATAGAACCCCACTTTGTGAATAGATAGGAATAAACCATGTAGTTCAGTGTGTCAGTATCTTATTAGGGAATATGTATTTCTGTTGAATATGTTATTTTCAGTGCTATATTGACGAATATGTTCTGAAATTTTCCATGTAGTTATGCTTTGAGATATCTCTTACCAAATTAAGCATACATAATTTTGGGGTTCGAACGAGCCATGTCTGTTTAACCCTTTCAGTGCCAGGGGGCCGATCTTATCGGCCCATAATTTACGGTCTGTAAAATCGGCCCTAAAAAAAATTAAAAATTAAAATTTTAAAAAAATTAATTTTGTTTTTGTTTTGGTATGCTTAAGCATGCTATAGCGAATTTAAAAACAAACTGGATAAAACCTTAGGGGCATGTTATAACTCAAAACTATCACCAAGTATTCATAGTAATAATTTTGATGCCCATGAAAAACGTAAGATTCCCTGGCACTAAACCTACAAAATATGTCTGTTAAAGAATATAAGAAAAAATTATATTAAAATTGTAAAAAGTAAATAACAAAAGATGAAAAATTGTTAGGCCAATGCATTCCCTTATATATGCGAGGCGAGCTATGGTCGACTCGCATATATAAGAGAATGCATTGGCACAGGGTATATGGGTTGACACAAAAATCGTACCTGGCACTCAAAAGGTTAAATAAATGTTCCTAAAACATGGATTATGATTGATCGAGAATAGGTTTCCTTTCACCAGCAGTGCCCGCTGAAGGGTTAACAAATTTTGAACGGAGTTCAGCAATTCATGTCACACATCTAGTAGTCTGCTCGTTCACTCTTTGATTTCATGCTCAAATCTCTGAATATCCGTGAGAGCTTTCCGATGAATGGCAACAAGCCATATTTCCGACTAAATCCTGAAAAGTTACTTATAATTCTGCTGTGGTTAACGAGTCAATTATTTAGGGCATTACTGTATCTCCTAATTTTAGTTGATCAACGAGGTGTATATATGGTTTATTTCATCACTGATTATTTTCGAAAATAAATTTTACAGGAATCAGGTCTAGAAACAAAAATGTTTATGGATACATCACAAATTTAGGGAGAAAAACTGGTACAAGCTATATTATCTGTTTTATAAAAAGTGTATAGAACAAAAAAATTTAGGTTTTGCTGAAATCTTATTATTCCCCCCCCCCCCCTCCCTCAAAAAGCCGCTTTTTTATGGCTGTGGAGTCAGTCAACCTTTTATTTTTAGCTCACCTGAGACAAAGTTTCCGATGGAGCTGTAGTCATCACTCCTCGTCTGTCGACTGTCTAGCCGTCCATCCATCCATCGTGCCATCTAACCGTCCGTCGTACTGGACATCCGTCCATCAAGACGTCGTCTTCTTCTCCAGTACCATAAGACCGAATGGGGTTCATATTTGGTGTGGATGGTCCCTGGGTGACGCACATTCAGATTTGTTAAAATGAGGTCACCCAGTCAAATATTTGCGAAGCCAGGGCCATAACTCTTTCCCACAATAGTAATTCTTAAAACAACTTCTTCCTAAGAACCATCAGGCCTATTTAACTTATATTAGGTATGGAGGGTCCTTGGGTGACTGGGTTCAGATTTGTTCAAATGGGGTCACTGGGTCAAATAGGGGCCGAGTCAGCCACTCATCCCCCCAGCTCTGTCCCTCCCATCCCGCACTTTAGCCAGATCCCTGCCCTGCACATTAAATGCCTTCTTTTGACAACAGCTGTAGACTACAGGTTATTTGACTTTCCAATGTGTAGATATCACAACACACTGGCTTTACTCTGTACAGCTGACACTCTGGGGGCACAATATAAAGTAATTAGTTATCTCAATTCCCAGCAGATAGTGGGTTGGAACTGCAGTTTAATCCAATGTGTTGACTGCTGTCTAAATAAAATACAGTTTGACAGTTTATTATTAGTATTAACTCCCATAGGGAGCCTCGCATATATACGAAATGCACTGGCTTTCAAGGTCAAGGAAATAATGTTAGGCCAATGTATTCCCTTATATATGTGAGGCTCCCTGTATATATAAGAGAATGCATTGGCACAGGGTTTTCGCAAAATTTCAGGAAGCTCCAGTCATCGAAGGGTTGACCCACATATCTTGTTTATTTGGTCTAATCTGTGTTTGGGATCATTGAGTCAAATTGTCTGTCTTCCGTAGGCTTCCATAGGCTTTGTCCATTTGTTTCAGGGACAAGCCTAGAGGGCGTCTTGGGAGACATCTCCCTAAAATGTACCACTTCTTCCTATTTGTGTCCTATGATTTACTGATTATAATGGTGTTCTTACTCAGTATAATGTTTTTATAAATGGGCTCTTGTGTTGCATAATACTTGTTTAATCATAAGTGGGTGATATTGTGAGGGTGTAATTGAACTTCAGCCATTGTTACTTCTCCCTGATTACAGTCCATTTCTCCCTAATAACACAACAGGGAGAGTGACATCTCCCAATTTGAAACATCTAGGCTAGTCCCTGAATACCCAAACAAATGATATGTTATTTTAAAATATTTCAGCAACTGTCCATGGACAGGGTGTATACTTTGCCCGAGATGCATCATATTCGTCCACAGACACCTACTCCCGACCAGATGCCAGCGGTTGCAAGCATGTTTATTTGTGTTCTGTAGCTGTCGGAGAATTCACTAAAAGTAGCAGCGCTTATCGAGTTCCACCATCAAAGTCAAGCCACATATTATACGACAGTGTTGTTGACAGCACCAATACTCCAGGAATATATGTTATATTTAATGACACTCAAGCTTATCCAGACTATCATATAACATTCAAATAATTTCAATATTATATAACAAAAATGTGCTGTCTTGCAAATTATCTTCTATAACAGAACACAAGCATCTTGGTATGAATAAACAGGGTTTCCATTGGAGGGCTAGTGGATTCCTTTTAGGGTCTCTTCCCCCTGCCCAAATTTCCCATCGGACACATAATATTTCCCTTCATGAACAATAGACACCTGCATCACCCGTGTATATATCTCTCACTAAATATTTTCTTTGGAAGCAAACACTGACCACTAGTGAGCTATTTTACGGAAAAATAATTCTCTTCAAGGATATGTACACACATCGACACATATTGCCTTATTCTGAAAGATATGTTATCGATCTCATAAAACGGGCCAAATCAGAGTATTACAATGACAAAATTCAACAGTGTAAATCAACAAAGGTATTATTCAGCATCACAAATACCATGGTCGGCAAAACGAATAAATCTGTTCTCCCGAATGATCAACCTCTTGATAAACTGCCTGATATCTTCGCCTCTTTCTTTGAGGATAAAGTTTCTCAGCTAAGGCAGGACATAGATCAAACACCAGGGTGTGCCGAATTTGCTAAATTCACTGGAGAGAGATTATATAGTTTCAGTCGTGTTACACCAGAGCAAGTTATAACAGTTATGAAGTCTATGTCACCCACAACGTGTTCTTTAGATCCTATTCCAACCGAACTCCTCATACAACACATTGATTTAATAGCGCCGGCAATTGCGGATTTAATCAATTCTTCAATGACGGAGGGCATCGTGCCTCAAAACTTTAAAGAGGCCCTTGTCATACCGCTTTTGAAGAAGGCGAATATGGCTTAAAATGTCCTAAAAAATTACAGACCGGTATCCAACCTTCCATTCGTCTCTAAAGTTCTTGAGCGGATGGTTCTGTATCAATTAAGGAATCATCTGGATAAATACAATCTCAACGAACCATTTCAGTCAGCTTATCGAAAGCACCACAGTACGGAAAATGCTTTAATTCGCATCACGAACGATCTACTGTGTGCCGCAGATGATGGCCTTGTCTCCGCCATAGCATTCCTCGACCTTTCAGCGGCATTCGACACGATTGACCATCATATTCTCACCCAACGCTTGTCAGATACATTTGGAGTTTCTGGCACAGTCCTCTCCTGGTTCACTTCTTATCTAACTGGTCGGACGCAAACTGTGGTGATTGGTGACGCGTGTTCGAAATCGCGATCTATTCGATACGGTGTTCCACAGGGGTCAGTTCTGGGACCCGTTTTATATTCGGCATACACACAACCTCTCGGAAGCATAATAGCTGGTAACGGTATCAGCTACCACATGTATGCTGATGATACCCAGATGTTCATTTCTTTTAAGCAGTGCGATATAGACTTAAAACTCGCACATTTGCAGTCAGGGGTGATGCAAGTCAAACAGTGGATGGAGGTGAACAAACTTCACATCAACGAAAACAAAACTGAACTAATGTTTTGTGGTACGGATCAGCGTTTAAAAGCTATCAAGGTTACCTCCCTACGCATTGGCAGCGCCGACATCGATTTCTCAGATAACGCCAAAAATTTAGGAGTGATTTTAGACAAAGAACTGTCCATGAAGTCCCATATAAACACACTGTGCAAGTCCTTATTTCTGGAACTTCGGCGTATTTCTCATATGCGATCACATCTGTCGGTAGAATCCACGAAGACTTTGATCTCTTCATTTGTATTTTCACGACTGGATTATTGCAATGCTCTATTCGCTGGTCTGCCACAAGATCAATTGGCAAAGCTGCAGAGAATAATTAACATTTCGGCTCGCATTGCTCTACGAAAACATAAATTTGACCATGTCACATCTCTTCTCGCGAAACTACACTATCTTCCAATTGAAGCTCGAATTGATTATAAATGTGCCACTTTTTGTTATAGGAAATTCCCAAATGACATCACAAAGCCTTTGCCGGTTTATATTGACTCAATATGTACTCTCCGCCGCGCGAATTGCGATCAGAAGATCTAAATCTGATGGCTGTTCCTAGACGTAACTCGAAAAACTACGGAAGACGATCATTTGAATATCATGCTCCGTCCGTCTGGAATGGGCTACAGGCCGACACAAAGAAAGCCGATACCATGGACACTTTTAAAACATTACTTAAATCGGAACTTTTCAAATTCTACTATGGAAACGTCATCCCTGAGAGTGATGCCTCTTAGTTCTGCACATGTTTATTACGTGACCCACTTGTATATTGCATATTTGTGCGTGAACTTGTGTTGTGGCCGAGCGCTTTGGGCCTTTTGGGAAAAGCGCTATATAAATGTTCTCTATTATTATTATTATATCAAAGGTGACATATCACTTTGCCCATTTTTCGGTAAATGACAAATGAATATAACGAATTATATGTTCTTTTAAAACATTTCAGCAACTGCCTATGGACTGGGTGTTTACTTTGCCCGAGATGGAACATATTCTGCTTCAAACACCTACTCCCGACCAGATGCCAGTGGTTGCAAGCATATTTATTTATGCTCTGTAGCTGTCGGAGAATTCACTAAAGGTAACAGTGATTATCGAGTGCCACCAACAAAGTCTAGCCACATATTATACGACAGTGTTGTCGACAACCTCAATTCTCCAGGAATGTATATTATATTTAATGACACTCAAGCTTATCCAGACTATCATATAACATTCAAATAATTTCAGTATTATATCAGTGAATGTGCTATCTCACATACTATCTTCTGTAACAGAACACAAGCATATGAAGAAACAGGATTTCCATTAGAGGGCCAGTGGATCCCATTTAGGGTCCCTCCCCCACCACCTCCCCCCTCACCCAAATTCCCAACAGATAATATATCCCTGATCAGCCTGCACCAGATGTGTATCACTCACTAAATAATATGAACAGGGAATGATAAACAAAGGTAATTTTATTTACAAGCTAACACTTACCACTAGTGAGCCATTTTGTTGAGAAGTTAGTTTGCATTATAACTCAAACAATTCGTATTTATTTAATTCGTATTTCTTCTGAATTATGCCTTATTAAATTAAATTTTAATGTGAAAAGTTGTGCGTTTTCTTCCAGAGTGGTGTTTTATTGCATGTGAATAACGTGATACGTGTATATGTTGCGCATAGCGTGGAAGGTTGTTTAATACATTAGAGTGAAGTCCAGTTCGCGTGTTAGTTGTTTTTAATGCGATGGCTTAAATGAAGAGCGTTTCTGGTTTGCGTTAATTATATTGGTTTCTTATCGTAAGGAGTACATGTGTTGTGGATGGGGCGGTGTAAGGTTCCTCTTCAGGGATATGTACACACATCAACAATTACTGCCTTGTTACATCACTAAAAGTCATGTGTTTTATTCAGACTGCTGACATGTTTATTCAGACTGCTGACATGTTTATTCAGACTGCTGACATGTTTATTCAGACTGCTGACATGTTTATTCTTGCTGCTTATATCATGACAACAACAGTATCAAATAACACTTGTTTCTATTCAGATTTGTACCAAGCAGATTAGGCTATTTTTAGCCAGTGAAGTTTGAACAGTAATATCTCATGGAATAAAAATGTTCATGAATTAAGGGAAGTAAGACTTAGAAATAAAGTGCACATTTAACAGTTTTTTCTGCCATTGTTGATGGAGGTACTACAAATTTTCAGTACATTAATTTCACCCACAAATTTCAATTGACAATTTCGTCACAAAATTTATACCTACATTATCATTTTATGAATATGAAAACACCTTAATACATTACTTTTCAGTTTGTTAAAAATAAAAACACAACTATGATTCCTTGACTTTATCTACTCATATTATAGGCTTAAATTACCTGATGAGCTATTAATAACAATTATCCACAGTTGATTGCATGGACGGACTCAACATTTTCCCACTAGCGCCTATAGGGGTCCCATTCCCCAACCCCTATTGGAAACCCTGAAAGAAAGAATGGAAGATAATTCATATGATAACACAATACAGTGTCATCCATAATTAAACAACAGACAATAAATTTGCATAAAATGCAGAAAAGAGAAATAAATTTCCTCATATTTTGTTATCTATCACCACACTTAGCTTCTGAAGCTATCAAGATGGAATCCCATATCGTTATAATTTTGAAACTTATACTGCTAAATGTTTTGATTTATTAGTTTTCTTTATAGTCTTAACCCTTTCATGATGGGAGCTGCATTGGTGCAAGATTAAAGATTGTGTGCCAGTGCGTTCTCTTATATATGCAAATAAA
Source organism: Siphonodentalium dalli (assembly GCA_032622095.1). Taxonomy (NCBI): domain Eukaryota; kingdom Metazoa; phylum Mollusca; class Scaphopoda; order Gadilida; family Siphonodentaliidae; genus Siphonodentalium; species Siphonodentalium dalli. Next base: position 196,181,411 of record CP136062.1, read on the forward strand.
TATTATGTTAACCCTCCCAATTTTCAATTTATGTATACATAATATTGGGATAGAAAAGAGCCATGTCCGTTTAACAATTTCTTGACTGGAGCTGTGCTGGTGCAGCATTAAAACTCTTGTGCCACTGGATTCTCTTATATATAATATTGTTAGGCCAATGCATTCTCTTATTTGCCCATGCAAGGCTTCCTATGGGAGACTCGCATATATAAGAGAATGCATTGGCACAGGGGTTTTCGTAAACTTTCAGGAAGCTCTAGTCATAGAAGGGTTAATAGAGGGGTTGTCTATTCCTTGAACATAATTATTAATTGATAGCTTCTCCTTTTGTGTTAAATTGAGATTTATCTTGCCAAATGAAAATATTTTTTGCCAAATGTGAATTAGTTTTGCATTTTGCAAGGGGCAGCGAAAAACCTGGTAGCAGCTCATTTGCAGAATGAGGTCCCCAGAGGGTGAATTTAGCAGGCTAGCATAAACAAATTCACCCTCTGTGGACCTCCTCATTCTGCATGGCCTCATCTGCTACTGGAGACATAGACTCAGATTGAAGTTCCCAAATGGTGAATATTGTGATGTACACCCATTGGGAACCTCAATTATGCAATGTGTCGTTGGCCAATTTTGGGATATAGCACAACTGAAAAAGAAATAGAATCTGTGTGAAGATGTTTCTACCTAAGCAGAATGAGGTCCCCAGAGGTGAATTTGGTGATGCCAGCCCTCTATGCGGGATAGCATCACCAAATTCACCCTCTGGGGACCTCATTCTGCAAATGACAGACACACTAAACTCAGGCTTGGGTAGCAGGAGTGTGATGCTTTGATGGATAACACAACTTCCATGAGCTTCCTGAAATTTTGAGAATACCCTGTGCCAGTGCATTCTCTTATATATGACGAGTCTCCCATAGGAAGCCTCGCATATATAAGGGAATACATTGGCCTAACCATATTTACATTGACCTTGTAAGCCAGTGCATTCTCTTATGTATGTGAGGCTGCACTGGCATAGGATCTTTAATGCTGCACCAGCGCAGCTTTTGTCATGAAAGGATTAATACAACAGGCTTCTGTGTAAGTAAAGCAATACACTCACAATTTTGTTTTCCTACATATATATCTTCCTCTTGATATACAGCATTAAAAAATAAGTGCCTAAAATTAGGAAATATTCTTTTGCAACCATAATTGTGTTTTGTTGGGAAAATGTAGTTTCCCTAGTTTTATTTTATTTATGTTCTTCATCAGCATAATTCCTCATTGCTTTACAAAGAATCTTGTGATGACCAAGGAACTTTGACTTAACCCTTTGTAACCATGTAACCACTTTGCAACGGCCATGTTGTTTCCAGACCAAAATGCTGAGGAGTTTCAATAATAAATGGCTGATCTGTAAATTGAAGCTAGTGAATGTCACCTACTGGTAACTTTTGAGAGGTCTAATTTACGAGTTTGAAAATGCAAAGGTAGTTGCTTTATATAACTGCACTCGGAATGTCGCTGTGCCTAGATAATCATGAGAAAATTGCCAGAAAAACAAAGTTCAGTTTATTGGCAAAAACTTGGTAATGATAGGTTTAAATAAAGATACAGGCTCAGACGCCCCCCCCCCCCCCCCCCCCCCCCCGGTAAAGTGGTCCTGCTATTGTTCTATGATGCTGGTTAGTTCTGCTTAATTGCTACGATACTGGTGGGCCAAAATGGTGCTGTTAAGAAAATATAAAATGGTTTACACACATAACTGCTTTTCCCTGATTCATTCGGATTAGCCAAACACCACGAAAATGTCAACTTAAGATAAAATGACGGTACTTTTTCTCAACAGCATTAGTTTGCCCTACCGGCATCATAGCAATTATGGCAGGACCCACCAGCATCATATCAAATTAGCAGGACCACTTAACCAGCGGTGAGCCATGATTTATCTTCTGCCATGGAAATCATTGAACCAACCTTGAAATTTATCCACCATGGTTTTTGGGGTTTAGAATGCTGTGTATGTTGGTCGGTCACCACAGGTACGAGGTCTGGAATGGAGTATAATTGTGACTGTTATATTCATATCAGTCTCTTTTTAAAAAAAACGACGATAATCTTATCCGATTTACAATACATCTCTAGAATTCCGTATGCCAATTCCTTTTCTGTATTGATGCGATCTCCTTCATTACATAGGTCCTGTCTCAACACTGGGCTCTATTGCATTGGTTGTGATATAACAGCTCATTGCAAGTTGGAATCCAGTTTTTATAAAAGCCGATGACAATTACAAACACAGCTTCACGAATGCTTATGTTTAAACTGCCAGATTTGATTGGTTATATTTAAACTGCCAGATTGGAGGTCAACGATGTGTTGACAATTATCCATTGCATAGTGAAACATGACAAATTTTATAATTCAGAATACATGCGATAATATTCATAATTCATTATACTCATCTCGATCTAGGAGACATCATCTTCAAATTTTTATCAGACAACGATATTTATTGCTTATCGTTTGTTCACTCCATATTTGGAAACAATTTATCACATCATCTTGGGAAGGTACATGTCATCCTAGAAATAGGATCCAGCCTGATTATCGCGTGCCTGTCATTTGCAGAATGAGGTCCCCAGAGGATGAATTTAGTGACACTATCCCACAGTGGGCTAGCATCACTATTCATTCTGCTTAGGCCTCATCTTCTCTGGAAAGTTTTTCTATTATCAAATTTTTATAGAAACTCCTTCACATAGATTCTATTTCTTTTTTAGTTTAGTTTCTCTATGCCCAAATTGGCAGACAACACATTCCATAATCGAGGTTCCCAACGGGTATACAACTATACATCACAATATTCATCATTTGGGAATTTAAATATGAGTCTGTGTCTCCATGTGGGATAGCGTCACTAAATTCACCCTCTGGGGACCTCATTATGCAAATGACAGGCACACTAAACTCAGACTTGAATAGGATCTGGATTGGAATTCTAGAGAAGTAAATCTGATAAGATTATTGTCGGCTTATAAAGAGACTGTGTTCATATATATGTATACATACATTTAAAAGGCCATTAAAATAAATACTTATGTTCCAAGGCAATTTTATATGGAAAATTTTATGAATGAGGGAGCCGTTTTAGTTTTTTCCAAGCAGCTCCATTAAAACCATTTATCCAGTGTGTATAACCAATATATCTTAAAGCCACATGGCGATTTGCGCTCCAAAATACACCTAATAATATTTCCCCGAGATAAAAAAGGGAGAAAATTCCAGATATACCTTTCTAAGAGGATTATATGTTAAAGAAAGATGCATTAAAGTCATAAAAAAAATGTCAAACAGAAAATTCAGACCCTGAACAAACAGTGACATTTGTATTCATTGAGAAGTGGACTCGGAATAATGTGCGACTGTCTCGTAAATGTATATTGCGTGAACTTAACATGAAACTATTTTAATACATCACATACTACTTTCTCTTTGTTTTAATTATCATATTTAGGTAGTACCATAAACGTTTCAGAGCGACGACAACTCTAGAGTTTCTTCCCATCGTCTACAGGTGCATCTTTTATGCGACCACTGATTTAGCGAAATCTATAAGAAACAAAACACTTATTTTCAGCGTTATATCGACCAATTTGTTCAGAAATCTTTTGACTAGGTATGTTTTGAGATGACTCTTACTAAATTGTGCATACATAATTCTGAGGTTTGAATGAGCCATGTCCATAAAAAGAAATATCTCTCAATATATCTCATTGTGGAAAATAAAAGATTTACTTTTAAGCTCTTGGAAATCCTGGGTGAATTTGTACACAATATAGTTGATGAGGTCTTCTTCAGGTGACGAGGGAGGAGCCTGAGAACTTAGTATTTTTATTTATTTGGCCTTAGATATAATTATTCTTGCTTTGAAATAATAGTTAATATACATTGGTGACTCCTGTACACTCTTTTCAGGGCTTGATCAGAATTCAATGTCATCGGAAAGATCATTCAGATTATATGCTGTATTTGTGTCAATAGTTTGTTTTACAATGAAGAATAATTTTGCTACTTGATTTTTTATCATGAGTCCCAATTGAAGAAAGGTTCAACTCTGATTTCCTGATTGGTTATAACATTGATAAAAAAACGTTGCTATGTCCTCTTGAAAATGTAATCTGTTGCCTTTTCATCAGGCTGATAAAGGCCATAATGCCAAAAACTTCCCACAAACTGAGTACTGTTATTATATCATAACTATATAGACAGATGGTTGATATGGGTGTATGGGAGCCATTCATTAGAGGTCTCGCAAAATTGCAGTTTTCATCAGAGATGGTGATAGTGGGTAAATAAAACAGAAGCTCGGTGTCAATAGCGAATTTTTTGCAAATTCAAAATCTGATATTGAATGGTGAGGCACATGTCAATATCGTTTTTGGCTAGCCGCTGGTTCATAGTGCCTGCAAAGTTAGATACAAGTTTGTTCCTATGAGGCACATGGAATTCTCTTGTTGTATAAACTGTAGGCTTAATGTATATACATTCCTATTAAGTTTTAGTAATTAACCCTGTAAATATGGGAGCTGTGCTGGTGCAGCATTAAAGACCATGTACCAGTGCATTCTCTTATATATGCGAGGTACCCTATGGATTACTTGTATATATAAGAGAATGCATTGGCACAGGGTTTTCGCAAAAAATCAGGAAGCTTCAGTCATCAAAGGGTTAACTAAAATGTAACAGTGTAGGTTTTTGTGCAACATTACATTCAGCCAGTTCACATGCGTGTTCTGTATACTGATCCTGCTGCACAACTATTTGAAAAGCGACCAGAATAATAGTTTTAATTGGAGTCTTGGATGATTATGTACCACTTTGACCCTTTCATGATAGGAGCTGTGCTGGTGCAGCATTAAAGACCCTTTGCCAATGCATTCTCTTATATATGCGAGTTTCCCATAGGGAGCCTTGCATATAATAAGATAATGAACTGGCTTACAAGATCAAGATAAATATTGTTAGGCCAATGCATTCTCTTATATATGCGAGGCACCCTATGGGAGACTCGCATATATAAGAAAGTGCATTGGCACAGGGTTTTTGCAAAAAAAAAAGGAAGCACCCATCATGAATGGGTTAATATAGCACTTAATGTGCAGTTATAACATTTAACTACACCATTCTGGCCACACCTGTGATTTTGCAAAACCGCTCTATTTAGTATGATTCCCTACTGTTTTCAAAATCTAATCAGCTATCAGTTCATCGTTCAGGTGCTGCAATGGCTGCGTCTGTTATTTTGAAAACAGTAGTGACTAATTTGTTTGAGGCAGCTGAAGAAACCGTTTTCTCTGAGAATATGTAGTGCTGATTTGCATTGTTTATGGAATAATCGTTATTTTCTGATTTCATTACAATGTATAAACGCATTGGGGCCAATCACATAAAAACAAATCAAAATCTAGTGAAACAAAAAATAGGTTGAAATTTTTTCTCAGTTTTTCCAACGAGTAATTGGTGGGTAGTTTGTTCAGAACAACTGTTGCATATTTTACAATGTTTTGTCAAAGTTCTGAAATGGTTGTGAAGATATTCCAACCTTAGCAGGTGTAAAGTTAATAGTTGTAAAGCTTGAGGTACCAGAAATGTTCAGGTGGAAACCACCCCCTCCAACAGAGACCCTCTGGCCACATCCCCGAGTAGAGGTTGACAGTCGATTCAGATTTCCTGCTTTAAAAGTTCTCCTTTATTTTCTTCAGCTGCCTCAGATCTTTGCTTTATATTATATCCAATGTATAATCATTATATTATATCCAATGTATAATTATTATATTATACACAAGACTGCTTTCCTAACAAAATAAAACTGCTCAGTACTTAAAATTATGTGCCATGTTTTTAGAGTGTTTGTAGTACGTGTCATTGGCACTGTTGTATAATTGTTGAAAAGTATGTTATTTTATTATCATGTTTGTATAGTTTCCAGTCAATTATATTACTAAAAGTTTTTTACCTAATTTTGTTCAAAGCATATCCTTGTCGCTATATGATTACTGTGCATGTGCCTTTATAAGAAGTAATCCCGTTTACTTTGCAAAATCCATATTTTTTATTTCCATTGGAGGCCATTCTGACCGTATACAGTAATGCCCTAATTAATCGACTTCTTAACCACAGCAGGGGAGAGCTTTCCGATGAACGGCAACAAGCCATATTTCCGACTAAATCCGGAAAAGTTACCCATAATTCTGCTGTGGATAAGAAGTCTATTAATTGGGGCATTAATGTATTTCTCCAGGGTTTTAGTCAGAATTCGCAGACTGTGTTAGGATTTATACAAATTCATGGCCTGGACAAATTTATGGCCTAAAATGGTTTCTTCGGAATTTGGTGAACATCATTAAAATGTCCACCTTGCGCATGTGTTATTATAAATTGATCAATTATATAATCGATGACATGCATTTTTCCATCCGTCCATGCAGACATCTGTCACTGCATGGTTGTTTGATCTCATCCTTTGTTTATTAAATTTGGTATGAAGGATCGCCATCGAGAGTGCTTTCAAAAGAGTGCTCAATAATGTTAACATTTTCAGTTATAAGTAATGTTTTCTCCATCTGCTGGAGTATCTCAGCCATGGGTGTCTCAATTAAATTTGGTATGGGTGTTCAACAGCACAAAGGTTTCAATGAAGTGTTATGTTTTTAGAGTTATTCTCCTTTGTTTAAAATAGGTGCTCGTTTGGCACCCTGAGAGTATGCCAGCCAGCACCTGTGGTGCAACCTCTTTTGCATGATTTCTACATACCAATGGCATATTTTTTCTAATCTGTGATTGCGTTGTATATGAGTTTTATATAAATTGCATGACTTGTTATTTCCCTGTATAACTGTTGTATCTTTTCTCAAATTATATATATAGTGCTATTTTTCTCATATTTGTGTTCATTGTATTCGTAGACAGTAGACACTTTTCGCATAATGAACTACTGATAAGAATTATGAATACGGTACCACGTCACTAGAATTTGTTGTTTCTATCAATTGTCATTTTCCTCAGATTGGGTTTTCAACAAAACTCAAAAATGCAGGAGTTGACTGTGTCCTTCCTGTCTTCTTAGAGGTTCATAATCCAATTAAGTGGTCATTTCTTCAAAAGACGCTTTAGTTATTGGATTCTAACTACTGTCAACTATGGTATAAAATTTCCCAAAACATGTTAACATTTTGTTCAACGAAATTTGGCCAGATTGTCAAATATCTAACACCAAAGCCACTTGATTTTAGAGTTATCCATCTTAATCTGCGATTTGGTCAGAGACCGTCAGCTTGACAAATATTTGCTAGGCTCCAAAAATTACATATCTCTGGGAAATAACAAATTAAAAAAATTGATGATCGCTGAACTTTAATAATGGGTGGGTTCCTCGACTCGAATATTTTTTTTATCCCGAAGCCGAAGAAATAGTAATTATGTGCATTTAATCGGATTATGTACCTTTAATACATGAGAGAATCTTGTGAAACAAAGCATTAAGATATGACCTGATAACATAATTGTTATGACCTTAAATACAAAATATTCAAGACAAACAGAACCATCTCACCTTACTGCGAGTGGCAATAAGTTTGAACAGCACCATTTTCTCTCAAACGGACTTGTAGTCATCAATTGTGCTAAACGTTTTTTAGTCCAGCAGTGGTAGTTCATTATGCGTAAATTCTCCTTTGTGGGACAATCACCCAAGATTGTTGTTCTGATTCAAATTATGTTCTTTTCACATTGTTGCTTATTTCGGTAAATAATATGAATGTTAATTTGTTACCAGTACCATTTGATGTAAGTGTTATATCATAAGGACCCCATATATTTAGCAAATAAAACTTTAATATTATATAAATGTTACTTATTTTTGTCGTGCAAAATATAATTTTTTGAAGCTATTGAATTCACCACACATATTTTTTTATAAAAAATGGAAAGCTTATCTTTCAGTGGCACAGGCCAAGTTTTGTCTATCTAATTTTACCAGCCATTTCCAACTATGTCAATTTCCCCCGTTTCTGAGGCGCGTGCATAAAAATAAGTTTTGGCCTATTTTGCAGAAACAACAATTTGTTGCGACCTGAAAATATGTCTCACTACCACGATATAAGGGGGAAAGCCTGTTTCCACCCTTATTTGAGTAAACAAAAATTGTTTGCCTAAATTTGACCCTAAATTGTAAAAATACGGGTTTGTGTATTTCAACGGAAATGAAGAAACAAGAAACATACATGTACTTTTATTGGGGTGTCTTAGGCCCAAAAAAATGGCCATATTGTGACTTTAGTGACTAAAGCATGATACTTCAAATAAATGTTGCTTAGTTATATAAGGAAAACGTTTTGGGGGGCGCCCGGGTGGGAGGACCTGTTCTGGATAAAATCAAATTTCCATGGCAACGGCATCAAATATTTCGAGAAAAGTTGAAAAAGCCCACTGTTTTAACTCATTGTGCCATCAATAGTGCATCAAAAGGACTGGGCCACTAGGACATATAGGGTCAAGGTCAATTGCTAAGGTCAATGTCATTGGACAAATGTCATATTTTGGTCCATTTTTAGCTCAACTTTACTTTGTAAAGTTTGAGCTATTGCCATGGCTTTGTCATCCATTGTCCGTGTGTGTGTGCGTGATGCGTCAACAATTTCCTTTAGCACGGGCTACAGGTCGTACCTTTGGTCAGATCATTATGAAATTTGTCATAGCTGTTGATATTGACATGTAGATGGTAACGAGTCATTTTGGGTTCATTCGGGAAAAAAACATGGCCGCCAGTGGCCATGTTGGATTTCAATATTCAATCCATTAGCACGGGCTACAGGTCATACTGTTCGTCTGATCATCATGAAATTTGTCATGGATGTTAATATTGACATGTAGATGGGAACGAGTAATTTTGGGGTTGTTCGGCCAAAAAACATGGCCACCAGCAGCCATCTTAGATTTTACTCTTTGCATGATCATCATAAAATTTGTCATGAATGTTAACAATGACATGTAGATTGGAACGAGTCATTTTGGGGTCATTCGGCCAAAAAACATGGCCACCAGCAGCCGTCTTGGATTTTACTCTTTGCATGACTAAATCCTTTAGCACGGGCTACAGGTCGTACCTTTAGTCAGATCATCATAAAATTTGTCATGGATGTTAACAATGACATGTAGATGGGAACGAGTCATTTTTGGGGTCATTCGGGCAAAACACATGGCCGCCAGCAGCCATCTTGGATTTCAAAATTCAACCCATTAGCACGGGCTACAGGCCGTACTGATAGTCATGAAATTTGTCATGGATGTTAATATTGACATGTAGATGGGAATGAGTAATTTTGGGGTCATTCGGCCAAAAAACATGGCCGCCAGCAGCCATCTTCGATTTTACTCTTTGCATGACTAAATCCTTTAGCACAGGCTACAGGTCGTACCTTTAGTCAGATCATCATAAAATTTGTCATGGATGTTAACAATTACATGTAGATGGGAACGAGTCATTTTTGGGTTATTCGGGCAAAAAACATGGCCGCCAGCAGCCATCTTGGATTTTACTCAAAAAACATGGCTGCCAGTGGCCATCTTTGTTTTCAAAATTCAATCCATTAGCACGGGCCACAGGTTGCATTGTTCATCTGATCATCATGAAATTTGTCATGGATGTTAATATTGACATGTAGATGGGAACGAGTAATTTTGGGTTCATTCGGCGCAAAAACATGGCCGCCAGCAGCCATCTTGGATTTTACTCTTTGTATGACTAAATCCTTTAGCACGGGCTACAGGTCATACCTTTAGTCTGATCATCATAAAATTTGACATGGATGTTAACAATCACATGTAGATTGGAACGAGTCATTTTGGGGTCATTCGGCCAAAAAACATGGCCGCCAGAAGCCATCTGGGATTTTACTCTTTATATGACTAAATCCTTTAGCATGGGCTACAGGTCGTACCTTTAGTCTGATCATCATGAAATTTGTCATGGCTGTTGAAATTGGAATGTAGATGGGAACGAGTCATTTCGGGGTCATTCGGACAAAAAACATGACCGCCAGTGGCCATCTTTGATTTCAAAATTCAATCCGTTAGCACGGGCCACAGGTCGTACTGTTTATCTGATCGTCATGAAATTTGTCATGGATGTTAACAATGACATGTAGATGGGAACGAGTCATTTTGGGGTCATTCAGCCAAAAAACATGGCCGCCAGCAGCCACCTTGGATTTTACTCTTTGTATGACTAAATCATTTAGCACGGGCTACAGGTCGTACCTTTAGTCTGATCATCATGAAATTTGTCATGGATGTTAACAATAACATGTAGATGGGAACGAGTCATTTTGGGGTCATTCGGCCAAAAAACATGCCGCCAGCAGCCATCTTGGATTTTACTCTGTGACTAAATTATTTACTGCTCATTTTTACACTCCTTTTTAATCTCTCTAATCATTGCTCATCACAAAAAAATTGCCTTGTTTACAAAGTTGAGCTACAGTGTCATTGACACTTTCATTATAACATTTGTGGAAATAACATATTTTAAGTCAAGATACGTTACCGTCGATACCATCAGACCAAAACAAACACGATTTTGTGACTTTAGTAACTAAAGCTCGATACTTCACATATATGTAGCTTAGTGGAAACTTTTTGGATAGGGATGCCCGAATGAGGGGTCATGCTTCTGGATATAAATTATATAATATGGTTTCCATGGCAAAGGCATCAAATACTTGGAGAAATGTTGAAAAAGCCCACTGTTGGCAACCCGTTGAGCCGTGTATCTGTATCTGTATCTGTAGTTGTTACGTCCTAGTGACCAAAGCTGGCTTTTACAGGACGGTGTGAGGAGCGCTATTTTTGTTCTCCCAGAGCCGCCTTGAATGTTTCTAGGTCGGCGGCATTGACTGTGCTGTTGTCCAGTTTGTTCCGGTCAAGTACAGTCCTCGGGAAGAAGGAATATCTGTATTGGTCTGTGTTTGTATGAATTGGTTCGTAGGCACTTTCGTTATTTGTGGTTAGTTTCTCCACGATGTTGTCACTAACAAAGTCCTTGAATTTTGTGGGTTTCTTTTTCCTCTTTGGGCGGTAGTTTCTTAGGTAGTGTTCGGAGTTGATACCCGGGGCTGATCCCTTTACCACTTTGTAAAATAGTGTCAGTCTCTGTTCCTTTCTTCTTGCTTCTAGGGATGGTAGTTGAAGTTCACTTAGCATTGATGTTACACAGCCTTTCTCTCTCGTTCGGTAGTCCTGTTTTATAAATCTAGCTCCTTTGCGTTGTACCTTCTCCAGCTTTGTCTTGTCCTTTTGATAGTGAGGATCCCAGATTGTTGCTGCATACTCTAGCTGAGGGCGGACTAATGCTATGTATGCCGTTTTTCTAAGATCCATTTGGCAGTACCTGAGATTACGCCGAAGGAAGCCGAGGGTGGAGTTTGCCTTCTTCGTGGTGGACTCGATGTGATGATGCCACTGCATGTCATTGGAGAATTGGACGCCAAGGTACGGGTTGTTTGTGACTTCTTGGAGTATCTGCCCTGCCAGTTGGTAAAATCGTTGTGTCTTCTGCTTTAGGCTCATAATGTAGCACTTAGTTGGATTAAAGCGCATCCCCCATGTGGTGGCCCATTGTTCCAGTTTGCGTAGGTCTTGTTGCAATATTTCGTGGTCTTTGTAGGTGTTTATCTGGCGGTACAGGAGGCAGTCATCTGCGAATAGGCGGACTTGTGATGTTACTGTGTCCGGTAGGTCATTTATGTGACAGAGAAAGAGCAGCGGTCCCAATACTGTTCCCTGTGGTACTCCTGATAACACGTCAACTTCTTCTGAGTAGTATCCCTCGAGTGCAACTCTCATCTTTCTTTCTTTCAGAAAGGATGCTAGCCATCTGTTGACCGGGCCTGTGATACCGTAGTGATTTAGTTTGGTCAATAGGCTGTCGTGTGGCACAGTGTCGAAAGCTTTGGAGAAATCAAGGATGGCCACGTCGATCTGCTTCTTGTTGTCAAATGATTGTAGGATGTCTTGTGTTGTCACTGCTAGTTGTGTTTCGCAGGAATATCCCCTTCGAAAGCCATGGTTTAGCTTTGTTAGTATGTTGTGCTTCTCCAGATGTTCATGGATATGGCGGCATATGAGGTGTTCTAGTAGCTTGCACAGTACTGATGTTAGGGACACAGGACGATAGTTTTCCGCTTGATGTCGGTCTCCTTTTTTGTAGACTGAGGTTATGTTGGCGCTGCGCCAGTCCCTTGGCAATGTGCCTGTGTCTAATGATAGTTGGAATATGAGCCTGAAGGCAGGTGCCAGTTGTTTTGCGTACTTCTTTAGGATGGAGTTTGGGATACCGTCTGGGCCAGAGGCTTTGGTTGGGTTTAACCTCTTCAGCAGGGCTTCGACGCCATTCACTGTCACTGTCAGTTTGCCGATGTTTTCGCATTTGGGTGGAAGGTCAGGAAGTGGTGGTTGGTTCTTGGTGAATACTGACTGGAACTGCTTTACCAGGATTTCTGCTTTGCCTTTTGGGTCATGTTTGAATAAATGAAGTGACATCAATGACCCATCAAACGAAACTGGGCCACTATGACATATAGGGTCAAGGTCAATTGCTAAGGTCAAGGTCATTGGAAAATGTTATATTTTGGTCCATTTTTAGCTCAACTTTACTTTGTAAAGTTTGAGCTATTGCCATGGCTTTGTCGTCCGTGTGTGTGTGTGTGTGTCTGCGTGTGCGTGTGTGATGCGTCAACAATTTCCTTTAGCACGGGCTACATGTCGTACCTTTGGTCGGATCATTATGAAATTTGTCATAGCTGTTCACATTGACATGTAGATGGGAACGAGTCATTTTGGGTTCATTTGGGGAAAAAATATGGCCGCCAGTGGCCATCTTGGATGTCAATATTCAATCCATTAGCACGGGCTACAGGTCGTACTGTTCGTCTGATCATCATGAAATTTGTCATGGATGTTAATATTGAAATGTAGATGGGTTTTGGGTTTGTTCGGCTAAAAAAAAAAAATGGCCACCGGCAGCCATCTTAGATTTTACTCTTTGCATGACTAAATTCTTTGGCACGGCCTACAGGTCGTACCTTTGGTCGGATCATCATAAAATGTGTCATGGATGTTAACAATGACATGCAGATGGGAACGAGTAATTTTGGGGTCATTCGGCAAAAAAACATGACCGCCAGCAGCCATTTTGGATTTTACTCTTTGCATGACTAAATCCTTTGGCATGGGCTACAGGTGGTACCTTTGGTCGATTCTTCATGAAATTTGTCATGGAGGATGTTAACAATGACATGTAGATGTGAACGAGTAATTTTGGGGTCATTCGGGCAAAAAACATGGCCGCCAGCAGCCATCTGGGATTTTACTCTTTGTATGACTAAATCCTTTAGCATGGGCTACAGGTCGTACCTTTAGTCTGATCATCATGAAATTTGTCATGGCTGTTGAAATTGGAATGTAGATGGGAACGAGTCATTTTGGGGTCATTCGGACAAAAAACATGACCGCCAGTGGCCATCTTTGATTTCAAAATTCAATCCATTAGCACGGGCCACAGGTCGTACTGTTTATCTGATCGTCATGAAATTTGTCATGGATGTTAACAATGACATGTAGATGTGAACGAGTAATTTTGGGGTTATTCGGCAAAAAAACATGGCCGCCAGCAGCCATCTTGGATTTTAAAATTTGATCCATTAGCACGGGCAACAGGTCGTACTCTAATTTGTCATGGATGTTAACAATGACATGTAGAAGGGAACGAGTCATTTTGGGGTCATTCGGCCAAAAAACATGGCCGCCAGAAGCCGTCTTGGATTTTACTCTTTGTATGACTAAATCCTTTAGAACAGGCTACAGGTCGTACCTTTAGTCTGATCATCATAAAATTTGTCATGGATGTTACCAATGACATGTAGATGGGAACGAGTCATTTTTGGGTCATTCGGGCAAAAAACATGGCCGCCAGCAGCCACATTGGATTTTACTCTTTGTATGACTAAATCATTTAGCACGGGCTACAGGTCGTACCTTTAGACTGATGCCCATGAAATTTGTCATGGATGTTAACAATAACATGTAGATGGGAACGAGTCATTTTGGGGTCATTCGGCCAAAAAACATGGCCGCCAGCAGCCATCTTGGATTTTACTCTGTGACTAAATTATTTACTGCTCATTTTTACGCTCCTTTTTAATCTCTCTAATCATTGCTCATCACAAAAAAATTACCTTCTTTACAAAGTTGAGCTACAGTGTCATTGACACTTTCATTATAACATTTGTGGAAATAACATATTTTAAGTCAAGATACGTTACCGTCGATACCATCAGACCAAAACAAACACGATTTTGTGACTTTAGTAACTAAAGCTCGATACTTCACATATATGTAGCTTAGTGGAAACTTTTTGGATAGGGATGCCCGAATGAGGGGTCATGCTTCTGGATATAAATGATATAATATGGTTTCCATGGCAAAGGCATCAAATACTTGGAGAAATGTTGAAAAAGCCCACTGTTGGCAACCCGTTGAGCCGTGTGTTTGAATAAATGAAGTGACATCAATGACCCATCAAACGAAACTGGGCCACTATGACATATAGGGTCAAGGTCAATTGCTAAGGTCAAGGTCATTGGAAAATGTTATATTTTGGTCCATTTTTAGCTCAACTTTACTTTGTAAAGTTTGAGCTATTGCCATGGCTTTGTCGTCCGTGTGTGTGATGCGTCAACAATTTCCTTTAGCACGGGCTACATGTCGTACCTTTGGTCGGATCATTATGAAATTTGTCATAGCTGTTGACATTGACATGTAGATGGGAACGAGTCATTTTGGGTTCATTTGGGAAAAACATATGGCCGCCAGTGGCCATCTTGGATTTCAATATTCAATCCATTAGCACGGGCTACAGGTCGTACTGTTCGTCTGATCATCATGAAATTTGTCATGGATGTTAATATTGAAATGTAGATGGGTTTTGGGTTTGTTCGGCTAAAAAAACAACATGGCCACCGGCAGCCATCTTAGATTTTACTCTTTGCATGACTAAATTCTTTGGCACAGCCTACAGGTCGTCCTTTGGTCGGATCATCATAAAATGTGTCATGGATGTTAACAATGACATGTAGATGGGAACGAGTAATTTTGGGGTCATTCGGCAAAAAAACATGGCCGCCAGCAGCCATTTTGGATTTTACTCTTTGCATGACTAAATCCTTTGGCATGGGCTACAGGTGGTACCTTTGGTCGATTCTTCATGAAATTTGTCATGGAGGATGTTAACAATGACATGTAGATGTGAATGAGTAATTTTGGGGTCATTCGGCAAAAAAACATGGCCGCCAGCAGCCATCTTGGATTTAAAAATTTGATCCATTAGCACGGGCAACAGGTCGTACTCTAATTTGTCATGGATGATAACAATGACATGTAGATGGGAACGAGTCATTTTGGGGTCATTCGGCCAAAAAACATTACCGCCAGCAGCCATCTTGGATTTTACTCTTTACATGACTAAATCCTTGAGCACGGGCTACAGGTCGTACCTTTAGTCTGATCATCATGAAATTTGTCATGGCTGTTGCAATTGGAATGTAGATGGGAACGAGTCATTTTCGGGTCATTCGGACAAACAACATGGCTGCCAGTGGCCATCTTGGATTTCAAAATTCAATCCATTAGCACGGGCTACAGGTCGTACCTTTGGTCTGATCATCATTAAATTTGTCACGAATGTTAACATTGACATGTAGATGGGAACGAGTAATTTTGGGGTTGTTCGGCCAAAAAACATGGCCACCGGCAGCCATCTTAGATTTTACTCTTTGCATGACTAAATTCTTTGGCACGGCCTACAGGTCGTACCTTTGATCGGATCATCATAAATTTGTTCATGGATGTTAACAATGACATGTAGACGGGAACGAGTCATTTTGGGGTCATTCGGCAAAAAAACATGGCCGCCATCAGCCATTTTGGATTTTACTCTTTGTATGACTAAATCCTTTAGCACGGGCTACAGGTCGTACCTTTTGTCTGATCATCATGAAATTTGTCATGGCTGTTGAAATTGGAATGTAGATGGGAAAGAGTCATTTTGGGGTCATTCGGACAAACAACATGGCCGCCAGCGGCCATCTTGGATTTCAGAATTCAATCCATTAGCACGGGCTACAGGTCGTACCTTTGGTCCGATCTTTATGAAATTTGTCATGAATGTTAACATTGTCATGTAGATGGGAACGAGTTATTTTGGGGTCATTCGGAAAAAAACATGGCCACCAGCCACCATTTTGGATTTCAAAATTAAATCCATTGGCGCGGGCTACAGGTCATACTGCTCGTCTGATCATCATGAAATTTGTCAAGGATGTTAATATTGACATGTAGATGGGAACGAGTCATGTTGGGGTCATTCGGCCAAAAAAATTGGCCACCAGAAGCCATCTTGGATTTAACTCTTTGCATGACTAAATCCTTTGGCGCGGCCTACAGGTTGTAGCTTTGGTCAGATCTTCATCATGAAATTTGTTACGGATGTTAACAATGACATGTAGATGGGAATTATTCATCTTGGAGTCATTTGGCCAAAAAAACTGGGCTGCGAGCAGCCATCTTGGATTTTACTCTTTGCATGACTAAATCCTTTGACACAGGCTACAGGTCGTATCATTTGCCAGATCATCATGAAATTTGTACTGGATGTTAATAATGACATGTAAATGGGAACGAGTCTTGTTGGGATCATTTGGCAAAAAAACATGGCTGCCAGCGGCCATCTTAGATTTTACTCTTTGCATAACTAGGCCTTTCAACTTTCCACATTCCTAATCACTCCATTGACCTTAAAACATGAAATTATTCCCTTTCCAAGTTGAGCTACAGTGTCATTGACACTTTCATTTAAATTAATTGTCTCATATTTCGCTACCCCTATAGTGCCTATATGACACACTTGATATAAGATGACCAATGTCAAAATGTCACATTAAATTTATACATAATCACATTATTCCATGCATGACGGGCCCTGTGGAAATCTAGCGAAACAGAGTTCGGTCTGGTTTGTTGGAGATAATTTTCGATTGTTTTACTGGAACTTCACTCCGTTGATCGTGGGAAGTTGGAACCAATGACGCCAGTATGCAATTTTTACACATTGACGAGATATATAAACTAAGTTTCACACCCTTTGCGGAAACATCACCGTGATACCCGCAATTATCAGGATTATAAATTGGTTTGTCGGTGCTTAAAGGCCCAATTAATTTTCGAGTCACCGATTATTTTTTTTATTATGCCTTGATATACGGTTTTAATAACAATCTATGCCATAAAATATGATTAGAATATAATTCATCACCCTTTGGAATGTCTGTGTCTCGTAAGGTGACCATAGAGTAATAGAAAATAGCTGAAATAATAAATAATTCCCCCATTTGGCTCCCAGAATGCAACATAATTCAAACTAAAGATGTTTTTCAATGGAGGGGAATAACTATATATCTAAATATATAGTGTTATTCCCCTTCCATTGGAAATAATTGACTTTGTGCATAAACTTGAGCACAGGACAGACACCAGTTTCTCAATAAAAACAACATGTTCACAGTTTATTACATCGGCATATATTTTACATAACGTGAATTGGGGGTTCGAAAATTAAGTGGACCTTTAACGGCGTATATATGCATGCTGGTCTATTACCACGGGACAACCGATTTAGCTATTGAGGGTTGAATAAATAAGTATTCATTTATTAATTGTTTATTGTTTTATTATGAATTGTATTGTTAGCATACTGCCTTTATTGATGTTTATGCAAATAAATCGTATCGTATCGTATCGTATATATTTAATCGGCATTGTGGCCTCAATTCTTGTCAACAATTACATCGTGCAGCAGAACGCTGATTTCTATACCGCCGAATGCATGGATGTCAGGTTGAAACTCGGTCCTATTTGGGCAATTTGGAATTTCACAATGTCTCTTTTTCGAAACATTAATGAGCATTTACCATCTTAATGCCAATAGTTTTATTTGATGCGGACCAAATTAGCCGCATATACATATATACACGAACGAATAGTTATAAAACATGCAGATTATCTTGCAATTTAGGGTGAGTGGTTTGGGGTGGCTGGCCGAGAGGCCCGTTTCCTTAATCCCTCATGTTTTTGCCTTTATTGAGATCAATAAAAAAAAAATATACAGATTTTAGCATGTTTAATAAGTTTTCTTCTGTTTTTGCTGTTCTTTGTCTCTGGTGGACGTGCTGCTGGTTCTGAAGGAGTAGGTGGATAATAGACGTGCGTTTCTAATTTGAATCCAGCCTCGTTTCGGATGGAATATCGGACCTTTCTGTCAGCTGGATCGGCCGCATCTGCACCCTTGTAGATGTTTCTTTCGAGGATGAGGGCTTTGTCTGCTTTTGTAAATGGATAGTTTCCTCTGGCCTGTTGGAGTTTGTATAAGAGGTCTCTGTGCAGGCGGTCGAGTCTCCTTCTTTGACTCCCTCTCCCTGGGGGCTGGTGAAACCGGCTGCTCTTCGTACCTCTGTGCCATCGGTGGAGACGGTGGTGGGGTTCAATCTCCATTTCCGAGTCCTCAGGGGGAGTCTGGATGGTGACGACAGCAGGGACCTCCGGCAGATCCACGGAGTCCCTGCTAGCTGGTCTAATGTCGCCTGTCTCCAGGCAGGTCGGGTCGTCTGGGCGTCTCTCAGACAACTCCGATCCACCGACTGTGACAGTGGACGGCTGAACCACACGGGGGGGGGGGGGTGACCGGCAGATCAACGGTCACCCCATTCTTCTTCTTCCACTTTGCCCGTCTGGCGGCGTCCCTTCTCCGTCTTGCTGGTGTTTTCTTTCTCGGAGGTTCTCTCTTCATGTTACGGCTGGTGGCTTTGGCGTAACTGTCCCGGGCAGCAGACTTCTGGGTGCCAGCATCATCCGTTCGGAACTCAATGCAAAGGACCAGATATCTTGCAATTCATAAGCCGGTCGTTTTTATCGGAATATTTGTTTTTATTTTTGCCGCCATTTTGGTCTCTATCGTCGGTTTTGCGTAACCATAATAATGGCCTTAAATATTAGGCCGTGGCTACATAGCGGTATACCGTTCTTTAGTATCAAACGCTAAAGAGCGGTATACCGTTCTTTAGCTATATGGGCCTGACACGCTAAAGAACGGTATCCCGCTCTTTAGCGTTTGGTGCTAAAGAGCGGTATACCGCTCTTTAGTACCGAACGCTAAAGAGTGGTATACCACTCTTTATCTATATGGTCCTGATACGATAAAGAATGGTATACCGCTCTTTAGCGGTTGGTACTAAAGAACGGTATACCGCTCTTCATCGTTGGCGCTGAAGAACGGTATACTGCTATGCACGTGACAAACGCCAAAGAACGGTGTACCTGTCATATACTAAAGAGTGGTGTACACCGGTATATACCGATATTTAGCTATAGGCCCTACATGGTCCTGGCGCGATAACGAACGGTCTTACATTATCATCCGTACTGCTTGATCGTTAGTGTCCGGCTATAAAGAGCGGTATACCGCTATTTAGCCCTCATCGTTAAAGAGCGGTATACCGTTCTTTAGCCCTCAGTGCTAAAGAGCGGTATACCGCTCTTTAGCCACTTCGTAAATATTATAAGATGCAGACTATGCAATAAAATTCCGTGACATATATGTGGATATTTGTGAAATTTGGGGAAGGGTTACATTTTTTTCTATTATTTCTCGACTTGGTAAAATATAAATTATGTAAACTTGGCACATATGCTATATTTGTACATAGTTGATGCACGTCACTTTGTCTGAATTGCCATGCACTTTTGACGCTTCACGTTACATTCTTTACCAAGATGTCGCGAAATTTGGAAATGTGTCAATTTTTTTGGTATAGAGTACCCTGTGAAACATAGCGAAAATCGTTATTTTGTCATCTGTTTCGGCTCGGCGCCGTCTGAATTTGAACTAGACTATTTAATTTTCCCATAAGAGAAATGCAAACTCCATGCAGGGTTTGTAAAAAAAACGTCCGTTGATGACTCGGTAAGACCACTGCTACCGGCGACGTTTTACCCACATTTAGTGGACTTTCGCGATAGTATAAGATTTATTATATCATCACTTGCAATTAGCCAATCAGCGTCGATATATAGTGACGGTATATGAACCCATATTAGGTCGGGGACCAAATATGAAATCAATATTAGGTGCTTATCCGCAATCTTGTTTTTTTTTTCAGAAACTCAGTCGCTTCGAGAATATTTTTGGTGTATTTTGACTCCAAGAAAGGGGATATCTGTCGGAAATCATTGTCTGTGAATTTAAAGACATAGTACCATGTGCAAAAACCTGCATGCGATATATTTGAGGAATTCTAAACACTCATAAATAAACTATCATTAAATTTGTCATGAATGTTAACATTGACATGTAGATGGGAACGAGTAATTTTGGGGTTGTTCGGCCAAAAAATATGGCCACCGGCAGCCATCTTAGATTTTACTCTTTGCATGACTAAATTCTTTGGCACGGCCTACAGGTCGTACCTTTGATCGGATCATCATAAATTTTTTCATGGATGTTAACAATGACATGTAGATGGGAACGAGTCATTTTGGGGTCATTCGGCAAAAAAACATGGCCGCCATCAGCCATTTTGGATTTTACTCTTTGTATGACTAAATCCTTTAGCACGGGCTACAGGTCGTACCTTTTGTCTGATCATCATGAAATTTGTCATGGCTGTTGAAATTGGAATGTAGATGGGAAAGAGTCATTTTGGGGTCATTCGGACAAACAACATGGCCGCCAGCGGCCATCTTGGATTTCAGAATTCAATCCATTAGCACGGGCTACAGGTCGTACCTTTGGTCCGATCTTTATGAAATTTGTCATGAATGTTAACATTGTCATGTAGATGGGAACGAGTTATTTTGGGGTCATTCGGAAAAAAACATGGCCACCAGCCACCATTTTGGATTTCAAAATTAAATCCATTGGCGCGGGCTACAGGTCATACTGCTCGTCTGATCATCATGAAATTTGTCAAGGATGTTAATATTGACATGTAGATGGGAACGAGTCATGTTGGGGTCATTCGGCCAAAAAAATTGGCCACCAGAAGCCATCTTGGATTTAACTCTTTGCATGACTAAATCCTTTGGCGCGGCCTACAGGTTGTAGCTTTGGTCAGATCTTCATCATGAAATTTGTTACGGATGTTAACAATGACATGTAGATGGGAATTATTCATCTTGGAGTCATTTGGCCAAAAAACTGGGCTGCGAGCAGCCATCTTGGATTTTACTCTTTGCATGACTAAATCCTTTGACACAGGCTACATCATGAAATTTGTCAAGGATGTTAATATTGACATGTAGATGGGAACGAGTCATGTTGGGGTCATTCGGCCAAAAAAATTGGCCACCAGAAGCCATCTTGGATTTAACTCTTTGCATGACTAAATCCTTTGGCGCGGCCTACAGGTTGTAGCTTTGGTCAGATCTTCATCGTGAAATTTGTTACGGATGTTAACAATGACATGTAGATGGGAATTATTCATCTTGGAGTCATTTGGCCAAAAAACTGGGCTGCGAGCAGCCATCTTGGATTTTACTCTTTACAGGTCGTATCATTTGCCAGATCATCATGAAATTTGTACTGGATGTTAATAATGACATGTAAATGGGAACGAGTCTTGTTGGGATCATTTGGCAAAAAAACATGGCTGCCAGCGGCCATCTTAGATTTTACTCTTTGCATAACTAGGCCTTTCAACTTTCCACATTCCTAATCACTCCATTGACCTTAAAACATGAAATTATTCCCTTTCCAAGTTGAGCTACAGTGTCATTGACACTTTCATTTAAATTAATTGTCTCATATTTCGCTACCCCTAGTGCCTATATGACACACTTGATATAAGATGACCAATGTCAAAATGTCACATTAAATTTATACATAATCACATTATTCCATGCATGACGGGCCCTGTGGAAATCTAGCGAAACAGAGTTCGGTCTGGTTTGTTGGAGATAATTTTCGATTGTTTTACTGGAACTTCACTCCGTTGATCGTGGGAAGTTGGAACCAATGACGCCAGTATGCAATTTTTACACATTGACGAGATATATAAACTAAGTTTCACACCCTTTGCGGAAACATCACCGTGATACCCGCAATTATCAGGATTATAAATTGGTTTGTCGGTGCTTAAAGGCCCAATTAATTTTCGAGTCACCGATTATTTTTTTTATTATGCCTTGATATACGGTTTTAATAACAATCTATGCCATAAAATATGATTAGAATATAATTCATCACCCTTTGGAATGTCTGTGTCTCGTAAGGTGACCATAGAGTAATAGAAAATAGCTGAAATAATAAATAATTCCCCCATTTGGCTCCCAGAATGCAACATAATTCAAACTAAAGATGTTTTTCAATGGAGGGGAATAACTATATATCTAAATATATAGTGTTATTCCCCTTCCATTGGAAATAATTGACTTTGTGCATAAACTTGAGCACAGGACAGACACCAGTTTCTCAATAAAAACAACATGTTCACAGTTTATTACATCGAATAAGTTTTAGATGCAATATTTTGGCGCTTACTCTTTCGAATGGTATATAATATGGCATATATTTTACATAACGTGAATTGGGGGTTCGAAAATTAAGTGGACCTTTAACGGCGTATATATGCATGCTGGTCTATTACCACGGGACAACCGATTTAGCTATTGAGGGTTGAATAAATAAGTATTCATTTATTAATTGTTTATTGTTTTATTATGAATTGTATTGTTAGCATACTGCCTTTATTGATGTTTATGCAAATAAATCGTATCGTATCGTATATATTTAATCGGCATTGTGGCCTCAATTCTTGTCAACAATTACATCGTGCAGCAGAACGCTGATTTCTATACCGCCGAATGCATGGATGTCAGGTTGAAACTCGGTCCTATTTGGGCAATTTGGAATTTCACAATGTCTCTTTTTCGAAACATTAATGAGCATTTACCATCTTAATGCCAATAGTTTTATTTGATGCGGACCAAATTAGCCGCATATACATATATACACGAACGAATAGTTATAAAACATGCAGATTATCTTGCAATTTAGGGTGAGTGGTTTGGGGTGGCTGGCCGAGAGGCCCGTTTCCTTAATCCCTCATGTTTTTGCCTTTATTGAGATCAATAAAAAAATATATACAGATTTTAGCATGTTTAATAAGTTTTCTTCTGTTTTTGCTGTTTCTTTGTCTCTGGTGGACGTGCTGCTGGTTCTGAAGGAGTAGGTGGATAATAGACGTGCGTTTCTAATTTGAATCCAGCCTCGTTTCGGATGGAATATCGGACCTTTCTGTCAGCTGGATCGGCCGCATCTGCACCCTTGTAGATGTTTCTTTCGAGGATGAGGGCTTTGTCTGCTTTTGTAAATGGATAGTTTCCTCTGGCCTGTTGGAGTTTGTATAAGAGGTCTCTGTGCAGGCGGTCGAGTCTGTCCTTCTTTGACTCCCTCTCCCTGGGGGCTGGTGAAACCGGCTGCTCTTCGTACCTCTGTGTCATCGGTGGAGACGGTGGTGGTGGTTCAATCTCCATTTCCGAGTCCTCAGGGGGAGTCTGGATGGTGACGACAGCAGGGACCTCCGGCAGATCCACGGAGTCTCTGCTAGCTGGTCTAATGTCGCCTGTCTCCAGGCAGGTCGGGTCGTCTGGGCGTCTCTCAGACTTCTCCAAACTACTAGATATGACCATTACATGTATTTTTGAAAATTTTGATGTGATCGGTTCATTCTTGTTGGCTACAGTTGTGATCAAAATTTAACACTGAGCCCTATGGGAGAGAGAGATATATAGAAGATATCCACACTTTTTCAGTGGATATGGGTTATATCTCATGAGTGATGACAAAACATTGAATTTCCACGAGTGGCTTTGGCCACGAGTGGAAATTCAAATGTTTTGTCATCACGAATGAGATTTAACCCATATCCACTGAAAAGGTGTGGATATTCTGTTTATTATATACTTTAGTTACTTGCCTATGGCCCCAATGAATGTCAATACATCAGAAATTTTAAGCTGACACATTAAGCCCAAAAAAATAGTCCCATATTTAAAACACTCAAAAAGTATAGATTTTGTATTTATTATATACTTTCGTTACTTGCCGATGGCCCCAATGAATGTCAGTACATGATGTGTGCAGGAAATCATTCACTATGAAGTATAACCTGACTACACGCATGAGGATCCATACGGCGCAATAATACCAGTGAGATATCGATATCTCACTAGTGGGATATCACTTATATCTCACTGCTAAAACCTTATAATTCATGGGCAAGTATATAATAAATGTTTATTCCTCCAAATATGGAGACCATTATGGTACAATATATATATATACAAAAGTTACATGAAGACATATATACACATGCAATATAATTTAACTTGAGAAATTCATTGTGGGAATGATATACTGCAAGACAAGATGTTTAAGACAAATATATAGTGAAGTATCCGATATCATAAAACTTAGTCAGAACACAGGATGAAAATAAACCTCACACATCGCTTGAAAAGACGATATTCATCACAAATCAGTTCAATTTGCATTGGGATACACCCGCCTAGGCAAAACGCAAGGAATGTATCGCTATTCATGCTGTCAAGAAAGGTAAAAGTTTCAATTCCAAATATGTCAATCAGTGAATACCAAAATGTGTTCCGTACCATCTGTGCAAACTCAGATGTACACTCGAGATATCTATGAAACAAGAAATTTGAATATGTTTGGTTGCAGCGATTGCATTCAGCGTCATTGTCATACGTGGTTTTGGTCAAAATATTGGCCATCTTGATACAAATTGGAAAATACTCAGGTTCTTCTCGAGAGAGCTGCCAAAGTTTCCACAGTGACTGGTTGTCGGGTTTTACCTTGAAGAGAAAAGATAGAGAATCGTCTCTCTGACCACGCTGACTCACTTCGCGTGAGTAGTGAGCAGAGAGACAATCTCTGACAATTTTCTTCCAAGTGGACTGGGTAGGGAAGAAACCCGTTTCCGTAAAAGATGGAAGATAATGGTATAAGTTGAATTTATGGAGAGTATCAGATATATCTTTTAGAAATCCTGTCATCGGACGACCGTATATTCGATTACCGTGATAATTGAATAGGAATACATCGAGAGCTGCTCTGTGATTCCGTGGTAAGTTGATCAGTGTTCCAAGAAACAATAATTTTCTCCGCTGAATTTCGTACTCAATAGGGAGAAGTCCGAGTAGTGATAGGGATAATATTGTATTACTGCGTTTCGGAATGCGCTGTAAATTCGCGTATGATGATATGTATGGGAGACCCTTTTCACATTTATTATTTATTTGCGCTTAAGCGCAAATCATTTGCGCTTAAGCGTAAATCATTTGCGCTTAAGCGCAAATATGTGTCTATCATACCTAACGCTCCCTTACTTCCCTCTGATTGTGAATGATTGAGTCCATCTCATAGTAAATTATGATGGGCCCATAGTAATAGCCCCATACAGACTCGAAGTTGAAGAAAAAACATATTTCCATATGCATATCAGCATCTCTGTCCCTGGTGTCCCAGGAATTGGTGTCTCACTCCCAGACCTCTAGTATATTTTATTAAAGGAATATCTCCTGCACAGATATATACCATTTCCATGGCCATAAAAAGGGAATTACGGGTTACCGGGGGGCTTGCTTCCTTCATATGGTGTACTTATTGACTTGAAATAGGGGGGAAACCCCCTACTTTCATATTATCAGCATCCCTGTCCCCAAGAAATTGTGTCTCCATCACAGAGATCAAGTATATTTTATAAATGAGACATATCCTGCACAGATCTATACCATTTCCATGTCATAAAAGGGATCTATAGGAGTTACTGAGGGATTGCTTCCCTCATATGGTGGGCCTATATAGACTTGAGTGATGTGTTTAGACCTGTGCCATTTAAAATTAATTCAGGGGGGAATCAATGAATATTAATTTTTATTTGCGCTTAAGCGCAAATATGATCTATTTGCGCTTAAGCGCAAATGATTTGCGCTTAAGCGCAAATGATAGAGGTTATTTGTGCTTAAGCGTAAATAAATAATAAATGTGAAAAGGGCCTCCCATAGATATGCGCGTACTGATATTCCTAAAAAATACTAAGTATGAAACACAGACGTAGTTTTGAATGGAATGGATGTGATCAGATGATTCTTGCTGGCTACAGTTGCGATCAAAATTTAACACTTAACCCTATGGAGAATTTCGTGTTATGCTCAAACGTTGATTGTAATATCACTTATTGGCAATCGTGCGCAAATATATGAAGTTTAACACTCGTGTTTGACCCACTGTAACTATCCGTGATTTAATAGTTGCAACATATGATATAGTTATGCCTCAAGATACAGTAATTGGCAAAAGTATGTGTCGAATGGTTTTGTAGTTTCGATAATATGCAGCCTGTTCAATCAAATGAAAATATTCACAACAAGACTGTTCACGATGTGATTACATATTATATCATTGTTTTATTTTATACTTGTCTGTATTGTTGTCCACTGACTAGTTTTAAAACCACATCGTTGATCATAACGGGATGTAGTATCACAAATACACATGTATAGATGGTAGTTGTTCGCTGTCATTAACATAATCGTTGTCATAGGAGTCTATCCCACATGCAATGAGAGAATCTGTGTTTTCGCCTACTGATAAACGGACATTTCGGTGCAGCTGAGATCTTTACTATAGCGGTATAGGCTTTGCTTTCACGCTTCCCACGCCAGTTACATTTTAACAACTTCAGTGCAGCGACAGAAACCCAACATTCACCATCAATATTCTGACCACAGTTAATCTCCACGCTTCGTGTATAGCTGTGAAAATCAAGTAAATTCGAATTTCCACTAGAGTAGAGCTTAATGAGTAAAATAGGTATCTACCATAGATGCATTTTCCTGCATTCCGAGTAGGTGCTTAGTAACCACTACTAATGAGCTATCGGGCCCGGTGGCAAAGTCTCCCGATCTTATAATGATCAGTGGCCTATGCAGAACATGACTGCATATATAGTTTTAGACATGCATGTGCCCAACTTTGAACAAAGCCAGCACCATGTGATTAGACACTGACTAAATTAAGGCAATACCAATAAATAATTAGTACACAATTGTGGTATTTGATTAGCAACCGTTGCTAACCTTAAATAAGATATCTGGTTCACTTTGACGACCGGGTATATCTCAAATTTCACATTTGGGTATTAACTGTATCGGAAACGCAAACGTTGAATTACGACCCTATAAGCTATAATTGCAATTTCCAGTGAATTCCTGGTAATTTCTTAGACTAAGTTTCTCGATCTTATAATGATCAATGGCCCATGGGGCACAAACATGTACAGTTTCATATCTGTGTCACCATTTGAACATAACCAATACCATCTGATTATAGACACTATCTCATTTACGGGAAAATACCATGGCCGGTTCAAAGCCAAGTATAGTATTGGGGGAGAACGATCCATTAAGCCTAAGTCGATGGTTTGTTCACAACAGATGGAGTCATGATACAGTATCACTGGGGGTAAGCTGCTTCGTGGGAAGCGGTTCGCTTGTGATAAAAGCTCCCACTGCATGAAAACTGGAATTTATTCATTGCATAAATTCCGGATAAATGTGCATAAATCTGGATAAATCAGAAATTTATTCACTGAATAAATGTGCATAAATCCGGAAATTTATGCACATTTATTCACAATTTATTCATGAATAAAGGCCGACATTTATACACAATTTATTCACTGAATAAACCCACGTTTATTCAACGGAATAAACTCGGCATTTATTCGTACGTTTATGCACATTTATTATCGACCTGTTTGTGCATAAATGCAAATTTATTCACTGAATAAAGCTGCATAAATATATATATAGCTACATTTATTCTGGTTATAAACTCCAGTTTATGCACATTTATACCCCGTATAAATTATTTGGATTTGAACATATATATCCATATATATTTGTGAAATCTACTTTATGGTGACATTTGGCTTGTAACCAGCATATAAGGCGACACGGATGTGTATATCTAACTATACATATACACATGTGTCGCCCTGATTCTGGTATCTCCATGTGTAGTAATTTGCCAACAAAATGCTGCCCTATTTTTGTTGGTTATACCAGTCACAAATATAATATGAACTACTTCGACATGGCACTTTGTGTCATAGTTGTATCTTGCCGTCATCAATTTTCGTAGTCTCTGCAATAAAGAATAAAAATTAAATAATTAAGTGATCGCATGGGAAATAAGTATAAACGATAAAATATTAAAACTAAAATAAGAATTTTGTTCTGCTAAAGTGTGATATCGCCCTTCAAGGAACACAATTTTACGGGATTAAAATTGTGTAACATCATGGATCTATTGTACATTGAATTTTTATGCGATATGACAAAGCGTGATATCACCCTTTCATCACCACAATTTTACTCGATTCAAACTTCAAAACGGGATTACATCATGGACTTACTGTACAATGCATTTATATGTGATATGGCAAAGGGTGATATTACCCTTTCATTACCATAATTTTACGCGATTCTAACTTCAAGACCGGATTACATCACGGATATATTGCACAATGAATTTATATGTGAACTGGCAAAGGGTGATATCACCCTTCCATTGTCACTACTTTACGCGATTTTAACTTTAAAACAGGATTACATCACGGATATATTGTACAATGAATTTATATGTGAACTGGCAAAGGGTGATATCACCCTTCCATGCTCACTATTTTACGCGATTCTAACTTCAAAACGGGATTACATCATAAATATATTGTACAATTAATTTATATGTGAACTGGCAAAGGGTGATGTCACCCTTCCATGATCACTATTTTACGCGATTCTAACTTCAAAACAGGATTACATCACGGATATATTGTACAATTAATTTATATGTGAACTGGCAAAGGGTGATATCACCCTTCCATGATCACTATTTTACGCGATTCTAACTTCAAAACGGGATTACATCATGAATATATTGTACAATGAATTTATATGTGAACTGGCAAAGGGTGATATCACCCTTCCATGATCACTATTTTACGCGATTCTAACTTCAAAACATGATTACATCACGGATATATTGTACAATGAATTTATATGTGAACTGGCAAAGGGTGATATCACCCTTCCATGATCACTATTTTACGCGATTCTAACTTCAAAACGGGATTACATCACGGATATATTGTACAATGAATTTATATGTGAACTGGCAAAGGGTGATATCACCCTTCCATGATCACTATTTTACGCGATTAAAACTTCAAAACGGGATTACATCATGGATATATTGTACAATGAATTTATATGTGAACTGGCAAAGAGTGATATCACCCTTCCATGATTACTATTTTACGCGATTAAAACTTCAAAACGGGATTACATCATGGATATATCGAACAATGGATGTATATGTGATGTTAGCAAAGGATGCTATCACCCTAACATGACCACAATTGCAATTTACGCGATTAAACTGATGCGAATTGATGAAAGAATGAATCTGCAACATAAATTGTGAAATATCTTTATTTCATATTCACATATATGTTAACTTACCCTTGGTAAAATTAATAATTAGAAAAGGAATTTAAAAACGATGTGGAGATCATGTTCTAACCCAAGCAAATATACCCCCATTGAAGACGATGCCTTATTTTAAACAGAACATGCGAAAACAAATCCATATAAATACTTGCCTCATGCCTCATGGAACAGGTCTGCACTGTAGCAGTGTTGGGAAGAAAGGGACGATATCTCCGACGCTGGCTTCTGTTATCTGATAGAGTTCTCGCAATGTATGCTTGCTGCCGACATATGGTAACAAGAAAACTAAGATGCATGCATCAGGTCGGCCGTGAACTATCTACCATAGCATTGTTGTAGCTATCGATTATACATTTTGAAACACCTGTCTGTATGTATGTATGTGTGTATGCATGAATGCATGTGTGTATGTGTTATATATAGACTCTAACACTGCTCGAATTTGGTATTTAACGTGTCAACTTGACCTCGCTCATAGGCATGTTTCTGGACCTTGACCGATCCGACTAAAAATTTGTGTGTAGGACTACTTCGATCCCGGGAGCAATATGGACGGGTCCAATTTCACGTGGGACCATGTTCTCGAACGTGCTGATATGGGCATGTTTCTGGACCAATTAAACAATAGTTTGGCCAGACGCTGTATATACTGGGTACTGTCCAGATGGAGGCGATCACAAAAAAAATCCCTAACTAGCCCGAACGAAGTCGAGTACATCAGCTAGTCTAATATATATTTTAGACATTTGTCTGTCTGTTTGTCTGTTAGCTATGGCCGGGAAAACTGCCTGACAGATTTGACGAAATTTTATACCTAGGGAAAATTATTTCCAGGGAGTATTTTGGACGGGTCAAATCTTGATCCCGACCTGACTTTGACATTCAAAAAGATCAATTCAAGGTCAAATCTGGTAAAACGGAAGTATTTCAACGAAATTTTATACCTACTGTTACTTTTGTCCCAGGAGTGTTTCGGGTGGGTCAAATCATGACCCTGACCTGATCTTGACATTCAAAATTGTCAATTCAAAGTCAAATCGGGTAAAGCCGGGCGGATTTCGACGGGTACTTTTGTCGTGACTTTTGTCCGGGGAGTGTTTTGGACGGGTCAAATCGTGACCCCGACATGACCTTCACCTTTAAAATAGTCAATTCAAGGTTAAATCGCGCAATTCTCCGAAAATCAGAGGGGAACATCCCGGACGAAGTCGGGTCCACCAGCTACTATTATATATTTCTAGATTTAGTTACAAACTAAATACCTGTATATTGTACAAAGAAATGTTTGACAAATATATCTGTATCAATATTACCATGCGTGTCATTAAAATAGATACGACGAAACAAATTTTGAAGGGTGCATGTATCAGGTAAATTTTTATATTTCAAATGATGACAGGAATGCGGAAAGTTGAAGTACCTACGTAATACTGGCTATCCGCATGAAGAGATATACATGTATATAAAAACCAAAATAGAAGATGACTGCTGGCGACAATGTTTTCCAAAACATTCGATAGCTCCCATCTAGTTGTCAGCCCAAAGATCAATATGAAGTTTGGTGACTATCAGATGAGGGATATGTCTGTACAGTTGCTAAACAATTCAGTCATGCAAAAGAGGATCAAAGAGTAAGATACCAAATTGCTGCCTGTGGTAATGTTTTTTAACGAAATTCGGGAAAATTAGATTACTCTCACGCTGGTTATCCAGAAGATGATTGTGGAATCTGGTGACGATCGGACAAGGGGTGTCGTCTGTAGGATCAACCAAATTATTTAGCCATAAAAATAGTAAAATTGAAGATCACCGCTGGCAGTGATGTCTTCACAAGGACAGTTTGAGAACAAAATATGGCTCACATCTAGCGGTGACCCAAAATATCCACATGAGAAAAAGTTCTCCAATAAAAGCTGGCTGCAAGGTGCGCCAATTGATTCAAATTCGAAATTTAGCAGGGTGTACTGCTTGTGGCCATGTTTTCCCCGCAAATTTGATAGACTGGTGGACAAAACCACTGAATCCGTTGAATCAATATACATGTATACATTGATTAATTTATATGCATTGTTATACACATTACTGGTATATAAAGGTACTGAAAATAACTATATTACTAGTATACATAAAATAAACCATATATCATGGCTATGGGTTCGTGACAGCTGAGAACTTGGTGTGAATTAAAGAGTGGTGGTTTCTCAAGCATATCTAACCCTCCACGTTAGAAACATGCCATTAAATGTCATAAGTATAATCTAGCTTGAGGACAGAAGTGATCCATAAAACCCCCCTTAATTCAACCAGGTCCTCGCGCGATGCATGGTCGATCACATGGTGATCTAGGGGGGATTTGAATTGTTGTATAAAAACAGCACTGCGTGTAAATATAAAATAAAATAGTGCTACATCTTATTACAGATTATTGCCATATATAATCAGTGATTATACAGACAGTCTGACAAAATAAAGTTTCAGTGACACTCTATCCGAAGAGGGGAATAATTTCATCTGTTACAGTCAATGGAGCAATTATGAATCTGGAAAGGTGAAATTTCTAAGTAATACTAGATATCGACATAACGCGATAACATATAACGTAAATGCAATATGGCCGCTGGCGACCATTTTTTCCTATGAAATTAAAAAAATATTTGATAGCTCTCATCTGATAGATCAATATCAAGATAAATATGAAGTTTGGTGATGATCGGATGAGTGAAGTGGACTGTGGTCTGTGCTAAACGGTTTGGTAATGCTTAAAAAGATTCTTACCTTAATATTTTTATGTTCACTTTATAAACTCCACTGAGTCATCTTTGTCATGTATTGAATTTGATATCTTTTGTTAACAGTTTATAAATTATGTATGTCTCATGTTTGTTATTTTAATTTATGTGTTTATTATCATTAAATAAAGTTGCATTCCTTAAAAGATTCTTACCTCAATGTTTTTATGTTCACTTTATAAACTCCACTGAGTCATCTTTGTCATGTATTGAATTTGATATCTTTTGTTAACAGTTTATAAATTATGTATGTCTCGTGTTCGTTATTATATTATATACACTTTATAGTGTGTTTCAGAACGAAAAAAAAAATGAATAAAATCAACAAATTTGTAAATTTAAAAACAATTCAAACGTTGTTGTATTCCATGTCCCAGCCCGGATATATACACCAAATTTCAATAATATTCATTGAGAAACAACGGACCAAACGCCATTTAACACGCCGTATACATCTTTTATTCCGAGCTGGCCTTTTATTCCGAGTTGGCACACGCCGATTGGGGCGAGTTAGCCCTGGGGCGAGTACGCCGATTCCGGCACCTTCTCTATTTGCAGCAGGTATACGTTTACGCTGGTTTACGCGTAATTTAATTTACAAAGTTCCCCAATTGGTATCGTAAATAGAGCGACCTTATTTGACAGAGAATGCCTCTGTTATTGATTATCAAGTTGCTATACATTAAAAACGACAAATTCACATGCTCGTTCAAGCGCAGTAGTCTATTTTCCCCATGTTAAAGGACATCCACAAATACTAAATAACGCTGACCTACTGCCGAATGTTTTACACGACAACTGTTAACATATTTGGGCTGAATTCATCTGACGCGGTATTATTCCTCAAAATAAACAACAAAACCATCGTTACTTGGAAATGTAGTTTGGGCTAACATTTACATAAATCCTCCACATCAATTATTCGACACACACGTCAGATGAAAAACAGACATGAAGTAAACGGCCAATTTGGCCGAAATAATTAAATTATTGGCTCAGAATGAAACCGGCGGCCAGTTACAGTAATAAACAAAATTAATGCACGACATCTATAAGTTATTCGGTATATGTACATCGCCGGGCCAACATTAAAATTCTCGATTTATTTAGTATGATACCTGATTTGGTATAACTGAATGCCTGCATTATGAGAGCGGTACATTATATGTAGGGCGTTTTGTCAGGATACCTGATGCAAAATATCTTCTGCATGGGCCTTTTGTGGGTAAACGTTGTCAGAATGTAATTTGACTCAATAGTGTTAAAATGACACCAAATGTTTACCACATTGCTATAAATGTTCACTGGCGACATAATAGCTCTACTGACCCCGGCACTGTTCCAAGAAAGGCGAATTTAATATGCATAAATTCAGGGTCCTAAATTTATGCAACATTTATGCGAGATTTAAAAATATAAATGCGAGATTTATATTTTTGTATAAATGCGAATTTAGTATGTATAAATGCATGCATAAATTCAGGGTTCTAAATTTATGCAACATTTATATTTTATAAATCTCGCTTTTCATGCAGATCCAGTGCGCGTGCGAGAAGCTCCAATGCAAATCCGGTCAGAAGAAGTTATTTTATTTACAACATTCAAAGAACACAGATTGAAGGTAAGTAATAGAAAAGAATTTCCACTGCTGCTCCCTTCTGCGATAACACATATAACAAAACCAGGGACGTTTTGTCACATATTTGCTCACAATACCCGTTAACATTGCTGAAAAACATTCCCTATGCATTTTCTATGGGAAAATAGCGAAAGTAACCGGGTGAATAGAGCGTATTTAAAAGCTTATTTGAGCGTGAACAATATTGAACAATAAAGCTAATACGTCATCTAGTAATCCCCAATCAGTGTCGATGTATTCTGCTCATTTACAACAATGACAGAAAGCTTTCAAATCATGACAAAAAGCCTCAGTGCCATTGCGATAACAGGTTACACATCGTGTGCGCTTGTGATGAAATATAGCGCCAGAGCGTAGGTGTCATGGAATCGTAATTGACTTATGTTTGGCAGGATAATCAACATCCTGACAACCGAAACCTACATAAGGTGGTGTGCGCTCTCCTCAGAGTCATTTTCTTCAAGTAGCTTGTGTTTTATGTTGTAATTAATATTATATATCATTTATATTATAAATATCCGAATACGAATGTAATTATGACAATTAAGAATTTCGTAATACAAATGATACGAATGTAATTACGATAATTAGACATTAGTATATATAATAATTATAATTACTATAATATAATAATCATATTCATATCATTTGCAGTGCATTCTTCACAGAACCATAACACCATATACATAGTGGTGATATGATTTCGTTAGTACGCATGTAATGATGATTATTAGACATTTATTACGCCACACCGTGGTGTTGCTTGGTACGCAGATTTTCATATTCTGTGGTCGATCGATAATCCACTGGGCGACTGTATTATTATGGTTATTTCGTACTGAGTATAAATCGTACCGATAGAGTCACGATAGTACAACAAAGATTAGCACATGTGTTTACGTCACCGGTGTACTTGTGGGGGCATGTTTCTATTATGAAGATTCGCTATCCCGAAGGTCCGCTATTCCGAAGGTTCTCTATTCCGAAGGTTTTTGTTATTTTTAGGTTAATTCTATATTCTAAAGTATTGATACTAATTTGAGAGGGTTCATTATCACAAAGATTCTTTTTACGGAGTGTACGCTCACATCCGAACTGATCCTGCGCGCATACCGATACAGATACAAGAGGAAATAACTTAACTTAGAACATTAAATGTGATTTTGTTTTGTTTTCGCGGGTTTTCTTGAGATTTAATGTCGTTACGTGGGCCCATACTTTTGAATTCTTGGCATATAATATGAATGTTGTGGTATATTGTGGACCCTCCCGCATTGGGACATGACACAGGTACAGTTGACTTAAGTGATGTTCTGTGTGGGCTCCAATTTGGAGTTCAATATTTTAAGGGCCAAATTTAGGATTTTATGGGCCCATACCTTTGAACGCTGGGCATATAATATGAATATTGGGGGAATGTCTCTATTCCGAAGGTTCACTATCCAGAATGTCCACTATTCCGAAATTTCTCTGAATGTTCGCTATTCCGAAGGTTCACCAATCAGAAGGTTCGTTATTCAGAAGGTTCTGTATTCCGAAGGTTTTTGTTATTTTAAGGTTAATTCTATATTCTAAAGTATTGTGAGGGTTCATTATCACGAAGATTCTTTTTATGAAGGAAATAACTTAAAACATTAAATGTGATTTTGTTTTGTTTTCGCGGGTTTTCTTGAGTTTAATGTCATTACGTATGACTTTATTTCTCATTAAATATTCACGCTGATTAAACGAGTATGAGATGAGCCTAACTGCAATTGTGACTTTGTTTAAAGGCCCACTTAATTTTCGAGTCATTCATTTTTGTTATAGTATATACGGTTTTAATAACAATTTATGCCATAAAATTTGAATAAATTACTATAATTCATCACCATTTGAAACGCAGAATCCTTCTATCTCCTAGTTTGAAACACCTTTAAAATACCGCGACAAGTCGTGCGTCGTATATCTAGCAATTAGCAACTAACATGTCCTCTTCGGCTTTCCATAGATTTCAACGTAATTTGATACTTATGGGTATTTGTGTCCGGGAAGTGTTTTGGACGGGTCAAATCGTGAGCCCGACCTGACCTTGATCTTTAAAACTGTCAATGCAAGGTCAATTTGGGTAAAACGGACAAATTTCGGCGAAATTTGATACCTATGGATACTTTTGTCCGGGGAGTGTTTTGAACGGGTCAAATCGTGACATCGGCGTGATCTAGACCTCCAATGTGGTCAATCAAAGGTCAAATCGGGTAAAACGGATCGATTTTCGACGAAATGTGATACCTATGGGTACTTTTGTAGGGGGAGTGTTTTGGACGGGTCAAATCATGACTCCGACCTTACCTTGACCTTCAAAATTGTTAATTAAAGGTCAAGTGTGGTAAAACGGACGGATTTCGACGAAATTTGATACATAGTGGTACTTTTCTCCGGGTGGGGGGTGTTTTGGACGGGTCAAATCATGACCCTGACCTGACCTTGACTTTCGAAATAGTCAATTGAAGGTCAAATCGCGCCTTTCGCCGGAAATCAGATGGGAAACATCCCGGACGAAGTCGGGCCCATCAGCTTGTGTAATAAAGAAGACAGTTTGAAGAAAGTAATGTATAACACGACAAACGGGAAAACTTGAAATATAGAAGTATGCAAATTTCCCACATAAAATTTGAAAGCCAGTTTATAGAATAATTGTATTATAATTTATATTTATGGCTAATAATATGATCTTGGTGGCGTTACCATTTCTGACTATGGTTTTCTTGTTTTAGTTGGGAATACGTTGAACTCGTATCAATGTGTTGCTTCAGTAAAAGCAAACACTGTATTCATCACACCTTGATGCGGGATTGGGAGTGTCAGGGACGTGACTAGAGGGTCTTGGTTTGGGTGGGTGTCAAACTTCGAATTTCCAACAGTATCCCCCACTTCGCATGGAGCACATTTTTTCTCAACTGTAAGACTTTCCTTTTGCACATTCTTGAGCTTGAATATTCTGACTGTTACCTGAAACAGGTCTGTAACTGGTTGGAACTCCAACGATATACCCCCATATATTTGAAAGTATCTGAAATGTATGTTGTAAATATGAATGTCTTTCAACTCCGGGTGGAGTGCAAATAATTAACAGGGGTCCGGGAATATATATGATTTTAATTTATTATAGTATTTTGAGAAAATAATATGATAAATTAAAACAAAAAATTCCTGGACCCCTGCATTGCAAATTGAGTTGCCCAATATTGCCCACCCGCAATGAAGACACTCTACCCACAATTATACCTGATTATCTTGCGTTTATTAATTATTATTTCATTATTGTCATTTCAGGTGTATGCGGGTGTGGAAGGGTCGCTTATATCAATGGAGGATTCAATGATCCCCGTGGTTTCCCTGCCATTTTCTAACACCAACACCGCAAGTTATTCAGATGGGTGCGCTTGCATGGTGTGCCGAATTGCACCGCGGCCATTTTCTTGTTTTTCTCGGCAGTGATACTGTGACACCTTGTTGTTTCTGAAAAGTTATAAAATGCATCCATAATTGCATGTATTTGGCATTATTTTTTGCAATTAGTTGATTATAATAACTAAAGCGTCTTTTGAGAAATGATTTTGTTGTTGTTGGAATCTGATTATACGAGGGCCACCTGATCAGATTGTCTGCCTTTAATAGGTCATGCATGCCGTTTTCGTGCCATTTATATATATTTACATACTAAGTGTTGTCATCACTAAATCCAGCATTCTGATTGGTCGGCGCCCACGTGACTAGTTGCAATTATTTATCGGTGAATGCGCAACAGTTCATAACAACATCGATTCGTCAGCTCATAACAATACAACATCGATACGTCATTTGGGTTTGGATAGACGAACGCGTAATGTTTTGGGCGCATTTGGATTCGCGCAGGATTGACTTAATAAATCGTCGGGTTTCAATTGTTCCTGTTAACTTTTGTCAAGGGTGCTGTGGGATATTTTGGGCTGGTTTTGTCACGATACACTTTTCGATTTAAATACATTTACAAAAGTGGCTTTTTCGCTAAATGTATATAAATATAAGGATTAACTGTCATGTGGACTGTTTTTATGGAGATGTAACCGTGAGGTAAGTGGTCATAACTTGTATGTAAAACTTGTATGTAAAACTTGTATATGTAAAACTTGTATGTAAAACTTGTATGTAAAACTTAAAACTTGTATGTAAAACTTGTATGTAAAACCCTTCGGGTTTTACACAAGTTATGACCACTTACCTCACGGTTACATCTCCATAAAAAAACAGTCTACATGACAGTTAATCCTTATATAATGGCACATCCATATTGTGGTATGACTTACACAAGCCGCATATCGACAATTATTTTGCAAGATTAATTATTCGAATCTAGTACATGCATGTAATGGTCAATCTCTCACATCGCAATATGCATACATGATCAACCCACTATTCGAGATTAATTAGGCTGACAACAAACGAACAGTTTTTATTATATCCGTACAAATACATGTGAATCACACAGGACTGCATGTACATTCAAATACATATCGATTGGAGTATATAATAGGATATACTATTGGTATATAACTGATAATTCACGGAAACACCACACGAAAATTGTCATGTTTTAGGCTCCAATAATGCCAATGTGATTGAAATAATAAATACGAACTTGTTTCGGTCGTTTTCACCTCTGCAATTCCCTAAATTTCTTTTTAAATGCGCACTGGAGCCCACCAATCCCGGCGGTCTACGCGCTGGCGCTTATGGAAATACGAACTGGAGCGTCCACGTGGTGGTGTTAAAATGCATTTTTCTTAGTATTTAATTGTTTGAGACACCAAAGCCAACAACAACCACACGGCGGAGATGTTTGTTATAGCAATTGATACGGGACATTATTCAGATTATTTCATTTTCATACACAAAATATCATGTTATTAAGAATTTTCTCGTTACACAATCAGGTTTTGAAGTTATAAATCAGCTGCTTTTGCGTGATATGGAAATTTGTTCGAATAAATGCGATAAGTAAATCACAGTTGAAGCATGTTGGTCATTTGTGACCGACGTTCCATAGAATAATGTTTATAGAGATAATACGTACCATTTTTAATACTTCAGTTTCATTTTTCACAAACTAATCACAGACGCACCGTCGCATTGTAAACTGCGCACTGGAGCTTTTATCACAAGCGAACCGCTTCCCATGGAGCAGCTTATCCCCAGTGAGGATGATGGAAGGGTCCCCTTAACTATGTTCTTCGACACATTATTGTCCCCGCACTGTGTCACTTGTATCTTACTGTGTTGTACTATATAATTTATAAGACCAAGCAAATAATGCACATATATATCTTCTTATAAATAAATTATCTATTAGAAAGTGTCCAGAGATGTCTTGCCTATATTTATACTGACAATTTATTTTTATTCTTGTGGCAAAGTATTTGAGGGAGAGATTTGTTATGTTGACTAAGATGTTAATTTAGTATGTGAAACATGTATCACGGGGGAGGTATCGAGTGGACGGAGAAAGTGTTTTCTTTATACTCAGATGAACATAATTTAAACTCCCAATTTGGATAAACCCGACCAGGAATTATAGAACAACCATCCATATAAGCCCAGCAATATTTAGCAATAAAGTTACGATATATTACATGTAAGAGCCATGCATATATGATAGCCATTAAGTTCCACCACTGTGAACATTTGAGTAAATTATCAAACTCTCTATAGGATCCAACGTTAGTTTTGTTCGCAACTGTGGTACTGTACCAGCGGAGACTTATCTGACGACACCATTCTCAAAAATACATTTCAGAGTCATACTTGACATATGTGCACAATTTCAACTTGCACAATTCATGAAAAGGCTAATCGTGTTAGTTAATATTTGGATAAACCCGACCAGGAATTATAGAACAACCATCCATATAAGCCCAGCAATATTTAGCAATAAACATGGACATGATAACATTGTTTAACATTTTTAAACAATACCACCCTATCGACATCTATTTGGCTAAACATATCATTGGCATAGATGAGTTGTTGTAGTTGTTACGTTGATGCTGGTCGGGTTTCTCCAAATTTAATACTAAAACAGAATTTTCCATAAGCTACGGTGCCTGGTTTAGGACATGAGAATTGTTTTTTATTTCACGAAATACTAATTCGTGGCCACGAAATAACTAATTCGTGGCCACGAAATAACTAATTCGTGGCCACGAAATAACTGATTAACCTTTGCATATATATCCAGATACCTTTACGGTATGATTACACTAACTTGACGATGTTTTAGAAACAATGCGTACGATCGCAGAGAAGCTACTATAAACCCCTTATGGCGTGGGACCCGTGCTCTATGGGGATATGAACGTCCGATATAAACTAGCCCAGAGAGAACGGGGAAACACGGGTCAGGTGGCTCCAAGACAAACTGACTATTCATTAGTTTTTACCACAAGGGGTCGAATGGGAATGCCATTTCTCTCGGCATATTGGCCGATTTAAGTAAAATAAGGGGTTTTGTAGGGTGGGTCCAAAACAAGCTTATAAATATTTCACCCCTTTCAACCATACCCGATCCAAAATGGTCGCCGCTCAGAAGGGGTCAAATGGGGTACACATTATTTCTCGGTCAGTTGACCGATATAGATCAAAAAAAGAGTGTTGTACCGTGGTTCACAAAGAAAGCTAAATGTTCACACCTTCAGCCCACTCGAGCGAAAATGATAACTGATCAGAGGGGTCCATCTATGGTACCATGCAACCCCCCCCCCCATTTTAGGTCGAATACAGTGTGTTGTAGGGTGACCCCTGAGACAAACTAAATGTTCACCCGCTTTCACCATCCCCGATCCAAAATGGCCACCCCCAGATGGGTTAAAATATGACACCTATACAATTTCTCGACCCCTTAACCGTTTGATGTGGTATAATTTGTGCTGTATGGTGCCCCCCCCCAAGATATACTGAATGTCGTGGGTGCCCATGAAACCCACCCCAGGACGGCGGCAATTTTGGATCGGGTTGGTGAAAGGGGTGATTTACTTAATTTGTTTTACGGGCCACCCCACAACACGCTTTATCTCAAATCGCCGTGGCTCATGCCAAGATGGTGGACAACTACAACCAGATCATCTCTATCCGCTTCCATCACAACAGTGACTGACGATCGTATATGACAATTAATTATTTAGTGGCCATGAATTATTTATTTCGTGACCACGAATTAGTTATTTCGTGGCCATGAAATACTAAATATGACACCCAGATTTGTTAGCACACAACTCCGTATTATGCGGTACTTCGTCCTGGCAATAAACATTAATTTTGTCAATTGATGAAAAAACACCATCAATCAATTTTACAACGGCATCCTGAAACTTTAGTCTTGATAAACATTGCATTTGTATAATAGTGGACATTATCACCGAAGCACGTGATTGTGATGTATATGATTGATGTGAACCACATTTTTTCAACTACTGTATCTGGTGGCCTGACTATATTGCATGTATCACGTGTAGTTACGATATATTACATGTAAGAGCCATGCATATATGATAGCCATTAAGTTCCACCACTGTGAACATTTGAGTAAATTGCCAAACTCTCTATAGGATCCAACGTTAGTTTTGTTCGCAACTGTGGTATCGTACCAGCGGAGACTTATCTGACGACACCATTCTCAAAAATACATTTCAGAGTCTTACTTGACATATGTGCACAATTTCAACTTGCACAATTCATGAAAAGGCTAATCGTGTTAGTTAATATCTGTATAATCAGGAAACGCTCTTTAAAGTTTTTAAACCGTCCAAACAATTTATTTCCACTAAATGTCAGGCTGGAACAAGTAGACTCTGAAAGTAGACCGCCATATTTGATACTTTTGTTAATTTCAACTCGCACAGTCCACCAGAAGGTTAGTTATGAGGATTAATATTTGTATAATAAGCAAACGCTCTTTACATTCTTAAAACAGTCCAAAAACTTTACCAAAAATCGATGTATCGAAGTTTTGTTTGTGGCATATGATCAAGATATCCTTGTAGATTGTTCATGTTCGTCCATATGTGATATAGCTCAATTTAAGAATATACAATACCTTACTATTTGGGAAATAAAATTGAAAATGCAGTCATAAATGCAATTCGTCTGATGATTTTTGATAAAATTCCACATTAAGATATGTAATTAAGTAATTTGTGGCAAGATCTCCCCATGTTTTTCGATTTCCAAGAACAAAGAAAGCCACTTACCGAACTTGCTATGCGTAATAGCATGTTTTTATTACCAGGTGGAGCAGGGGGGGGGGGTGAAGAAAAAAATCCGGCACGTATGCCGGGGTGGGTGGGTGGTCAAAGCCACCAACAAGCAATTTTTTCCGCAACTAAAAAAAAATATTCCTGCTTGTTTTTTAGTGTTTTGGCAATGAGTTGGGCTTCAAACCCACTTTGAATGAGAGAAATAATGTAATTCTAACTGTAAACTGACTGCAGGCAGTTATCGTGTTGTATTTTGTTGCAAATTTTGAAATCCAAGATGGCCGCTGGCAGCCATGTTTTTTTGGCCGAATGACCTCAAAATGACTCATTCCTATTTACATGTCCATGTTAACATCCATGATAAATAGTATGCACATAAATTCATATACAGCTGTTTACAGTGAATTTCCCCCCCGCAAATCTCTGTTTTAGTGTTAAAAGGGGGGTGGGTGTCAAAAAATGGTCGGAAAAAACTGCCGAAAACGGAAAAAAATTTGGCGGTGGGTGGGTACAAAAAATGATCGAAAGGGAAAAAATGCCATACGTGCCTGAAACTTTTTTCCGACCCCCCCCCCCCCTGGGTGGAGGGGAAAATAGAGGGGTACACAAACAAAAGCCCCACACAAACCTGTTTCCACTAAAATATCAAGCTGGAAACAGGTAGATTCTGAAAATAGACAAACTGGTGGTATAGAAACTGTTCTCATATCGCTTTTAACATTCCGAAAACGCGCGACCATTTTTGGCGACATAAGGAATCCGACTAATAGACGACACATTTATCTTACCAAATTACAATAAATTACAACAACGATTAATTAAAGGGATATGCTGGATTTTGTCCACTGGCATAATAAGTACGTTACGGGACGCTTAGTGGTCGGATATGGTGTCATGTGAGGCTCAGCGAGATCAATATTAGGCTCGGCCTACGGCCTCGCCTAATATTGATCTCACTTCGCCTCACATGACACCATATCCGACCACTAAGCGTCCCGTAACTTATAATATATATACTAAGCGAGCAGAGCAACATGCTGCCATTGTATAACTGGTGCGCTCTGTGCAGATTGAAGAGAATGAAGGTCGCACAAATTCCCACGATGCATGTTCGACGGTCAACCCACAGCGCCGTCTTGTCCACTTCAGTTATTGGTTTATGAAAATCGGAAACGTTCATGTAAACGGGATGGCGAAATGCACTGATTCCCACGAGCGCTAATTGTGTGAATGTCGTCTGAGTATTCTATTGCATTTTATACGACTTTGTGCAATACATGTTTAGGAATGGTATTTAAAAAAGTTGACAACAAAGGGTTAACATTTAGAATTTCGCAGGAAGAGAACACTCCAGTAGATGGTATAAATATGGTTCGGGGTTTAACGCTCAATCATACTAGTTCTGCAAAGTTTCCTTCGAACAAGAAAACATTTTGTTCGTGCTGAACACAGGTAAGTGATTTGCTGGATGTTTATTATACTGTTTCTTTTCATTTGTTGTTGTTTTTTTTATTCTTTTCTTTTCCTTATAATTCATGATAATCCGTCGGAGGGACAAGAATTGCTAATTTTTAATCACTTGAATGTGCAACAATGTAGAACGCTAAAACTATTGAGGTGACGCCGAGAGAAAAACACAATGACACTTTTGTTTTTCGAACGGGGGGGGGGGGGGTATCTTTTTTTACAGGAAGGTATGCCGGGGCGGGTGAGTCGTCGAAACTGCAAACAAATACACACATTTTTATGTTTACCCATACCATAGTATGTTAAACATAGTGTCGTTGTCCGGATTGACCACTCGTCGTTAGTCCGTCCGTCCGTCTGTCTGTCTGTCTGTAGACAGTTTACGCATGGTGCGATAACTGAAATATTTTCTATCCGATCGGAACCAACTTTTGTATATGAATTTCTCAGCACAAAAGACAGATCGAGTTCGAATATGGGTTTGATACGACTATTTTTTAACTGAGTTATGGCCCTTTTACGACTTAGAATTCACGCATGCTGCAATAACTCAATTTTTTATCTGATCGGAACAAAAATTTGGTATGTGAGTTTATCAGCCCAAAATACAGATCGAGTTCAAATATGGGTTTGATCCAAATATTTTTAATGGAGTTATGGCCCTTTGACATAGAATTCAATTACATGTAATACACTGTGAGAATTTTAAGAGAAAGTCACAATCACAGAGCAGTAAATTATTATATTCTATATTTAGCTATGGATAGGTACAGATTATTGACATAATACACCAGTACATATGGCCAGCTAGCAGCTGTAGAGACACTGTATCTTATCTTAGAAAAAAAATTAACCCACCCATTCCGTAGTTCCATCATATGTCATTGAAAATGATTAACCCTCTCCACACATCATATGGTTTTGATGCTTTTCATTTTATCGTTCTCTGATTATATGTCCAGGTTGATTGTGATCCACTTTTCACTTGTATAGATTTTGGGATTAAAATTAACCCATTCCATAGACACGTGATATCCGATAGGAATATATTAAAT
Source organism: Siphonodentalium dalli (assembly GCA_032622095.1). NCBI lineage: Eukaryota > Metazoa > Mollusca > Scaphopoda > Gadilida > Siphonodentaliidae > Siphonodentalium > Siphonodentalium dalli. The sequence continues at coordinate 196,226,373 of CP136062.1, forward strand.
AATACCTTTCACTTTGAGCCAAGTTCAGTAAGGATTTCTAACAAACCACCAATTGAATATTCATCATTAGAGGAAATGTCTTATTTTGAAATTCCCTCTATTGCATGTGGGCTGCGGGATAATAATAACGTTGCTTGTATTCTTGAGACTGACTTATTGTACGGGCTTCTAAATCCAATTACATGCTTTTTGAGTGTTCATCAGTTCATTACTGTGGTTTAGATTAACCTCTTGATATCTGATTTGATAACTCAAATATTTGTCAATGATTATGTTTATATTTAATGTCATAGTTTATGATAACACACCCTAACCTGCATAGAGAGGGTCATTTGGTTTATTTGCTTTAAAATATTAACATTCTCCAAAAATCCTGTTGAACCAATGTGATAACTAAACATTTTTAACCCAATCACTCTTATAATCACACCCAGGTTAATCATGACACATTCTTCACTATAGATTTTGGTATCGATTGAATGGTTTTGAAAATATTAACCCTAATTTTAATTATATTTCTGCTGTTTCTTTCCCATGATCAGCTCTAGTTATCTCACAATTATGCATTAAAATATGTTATATCCAATCATTATCAATCATATTTTACCAAAATTATAACTATTTTATCTTTAACTGTTATGTATGGTGCTTCGGTCGACTATGGATTGAGCTTAATTAGCTTCATCACTCTATAAGACATATATAGTTTAGAGTGACCTAATAGGTTGAAATCGAATGCCATATCCATGTTCATATGGAAGGTCAATGGTGCCCAATAAGTCTTATGCCACTTTTGAACTTAAAGGTACACAATCCGATTCGATGGTCCCCATATTATCAGATTCCAACAACAACAATTTTTTTTAAATGCCGCTTCAGTAATCTGAATCGACTAATTGCCAAAAAATAATACTAACCACAGTCCACTATAGTATAAAATTGCCCAAAAACCTGTTATTTATCAACATTTTGTACAATGAAATGTTACCGGTTTGTCAAATATCTGACACAAAAATGCCACTTGATTTTAGAGTTATCCATCTTCATCTGCTATTTGGTCTTCTCGTCGACTTTTACTGGGCCACTAAATATTCCTGGTGGTGAAAAATAATAGATTTAAAAAATTGATATCTGCCCACTCTGAGCTTTGATGAATGGGTTCCTCGATTCAAATCAAACATTTGTTACCCCCAAATAAATAGTATCCGAGGGGTGCTTAATCGGATTGAGTACCTTTAATAGTAAGGTGTGAATTGTTGAAAAGGTTGGTGTAAGGATATATGAAAATAGCTAATCGCTATCGCAAAGAAATGGGTTAAACATCTGCCGATCGTGATCGGCCGATCGTTTATACCCTCCCGTAAATGTTTTACTGGAGACTTTAAAATCCAAGATATAGGCTATGTAACAATTCTAAACATATCTTAAGTGCAAAAAAACATTATGTATTAATTAGCCAAATTCAATATTTTATGGTCAAGTATTTTAAAAACTAGAACAAAATGAAGATCTTTTTCGCTGTTTTATTAATTGTCTCACTATATTATACAAAACAAATATTAATTTATGGATATATGATTAAGAAAGACAAAACTATCCTCAAACAAAATTTGTGTTCCATCGTATGCATGGACTTGGCCCAATTTATTTTTTCTCATAACGTTTTAAGTACACACTAGACTAGTGCAGGCTAATTGTGGTGGACTTTCCTAATATAGTGGTGAAGTAATATTAAGTTATGGCCCTGTGAATCCTTTGTCCAGAAAATAAGAAAATAGCATTTCAATGGTTAAATACCAATCAATTTCACTGGATTTGACTTATCTATTGGGAAACTTACTGCAAATTTTAACCGCGGAAAATAGGGTAGGTGAAATCATATCAACAACGAAACCCAGCACATTGAAGCATAACACTTTACTGTTAATAGCTTCTGCATACATTGTTTTGACTTATATAATTTACCAATACCCTTTGTAGGTTCATTGTCAGATCTATGATCCTTTTTGTCGTAATTTGGCAGTGAAAAGTCACATTGGTATTTTGGGATATTTTTTATATAACACCAGCTGTGGTACGCTGCGTTGCTCGGATGAAGAATGTGTAATTTTATTAGTGGCACTGCAAATCATTTTAAATAATCATTAGTCTGCTGCCCAGGGTAAACAGGATCTCCGGGTAAAGTCATATCTATCTTTTAAGTTCATAATAAACACTCTTTATTGCTAATTATTAGTGCCTCTTTAAGTCATTAGAGGCCAACAACATCTATCCCGTGACATTCCCGGCGTCATTTTATTTTTGTGCACCTATTTCCCCACATATCGTCTGTGCTGAAAATAAACGCTCTTTATTGACCATATAATTTATTAGTCCCCTTTAAGTCATCTGAGATCGAATGCACCTATCCCATGACAATCCCATTGTCAGGTGACCCAGATTGGTTCAAACGAGGTCACCGGGTCAAATAGGGTTGGAGCCAGGTTTATAACTCGTTCCCTTTATAGTATTTTTAAACACCTTCTCAAGATAAATCATGCATATTCAGCTTATATTTGGTAATGACCCTTGGTGACTGATTCAGATTTGTTCAAATTAGGTCACTGTCCAATATGGGCGGAGCCAGCTAGCTAGGGACATAACCTCAATATAATTAATAATAATAGTTATTCTTAAAGCATTTTCTCAAGAGCCATCAGTCCTATTTTGCCTATATATAGTACTAGCAGGTGACCCGACTTCGTCCGGGCTTTGACCTTGAATTGACAATTCTGAAGGTTAAGGTCAGGTCGGGGTCACGATTTGACCCGTCCAAAACACTCCCCGGAGAAAATCACCCGTAGGTATCAAATTTCGTCGAAATCCGTCCAACAGTTTTCCCGGCCATAGCTAACAGACAAACAAACAGAAGTCCCAAAATATATATTAGATCATGTTTGTGGGTACCCGTTTCAAGGCGAAGGTCACCTCGGGCGGAAAAACTGACCCGATTAAAATCTCCCCCATTCCTAGGAACCCCTAAGTACGAATCACACAACACGCTCATGTCTGGACACAGACACAACACGCTCATGTCTGGACACATACACGCTCTTTATCAACGACACTGTGGATACGAACGCTCTTTAACTATCACGCGATTAACCAATGAATTGCCATTGCGGTGGCGGGGGAACGGAGATGGAGTGCTCTGACGTTCTCAGAAGCGGTGCGATGACACTTCATCTGGGATTTTACCCTTAGATAGGAAGTTTGGGCTCAATCCGTCCGGCAGTTTTCCCGGCCATAGCTAACAAACAAACATAAGTCCCAAAATATATATTAGACTAGCATGTGACCCGACTTCGTCCGGGCTTTGACCCTGAATTGACCATTTTGAAGGTTAAGGTCAGGTCGGAGTCACGATTTGACCCGTCCAAAACACTCCCCGGACCAAAACATCCGTAGGTATCAAATTTCGTCGAAATCCGTCCAGTAGTTTTCCCGGACATAGCTAACAGACAAACAAACATACAGAAGTCCCAAAATATATATTAGATCATATGTGGGTACCCGTTTCAAGGTGAAGGTCACCTCGGGTGGAAAAACTGACCCGATGAAAATCTCCCCCATTCCCAGGAACCCCTAAGTACGAACACAGCATCACACAACACGCTCATGTCTGTACACAGACACAACACGCTCATGTCTGGACACATACACGCTCTTTATCAACGACACTGCGGATACGAACGCTCTTTAACTATCACGCGATTAACCCATGAACTACCCATTGCGGTGGCGGGGGGTTGGAGAATGAGTGCTCTGATGTTCTCAGAAGCGGTGCGATGACATTCTATCTGGGATTTTACCCTTAGATAGGGCTCAATCCGTCCGACAGTTTTCCCGGCCATAGCTAACAAACAAACAAACAGAAGTACCAAAATATATATTAGACGATAGCTCCACCCGTTTCCGAGATCTCGTCTGCGCGTGCGCGAAGCTGGCGTCGCACGGGCTCGGCGACCCGATAAAATTCGTATCCGGGGCAAGATACATTCACATAGCAAATTTCAAGTCGATAGCTCCACCCGTTTCCGATATTTCGTCTGCGCATGCGCTGCACGGGCGTCGCACGGGCTCGCCAATACGACAACGACGACCGCCTGGTCAAACTACACACACGTACCAAGTTTCGTCCCGATCGGTCGAGAATCGTAGATTTGTATAAATGACATACATACAGACAAACATACAGACAGACAGACAGACAAACAAACAGAGGTCTTCAAAATATATATGAGATGGAAGGTCCTTGGGTTATATTTGTTAAAATGGGTCCGATCAGTCAAGAAATTGCGTTTTGGTGTGTAGGGTCCATGGAAAGTTGGGAATCAAATATGTTTGAATGGGGTCGGCCATTAAAAAAGGAAGAGGGCATGTCAGGATGGAGGCACCGATCTAAAGGGGATGTGCAAGGGAGTTTTACGAACTTAGATGTATGTTTGCTCCAGTTGGGAGGGGACATCCTGTGGACTATGTTGGGGTGGGGTCGGGCGGGCAATTGAAAGTTTCAAGGTTGACACTCCACTATGACACGGAGATCCTCTAGCGACGTCCCTATTTAAAACTACTTGTTCTTAAATGATTTTGATATGTACTAACTGTTGTGATCTTCAGACAGAGTCCGAGTATCTCAGTCTTTACAGTCAGGGAGTAGCAAAGCATCATATTCCCTCAATCCATTGTGCCATAGGCCACTCTATATTCATAATATTACACACTGCCTGATAACACAGCCGTTGTACCACACGTACCCCACTGTATTTTAGTGACAGATCCCATCATTCCATGGTTTGCTTGGGGGTATTTGAATGAGACAATGAAAAACATGCAAAAATTGTGGTTGTTCGCGTCATTTGCGAGCCGGGTTTTGTAAATGGTCCATGCTGTTGGAGAAAGTTCAATATATCCCATATTTCAATTAAATGCCTACAAATGATAAAAGTATAAGGGGGAAATGTTGACATAGATTATGTTGACCTGACCTTGATCAATTTCATCCCATCCGGGTAACCACCTCCAACAATGTTTAGCTTGATGTCACTCGACCAATGTGCCAAGTTTCATGCTTTAGATACTATAGTCACGATTCATGCGGTTCTTAAGGGACCCCGCTATCAGTAAAGATTAGGAAATACATTCCTTAAGGGACCCCGCTGTAATTCCTTTCTGTAATATTGACTCTGCATTGTCGTGTTTTAAAATATATCCTAATTTGGCTCCAGAAACCACCCCCGTCAGTAACCTGGACATCTGTAGACTACCCTGATTGACAGAAAACATTAGGGCACTAATATGCAGCTTTTCGATGGTTGAAAAGTATTGTGGTGCATATAGTATCAATTCCATTATTTAGCCACAACAAAACAGCAGTTATTTTACCATTATGGCATTGTTCTAGTATTTGACCTTTGTGCTCTGTTTGACCTTGAAATACGAATCCCCCATCGGACACCACATCCCAAAAGTTGCTTCTATAACTAATCATCCTATATGTGAAGTTTCATGATTTAGTATAAACAAACGTAGTCATACAATCGTGTTTATTTGGGTCGGATGATCCCTTAATTCGGAGTTGGATCGTGACTTGCATTTGAATAACTACAAGGCTCATCGGGTTTCCATAGTGGGCTTTTTCAACGTTTCTGCAAATATTTTATGCCGTTGCCATGCAAACCATATTTTATCCTGATACATGCAGCCACCTCCCCCCCCACCCCATCCAAAAAGTTTCCTCCATAACTAAGCAACATATTTGTGAAGTACAGTGCTTTAGTTACTAAAGCCACAAACTTTGAAATCGTGCTTATTTTGGTCTGATGGCCTCTAAAGGGTAATGTATCGTGACTTAAGTACTGCCTCAAATACTATAAAACTTAGTACTTAAAATGTGATTAAATATAAACTATAAATGTTGTGACATGTTGACCGTGATCGTCTTGTGTCAAGTATATCTTATAAAATTGAACGTGGTGATGGAGTACAAATGTGTGTGTATTATGAAGGGCATTGCTTTTATGACTGATACATGTGCTAGGGGTAGCGGAATATGAGACAATTAAAAATATATATATAATTACCTTTTTTTTCAATGACCTTGACCTTAGCAATTGTCCTTGACCATATATGTACTATGGCATAGTCCGTTTGAATGGACCATTCATGGCACTATGAGTTCACATCATTTCTACAAACACAAGGCTCATCCGGTTACAACAATGAACTTTTCAACTTTTCTCCATATATTCGATGCCGTTGCCATGGAAACCAAATTTTATCCTGATGCATGATCCCTCACCTGGGCACCCCCGTCCAAAACGTTTCCACTATAACAAAGCAACACATATGGTGAAGTGTCATGCTTTAGTTGCTAAAGTCACAAAATCATATTTATTTGGTCTGATGGTCTATTAAGGGTAATGTATCGCCACAGATACTATAAAAACTAATACTTAAAATGTGATATGCATCAACTAAATACTGTCACATGCTAACAGTTACTGAAGTGTACCAAATGCTTCATATATCAAATTGAACACTGTGACTGCGCCCTACTTTTTGTGCATTATGGTGGGGATTGCTTTTATGAATAAGGCACTAGGGGTAGCGGAATATGAGACAATTATAAAAAACAGACCAAAATATCACATTTTTTCAATGACGTTGACCTTAGTAATTGACCTTGACCCTATATGTAATAGTGGCTCAGTCCGTTTGATGGACCATATCGGCACTATGAGTTAACATCATTTCTTCAAACACAAGGCTCGAATCTACGTCAAATTTACCAAATAATCCAAAATTTCCTTCATTTCAAGAAAGGAGCTGTTTCAATTCTAAGTTATATGAGTGCTATGTACGAGCTAATGTTTTTGAAAATAATGAATAATTAAGGGAACGTGTTTTTTTTCTTCTGTTTTTACAATTTTAACCCTTTACTACGCTTCCACTACTGCCAGTGTTCGGTTATCGTGGGGATTCATGCCCATGTGGCAGTGGCAAACTGGCATAATGGTATTGGATCAGTTGTAATTGTAGTTTGTACAGAAATACCTGTTGATGTTAATACACAGTCATTTGAGTAAATAAATGAGTATTACTGTGCTCATTATCTGAACACATATATGAAATTGAAAGCAAAGCATTTCCTTCCAGTTCAGACTGGTATGTTTTACCAACCATAGTTTCATGGTCACTAGTCTTGTCTATTAGTAATGTCAAACCTTCATATCTTTCTGAGGACAGCTTTAACAGTATAACAATCATTCACCATACATACTTGTTACCAGTGTGTGAATTATAACTTGTGACCCCTTGGAATTTGAATACATGTAACTCATATTGGTTCCTCAAACCATATTCTGATTAATATCATGCATAATGTACTGCATGCACAGTATACTCAATACATTAAACATGGATCAATGCTATATCTTGTTACTATTGTCTTTATTTACACAGCCCATACTCTTAAAAAGAACACATAGAAACCCAAATTATTAAGCCATTAAGCCAATATTGGAATTTTACATTACTCAAAACCAAACCTATAAAGTAGGAAATTTTATTAGACCAAATCCTATATAGTTGGACATTTTATGGCATCACCCCCCCCCCCCATCAGTTGGAAGCCCCTAGGAACGTCACTGGTCACGCCAACTGCACATCGGCTTTTAATTATTTCTTGAGATTGTTTTATCCTTCGCGACCTAATTTACAGGTTGTCCTACGTAACCTTTTTGGTGAAAATGGGATTTTGGTATCGTTAAAACCAGAATTCCACAATGATTCTAATGGTGGAAACAATCATGCAGTTTGTATTTGTATCAGACATTCTTTTGTGTCAGTCGTAGGTGAAATTTAATTTATTTAAAGATGCATAATCCTAATTATAGCTCCCAAATTACTATTTCTTTGGCTTCGGGGGGGGGGGGGCAAAAATATGTGATTCGAGTCCAGGAACTCAACCATCAAAGCTCAGAGTGATCAGATATCGATTGTTGAAATGTTTTATTTCTCTCGAGATGTGTAACTTTTGACGGCCTGGCAAAAAGTCATAACTCTATGGCTCTGCATGTTAGACATTTGACAATCCGGCCAGATTTCGTTGAAGAAAATGTTGACAAATAACACGTTTTTGGGCAATGTTATGCATGTTCTGGTCACTAAAATCGCCATAGACGCTAAAGGGGCGATCCCTTGTGTTCAGTAACACCCTTCATATATATATATATATATATATATATATATATATATATATATATATATATAGCTATCTATTATATATTTTGAAAGATCTGTGTGTGTATGTGTTTGTTTGTTTGTGAGGGTGTGTGTGTGTGTGTGTGTGTGTGTTTGAAATCGATGGACTCGAAAACGACTAAGCCAATTTCGATGAAATTTGGTATTTGGATGTGTTTTCGGCCGGAGACGAACATAGGCATATTTATTTGTCCGTGCGAGGTCAACTTTTCACGTGCGGAGGTCAAATCTGTTTTTACGCCGTTTTTGCGCTAATATATTTCAGTTCGGTGCTCACAAATCGATTCGATATAGCGCGAATAATAAATTGCCAGTCATATAATTTGCACGGTTAGAATCTGTGTGGCTTCATCTTTCCAACGATATATAATATGTATGTATCCGTTTTAGTTATCTGCCTCAATTATTAGGTACAAGTGGTACGATGCTTTTATCAGGATAAAATCAATGCGTAATTTCTATGACGTCGTCAGAGGTCATAAAGTTAGATTACGTTAACTCTCACCCTGCCGATGCATTTGACTGTGTCGCGTTAACTCATCACCGGCCGAGGTATCCGCAAATGACATTGGGCTATATATCTCGGAAACGGGTGTAGCTATCGACTTGAAATTTGGTATGTGAATGTATCTTGCCCCGGATACGAATTTTATCGGGTCGCCGAGCACGTGCGACGCCAGCTTCGCGCATGCGCAGACGAGATCTCGGAAACGGGTTGAGATATTGACTTTAAATTTGGTATGTGAATGTATCTTGCCCCGGATACGAATTTTATCGGGTCGCCGAGCACGTGCGACACCAGCTTCGCGCATGCGCAGACCAGATCTAGGAAACGGGTGGAGCAATCGACTTGAAATTTGGTTTTTTAATAGCCCGGACGAAGTATCCGCAAATGACATTGGGCTATATATCTCGGAAACGGGTGTAGCTATCGACTTGAAATTTGGTATGTGAATGTATCTTGCCCCGGATACGAATTTTATCGGGTCGCCGAGCACGCGCGACACCAGCTTCGCGCATGCGCAGACCAGATCTAGGAAACGGGTGGAGCAATCGACTTGAAATTTGGTTTTTGAATAGCCCGGACGAAGTCGGGTCACCTTCTAGTATATATATATACTAGAAGGTGACCCGACTTCGTCCGGGCTATTCAAAAACCAAATTTCAAGTCGATTGCTCCACCCGTTTCCTAGATCTGGTCTGCGCATGCGCGAAGCTGGTGTCGCGCGTGCTCGGCGGCCCGATAAAATTCGTATCCGGGGCAAGATACATTCACATACCAAATTTCAAGTCGATAGCTACACCCGTTTCCGAGATATATAGCCCAATGTCATTTGCGGATACCTCGGCCGGTGATGAGTTAACGCGACACAGTCAAATGCATCGGCAGGGTGAGAGTTAACGTAATCTAACTTTATGACCTCTGACGACGTCATAGAAGTTACGCATTGATATCCTGATAAAAGATCATACCACCACTTGTACCTAATAATTGAGGCAGATAACTAAAACGGATACATACATATTATATATCGTTGGAAAGATGAAGCCACACAGATTCTAACCGTGCAAATTATATGACTGGCAATTTATTATTCGCGCTATATCGTATCGATTTGTGAGCACCGAACTGAAATATATTAGCGCAAAACGGCGTAAAAATAGATTTGACCTCCGCACGTGAAAAGTTGACCTCGCACGGACAAATAAATATGCCTATGTTCGTCTCCTGCCGAAAATACCCTAAAATACCAAATTTCATCGAAATTGGCTTAGTCGTTTTGGAGTCCATCGATTTCAAACACACACACAAACAAACAAACACATACACACACACACACACAGATCTTTCAAAATATATAATAGACTAGAAGGTGACCCGACTTCGTCCGGGCTATTCAAAAACCAAATTTCAAGTCGATTGCTCCACCCGTTTCCTAGATCTGGTCTGCGCATGCGCGAAGCTGGTGTCGCACGTGCTCGGCGACCCGATAAAATTCGTATCCGGGGCAAGATACATTCACATACCAAATTTCAAGTCGATAGCTACACCCGTTTCCGAGATATATAGCCCAATGTCATTTGCAGATACCTCGGCCGGTGATGAGTTAAAGGGACACAGTCAAATGCATCGGCAGGGTGAGAGTTAACGTAATCTAACTTTATGACCTCTGACGACGTCATAGAAGTTACGCATTGATTTTATCCTGATAAAAGATCGCACCACTTGTACCTAATAATTGAGGCAGATAACTAAAACGGATACATACATATTATATATCGTTGGAAAGATGAAGCCACACAGATTCTAATCGTGCAAATTATATGACTGGCAATTTATTATTCGCGCTATATCGTATCGATTTGTGAGCACCGAACTGAAATATATTAGCGCAAAACGGCGTAAAAACAGATTTGACCTCCGCACGTGAAAAGTTGACCTCGCACGGACAAATAAATATGCCTATGTTCGTCTCCGGCCGAAAACACATCCAAATACCAAATTTCATTAAAATTGGCTTAGTCGTTTTCGAGTCCATCGATTTCAAACACACAAACTTACAAACTTACACACAGATCTTTCAAAATATATAATAGACTAGAAGGTGACCCGACTTCGTCCGGGCTATTCAAAAACCAAATTTCAAGTCGATTGCTCCACCCGTTTCCTAGATCTGGTCTGCGCATGCGCGAAGCTGGTGTCGCACGTGCTCGGCGACCCGATAAAATTCGTATCCGTGGCAAGATACATTCACATACCAAATTTCAAGTCGATAGCTACACCCGTTTCCGAGATATATAGCCCAATGTCATTTGCGGATACCTCGGCCGGTGATGAGTTAACGCGACACAGTCAAATGCATCGGCAGGGTGGGAGTTAACGTGATCTAACTGTATGACCTCTGACGACGTCATAGAAGTTACGCATTGATTTTATCCTGATAAAAGATCGCACCACTTCTCCCTAATAATTGAGGCAGATAACTAAAACGGATACATACATATTATATATCGTTGGAAAGATGAAGCCACACAGATTCTAACCGTGCAAATTATATGACTGGCAATTTATTATTCGCGCTATATCGAATCGATTTGTGAGCACCGAACTGAAATATATTAGCGCAAAACGGCGTAAAAATAGATTTGACCTCCGCACGTGAAAAGTTGACCTCGCACGGACAAATAAATATGCCTATGTTCGTCTCCGGCCGAAAATACCCTAAAATACCAAATTTCATTGAAATTGGCTTAGTCGTTTTCGAGTCCATCGATTTCAAACACACAAACTTACAAACTTACACACAGATCTTTCAAAATATATAATAGATAGATATATGTGTGCCTGTGGTAAATCGTATGCTCACCCAGGGTGTCTGTGGTAATTCGTGTGTTCAGCCAGTGTGTGTCTGTGGTAATTCGTGTGCTCACCCAAGGTGTGCCTGTGGTAAATCGTGTGCTCACCCAGGGTGTATCTGTGGTAATTCATGTGCTCACCAGGATGTGTTTGGTAATTCGTGTGAAGATGCCTGCTCACCCAATGTGTGTCTGTGGTAAATCGTGTGCTCGCCCAGGGTGTATCTGTGGTAAATCGTGTGCCCACCCAGGGTGTGTCTGGTAAATCGTGTACCCACCAGGGTGTGCCTGTGGTAAATCGTGTGCTCACATAGGGTGTTTCTAGTAAATCGTGTGCTCACCCAGGATGCGTCTGTGGTAATTCGAGTGCTCACCCAGGGTGTGTCTGGTAAATCATGTACTCACCAGGGTGTCGATCCTGTGGTAAATCGAGTGCTCACCCAGAGTGTGTCTGTGGTAAATCGAGTGCTCACCCGTGGTGTGTCTGTGGTAAATCGTGTGCTCACACATGGTGTGTCTGTGGTAATTCATGTGCTCACCAGGGTGTGTCTGTGGTAATTCGTGCGAAGATGCCTGCTCACCCAGGGTGTGCCTCTGGTAAATCATGTGCTCACCAGGGTGTGTCTGTGGTAAATCGTGTTATCATTGGTGTATCAATGCAATGGCCATTTTTGGCGATGAACATTTGAACCAATTGGAACGTATGCGCCCTTTGTGAAAACATATCATACATAAAATATGGTCTTTAAATATTTGAAATTAAACTTTAGTTTGGAACATCCGATTTAAAAAATGTTTTCACATCCTTTCGACACAGTATACACACATACAAAACTATCACATATAATCAACTACATAGTCGTTACCTATATACAGAGTTTTCACAATCACTACATTAGAGATGCAGTATATTTTATATATGCATAATAATATTATCTTGAGGGCGCTACCATTTCTGACTATGGTTTTCTTGTGTTTATTAGCAGCAGCTGTTTAACGAAGAGAGCGGCTCCCATAATATTTATATGGTTGTCCCCGATCTCATGCCCACCCACATGCGTTCATGACCGTAATCCTAAACAGTTCTGTAATTTTAATCTATTATACTTGCGTCTCAAAATAAACACGTGCAACAGCATTCCACATACATACGATATGAAGTTCATTTCAGATTATATGCGTGAGAGAATAATCTGTACTGCCAAAGATGCCAAGACAACAATAGGTGTCAGATGACATTTCGGCGTTAGTTTATGAGTGTGGAATCGTGTGTGTATACCGAACAAAGCGATGGGATCGAATTTGTTTCGGGTCACTTGATGATAACACCTTTTTCGAGATATATGGGCGTTGCATTTTAGTGTCAGTTACGCTGTGGCATGTCGTAGTTGGGTGCAACGCCATTTATACAGATAAAACTTGTATGCGCAGTTCGTTATGAAGGAATGTCAGCGTGGGTTCGTTTTGTAAAGCAGGTAGGTAAGTAGATGTTAATTTGACTTATACTGAAAACAACCAGAATCTATACCTATATTTAGGTGTCTCCATTCATTGATGTGGAAATTTTGTAAATACAAGGCAAGTGGTGTATGCGAAAGGCCTTCGTGAGTATTTCAAATTTGCTAAATCTTTCAGTAATACTAATAAGCCAAAATTTGACCTTATACTATCTCATGTTTTTGATCATACAGTAAATTTGCCAGTCATTGTGGTCTTGTATGGTAATGAAATCTGAGGGTATTCTGGAAATACGCTCCATTTTATAAACCATCTAATGAACAGTTTATCGTGAAAATGTATAACAAATGCAAACCTGACAAAATTCTGCTAAAAATGTGTCCATACTATATAGGACTGCGCCCAAAAACGTCAAATATTGCAGCCTTGGGAGATACGGGCCGGGAGTTACCCAATGTATCTCGGTGTTCTCCACAATTTGATTAAATATTTTGCAATTATTGAAAAAACTAAAGATCGTCTCCTCATGCGCTGTTTCATAGAATCTTCTAACTTAACTGATAAGAACAAAGACTCGTGGTATAGGATTTGTAAAAGCTCCTAAAACTAATTTCTATATCAAACAGCTGGGACCGGAATTGGGCCTTATTTTTCGAGTTCAACCATGTGGAAGAGTAAGAAACTGAATTTTTATATCAAAATGTCCGTATTGATGGCGCGGATAACGTGCCAGTGTTGCCTTTTCGGGTAGTGTTGTACGATTTATTATTTTGTGGTAAAATAGGCTTTTTCGTGAAGCAAACCAGCGAAAATGGAATCCAGCTGCCTAAATAACATTTACATCTATTTTTGGATGGAAACACAACTAAACAATAGAGGTTGGACCAAACTGGTAAAAAATATGTTTATTGCCAATTACCATCAATTCATACACGTTCTTTTCAAATGATACGAGGAATCAAATCGTGCGGGTTAAAAACGCCACACGTGGTGCCTATATATATTTGCGAATATCTGTCTGTCTGTGTGTTTTCACAGGGTACAATCGAGATGGAACCAAGGCAGTCTAAGAGGGAATTCTTTTTAATAATTTAATTGATAATTGGGCGGGTTAAAATTTTCTAAAGTGACACTGTTGGTGTCGGGGCAGAAGAGGGGAGGGGCAGCAAAAAGAAATAAAACAAAATTATGAGTTGAACTATTTTAGCGCAGATTTCCACCTAATTTATATATTGTTCTTCTCCATGATACGAGGAATATAATTGTGTGATTTAAAGACGCCAAATTGGTGTCGTTTGGTGAGAGATGGGGGGGGGGGGGGGGGGGGGTCATAACTATGATAAGAATATGTTTAGTTGCCGATTACCACCAAACTTAGATAGATAGATAGATAGATAGATCTTTATTTGCACAATAATATTAAAATACAATACATTAACAAAATAGTAAACAAGGAGCAGCATGACCTAGCTGGCCGTCTTACTGCTGCCCCTGAATGATAAATGTAATGGCGTATTTACAATTTGACACAGACTATTTGGTATTTGGATGGCCAGTTGGTGCCTACTTTAATATTTTATGTATTCATTTTAATCAGGACTTTTAATCAAGACTGTGTTGAGTTTTGAACAATTATGTACCGTAATAGAGATTTTGGACAAGTTTAAGATATTGAAACACAATTAGTGAGGTTGTTGCGACAGTACTGCGTCACATTCGCGGACAGCACCGTGCATGTGACACAGGGCTATCTAGGATGTTCAGGGTGGTAACTGGGGTGCATAATAATATGAGTTAAAAGTTAACCTTGGCAGATTATCTATTATATATTTTGAAAGATCTGTGTGTGTATGTATGTGTTTGTTTGTTTGTGTGTGTGTGTGTGTGTGTGTGTGTGTGTGTTTGAAATCGATGGACTCCAAAACGACTAAGCCAATTTCGATGAAATTTGGTATTTTAGGGTATTTTCGGCCGGAGACGAACATAGGCATATTTATTTGTCCGTGCGAGGTCAACTTTTCACGTGCGGAGGTCAAATCTGTTTTTTACGCCGTTTTGCGCTAATATATTTCAGTTCGGTGCTCACAAATCGATACGATATAGCGCGAATAATAAATTGCCAGTCATATAATTTGCACGGTTAGAATCTGTGTGGTTTCATCTTTCCAACGATATATAATATGTATGTATCCGTTTTAGTTATCTGCCTCAATTATTAGGTACAAGTGGTGCGATGCTTTTATCGGGATAAAATCAATGCGTAAATTCTATGACGTCGTCAGAGGTCATAAAGTTAGATTACGTTAACTCTCACCCTGCCGATGCATTTGACTGTGTCGCGTTAACTCATCACCGGCCGAGGTATCCGCAAATGACATTGGGCTATATATCTCGGAAACGGGTGTAGCTATCGACTTGAAATTTGGTATGTGAATGTATCTTGCCCCGGATACGAATTTTATCGGGTCGCCGAGCACGTGCGACGCCAGCTTCGCGCATGCGCAGACGAGATCTCGGAAACGGGTGTAGCTATCGACTTGAAATTTGGTATGTGAATGTATCTTGCCCCGGATACGAATTTTATCGGGTCGCCGAGCACGTGCGACACCAGCTTCGCGCATGCGCAGACCAGATCTAGGAAACGGGTGGAGCAATCGACTTGAAATTTGGTTTTTGAATAGCCCGGACGAAGTCGGGTCACCTTCTAGTCTATTATATATTTTGAAAGATCTGTGTGTGTATGTGTTTGTTTGTGTGTGTGTTTGTTTGTGTGTGTGTTTGAAATAAATGGACTCCAAAACGACTAAGCCAATTTCGATGAAATTTGGTATTTTAGGGTATTTTCGGCCGGAGACGAACATAGGCATATTTATTTGTCCGTGCGAGGTCAACTTTTCACGTGCGGAGGTCAAATCTATTTTTACGCCGTTTTTGCGCTAATATATTTCAGTTCGGTGCTCACAAATCGATTCGATATAGCGCGAATAATAAATTGCCAGTCATATAATTTGCACGGTTAGAATCTGTGTGGCTTCATCTTTCCAACGATATATAATATGTATGTATCCGTTTTAGTTATCTGCCTCAATTATTAGGTACAAGTGGTACAATGCTTTTATCGGGATAAAATCAATGCGTAATTTCTATGACGTCGTCAGAGGTCATAAAGTTAGATTACGTTAACTCTCACCCTGCCGATGCATTTGACTGTGTCGCGTTAACTCATCACCGGCCGAGGTATCCGCAAATGACATTGGGCTATATATCTCGTAAACGGGTGTAGCTATCGACTTGAAATTTGGTATGTGAATGTATCTTGCCCCGGATACGAATTTTATCGGGTCGCCGAGCACGCGCGACACCAGCTTCGCGCATGCGCAAACCAGATCTAGGAAACGGGTGGAGCAATCGACTTGAAATTTGGTTTTTGAATAGCCCGGACGAAGTCGGGTCACCTTCTAGTCTATTATATATTTTGAAAGATCTGTGTGTGTGTGTGTGTATGTGTTTGTTTGTTTGTTTGTGTGTGTGTTTGAAATCGATGGACTCCAAAACGACTAAGCCAATTTCGATGAAATTTGGTATTTTAGGGTATTTTCGGCCGGAGACGAACATAGGCATATTTATTTGTCCGTGCGAGGTCAACTTTTCACGTGCGGAGGTCAAATCTGTTTTTACGCCGTTTTGCGCTAATATATTTCAGTTCGGTGCTCACAAATCGATACGATATAGCGCGAATAATAAATTGCCAGTCATATAATTTGCACGGTTAGAATCTGTGTGGCTTCATCTTTCCAACGATATATAATATGTATGTATCCGTTTTAGTTATCTGCCTCAATTATTAGGTACAAGTGGTACGATGCTTTTATCAGGATAAAATCAATGCGTAAATTCTATGACGTCGTCAGAGGTCATAAAGTTAGATTACGTTAACCTCACCCTGCCGATGCATTTGACTGTGTCGCGTTAACTCATCACCGGCCGAGGTATCCGCAAATGACATTGGGCTATATATCTCGGAAACGGGTGTAGCTATCGACTTTAAATTTGGTATGTGAATGTATCTTGCCCCGGATACGAATTTTATCGGGTCGCCGAGCACGTGCGACGCCAGCTTCGCGCATGCGCAGACGAGATCTCGGAAACGGGTTGAGATATTGACTTTAAATTTGGTATGTGAATGTATCTTGCCCCGGATACGAATTTTATCGGGTCGCCGAGCACGTGCGACACCAGCTTCGCGCATGCGCAGACCAGATCTAGGAAACGGGTGGAGCAATCGACTTGAAATTTGGTTTTTTAATAGCCCGGACGAAGTCGGGTCACCTTCTAGTTATATATATAATCATCTCCATTTTATCATGCATCCACGAGTCTAATGGACGTGGTTTAAATATGTCAAAAGTGGCGCCGTTAAAGTCATGCATGATGAGGGGGGTTGTACCAAAACTGATACCTATATATTTAGCAATAATTTCCACCAAATTCATACACGTTCTTCTCTCATGATACGATGAATTAAATCACATTTGGTATCGTGTGGGTCATGGACGGTGAGAGGAGATTCACTAGAATTGATAAGATTGATATTCGCGGATATCCACCAAAGTTATATATATTCATCCCCAAGCCATCTCCACAGTGATCTCCATGTCATTTTAATGAGTTTTTGGCGTTAAAATTTCACAATCTCGACAAAATTAAGGTGACACAATTAAATCACTTGAACGATTATATCTTCTCAACTGTCATATTTATATGGTGATGGGAATGAGGGCATTCATAGAATGAGGTAGCAAACAATATACATAGAAGAAAGCATTAAACGAATATTTATCATTCTATTTAAGAGATGCACTTATTCTTGTAAACTGAGAGACCTCGAACCGTCAGAATATTGCATATTAGAATGGGTCATTATATATTATAACACAATTGAGTCTGTTCCATTCAATATAGTTTAAAAAAAAAGTAACAATTTGTCAAGAGATATGGAAATGTATCGAAGGCCTGTTTCTTTAATTTTTTTAGAACACACTCATCGCCTAACATAAACAACTCAAAATCTCGCTCTGTGTCGGGCATATGTAGCTGGTATAGTAACATAGCAACATTTCTTTTAAACTGAGAATGTTTAGCCAATATATAGCACCATGAACAGAGGAGCACCTGGGTATTTCTTTAAAACATCTGCATCTTCACGCAGATATGATAGCCAGGTGTCCTCAAAATCTAAGTTCAATCACTAGATTGTTGATACATCTCAATATGTAAAACCCAATTGTCGTCTTTTATTTTTGCGAACTATAATGTGATTATGATGTTCATGTTTAATGTTATAACGTCTGAAGTATACGCAGTTGTAACTAAATAAATACTTATTTATTGGTGGAACGGATTAATCGCGATAAACAAAATGACAATCGACAAAGATAGCCACCACCTATATTCCATATATATGAATCATGGTTTGTGATGCTATTTGAATATACAATTGATGAGAACACGTGTAACACTTTGAGCAAGAGTATTCTCTATTCCCACCAAATATCCACAGCATGCAGAGGGTTTCGCATCAATTTAACATGGGCAACGCCGGGTAACCCTGCTAGTATATATAATATACTAATATTACTTGGACTATTCCGGTAACGAAAAGACGAGAAACACGAGCAAATGTTTATGTACATGTAGATAACAGCACGTACAACCGAAAATTTATTAATACATCATGGTAGAATATACTTAATAATAATATATATATATATATATATATATATATATATATATATATATATAATGTGTGTGTGTGTGTGTGTGTGTGTGTGTGATTTCTGTTACGAGACCAGTTAGGTCCTACGTAACACATCGTGATACATATATACAATAGCACCCAAAAGACGTTTATTACGCCCTTTCTATATGTATATATTTCTATATATATATAATGTTTGATTCTTGGTATACATGGGCCGTGGGCATTTTCTTATAGAAATGGGAATTTTTGGGACGGATTAAAAGTCGAACTGCGACCCGGAGGCCGAGTCCGGTAAAAGGTGTAGTTGGGAATTCTGGTGAGATGCATGAGAAACCTTCAGTGATAAGCCGTATATAGTTGTTGTAATAATTTGAAGGATTAGTTGTTTTAACGGAATTATGAGTTGGTCATGAATTCGTGAAACCAATATATTTTATATTCTATAATTACAATCATGGGTATATAATATATGATCATGAGCGCGTTACCATTTCTGACATTGGTTTTCTTGTCTGAAGGTGTTTTTGGCAAGTGATAGGACATATATAGGAGCTATGGGCAAATTTGATTAGAAATGTACTTTGGTATTTTCGTACTCAAACAATGTAACGAAGATCGACAATTGTGCTCTGATTATCATTCTGAATGCTATTTCATGCATTATACAGTAGCATGTATTGTAATGATGGTACTTTGGTATACAACCACAACAAAATCGGTATTATTATTTTACTTATTTTACACATTTTTCAAATCACTAAATCATTAAAGCTCCAATATGTTTTATATATGTCTAATAATATGATCTTGTGGGTTTTACCATTTCTGACTATAGTTTACTTGTTATGAGTACTGTGAAGTATTTCGGTGAAGTTGGTGCATTCGCAGAGTTCTCTCCTTAACGCGACAAACTTCAAAAGCCGCGATCGAATTCGTGATCGCTTTGCACGTGCAAACTTTGTATCTGCTATCATTGCGTATAGATGCCTTTTCAACGGGTTACCACGTGATCGATCATGCGAATACGCTTCTGTTTACATGTCGTCGTGTGGAAACCAAAAGGTTCTATCTCACATTGACGAATTTTGTGGGAAATCGACGCTGAAGGTATCGCACAATCGTTACCCCACTAAACAGGTCGGAGGTTGATGGTCATGTTGTCAGTCGGTACATATTACAAATTACTCTCTTCATTTGACGTCTCACTTGCGAACATTACTTAATATTGAGTAATACGGAAAATTGTCTTTGGAGATAGAACCTTTTGCTACAAAAATGATTTGTATTAGGACCAGAGTTCACTTGGAAATAGGACATTTTGATTCAAATAAAGTACCAAATGTGATGAATACCAGGATGCGCTTAGACTTCGCTGATTTTCAGTCGCGACTTTAAAGGGGTACTGTACGCCAAATGTTGTTGTTGGTTTCTATAGTCTCCGAGTCGGAGAATAAGGTAACAATTTTTTTTATTATTTGAAAGTCTGTTGAGTATACGAAGTAGTGTTACGGATGACAAATTTACCGGAATGCAAAAATACAAATTGTCGTTGTCGAGTAATTTTTGTACAGTTTTCAACCAAATGAATCAAATAAAAGTTATATTATAGGCATACTAGTCCCATTTAATCATTTAAGTTATTGTATCGTCGCTAGTCAGTGAATGGCTTGAGTGTTCTCCCCGTATCATCATAATATTTTAAGTGATCATGTGTGCGATCGGTTTAACAATCCAGTATCCCTCAATTACTTTGTTTGATTACGGAAATTCGTAATTTAATTGACGCCATTTTATGGCTCCAGTCATAAATTCAATTTATATCATATTATTAACTTTTAAATTATAAAATTTTAAGATAGCCTATTAACCTGAGCGTTTACAGAATACATCTTCGACTCAAATTACTTATGTTTCTATATATTATTGATATTAGATCGTTGTTGTCACCGGAAATTTAATGAAAATGGCGTACAGTACCCCTTTAAAGTGTGTGTTAGCATAATGCAGAGCTATTCATAAACAATGACCTTCGCCAACCAAACGCTCCAAAAAAACCCTCCACATTCAGATTCCCCGTGTAGACCCGGGGTAGAATAGGCCTGCCGCCCCACTGGGAGGGGTAAAACTCCCCTAATGTGGCACCCTGTTTGCCGTGGGGTGCATCCCGTGAGGTGTGGTGTAGGAGTCCCGGAGGTACTAGAGCGGCCGTATCACGTGAGGCATCGACCTGCGGATACGACTTAGCTCAGGGTCCTCTTTGCATGGTCCTACATCTCTTCAAGACGGATGGTTGAGTTGACCCGCGGCTCAATCAATCGGCTAGTCACGCGGTATGCGGCTTATACGGACCCTGGCTCTTACGGACCCTGGCTCTTACGGACCACCGGCTGATACGGACCCTGGCTTATACGGACCCGGCTCATACGGACCTCAATTAAATTATGCAATTTGCAAACTTATATTTATTAATTTAATATATTATTATGATTGTCTTTTCACACATGTATCTGTATTAATTGAGAATTTATGTGTTATGTGTTATGTTGTATTGCTCGTCTGATGTTTGAAGTGTTTTCTGTTTTTCACATATGTTTCTGTTCTCTCTTGTCTCTTTTGTGTTCGTCCTGATGATTCTTAGTGTTGAATCCTGTATGGTTCACGCCTGTCTCACTGTGGAGAGGTACCGGGAAGCTGCTATATGCAGTGGCAAAACGGGTCACCGCTTCAGCTATGTACCACAGGCCCCTGGAAAAATTAATAAAATACCAATATAGACTATACCAGTGACACTGGTATAGTCTATATTGGTATTTTAGTAATTTTCTCCAGGGGCCTGTGCTATGTACCAGTCTTTGGCCCGACCAGAATTCCAAGGGTAGTCCACGGCGGCTACTATGCTAGTTGTCGATTTTTCGCTTTACATATGGCAACTCAAAACAGAAAGCAACGTATTGGTCGTAAGAATGATGACTCACAAGTTCAAGAGAATGATATTACTCCTGTTCCAAAACCTGTCTCACAGGCAATGGATACAGCTACTGCAGTTTTTACATTTGATCAGAAACCAACAAAGGAAGTTGATTGCATAGTTCCAAAACAGAAATCTCCAAATCTGTCAAAAGTTTCGACTCTCAGTAAAAGAGATAAGGGGACTCCATGTATGGTGTGTGGTTAGAGGCTGGCCTTTGGGCGAATAAACACCTTGAGAGTCAACTTGATTAATCGATTAAGATGCACGCCAGATTTAACAGATATGATAAATAGCTTACAGGACGTAAGTTGACAGCTACTTCAAATATTATGATATGCCGGAGCCTTGCTAATTAATTTTTTGTATTCTTGCTGATTATTTTTCTGCAGGTTTTATATCTTGGCTGTTCTCATAGCAATATTGCTGTTTTTTATATTATGTTTTTTATGTGTTTGCACAATGCTCAGTTTCTTAAAGTGATGTGAAACACTCCGTTAGGGTGATAAAATAAAAATGGAGCATAATCTTGCTCAAAGTAGTTATTTCTATAAATACTATATCCAAATTGACAACTCAAATCGTCATTCATACATATTAATTACATGCAGTGAATCTTGATGTCGAAATCGTTTCGTTAGTTTATTGCTAACTTAGTCGCGTCCCGAATCGAGATGTAAATATTTACAATTGAGCGTATAGTTAGGGAGCCCGCATATGTTCTATTTACACTTTTGCGTACACAAGGTTTGACTCCCTAAAGTTGGTACCAATAATGAAACATTCTGAAAAACCGATTTCTTAAGTTGCGCACTCCTGGGGTTTAGGGGCCACTGAACCCCAAAAAGTGCCAAAAATCACTTCTATTTACACTTCCGCGTACATCGATGAATTTTGTTTTGATGATACTCCTAAGTGTACTGATTAAGAAAACACAACTTAAGAAAGGGATTTTCCTGGGGTTTTCAGATAAGAAAGGGGGTCCCATGCTGAACCCCAAAACGTGATTTTTAACTTTTTTTTATACTTTCGCGTACATCCATAATTTTTGGTCACAAAGTACTTTGATATATACTAATTATAAAAACACAACTTAAGAAGCAACTTTTCCTGGGGTTTTAAGATAAGAAGGGGATCATCGGGTCACCCCTCAAAACGTAAAAAATCACTTTTATTTACATGATTGCATTCGTCCAACGTGTGTGTATGTGCGTACACACCTGGAACGTTGCACCATTACAACCAATACATCCCTAAATCGATACGATCAACTTAAGAAATATATATTCATGTCATTTTCTGATAAGAACGAGACTTGTTACCCCCCCCCCCAACCCGATTTATTTTCTAGAACTATAAGTGAGCCAGTTTTATGAAAATTATAGCGGGAAAATCTAGTAAAATGTATACAAATGTATATATTTTCGTGAAGCTAAGACATAATGACACTTTTTTGGGCCAAAAT
Organism: Siphonodentalium dalli; assembly: GCA_032622095.1. Classification (NCBI taxonomy): domain Eukaryota; kingdom Metazoa; phylum Mollusca; class Scaphopoda; order Gadilida; family Siphonodentaliidae; genus Siphonodentalium; species Siphonodentalium dalli. The sequence continues at coordinate 196,249,686 of CP136062.1, forward strand.
TGAAACTCACCATCCCAGATGGCCACCAAAATGGCCGCCGGAAATTGAAAATGACATTTTTTCACAAATATCTTCTAGATCAATTCATGCTGTTTGGAACTGGTTGAGTAATGCAACTTTATTTTGTGTTTTGTATATTAACTGATCATTGGAGCAATTGAATATGCAATTATTGGGGTCCTAACCCCTTCCGATCCCTCAAAAATTCGATTTTACAGAACGCAGTACAAAATTTAAAAATAAATCACAATTGGGATTCTAGTCATATTTCAACAAGAAATGAAAAGAACATTGTAATGTAAGTGAGGCATATCATTACCTATGAATATTCCAAATCACTGGAACCATATATCTTACTTTTGCTCAAAATGTCTGCGAAAATGGCCGCCATAATATGGAAAATGGTAAATATTGCCCTAGGGTGTCCTGCAATCGCTTACAAGTTGTGGTTGATGTACACAATTGGCTAATCTGTTTTCTATACATTGCATACTAACATGTCTGATGCACCATGGATCATTTTTACTATTGTCACAATTGACATCACCATAAATATTGGATTTTTCTCTCACAAACTTGACATAATTATCGGCAAAAATTCACTGTTCAGGGTTCGACCATTTGTTCAAGTAAAATGTAACTATCTTTGGATTGAAACGTGTTTATTTGTTTTTGTCTATCTTAAGTGTGTCACACTACGGTGTTTATAGACTAAATTGCTCAAGATGGCTTCCAAAATGGCAACCAAATTTGTAAAAAGTTAAAAGTTAACATATCCGGAACATTATTCTCTGCATTATCCGAAAAAGGTGACAAATTGTGACTCACTTGGTTATTGTACGTGTTAGTTACAATGTAATTAACTGACAACTACGTTCTATTATGTTTGTCCCAGTTCCGCATGGGGCATGACAAATTCATTTAAAAGTTGCAGTATGGAATTTTGCGGAGAATCTCTTTTGTGATTCTGGCCATATTATTGAAAGGGAATGGGCAGAACTTTGAGACGGAACTGAGATGAACCATGATATGTGGGTATTCTGGCCCATTATGATAACAATTTATCAACTGGATACAGGGTGGAAGCCAAGATGGCAGCCAGTGAGTTACTCTATGGGCATAGATGAGGATAATAGGTATACACGGAGTTATTGTATGGTCATGAATGATGTGTGGGTATAAAGGGAGTGCCCTGTTGGTAACGGTGGGACGTATATTTATATATGTTGTGGATGTGTTGTCATTGGTGGTGTATGGGGAGTAGATTTATTATCATGGATGGCGTGTATGAGTATGGCAAGTATGGAACTTATGATTGGTCGTATATGCGGATATTGGTACATCTGGAAAGGATCACCATTGGTGATGTGCATATGTATACCTGGATTGACTATATGGTCATGTGTATGGCGAATAGGTTTACATGTAGTGGCTGTATGGTCCATGGTGAGGTGAATATATATACAATGAGTGACTGTATGATCGTGAATGTAGTGAATATGTATACATAGAGTGACTATGTGGTCATGTGTCGGGTGTAGGTATATACCTGGTGTTCGTGCATGGTGACTCGTGGCTGTATCGTCATTTGTGGTATGTATGGGTATAACCAAGTATGATCAGGTGTACTAGTACATGTACGTGTAAAAAGTGGGTGACTGTGTTGTCATTTGTGTGGTGTTTATGTACATATGGAGTGACTGGGGTAATGGGTGGGTTGTACATGTGTGCCTTGGGCGGCTATCGCTTTCCACAATAACTCAAGGATATGTTAATCAATAGAGAGGTCATGTCATATCGTGGAAAGCGATAGCCACCCGTTATCACACAGTCATTACATATATACATAAACACCACAGACATAACAATATAGTGACCCATGCATTGTATACATGTACACCTGACCCATGCCCACGGATGACCATACCGCCACGCGTCACAATGCAGGCACACCGGGTATACTCCTAAACATGACCCATAACCATATAGTCACTCCTTTTATACCCATTCATCTCACCATTGGCCATAAGGTCATCCCAGGTATACCTATTCCCCAAACGCATGGTCAAATATACAATCAATATATACATCAACACCACAACAATGACCATAAAGTCACTCCGGTATACATATGCACTGCACCAATGGCCATATAGCCACTCGCTTCATACACATACCCTCACCCATATGTTACCTGGTATACTCCTTCGCCTGACCTATGGCCATATAGTCACCCGTGTGTACCTATTCAAAACATTCATACACGATCATGGTCAATCCTTGTATACATATTCACCTCAACATTGGCCATGTCAATCCCTGTCTCCCTATTTGTCACACCATAGCCGAATAGCCACTCAAGATATACTAATACATCCCAGCCATGTCAGTATAGTCACTCCATGTATGCATATGCACCTCATCCATGGTCATATAGCCACTCGCTATATACACATATTTCTCGCCCATGACAATAATGCAACACGTGTGTGTACTGGTATAACCTACACATGACGATACCGACACGAGTCACCAAACAGGAACACCAGATACATGTATACTCATACGCCTGTCACCCCTGTATAGATGTTCATTACATTTATGATCATACAGTCACTACTTGTATACCTACATGTAATCATCTCACCATTAACCATACGGTCAGCTACCTGTATACGTATTCGACACTCATAGTCATATAACCACTCGATATACATATGCAGCCCACCCTAGACCATAAATGCACTCCAGGTATACATGTAAACCTCACTAATGGCCATTCAACCCTTCCAGATATACAAAAAACTCGCACATACGACCACTCAAACAATCTATACTTGCATATACACATCACACATGACAATTCAGCAATTCACTGTATAATCATACACGCCATCCATGATAATACAGCTAAGCCATATACACCCACCAATGATAATACATCCACGAGATATATAAATATACATCCCACCGTTACCACAAGGACACTCCCTATGTACCCACACGCTCGATAATGTCCACCCAGCTTACTCTAGGTATTCATATTCAATCATGACCGTACAGTCATTCCATGTATACATATACACATTACCCGTAACCATAAAATCACTACCTATTTATCCACACACCCCATTCATGATCATACAGACAACGCATGTACATCCCACCCATGACCTTACAGTCACTCCATATATACATAATCAACACATAGATGACCATGTAGCTATATCCATACACCACACCAATGACCATACAGGCACACCGGGTGCACCCGTACTGGATATACACAATCATACACCATACAGTCACCCCATGTATACCGATTCACCCACATGTGACCATGACCTCTCCCTGTATACCTAGATGCATCTTACCGTGAACAACCCACTCATAACCATATACCGGTAGTCACTCATTGCATACCTACTCACATCAGTCATGACATACAATAACTCCCTGTATACCTATTCACCTCATATATGATCACAGAGTAACTCCCTGGCTACGAACTTGGCATCCACACTGTATCCTGTTGACATATTTTTATCATAATGGACCAGAATAGCCAAAGATTATGGTCCATCTCAGTTCTGTCTCAAAGTTCTGCCCATTTCCTTTCAATAAATATGGCCAAAATCACAAAAGAGGTTCTCGGCAAAATTACATGCTTTAAAATGAATTTGTCATGCCCCATACGGAACTGGGACAACTGGGAATAGAACATGTAGTTGTCAGTTAATTAACTAACACGTATAATAACCAAGTGAGTCACAATTTGCTACATTTTCGGATAATGCAGAGAATGTTCGGGATATATGTAACAAATTAGAATTTTACATTTTGGAAGCCATCTTGAGCAATTTGGTCCATAAACACTGTAGTGTGACACATTTAAGTGCCACCGCACACGCTGCGATTAAAATCGTAAGTGGGGAAAATCGCAGGAGGAAGCATACAATGCGCATGCCCACGACAATATCGTAGCCAAATCGTAGCAATCAAGCACTGTTTGATTTTACCAGGAAAATCGTGGCGTGACCTTGGCAATGCGCGCGATCGTAGCTGTCACATGACCACTGTCGCACTGGTCATGTTGTAAATACCACGAAAAGAAAACATTCAAAAATGGCACAAAGTTTACAAACTTCTTGCACTTACAAAAACGAGGCCACATTGGTGGAGATGTGGCACGGCAGGGAGTGCAGGCCTATACCACATATCAGGCAAGGAGTAGAGGGCTGTCGCAATTGTTGAAATTCAATTGGGGCAGCTGAGCCTGTTGAGTTGACAGGTACAAAAATGTCAAAATTAAAACAATATTCAATTTCACTTGAACTTTCAACATGAACTTGTTAGTTTAGAACATTGAGATACATGCCATATGTATTTAGTTGCATAATGCGGAGAATGTGGTATAACATTTTGCTACCATGTGATCGATCACGTTGATAAAAATCGTAGCTGCAAACATCGCAGCACCGTAGCGTCTGCGGGCAAGCTACGATTTCTCCACCTACGATTTTCCCCACTTACGATTTTAATCGAAGCGTCTGCGGTGGCACTAAGATAGACCAAAACAATAAACACCTTTCAATCCAAAGATAGTTATATTTTACCTGATAACAATGGTCCAAACCTGAAAACTGAATTTTTGCCAATATTTATGTCAAGTTTTTTAGAGAAAAGTCCAATATTTTTGACGATGTCAGTGGTGAAAATAGTAACAATTAACCATGGTGCATCAGACATGTTAGTATTCAATAGCCCATTTTATACATCAACACAACTTGTAAGCGATTGCAAGACACGCTGGTGTAATATTTACCATTTTCCATATTTTGGCGGCCATATTGGCAGCCATTTTGAGCCAAAGTAAGAATTTTGGTTCCAGTGATTTGGAATATTCATAGGTAATGATATGCCTCACTTACATTACAAAGTTCTGTTCATTTCTTGTTGAAATATGAATAGAATCCCAATTGTAATTTTTTGTGAAATTTATTACCGCATTCTGTACAATCGAATTTGTGAGGGATCGGAAGGGGTTAGGACCCCAGTAATTGCATATTCAATTGCTCCAATGATCAGTTAATATACACAACACAAAATAAAGTTGCATTACTCAACCAGTTCCAAACAGCATGAATTGATCTAGAAGATATTTGTGAAAAAATGTTATATTTTCAACTTTCGGCGGCCATTTTGGTGGCCATCTTGGATGGTGAGTTTCAATTTTGGCCCAAAAAAGTGTCATTATGTCTTAGCTTCACGAAAATATATAAATTTATATACATTTTACAAGATTTTCCCGCTATGATTTTCATAAAACTGGCTCACTTACAGTGTTCACGCTGTCGGTAGCCAAATTAGCCAATGGGTAATCTTTTTCGAATTTGGCTAATAAAAATTTCATTTGGCTAAACTTTTGGCTAAACTTTTTTTGACCCAAAATGGAGACGGAAATCATGGAGTCAGAAAGCTAATTAATAAAAGCGCTCAATAGATCGACATTCAAGACGAAGTTAGGTGACGAAAGTACCGGTATTTCGTTATTTTCGTACTTATGAAATATCGTTCCGTGTGGCGGCTGTACAAAGGGAACATTATACAACTGATTGACATCTGATCAGTATTTTTGTTTATATATATGATTTGAAGAGAGTTGTTATCAGTGAGCACAATTAATAGGTGAATACCTAGTGGTGACGCTGTTGTTTTAAAGAGTGATTTTTTGTTTATACGCCGTCGATGACACCGACTATGTAAACAATACGAAACATGTATGCTTTGAAGAGAGTTGTCATCAGTGAGCACAATGAATAGGTGATTAACTAGTGATACCGCTGCTGTTTTAAGGTGTTTTTTGTAATGTCCAATAAATAGGAGGATCGGAATAGTATCCATCATTCACAATTTCCATCATCATCTAATCATCAAAACGTATAAGCTGTATACTGGTTATGTAATTAATTAAGACGTCTGCTTTGTTCGTGATAGAAGAGCAGTTCTTAACTCAGTGGTTACGCAATGTGTGTCATTAAATGTATCCCCGGCTTAACTTCATAAAAGATTTGAATACAATAGATATTCACCAGTTAACACCTTACTATAATAAGCCATTGTTAGCGGCCGTGGTCCGTGCGCATGGTCCGACGTGAAATCCCGTCGTATTTTATATTAATGTTTTATAAATTGATCTGCCTGTGTGTTATGTGATATGTGATGATATGTTCGTATAATATTGATTTTAAAGTTGTTTTTGTGTTGTTTTAATTATGTTTTCATTCTGAGTATAACAAATAAAGTTGTGAACCGACTAGAAAACGATGATTTAATTTGGCCAAATTAAAAACAATTTGGCCAAAAAACATTTGGCTAAAGTTTTTTTCATTTGGCTAATAAAATTTTCATTTGGCTAATCTTTTGGCTAAAGTTTTTTTCGCTCCAGCGTGAACACTGCTCACTTATAGTTCTAGAAAATGGATCGGGTTGGGGGGGGGGGGGGGGTAATAAGTTTCGTTCTTATCAGAAAATGACATGAATATATATTTCTTAAGTTGATCGTATCGATTTAGGGATGTAATGGTTGTAATAGTGCAACGTTCCAGGGGTGTACGCACATACACACACGTTGGACGAATGCAATCATGTAAATAAAAGTGATTTTTTACGTTTTGGGGGGTGACCCGATGATCCCCTTCTTATCTTAAAACCCCAGGAAAAGTTGCTTCTTAAGTTGTGTTTTTATAATTAGTATATATCAAAGTACTTTGAGACCAAAAATTATGGATGTACGCGAAAGTGTAAAAAAAAGTGAAAAATCACGTTTTGGGGTTCAGCATGTGACCCCCTTTCTTATCTGAAAACCCCAGGAAAATCCCTTTCTTAAGTTGTGTTTTATTTATCAGTACACTTAGTAGTATCATCAAACCAAAATTCATCGATGTACGCGGAAGTGTAAATAGAAGTGATTTTTGGCCCTTTTTGGGGTTCAGCGGCCCCTAAACCCCAGAAATGTGCAACTTAAGAAATCGGTTTTTCAGAATGTTCCATTATTGGTACCAACTTTAGGGGGTCAAACCTTTTGTACGCAAAAGTGTAAATGGAACATATGCGGGCTCCCCAACTAGTAGTTCAGATGATGTTTTCTATGGAGTGGTACGGTCGATTTGCTTGAGTTTTCGGCGATGTTAGTAGAAAACTATATATCTCCAGTTGGAAAAGCACCTTAATACCAACTTATCAGTTTCACACACCCGAACAAGTCCACAATATACCTTCAATGGTTCTGATCCCAATCGAGCACTCTCGCTGTGATTTTGGTCTTTTTATTTGCATATATTTAGTTTCATTTTAGTCCATTTCACGGTTACGTCTATACACAGTTGCTTCGCTTTATTCTGATTCAGTTTATCTCAGTCCTGATTTTCCTAACGGCTAAAACGACGTAAAATCCTAACTAAACACATAATCCATATTCAGATAATAGGTCAAAATGCGGTCGTGATTCGTAATCGCCAAATCGTCCGCGTGGGTAATAGTGTAAATAGACTCGAGTGACTCGAGTCGAGTCGAGTCACTCGACGGTGATTCGCCTGTCGGTAAAATGAAAACACTTATAAATATTCATATGTTTTATACCTTGAACACACATTCTAATCTGAATGCAAAATCCGTGCAGATTCGTTCTTGGGTCGTGTGGACGCTCGAGAGAGCTTAGCCGCAAGGGTAAATCCAGATTTTGTGTCGGGCCTCGGTGGACAATGTCACATTGACATTACCTTGGCTCGGGTGTATTCACAATCAGTAAAGACTATCTACTTGGACACCCCACTCATCAGAGACTGACGCCTAGTTGTGTACGACGACAATCACCAGTTGCGACATTGTACATGAATCGTATATGATATGTTCCTTTCGATCCATTTAAACATAACTATATGTGTTCGAAAAATCACGTCATTGAACGTATATACTCTGTCGGAATCAAACAAGGTACTCTTATTAACATTTAGCGACTTTTATTCGACTCTGCAAGTAACAAAACTGTATTTGGGGGTAGGGGCTGTATGTTATATACTGTGATAAAATTGTGTATACGTGGGAATTTAATAACAAAAACATATGTATGTGCACCATCGGTCCATCGCCTTATTATATATTCGCAGGACAACATATTTCGGGTTTTCGTGGGGTGTGTATTCGCTGGATGTCTGATAGTTGCAGTATGTAACTATTATGACCGCGTTAATTGCTTTCAATGTTTAGGTATGGGCCACTTTTGAAGATTTTATGGCGGGAACACAATGCCTCCGATTTTTGATCCGCATTTAGAGGATTTCTGGTGTGGTGAATGAGAAACCTGCAGTAATAAGCCGTAGTTTTTTGTAATAATTTGAAGGATTAGTTGTTTTAACGGAATTCCGAGGCGGTGCATTCATGTAACCAATATATTTTATACTATAATTTATATTTATGCATAATAATAGGATCTTGAGGGCGTTACCATTTATGATTATGGTTTTCTTGTTATATATGTGCGATGCTGTGACGAAGTGGTCGTCACAGCGAGTGCATCCTTGGGTATCACTACATTAATATCGACTGGCCAGTCCAGAAAACCACAACAAGTGCTAGCTTCGAGTTGCATCTCTTGGGTTGGAATTTTCCAGCAGAGACTCCCAGACAAACAAGTAAGTTAAGCGCAGCTTAGATATATATGATTTCGTTATTGGTGGCCCCAATTTTAACACATATCACAAATGTCCACATAAGTAGATTTGGCTAAGATATGTGTGGATAAGACATATTGTCACAATTTGGACGACAATATCGCAATTGTCAATGTTCGTTAACTGGAGAAACAACGGTAGATAGACTGTATTTTATGGTTCAATGTCTTCTGTTCATAATATCGATCGGAAAAAAAGTGTGTTATTAACGGAAGTACCCCGTTAAGAGAGATGTCATGGGATGTCGATTTGGTTGTACATGCATATTTCAGTTTCCTGTCGCTTAAATCAACAAATCACTCCACTGATAACGAACTTTCAAGCCTTGAGGTTTTGTTTTTCAATATGTATAATTCTAAATTATTGTATAATGTTCACTTAAATTATATGGAATGCTTTTGGTACTTAGATTGAAAAGATAATTTCATCTCTAGAGTCACCGGAAAACTTGAGCAGAAATGTGCATGATATACATGTATACACATGTAGAGGAGAAGTCTTCAATTGCGTATCATGCTTTTCGATGAACTACATCATGTAATTCAATGGTAATAATACATTTTTAAAATAGATCTCAAATATACTTACAGATTTCATCACGGTATCTATTGATAAACATAGTTACGTTTGGTGCTTGAATAAGACAAATATTTGTCGAGAAATCCGAAAACGGATGTGGAACATTGCCTTCGTCATGTGATTGAAGGTTAAAATGACCATCGGGAGGCGGAACATGTCTAATATGGAAACCTAATTCATGGTTTCGTCTTTGCGCACAAATCCCATCGTCACAACTTGACGTACATATTTTTGACAACTAGTGATCAACAACTAGGCGTACATATAGACTGAATATTGGGGTGTCGAAATAGATAGTCTCTACTTTCAGATTGTGAATACACCCAAGGTAATGTCAATATATGTTGCCCACATGACGGACTGTCCGTTGCAATATAGTGGGATTTCCGACAAATACTGTATATGTGTTATAATGACATTTGAAGAGGGAATGTTTGCGAGAAAATTATTTTCTGAAGTGATCAAAACTTACGTTTATATCTGTGAGGAACCGTCTATCCGGTCTGAAAACTGGTTTTTATGCTGTTGTTTTGATCCTTCTGAGTATTTATGTTCTAAAAATGGAATTTTTCGTCCTGGCGAAAGCGACTTCCGATTATATGTTTGTACGGTTTATCCACTGTGAATATGTTCGTCTCTAATCCCCACCGAGATACTGCATGTGTTGAACGGCTTCCACTCGGTCGATTGTTTGATGAATAAAAGGGTTCCGTCACGCCGTATCAGGGACTGCCCCCCCCCCACCGAGTAGGACCACCAGCTTGCCGTCGTGGAGCCAGCCACCACCAGTGGAAACGACAGAGAGACGCCAATGTCACCCGGTTGTACATGCGACGGACTTCGTATATTTGCCACCGACTCCAGAACCGGATGCATGGGCTAAGGAAAGGGCCTATCGGCCATTTCGAAAATCCCGGGGTTACCCCCCCCCCCCCCACCCCATGTACTCTCTCACTCTCGGGGACTTCGATTGGAGGTCCAAGTGGACACAGAAGAGAGCAGAGAGACGCCCACCACCTTCCCTCTTAGCTTCTGGACTGGGCCACACATAGCCCTCCACTGACAGACCACCACGACAGATGTCAAACAGGCAGCTATTGCAGTAGACGAGATGGAGATAGGTCCATCACTACCATCACCGTCTGACCATGGAGGACACCGTCGGTCAACCATGGTTTTCCACCACCGATAACACCAGCAGCGGCTCTACCGTCTCGGATGTATCGGTCGCAGAAGCCATAAGAAAGGCACGGCGGAGAATGTCCACAATAAAGAAAGCACGACAGACGTCACAGTGGCAACAGACAGAGAGCAAAGTTAGAAACTGACGAAAGACAGCAGGTACAAGAATACCTAGTCCAAATCCCAAAACAGAAACAACTACATCACCAACAGAAGATAGAAAGAAATAGAACGCAAAAAAAAAGGAAATCTTGACAATTGTTTTTATTCATGTTTTTTTAAATGTCATACCATTTCAAAAACCCCTCATGAAAATTCACAAGAGGGTTGAAGGAACGGACCTACGTCCCTTGAAAATTATCCCGGCACATCATCCAATACAATAATACAGGCTCATAAAAATGTTTATGTCAATCATGTTATGAATTAGGATCCCACCTACAATGAGTTGCCGAAAAAAATAACTATGAAGTATGCCATGCTGCAAATTCAATAACCACGAAGAAGTATTGAGATCTTAACATGCATACTCACTGAATTTCTGGCAAACAACTATATATCGATGCTATTAGTCGGTGAAAATAGGGCTATTCAAGTCGGAAAACATGTTCCGATGTTTGTTTAATTTTCAAATACAAATTGGTATAATTATTTTTAAAGAAATTATAGCGAAATCGGTTTGCGAATGTTTGGAACAGATCGAAAGACCTCAACTGCATGTGACAATCTGAAACCTGAACTAAAAAAGGAACTTTAAAAAAAATAGTTTCCAAACACTGGATGCCCCAACTATATTATGTCATGTATAGCATGCAGTCGAGAATTAAAAACAAAACTTTACAAAAGGAAGTGACTCAATGCGACCTCTCGCCACCAAGAGTACGTTCATATACTCACAAGTTTGCACGGTATGGTTTTGCAGGCATTTGGTCGTAGAAAACGATATGGTGCTAGCATCTGGACAGAAGCATGCATGTCAAATGCATCCGTAACTACACTCTGTAGTTCCACATGTAGTTAATGGGGTAGGGTTCTCTATTCAGAAGGTTCGCTATTCCGAAGGTTCACTAATCCGAAGGTTCACTAATCCGAAGGTTCACTATTCCGAAGGTTCGCTATTCCGAAGTTTTTCTATTATGGGAGTTTTTAGCCAGAAATGAATCAAAATTTGCGCCCCCGTACATTTATACACCCCAATCTAATATCTAATTTGTCCCAGATGTCGGTTATTAATAGCAAGAAGACAGTATCAGTTTATCATTTTAATATTATAGAAAGTTGAAAACACAATGACTGAAATAAACTACGAGTTAGAGATGCATTCTACCCGAACTGGCAATCTGTACTTGGAAAGAAACATCAACATTAAAATCAAAACAAAGTCAGAATTGCAGTTAGGTCCATTCAGCGGTATTCTGCTATACAGTAAGTTATAGCGCTCCAGTATTGATTGACCGTAAGAGCCCCACTGTTATAGTCCGCCTTTAGCATTTGGGACATTATATTAATCAAAATAACTCCTATGTAAATCATTTATAAATCAGATGATTTATTGAATTTATGTCTACGTAAAATAACACGTACTTCCTAAAACGACATATATGTCGTTTTAGTCCTCAGCCGATAGACGACATATATGTCGTTCTACTCGCCAAAGGGTTAAAGGGGTACTGTACCCCAATTTCAATATGAATATTATATTTTAAAATAACTAATTTGAGTCGACGATGTCTACTGAAAACGTTCCGGTTAACAGGCAATCGTAAAAGTAAAATTGAATTATTTAATATAAATTCATTTATGGCTGGAGTCATAAAATGGAGAATTATGCCATTACGAGTTACCGTTCTTGAAATCGCATATGTTGCGTGTCTTTTATCGACGGCCGTTCGCGCACATTATTGAGTTGCAAACAAAACATGTTACCTGCAAAAGAAAGCCCGTTATAACCGATTCGGGAAAAATGAGAAAGAAACAAGAGTCATAAAGCGTCAAGTATTTTATAGGGAGCGAGATTGTTCGATGGAAGAGATTGAATGCATCAATCGAAGCTGTGAGCAAAGAACTTCCGGCGACCTGCGTCTTCTCCGGTGAAGGTCAAAAACATGGCGCGTAGTTTGAAATCGTAATATTTTTGTTTCCAAGATCAATATTTTCTTCGCTAAATTAGGTTTATACGAAACTCATATAACACGAACACAATCTAACTTGAAAGTTATTTCAATGGGAGTAAATAAAAAAAATCGCCTATCTTTGTGTACAGTACCCCTTTAAATCTCAAGGAAACCCACGAAAACAAAAATCACATTAATTTTTTTAATGTTTTAAGTTATTTCCTTCATAAAAAAGAGTCTTCGTACTAAAGAACCCTCTCAATACTTTAGAATATAGAATTAACTTTTAAAATAACAAAAACCTTCGGAATAGCGAACCTTCGGAATAGTGAACCTTCGGAATAGTGAACCTTCGGATTAGTGAACCTTCGGATTAGTGGAACTTCGGAATAGCGAACCTTCGGAATAGAGACATGTTCCCAGTTAATGTTACCGAAATTTGCCTGTCAATAGCATGAAAATATCTCGCAAGAATAAATCACACAGATATTTGAAGGCAAATGCCAGTAGCACATTTACATGTGGAATTACAGAAAGTTTACTTCTCATTTCGTTACATGTAGCTTTGACAAAGTTACTTTACTGTACAATCCTTTTAATTTGTGAGAGTCTGTTATTCGTTGATTTCGTGGTTTGTGTCAAACACGAAATCAACATTCAACGACATAATTGAAACTTAAGTTGAATCAGCAAATACCAGTATACGAGATATAAATGAAGAACGGGCAGTATGTCTGTTTTCGATATATGTCGTTCATTCACGGTATACATAATTGATATGCTGATCATCTGATCCCTTCTATAATAGTTTGTATAAACAATGTTCAACGTATTGGTATCTTAATAAATGTTATTTGATTCAGCACATGCATACTACATAAACAATAAATAACTACCTCGGCAACATTTGGCATGAAACTGGTATCTATTATGATAATGATTGTGTGATGTGCTTTCAACGCCGGAATACATGCGGTCTAATTTCTCAATAGTGACCACTCAAATATGTCACGATGCTGCTATTGTATGGAACTTTTGTGTTCATATATGCTTTTCAATGACTAAATGCCTACAAAACCATACATTGAACGTACCCTTACTGCTGCGATGTATACTACAGAATACAGAAATAGAACTGAACATGACAAAGGTCGCTATAGAAATATTCCTCACATATTAAACACTCAGAAAATTCATAATCAATTAATGTTAACATTCTATCCTCTTAAATATATCGCTCTTTAAAAACACTTCTTCGAATATTTCCGTTATTTCGTCAAAAACTCTTCTTCAAATATCTCCGTTATTTCTTAAAAAACACTTCTTCTCATACAAATCGCCGTTATTTAGTAAATTAACATTCTTTATAGAGTTATTGCCCTTCATATTAAATATGAAGCTAACATGCCGGATTAGCTATACATGTCGTCATTTAGTGGACAATCCCAAGCTCGCGTGCCACGCGTGGTCGGATTGTCCATTAATTAACGAACATTTTAGGTACGGATTGTCCGTTTATAAATGGCCAATCCTTGAAGAATTGCCTGGTTTAAACATAGTCTTATCAATATAATACATGTAAAATCATGTTAACCAAACACAATAATATTGCCCTAACTATATATAGGCTAACTGTAACATAAATTTAACGTCAAATAATCATACGCTCTTTTGCCATTTGAATAATTGTCATATAATTTTCGGTTTCAACGATAATTAGCGCTTTGGAATGTATGTACCATGGTCATAAACATTATTGCATGCATGCACACATGAAACAGATGGGTTGAAGTGGGATGGCTCTGGGTGTGTACACATGGTTCAAAGTTTAAAAACTACTGGACAATTCTATACATTGGAATACGGAAAACTATCCCATAACTTGATCACATGACACAATATTAGTAAACTAAACGGCATTTAAATGAAACACAACTGAATCAGTCTCCCGAAAAATACAGATTTCGAACTTATTTTCACGAATAAATAAATGATTGTTGGATAGGTTCAGATTGTGGACCGTCAATTCACAGCGCAATTCAATCACTCGCAAACTAAACTTAAAATAAAAGATGGATTGGTTGGTGAGAAAATCAGTTTGAAGGTCATTTAAATATGACAATTATTATCAGCATAATACCAAGAATGAATTTTTATGCACGAATATTGCAATGATTTCATGGACTATGAGATAACAGCTTATTGACTAAAATACACAGATGGGGACTGTCGCCCGAAATGCCTGTGGAATAAACATTTTCGCTAGTCAATTATATTTGCCCGCCACCTGTATATGGAATGTTATATCTGCCGACGATTGGGATGCGATGTTCGACATTCTTTATATACAACACACACCTAGAAAATAAACGAAAAACATATTTCAATTGTTTGCACACATTGCCGTGTCATAAATAATTCATCTCTTTGCACTAGCAATCACTTCATACTATTCTCTGTCAATGATGTGCATGCACCGAAACATGCTTTTGATATCCGATTTCTTTTCCTTTGGTAGTGTCATACATTTTTAAAGAATAAGTACGCTGGCAACTTCCACTAATTGTTATGTACACATGCGTTTGACAATTGCGTTTTGTGTTACATAAATTTATACCCCTCTAGCAGTTATGTCGTCGATATATAATTATATAAAACCTGAGTGTCCAAACACACCGCAGTTATGATGGGTACCAACAATACCTCTTTCATGCGGAGCATTTGTACCAAATATACACATATATGTTGCGACATGCAATGACCCCGTCTGCGTTAGTGGTCTCTACACACAATCGCACAATCTCCTATTGAAATTTATCCTCCGTGCAACCATCCCTAGCGTTGACTGACAATGTCATGATATATTTCATGAGGATTTCGCCAGATTTGATGGCATGTGGGTGAAAATATGCCACCCCAAATACCTCCTAGAAACAAGCCGACCCCGACGCATCAACCACAGGGGCTGCCATCCCAATGGGGTAAACATGGGGTTTGAACCATTTTTGATAACAGTAAGGATTTCAACCGATTTGATGGCATGGGTCGGTGGCTTGCCCCAAATACCCCATATGAACAACCGATCCTCCCACCCATCACCACGAGGAGTGCCGCCCACAGAGTGGGTGGCCCGTCCCAAATACCCACTAGAAAAACCCCACCCCCACCCATCACTCCGGTGGGGGGGGGGGGGGGGGATCACCCATATAGGGAGTGAAAATGCCGTATGGATTTGACGGCATGGGTGGGTGATCAGCCTAATATACCCTAGAAACTCCAGGACATCATCCGCCCCTCCCGCCCCCGAGGTGGCACTCCAGGGGGTTGAAAATGTGCTAAGGACCTTTTCGAAAACGGCAAGTTTTAGACCAATTTGACGGCATGTGTGGGTGGCCCGCCCCAAATTGCCCTATAAACACCCGACCCCCACCATCACCCCGCGGATGCCAGCCCAATGAGGTAAAAATGGGGTATGGACCATTTTCGAGAACGGTAAGGATTTCGACCGATTTGACGGCATGGGTGGGTGATGATACGTCCAAAATACCCTATAAACTCCCGAATCACACACCCATCATCCCCGGGTTGCCACCTCGAGGGGTGAGAATGGGCTATGAACCATTTTCGAGAACGGAAAGGATTTCGACCGATTTGACGGCATGAGTGGTTGGCCCGCCCCAAATACACCTAGAAACACCCCGATCCCTACCCATCACCCCGGGTGGCAACCCTTGGAGTAGGAAATGGGGTACGGACCATTTGCAAGAACGGTGTGGATTTCGACCGATATCACGCCTTGCATGGGTGTGTGGCCCGCCACAAATACCGCTAGACACACCATACCCCCACCATCACTCGGGGGGGGGGGTGCCATTTCGCCCCAAATACCACGGATTGGACGACACGGATGGATGGCCCGCCCCTAATACCATTTAGAAACACCCAGACCCACCCAGAACCCGACCGATCACACCGGGGGTGTCACTCCGTATGGGTGTAAATGGGGTATGAACAACTTTCGAGAACGATTAGGATTTCGACCGATTTGATGACATGAGTGGGTGGCCCGCCCCAAATACCACCTAGGAATACACCGAACCGAATGGGGTTTGGACCATTTTCGAGAACGGTGAGAACTTCCACCCATTTGACGGCATTGGCGAGTGGCCCGCCCCAAGTACCCACTAGAAACACCCTGACCCCACCAATCACCTCCATGTGGTGCCACCCGAAGGGTGAACATATGGTACGGACAATTTTCTAGAAAGTACGAATTTTGACCGATTTGACGTCGTGGGTGGGTGGCCCGCCCAAATACCCCCTATAAACACCCGACCCCCACCCATCACACAGGGGATGCCACCCCGACGAGGTGAAAATGGGGTATGGACCATTTTCGAGAACGGTGAGGATTTCGACCGATTTGATGGCATGGGTGGGTGATTCGCCTAATATACCCTAGAAACTCCCGGACCCCCACCCATCACCCCCGGGGTGCCAGCCGAGGGGGTTGAAAATGTGGTAAGGACCATTTTCGAAAACGGTAAGGTTTTCGACCGATTTGACGGTATGGGTGGTTGATCCGCCCAAAATACCATAGAAACTCCCGGATCCCCCACCATCACCCCCGTTGTGCCGCCCCGAGGGGGTAAAAACGGGGTATGGACCATTTTTAGAACGGTAAGGATTTCGACCGATTTGATGGCATGGGTGGATGGCCAGCCCCAAAAACCTCATAGAAACACCAGGACCCCACCTATCACAACGGGGTGCCACCACGAGGGGTGAACATGGGGTAAGAAACATTTTTCGAGAACGGTAAGAATTTCGACCGATTTAACGGCATGGGTAGGTGGCCGGCCCTAAACACCACTGGAAACACCCCGAACCCTACCCATCACCCTCGGGGTGCCACCAATTGCAAGTGGGGGAGGTGGGGTATGGAACATTTTCGAGAACCATAAGGATTTCGTGGGTGGGCCGCCCTAAATACCACCTAGAAACACCCCGACCCCACCGCCACCCCTGAGGGTGCCACCCGAGGGTATTAAATGGGGTATATACCATTTTCGAGAACGGTAAGGATTTCGACCGATTTGACGGTATGGGTTGGTGGCCCGCTCAAAATACCGCTAAAGACACCCCGACCACACCAATCACCACTGGGGTGCTAGCCCTAGGGTGTAAACATGGGGTATGGACAATTTTCGAGAAAGATACGGATTTCGACCGATTTGACGGCATGGTTGAGTGGCCCGTCCCGAATACCACCTGAAAACATCCGACCGCCACCAATTACCTCCGGTAATGGCACAGCGAGTGAGTGAAAACGGGGAATGGACCATTTTCGAGAACGGTCACGATTTCGACCGATTTTTCGGCATGGGTGGGTGGCCCGCCTCAAATATTACACAGAAACACCCGATTCCGCACCCTTAACCCCGAGGGTGCCACCCCGAAGGGGCGAAAATGGGGGATTTATCATTTTCGAGAATGGTAAGGATTTCCACAGATTTGACGCTAATGGTGGATGGCCCGCCCCAAATACCCCTAGAAACACCCGACCCCCAATAAGTTTTATCGGGGGCGGGGGGGTGAACATGGGGTATGGACCATTTTCGAGAAGGGTAAAAATTTCGACCGATTTTGGATGCTTTTGGTTTGGCGGAAAGTCAATTTCTTGCAACATGACTTGGAATCGCCGGCGGCATATCTTCGTCTACTTATTCTCCGTTTTCTTCAACCCCCTCTCACGACCGCATCCCTGTCAATGTCGTGTTTCATTTCATCTCGAATATTCCTAATGCATCCCTTCTATTGATAGCCTAGCACCAGTCAGGTTAACGCGCCTTATTTTTTATGGATGCCGAGCCTAGAACGGTCTGGAACGACCTAGAATGGAATTTCGTCTACTTTTCTCCCTATCTTTCAAACCCTCCCCAACGCATGTCAGATGATTCCCCCAGTTCGCCATACCTACAGAAAATACTTCTTTGAGAAATGGAACCGACGGAAATGAAGTATATGGTGCTAAACATATTAAAATGTCAACTAGGGGTGTTTTTTTATTATCGAGTTATAACATGTAAATTGCCTTTTTACGAGACGTAAATCCCGTTGCGAGCTCTCTTGGGATCCCATGACAAATATCGTGTCTCTGCTACCAAGCGTGTCAATTAGCTTAACTGATTTAAAGAAAACAAAATTCATTTTGGATGTTTTTGGTTGCCGGAAAATCAATTTCTTGCCACGCGACGATATATCGTCGTCTACTTATTCTACGTTTTCTTCAACCCCCTCTCACTGTCGCATCCTTGTCAATTTCGTGTTTGATTTCAGCTCGAATATCCTTACTGCGTCCCTTTTATTGATAGCATAGCACCAGTCAGGTTAACGCGCCTCATTTTTTATGGATACCGAGCCTGGAATGGTCTGGAACAACCTAGAATGGAATTTCGTCTACTTTTCTCCCTATCTTTTAACCCCTCCCCAACGCATGTCAGGTGATTCCCTCCGTTCACCATACCTATACAGAAAATACTCCTTTGACAAATGGAACCGACGGAAATGAAGTATATGGTGCTAAACATATTAAAATGTCAACTAGGGGTGTTTTTTATTATTGAGTTATAACATGTAAATTGCCTTTTTTACGAGACAGAAATCCCGTTGAGAGCTCTCATGGGATCCCATGACAAATATCCTGTCTGTGCTACTAAGCGTGTCAATTAGCTTAACTGATTTAAAGAAAAAAATTCATTTGGGATGTTTTTGGTTTGCCGGAAAATCAATTTCTTGCCACGCGACGACATATCGTCGTCTACTTATTCTACGTTTTCTTCAGCCCCCTCTCACGGCCGCATCCCTGTCAATTTTGTGCTTGATTTCAGCTCGAATATTTCTAATGCATCCCTTATATTGCTAGCATAGCACCAGTCAGGTTAACGCGCCTCATTTTTTATGGATGCCGAGCCTGGAACGGTCTGGAACGACCTAGAATGGAATTTCGTCTACCTTTCTCCCTATCTTTCAAACCCTCCCCAACGCATGTCAGATGATTCCCCCAGTTCGCCATACCTACAGAAAATACTTCTTTGAGAAATGGAACCGACGGAAATGAAGTATATGGTGCTAAACATATTAAAATGTCAACTAGGGGTGTTTTTTTATTATCGAGTTATAACATGTAAATTGCCATTTTACGAGACAGAAATCCCGTTGAGAGCTCTCTTGGGATCCCATGACAAATATCCTGTCTGTGCTACTAAGCGTGTCAATTAGCTTAACTGATTTAAAGAAAAAAAATTCATTTTGGATGTTTTTGGTTTGCCGGAAAATCAATTTCTTGCCACGCGACGACATATCGTCGTCTACTTATTCTCCGTTTTCTTCAGCCCCCTCTCACGGCCGCATCCCTGTCAATTTTGTGCTTTATTTCAGCTCGAATATTTCTAATGCATCCCTTATATTGCTAGCATAGCACCAGTCAGGTTAACGCGCCTCATTTTTTATGGATGCCGAGCCTGGAACGGTCTGGAACGACCTAGAATGGAATTTCGTCTACTTTTCTCCCTATCTTTCAAACCCTCCCCAACGCATGTCAGATGATTCCCCCAGTTCGCCATACCTACAGAAAATACTTCTTTGAGAAATGGAACCGACGGAAGTGAAGTATATGGTGCTAAACATATTAAAATGTCAACTAGGGGTGTTTTTTATTATCGAGTTATAACATGTAAATTGCCTTTTTACGAGACGTAAATCCCGTTGCGAGCTCTCTTGGGATCCCATGACAAATATCGTGTCTCTGCTACCAAGCGTGTCAATTAGCTTAACTGATTTAAAGAAAAAAAAATTCATTTTTGATGTTTTTGGTTGCCGGAAAATCAATTTCTTGCCACGCGACGATATATCGTCGTCTACTTATTCTACGTTTTCTTCAACCCCCTCTCACGGTCGCATCCCTGTCAATTTCGTGTTTGATTTCAGCTCGAATATCCTTACTGCGTCCCTTTTATTGATAGCATAGCACCAGTCAGGTTAACGCGCCTCATGTTTTGTGGATACCGAGCCTGGAATGGTCTGGAACAACCTAGAATGGAATTTCGTCTACTTTTCTCCCTATCTTTTAACCCCTCCCCAACGCATGTCAGGTGATTCCCTCCGTTCACCATACCTACAGAAAATACTCCTTTGACAAATGGAACCGACGGAAATGAAGTATATGGTGCTAAACATATTAAAATGTCAACTAGGGGTGTTTTTTATTATTGAGTTATAACATGTAAATTGCCTTTTTACGAGACAGAAATCCCGTTGAGAGCTCTCTTGGGATCCCATGACAAATATCCTGTCTGTGCTACTAAGCGTGTCAATTAGCTTAACTGATTTAAAGAAAAAAAAATTCATTTTGGATGTTTTTGGTTTGCCGGAAAATCAATTTCTTGCCACGCGGACGACATATCGTCGTCTACTTATTCTCCGTTTTCTTCAGCCCCCTCTCACGGCCGCATCCCTGTCAATTTTGTGCTTGATTTCAGCTCGAATATTTCTAATGAATCCCTTATATTGTTAGCATAGCACCAGTCAGGCTAACGCGCCTCAATTTGTATGGATACCGAGCATGGAACGGTCTGGAACGAACTAGAATGGAATTTCGTCTACTTTTCTCCCCATCTTTCAACCCCTCCCCAACGCATGTCAGATGATTCGGCCCGTTCGTCATACCTACCGACAATACTCCTTTGACAAATGGAACCGACGGAAATGAAGTATATGGTGCTAAACATATTAAAATGGCGACTAGGGGTGTTTTTTATTATTGAGTTAAAACATGTAAATTGTCTTTTTACGAGACATAAATCCCGTTGTGAGCTCTCTTGTGATCCCATGACAAATATCGTGTCTGTGCTACCATGCGTATGAATTAGCTTAACTGTTTGAAAGAGAAAAAAAATCATTTTGGATGTTTTTGGTTTGCCGGAAAATCAATTTCTTGCCACACAGCTTGGAATCGGCGACGACACACTGTAAAAAGGACTGTGTGGCAGCTTCCACACACTGACTGTATGGAGGCATTATCTGAACATAAATGTGTACATAATACACACATATGTGTGTATCACCCGTGTACACCACCACACATATTTGTGTGTGACGTCGGTTTTTTAAATTTCACGTGGTGGTCACGCGCGCGTCGTTGTTTCGTACAGGATCACATGCTGCCGTAAAGTGTACACATGGAGTCTTGTTGGTTGTGGTGGATCTCGAAATTCGATATATTGGGTGGTCTCTTCGATTATTTCGATAGTTAAGGTAAGATTATATTTAAATTGGCAAGATATTCACCTTTGTGAGAATGTCCGTATCTATTTTGTATAACATGCATGATTGAACGAAATAATAAACTTGATTTGGATTTTCAGATTCAACAATTCCCTATCGCATAGTCATATATTTACACGTTAGATTTGTACGTTTATCTGGGTTTATCTGTTGTTTCTGTAGTCTATATGATACGCATCTTTCCGAAGAATAAAACCTATTTCTGCTCGAAAATTGTCTTTATGTAAATTGACAAATTCAACTGTATGGTGAAGACATTAACTGAACAAATGTGTGTTCATCACATACACACTATATATTATACAGCGTGTTTATAATAGGTTGAAATTGTTCTCTTTGTTTGATTTTTCAACCAGTAATTAGTGGGAAATTTATTGTTTTTTTTTAGACAAACAGTAGCATATTTTTCTACTTTTGGTAAAAAAAAAAATGGCCTCAAATGGCCATCGGGTGGAAGACTTCCATTTGGTTGGAAATTCTAATAGTTGGAAAGTTTGAGGTACCAATTAGAAAATTCAGAACGAGAGGGGGTGTGCAAATATAATTCTACAAATATGGTTCAAGGGGAGGATGGGGTGCACTTCGACATTTGAAGGTGGACACCCCCCGCCAACGGCGACCATCGAGCCGCGTCCCTGAATGCGAATTGTGGATGCCATTGGAATGGCCTATATAGTCGTATACTACGAAGTTCTATATATGTGGCACCAGGAATCACACAAAATGTGTGAAATTGGTGTTTCAAATTAATTTCATTTGAATATGATGATCATGAGCATCACTGTTGCAATAAACCTTGAAATACCACAATGGACGATCAATGTACCAAGTGAAACAAATTGTTGGGTGGTGGGGTATTTATTTGTCAATTATATTGGTGGTTTACCAAGACGATGTGAAAAATTAGCATGCATATTTTGGCTCCTCTGCTATGTATAACTTGCGTAAATTCGGTTACCGAGGGAGGGGCCGAGTGGGGGTGATGTCGTATATCTAATACATATGTAGCCACCGTTTGTGTCCAAAACTTTAAATTGTGAAGAATATTTTGTCATTCAATAAATGTCATAATAGCAAATAATGAACTTATAAATAATCTAAAATTATAAATACTGCAGAATAGTGAGATGTGTCATTAAAGTATTATTAGCATTTGGATTAAGTGACGTACATGGTGAAGAGTTATCGTTTATACTATAAAAAAGGGGGAGGGGGGTTTTATTTTCAAACTCGCCATGTTTCTCATATTATAATCCTAATATATGAATGTATCGTGTTATATAGCTAAAATTCCTCATGTAAAATTGCAAATTTCCCGTGTCAAGATTGTGCTTAATGGGGCATCGATCTGGCCATATAGATAAAGTAAAATAAAATGTCCGAACATTCATTATGTGAAGCTATAATGAGTAGTACATGTATATATTTAGCATGTTTCAAAAACTATATTCCTTTCTGAAAATGCGCTCTTTAATGTATGAATTATAATACTGTTATAGATGTACATACACTGTAAATAATATTCCCACAATGGCATGTTATAAACAAAATAACTTCTCTGCTTACAGGTTCAATGATGAAATCATGGCGGTCACGCGGTGCGACGTCGATGTAAATAACAAGATATGGACATGACTGCCTTGGCAACGACGCAGATAAACTCTAGTCAACCAACCAAGAACCACGGTGGAATGTACGAGTTAGACACAAATTCCACAATCAATGATTTTGGTATACATATGATGATGTCATGTGCTGTAATTTGGTTTCTGTGCAAGAGGAGATGACTTCTATTCTTCGTGAACTCGAGATTTCTCCTTAGAAATTTCACCGATATATATATACATTCAAAAAGACTATCCTCTTTGGAGCCCTTAATTTTCTTGTATAGTTCAAGGGATCTCAGAAAGCTTCAGTTAGTTTTAGAGCTTGTTCTTCTACACACGTGAGGTGAGTCTGGTGTAAGACAGCCAACCATTATAGCAATATACATATATATGTATACATAGCAGAGACTGACTTTCGAATTGTTCCAATACATTCAAGTTGGAGGAAAATTCTAGTTAGTGATGTGAAACCCATTGATGGAACTGAAACATGCACGCTTATAGTTTAAAATTTCTTTGAATCTCGTCGGATGACCAAAATATTATGTGAATGTGTTAAACGGCTGTTTTGTTTTGTGTCGTTGTATTATTGAAATTAAAGACTATAGCTATACTATATATCATTCGACAATCACGATTTCTGCTGTGTACCCAAAAGAAGGCCGCGGACCCCCGGGATATGCATGTTTGCTGTTTGATAAGTTAATATTCGAAAACGTCCAGCGCCGCATGTCAAGCATCAGTAGACTATAACATTTCATATGTATGGCAGGGAAAAAAAACGTCCAACGATAGCCGAACTATATGTATGGCCAATAAATATCGGTGTAAACACTCTTCGTTGAATATGATTTTTTTTGTAGGATTAGCAGCCTATTGTTTGGATCGACCACACAAATTTGTACACATTTTATTAACACATATGTGTAGTCTTGCCCAACAACATTGTGTACAAGAACAATACAAATAGTGTAATGGCGGTGAACACTATTGTTTGGATCAACCACACAAATGTGTACGCATGTGATTTACACATATGTGTAGTCTCGCCCAACAACATTGTGTACAATAACAGTACAAATAGTGTAATGTCGGTGAACACTATTGTTTGGATCAACCACACAAATGTGTATGCATGTGATTAACACATATGTGTAGTCTCGCCCAACAACATTGTGTACAATAACAATACAATCTTGTGTGGTAGCGGTGAACATATTGTTTCCTTAGTGCAAACATATTTGTGTCCATTCAACGAACAAATAAATGTGCTGGACCCAACCATCTTTGTGTGTGTCAACTACACAACTATGTAGGTCAGTTACCACACATAAACTGTTCATCTGCAACCACACAATCTTGTGCGCAACGTAGCACACATTTAATGTGTGCCTACAAAGAACAAGTTGTTTGGTCGATCCACACGGGTTTGTTCGCCACCGCCACACAACAGATGTGTGATCATTTGCCACACAATTCACCACACAATGTTGTGCTCGATCAAATGGCTACACAAACTGTGTGGTTCTACCTCACAGTCGTTTTAAGAGTGCATAACGTCGTCTACTTATTCTCCGTTTTCTTCAACCCCCTCTCACGGCCGCATCCCTGTCGATTTTGTGTTGGAATTCAGCGTTGATACTCATAATGAACCCCTTTCGTCGATAACGTTGCACTTTTCCGAATAAAGTGTCTCGTTGCCTGGATATCGAACCCGGAACGGGCCGGAACGGCCCAGAACGGATGGAAAAACTTGCGAATTTCGAGTGACAATGCAAATTCTACTCGGGAGAAAACAAATTCAGGAAGTACTTTTTTTCGAAACGTTAGTTAGGTCGAGTTTGATGCTCTCCATCAAGGTTTTTTTTTTCAGTCTGCCATTATTCGTTCCGGAACAACTAGGAACTTCCACCCTCGTTCCGGACTTTCGGACCCCCGGAACGACCGGAAAAAAAGATTTGCCGCCAAAACGGTTTGCACTTTGTCACACTTATTTTTCGAGTTCTTTCAGATTCCGTCGAGACCCCGAAGTTGGAAGTTCTGTATAGACTTCCTTGGTTACACCATGGAAGTATAATAATAGCTAAAATCTTGAGCTGAAAGAATCGCAGTTGAGAACACAAAATGTTAAGTAGTGTGATTATATGTTGTCCTGGCATGTGTATTTCCATCTGAAGTGTTTGGAAGTTACCCCACCCTGCCTCGAAATTGGGTGACGGGATTACGAAATTGTCAATCCGACCCAAAATGCCAAGTTTTAGGGCCCGTAACTTGTCCAATGGATTTTTAAATTGTTTTCCGTTTTGGGATCTGCTGCTCTCCTAGATTGTATGTGATTAATTTCGTCTGATTCGGAGACGAATAACAATTTGGTTATTGACAAACACACATGTATTGGTCCAATTTCAAACTGTAATGCCCCATGATTTACGATCTGTTTTCAGTTTCGTGATCAGCTTATATGGTAGATTTTATATTCCAAGTTTCATCTGATTCGAGACGAGAAAAATTGGTACCACGAACCACCCCTCCCCAGACCCACAAAACTGAACCGACACTGACAAAATTTGTCGCACAATTAGATCTATTTATTATAGTCGTTTAGAAGTATGTCACTATCACCAATGTTCGTCCGTTTTAATGGAGATACGGCCAAAACCCGATTGCCCCCAAAATACATTTTTTAGGGCCCACAACTCTGGTATTTCTACTCCGATTTCAAAAACTATTTTGTGGCATATGATCACCATTATCCAGTGAAGCCATACCCTTAAATAGAAGAATTCGTAACGAAACAAATCGTAAAATTTGGCCCCCCCCCCCCCCCACCACCCAAATGTCAAAATATTTTATCGATTCTGTCCATTTGTCGTTTTCGCACTGAACTGACATCGATCAAGACAACTGTGAAAACCAAATTCAGTTATCTGGAATGATACGGGAGAACAGCTGATTAAAACTAATTCGATGTGTACCTATCTATAGGGCGATAACTCCGCAGAGAAAGCGCGGACACAAGTTCTGATGCCCGTGGCCAGTAGGGTATATAGAGGTGTGCATGTGGTCCAAATTTGGATGCCCTGCTCCTCTTAATTTCCGAGATAGTAAAATAAAAAAAATTCAGATAAAGGGAGATAACTCCGCAGGGAAAACGCGGACAATACTAATTATGGGTTCAAGGCATACATCTCATTGGTCCCAACATACGTACCAAATTTTAGTTCGCTACTCCATATACTTTCAGAGATATAAAAATGGTTAAGTATAATAATAATAATAATAAAAATATTTGTTTTTTAATTTCACTCTGCCATGAAATATTGGGCCGAAATCGCGATACCTTTATTTTTAGTATCCCTTAGATGCCTACATTCGCTAGAGATTTCGCGGTCCTCCTGCCATTAGTTTCTGAATAGTTCCAAGTAAACTGAAAACGGCCCCAATAGAAAAACAATATACTTCCCTGGTTACACAATGGAAGTGTAACTAGAGGTCTGATTCCATTGATCAGATATACTTCCATGGTATCGCATTCCATGTGTGTTCTGTGTATAGGTGTGTTCCTCTTCATTTGAATGCATAGTGGTGCTTTGTGGTATGCTGGCAGACTCTAATTGACATTTTTAAATAAGATATACATTCCAGAGATTTATGTCATTTGGACCATGGAAGTATAATAATAGGGAAAATCATGAGCTGAAACAATCGCAGTTTACGGACGGAAAATATGAAGTAGGGTGGTTATATGTTGTCCTTAACATGTGTGTGTTGATCTCAAGTGTTTGGATCTCAAGTGCCTTGAAATTGGGTGAGATTAGGAAATTGTCAATCCGACCCAAAATGCGAAGTTTGAGGGCCCGTAACTTCATTATTTTCCAATGGATTTTAAAATTACTCTCCTAGATTGTATGTTATAAATTTCATCTGATTCGGAGACGAATAACATTTTGGTTATTGACAAACATATTTGTCCAATTTCAAACTGTAAGGCCACAAATATCCGCCATTTTCTAACGGAATTACGATCTGTTTTCAGTTTTGGGATCAGCTTATACGGTAGATGTTATATTCCAAGTTTCATCTGATTAGGAGACGGAAAACAAATTGGTACCACGAACCACCCCTCCCCAGACCTACAATAATGAACCGACACTGACAAAATTTGTCGCACACTTAGATTTATTTATTATAGTCGTTTAGAAATATGTCACTATCTCCAATGTTTGGTTTGGTAATATGCCGCTAATTGGCATTGTGAACTAATGACTGATTGGTCAATTGCTTTTTCAAATTATATTGAATTTGATACTGCGGGGACATGACCCAAATGACCAGACAATGCATAAATCGTGACTAAAATAATGCCCTTTATTTGTAAAAATCAGTGCAGGTCAAATAGACGTCTAACTCACGGAAACACTACACCAACACAGGGGCTTGTAACGCGCTCCGCTGCCCCCATTGCGCTGCCCATATACGCCGCTTTTATATACGCGCCTGCTTCACGTTAATGGTAGTACGATAAGGACCTATCATACTACCATTGGCGTGAAGCAGGCGCGTATATAGAAGCGGCGTATATGGTCAGCGCAAAAGGGGGGCGGGCAGCGGAGCGCGTTACGTGGTACAGGCCCCTGTGACACCAATAAATAAATTTACTCGTAATATAATAAACTGATTTGAACTGAAACAACGTTGATCTTTCTCAATTATTTTTCTGTGTCTAATTTTGAAAATTGCCTAATGTAATAAAGTTATTTGAATACGGAAACGGCGTTGATCTTTCGCTCGTATTTTTCTGTGTGTCCAATTTTGAAAATTGCCAAATATTTTTACTAATAGACCAAACATGACACTAGATTTCAAAATTGAAAATGCTTAATTTTACAGCTGTGTCAAATAATATCATTCAAGATCAAGAAGAAAGATAAATTGTTTGAAGAACAGTATCCAGCTGTGGGTGAACAAAGTCAAAGTCAACAGGGCATTTATAGGGAAGAGAAAGAGTCTTCAGCATCAGAGGGTCCCTCGTCGTCAGAGTCGGCATCATCTGCAGGAATATCTTCCCAGAATTCAACTTTGATGGATGAACCAATCAGAGAGCTGTCTCAGGGAGTCGACGATTCTGACTTTAACTCCACTTATCAGATAACAGATGTAACAACGTGGACCAAGAACCCACGTCCAGGTCAAGGTCCAGTGTGTCCAAGGGGTAGTGAGACTGAAGATGGACCTGAGAGTCCAAGAAGGAATCACCCAACTCAGGAGGAGCATGAACCAAATGCAGAAAACATGCAGCTCCCTCAAGAAAGACATTCAGAACTCCCACAGGGTCCAGCAGAAAACATGCAGCTCCATCAAGAAAGACATTCAGAACTCCCACAGGGTCCAGCAGAAAACATGCAGCTCCCTCAAGAAAGACATTCAGAACTCCCACAGGGTCCAGCAGAAAACATGCAGCTCCCTCAAGATAGACATTCAGAACTCCCACAGGGTCCAGCAGAAAACATGCAGCTCCCTCAAGAAAGACATTCAGAACTCCCACAGGGTCCAGCAGAAAACATGCAGCTCCCTCAAGATAGACATTCAGAACTCCCACAAAGTCCAGTAGAAAACATGCAGCCCCCTCAAGAAAGACATTTAGAACTCCCACAAGGACAAGAACCGTCAGAATCTTCTAATGTTAATCCATCGGACAATGATCCGCGTTATTCGGGTATGAACCAAACGGGAGCTCAATATCAACATACAAACTATGGTAATCCGACCAACACTTACTACAATGATGGAGCCCAATTGTATCAAGATGTTTATATGAGAACCACTGGGCAAAACCACCCAGGCAATCCAATGAGCAGATCGACGTATGAAGAGCGCCCATATATGAACCACCGATCACATATGGGTGGCCCAGTGCCGACTGGCTCACAACACGGAGTTCATATTCACAGAGGAGGTGCTGACACAACATTTTACCTTGGGAACGATGGACAACAGCCTGGAAAAAACTATGATCAGTATCAGCAAACATCCGAGAAATGGTCATATCCTCAACAAGGCCTTAATCCTCAGCAAGGTCATCTACCACAGGGGCATCCCCAGCAAGGGAACATACCATACGGTGTCTATCCAGCCCTCCCCTCCAGAATGAGACCATCGGCATCTTCTGAAGACGAAGGCACTGGTTAGTATTAGGTCGTATAAATAAAACAGGTGTGTGTTCAGGCAACTCCCTCGTCACTGAAATGTTCTTTTAAAAAGTTTTTTATTCAAACTTTTTCTCTCTATATTTTCCTTTAGAACTATTGGATGTGAATAACGAAAATAATTTTTCTGGAATATTTATATTTTCTGAATTGACCTCCCCCCTTGTCTTAAAATTGAGATCTAATTGCCTGAGAACACTGACTGTTTATTTCAATGGCCTTTCTGTAAAATCCTTTTAATTTTATTTAATATGTGAAGGTTATTTAATCGTTGATTTTGTGGTATTGCCAACCCATGAAATCAAGAACGAAGAAAATACACAATGGTAAATCTAATACCAACAAGCAGTCGCAGACGACGGTATCCCCCGCCGAATTATGCAGTTGGGGAAGTGCATTCTCAATAATGTTTGCGTTCTCAGTATGTGCTAAACAAGAGGTGGGATTTTGTCAAAAAGCCTGGTTTCCGAACTCATTTTAGGTACTGACATTTGTGGAAATTAGCCATGTGACGTCGTCCATTTGCACCAATAATAATAAACAAAGTCCAATAATTCTGCTGAAAATATCCGGCTGGACCTGGTTTGCGAACTCGTTCTAGATACTGGTCATGTGAACTCATATACCAAAGATCTTTGAAATCCGTTGACATTTGTGGAAATGAGCCCTGTGACGTCGTCCATTTGCACACATACAAAATAAACAAAGTCATATAAGTCCGCTTAATATACCCGTCCGAACCTGGTTTGCGAACTCTTTCTAGATACTGGTCAAGTGAACTCATATACCAAATATCTTTGAAATCCGTCTAGATTTGTGGAAATGAGCCCTAGCTGTGACGTCGTATATTTTGTTATTTGGTAAATTCGACAAAAATAATAAACAAAGTCCAATAACTCCGGTAAAAATATCCGGCCGGATCTGGCTTGCGAACTCATTCTAGGTAATGGTCAGATGAACTCATATTCCAAATATCTTTGAAATCCGTCTAGATTTGTGGAAATGAGCCCTAGCTGTGACGTCGTATATTTTGTTATTTGGTAAATTCGACAAAAATAATAAACAAAGTCCAATAACTCCGGTAAAAATATCCGGCCGGACCTGGCTTGCGAACTCATTCTAGGTAATGGTCAGGTGAACTCATATGTCAAAATCTTTGAAATCCGTTGACATTTGTACAAGTTATGACTCCTACAAATTCGGGGCGGAGGGATGGACGGGCGGAGGGACGGACAGACGGACGGACGGAACCCATTCCTATATCCCCCGCAAATTTCAATTTTGCGGGGGATAATAAATGAGATGGGGACAAAGATTGGACGTTATGGCATGTCATAAAGTGGTTGTTTTAAAACACATATGGAATTTACAAAACCACAATAACCAATGCCATCGAAATCAAAGTCATTCAAATTATTAAATAAGCTTTAATATAGCGATATGGGTAGGTATGTTAGTATTGTGTTAACTCTCCACCAATGCTAGTTGAAAATTTTAAAAGTTGAAAAATCGATAACCATATTATTTATGCTTTACTTCTAATAAAGCCTCATGGTGGTTTGCACTCCAAAATACAACTAATAACAATCACTTCTGAATTTTCCCAGTATCGAGATAGGTCGATACATAATAGATTTACCTTTTTACAACCAATGTTTGTCCTAGAAAGACTAAAAAAAGTCATAAAAATATAATTTTGAACACAATTGTCTTATACCTTCCAGCTTGGTATGTCATTTGTATTAATTTAAGTTCCAGATTCGGGGACGCTGATCACAAAAATGTAACGGCCATAGACATAATTTTGCGCTTCGAATGAGCCATGTCTGTTTAAAGTATTTATGCTTAATTACTAACAAGAAAACCATAATCAGAAATGGTAACGCCCTCAAGATCATATTATTAGCCATAAATATAAATTATAATATAAAATATATTGGTTACATGAATTCACCGCCTCCGAATTATTACAAACAACTACGGCTTATTACTGCAGGTTTCTCATTCACCACACCATAAAGCTTCTAAATGCGGATAACAAAATCGGAGGTATTGTGTTCCCGCCAAGAGCTAGTGCATGGTCCAGCCATTGTTCATACCTAAACATCGAAAGCAATTAACGCGGTCATAATTGTTACATACTGCAACTATAAGACATCCAGCGGATACACACCCCACGAAAACCCGATATGTGTTGTCCTGCGAGAAATCCCATCGATATAGCTCAATTTGACACGGCAAGATTAGACTTCCTACAATATCCATAAACAAGATCTTATATTATATACCCATGATTTTAATTATATAATATAAAATGTATTGGTTTCGCGAATGACCAACTCAGAATTCCGTTAAAATAACAATAACAACCAGCACCTAATTAACGAACCGGCGGCCGACTCGGCCGTCTCCGACCGCAACCATCAGTGGGCTGCAGAACGAAAAATATCTATAAAAGTTGAAATATAAGACTTACAAATTATCTTTTAAATTTCTTTTATTGGTAATTGACATAGCTTGTCACAGACCAAAAATCAACATTATTGACATAATAATGTAAAGGACAATAAACGAAATTGAAATTCCCAACTACATCTTTTACCGGTGACCGGCCTCCTGATCGCGCAGTTCGACTTTTAAATAAATAAACTGGAAAAAACAATTTTCTATTTATAAAAGTCCCATCGGTGCACATGTTTCTAATATTTGGCCACCAGTAATATACACACGATGGGCGTGAATAAGGCCTAAAGGAATATCCGTATTTCCACTAACATGACCGACCCATGAAAAAAGTACCCACTGCAACAATTGTATTGCCGACTTTTAAACTGCAGCAAATTAAAAAAAAAATTTGCATGAAAAACATTCACATTTAATAATAAATTGAACTTAAGCGAAATTGATTATGCTTAAGCGCAAATAATTGCGATTAATCCCAATCAATTGCGCTTAATCGCAATCACTTGCGCTCAAGCGCAAATACCACATATTGTGCTTAATAACAAATAGGGCATTCACGCTTAAGCGTAATGAATTGCGATTAAGCGTAATTGTAACTACTATCTAACCTACCCATAAGCTATGGGCATGACCTGCTGTATCACCTATAAGCAACACAAGAGGAGCAATATTGGGCTAATTTTAACCTGTTTTAATTAGCCTGAGTACTCAACAGTCAACTGTGAGTATGTTCAACAATGATAATCCCTATAATTACATCTCATATATATTTTGAAGACCTCTGTTTGTATGTATGTTTGTTTGTTTGTCATTGATACAAATCTACGATTCTCGACCGATCAGGACGAAACTTGGTATCTTGCCCCGGATACGAATTTTATCGGGTCGCCGAGCCCGTGCGACGCCAGCTTCGCGCATGCGCAGACCAGATCTCGGAAGATTCTCGACCGATCGGGACTTTCTTGAAAGCATTTTCATTGAGCTGGAAAATGATAGAGGGAAAAAACAAATAGTAGGCTGCATATATCGACCCCCAAATTCAGATCTTGAGAAATTCATGGAGAAAATGGAGTCTATAATGTTGAAAATAACCAAAGAGAAGCGGGATTGTATCTTGTTGGGAGACTTTAATATTAATCTAGGATCTGATAATAGTGCAGGTAAAGATTTCACCAATCTATTGAAATCTTTTATGTTCCTCCCAATGATAACTAAACCAACACGAATAACAAAGTTCAGTGCAACCCTAATAGATAACATATTCACCAACTGTCACCATTCTTCCCCAAAATACTCAGGCATTTTTGTTGAAGATATATCTGATCACCTACCAATATTCCTTATAATAACTGGGCATGAAAATAAACACTGCTCAAATAAAGAGATGTACATCTACCAACGTGAATTTTCAAATCAGAACATTCAAAACTTCATCAATAAGATATCCTCTATGGACTGGGGCACTATTTACAACAGTACCGACTGCAATTCATCCTATGAAACTTTCATTGATTATATGAGTGATGCATACAATCACAGCTTTCCAAAGCGTAGAAAGAAAATTAGGACTCATAACAACAATCCGTGGATAACAGCAGGAATAGTTAACTCAATCAAGAGAAAGAATAAATTGTATAGAAACTTCTTATAAAACATATCTAAATATAACAATGAAAGATACAAAGCATATAAAAATAGATTAATCACTATAATAAGAATGGCGAAACGAAGCTATTACCATAACAAATTTGAGCGTTTCCAAGGAAACATGAAATCAACCTGGGCAGTACTGAAAAAATCCTCAATAAGAACAAAAACAATATTACTGTGAAACAATTTCTACATGAAAACAAGTACATAAATGGTAAAGTAAAAATTGCAGAAAAATTCAATGAATTCTTCACTAATATTGGACCTAACCTTGCGGCAAAGATAAACTCAACTAAAGGTCCTAATGAATTTCTCCCAGTTCCCAAATCATCTTTATTTTATATTGAACCTGCTGGAGAATTAGAGATAATGAATATACTAAATAACATAGACTCAAAAAAAGCTGCTGGATTAGATGAATTTAATTGTGGTGCCTTAAAACAGTGTGCAGAATTCTTTATTCAACCTCTGACATATATCTGTAACTTATCTCTCTCACAGGGTGTATTCCCAGAACAAATGAAATTTGCTAAAGTATCACCAATCTTTAAAGCAAAAGACCCAAGTGTAATTGGCAACTACAGACCAGTATCTGTACTACCGATCTTTTCTAAAATACTTGAAAAACTTATGTATAACAGACTAATTAAGTACTTGGAGAAACATAAGATTTTATATAGTAGCCAATATGGTTTTAGGAAGAATCATTCCACAATTCTAGCACTGACTGACCTCATAGAAAAAATAACTGGTGCCCTAGACAATCGTGAGCACACAATTGGGGTGTTCCTCGATTTGTCTAAGGCATTTGATACAATTAATCACAGTATAATGCTAAAAAAACTAGAGAATTATGGATGTCGTGGGGTTGCACTGAAATGGTTTCATGATTATCTTACGCATAGAAAACAATGTGTCCAATATGATGGTCACATATCAGAACTCAATGAAATTACATGTGGTGTTCCACAAGGTTATATCTTAGGGCCTCTTCTATTTCTAATCTACAGGAATGACCTTCCTAGTGTATGTCAAACTGATTCTTTTTGCTGATGACACAAATGCATTTTGTTCTGATAAAGATATCCACAACCTATTTAACAGAGTTAACATTGAAATGGACTATATGAGTCAGTGGTTTGCTGCTAACAAATTGTCATTGAACATTGATAAAACAAATTATATGCTCTTCACTAATTCTTCACTGCCTGAAGTATTACCAATACTTAATATAAATGACAAGACCATCAACAGAGTGACGAATACTAAATTTTTAGGTGTCACTATTGAGACAATGTATCTTGGGACAAACACATAAGTTTAATATGCTCTAAACTTTCCAGTAGTATTGGAATTCTGAGAAAAATCAGTGACTTTGTTCCTACTGCTACATTGAAAACCGTGTATTTATCGTTAATTATACCCTACCTGACCTACTGTAATGCAATCTGGAGCTCGTCAACCATAAAAAATCTTACTAAAATCAGAAAAATTCAGGAGAATGCCCTAAAAATTATCTCAAATGGTACTAGTAATATTTCCACATATTGCAGACAAGCCAAACTACTAATGCTTGATGACATTGGGAACATGCAGCTAATTAGAATACTGCATGACTACCAAACACATGCACTACCCGATTCCTTATCAAAATTATTCACAAACCTAGCAGATATACATAGCCATAATACTCGCTCAAAATCAAAAGGTAATCTATATCATGAATTTAAAAGGACCAAACCCTAAAAAAATGCAATCTCAAACAAAGCCCGAGTATTATGGAATAGCCTCCCTGAAGATTGCAAATTACGCATTGAAACATGTATTGACTACCCCAAATATCTAAAAGATCACTTTATCAATAGCTATAATGTATCATAAATGATCCATATGTGTTAATGACCTTCTATATTATTCAAATTCATCAAAGGACAAAAACAAACAAACCTCCATATTCTTAGCCCAAATCAACTGAGATCCATTGGTAACTCAGTCACATCCTTACACATTCATTAAATTGAAATAATAATGTTTCAGGAAATCAAGTAACATATAGTTCTATTGCTTATGAGCAGACCAGATCTCGGAAACGGGTAGAGCTATCGACTTGAAATTTGGTTTGGGTAGAGCTATCGACTTGCAATTTGGTTTTTGAATAGCCCGGACAACGTCGGGCTCATCGGCTAGTATATATATATAATCACTGCATCCCAAAATCCAAAGAATTGATGTCTCCTTCCCGGAACTCTAGTGATTTTTTATATGATGTTTTTTAATGTATTTTTGCACAGATTTGGGCCATTACTAAGGTCATAATACTATAGCATGTGGTGTCATTGCATGAGGGCTTGCTTACCTCATATGGTTTACTTATTGTCTTACATGAGGGGAAAAAACCCTATTTTCATATTATCAGCATCCATGTCCCAAAAATTGGTGTCTCATTCCTGGAGCTTTGGTGTCTCAGTCCTCGAGCTCTAGTGTTTTTTTTTAATTATTAAATCAGCATCTCTTGCACATATCTATAGTATTTCCATGATCATATAGTGTGAATGTGGTGTCACTGAGGGCTTAAATTGCTTCCCTCATATGGTGTGCCTGCATGTATACTCAAAAATTGAAGAAAATCGAAGTCGCACCAACTAATGCTGAAGGGGTCACTCTCACCAAAAAAAGTGCTGAATGGTACACAGGGTTTGAAAATGTGCTGAAGGGTACACATTAAGGTTTGTGATCGCCACTAACATCGTTACTTAAACTGTGTTTCTGAATGTCTGGTGCCCATTAGCAGTTTGTTTTCAGTTAATTTTAATGTTCATTGGAACGTAAACAATTATTCTCTAACAGAAATCATGGCAGATACGAGAACTAAACGTCATTTAGAACGACATTTAAAACCCTGTGTACCTTCAGCACATTTTCAATTCCTGTATACCCTTCAGCACTTTTTTTGGTGAGAGTGACCCCTTCAGCCCAACTAATATTTACAAAGGATAATATAATACTATCACGAGTCGCTCCAACTAAAACAGAAGGTAATACTATTGCGAGTCAGCCATTTTGATAAAGAAGGTGGGCTAGCTCCCTTGCCCATCCAAACCCATGAAAACAAGAGGTGATATGTTAATAGGAGTGAAGGTTAAGTTATGGATAAACCTATTTATTCACCAGGGGTGTTTAGTTACATATAACCATGAATTGCGCTTAAGCCCAAATAATTACGCTTAAGCGCAATTAATTATTAAATGTGAATTTGGCCTCCCATAATAAGGGGTCTTTATATAGACATCTAGACTAGAATTACATCTGCTGGTACTTGCGAAAATTAGTTTATTAGAAATATGTATTGCTACGTGAGACCAATATTTATATAAATAGCTTCAAGTATTTGGGTTACTCCGTGATTATATATTATAAGGAACAGATGGAGTAACGTAGCATTATACAGGCCAACTGGGAAGACTGATAAGAAATAATTCTTAGATGGCAGTAATGCCCTAAACAATCGACTCCTTAACCATAGCATAATTATGGGTAATTTTTCAGGATTTAGTCGGAAATATGGCTCGTTGCCATTCATATTTCCGTTATTTAATGAGTGTCACTTGCATGCAGACACCTACAGCTGGGCATCTTGAAAATCTTGAAAAGAAGCTATATTATCGTGTTAAACAGCGTTTTAATATGCACTTAAACAGTGTTCGCCCTGCCGTTAGCCATTTTAGCAAATTGCGAAAAAAAATACGAAGTGGCTAAAATAAATATGCTGGTGGCTAACAATATGGCTACAGGCACTTTTCGTGTCGACCGCGGACTGAACGACAATTTATTGTTAACAAAAGAAACTAGAATGCACTCAGAGAGATGCCAACGTGCGCAAAAATGTAATAACAAATAATTTAAAAAATAATTTCACTGTATTTAATTAATTAATTTAATTTAATTTAATTTAATATTAATAAAAAAGACAATTACAATCTTCAATAATTTAATTTAGGGGACAACTATGGGCAGCCATTCGGTCGGAAATTACATGAAATAAAAGTTAATAGTGGTTTGTGAAAACAATAGTCTCTATTTTCAAACCAATATACTCCATTTCCAAACCAATAATCGTTCTTGGATTCAATAAGAGACAGTTCCGTTTTAATAGATATAGATTCATAATCAATGTTGACCGATGCAAAATTAATGTTCTATTTTAATTTAATAGTATTCATTGTTCAACTAATATCTAACAACACACAACTAGTAAGATTCGCGCATATTCAATAAACTTACATTCCGTTTCAATAGCCATATTTTCTTAATCAATAAAGATATTTCAAACCAATAGACAATTTCCCACGATCAATGATTATCGTTATAAAACTAATAGACCTTATTGTCATTCTTATATTTTAAAGATATAAATTATCACCAATGAAAAATTAATGACGTTCTTTCAATTCAATATCTAATTGCGCAATCTACTATTTCCGATCAAACCAATGATTAGGAATTCGAAATCAATTATTAAAACGCGAAAGAACGCTAGGGGTCTCTGATGGCGATGTTTGAAGAAACTGTATTCATGTGTCGTCAGAAATATATAAATAAACATGGGAATTCCCAATGTCATGTCGGTGTGACGATTTGCAGTAGTTCACTCGGTGCAAATAAAACGACGATACATATTCACTATTGTCCACTATAACACAGTGGAGTAGATTAAACAAGAAAACTAAGATGCATGCATCAGATCGCCCGTGAACTATTTATCATATAATTCTTGTAGCTATCGATTATACATTTTGGAATATCTGTCTGTATGTATGTGTGTATGAATGCACGTATGTATGTGTGTTATAGACTCGCACACTGCTCGACCGATCCGACTCGGATTTGGTATTTAACGTGTCAACCTGACCTCGCTCATAGGCATGTTTCTGGACCTTGACCGATCCGACTAAAATTTGTGTGTAGGACTACTTCGATCCCGGGAGAAATATGGACGGGTCCAATTTCACGTGCGACCGTGTTATCGAACGTGCTGATATAGGCATGTTTCTGGACCAATTGAAAAATAGTTTGTACAGATAAACCCACGGGAATGGTCAACGTCGCATTTTGGACAAGCTCTGTGCACTCATTCTCCACTCCAAATCATCAAAATCACCGCAAACGGCACATCGGGGGGTTAATGCAGGCACAATCTTTATATTGACCATATTTGGAGTTGTTAACCGACTAATGCTCTTTATTGTCATCGGCGTTGCTAAACGCTCCTATGTGCCTACGAAACTGCGGACGCAAAACGCGAAATGCATTTATCTTGATTAAAAAGCCAGAATTAACTCATCGGAAAGCAAAACATGCGTGTTGTGTGTTTCTTATGTCTGTCGTTCCTAGGAACGGAGAAAATTTTCAATCATACATCTTTTAGGGACGGGTACTGCGTGTTGTGTGAAAAAAAATGCGTGTTGTGCGATTCTTATGTCTGTCGTTCCTAGGAACGGGGAAAATTTTCATCGGGTCAGTTTTTCCGCCCGATGTATCTTAAATCATACCTCTTTTAGGGACGGGTACTGCGTGTTGTGTGATTCTTATGTCTTCTTCACCTTGAAACGGGTACCCACAAATTATATATATATGTGTGTGTCCTTTATAGACTCGAACCGATTGAGCTCAAACTTGCTACCTACGGGAAGTGTCATGGACGGGTTAAATTGTGACCCCGACCTGACCTTGACCTTGAAAATGATCAATTCAAGGTCAAAATCAGGAAAAATGCACCTCATGTTATAAACAAAAAATGAATATTAACTCATTGAAAAACAAAATATTTAATTAAAAAATTACTTTAAAAATTTAAAAATTGTCATGTTTCTGACGAACGCCGCCATTGGCGGGCTAACCTGCTAGTATGATATATTTCTAGATTTAGTTACAAACTTTATACCTGTATATTGTACAAATAAATGTTTGACAAATGTATCTATATCAATATTACCATAGGGGTCATTAAAAATTAGATACGACGAAACAAAATTTTGAAGGGTGCATGTGATTGTGAGGAATAATAAGATCATAGGTAAATTTAATTTATGGACGCTTGTTAATTTTCATTGGACTACATGTATCAGGTAAATTTTTATATTTCAAATGATGACAGGAATGTGGAAAGTTGAACTACCCAAGTAATACTGGCTATCCGCACGAAGAGATATACATGTATATAAAAAGCAAAATAGAAGATGCTGCTGGCGACCATGTTTTCCAAAGAAATTCAAATCATTTGATAGCTCCCATCTAGTGGTCACCCCGAAGATTAATATGAAGTTTGGTGACTATCAGATGAGGGATGTGGTCTGTAGGGGTGCTAAAGAAAAGAATTCAGTCATACAAAGAGTAAGATGCAAAATTGCTGTCTGTGGTCATGTTTTTAACGAAATTCGGAAAAAAATAGATCACTCTCATCCTGGTTATC
The DNA here is from genome assembly GCA_032622095.1 of Siphonodentalium dalli. NCBI lineage: Eukaryota > Metazoa > Mollusca > Scaphopoda > Gadilida > Siphonodentaliidae > Siphonodentalium > Siphonodentalium dalli. The sequence goes on from CP136062.1 coordinate 196,290,033, forward strand.
CAGAAAATCATTGTGGAATCTGGTGACGATCGGACAATGTATGTCGTCTGTAGGATCAACCAAATTATTTAGCCATAAAAATAGTAAAACTCAAGATCACCGCTGGCAGTGATGTTTTCACAAGGAAATTTTGAGAGAAAAAATATGGCTCCCATCTAGTGGTGACCCAAAATATCCACATTAGAAACAGTTCTCCAATAAATTCTGGCTGCAGGGTGCGCCAATTGATTCAAATTTGAAATTTGGCAGGATGTACTGCTGGTGGCCATGTTTTCCCCGCAAATTTGATAGACTAATGAACAAAACCACCGAATCCGTTGAATCAATATACATATACACATATATATATGCATTGTTATCCACACTACTGGTATATAAAGGTACTGAAAATAACTATATTATACTAGTATACACAAAATAAACCATATATTACGGCTATGGGTTCTAATATCCGAACATGACAGCTGAGAACTTGGTGTGAATTGAAGAGTAGTGGGGTCTCGAGAATATCTACTCCTCCACGTTAGAAACATGCCATTAAATAGCATAAGTATAATCTAGCTCGAAGACAGAAGTGATCCATCAAACCGCTCTTAATTCAACCAGGTCATCACATCCCATGTATTGTCGATCACATGATGATCTAGGTACCGGTATCGATACTTTGCTAGTACCGTGGTTTCTGTACCGGTACTGGCAAGCCATTTTATAGTTCTAGGAATATCTGGAGGTAACACAGTGCTGAAAATCACAAGCCACGAACTCTATTATTAACATGAACTAATGATAATTTGATATCAGAATAAAGAAACTATTTCGGGATATTAGATACCATTTTGGAATATACTAACAAACTTTCCCGTAGAGTTTAGTGATGCGCAAATGACAACATAGACAATTCAATCAACCAAAATAGAACTATTCGTTGCACACGTTTTGTGGTTTTAACTTATTGTTCTTCTGTGTGTGATAAACTGATAGAAAGTAACGCGACACACGTCGGTGGTTTTCACTTCACAATATTCAATCAGATTAAATGTATTTGCAAAGTCGCGCGGTCGGCCAGTTTAAATCTAAACAATATTGAGTCAAGTTAGGCAACAATTTCTCTCCACGAGTTCCTATACCAAATATGAACTATCATGTCTATTCAACAAATTACATGTTCACTGTGCACGGTTCGTGGATATTCGTTCCCAATTTTATTATATAACTGGAGGTTCCATGAGTCCCATTTAAATTCAAAATGGTCCACCTTATATATGCAAACTGATACGACATGTGAACGGGTACGCGTGTATGTGATTAATCAAAACGTGTGGGCCATACTTGTGGGTGGGGTCGTTGGTGAATACATGATAAGAAATTGTAACTGTATAATTGCCACAACTGTATAAAGGCAAAAACATAAGTTGCAATCACAAGTTCCCAACACAAAATAATCTTTGAAGATTAAAACAATATCACAAGGCCGTGCTTTCAAAGAATTGGAATTCAACCATTGAAGAGTTATAATAGACACATCAAAACCAGGAACCACCCTTCCGTGACCGACCTCTCACGCCATGAATACAATCACGATCGATGTGCATCGGGTGTTGTTTAAAGAGCGTAAACTTGATACTACTGTATTTTGCCAAATAGCCCGCTGATCTACGAACGTGCATATATGCAACCACAGTACCGAGTACCAGCGGATCTGCACACCAGCACCGTTACCGCAAACAAATGCCCGAGTACGCGGTACCGGTACTGCGTACCGTTGAGAAGCCTGGGTGGAATTGTTGTATAAAAAACAGCACTAAATGTAAATATAAAATAAAACAGTGCTACATCTTATTACAGATTATTTCCACATATAATCAGTGACTACAGGCAGTCTAACAAAATAAAGTTTCAGTGACACTCGATCCGAAGAGGGGGATAATTTCATCTGTTACAGTCAATGGAGCGATTATGAATCTGGAAAGCTGAAATTTCTAAGTAATACTAGATATCGACATGACGAGTATAGTTTGTTTCAGAACGAAAAAGTTGAATAAAATCAACACATTTGTAAATTTAAAAACAATTCAAACGTTATTGTATTCCATGTCCCAGCCCGGACATATACACCAAATTTCAATAATATTCATTGAGAAACAACGGACCAAACGCCATATAACACCCTGTGTACATCTTTTATTCCGAGCCGGCCTTTTATTCCGAGTTGGCACACGTCTACTGGGGCGAGTTAGCCCTGGGGCGAGTAGGCCGATTCCGGCACCTTCTATAATTTGCAGCAGGTATCCGTTTACGCTAGTTTACGCGTAATTTAATTTAGAAAGTTCCCCAATTAGTATCGTAAATAGAGCGACTGTATTTGACAGAGACTGCCTCTGTTATTGATTATCATGTTGTTATAATTAAAAAACGACAAATGCACATGCCGTTCAAACGTAGTAGTCTGTTTTCCCCATGTTAAACGACATCCGCAAAAAACAAAAAACGCTAACCTACTGCAAATGTTTTACACGACAACTGTTAACATATTTGGGCTGAATTCATCTGATGTGGTACGATTCCTCAAAATAAACAACAAACCATCGTTACTTGGAAATGTAGTTTGGGCTAACATTTACACAAATCCCCCAGCTCCTCTATCCTGACACACACGTCAGATGAGAAACAGCCATCAGAGTAACGCCCAAATATGACGAAATAAAAATTTCAAGACAATTATTAATTTGTCTGACTAAAGCATGAAACTTTGCACATATGCGGACATATGTACATATTTACATACGTATTGGTATTAGATATGGAGAGTGAATTTAGTGATGCTACCCTGCATAGCGGGCTAGCATAACTAAATTCACCCTCTGGGGACCTCATTCTGCTTAGGCCTCATCTTCTGGGAAGTAACTATGGTATCAAATTAACATTGTTTTTAGTTACGTTTCCCATCTGGGAAGTTTCTATATCCCCTAATTTGCAGAAGATAAAATCCATTATCGAGGCTCCAAATGGGTGAACATCACCAACTTCAACTGGGGAACTTCAATCTGATCCTAGGACTGCCATAGCAGTTGAGGGCCCTAAGCAGAATGAGGTCCCCAGAGGGTAAATTTAGTGATGCTAGCCCACTATGCGGTGTAGCGTCACTAAATTCACCCTCTGGGGACCTCATTTTGCAAATGACAGACACGCTATTTGCAGGCTTGCACTCAAGTCTATATAGGCCCATCAAATGAGGGAAGCAATCCCCAGTGATCCCTAGATACCGGTACCTTTTATGACCATGGAAATGGTATAGATATGTGCAGGATTTGTCTCTTTTATAAAATGTAATAGATCTCTGGGATGGAGACATAAATTCTTAGGGACAGGGATGCTGATAATATGAAAATATGTTTTCCCCCTATTTCTATTCAATAAGTACATGTACACCACGAGGGAAGCAAGCCCACAGTAACCCCTAATTCCCCTTCTATGACCATGGAAATGGTATATATTTGTGCAGGAGATGTCCCTTTAATAAAATATACTAGAGCTCTGGGAATGAGGCACCAATTTTTGGGACACCAGAGACAGAGATATGCTTTTGACTTTTCAACTTTCGAGTCTGTATGGGCTACTACTATGGGCCCATAATAATATACTATGAGATGGACTGCATCATTCACAATCAGAGGGAAGTAAAGGAGTGTTAGGTACATGTATTTGCGCTTAAGCGCAAATCATTTACACTTAAGCGCAATTGATTTTCGCTTAAGCGCAAACAAATTGATAGACACATATTTGTGCTTAAGCGCAAATGACATTCGCTTAAGCCCAAATGATTTATGCTTAAGCGCAAATATTTGCGCTTAATATTTGTGCTTGAGCGCAAATAAATAACTAGAGGTGTGACTGTTTAATGGGACTACTGATACCCCCCTGTTTTTAAAATACTAAAATGTTTCACATGTCAGTAAACATTTAGTTAAAATAATAAAATAACAGTTCCCGTTGCAGGTGTACAACCATAACCCTAATATTAAACCTATTGACCGAAAAATGTAGGAATAAAAGCTTGGACAAAATTATGTTTGTTGCGAAAAACATTCTAAGTCGAAAAAGGGGAATAACTCCACACAAAAAATGTCGAACAGACGTCATAATCGCAGGTGCACAGGTTCCCATAGTACTAAATATCAGTGCCAAGATTAAAAAACATTGACCGAAAAATGTAGGAATAAAAGCTCGGACAAAATTATGCATGTTGCAAAAAAAGTTTCTAAGTCGAAAAAGGGGGATAACTCCACCAAAAAATGTCGGACAGACGTCATAATCGCAGGTGCACAAGTTCCCATGGTACTAAATATCTGTGCCAAGTTTTGAAAAAATTGGGAAAAATGTAGGAATAAAAGCTCGGACAAAAGTATACATTCTAAGTCGAAAAAGGGGGGTTAACTCCAAAAAAAAAACAAGTCCGACCGACGTCATAATCGCATGTGCACAGGTTCCCATGGTGGTTGATGTCTGTGCCAAGTTTCACGGAAATTGATTAAAAAACGACTGAGAAAAACTCCGGACAAATTTGTGTCCACGGACGGACGACGGACGGACGGACGACGGACGGACGGACGACGGACGACGGACAAGCTGACTCCAGTATACCCCCCCCCTAACTTCGTTGCGGGGGGTATAATACATGTGAAAAGGGCCTCCCATTGTGAGAGGGGACTCTAAATTTCTTGAACATTGAAATTCCCTTTGTTTGAGAATTTGTACATGTTTATATTGAATATTCTCAGTAAATAATTATTCTGTGTGTTTCAAAAGAAATCAGAATAAATTGGTTATAGATAACAGTTAATTAGATTGACTCCCCTCTTCCCAGATGCATCCTTACTGTGGAAGACCGATCGCCCGGCGATTCACCCAGGTCTGTTGGATGGCTCAAACGACTTTTCCTACTATGGCCAGTTTGCACCCTTGATTTGAATGACACATTTAATTGTTTCGTACCATGTTTTTGGTCATTTCACACCATTGGTATGTTTCGTTGATTCCCAAAAATGATGAATGGTCATTCGTACATGTATGTGAAAAATTATTTTAATCGTGTTAACTTAATGAAAGCGAACATGATCATGATTTAACGTTCGTGATGATGACAACCCGACATTTACATGTTAACATATTTCTTTCTTTTTTTTTCGAAACAAAATGAACAAATTGAAATTGTCGCAACAAAGTTAAAGATGCATAATCCGAATTAACGCTTGAATATTACTATTTCCTTGGATTCGGGGTAAAACATATTTGATTTGAGTTGAGGAACCCACCCATCAAAGCTGAGAGTGATCAGATATCGATTTTTGAAATCTATTATTTTTCACCATCGATAATTTTTAGTGGCCCAATAAAAAGTCGAAAGAGGACGGATGAAGATGGATAACTCAAAAAGCAAGTGGCTGTTGTTGTGTCAGATATTTGACAAACCAGCAAAATTTCATTGAAGAAAATATTGATAAATAACAGGTTTTGGGCAATTGTATACTATATTTGACTGGTTAGCATTATTTTTGGGGCATAAATCGATTCTGGTAAACGAAGTGGCATTTCAAAAAATGGTGTTGTTGTTGTTGAAATATGATGATATGGGAACCATCGAATCGGACTGAGTACCTTTAATGTCATTTTAAAAAAAATAATACCGGTATACTCAAAGGTACGAATTGTCGAAATGATACAGGAACTGGTATGAAATGTCCAGAACCCTGGTGCGAAACATCTCTATGTCAAACTTCCATGGTATGAAATGCCAGCAACCTATTCATCCATTGCACATTATCATTCATTTCCAATGGGCATGGATACGAGTCTCCCATTGGGGAGGGGGGTCCACCTTGATACATGTATGTTCCGACAGCACCCCCTTGGAAGGAAGTTTCCTACAGATGGCTACAGGGTACATGTATATCGGTCCAAAATTTGTTCGAAAATTATTAATTAGATATGACATTTTTGCACGGTATGGCTTGTTATAAAACTCCATTTGTACTTAGGTGAATATCACTTCAATTTGACCTAAATCGAGTAATATCATTTTACGACATCACTAATTAAGAGTAATACATGTATGATTTTATGACATCACGATCTGAGTAATACACGGTATGGCTTTGACATGGTGCAATTCTATTTCACTGTTATATAGAATAGGCATAGATACCAATTTTTTGTGATGTCACTCATTAGAAAGAGTTGTCAATATTACACTGTTACTAAGAGGCGAACTACCGTAATTAATATATACTTCTAGGGTATTACTTGGTTGGTTTGATATTATAGGCCTGATTTCAGCCCTCAGTAGTCTCATATCAGCCTTCGACGTCAGGCTGGTTGTGATATGAGCTTACCCCAGGGTGATATAGGGCCTAATATCAAACCAACGATGTTGGCGCTGCTAGTCTACATGGTCACTGTCTGGTTGTTCCCCTTGCCGAGGAGATATAAATGGGTACAGGACGTTTTGTATCGTCTTAAGTCATTTCGTACCATATTTTTGGTAGTTTCGTCTGGTTTCTTACCATATTTTTGGTAGTTTTGTACCTTATTGTTTGGTCGTTTCGTACCATGTAGGAAATCAATTGGTCATTTCGTACCATGTTACTACATGTATGTCACACCATATGGAAACAAATAAATGATTTTCTACAAAGTACGAAATAAAAAACCAAAAATTATGGTATGGATGGAACGACCATGGTTATGGTATCGAATACTGAAATAATGAAGAAGTCACTGCAGTTGTATATATCATTTATGTGGTCACAATATATGCATGTATAATGCAACATGTAAGTTGACATGACCTCTGTTCTAGTTGGCTTATGATTGAGTTCTGAAGTGCTCTTCGCACTGTCAGGTTTACTTGATCAATACTCCAGCAATGTTCAGAATCCTATTCCACGACGCTCGTATGAAACGTCTAGAAAATAGAATCCATATTTAATAAATCCTTCAGACATTCAGTTTTACCGATCGCCTGAATCAACATCTGACTGTTCGAAGCGGTTCCACTCAATTGTTGTTTTCAGAAGAAGTCGTCGCAATGTACAGTGCTAGTACGCACTACGCAGTAGATCGAACGATTATCTTACGGTGTTCGAGATGTTGTTGTTGTTATTGTTGACATAATCATATTCATACTGCTGTTGTTAGTACTTGTCACACACACCCTAAGTTCTCCACCGGATTTTGACAGACAATCCCTGCAACTCTTGGAACAGTGATAATCACAGTAATACTGACAGTGAATGAGTTATAGATACTGACAGTGATACATCAACATCATACAGTCCTCAAATTCGGTTGCTTAATTCAGATCTTCGTCGGCATTCTGGGTCAATATTAAAAACAAGCTCTCAAATGCATCTTCGGTATCTGCTACAGGTACAGGATATAGTCCAGAGTCCGTATATCATCGCAGTTTTCATGTTCAGGGTCATTTTCTGACGCGAAAATGTTTGAGAACATGCATTTTTTTTTTGCAGCGGGGATATCCCATGTTGACGTCACGGATTTTGCAGTTAGGTGACTCCAGCAAGATTGGTGGCGCCCCTAGCGTTAATTTAATATTGGTGGCGCCCCTAGCGTTCATTGGTTTGTAAACGGAAGCTATTAATTCTGTAGACTCGTCCATTAATTCAGCATTTTTAGTCATTGGTTTCACCGGAAATAGTTGATTCCGCTATTAGACATTGATTTCGAATTCCTAATCATTGGTTTGATCGGAAATAGTAGATTGCGCAATGGACCTATCCGTACGTCCCGCCCACCTGTAGACTGCATGGTTACTGTTACTACGCACCACAAGCCATCTCAATTCCGCTATCTCTTCAGTGCTAAAATAGCTTCCGATGAGAAAGAACTGTGTTGTTAAACGCCATGTAACACGATAATATAGCTTCGTTCTGAATATCACGATTTTCAAGATACCTTTGTGTGTATATATGCAACATGTAAAAGTGACTGTCGTTAGATATAAACAAAAATAGAACCAGTTTAAAAAAAAAACAGGTGTGATTGTTAGGCCACTTCCGATAAACAACAAAGATAGATGTTTAGGCATACGTTGAATCAAACGGTGTAAATGAAGCCATTATGAAACTTCAATATCAAATAGCAAATTTAATATCGAAGCTATGCTAATGGTTCACACCTTGATGAAATAAACCAAACGGGGGTGTACATGTGGTAATTAATCTATAATCTCTCTTTTGTCGAAATAAATATAACGATATCAGTTTACTAACACGAGCGTCCTGAATGAACCCTGGTGACATCAGGCCGGATGCAAAGGATTATCAAATAATGGCCTTTTAAAATTCCACATCCTATATTTGCCGTAAATAATGTACATTAAAGAAAACGCCGACTATCATCGAGTCAGTTACACATGTTGCCATGTCGAGGCAACAATGGCACAAAGTGAACTTGTTCGGCGAAGGTTGCGTGTATACACCGCGAAGCACGTGCAATGTGTGAAATTTCGTGTATTTCTCTTGGAAAACATCTGTTGATTCTCATTTACACGTACATTGTCGGAGGAAGCTTTAGATTTTCAAACGGATTCAGTAAGATCGACGTTCGCACGAGATCATACAGGTTAGTGTGAATAGCAGACATTCGAACTCAATATTACCACGATACATTTATAACGAAAAACACTTCACATAAAACTATGGAATCCTATTAGGGCCACTTGCTAATGGCGCTTTCGGCGCACTTTTTGTCGCTTTCGGCGATTTCGGCGCGCGCCGAAACAACGCTAATGGCGCACTTTTTGTCGCTTTCGGCGCGATGCGCCGAAAGCGCCGGCCGAAAGCGACAAAAAGTGCGCCGATCGGATTCCATATTAAACACATACTCGCGGCACAATTAATATTCATAACGCATCATCGATCGGGACTACTATTTCCACGTTTTAGTCTGAAATCTCATATATATTTTGAAGACCTCTGTTTGTTTGTTTGTTTGTTTGTCTGTCTGTCTGTCATTTATACAAATCTACGATTCTCGACCGATCGGGACGAAACTTGGTACGTGTGAGTAGTTTTACCAGGCGGTGAACGTTGTCGTATTGGCGAAATTTGGTTTTTGAATAGCCCGGACAACGTCGGGCTCATCGGCTAGTCTCATATATATTTTGAAGACCTCTGTCTGTTTGTATGTATGTATGTTTGTCTGTCATTAATACAAATCTACGATTCTCGACCGATCGGGACGAAACTTGGTACGTGTGTGTAGTTTGACCAGGCGGTCGACATTGTCGTATTGGCGAGCCCGTGTGGCGCCCATGCAGCGCATGCGCAGACGATATCTCGGAAACGGGTGGAGCTATCGACTTGAAATTTGCTATGTGAATGTATCTTGCCCCGGATACGAATTTTATCGGGTCGCCGAGCCCACGACCCGATAAAATACATAATTAAAAAACATCATACAAAAAAATACCAGAGTTCCGGGAAGGAGACATAAATTCTTTGGATATAGGGATGCTGATAATTTGTAATTAGGGATTTTATTGTTGATCATATACTCACAGTTGACTGTTGAGTACTCAGGCTAATTAAAACAGGTTAAAATTAGCCCAATGCTCCTCTTGTGTTGCTAGGTGATACACCAGGTCATACCAATAGTTTATGGGTAGGTTCGATAGTAGTCACAATTACGCTTAAGCGCAAATTCATTACACTTAAGCGTAAATGCCCTATTTGTGTTTAAGCACAATATGTGGTATAAATTGGGCTTAAGCGCAATTGATTGAGCTTAAGTGCAATTCATTATTAAATGTGAATTTGGCCTCCCATACATTTTGACTTTGTTCGAGTTTGTCATCTGAGACCACAACTTTGGTCGGGAAGTTCTGGAACACTGCTTCGGAATTTCTATCAACTCTTGTATGGGAGGCCAAATTCACATTTTGCTTCAGCTCAATCCAATTGCGCTTCAGTGTAATCAATTGCGCTTCAGCGCAATTAATTTTCCATATATGGCTAAACCCATGTAAATTAATGAATAAATCCAATACAAAATTAATTGCACTGAAGCGCAATTATTTTCCCCCTATATGGCTAAACCGAGTTAATAAATAAATCCAATAAAAAATTAATTGCGATGAAGCGCAATTATTTTCCCATATCAGGCTAACCCCAGTTCATGGGTGTATATTGAATTATGCTTCAGCGCAATTGAATTGTGCTTCAGTGCAATTGATATGAATCAGGCTGGATTGCGCTGAAGCGCAATTATTAATAAATGTGAATTTGGCCTCCCATACTCTTGAGTGTGTTGATAACAATGGATGTTCCAGAATCTTTTTAAATAAGTTAATTCTACGTCAGCAATATAATTAAAAAAATTACGGGTGTGGTGTCTTGCTTTTGTGTTGTTTATCATTTAATTGGAAACAGAGATCGAATTGCCGGTGTACATGTTTTATGAACTACCGGTCGGTCGCCCAATAGTTTAGACCCAACTTCCGTTAAAAGACCAGATGAATTTAAGTCCAGACACTAGTATCACTTAGGTAGTTTTACTATTTGGTGTTTTAACACAGTTACTTCATAAAATTAGTTTAATGACCAACTGATTTATACATATTGTCATAATTATAAGCAATCAATGTCGTTTTCGATGTGTCTGATACGGAACGACATACTCAGTATAATTTCGCTTGATGAATCATGGTGCTATGTGTTCAGAAAAGCTATAATTTATAAATCTTTAAAAATGTAAAGACTATCTTTATGCCAATATATTTCTCTGATGCGGATTATTATTTGCTCAATTTCTTTTGCAACAGTTGCACAGAGAGTTATGAGCCAGAGTCACACTTTGGATGGAGCAGAACTTGTGGTTACTCCATTCATACCAGTGTCCAGCTCCCAACAAGTGAGGGATAGTCCAGCTACTCCGCCGCCAAAGAAATGTGCTGTAAAAGTATCTGGCCTGAGATCATCGACGAGTGAAGATACAGTCATATACTACTTCGAGAACAAGCAACGTGCAGGAGGGGACAATATAGTAAATCACACTCTCAGTCTAGAGAAAGGGGAGGCCATTCTGCATTATGAGTCAGAGGAAGGTATGTACTGGTGACCTTCCTAATTAATTAATTATGTATTATGTAATTATGTATCCCTGTGAGTGAATTATGTATCCCATATTTGCCAGCCTATTTATCTAACTTCTTACTGAAAATACGAACATCAAACCATAAATTGCCAGTTGAAAAAAATAGATGGACGAAAGGAAAAGATAATAACGATTTAAACTGTGTTTTGTGCTGATGAGTACCATTTTATGTATATATATGTATATATATATATATATATATATATATATAATATGAGACACATCCATAAATTGGAAATTGCATAATTATGAATCGTATGTATACGTGCTGTGTATAGTCATTATATTATGGTGAATTTGTTACGGAAGTATGATATGATAATTGTTAACGTATAAATTGGTTGTATAAATTGTTTGTTTGTATATATGTATATATGTTTGGCTATGTTCCAACCTAAATGTTGGCTTTGCAAATAAACAATCAATCAATCAATGAGTGCAACTGCTTACTAATGATGCCATTTCTGTATATAGCAGCTTTTTACGGGGGTGGGGTGGCGATATCAATTACTGCTGTCATATGTTTGGTCATCCCATATGGTTCTAGATTACATCTTCAGTAATGTGGTTAGAATATGTTATGAAATAAATCATCCCATAAATTTTAATCTGATGTCAAATGGAGCATTCTTGAATTTCTTGACAATATGTTCTCAACTGTTGCATCTTAAATTAACTCTTTAGTATGTAACTACATTTGGCAATTTGACAATTTCCTAATTTTCCTTATCCAGCGAGAATTAAGTTCAATGTCATATTTACAGCGAAGTTTAATGTCATTTCATATAATCCTCTCTCTTTTCATTCATAATATGTTGAAATATAGTGAAAAATGATTCCAATAGATATTGTATCGAGAGCACTAAACAGCGATACAAGTATATCTTGATGAATCATTAAAATTTAAAGACTATATTTGCACCCATATATTTCTCTGATGCGGAATATAATTTGCTCAATTTCTATCACAACAGTTGCGCAGAGAGTTCTGAGCCAGAGTCACACTTTGGATGGAGCAGAACTTGTGGTTACTCCATTTACATCAGTGTCCAGCTCCCAACAAGTGAGAGATAGTCCAGCTACTTCGCCACTAAAGAAATGTGCCATAAAGGTATCTGGCCTGAAATCATCGACGAGTGAAGATACAGTCATATACTACTTCGAGAACAAGCGACGAGCAGGAGGGGACAATATAGTAAAACAAACACTCAGTCTAGAGAAAGGGGAGGTAATTCTGCATTATGAGTCAGAGGAAGGTATGTACTAGTGTATTGACTAATACATTAACCCTTGCTCTACTAAATGGATTCTCCTATTCAGTTAAAATGTATACAAATTTTCGAAGAAAATGGGGGGTATACTGGATTGACTGTGTCTGTCCGTCCGTCCGTCACGCTTTCTCCCTCCGTGCGTCGAGCCGTCCGTCCGTTCGTCCGTCCGACCTCATAACTCGAACAACTATGAACCGATTTAAATAATTTTTTGTATGCAATCTCCTTAGGACTGCCTCTCCGCATGGTGCTAATTGCGGTTCGGTCCGACCTTTTTTTTTAAAGTTACGCCTCATTTTCGACTTATTTTGACTTAGAACATTCTGTCCGACTTTATAACTTTAACAAATATGAACCGATTTCAATAATGTTTGGTATACATGCTTCTCATAATACCCCCTCTACATGGTGCGGCTAGGGATTGGCTCAGACTGTTTTTCGTAATATTACACTTCATTTTCGACTTATTTTGACTTAGAAAATTCTGTCCGACTTAATAACTTTAACAAATATGAACCAATTTGAATAATTTTTTCTGTACAAGCTTCTTGTGACACCATATCGATATAATTAGTCCAAATTTTTCTTTAAAGTTAAAAATCTTTTTTGTTGGGGTTTACGGATAATGCGGGTTGAATTTGTCACGGTGGGGTATGCTAGCACTCGAGTGCACACCTCTTGTTAATGATGTATTATGTAATTATGTTTCCCTGTGAGTGCAACTGCTTACTAATGGTTCCATTTCTGTATATAGCAGCTTTTTATGGGGGTGGGGTGGCGATATAAATTACTGCTGTCATATGTTTGGTCATCCCATATGGTTCTAGATTACATCTTCAGTAATGTGGTAAGAATATGTTATGAAATAAATCATCCCATAAATTTTAATCTGATGTCAAATGGAGCATTCTTGAATTTCTTGATAATAATTTTCACAACCGTTGCATCTTAAATTAACTCTTTAGTATGCAACTACATTTGACAATTTGACAATTTTCTTATCCAGCGAGAAGTTCAATGTCATATTTACAGCGAAGTTTAATGTCATTTCATATAATCCTCTCTCTTTTCATTCATAATATGTTGAAATATAGTGAAAAATGATTCCAATAGATATTGTATCGAGAGCACTAAACAGCGATACAAGTATATCTTGATGAATCATTAAAATTTAAAGGCTATATTTTCACCCATATATTTCTCTGATGCGGATTATTATTTGCTCAATTTCTTTTGCAACAGTTGCACAGAGAGTTATGAGCCAGAGTCACACTTTGGATGGAGCAGAACTTGTGGTTACTCCATTCATACCAGTGTCCAGCTCCCAACAAGTGAGGGATAGTCCAGCTACTCCGCCGCCAAAGAAGTGTGCTGTAAAAGTATCTGGCCTGAGATCGTCGACGAGTGAAGATACAGTCATATACTACTTCGAGAACAAGCAACGTGCAGGAGGGGGCAATATAGTAAATCACACTCTCAGTCTAGAGAAAGGGGAGGCCATTCTGCATTATGAGTCAGAGGAAGGTATGTACTGGTGACCTTCCTAATTAATTAATTATGTATTATGTAATTATGTATCCCTGTGAGTGAATTATGTATCCCATATTTGCCAGCCTATTTATCTAACTTCTTACTGAAAATACGAACATCAAACCATAAATTGCCAGTTGAAAAAAATAGATGGACGAAAGGAAAAGATAATAATGATTTAAACTGTGTTTTGTGCTGATGGGTACCATTTTGTGTATATATATGTATATATATATATATATATATATATATATATATATATATATATAGCTATATATATATATATATATATATATATATATATATATATATATATATATATATATATATATGTTCGCGGAAGCCACATTAGGGAGACATTTGTGTGTAAATAACCCACATTAGGGCGACTTTTACATTAGGGCGACTTTTTGTGTGTCCCCTAATGTTTAGCGTGTTTTTAAAGTGAATTTAACATGCAAATTTATATATTTTTCCTGTCATGTGTGATCTCTGTGACACTATTATTCACCAACTGTCGATAGTTTTTGCGCGGAATGAATATTTTAATAGATATATGCAATTAAATTATCGGTAGTGTATATCTGACAGTGTTACAGACCGACATTAGGGGGACCTGGTTTTATTGTGATAAATACTGTTAATTTGGGAATATGTTTGCATGACGAAGACTGATTATGGGTTATATCTTATAATTAAAACCGCTTACTCAATATCAACTTTTAAAATTCAAAATCCTGAGATATATTTCGATTTTCGATTTACGTATTTTGCGGTGATATTTTCTACGACACAGGAGATATAGAATTACATCTGAATAAACCATGCATTAAGTAGACAACCACATTGGTCAGTTACTAATGAGGTTTGATATATGGGTAATTTGGCCCGGAAAATATTATTAGATAGGTCCCATTGACATTAGATGTCCTAAAGGGGCAATAACAACGCATTTAACTAACTAATTGATTATAGACCAAAAATGGTTGCAATCTGGTCGGTGTAAGTTTAAACACGGGGATGACCCATATAGTGTGGTATAGATGCCGTTGACCTCAGACGCCTTTAAGGGTCAAATTTGAACAATAAAGAGCGTTCTTTATAAGTTTAAAGTATTTGTAGGAAAATTGGTACAAATGAACCACCCAACTTGATGAATGTCACGCGATAGGCATCTTCGACCCAAGATGACTTACATGGGTATATAATCAATAAAGAGCGTTTATCATCATTCCAGAAGATATGTGAGAAAATTGGTGACAAAAGTCGAATGACGCAGGGCATGTCAAGGGAATGGGTTTGTTGACCTCAAATTATTTAAAGATGCACTAATAATAAGAAATTAAAAGATAAATTTAACTTTATCCGGATGCCGCTGATCTCAGACGATTTTAATGGACAAATGTGAGCAATAAAGAGCGTTAGTTATAGGCTCAAAGTATATGTAGGGAAACTGGTACAGATGAATCACCCGACCAGGTGGTTGTCACGCGATAGGCGTCTTTGACCTCAGATGACTTACATGGTCATATAATCAATAAAGAGCGTTTATTTTCATTCCTGAAGATGAGTGGGGGAAATTTGTGACAAAACTGGAATGACGCAGGGCGTGTCAAAGGATTGGGTGTGTTGACCTCACGCGATTTAAAGATGCACTAATAATTAGCAATTAAAATAAAAAAAATTAACTCTATCCGGATGCCGTTGATCTCAGACGCCTTTAGTGGGCAAATGCGAGCAATGAAGGCATTCGCTATAGGCTCAAAGTATATGAAGAAAAATTGGTACAGATGAATCACCCGACCAGGTGATTTCACGTGATAGGCGTCTTTGACCTCAGATGATTTCATTGATATACAATCATTAAAGAGCGTTTATTATTATTTCATGGAGATATGTGGAGAAATTGATGCAAAAAAGTGACATGACGCAGGGAATGTCACGGGATTGGTTTTGTTTACCTATAATGGTTTTGAAGAGGCACTAATAATCAGCAATTAAGAGATAGTTTAACTTTGGCTTCGAACAGCTGGGTTCTGTTAAATTACAAGAACCGGGGAGGGCTAAATTTGCATTCGTTATGGTGATTGATACATGACGGTACACATGCGTGGTGGGCTACATACTGTGAGCGTATCCATCAAAGCAGTCATGAATGGGGTCGACCGATGACACGTCATAGACGGTTACGCATTCCAAAAAACGCTTAGCCTACATTTCGGCTAGATTAGTTAAAACTTCAATGACTGTTCACTATAGCAAGTCAACATGATTGGGAGAGGGGTATTGTTAGAATGGATGCGCCACGGTATATTCTAGAAGTCAAGATGTGTCAACCACAGTATACAAGGCCCGTGGTGTTTTCAAAACCACGCGTGGCCAACATTTTAACACGAAAAAAACACGGAAAAATCGCACGTGGTCTTAGCGTCAATGAATACAGAATTGTCAGATAAAATCTTTTATAATAAAATACAATTTCATATATTGAATTATATATATATATCATATTTGTTTATCTGTGTCTATGGCCTTTATATCCATGTCATGTTTTGTTGTCGCATTTTATTTTAGTTGGCATTACTATTTTCTTGTGTTTGTTCATATTACATGTACGCAAATGGTTTCGGTAGTTTGTGCGGCGATATCGTGTTCTAACAAATGGGTGAAAAATTGGATATAACATTACAAAAATTCATAAGTTAAAGACATATTATGCACTTGTTCGGAAGCGTGAAACTGATTAGTTAGTATGCATGCGCTATGCCATGAGGGGATGTATGAATTCTACTAACATTGCCGAAAATCTCAAACAAATCGACCGTACCACTTCATAGAAAACATCGTCTGAACTACTATATTATACGCTCAATTGTAAATATTTACTTCCCGATTCGGGACGCAACTATCGGCGGTAAATTAACACAAATGATTTCGCCATCGGGGGGTCACTGTATTTAATGCATATATATATATAAGAATTACGGTGTGTTCTGTCAATTTGGATATAATATTTGTAAAAATAACTACTTTCAGCAAGATATTCTCCATTTCTATTTCATCACCCTACCGGAGTGTTTCAGATCACTTTAAAATATCGAATTTAATGTCCAAAACGTAACTAAAGTTTTAAATTTAAATTAATTTGTTTTGAAAACTGGGATCAAAATTTATATATGGGTTTTTCCAAATTTAATTTAAAATGCTCATTTTCAACAATTAATAAAATTTTCAAGAATTGTTAGTATCAAAGTAATTTCATATATATGCACATATGCATATTTTATAGCACACACAATATAACATATTTTTATGAGTAATCGCGGTATATTGGTATCTTTACTTTCTTTGGGCCAATTTTTACAATCGACGGGTTGAATTTCGATAAAATTTCCGTTAAATAAAATGATGCTGCCAATCGCACAAAGGAATCACCACGAGAATACCACGCAGCCAAGAACGATTATCGACGATTAACACGCATTAAGTAAAGTAATTGCCATGAAAATATAGCAGATAGACTGGGATCGACTACAGAATGGTAACTGTAGCAGTCGTGGCCAGTCCCAAATATGTAAGTAGAATGACTGCTATCTTCTGAGAAGAACCCATCGTACATGTATATCCCTGGAATTTTCTTCCTAATGTAAGGACAAATTAATGCCATATCCGGTATCGGTATCTCTTTGATTTCACCTCATCACGCAAGAGGTAATAAATCAGCCAGTGCACAGATGCCACGAACATGTCGATGCGGCCTCGTTTGTTGTAACTCGATATAAGGTTATCAATTAGCCTGATAGAAATGTATCCTGTGTGTGTTCCAATATTGATGTCCAGCTTTATATGTATGAATAGTTTCGTAAATTCCAATCTAAAATGCAATTGTACTTGAATTGTGCCAATAGAGACCGATGGTGCTTGTATTTAAACAATTATTGTGTAGTTTTGTGTACGGAAGTACACCAGAGCCGGTAGTAAGATTATATATATGATTGTACTGATTTGTGTAACCAGTCAGATTTGGCTCCCATTACTCCCAAGTGTCAGAAGCTGTTAACGAATAAAATTATCTTGGAATTCAGTTTAGTAATACTGGTAAATTCATACATGGTTCACAGCATGAGACGTTTCCGTTGCGCGCGAAGCCACCTCGCGCGATTTAAATGGGACGGACTGGCCTCATTTCGGTTTAGGGAAGAGTTTAACACACCAGATGGTCTGGGCAATTTGCGAAAAATACTTGAAGATTAAGAAAGCTCCTCAAAAGTGCGGGTCCGTGAAGTTGGATCGAAGTTCGAAGTTCGAAATTCGGTGGAGATTCGCGTGAAGTTAGATTGAAGTTCGAAGTTCGAAATTCGGTGGAGATTCGACCCCCACTTTTGTTTGCCTCAAATGCATTGTTGTGTTCCAATTCGTGTTCCCCTGCTCGAATTTTGGGTCAAAAGTTATTTTTTTCACTTTTTCTGAGATACTGCTGGACTTGGAAAATTTAGCCACGGCGCTGGACTTAGAAACTTTCGCCTTCAATATCAATGCGCCGAAGGGAAGTGGCATTGTTTATGGCTGGATTGAGCTGAAATTTGGTATGTTTGATACTTTCCATAAGAGAATCAAGCAAACTAACGCTCAGCTTCGAGAAATTACTCGATCTATAGGTTTGAATTTCAATCTGGGCGAATTTCGATCTGGATTGAACTTCGAAATTCAGATTGAAATTCGACCCCCACTTTTGTTTGCCTTAAATGCATTGTTGTGTTCCAATTCGTGCTCCCCTGGTCGAATTTTGGGTCAAAAGAGATTTTTTTTCACTTTTTCTGAGATACTGCTGGACTCAGGGGGGGGGGGGAGGGGTCGGAAAAAAATTCTAGGCACGTATGATCATTTTAATTTTTTCCGGCCTCGGGGGACCCACCAACCCAATTTCTTCCGTTTCCGGCCTTTTTTTCCAGGCAATTTTGGACACCCACCCTTTTTTTTCCGTTTCAGGAATTTTTTTCCGGTCAGTTTTGGATACCCACCCACCTAAAATTATCAACTGAGCAACCAAATAGGTGATTATCCTGCATTATCATAATTTATTGCGCGATATTTGAATAGAACAGTGCATAATGAGATAACGATACTATTTGAATTTATCATATAAGTGTCATTAATCAAGAAATGTGTCAACATAATCACATTTCTAGGGATATATAGGCAGAGTGCCAAAGTTTTTATTAACATTCATTTTCATAATATATAGTCACATGATCTAGTCACATAATCACATTTGAGTATTCTACAGAATACATGGTACCGGTACAACAAATTTCAGATTATTTGATATTTTGATATTTGCTATGTGATATACAGTAATGCCCTAATTAATTGACTCCATAACCACAGCAAAATAATGGGTAATTTTTCAGGATTTAGTTGGAAATATGGCTTGTTGTCATTCATCGGAAAGCTCTCCCCTGAAAAAATTACCCATTATTCTGCTGTGGTTATGGAGTCGTTTAATTAGTTCATTACTGTATTGCTGGAACCAAATTGTTTATCAAAACATGTGGAAATACAACTGTTCATCCCAGTTTATCCCAGTTTGAAGAATAATGCTAATACCAAACACAACCATGATATACCCGCGTGACTCTTCTTGGTGCATCTCAGAAACCAGAACTGAGGAAACATGTTATAGCGTGTAATGGCAGGCTGGTAGCCACTGCTTGAAGTAATAGGCTTCGTAATAATTGGGAATAATATGGATGGATAGCCCAATCTCACTTATTTTTTGCTCACGATATCAGTGACGATAAAATCTTTGTTACTGTGATCAACATTACAAGCTGATCCACATTAACTTGGAAAACAATTTGAAATTGTTCAAGCTGGCCCGGCTGGCCTTCAATTTATTTGTTAAGATTTTATGTTTTATGTTGTCAAAAGTCTATTTTATTCCATTATTTATTATATCTTTATTTCCATGTCTCATATGGTCAAATGTGCTTTCATTTTATTGCTTATTTTCAGCTGAGTTCTGCATAGTTATTCTTATTTTGTTGTATCAGTAGATGGAATCCTGATTAAATTTAATTTTCCAATAGCGCAGTTTCTAGTTCTATCAAGTTGAATTTGGGTTATTGTTGGCCATTGTGCAACTGATCCAACTACTGATAACCTCTATATATAGTATAGCATTACTATTAACTATATATGACCTGTTTATGTTCAAAACACATCAAAATAAGACTCAATAGCAGGAATGGAAAAAAATTTTGGCACATGGAAAAAACAGCTTTTTGGACCCGAGAGACACCCACCCACCCACCCCATCATACGTGCCTGGAATTTTTTTCCGACCCCCCCCCCCCCTGCTGGACTTGGAACATTTAGCCACGGCGCTGGACCTTCAATATTAAGGTGCCGAAGGGAAGTGGCATTGTTTATGGCTGGATTGAGCTGAAATTTGGTATGTTTGATACTTTCCATAAGAGAATCAAGCAAACTAACGCTCAGCTTCGAGAAATTACTCGATCTATAGGTTTGAATTTCAATCTGAATTTCAATCTGGGCGAATTTCGATCTAGATTGAAGTTAGAAATTCAGATTGAAATTCGACCCCCACTTTTTTTTGTGATTTTTTTCACTTTTTCTGAGATACTGCTGGACTTGGAAAATTTAGCCACGACGCTGGACGTAGAAAATTTGGCCTTCAATATTAAGGTGCCGAAGGGAAGTGGCATTGTTTATGGCTGGATTGAGCTGAAATTTGGCATGTTTGATACTTTCCATAAGAGAATCAAGCAAACTAACGCTCAGCTTCGAGAAATTACTTGATCTATAGGTTTGAATTTCAATCTGAATTTCGAACTTCAATCCAGAATGAAATTCGCCCAGATTAAAATTCAGATTGAAATTCAAACCTATAGATCGAGTAATTTCTCGAAGCTGAGCGTTAGTTTGCTTGATTCTCTTATGGAAAGAATCAAACATACCAAATTTCAGCTCAATCCAGCCATAAACAATGCCACTTCCCCCCGGCACCTTAATATTGAAGGCGAAATTTTCTAAGTCCAGCGCCGTGGCTAAATTTTCCAAGTCCAGCAGTATCTCAGAAAAAGTGAAAAAAATCACTTTGGACCCAAAATTCGAGCAGGGGAACACGAATTGGAACACAACAATGCACTTAAGTGGGGGTCGAATTTCAATCTGAATTTCGAACTTCAATCCAGATCGAAATTCGCCCAGATTGAAATTCAAACCTATAGATCGAGTAATTTCTCGAAGCTGAGCGTTAGTTTGCTTGATTCTCTTATGGAAAGTATCAAACATACCAAATTTCAGCTCAATCCAGCCATAAATAATGCCACTTCCCTTCGGCACCTTAATATTGAAGGCCAAGTCCAGCGCCGTGGCTAAATTTTCTCAGAAAAAGTGAAAAAAAATCACTTTTGACCCAAAATTCGAGCAGGGGAGCACGAATTGGAACACAACAATGCATTTGAGGCAAACAAAAGTGGGGGTCAAATCTCCACCGAATTTCGAACTTCGAACTTCGATCCAACTTCACGGACCCCAAAAGTGCTCGTAACCAAGATCAATGCTACGATGCGTATTATTGCTGCTAGGTCCCTCAAGCGACAACCTAATGAAATTACATGTGGTATATTTGGTTGGGCCGCAAATGAAACCGACGTGTGCCGCCACATGTGTTGTTTATCCAGCTTAATTGGCTAATCGTAATTTTGTCATTAAATGAACCTGTCAGCACCATATAACACCAATAAAGACCCCGTTAATCTCGAGATTTGAACGGTAACTCCCAGCTGTAAATCCAAAAAAAGATCTCGCGCACCCTCCCGGACCCTCCCCCAATTGAAATTGATTACATTCAAACCATTGCATATTCCATTATAAATCATGATGTTACTACATGCGATCTTAGCTCATTCAGATTCATGGCACATATAGTGTGAAATTCTCACCCAGAGTTACGTAGAACCACAGATAGGATGAAAGAATTTGAGCGTATTTCAGAAACATGTAATTGTTTTAAATGTAAACAGTGTGTGTATGCTATCCATATAATTTTATGGAATAAAATTTTACTCAGTGCCATCTGGCCTGGCATCTCGGTGTGGAATAAAACTTGTTTATATGCATGAAATTTGGAATGGTGCACTTTGTTTTATATAAGAAATGAACGGTGGTTTCAATGTGGTCATGGGATTTTGACCGCGAGAAAAATTCAGCAAACTGCATAAACCCCAAAGGGGTTCATGCGGAGTTTGCTGATTTTTTATCGCAGTCAAAACCCATGACCACGTTGAGTCCGCCGTTTATTATTCATATTTATATACTTACGCTCTTTAAAACACTTCTCCAAATATGTCCGTTATTAAGTCAAAAACACTTTTTTCAAATATATCCGTTATTTTGTTTATAAAAATAATTTCCTATTTCTATATTTTGCTCTATATTTCGCCCTATTTCGCTATTTCGCTGTATTTTCCTATTTCGATTTTTCGTGCTATTTCGCTGTATTTTCATATTTCGCTTTTTCGTTGTATTTCATATTTCGATAATTCGCTATATTTGACATATTATGGAATTATATGATAACCAACATTCTGATAGTCAACCGAACATCTTGTGCCACCCGTGCTCGCGATCAGATGCCACAAGCCATCCAATCGTGAACCTCGATTACATATTGTTTGCTATCAAATCCTTGGCGTATTGGCTGACTAGATACTCAAGCAGTCGGTAATGTCCAACAATCCCCGGTGATTTCCGGGAACAATGTGTTCATAAACCTATGAACGACATTGAACGTGACGTTACGTTCATATATTTATGAACGCATTGAATAAGGGGGCGTGTCTACCGTAACGCTATGGGGAAATCGGAAGAGATATCAGGTGTATGTAAATATATAAATATAACAGTTATACGTCCTGTGATCTAGTCAGGGTTATCAGGCCTCATAAATGTTAACAATCAGATTGCATAATATGCTTTGGTTGTATTCTGTTTAGGTATAACATTTATAATTCGCAATCAAAATCACAAGGTCAGCAGTATTTCTTACCAAAGGAGGTGTACACACATAACGGGTGGACTTCGCCATATGCAAGAATATGGTTTGGGACCCGTTCACACGTACACATGGCCTAAAGGGCGTGGTCGCAATTTGGTTGGACCAACAGTGTGGTGGTCTGTCTTGTGGTTTAACCGTTGTCGATTATAAAATCCCTTTATCTGGCCTAATTGGGACATGTGGTGTGTAATCGTACAGTCATATTTGAGCTAATGCGATTACCAATACATTTTTTTTGCAAAATCGATCACATGATTGTTGTGGGAAGATCATTGAAAATTTACAACTTGTTTTAATTGAAGTGTTCATATCTTCTAAAATTGCAATATACGACAAAATGATGCGTCAACATTTCACGTTCCGCGTCATTTAGAGTAATTTGCTACCTCTGACCTTTTCACTCGAAACATAATTGTTTGGAACCCGTTCACATGGCCAGATGACTTGGAGGTCGTAGTCGCAATTTTGTCTGTCTGAAGTTAAAGCTGATTTCACAGACCTGCGGCTGACGCATGCGTGCAGTGTCTGCGGCTATCGGTTTATGCGCAGTGCCAGTGGTCAGCCACAAACCCGATAGCGTTGGCCTTGTGCGTCCGCCGCAGGTCTGTGAAAGCAGCTTCAACTGTTCTCGAATATAAAATCCCATTAGCTGGCATAATTAGACACGTGCTATGTAAACATGCATTCCTGTTTTCGCTACTAATACGATTTTTTTTAAAGATCGCGATCGCCATTTAATAGGTGAAAGGTCATCGATGACATGGTTGTTTTTGGTTATTTTTTATAATAGGCGACCAAATTATGCGTCAACTTTCCAAATTCTAAATCGTTTAAAGATAGTCATGGGTGATCTCTTATCTTTTCAAAATGACATTCCGACTTTGATAAAAGGCTTATATACCAGTATATGTTACTATGTGTGTGTGCCTAGTATTTTCATCGTTTTATTTTTTTAATCAGATAAATATAAATGTAGAATGATAAAAAACTAACAAGTTACATGGATATTGTGCGCTCGCATTTTATTTGTAGAAACCGTGATGACGAAACACACAGTATGCATGATTTGATTTGGAACAGTAAACACGGCAATACAAAATACTCAACGCGGAAGTGAAACGTTTGCTAAATCTGTTGTACGCGCATCACAATTTCACCAGTTTATTTCGCAATAGGTAATTCGTTACGTCACAGAGTCCCAATATAACGTGGCATTGTACACTCGGGAGTCCAATATGACATTTGGGAGTACAATATGACTTTTCCCCCCGTACTATAACGTGGCGAGTTAATATAATAAATGATAACTGATAGGTAAAAAACTGTGATTAGGTAGACGCGTACACGCTGGTTATATATGTCTCCCCAATAACTGTTTTCAACGCATTGCATATACACGTTAGGTTATTGTCCCTAATGATGACAACTCAAAGACTTATATTTGACTTTGTATGCCACCCAATTTGTTATTGTATAGGTATAAATACGTGTCCATAGAAGCCACATAGTGGACACTGTGGGAATATTAACTTTCTCAAATTAACTGATATGTAATAAACCATGATTAGGGAGACACGTACATGCTGGTTATATGTGTCTCCCTATTGACGGATTTCAACGCATTGCATATGCATGTTAGGTTATTGTCCTTAAAGATTACAACTCAAAAGTGTTATATTTGTTTTGTATGCCACTCATTTGTTACTGTATTGATATACATACGTGTCTATAGAAGCCACTATATGGGTATTGTGGGAATATTAACTTTCTCAGATTAACTTATACGTAATAAACCGTTATTAAGGAGACAAAGATAACCAGCATGCATGTATGTTTCTGCAACGTATTGCATATGTACACGTTATGTTATTATCCCCAATGATTGCGACTCAAAAGAGTAATATTTGGCTTTGTTTGCCACCAACTTATTTATTGTATATATATATAAATACGTGTCCATATATATATAGAAGCCAAACGCGGGTATTGTGGGAATATTAACTTTCTCAAGTTAACTGATAGGTGATAAACCGTGATTATGGAGACACGTACGTGCTCGTTATATATGTCTCCCTAATAACTGGTTTCAACGCATTGCATATACAGGTTAGGCTATTGCCCCTAATGAGTACTACTCAAAAGAGTTATATTTGACTTTGTATGCCACCCATTTTTCACTGTATAGGTATTCATACGTGTCAATATAAGCCACATAACTCGTTAGCTCTTCATACTTGGAGGTCAATAAACAATAATTATATAACACATTCATTGCGAATGGTTTAATACACCTTCTGATATTGTTGTTGGCACCAATAAAATCATTCTGACTGGTGTCCATGCTATATATATGCAAAGAATTTCATTAATTGTTTAAGAAAGAATATGTTCATTACAACCAGTTCCACGAACCCACGCAAGACAAAGTTGCATGAAAAGAATCAGGTTCACAAACACTCATGACTTACTGGGTTACTTTATTGTAGCACGATTGTGGGCTACCTGTATTTTATTATAAAAGTAATATATAAATAAAATCACATAGCTAATTTTCTGTTCAAAACAACTAAACAGAGCTTGTATATTCAAACTCGATATACTGTATTTCAATATTGCAAATAGCAACTGACTGCTTCGACAATGAGTGTTTTGTATGGCATTTTATTTACTATTATATTAAAGTAACTTATACAATAGTATTTTCTCAACATCATTACAATTTAACACAGCATGAAATAAGCCACATACGTACTGAGGACACAATGCCCCTTTAAATAATATACATATCCCCTTTAAATTTGATTCATTTAGGGCATTGCCTTTCTAGAAAGTAGGACAGCATTTATAGATGATCCTGGACAAGCGATAAGGGTCTTCTTGGTAACAAAATATGACTGGAAAAATCATACATCAAATTTGGTTCCGATCAAATAACCAAAACTTGAGTTATCCAGAAACCTCAAATTTGGAAAATCCTTACTCTAAAATGGGCCAGAACTCAGTAAAACTTATTCGAAACAAACCCTTAGTATAGACCTGTATTTGGCACTAAACAGCTAACATACACATTTCCTTCAGACCAAACAGCCCAATTTAAATTTATCGAGAAATCTCAAATTTGGAAAATTTTAAGTAAAAAGGGTCATAACTTAGTAAAAAATGATTCGGACCGAACCCATTTTCGAACTTGAATTGTATTTACGCACTGAACATATTTATAAGATATTTAACTCTTTAGTTCCCACACTAGCTGTATAAGCCACCCCTTCATCTCCCTGCAGCTATAACATAATACCGACGGTGTGTTCCCGGGCATATATCAAGTACCAGACGCTATTTCCCCATAAGTTTTGGCTTGTCAGAAAGTATCCCGTTGCTCCATAAATGGTGGTAAACCTGTTACTGTGTTGACGCAGTGAAGGTAGGCTGTTTGAGTGACAGCTCCAACTGGGGATCATGACCGTAAGCCGGGACGTGTGTCGTAATATGAGAAAATCGACACCTGTGTATAAGAGCCCTGGGCAAGCAAGTATCTTCGACATTTCTGTTGGGATTAGTTCAATATCAGTATATCAAACTATATGTATTGTGCGTTTCGTCAGCTCTGAAATGTTTCTTTTAATATTCCATACAAAATCTCATCATTTACTCAGATTACATGGGTTGAAGTGACCACGACGTGTTTGCACACGAATGTCACATTGTGACAATAAAATAGGTCTTATACAAATGATCCTTGTTCAGGATTTAGACTCGTCTTATTTTGGAAAGTCACCAACTCCCAAAAGTATTTTGTAAACAATTCAAAGCAAATGTGTTTTGTTTTCTTCTCATAATTAATACCAGAAATATCTCGTGATATGGCTTAAGGACTTAATTTCGCGACCAACTTGTCGTCAACGCATGTACATTGTTTCTGGCGATAATGAGTTTCTGTTGTTACTGCCAGAACAAATGTATTTCCGCTGGCGAAAAGTGCAGCTAGTCGGTCGCGAAAATAATCAAATATATTTGTCCGGTATCAATTCAGAACGCTAGATATCCTCTATTTCGTTCAGCCAAAATAACGCGACGAAATTCAAGTAAGGTTTTAAAATATATTTTCAGAATAGTGATGTTTGTGATTGTTTATTACTATAAACTAACATGCAAATGTAACAGTTAACAGAAATATAGAACATACACATACAATTCAATTATAATTATTATTCATTGGTAATTCGCTGTACATACATAAGTATGTTCCGCTTCCAGAGTGCGTAATGCTTACGTGTATATACCGCACGGCTTCTGATTTATTAGCACAAATCAATGGTAATCGTGATGCAGGCTAGATCATAGGTATACGTGTATGTCATTGGTTTTATGGCGCGTTGTCTAATTACTCAATATCAACTTTGATTTCGACGTCGAAAACATCTATTATATAACACGTCGTGCTTGGAAGTTCATCTTCGTGCAAACACTGTATGGCATCACCATTTAAAATTTAGCCGCATTATATAATATAAGAGAAATTTGAAACAATCCATATACGGGTATATAGGTGTACGATTACACACTATTTTATCACATACGTCAGAAACACCAGAAACATATACCAACATTATCAGAAAAAGGACCGCACAATGTACACATTGTATTGATATAGATATTTCCTTTTGCTCAAAAACCAAACATGTTTGAGAAAATAGTTTGTGAACTCTTCGATCAAGCAAATTGTAACATAACGTCCGACTGAAACATGCATGTAACACCAGCCATTTAATGTTAAGCGGTTTGAAACAATAATACATAACTGTAGCTGAGCTGTCGCGTGTCCACCCCTGGTCAAGTGGGCATGCTAATATACTATGATGCCGGTGGTCATGTTGAATTGCTATGATGCGGGTAGGTCAAACTAATTCCGTTACGAAAAAGTACCGTTATTTTTCTAAAGTTGTAATTTTCAAGGTGATTGGATAACTAGAGCGATTTGATAAAACAAAAACATTCAAGAACATATATATTTTTGAAAAATATAATAATAACTGCGCTGGTGTTTCTAAAACGACGCAAATAGCGATCTTGGTTATAGTCGATTTTCAACTAATGCAACCATTATTAAAGTCACGGGCGACATCCGTTGCAGAAATATTTATATTTGTTCAAATCGGCATCAACAGAATGAACGCCAACATACATGTATATACGCCCGTGTCTTTAATTATTATAACCAATGCCGTGTACTAATATATCATGTATATACAGTTCAACTCATATGCCAAACATAATCAGCGCGTAAATAGTGTATTGTCGTCAAGACGTACAATGGTGTACGTAAATAACATAACAGACCGACATTCTATTGGTTATTCATACAAAAATGATATAAACGCTCTTTATTATTTCCCTATCAGGAAAACAGTAACAAACAACGCGCTTTATGTGTGTCATATCCAGATCTAAACAAAAGCAATGAAACGTAATTTGTTTGCTTTTGTTTACATAACAAATGGGAACAAATTGACAATAACATACCGTTTATGCCATATTTCTGATTGGTATAAGAACAAGGTATGTCCATATCTTACTATTCCTTCTGTTTATGGTGGTTTTTCAAGGATATGAATGTTTTAACACCATACCCACCGCGAACGCCGCCCGTATCTTTAAAAATATTTCGCAATAAATTTGTTTTTGAATGTTATAATTTGGTTTGAAATAATAACTGAGTCAAATCGTGCATTTCACCAAATTTGAAATTATATCATGAAATGTGTTGCGTGAACAATTAATATAATTGGATAGTTTGAATGTTAACTGAGTATAGCAATATACAGTAGATACACATTGGGTTCTCTGTGATGTCCATGCATTATATATCTCATAACCATAATCCATAATTGTTCGGAACGTTCAACTACAATGATACTTGAAATGGCAACCGTCCTTACATAGATGAACATTGGAGAGTTTGAAACCAAATACAGTTTCTTTTCTTTCTTTTGAGTTCAGATGAACCCGACATCGGTTCTTGCGTCCCATGTGTGTGGACACGTGTCCGTTTGAGTTTTCTTGTGATATATTGAGGGCACGTGGCTCTTCTTATGCTTTGAGTTTTCTAGAAGAATATCCTGCAATCAGTTGATGAGCCAGTTTAATCCTAAAATCCATATGCGTGAACACCTTCTTAGAATTATGTCTCTTTGCTGTTTCTTTGAACAAGATGAAACTGTTAACTATTGATGAATTGGCGACCAACCAGAATATGCATTTCCATGCTTTTTTCCTTTCGCGACCGAGGAGATACGTCATCCTCAACTGATCATGTTTGTCAACACCATTCATGTACTTGTTGTACATTAATATGCTCATCGGCTGAGTCACTTCAAAAATTGTTTTTCCCTGGCGCCGATTAGCCATGATATCTGTCGTTGGGTCAGTCATCGTGCTAAGGGTGAACACATGTTTCTTGTCCTGCCATACCGTTGCCGTGAGAAATTCGCCATCCTGCCTAGTGTTATAGTCACCTCGATTCATTTTCTTCAGTCGCTGTAAATCCTTCGGGAATCCTTTCCTGTTCTGCCAAACGGTGCCACACGAGTAAAACCCATCGTTTAGTAAGAAGTCCTGCATGAGGTGCACACTCGTAAAATAGTTATCAAAGAACAAACAGTAATTTTTGTCACACAAATCCGATGACAATGACGTAACCACATCATACCCGAGACCTTTTCCAGACGGTTTGAAATAATGCTTTCCGAGGTATACTTCAAAGTTTAACAGGTAGGCATTGGTGGCATCGTACATCATCCATATTTTGATCCCTCGTTTTAATGGTTTTGCCGGCATGTATTGCTTGTAGGAGATGCTTGTCCATTTTATCATTCCTTCGTCGACAGATATATATTGCGAAGGCAAGTAACACGATTTCAATGTTGTTAGTGATGAGTCGATGATGTCGCGAACCTTATATAGTGGATCGTACGAATCTGTCCCTTTAGCAGGTTCGCTCTCTCGGTCACTGACGTGGAAGTATTCTGTGATTTTTTCAAATCTGCGCCGATTCATAACTTTGCTGATGCCGGCGTTTCAGATAAACTCATCATGTGACCAGTACTGCTTGTATGAGGGAAGGTCATTCACACCCATCATGATGTTCATACCGATGTACGCACGAAGTTCTAGTTCCGAAATATCAGACCAGTATTTAACAGTCTCGCCCTTTTCTTCCATTTTCCATTTGGCATAGTTGTTAGTATGCCTGGCTATTTCGGCATACTTCGATGGCGAGAACATAAAATTGAAATATTCCAAAGCTGTTGCTGTATCAGTATCGAATTCATCTGGTATAACTGGCCCTGTCCTTTGGGTAAATGGCTGAAGTGATACCGTTCGAAGTTTATTTGACCAGCCAATCGGGTTATTATTCAAGCTGCTATCATCGATGGAGGTCACATTGTCGCTGGTAGCAGGGGCAGAGTAATCGTCGTCTGAATCTTCTGATGACGAGGAACCGCAATCTCCGCTAAAATCGCTATCATCTCCCATTAACATGTCGATCACTTGCTGTTTCGAAAATGTTGCAGCCATGTTGTTCGTAAATACTTAGAATGGTACCCAAGTAACACAGCATGTGTCGCGCGCGATGCACACGGTGCCACGTTTATTGTTATTAGATAGGCAAATAACGAGTTGACATCGATTAGAAACATAGCAAAAGCGGGGGGCATAGGGGCGAACTCATTAGTAAAATATTCATCTTGTTTTGTATTGGGAATAAATATTGTTTACACCAACTCATTAGTACAGTCTGGGCCTAGTGTGGCGCTCTATATAGGGCGCTTGTGGGGAAGTCTGGTAACGCGCTCTTATGCGCGTCTAGGGATATGTTGCGAGGCGTCCACATGCGCTTATGTGGAAATAGTGCAAAAGCGTCCAGGGACGCTTATGGGGAGTAAAGAGATAAAACATGCGCAGAAAATTAATACAATTTTAACGTTACTAAAGTTATCGTTCGCAAACCAAAATGCGCATGCACGGACGAAATGACGCACAATCGGACAGACGCTGTTGGTTTTCGTAGTTTTCCTGGGACAAATATAACTTTGGCATAATGCTCATGTTGAGCCATATCCAAATTAAATCGGTCAATGGTTCACCACACAGTTCGGATGGAAGTGCAACAAGGGCTTTCATGATAACGGATACTGTTTATTTCCCATTTTATCTCTGGTGCCATATCAGGATTAGTGAACATTCATCATTATCGGTGTCCTGTCTACGTCATAATTCAGAAACCCCTCATGTGCCACAAAGTAGTCTAGTCATGTCATGAGATAGAAGCTATCCAGTTCTACGTTTAAAGGTACGGGAGGTCTTGGCGGTGGGTATCCTGTCAAAATGTTTCCACCCGTCAAAAACCGGCACAAACAGAAAGAACATCAAAATGTAGACATATGTTTGACCATTGTTATGTAAAAAAAAAGAAGCATAAACAGTTACTTTTCTGGTGTTTGTTTATATTATTATGGTAAACATAAAGAGCGTTCTTTGTTGGTGAATTCCTGATATGGAACTAATAAAGAGCGTTTATACCATTTGTGTGTGATTAGCCAGCAGCATTGTGCTGTCTTCTGTAACACAACCAGGCTCTTGTTCAGATAAAATATAGTAGATCTTTATGATAACATACTGTTGTTTACGCGATTGTCATGGTATATATGCATTGAACACTAAGCGTGTTAATGTTTTTCTGTTTACGGTGTTTGGAACAGATATGAATATTTTCGACAATTAAGGCCTCCCGTGCCTTTAAGTTATTTGATTATATGTTATGTAAGTCGTCATCATTGTTTTTTTTTTTATAAAATCGTCATCATTGTTATATTTTCATTTTGTTCTGATGATAATCCATGTTCAATAAACATCTGAATTTGAATTGATGTCCAGATATCTTGTCATGGTACTCTGACAAAACCCCCTCAGGAAGAAAACAAACAGTAGGACAAACCTTTTGGGACCAAACGACATTATTACAAAACGCCCTCGGTTGATATAAGTTATCTGGTTGAGGGAGAAAACAAATAACTTGCATTTGGCGTCGTCCGGCAAAACATGTTCTCTGGTGCATATCTTGGTCGGATTTTGTCGTTAAATAATTTAGCACGGGATACAATCCATACAATTGGGACATTGGTCATGGCATGGTACATGGAAGTTGACATCAGCATGTTTATAGGGACAAGCACATTTGGTATAATTCGGCCAAAATAAATCATTAACCAAATGATGCAATACCGGTAAATGCTCTCGTGCAGAATAGACATGTATGTATATACAGGTGTTCCAATCTCGGTAGCTCGAGCGAGAACAGCATTGTTAACCTATGGCCGGTTCTGCCAAGTGCGCAACATAAACATGACACGGACCGCACCTCCCCAAGCTGCCTTCATAAGGACAATATAATATCATGCAGCCAATTGCCCTGTATGCATTTGTTGGCAATCAGGCAAGTTGTTAGCTAAAGCGGAAATGAATATATTAACCAGTGCACATGGACTTGCAACGCGCTCCGCTCCCATTCCATGCATCCAAACGGCCTCTATGCGCTGTCCCTATTATACATGTACTCGGATAGAGGCAGTTTGGATGCACGTTTTACGTTAATAGTACGGTAGTATTATTAAAGTCAAGGGGATCGATACAATACCCCCGTTTACCATCACTAGAAAATCTGACAAATTTAGCCCATTTATCCAACAATGGCATCTTTATCGCCATGGGTGGGTCGGCGATTGATTCTTTCATTTTAAACCATACATGTACAAACGCTCATCAATTTCATTTCTATATGCAAGCATTTAGTATTTTCTTCTGAATATTGTCTCCCAACAGCGTCAAAAAGCAATGTCTGGGTGGCGCAAACGATGTGGCCCGGCACGCATCCAGCTTATTATAATTACAAAACGATCGAACAATCAACTAAAACGTTTAGCGCTCAATGATCACTTGTTGTCTGATAATGTATCTATGCACACGTCGTCATTATCTATTTTTAACAACCAAATTAGAGGGTAATTATGAAATATTCATTATTGTTTGAACTCTCCATCGCGATTCGCGATCGCATATACAAACAACTCGACATATGAAGCTGGGTGTGTTCATTTGCTACAATGAGTATATGACTGAACAAAGACACACAACCCCTCCCCCACACGTTTCAAACGAAAACATTGTCCCGTTAGAAATGTCCTTAAAGTGTTTGTCGGAAAGTGTCATATGCCATGAAGACATGTAAATAAACGACGAATGGAGATATCGTACGTTGATAACTGCTTATTGCTATATTAAAGATACGGGCGGCGTTGGCAGTGGGTATGCTGTTAAAATATTCACCTCCGTCAAAAACAGCCATAAACCTTTGGGAGACTCTTGAAATAATCCGACCTTATGGAGAATCTCGATATATCATTTTCTATGCAACGCGTAGCTTCTGGGTAAGGTGAGGGCATTTGTTATTAATCGAAAAAATAAACATCTTTTATTGCTATATCAAAGATACGG
Organism: Siphonodentalium dalli; assembly: GCA_032622095.1. NCBI lineage: Eukaryota > Metazoa > Mollusca > Scaphopoda > Gadilida > Siphonodentaliidae > Siphonodentalium > Siphonodentalium dalli. Next base: position 196,323,642 of record CP136062.1, read on the forward strand.
GCGGTGTTGGCAATCATCGCACACATTGAAGACAGTATACTATTACACAATACACTATTTACGCCCCATTATGTTTGCATATGAACAATGCTTTAATATTCCGTATGTTGATGGCGAGACATCTCGATATATCATTTTCTATGCAACGTAAAGCTTCTGGTTATGGTGAGAGCATTTGGTATCAAACGAACAAAAAATCTTTTATTGCTATATAAAAGATACGGCCAGTGTCGGCGGTGGGCATGCTACTAACATATTCACATCCGTCAAATGTGTTACGTAAACAAAAGCAAACAACGTTACCTTTCCTAGGTTTTAGTTAGATCCGGATATGGTAAACATAAAGAGCGTTTTTTGTTACTACTTTCCTTATATGGAAATAATAAAGAGCGTTTATATAATGTTTGTGTGATTAACCAATATGATTGCGTTGTGTTATGTAAACAGAAGCAAAACTTCCGTAACACGAGCATGCTGTTGTTTACGCAATCATCGTACACATTGAGGACAATACACTATTCACGCGCTGATTACGTTTGCATCTGAACAAAACTGTACATATTTTAATATTCCATCTGTTGGTGGCGATTTGACCACATATTAATATTTCTGCAACGAACACCGCCCGTGCCTTTAATTATTATAACCAATGCCATGTACTGATATACATATACATATAGCTAACAAAATTAACGACATTATGGAGACTCTTGAAATAATCCGACCTTAGGGAGACAACTCGACACAGCTATATATATTTTAATATTCCATCTGTTGGTGGCGATTTGAACACATGAATATTTCTGCAACGACCGCCGCCCGTGCCTTTAATTAGTATAACCAATACCATGTAATGGTATACATATACCTAACAACATGAACGACATTCGGGAGACTCTTGAAATAATCCGACCTTAAGTTACCCTCACACCATAGCGATCACCAGTTGCGTATGGTTGCGAATAAAAAATAGTGGTCATAAGTTCCGAACGCAACTCACGCGCAACTAATAAGTTTTATAGGCTTGAAGTACGCAACAAGCACGCAGGTGATCGCAGACCCACGCAGACACACGCAGAGTAAGTTCGGAAATTTTGAACATGTTCAATAATTCTCTGCGAATGCCTGCGATCAATTTATACGCAACAGGGACGCAACAGGTACGCTACGCATGCAACACGATCGCAACAGGTACGCAACTCATAAGTTATGAACGCAGGTGATCGCAGGTCCAAATTTGAGGTATCTGGCCAGGTTTTGGTACCGTACATGTTGCGAATGTGTTGCGTACCTGTTGCGATCATTTTGCGATCGTGTTGCGTGCCTGTTGCGATCATGTTGCGTGTATAGCGTACCCCAACATATTGTGCTTATTCCCAGCGTATCCCCAACCTATGCCCTGCGTATCCAACCTATTAGTTGCATGTGAGTTGCGTGTTAGTTGCGTACTACATGCGTGTTGAGAAATGGTATAAATAAACTTTTGGGGTCACTTTTATCTGATTTCTTGGAAGCTTTCCACATGTTGACTCTTCGATGACCAAATCAGTACTGAAGAAAATAATGAATCGGCAATTTTTATAGGGTTTTATCACGAGACAGATATTCGCAAATACCACGCAACTAGCACGCAGGTCAAACGCAACTTGTAAGTTTTGAACGCAACTCAAACGCAACTCGTAAGTTCTGCACGCAGCTCACACGCAACTCGCACGCAACCCACACGCAACCCACATGCAACCCATAGGTCGAATAGGTTACAAATTGACAAAATTGTTGATTTCGCTTGCGTTTGGTGCGTATACAAATATTTTTTACACGCAACTCATAGGTTTCAGCATACGCTATGGTGTGAGGGTACTTTTAGGGAGACATCTCAATATATCATTTGCCATGCAACGCGCAGCTTCTTGGTATGGTGAGAGCATTGGTATTAATAATACAAAAAACATCTTTTATTGCTCATATTAAAGATATGGGCTGTCTTTGGCGGTGGGTATGCTGTTAAAATATTCATCTCCTTCAAAAACAGCCATAAACAGAAATAGTAAAATATAGGCAGAATGTTTTGTTATATCATACAGAAATATGGCATAAACAGTATGTTATTGTCAATTGTTTTCACTTTGTTGTGCAAACAAAAGGAAAAAACCGTTACGTTTCCTGACTTTTGTATAGATCCGGATATGGTAATCATAAAGAGCGTTGTTTGTTACTATTGTTCTTATATGGAAATAATGAAGAGCGTTTATATAATGTTTGTGTGATTAACCAATATGATTGCGTTGTATTATGTAAACAGAAGCAAAACTTCTGTAACACGAGCATGCTGTTGTTTACGCAATCATCGTACACATTGAGGACAATACACTATTCACGCGCTGATTACGTTTGCACATATGAACAAAACTGTACATATTTTAATATTCCATCTGTTGGTGGCGATTTGACCACATATTAATATTTCTGCAACGAACACCGCCCGTGCCTTTAATTATTATAACCAATGCCATGTACTGATATACATATACATATAGCTAACAAAATTAACGACATTAGGTAGACTCTTGAAATAATCCGACCTTAGGGAGACATCTCGACACAGCTATATATATTTTAATATTCCATCTGTTGGTGGCGATTTGATCACATATGAATAGTTCTGCAACGAACGCCGCCCGTGCCTTTAACTATTATAACCAATACCATGTAATGATATACATATACCTAACAACATGAAACGACATTCGGGAGACTCTTGAAATAATCCGACCTTAGGCAAACATCTCAATATATCATTTTCCATGCAACGTGCAGCTTCTGGGTATGGCGAGAGCATTTGGTATTAATAAAAAAAACATCTTTTATTGCTCATATTAAAGATATGGGCTGTCTTTGGCGGTGGGTATGCTGTTAAAATATTCATCTCCGTCAAAAACCGCCATAAACAGAAATAGTAAAATATAGGCAGAATTTGTTGTTATATCATACATAACTATGGCATAAACTTTACGTTACGTTTCCTGACTTTTGTATAGATCCGGATATGGTAAGCATAAAGAGCGTTCTTTGTTACTATATTTCTTATATGGAAATAATGAAGAGCGGTTATATAATGTTTGTGTGATTAACTAATATGATTGCGTTGTGTTATGTAAACAGAAGCAAAACTTTTATAACACGAGCATGCTGTTGTTTACGCAATCATCGTACACATTGAGGACAATACACTATTCATGCGCTGATTACGTTTGCATATGAACAAAACTGTACATATTTTAATATTCCATCTGTTGGTGGCGATTTGACCACATATTAATACTTCTGCAACGAACACCGCCCGTGCCTTTAATTATTATAACCAATGCCATGTACTCACATACATATACATATAGCTAACAAAATTAACGACATCAGGGAGACTCTTGAAATAATCCGACCTTAGGGAGACATCTCGACAAAGCTATATATATTTTAATATTCCATCTGTTGGTGGCGATTTGATCACATATGAATAGTTCTGCAACGAATGCCGCCCGTGCCTTTAATTATTATAACCAATACCATGTAATGATATACATATACCTAACAACATGAAACGACATTCGGGAGACTCTTGAAATAATCCGACCTTAAGCAGACATCTCAATATATCATTTTCCATGCAACGTGCAGCTTCTGGGTATGGTGAGAGCATTTGGTATTAATAAAAAAACATCTTTTATTGCTCATATTAAAGATACGGGCGATGTTGGCGGTGGATATGCTATTAAAATATTCATCTCCGTCAAAAACCGCCATAAACAGAAATAGTAAAATATAGGCAGAAGTTGTTGTTATATCATACAGACATATGGCATAAACAGTATGTTATTGTCAATTGTTTTCACTTTGTTGTGCAAACAAAAGGAAAAAACCGTTACGTTTCCTGACTTTTGTATAGACCCGGATATGGTAAGCATAAAGAGCGTTGTTTGTTACTATTTTTCTTATATGGAAATAATGAAGAGCGTTTATATAATGTTTGTGTGATTAACCAATATGATTGCGTTGTGTTTTGTAAACAGAAGCAAAACTTCTGTAACACGAGCATGCTGTTGTTTACGCAATCATCGTACACATTGAGGACAATACACTATTCGTGCGCTGATTACGTTTGCATATGAACAAAACTGTACATATTTTAATATTCCATCTGTTGGTGGCGATTTGACCACATATTAATATTTATGCAACGAACACCGCCCGTGCCTTTAATTATTATAACCAATGCCATGTACTCATATACATATACATATAGCTAACAAAATTAACGACATTAGGGAGACTCTTGAAATAATCCGACCTTAGGGAGACATCTCGACAAAGCTATATATATTTTAATATTCCATCTGTTGGTGGCGATTTTATCACATATGAATAGTTCTGCAACGAACGCCGCCCGTGCCTTTAATTATTATAACCAATACCATGTAATGATATACATATACCTAACAACATGGAACGACATTCGGGAGACTCTTGAAATAATCCGACCTTAGGCAGACATCTCAATATATCATTTTCCATGCAACGTGCAGCTTCTGGGTATGGTGAGAGCATTTGGTATTAATAAAAAAACATCTTTTATTGCTCATATTAAAGATACGGGCTGTCTTTGGCGGTGGGTATGCTGTTAAAATATTCAGCTCCGACAAAAACCGCCATAAACAGAAATAGTAAAATATAGGCAGAATTTGTTGTTATATCATACAGAACTATGGCATAAACTTTACGTTACGTTTCCTGACTTTTGTATAGATCCGGATATGGTAAGCATAAAGAGCGTTCTTTGTTACTATATTTCTTATATGGAAATAATGAAGAGCGTTTATATAATGTTTGTGTGATTAACTAATATGATTGCGTTGTGTTATGTAAACAGAAGCAAAACTTTTATAACACGAGCATGCTGTTGTTTACGCAATCATCGTACACATTGAGGACAATACACTATTCATGCGCTGATTACGTTTGCATATGAACAAAACTGTACATATTTTAATATTCCATCTGTTGGTGGCGATTTGACCACATATTAATACTTCTGCAACGAACACCGCCCGTGCCTTTAATTATTATAACCAATGCCATGTACTCACATACATATACATATAGCTAACAAAATTGACGACATTAGGGAGACTCTTGAAATAATCCGACCTTAGGGAGACATCTCGACAAAGCTATATATATTTTAATATTCCATCTGTTGGTGGCGATTTGATCACATATGAATAGTTCTGCAACGAATGCCGCCCGTGCCTTTAATTATTATAACCAATACCATGTAATGATATACATATACCTAACAACATGAAACGACATTCGGGAGACTCTTGAAATAATCCGACCTTAGGCAAACATCTCAATATATCATTTTCCATGCAACGTGCAGCTTCTGGGTATGGTGAGAGCATTTGGTATTAATAAAAAAAAAATCTTTTATTGCTCATATTAAAGATATGGGCTGTCTTTGGCGGTGGGTATGCTGTTAAAATATTCATCTCCTTCAAAAACAGCCATAAACAGAAATAGTAAAATATAGGCAGAATGTTTTGTTATATCATACAGAAATATGGCATAAACAGTATGTTATTGTCAATTGTTTTCACTTTGTTGTGCAAACAAAAGGAAAAAACCGTTACGTTTCCTGACTTTTGTATAGATCCGGATATGGTAAGCATAAAGAGCGTTCTTTGTTACTATTGTTCTTATATGGAAATAATGAAGAGCGTTTATATAATGTTTGTGTGATTAACCAATATGATTGCGTTGTGTTATGTAAACAAAAGCAAAACTTCTGTAACACGAGCATGCTGTTGTTTACGCAATCATCGTACACATTGAGGACAATACACTATTCACGCGCTGATTACGTTTGCATATGAACAAAACTGTAGATATTTTAATATTCCATCTGTTGGTGGCGATTTGACCACATATTAATACGTCTGCAACGAACACCGCCCGTGCCTTTAATTATTATAACCAATGCCATGTACTGATATACATATACATATAGCTAACAAAATTAACGACATTATGGAGACTCTTGAAATAATCCGACCTTAGGGAGACATCTCGACAAAGCTATATATATTTTAATATTCCATCTGTTGGTGGCGATTTGATTACATATGAATAGTTCTGCAACGAACGCCGCCCGTGCCTTTAATTATTATAACCAATACCATGTAATGATATACATATACCTAACAACATGAAACGACATTCAGGAGACTCTTGAAATAATCCGACCTTAGACAGACATCTCAATATATCATTTTCCATGCAACGTGCAGCTTCTGGGTATGGTGAGAGCATTTGGTATTAATACAAAAACATCTTTTATTGCTCATATTATAGATACGGGCGGTGTTGGCGGTGGGTATGCTGTTAAAATATTCATCTCCGTCAAAAACCGCCATAAACAGAAATAGTAAAATATAGCCAGAATTTGTTGTTTTTTATATCATACAGAAATATGGCATAAACAGTATGTTATTGTCAATTGTTTTCACTTTGTTGTGCAAACTAAAGGAAAAAACCGTTACGTTGATCCGGATATGGTAAGCATAAAGAGCGTTCTTTGTTACTATTTTTCTTATATGGAAGTAATGAAGAGCGTTTATATAATGTTTGTGTGATTAACCAATATGATTGCGTTGTGTTATGTAAACAGAAGCAAAACTTCTGTAACACGAGCATGCTGTTGTTTACGCAATCATCGTACACATTGAGGACAATACACTATTCGTGCGCTGATTACGTTTGCATATGAACAAAACTGTACATATTTTAATATTCCATCTGTTGGTGGCGATTTGACCACATATTAATATTTCTGCAACGAACACCGCACGTGCCTTTAATTATTATAACCAATGCCATGTACTGATATACATATACATATAGCTAACAAAATTAACGACATTAGGGAGACTCTTGAAATAATCCGACCTTAGGGAGACATCTCGACAAAGCTATATATATTTTAATATTCCATCTGTTGGTGGCGATTTGATCACATATGAATAGTTCTGCAACGAACGCCGCCCGTGCCTTTAATTATTATAACCAATACCATGTAATGATATACATATACCTAACAACATGGAACGACATTCGGGAGACTCTTGAAATAATCCGACCTTAGGCAGACATCTCAATATATCATTTTCCATGCAACGTGCAGCTTCTGGGTATGGTGAGAGCATTTGGTATTAATAAAAAAACATCTTTTATTGCTCATATTAAAGATACGGGCTGTCTTTGGCGGTGGGTATGCTGTTAAAATATTCAGCTCCGACAAAAACCGCCATAAACAGAAATAGTAAAATATAGGCAGAATTTGTTGTTATATCATACAGAACTATGGCATAAACTTTACGTTACGTTTCCTGACTTTTGTATAGATCCGGATATGGTAAGCATAAAGAGCGTTCTTTGTTACTATATTTCTTATATGGAAATAATGAAGAGCGTTTATATAATGTTTGTGTGATTAACTAATATGATTGCGTTGTGTTATGTAAACAGAAGCAAAACTTTTATAACACGAGCATGCTGTTGTTTACGCAATCATCGTACACATTGAGGACAATACACTATTCATGCGCTGATTACGTTTGCATATGAACAAAACTGTACATATTTTAATATTCCATCTGTTGGTGGCGATTTGACCACATATTAATACTTCTGCAACGAACACCGCCCGTGCCTTTAATTATTATAACCAATGCCATGTACTCACATACATATACATATAGCTAACAAAATTAACGACATTAGGGAGACTCTTGAAATAATCCGACCTTAGGGAGACATCTCGACAAAGCTATATATATTTTAATATTCCATCTGTTGGTGGCGATTTGATCACATATGAATAGTTCTGCAACGAATGCCGCCCGTGCCTTTAATTATTATAACCAATACCATGTAATGATATACATATACCTAACAACATGAAACGACATTCGGGAGACTCTTGAAATAATCCGACCTTAAGCAGACATCTCAATATATCATTTTCCATGCAACGTGCAGCTTCTGGGTATGGTGAGAGCATTTGGTATTAATAAAAAAACATCTTTTATTGCTCATATTAAAGATACGGGCGATGTTGGCGGTGGATATGCTATTAAAATATTCATCTCCGTCAAAAACCGCCATAAACAGAAATAGTAAAATATAGGCAGAAGTTGTTGTTATATCATACAGAAATATGGCATAAACAGTATGTTATTGTCAATTGTTTTCACTTTGTTGTGCAAACAAAAGGAAAAAACCGTTACGTTTCCTGACTTTTGTATAGATCCGGATATGGTAAGCATAAAGAGTGTTATTTGTTACTATTTTTCATATATGGAAATAATGAAGAGCGTTTATATAATGTTTGTGTGATTAACCAATATGATTGCGTTGTGTTTTGTAAACAGAAGCAAAACTTCTGTAACACGAGCATGCTGTTGTTTACGCAATCATCGTACACATTGAGGACAATACACTATTCACGCGCTGATTACGTTTGCATATGAACAAAACTGTACATGTTTTAATATTCCATCTGTTGGTGGCGATTTGACCACATATTAATATTTATGCAACGAACACCGCCCGTGCCTTTAATTATTATAACCAATGCCATGTACTCATATACATATACATATAGCTAACAAAATTAACGACATTAGGGAGACTCCTGAAATAATCCGACCTTAGGGAGACATCTCGACAAAGCTATATATATTTTAATTTTCCATCTGTTGGTGGCGATTTGATCACATATGAATAGTTCTGCAACGAATGCCGCCCGTGCCTTTAATTATTATAACCAATACCATGTAATGATATACATATACCTAACAACATGAAACGACATTCGGGAGACTCTTGAAATAATCCGCCCTTAAGCAGACATCTCAATATATCATTTTCCATGCAACGTGCAGCTTCTGGGTATGGTGAGAGCATTTGGTATTAATAAAAAAACATCTTTTATTGCTCATATTAAAGATACGGGCGGTGTTGGCGGTGGGTATGCTATTAAAATATTCATCTCCGTCAAAAACCGCCATAAACAGAAATAGTAAAATATAGACAGAAGTTGTTGTTATATCATACAGAAATATGGCATAAACAGTATGTTATTGTCAATTGTTTTCACTTTGTTGTGCAAACAAAAGGAAAAAACCGTTACGTTTCCTGACTTTTGTATAGATCCGGATATGGTAAGCATAAAGAGCGTTGTTTGTTACTATTGTTCTTATATGGAAATAATGAAGAGCGTTTGTATAATGTTTGTGTGATTAACCAATATGATTGCGTTGTGTTTTGTAAACAGAAGCAAAACTTCTGTAACACGAGCATGCTGTTGTTTACGCAATCATCGTACACATTGAGGACAATACACTATTCACGCGCTGATTACGTTTGCATATGAACAAAACTGTACATGTTTTAATATTCCATCTGTTGGTGGCGATTTGACCACATATTAATATTTATGCAACGAACACCGCCCGTGCCTTTAATTATTATAACCAATGCCATGTACTCATATACATATAGCTAACAAAATTAACGACATTAGGGAGACTCTTGAAATAATCCGACCTTAGGGAGACATCTCGACAAAGCTATATATATTTTAATTTTCCATCTGTTGGTGGCGATTTGATCACATATGAATAGTTCTGCAACGAATGCCGCCCGTGCCTTTAATTATTATAACCAATACCATGTAATGATATACATATGCCTAACAACATGAAACGACATTCGGGAGACTCTTGAAATAATCCGACCTTAAGCAGACATCTCAATATATCATTTTCCATGCAACGTGCAGCTTCTGGGTATGGTGAGAGCATTTGGTATTAATAAAAAAACATCTTTTATTGCTCATATTAAAGATACGGGCGGTGTTGGCGGTGGGTATGCTATTAAAATATTCATCTCCGTCAAAAACCGCCATAAACAGAAATAGTAAAATATAGGCAGAAGTTGTTGTTATATCATACAGAAATATGGCATAAACAGTATGTTATTGTCAATTGTTTTCACTTTGTTGTGCAAACTAAAGGAAAAAACCGTTACGTTTCCTGACTTTTGTATAGATCCGGATATGGTAAGCATAAAGAGCGTTCTTTGTTACTATTGTTCTTATATGGAAATAATGAAGAGCGTTTGTATAATGTTTGTGTGATTAACCAATATGATTGCGTTGTGTTTTGTAAACAGAAGCAAAACTTCTGTAACACGAGCATGCTGTTGTTTACGCAATCATCGTACACATTGAGGACAATACACTATTCACGCGCTGATTACGTTTGCATATGAACAAAACTGTACATGCTTTAATATTCCATCTGTTGGTGGCGATTTGACCACATATTAATATTTATGCAACGAACACCGCCCGTGCCTTTAATTATTATAACCAATGCCATGTACTCATATACATATACATATAGCTAACAAAATTAACGACATTAGGGAGACTCTTGAAATAATCCGACCTTAGGGAGACATCTCGACAAAGCTATATATATTTTAATATTCCATCTGTTGGTGGCGATTTGATTACATATGAATAGTTCTGCAACGAACGCCGCCCGTACCTTTAATTATTATAACCAATACCATGTAATGATATACATATACCTAATAACATGAAACGACATTCGGGAGACTCTTGAAATAATCCGACCTTAGGCAGACATCTCAATATATCATGTTCCATGCAACGTGCAGCTTCTGGGTATGGTGAGAGCATTTGGTATTAATAAAAAAACATCTTTTATTGCTCATATTAAAGATACGGGCGATGTTGGCGGTGGATATGCTATTAAAATATTCATCTCCGTCAAAAAACGCCATAAACAGAAATAGTAAAATATAGGCAGAAGTTGTTGTTATATCATACAGACATATGGCATAAACAGTATGTTATTGTCAATTGTTTTCACTTTGTTGTGCAAACAAAAGGAAAAAACCGTTACGTTTCCTGACTTTTGTATAGATCCGGATATGGTAAGCATAAAGGGCGTTATTTGTTACTATTTTTACTTATATGGAAATAATGAAGAGCGTTTATATAATGTTTGTGTGATTAACCAATATGATTGCGTTGTGTTTTGTAAACAGAAGCAAAACTTCTGTAACACGAGCATGCTGTTGTTTACGCAATCATCGTACACATTGAGGACAATACACTATTCACGCGCTGATTACGTTTGCATATGAACAAAACTGTACATGTTTTAATATTCCATCTGTTGGTGGCGATTTGACCACATATTAATATTTATGCAACGAACACCGCCCGTGCCTTTAATTATTATAACCAATGCCATGTACTCATATACATATACATATAGCTAACAAAATTAACGACATTAGGGAGACTCTTGAAATAATCCGACCTTAGGGAGACATCTCGACAAAGCTATATATATTTTAATTTTCCATCTGTTTGTGGTGATTTGATCACATATGAATAGTTCTGCAACGAATGCCGCCCGTGCCTTTAATTATTATAACCAATACCATGTAATGATATACATATACCTAATAACATGAAACGACATTCGGGAGACTCTTGAAATAATCCGACCTTAGGCAGACATCTCAATATATCATTTTCCATGCAACGTGCAGCTTCTGGGTATGGTGAGAGCATTTGGTATGAATAAAAAAACATCTTTTATTGCTCATATTATAGATACGGGCGGTGTTGGCGGTGGGTATGCTGTTAAAATATTCATCTTCGTCAAAAACCGCCATAAACAGAAATAGTAAAATATAGGCAGAATTTGTTGTTATATCATACAGAAATATGGCATAAACAATATGTTATTGTCAATTGTTTTCACTTTGTTGTGCAAACAAAAGGAAAAAACCGTTACGTTTCCTGACTTTTGTATAGATCCGGATATGGTAAGCATAAAGAGCGTTGTTTGTTACTATTTTTCTTATATGGAAATAATGAAGAGCGTTTATATAATGTTTGTGTGATTAACCAATATGATTGCGTTGTGTTATGTAAACAGAAGCAAAACTTCAGTAACACGAGCATGCTGTTTACGCAATCATCGTACACATTGAGGACAATACACTATTCATGCGCTGATTACGTTTGCATATGAACAAAACTGTACATGTTTTAATATTCCATCCGTTGGTGGCGATTTGACCACATATTAATATTTATGCAACGAACACCGCCCGTGCCTTTAATTATTATAACCAATGCCATGTACTCATATACATATAGCTAACAAAATTAACGACATTAGGGAGACTCCTGAAATAATCCGACCTTAGGGAGACATCTCGACAAAGCTATATATATTTTAATTTTCCATCTGTTGGTGGCGATTTGATCACATATGAATAGTTCTGCAACGAATGCCGCCCGTGCCTTTAATTATTATAACCAATACCATGTAATGATATACATATACCTAACAACATGAAACGACATTCGGGAGACTCTTGAAATAATCCGACCTTAAGCAGACATCTCAATATATCATTTTCCATGCAACGTGCAGCTTCTGGGTATGGTGAGAGCATTTGGTATTAATAAAAAAACATCTTTTATTGCTCATATTAAAGATACGGGCGGTGTTGGCGGTGGGTATGCTATTAAAATATTCATCTCCGTCAAAAACCGCCATAAACAGAAATAGTAAAATATAGACAGAAGTTGTTGTTATATCATACAGAAATATGGCATAAACAGTATGTTATTGTCAATTGTTTTCACTTTGTTGTGCAAACAAAAGGAAAAAACCGTTACGTTTCCTGACTTTTGTATAGATCCGGATATGGTAAGCATAAAGAGCGTTGTTTGTTACTATTGTTCTTATATGGAAATAATGAAGAGCGTTTGTATAATGTTTGTGTGATTAACCAATATGATTGCGTTGTGTTTTGTAAACAGAAGCAAAACTTCTGTAACACGAGCATGCTGTTGTTTACGCAATCATCGTACACATTGAGGACAATACACTATTCACGCGCTGATTACGTTTGCATATGAACAAAACTGTACATGTTTTAATATTCCATCTGTTGGTGGCGATTTGACCACATATTAATATTTATGCAACGAACACCGCCCGTGCCTTTAATTATTATAACCAATGCCATGTACTCATATACATATAGCTAACAAAATTAACGACATTAGGGAGACTCTTGAAATAATCCGACCTTAGGGAGACATCTCGACAAAGCTATATATATTTTAATTTTCCATCTGTTGGTGGCGATTTGATCACATATGAATAGTTCTGCAACGAATGCCGCCCGTGCCTTTAATTATTATAACCAATACCATGTAATGATATACATATGCCTAACAACATGAAACGACATTCGGGAGACTCTTGAAATAATCCGACCTTAAGCAGACATCTCAATATATCATTTTCCATGCAACGTGCAGCTTCTGGGTATGGTGAGAGCATTTGGTATTAATAAAAAAACATCTTTTATTGCTCATATTAAAGATACGGGCGGTGTTGGCGGTGGGTATGCTATTAAAATATTCATCTCCGTCAAAAACCGCCATAAACAGAAATAGTAAAATATAGGCAGAAGTTGTTGTTATATCATACAGAAATATGGCATAAACAGTATGTTATTGTCAATTGTTTTCACTTTGTTGTGCAAACTAAAGGAAAAAACCGTTACGTTTCCTGACTTTTGTATAGATCCGGATATGGTAAGCATAAAGAGCGTTCTTTGTTACTATTGTTCTTATATGGAAATAATGAAGAGCGTTTGTATAATGTTTGTGTGATTAACCAATATGATTGCGTTGTGTTTTGTAAACAGAAGCAAAACTTCTGTAACACGAGCATGCTGTTGTTTACGCAATCATCGTACACATTGAGGACAATACACTATTCACGCGCTGATTACGTTTGCATATGAACAAAACTGTACATGCTTTAATATTCCATCTGTTGGTGGCGATTTGACCACATATTAATATTTATGCAACGAACACCGCCCGTGCCTTTAATTATTATAACCAATGCCATGTACTCATATACATATACATATAGCTAACAAAATTAACGACATTAGGGAGACTCTTGAAATAATCCGACCTTAGGGAGACATCTCGACAAAGCTATATATATTTTAATATTCCATCTGTTGGTGGCGATTTGATTACATATGAATAGTTCTGCAACGAACGCCGCCCGTACCTTTAATTATTATAACCAATACCATGTAATGATATACATATACCTAATAACATGAAACGACATTCGGGAGACTCTTGAAATAATCCGACCTTAGGCAGACATCTCAATATATCATGTTCCATGCAACGTGCAGCTTCTGGGTATGGTGAGAGCATTTGGTATTAATAAAAACACATCTTTTATTGCTCATATTAAAGATACGGGCGATGTTGGCGGTGGATATGCTATTAAAATATTCATCTCCGTCAAAAAACGCCATAAACAGAAATAGTAAAATATAGGCAGAAGTTGTTGTTATATCATACAGACATATGGCATAAACAGTATGTTATTGTCAATTGTTTTCACTTTGTTGTGCAAACAAAAGGAAAAAAACCGTTACGTTTCCTGACTTTTGTATAGATCCGGATATGGTAAGCATAAAGGGCGTTATTTGTTACTATTTTTACTTATATGGAAATAATGAAGAGCGTTTATATAATGTTTGTGTGATTAACCAATATGATTGCGTTGTGTTTTGTAAACAGAAGCAAAACTTCTGTAACACGAGCATGCTGTTGTTTACGCAATCATCGTACACATTGAGGACAATACACTATTCACGCGCTGATTACGTTTGCATATGAACAAAACTGTACATGTTTTAATATTCCATCTGTTGGTGGCGATTTGACCACATATTAATATTTATGCAACGAACACCGCCCGTGCCTTTAATTATTATAACCAATGCCATGTACTCATATACATATACATATAGCTAACAAAATTAACGACATTAGGGAGACTCTTGAAATAATCCGACCTTAGGGAGACATCTCGACAAAGCTATATATATTTTAATTTTCCATCTGTTTGTGGTGATTTGATCACATATGAATAGTTCTGCAACGAATGCCGCCCGTGCCTTTAACTATTATAACCAATACCATGTAATGATATACATATACCTAACAACATGAAACGACATTCGGGAGACTCTTGAAATAATCCGACCTTAGGCAAACATCTCAATATACCATTTTCCATGCAACGTGTAGCTTCTGGGTATGGTGAGAGCATTTGGTATTAATAAAAAAAAATCTTTTATTGCTCATATTAAAGATATGGGCTGTCTTTGGCGGTGGGTATGCTGTTAAAATATTCATCTCCTTCAAAAACAGCCATAAACAGAAATAGTAAAATATAGGCAGAATGTTTTGTTATATCATACAGAAATATGGCATAAACAGTATGTTATTGTCAATTGTTTTCACTTTGTTGTGCAAACAAAAGGAAAAAACCGTTACGTTTCCTGACTTTTGTATAGATCCGGATATGGTAAGCATAAAGAGCGTTGTGTGTTACTATTGTTCTTATATGGAAATAATGAAGAGCGTTTATATAATGTTTGTGTGATTAACCAATATGATTGCGTTGTGTTATGTAAACAGAAGCAAAACTTCTGTAACACGAGCATGCTGTTGTTTATGCAATCATCGTACACATTGAGGACAATACACTATTCACGCGCTGATTACGTTTGCATATGAACAAAACTGTAGATATTTTAATATTCCATCTGTTGGTGGCGATTTGACCACATATTAATACGTCTGCAACGAACACCGCCCGTGCCTTTAATTATTATAACCAATGCCATGTACTGATATACATATACATATAGCTAACAAAATTAACGACATTATGGAGACTCTTGAAATAATCCGACCTTAGGGAGACATCTCGACAAAGCTATATATATTTTAATATTCCATCTGTTTGTGGTGATTTGATCACATATGAATAGTTCTGCAACGAATGCCGCCCGTGCCTTTAATTATTATAACCAATACCATGTAATGATATACATATACCTAATAACATGAAACGACATTCGGGAGACTCTTGAAATAATCCGACCTTAGGCAGACATCTCAATATATCATTTTCCATGCAACGTGCAGCTTCTGGGTATGGTGAGAGCATTTGGTATGAATAAAAAAACATCTTTTATTGCTCATATTATAGATACGGGCGGTGTTGGCGGTGGGTATGCTGTTAAAATATTCATCTCCGTCAAAAACCGCCATAAACAGAAATAGTAAAATATAGGCAGAATTTGTTGTTATATCATACAGAAATATGGCATAAACAATATGTTATTGTCAATTGTTTTCACTTTGTTGTGCAAACAAAAGGAAAAAACCGTTACGTTTCCTGACTTTTGTATAGATCCGGATATGGTAAGCATAAAGAGCGTTGTTTGTTACTATTTTTCTTATATGGAAATAATGAAGAGCGTTTATATAATGTTTGTGTGATTAACCAATATGATTGCGTTGTGTTATGTAAACAGAAGCAAAACTTCAGTAACACGAGCATGCTGTTTACGCAATCATCGTACACATTGAGGACAATACACTATTCATGCGCTGATTACGTTTGCATATGAACAAAACTGTACATGTTTTAATATTCCATCCGTTGGTGGCGATTTGACCACATATTAATATTTATGCAACGAACACCGCCCGTGCCTTTAATTATTATAACCAATGCCATGTACTCATATACATATACATATAGCTAACAAAATTAACGACATTAGGGAGACTCCTGAAATAATCCGACCTTAGGGAGACATCTCGACAAAGCTATATATATTTTAATTTTCCATCTGTTGGTGGCGATTTGATCACATATGAATAGTTCTGCAACGAATGCCGCCCGTGCCTTTAATTATTATAACCAATACCATGTAATGATATACATATACCTAACAACATGAAACGACATTCGGGAGACTCTTGAAATAATCCGACCTTAAGCAGACATCTCAATATATCATTTTCCATGCAACGTGCAGCTTCTGGGTATGGTGAGAGCATTTGGTATTAATAAAAAAACATCTTTTATTGCTCATATTAAAGATACGGGCGGTGTTGGCGGTGGGTATGCTATTAAAATATTCATCTCCGTCAAAAACCGCCATAAACAGAAATAGTAAAATATAGACAGAAGTTGTTGTTATATCATACAGAAATATGGCATAAACAGTATGTTATTGTCAATTGTTTTCACTTTGTTGTGCAAACAAAAGGAAAAAACCGTTACGTTTCCTGACTTTTGTATAGATCCGGATATGGTAAGCATAAAGAGCGTTGTTTGTTACTATTGTTCTTATATGGAAATAATGAAGAGCGTTTGTATAATGTTTGTGTGATTAACCAATATGATTGCGTTGTGTTTTGTAAACAGAAGCAAAACTTCTGTAACACGAGCATGCTGTTGTTTACGCAATCATCGTACACATTGAGGACAATACACTATTCACGCGCTGATTACGTTTGCATATGAACAAAACTGTACATGTTTTAATATTCCATCTGTTGGTGGCGATTTGACCACATATTAATATTTATGCAACGAACACCGCCCGTGCCTTTAATTATTATAACCAATGCCATGTACTCATATACATATAGCTAACAAAATTAACGACATTAGGGAGACTCTTGAAATAATCCGACCTTAGGGAGACATCTCGACAAAGCTATATATATTTTAATTTTCCATCTGTTGGTGGCGATTTGATCACATATGAATAGTTCTGCAACGAATGCCGCCCGTGCCTTTAATTATTATAACCAATACCATGTAATGATATACATATGCCTAACAACATGAAACGACATTCGGGAGACTCTTGAAATAATCCGACCTTAAGCAGACATCTCAATATATCATTTTCCATGCAACGTGCAGCTTCTGGGTATGGTGAGAGCATTTGGTATTAATAAAAAAACATCTTTTATTGCTCATATTAAAGATACGGGCGGTGTTGGCGGTGGGTATGCTATTAAAATATTCATCTCCGTCAAAAACCGCCATAAACAGAAATAGTAAAATATAGGCAGAAGTTGTTGTTATATCATACAGAAATATGGCATAAACAGTATGTTATTGTCAATTGTTTTCACTTTGTTGTGCAAACTAAAGGAAAAAACCGTTACGTTTCCTGACTTTTGTATAGATCCGGATATGGTAAGCATAAAGAGCGTTCTTTGTTACTATTGTTCTTATATGGAAATAATGAAGAGCGTTTGTATAATGTTTGTGTGATTAACCAATATGATTGCGTTGTGTTTTGTAAACAGAAGCAAAACTTCTGTAACACGAGCATGCTGTTGTTTACGCAATCATCGTACACATTGAGGACAATACACTATTCACGCGCTGATTACGTTTGCATATGAACAAAACTGTACATGCTTTAATATTCCATCTGTTGGTGGCGATTTGACCACATATTAATATTTATGCAACGAACACCGCCCGTGCCTTTAATTATTATAACCAATGCCATGTACTCATATACATATACATATAGCTAACAAAATTAACGACATTAGGGAGACTCTTGAAATAATCCGACCTTAGGGAGACATCTCGACAAAGCTATATATATTTTAATATTCCATCTGTTGGTGGCGATTTGATTACATATGAATAGTTCTGCAACGAACGCCGCCCGTACCTTTAATTATTATAACCAATACCATGTAATGATATACATATACCTAATAACATGAAACGACATTCGGGAGACTCTTGAAATAATCCGACCTTAGGCAGACATCTCAATATATCATGTTCCATGCAACGTGCAGCTTCTGGGTATGGTGAGAGCATTTGGTATTAATAAAAACACATCTTTTATTGCTCATATTAAAGATACGGGCGATGTTGGCGGTGGATATGCTATTAAAATATTCATCTCCGTCAAAAAACGCCATAAACAGAAATAGTAAAATATAGGCAGAAGTTGTTGTTATATCATACAGACATATGGCATAAACAGTATGTTATTGTCAATTGTTTTCACTTTGTTGTGCAAACAAAAGGAAAAAACCGTTACGTTTCCTGACTTTTGTATAGATCCGGATATGGTAAGCATAAAGGGCGTTATTTGTTACTATTTTTACTTATATGGAAATAATGAAGAGCGTTTATATAATGTTTGTGTGATTAACCAATATGATTGCGTTGTGTTTTGTAAACAGAAGCAAAACTTCTGTAACACGAGCATGCTGTTGTTTACGCAATCATCGTACACATTGAGGACAATACACTATTCACGCGCTGATTACGTTTGCATATGAACAAAACTGTACATGTTTTAATATTCCATCTGTTGGTGGCGATTTGACCACATATTAATATTTATGCAACGAACACCGCCCGTGCCTTTAATTATTATAACCAATGCCATGTACTCATATACATATAGCTAACAAAATTAACGACATTAGGGAGACTCTTGAAATAATCCGACCTTAGGGAGACATCTCGACAAAGCTATATATATTTTAATTTTCCATCTGTTGGTGGCGATTTGATCACATATGAATAGTTCTGCAACGAATGCCGCCCGTGCCTTTAATTATTATAACCAATACCATGTAATGATATACATATGCCTAACAACATGAAACGACATTCGGGAGACTCTTGAAATAATCCGACCTTAAGCAGACATCTCAATATATCATTTTCCATGCAACGTGCAGCTTCTGGGTATGGTGAGAGCATTTGGTATTAATAAAAAAACATCTTTTATTGCTCATATTAAAGATACGGGCGGTGTTGGCGGTGGGTATGCTATTAAAATATTCATCTCCGTCAAAAACCGCCATAAACAGAAATAGTAAAATATAGGCAGAAGTTGTTGTTATATCATACAGAAATATGGCATAAACAGTATGTTATTGTCAATTGTTTTCACTTTGTTGTGCAAACTAAAGGAAAAAACCGTTACGTTTCCTGACTTTTGTATAGATCCGGATATGGTAAGCATAAAGAGCGTTCTTTGTTACTATTGTTCTTATATGGAAATAATGAAGAGCGTTTGTATAATGTTTGTGTGATTAACCAATATGATTGCGTTGTGTTTTGTAAACAGAAGCAAAACTTCTGTAACACGAGCATGCTGTTGTTTACGCAATCATCGTACACATTGAGGACAATACACTATTCACGCGCTGATTACGTTTGCATATGAACAAAACTGTACATGCTTTAATATTCCATCTGTTGGTGGCGATTTGACCACATATTAATATTTATGCAACGAACACCGCCCGTGCCTTTAATTATTATAACCAATGCCATGTACTCATATACATATACATATAGCTAACAAAATTAACGACATTAGGGAGACTCTTGAAATAATCCGACCTTAGGGAGACATCTCGACAAAGCTATATATATTTTAATATTCCATCTGTTGGTGGCGATTTGATTACATATGAATAGTTCTGCAACGAACGCCGCCCGTACCTTTAATTATTATAACCAATACCATGTAATGATATACATATACCTAATAACATGAAACGACATTCGGGAGACTCTTGAAATAATCCGACCTTAGGCAGACATCTCAATATATCATGTTCCATGCAACGTGCAGCTTCTGGGTATGGTGAGAGCATTTGGTATTAATAAAAACACATCTTTTATTGCTCATATTAAAGATACGGGCGATGTTGGCGGTGGATATGCTATTAAAATATTCATCTCCGTCAAAAAACGCCATAAACAGAAATAGTAAAATATAGGCAGAAGTTGTTGTTATATCATACAGACATATGGCATAAACAGTATGTTATTGTCAATTGTTTTCACTTTGTTGTGCAAACAAAAGGAAAAAACCGTTACGTTTCCTGACTTTTGTATAGATCCGGATATGGTAAGCATAAAGGGCGTTATTTGTTACTATTTTTACTTATATGGAAATAATGAAGAGCGTTTATATAATGTTTGTGTGATTAACCAATATGATTGCGTTGTGTTTTGTAAACAGAAGCAAAACTTCTGTAACACGAGCATGCTGTTGTTTACGCAATCATCGTACACATTGAGGACAATACACTATTCACGCGCTGATTACGTTTGCATATGAACAAAACTGTACATGTTTTAATATTCCATCTGTTGGTGGCGATTTGACCACATATTAATATTTATGCAACGAACACCGCCCGTGCCTTTAATTATTATAACCAATGCCATGTACTCATATACATATACATATAGCTAACAAAATTAACGACATTAGGGAGACTCTTGAAATAATCCGACCTTAGGGAGACATCTCGACAAAGCTATATATATTTTAATTTTCCATCTGTTTGTGGTGATTTGATCACATATGAATAGTTCTGCAACGAATGCCGCCCGTGCCTTTAATTATTATAACCAATACCATGTAATGATATACATATACCTAATAACATGAAACGACATTCGGGAGACTCTTGAAATAATCCGACCTTAGGCAGACATCTCAATATATCATTTTCCATGCAACGTGCAGCTTCTGGGTATGGTGAGAGCATTTGGTATGAATAAAAAAACATCTTTTATTGCTCATATTATAGATACGGGCGGTGTTGGCGGTGGGTATGCTGTTAAAATATTCATCTCCGTCAAAAACCGCCATAAACAGAAATAGTAAAATATAGGCAGAATTTGTTGTTATATCATACAGAAATATGGCATAAACAATATGTTATTGTCAATTGTTTTCACTTTGTTGTGCAAACAAAAGGAAAAAACCGTTACGTTTCCTGACTTTTGTATAGATCCGGATATGGTAAGCATAAAGAGCGTTGTTTGTTACTATTTTTCTTATATGGAAATAATGAAGAGCGTTTATATAATGTTTGTGTGATTAACCAATATGATTGCGTTGTGTTATGTAAACAGAAGCAAAACTTCAGTAACACGAGCATGCTGTTTACGCAATCATCGTACACATTGAGGACAATACACTATTCATGCGCTGATTACGTTTGCATATGAACAAAACTGTACATGTTTTAATATTCCATCCGTTGGTGGCGATTTGACCACATATTAATATTTATGCAACGAACACCGCCCGTGCCTTTAATTATTATAACCAATGCCATGTACTCATATACATATAGCTAACAAAATTAACGACATTAGGGAGACTCTTGAAATAATCCGACCTTAGGGAGACATCTCGACACAGCTATATATATTTTAATTTTCCGTCTGTTGGTGGCGATTTGATCACATATGAATAGTTCTGCAACGAATGCCGCCCGTGCCTTTAACTATTATAACCAATACCATGTAATGATATACATATACCTAACAACATGAAACGACATTCGGGAGACTCTTGAAATAATCCGACCTTAGGCAAACATCTCAATATACCATTTTCCATGCAACGTGTAGCTTCTGGGTATGGTGAGAGCATTTGGTATTAATAAAAAAAAATCTTTTATTGCTCATATTAAAGATATGGGCTGTCTTTGGCGGTGGGTATGCTGTTAAAATATTCATCTCCTTCAAAAACAGCCATAAACAGAAATAGTAAAATATAGGCAGAATGTTTTGTTATATCATACAGAAATATGGCATAAACAGTATGTTATTGTCAATTGTTTTCACTTTGTTGTGCAAACAAAAGGAAAAAACCGTTACGTTTCCTGACTTTTGTATAGATCCGGATATGGTAAGCATAAAGAGCGTTGTGTGTTACTATTGTTCTTATATGGAAATAATGAAGAGCGTTTATATAATGTTTGTGTGATTAACCAATATGATTGCGTTGTGTTATGTAAACAGAAGCAAAACTTCTGTAACACGAGCATGCTGTTGTTTATGCAATCATCATACACATTGAGGACAATACACTATTCACGCGCTGATTACGTTTGCATATGAACAAAACTGTAGATATTTTAATATTCCATCTGTTGGTGGCGATTTGACCACATATTAATACGTCTGCAACGAACACCGCCCGTGCCTTTAATTATTATAACCAATGCCATGTACTGATATACATATACATATAGCTAACAAAATTAACGACATTATGGAGACTCTTGAAATAATCCGACCTTAGGGAGACATCTCGACAAAGCTATATATATTTTAATATTCCATCTGTTGGTGGCGATTTGATTACATATGAATAGTTCTGCAACGAACGCCCCCCGTGCCTTTAATTATTATAACCAATACCATGTAATGATATACATATACCTAACAACATGAAACGACATTCAGGAGACTCTTGAAATAATCCGACCTTAGACAGACATCTCAATATATAATTTTCCATGCAACGTGCAGCTTCTGGGTATGGTGAGAGCATTTGGTATTAATACAAAAACATCTTTTATTGCTCATATTATAGATACGGGCGGTGTTGGCGGTGGGTATGCTGTTAAAATATTCATCTCCGTCAAAAACCGCCATAAACAGAAATAGTAAAATATAGGCAGAATTTGTTGTTTTTTATATCATACAGAAATATGGCATAAACAGTATGTTATTGTCAATTGTTTTCACTTTGTTGTGCAAACTAAAGGAAAAAACCGTTACGTTGATCCGGATATGGTAAGCATAAAGAGCGTTCTTTGTTACTATTTTTCTTATATGGAAGTAATGAAGAGCGTTTATATAATGTTTGTGTGATTAACCAATATGATTGCGTTGTGTTATGTAAACAGAAGCAAAACTTCGGTAACACGAGCATGCTGTTGTTTACGCAATCATCGTACACATTGAGGACAATACACTATTCGTGCGCTGATTACGTTTGCATATGAACAAAACTGTACATTTTTTAATATTCCATCTGTTGGTGGCGATTTGACCACATATTAATATTTCTGCAACGAACACCGCCCGTGCCTTTAATTATTATAACCAATGCCATGTACTGATTTACATATACATATAGCTAACAAAATTAACGACATTAGGGAGACTCTTGAAATAATCTGACCTTAGGGAGACAACCCGACAAAGCTATATATATTTTAATATTCCATCTGTTGGTGGCGATTTGATCACATATGAATAGTTCTGCAACGAACGCCGCCCGTGCCTTTAATTATTATAACCAATACCATGTAATGATATACATATACCTAACAACATGGAACGACATTCGGGAGACTCTTGAAATAATCCGACCTTAGGCAGACATCTCAATATATCATTTTCCATGCAACGTGCAGCTTCTGGGTATGGTGAGAGCATTTGGTATTAATAAAAAAACATCTTTTATTGCTCATATTAAAGATACGGGCTGTCTTTGGCGGTGGGTATGCTGTTAAAATATTCAGCTCCGACAAAAACCGCCATAAACAGAAATAGTAAAATATAGGCAGAATTTGTTGTTATATCATACAGAACTATGGCATAAACTTTACGTTACGTTTCCTGACTTTTGTATAGATCCGGATATGGTAAGCATAAAGAGCGTTCTTTGTTACTATATTTCTTATATGGAAATAATGAAGAGCGTTTATATAATGTTTGTGTGATTAACTAATATGATTGCGTTGTGTTATGTAAACAGAAGCAAAACTTTTATAACACGAGCATGCTGTTGTTTACGCAATCATCGTACACATTGAGGACAATACACTATTCATGCGCTGATTACGTTTGCATATGAACAAAACTGTACATATTTTAATATTCCATCTGTTGGTGGCGATTTGACCACATATTAATACTTCTGCAACGAACACCGCCCGTGCCTTTAATTATTATAACCAATGCCATGTACTCACATACATATACATATAGCTAACAAAATTAACGACATTAGGGAGACTCTTGAAATAATCCGACCTTAGGGAGACATCTCGACAAAGCTATATATATTTTAATATTCCATCTGTTGGTGGCGATTTGATCACATATGAATAGTTCTGCAACGAATGCCGCCCGTGCCTTTAATTATTATAACCAATACCATGTAATGATATACATATACCTAACAACATGAAACGACATTCGGGAGACTCTTGAAATAATCCGACCTTAAGCAGACATCTCAATATATCATTTTCCATGCAACGTGCAGCTTCTGGGTATGGTGAGAGCATTTGGTATTAATAAAAAAACATCTTTTATTGCTCATATTAAAGATACGGGCGATGTTGGCGGTGGATATGCTATTAAAATATTCATCTCCGTCAAAAACCGCCATAAACAGAAATAGTAAAATATAGGCAGAAGTTGTTGTTATATCATACAGAAATATGGCATAAACAGTATGTTATTGTCAATTGTTTTCACTTTGTTGTGCAAACAAAAGGAAAAAACCGTTACGTTTCCTGACTTTTGTATAGATCCGGATATGGTAAGCATAAAGAGCGTTGTTTGTTACTATTTTTCTTATATGGAAATAATGAAGAGCGTTTATATAATGTTTGTGTGATTAACCAATATGATTGCGTTGTGTTTTGTAAACAGAAGCAAAACTTCTGTAACACGAGCATGCTGTTGTTTACGCAATCATCGTACACATTGAGGACAATACACTATTCACGCGCTGATTACGTTTGCATATGAACAAAACTGTAGATATTTTAATATTCCATCTGTTGGTGGCGATTTGACCACATATTAATACGTCTGCAACGAACACCGCCCGTGCCTTTAATTATTATAACCAATGCCATGTACTGATATACATATACATATAGCTAACAAAATTAACGACATTATGGAGACTCTTGAAATAATCCGACCTTAGGGAGACATCTCGACAAAGCTATATATATTTTAATATTCCATCTGTTGGTGGCGATTTGATTACATATGAATAGTTCTGCAACGAACGCCGCCCGTGCCTTTAATTATTATAACCAATACCATGTAATGATATACATATACCTAACAACATGAAACGACATTCAGGAGACTCTTGAAATAATCCGACCTTAGACAGACATCTCAATATATCATTTTCCATGCAACGTGCAGCTTCTGGGTATGGTGAGAGCATTTGGTATTAATACAAAAACATCTTTTATTGCTCATATTATAGATACGGGCGGTGTTGGCGGTGGGTATGCTGTTAAAATATTCATCTCCGTCAAAAACCGCCATAAACAGAAATAGTAAAATATAGGCAGAATTTGTTGTTTTTTATATCATACAGAAATATGGCATAAACAGTATGTTATTGTCAATTGTTTTCACTTTGTTGTGCAAACTAAAGGAAAAAACCGTTACGTTGATCCGGATATGGTAAGCATAACGAGCGTTCTTTGTTACTATTTTTCTTATATGGAAGTAATGAAGAGCGTTTATATAATGTTTGTGTGATTAACTAATATGATTGCGTTGTGTTATGTAAACAGAAGCAAAACTTTTATAACACGAGCATGCTGTTGTTTACGCAATCATCGTACACATTGAGGACAATACACTATTCATGCGCTGATTACGTTTGCATATGAACAAAACTGTACATATTTTAATATTCCATCTGTTGGTGGCGATTTGACCACATATTAATACTTCTGCAACGAACACCGCCCGTGCCTTTAATTATTATAACCAATGCCATGTACTCACATACATATACATATAGCTAACAAAATTAACGACATTAGGGAGACTCTTGAAATAATCCGACCTTAGGGAGACATCTCGACAAAGCTATATATATTTTAATATTCCATCTGTTGGTGGCGATTTGATCACATATGAATAGTTCTGCAACGAATGCCGCCCGTGCCTTTAATTATTATAACCAATACCATGTAATGATATACATATACCTAACAACATGAAACGACATTCGGGAGACTCTTGAAATAATCCGACCTTAAGCAGACATCTCAATATATCATTTTCCATGCAACGTGCAGCTTCTGGGTATGGTGAGAGCATTTGTTATTAATAAAAAAAACATCTTTTATTGCTCATATTAAAGATACGGGCGATGTTGGCGGTGGATATGCTATTAAAATATTCATCTCCGTCAAAAACCGCCATAAACAGAAATAGTAAAATATAGGCAGAAGTTGTTGTTATATCATACAGAAATATGGCATAAACAGTATGTTATTGTCAATTGTTTTCACTTTGTTGTGCAAACAAAAGGAAAAAACCGTTACGTTTCCTGACTTTTGTATAGATCCGGATATGGTAAGCATAAAGAGCGTTGTTTGTTACTATTTTTCTTATATGGAAATAATGAAGAGCGTTTATATAATGTTTGTGTGATTAACCAATATGATTGCGTTGTGTTTTGTAAACAGAAGCAAAACTTCTGTAACACGAGCATGCTGTTGTTTACGCAATCATCGTACACATTGAGGACAATACACTATTCACGCGCTGATTACGTTTGCATATGAACAAAACTGTACATGTTTTAATATTCCATCTGTTGGTGGCGATTTGACCACATATTAATATTTATGCAACGAACACCGCCCGTGCCTTTAATTATTATAACCAATGCCATGTACTCATATACATATACATATAGCTAACAAAATTAACGACATTAGGGAGACTCCTGAAATAATCCGACCTTAGGGAGACATCTCGACAAAGCTATATATATTTTAATTTTCCATCTGTTGGTGGCGATTTGATCACATATGAATAGTTCTGCAACGAATGCCGCCCGTGCCTTTAATTATTATAACCAATACCATGTAATGATATACATATACCTAACAACATGAAACGACATTCGGGAGACTCTTGAAATAATCCGACCTTAAGCAGACATCTCAATATATCATTTTCCATGCAACGTGCAGCTTCTGGGTATGGTGAGAGCATTTGGTATTAATAAAAAAACATCTTTTATTGCTCATATTAAAGATACGGGCGGTGTTGGCGGTGGGTATGCTATTAAAATATTCATCTCCGTCAAAAACCGCCATAAACAGAAATAGTAAAATATAGACAGAAGTTGTTGTTATATCATACAGAAATATGGCATAAACAGTATGTTATTGTCAATTGTTTTCACTTTGTTGTGCAAACAAAAGGAAAAAACCGTTACGTTTCCTGACTTTTGTATAGATCCGGATATGGTAAGCATAAAGAGCGTTGTTTGTTACTATTGTTCTTATATGGAAATAATGAAGAGCGTTTGTATAATGTTTGTGTGATTAACCAATATGATTGCGTTGTGTTTTGTAAACAGAAGCAAAACTTCTGTAACACGAGCATGCTGTTGTTTACGCAATCATCGTACACATTGAGGACAATACACTATTCACGCGCTGATTACGTTTGCATATGAACAAAACTGTACATGTTTTAATATTCCATCTGTTGGTGGCGATTTGACCACATATTAATATTTATGCAACGAACACCGCCCGTGCCTTTAATTATTATAACCAATGCCATGTACTCATATACATATAGCTAACAAAATTAACGACATTAGGGAGACTCTTGAAATAATCCGACCTTAGGGAGACATCTCGACAAAGCTATATATATTTTAATTTTCCATCTGTTGGTGGCGATTTGATCACATATGAATAGTTCTGCAACGAATGCCGCCCGTGCCTTTAATTATTATAACCAATACCATGTAATGATATACATATACCTAACAACATGAAACGACATTCGGGAGACTCTTGAAATAATCCGACCTTAAGCAGACATCTCAATATATCATTTTCCATGCAACGTGCAGCTTCTGGGTATGGTGAGAGCATTTGGTATTAATAAAAAAACATCTTTTATTGCTCATATTAAAGATACGGGCGGTGTTGGCGGTGGGTATGCTATTAAAATATTCATCTCCGTCAAAAACCGCCATAAACAGAAATAGTAAAATATAGGCAGAAGTTGTTGTTATATCATACAGAAATATGGCATAAACAGTATGTTATTGTCAATTGTTTTCACTTTGTTGTGCAAACTAAAGGAAAAAACCGTTACGTTTCCTGACTTTTGTATAGATCCGGATATGGTAAGCATAAAGAGCGTTGTTTGTTACTATTGTTCTTATATGGAAATAATGAAGAGCGTTTGTATAATGTTTGTGTGATTAACCAATATGATTGCGTTGTGTTTTGTAAACAGAAGCAAAACTTCTGTAACACGAGCATGCTGTTGTTTACGCAATCATCGTACACATTGAGGACAATACACTATTCACGCGCTGATTACGTTTGCATATGAACAAAACTGTACATGTTTTAATATTCCATTTGTTGGTGGCGATTTGACCACATATTAATATTTATGCAACGAACACCGCCCGTGCCTTTAATTATTATAACCAATGCCATGTACTCATATACATATACATATAGCTAACAAAATTAACGACATTAGGGAGACTCTTGAAATAATCCGACCTTAGACAGACATCTCGACAAAGCTATATATATTTTAATATTCCATCTGTTGGTGGCGATTTGATTACATATGAATAGTTCTGCAACAAACGCCGCCCGTACCTTTAATTATTATAACCAATACCATGTAATGATATACATATACCTAATAACATGAAACGACATTCGGGAGACTCTTGAAATAATCCGACCTTAGGCAGACATCTCAATATATCATTTTCCATGCAACGTGCAGCTTCTGGGTATGGTGAGAGCATTTGGTATTAATAAAAAAAACATCTTTTATTGCTCATATTATAGATACGGGCGGTGTTGGCGGTGGGTATGCTGTTAAAATATTCATCTCCGTCAAAAACCGCCATAAACAGAAATAGTAAAATATAGGCAGAATTTGTTGTTATATCATACAGAAATATGGCATAAACAATATGTTATTGTCAATTGTTTTCACTTTGTTGTGCAAACAAAAGGAAAAAACCGTTACGTTTCCTGACTTTTGTATAGATCCGGATATGGTAAGCATAAAGAGCGTTGTTTGTTACTATTTTTCTTATATGGAAATAATGAAGAGCGTTTATATAATGTTTGTGTGATTAACCAATATGATAGCGTTGTGTTATGTAAACAGAAGCAAAACTTCAGTAACACGAGCATGCTGTTTACGCAATCATCGTACACATTGAGGACAATACACTATTCACGCGCTGATTACGTTTGCATATGAACAAAACTGTACATGTTTTAATATTCCAACTGTTGGTGGCGATTTGATCACATATGAATAGTTCTGCAACGAACGCCACCCGTGCCTTTAATTATTATAACCAATGCCATGTACTGATATACATATACATATAGCTAACAAAATTAACGACATTAGGGAGACTCTTGAAATAATCCGACCTTAGGGAGACATCTCGACAAAGCTATATATATTTTACTATTCCATCTGTTGGTGGCGATTTGATCACATATGAATAGTTCTGCAACGAACGGCGCCCGTGCCTTTAATTATTATAACCAATACCATGTAATGGTATACATATACCTAACAACATGAAACGACATTCGGGAGACTCTTGAAATAATCCGACCTTAGGCAGACATCTCAATATATCATTTTCCATGCAACGTGCAGCTTCTGGGTATGATGAGAGCATTTGGTATTAATAAAAAAACATCTTTTATTGCTCATATTAAAGATACGGGCGGTGTTGGCGGTGGGTATGCTGTTAAAATATTCATCTCCGTCAAAAACCGCCATAAACAGAAATAGTAAAATATAGGCAGAAGTTGTTGTTATATCATACGGAAATATGGCATAAACAGTATGTTATTGTCAATTGTTTTCACTTTGTTGTGCAAACAAAAGGAAAAAACCGTTACGTTTCCTGACTATTGTATAGATCCGGATATGGTAAGCATAAAGAGCGTTGTTTGTTACTATTTTTCTTATATGGAAATAATGAAGAGCGTTTATATAATGTTTGTGCGATTAACCAATATGATTGCGTTGTGTTTTGTAAACAGAAGCAAAACTTCTGTAACACGCGCATGCTGTTGTTTACGCAATCATCGTACACATTGAGGACAATACACTATTCGTGCGCTGATTACGTTTGCATATGAACAAAACTGTACATATTTTAATATTCCATCTGTTGGTGGCGATTTGACCACATATTAATATTTCTGCAACGAACACCGCCCGTGCCTTTAATTATTATAACCAATGCCATGTACTGATATACATATACATATAGCTAACAAAATTAACGACATTAGGGAGACTCTTGAAATAATCCGACCTTAGGGAGACATCTCGACAAAGCTATATATATTTTAATATTCCATCTGTTGGTGGCGATTTGATCACATATGAATAGTTCTGCAACGAACGCCGCCCGTGCCTTTAACTATTATAACCAATACCATGTAATGATATACATATACCTAACAACATGAAACGACATTCGGGAGACTCTTGAAATAATCCGACCTTAGGCAAACATCTCAATATATCATTTTCCATGCAACGTGCAGCTTCTGGGTATGGTGAGAGCATTTGGTATTAATAAAAAAAAAATCTTTTATTGCTCATATTAAAGATATGGGCTGTCTTTGGCGGTGGGTATGCTGTTAAAATATTCATCTCCTTCAAAAACAGCCATAAACAGAAATAGTAAAATATAGGCAGAATGTTTGGTTATATCATACAGAAATATGGCATAAACAGTATGTTATTGTCAATTGTTTTCACTTTGTTGTGCAAACAAAAGGAAAAAACCGTTACGTTTCCTGACTTTTGTATAGATCCGGATATGGTAAGCATAAAGAGCGTTGTGTGTTACTATTGTTCTTATATGGAAACAATGAAGAGCGTTTATATAATGTTTGTGTGATTAACCAATATGATTGCGTTGTGTTATGTAAACAGAAGCAAAACTTCTGTAACACGAGCATGCTGTTGTTTACGCAATCATCGTACACATTGAGGACAATACACTATTCACGCGCTGATTACGTTTGCATATGAACAAAACTGTACATATTTTAATATTCCATCTGTTGGTGGCGATTTGACCACATATTAATACGTCTGCAACGAACACCGCCCGTGCCTTTAATTATTATAACCAATGCCATGTACTGATATACATATACATATAGCTAACAAAATTAACGACATTAGGGAGACTCTTGAAATAATCCGACCTTAGGGAGACATCTCGACAAAGCTATATATATTTTAATATTCCATCTGTTGGTGGCGATTTGATTACATATGAATAGTTCTGCAACGAACGCCGCCCGTGCCTTTAATTATTATAACCAATACCATGTAATGATATACATATACCTAACAACATGAAACGACATTCAGGAGACTCTTGAAATAATCCGACCTTAGACAGACATCTCAATTTATCATTTTCCATGCAACGTGCAGCTTCTGGGTATGGTGAGAGCATTTGGTATTAATACAAAAACATCTTTTATTGCTCATATTATAGATACGGGCGGTGTTGGCGGTGGGTATGCTGTTAAAATATTCATCTCCGTCAAAAACCGCCATAAACAGAAATAGTAAAATATAGGCAGAATTTGTTGTTTTTTATATCATACAGAAATATGGCATAAACAGTATGTTATTGTCAATTGTTTTCACTTTGTTGTGCAAACTAAAGGAAAAAACCGTTACGTTTCCTGACTTTTGTATAGATCCGGATATGGTAAGCATAAAGAGCGTTGTTTGTTACTATTTTTCTTATATGGAAGTAATGAAGAGCGTTTATATAATGTTTGTGTGATTAACCAATATGATTGCGTTGTGTTATGTAAACAGAAGCAAAACTTCGGTAACACGAGCATGCTGTTGTTTACGCAATCATCGTACACATTGAGGACAATACACTATTCGTGCGCTGATTACGTTTGCATATGAACAAAACTGTACATATTTTAATATTCCATCTGTTGGTGGCGATTTGACCACATATTAATATTTCTGCAACGAACACCGCCCGTGCCTTTAATTATTATAACCAATGCCATGTACTGATATACATATACATATAGCTAACAAAATTAACGACATTAGGGAGACTCTTGAAATAATCCGACCTTAGGGAGACATCTCGACAAAGCTATATATATTTTAATATTCCATCTGTTGGTGGCGATTTGATCACATATGAATAG
This sequence comes from Siphonodentalium dalli, assembly GCA_032622095.1. Classification (NCBI taxonomy): domain Eukaryota; kingdom Metazoa; phylum Mollusca; class Scaphopoda; order Gadilida; family Siphonodentaliidae; genus Siphonodentalium; species Siphonodentalium dalli. Next base: position 196,356,808 of record CP136062.1, read on the forward strand.
TTCTGCAACGAACGCCGCCCGTGCCTTTAATTATTATAACCAATACCATGTAATGATATACATATACCTAACAACATGGAACGACATTCGGGAGACTCTTGAAATAATCCGACCTTAAGCAGACATCTCAATATATCATTTTCCATGCAACGTGCAGCTTCTGGGTATGGTGAGAGCATTTGGTATTAATAAAAAAACATCTTTTATTGCTCATATTAAAGATACGGGCGGTGTTGGCGGTGGGTATGCTATTAAAATATTCATCTCCGTCAAAAACCGCCATAAACAGAAATAGTAAAATATAGGCAGAAGTTGTTGTTATATCATACAGAAATATGGCATTAACAGTATGTTATTGTCAATTGTTTTCACTTTGTTGTGCAAACAAAAGGAAAAAACCGTTACGTTTCCTGACGTTTGTATAGATCCGGATATGGTAAGCATAAAGAGCGATGTTTGTTACTATTTTTCTTATATGGAAATAATGAAGAGCGTTTATATAATGTTTGTGTGATTAACCAATATGATTGCGTTGTGTTTTGTAAACAGAAGCAAAACTTCTGTAACACGAGCATGCTGTTGTTTACGCAATCATCGTACACATTGAGGACAATACACTATTCACGCGCTGATTACGTTTGCATATGAACAAAACTGTACATGTTTTAATATTCCATCTGTTGGTGGCGATTTGACCACATATTAATATTTATGCAACGAACACCGCCCGTGCCTTTAATTATTATAACCAATGCCATGTACTCATATACATATACATATAGCTAACAAAATTAACGACATTAGGGAGACTCTTGAAATAATCCGACCTTAGGGAGACATCTCGACAAAGCTATATATATTTAATTTTCCATCTGTTGGTGGCGATTTGATCACATATGAATAGTTCTGCAACGAATGCCGCCCGTGCCTTTAATTATTATAACCAATACCATGTAATGATATACATATACCTAACAACATGAAACGACATTCGGGAGACTCTTGAAATAATCCGACCTTAAGCAGACATCTCAATATATCATTTTCCATGCAACGTGCAGCTTCTGGGTATGGTGAGAGCATTTGGTATTAATAAAAAAACATCTTTTATTGCTCATATTAAAGATACGGGCGGTGTTGGCGGTGGGTATGCTATTAAAATATTCATCTCCGTCAAAAACCGCCATAAACAGAAATAGTAAAATATAGGCAGAAGTTGTTGTTATATCATACAGAAATATGGCATAAACAGTATGTTATTGTCAATTGTTTTCACTTTGTTGTGCAAACAAAAGGAAAAAACCGTTACGTTTCCTGACTTTTGTATAGATCCGGATATGGTAAGCATAAAGAGCGATGTTTGTTACTATTTTTCTTATATGGAAATAATGAAGAGCGTTTATATAATGTTTGTGTGATTAACCAATATGATTGCGTTGTGTTTTGTAAACAGAAGCAAAACTTCTGTAACACGAGCATGCTGTTGTTTACGCAATCATCGTACACATTGAGGACAATACACTATTCACGCGCTGATTACGTTTGCATATGAACAAAACTGTACATGTTTTAATATTCCAACTGTTGGTGGCGATTTGATCACATATGAATAGTTCTGCAACGAACGCCACCCGTGCCTTTAATTATTATAACCAATGCCATGTACTGATATACATATACATATAGCTAACAAAATTAACGACATTAGGGAGACTCTTGAAATAATCCGACCTTAGGGAGACATCTCGACAAAGCTATATATATTTTACTATTCCATCTGTTGGTGGCGATTTGATCACATATGAATAGTTCTGCAACGAACGGCGCCCGTGCCTTTAATTATTATAACCAATACCATGTAATGGTATACATATACCTAACAACATGAAACGACATTCGGGAGACTCTTGAAATAATCCGACCTTAGGCAGACATCTCAATATATCATTTTCCATGCAACGTGCAGCTTCTGGGTATGATGAGAGCATTTGGTATTAATAAAAAAACATCTTTTATTGCTCATATTAAAGATACGGGCGGTGTTGGCGGTGGGTATGCTGTTAAAATATTCATCTCCGTCAAAAACCGCCATAAACAGAAATAGTAAAATATAGGCAGAAGTTGTTGTTATATCATACGGAAATATGGCATAAACAGTATGTTATTGTCAATTGTTTTCACTTTGTTGTGCAAACAAAAGGAAAAAACCGTTACGTTTCCTGACTATTGTATAGATCCGGATATGGTAAGCATAAAGAGCGTTGTTTGTTACTATTTTTCTTATATGGAAATAATGAAGAGCGTTTATATAATGTTTGTGCGATTAACCAATATGATTGCGTTGTGTTTTGTAAACAGAAGCAAAACTTCTGTAACACGCGCATGCTGTTGTTTACGCAATCATCGTACACATTGAGGACAATACACTATTCGTGCGCTGATTACGTTTGCATATGAACAAAACTGTACATATTTTAATATTCCATCTGTTGGTGGCGATTTGACCACATATTAATATTTCTGCAACGAACACCGCCCGTGCCTTTAATTATTATAACCAATGCCATGTACTGATATACATATACATATAGCTAACAAAATTAACGACATTAGGGAGACTCTTGAAATAATCCGACCTTAGGGAGACATCTCGACAAAGCTATATATATTTTAATATTCCATCTGTTGGTGACGATTTGATCACATATGAATAGTTCTGCAACGAACGCCGCCCGTGCCTTTAATTATTATAACCAATACCATGTAATGATATACATATACCTAACAACATGGAACGACATTCGGGAGACTCTTGAAATAATCCGACCTTAAGCAGACATCTCAATATATCATTTTCCATGCAACGTGCAGCTTCTGGGTATGGTGAGAGCATTTGGTATTAAAGGCACGTGAGGCCTTAGTTGTCGAAAATATTCAAATTTGTTTCAATCACCGTAAACAGAAAAACATTAAAACGCATACAGTTTCGTTTATATATACCATGACCATCGCGTAAACAGCATGTTATCATAAAGACCTACTATATTTTACATAAGCAAGAGCCTGATTGTGTTACAGAAGACAGCACAATGCTACTGGCTAATCGCACAAATGGCATAAACGCTCTTTATTACTTCCATATCAGGAATTCACCAACAAAGAACGCTCTTTATGTTCACCATCATAATATAAACAAACACCAGAAAAGTTACTTTTTCATGCTTTTGTTTACATAACAATGGTCAAACATATGACAATAACATACTGTTTACGTGATATTTCTTATTTGTATACGAACAAAGTCTGTCTACATTTTGATGTTCTTTCTGTTTGTGGGGGGTTTTGACGGGTGGAAATATTTTCACAGGATACCCACCGCCAAGGCCAACCGTACCTTTAATAAAAAAACATCTGTTATTGCTCATATTAAAGATACGGGCTGTCTTTGGCGGTGGGTATGCTGTTAAAATATTCAGCTCCGTCAAAAACCGCCATAAACAGAAATAGTACAATATAGGCAGAATTTGTTGTTATGTCATACAGAACTATGGCATAAACAGTACGTTACGTTTCCTGACTTTTGTATAGATCCGGATATGGTAAGCATAAAGAGCGTTGTTTGTTACTATATTTCTTATATGGAAATACTGAAGAGCGTTTATATAATGTTTGTGTGATTAACCAATATGATTGCGTTGTGTTATGTAAACAGAAGCAAAACTTCTGTAACACGAGCATGCTGTTGTTTACGCAATCATCGTACACATTGAGGACAATACACTATTCATGCGCTGATTACGTTTGCATATGAACAAAACTGTACATATTTTAATATTCCATCTGTTGGTGGCGATTTGACCACATATTAATATTTCTGCAACGAACACCGCCCGTGCCTTTAATTATTATAACCAATGCCATGTACTCATATACATATACATATAGCTAACAAAATTAACGACATTAGGGAGACTCTTGAAATAATCCGACCTTAGGGAGACATCTCGACAAAGCTATATATATTTTAATATTCCATCTGTTGGTGGCGATTTGATCACATATGAATAGTTCTGCAACGAACGCCGCACGTGCCTTTAATTATTATAACCAATACCATGTAATGATATACATATACCTAACAACATGAAACGACATTCGGGAGACTCTTGAAATAATCCGATCTTAGGCAGACATCTCAATATATCATTTTCCATGCAACGTGCAGCTTCAGGGTATGGTGAGAGCATTTGGTATTAATAAAAAAACATCTTTTATTGCTCATATTATAGATACGGGCGGGGTTGGCGGTGGGTATGCTGTTAAAATATTCATCTCCGTCAAAAACCGCCATACACAGAAATAGTAAAATATAGGCAGAATCTGTTGTTATATCAAACAGAAATATGGCATAAACAGTATGTTATTGTCAATTGTTTTCACTTTGTTGTGCAAACAAAGGGAAAATCCGTTACGTTTCCTGACTTTTGTATTGATCCGGATATGGTAAGCATAAAGAGCGTTGTTTGTTACTATTTTTCTTATATGGAAATAATGAAGAGCGTTTATATAATGTTTGTGTGATTAACCAATATGATTACGTTGTGTTATGTAAACAGAAGCAAAACTTCTGTAACACGAGCATGCTGTTGTTTACGCAATCATCGTACACATTGAGGACAATACACTATTCACGCGCTGATTACGTTTGGATATGAACAAAACTGTACATATTTTAATATTCCATCTGTTGGTGGCGATTTGACCACATATTAATATTTCTGCAACGAACACCGCCCGTACCTTTAATTATTATAACCAATGCCATGTACTGACATACATATACATATAGCTAACAAAATCAACGACATTAGGGAGACTCTTGAAATAATCCGACCTTAGGGAAACATCTCGACAAAGCTATATATATTTTAATATTCCATCTGTTGGTGGCGATTTGATCACATATGAATAGTTCTGCAACGAACGCCACCCGTGCCTTTAATTATTATAACCAATGCCATGTACTGATATACATATACATATAGCTAACAAAATTAACGGTATTAGGGAGACTCTTGAAATAATCCGACCTTAGGGAGACATCTCGACAAAGCTATATATATTTTAATATTCCATCTGTTGGTGGCGATTTGATCACATATGGATAGTTCTGCAACGAACGCCACCCGTGCCTTTAATTATTATAACCAATACCATGTAATGATATACATATACCTAACAACATGAAACGACATTCGGGAGACTCTTGAAATAATCCGACCTTAGGCAGACATCTCAATATATCATTGTCCATGCAACGTGCAGCTTCAGGGTATGGTGAGAGCATTTGGTATTAATAAAAAAAACATCTTTTATTGCTCATATTAAAGATACGGGCTGTCTTTGGCGGTGGGTATGCTGTTAAAATATTCAGCTCCGTCAAAAACCACCGTAAACAGAAATAGTAAAATATAGGCAGAAGTTGTTGTTATATCATACAGAAATATGGCATAAACAGTATGTTATTGTTCATCGTTTTCACTTTGTTGTGCAAACAAAAGGAAAAAACCGTTACGTTTCCTGACTTTTGTATAGATCCGGATATGGTAAGCATAAAGAGCGTTGTTTGTTACTATTTTTCTTATATGGAAATAATGAAGAGCGTTTATATAATGTTTGTGTGATTAACCAATATGATTGCGTTGTGTTTTGCGCATATTATGTAAAGAAAAGGAAAAACCGTTACGTTTCCTTGCTTTTGTTTAGATCCGGATATGGTAAACATAAAGAGCGTTATTTGTTCCTTATATGGAAATAATAAAGAGCGTTTATATAAGTTTGGTGTGGTCAACTACTATACTTGCGTTGTGTTGTGTAAACAAAAGCAAAACTTCTGTAACATGAGCAGACTGCTTTTTACGCCACCATAGTGCACATTGAGGACAATATACTATTTACGCGCTGATTATGTTTGCATATGATCAAAACTATATATTTTTTAATATTCCTTCTGTTGGTTGGGATTTGAACACATATGATATTTCTGCAACGAACGCCGCCCGTGCCTTTGATTATTATAACCAATGCCATGTACTGATATAGCGTTTTACAAAGATTAAACCAGGTCCCGCATTCGTGTTTTGAGGGTTAAATTTCTCGCGTATGCTAGCATCTTAAATTATATCTAGTCATTTCGTAAGACTATTGCAAGAATATGGCTTCAAAATATAAAGTACATATTATATATCTCCATAACTTTGATTTTTAATATGTGTCCCCCTAATACCGCATGTAGTGGTATTTATTGTATATGTCCCCCTAATATGGTTCATGTTGTATGTAAAATGACCAAACATTAGGGAGACGGTATTAGGGGGACACTTGGTATATATTTTTAAATATTATAATAGTCATCACAAATGATATAATTGATGGTTTTTCGATTAATACCAAATGCTCTCACCACACACAGAAGCTATGAAAATGCATAGAAAATGATATATCGAGATGTCTCCCTAAGGTCGGATTATTTCAACAGTCTCCCTAAGGTCGTTAGTGTTGTTAGCTATATATATATATCTATCTTCTATCTATTATATATTTTGGAAGATCTGTTTGTGTGTTTGTGTGTAATCGATGGACTCGAAAATGGCCCAGCCGATTTCGATGAAACTTGGTATGTGGGGGTATTTTCGGGTCAGGACTAACATAAGCGTATTAATTTGTCCGTGCGAGGTCAACTTTTCACGTGCCGAGGTCAAATCTGTTTTTACGCCGTTTTGCGCTAATATATTTCAGTTCGGTGCTTACAAATCGATTCGAAACAGCGCGAATAATAACATGCCAGTCATAATAATGACACTATGAGAATCTTTCGTGTTTCCTCTTTCCAACGATATATAATATGTATGTATCCGTTTTAGTTATCTGCCTCAATTATTAAGAAGAAGTGGTACGATCTTCTATCAGGGTAAAAACAATGCGTAACTTCTATGACGTCGTTAGAGGTCATAAAGTTAGATCACGTTAACTCTTAACAGGCCGATGCATTTCACTGTTTCAGAGACGTCTTGGCGATATCTCGGGCACCGATGGTAATTTATCTTTACGTTGAAACTTGATAATTAATGAGCGTGTGTATATGAGGCGCGTTTATATACTTCAGTGGAAATCAAATCGGGTTAAACTGGCGGATTTTTACGGACGAAATTTGATGCATAGGGTATCTCGGTATCCGCTGGGCCGATTTCCCGGTATCCGCTGGGCCGATTTCCACCATTTTTGGGGTGTTGGTGTTTGACCCCACCTGACCTTGACCTTCAAAATGGTCAATTCAAGGTCAAATCGGGTAAAACCGGATGGATTTCGACGGGTACTTTTGTTCGGGCACTGTGTTTTGGACGGGTCAAATCGTGACCCCACTTGACCTTGGCCTTCAAAATAGACAATTCAAGGTCAAAGCCCGGACGAAGTCGGGTCACCTTCTAGTATATATATATATATATATATATATATAATATGAGACACATCCATAAATTGGAAATTGCATAATTATGAATCGTATGTATACGTGCTGTGTATAGTCATTATATTATGGTGAATTTGTTACGGAAGTATGATATGATAATTGTTAACGTATAAATTGTTTGTATAAATTGTTTGTTTGTATATATGTATGGCTATGTTCCAACCTAAATGTTGGCTTTGCAAATAAACAATCAATCAATCAATGAGTGCAACTGCTTACTAATGATGCCATTTCTGTATATAGCAGCTTTTTACGGGGGTGGGGTGGCGATATCAATTACTGCTGTCATATGTTTGGTCATCCCATATGGTTCTAGATTACATCTTCAGTAATGTGGTTAGAATATGTTATGAAATAAATCATCCCATAAATTTTAATCTGATGTCAAATGGAGCATTCTTGAATTTCTTGACAATATTTTCACAACCGTTGCATCTTAAATTAACTCTTTAGTATGTAACTACATTTGGCAATTTGACAATTTCCTAATTTTCCTTATCCAGCGAGAATTAAGTTCAATGTCATATTTACAGCGAAGTTTAATGTCATTTCATATAATCCTCTCTCTTTTCATTCATAATATGTTGAAATATAGTGAAAAATGATTCCAATATATATTGTATCGAGAGCACTAAACAGCGATACAAGTATATCTTGATGAATCATTAAAATTTAAAGACTATATTTGCACCCATATATTTCTCTGATGCGGAATATAATTTGCTCAATTTCTATCACAACAGTTGCGCAGAGAGTTCTGAGCCAGAGTCACACTTTGGATGGAGCAGAACTTGTGGTTACTCCATTCACATCAGTGTCCAGCTCCCAACAAGTGAGAGAAAGTCCAGCTACTTCGCCACTAAACAAATGTGCTGTAAAAGTATCTGGCCTGAGATCGTCGATGAGTGAAGATACAGTCATATACTACTTCGAGAACAAGCAACGTGCAGGAGGGGAGACTATAGTAAAACACACACTCAGTCTAGAGAAAGGGGAGGTAATTCTGCATTATGAGTCAGAGGAAGGTATGTACTAGTGTATTGACTAATACATTATCCCTTGCTCTACTAAATGGATTCTCCTATTCAGTTAAAATGTATACAAATTTTCGAAGAAAATGGGGGGTATACTGGATTGACTGTGTCTGTCCGTCTGTCCGTCCGTCCGTCACGCTTTCTCCCTCCGTGCGTCGAGCCGTCCGTCCGTTCGTCCGTCCGACCTCATAACTCGAACAACTATGAACCGATTTCAATAATTTTTTGTATGCAATCTCCTTAGGACTGCCTCTCCGCATGGTGCTAATTGCGGTTCGGTCCGACCTTTTTTTTTAAAGTTACGCCTCATTTTCGACTTATTTTGACTTAGAACATTCTGTCCGACTTTATAACTTTAACAAATATGAACCGATTTCAATAATTTTTGGTATACATGCTTCTCACAATACCCCCTCTACATGGTGCGGCTAGGGATTGGCTCAGACTGTTTTTCGTAATATTACACTTCATTTTCGACTTATTTTGACTTAGAAAATTCTGTCCGACTTAATAACTTTAACAAATATGAACCAATTTGAATAATTTTTTCTGTACAAGCTTCTTGTGACACCATATCGATATAATTAGTCCAAATTTGTCTTTAAAGTTAAAAATCTTTTTTGTTGGGGTTTACGGATAATGCGGGTTGAATTTGCCACGGTGGGGTATGCTAGCACTCGAGTGCACACCTCTTGTTAATGATGTATTATGTAATTATGTATCCCTGCGAGTGAATTATGTATCCCTGTGAGTGCAACTGCTTACTAATGATGCCATTTCTGTATATAGCAGCCTTTTATGGGGGTGGGGTGGCGATATAAATTACTGCTGTCATATGTTTGGTCATCCCATATGGTTCTAGATTACATCTTCAGTAATGTGGTTAGAATATGTTATGAAATAAATCATCCCATAAATTTTAATCTGATGTCAAATGGAGCATTCTTGAATTTCTTGATAATAATTTTCACAACCGTTGCATCTTAAATTAACTCTTTAGTATGCAACTACATTTGACAATTTGACAATTTTCTTATCCAGCGAGAAGTTCAATGTCATATTTACAGCGAAGTTTAATGTCATTTCATATAATCCTCTCTCTTTTCATTCATAATATGTTGAAATATAGTGAAAAATGATTCCAATAGATATTGTATCGAGAGCACTAAACAGCGATACAAGTATATCTTGATGAATCATTAAAATTTAAAGGCTATATTTGCACCCATATATTTCTCTGATGCGGATTATTATTTGCTCAATTTCTTTTGCAACAGTTGCACAGAGAGTTATGAGCCAGAGTCACACTTTGGATGGAGCAGAACTTGTGGTTACTCCATTCATACCAGTGTCCAGCTCCCAACAAGTGAGGGATAGTCCAGCTACTCCGCCGCCAAAGAAGTGTGCCATAAAGGTATCTGGCCTGAGATCGTCGACGAGTGAAGATACAGTCATATACTACTTCGAGAACAAGCAACGTGCAGGAGGGGACACTATAGTAAAACACACACTCAGTCTAGAGAAAGGGGAGGCCATTCTGCATTATGAGTCAGAGGAAGGTATGTACTGGTGACCTTCCTAATTAATTAATTATGTATTATGTAATTATGTATCCCTGTGAGTGAATTATGTATCCCATATTTGCCAGCCTATTTATCTAACTTCTTACTGAAAATACGAACATCAAACCATAAATTGCCAGTTGAAAAAAATAGATGGACGAAAGGAAAAGATAATAATGATTTAAACTGTGTTTTGTGCTGATGGGTACCATTTTGTGTATATATATGTATATATATATATATATATAGCTATATATATATATATATATATATATATATATATATATATATATATATATATATATATATATATATATAATATGAGACACATCCATAAATTGGAAATTGCATAATTATGAATCGTATGTATACGTGCTGTGTATAGTCATTATATTATGGTGAATTTGTTACGGAAGTATGATATGATAATTGTTAACGTATAAATTGTTTGTATAAATTGTTTGTTTGTATATATGTATATATTTTTGGCTATGTTCCAACCTAAATGTTGGCTTTGCAAATAAACAATCAATCAATCAATGAGAGCAACTGCTTACTAATGATGCCATTTCTGTATATAGCAGCTTTTTACGGGGGTGGGGTGGCGATATCAATTACTGCTGTCATATGTTTGGTCATCCCATATGGTTCTAGATTACATCTTCAGTAATGTGGTTAGAATATGTTATGAAATAAATCATCCCATAAATTTTAATCTGATGTCAAATGGAGCATTCTTGAATTTCTTGACAATATTTTCACAACCGTTGCATCTTAAATTAACTCTTTAGTATGTAACTACATTTGGCAATTTGACAATTTCCTAATTTTCCTTATCCAGCGAGAATTAAGTTCAATGTCATATTTACAGCGAAGTTTAATGTCATTTCATATAATCCTCTCTCTTTTCATTCATAATATGTTGAAATATAGTGAAAAATGATTCCAATAGATATTGTATCGAGAGCACTAAACAGCGATACAAGTATATCTTGATGAATCATTAAAATTTAAAGGCTATATTTGCACCCATATATTTCTCTGATGCGGAATATAATTTGCTCAATTTCTATCGCAACAGTTGCGCAGAGAGTTCTGAGCCAGAGTCACACTTTGGGTGGAGCAGAACTTGTGGTTACTCCATTTACATCAGTGTCCAGCTCCCAACAAGTGAGAGATAGTCCAGCTACTCCGCCGCCAAAGAAATGTTCTGTAAAGGTATCTGGCCTGAGATCGTCGATGAGTGAAGATACAGTCATATACTACTTCGAGAACAAGCGACGAGCAGGAGGGGACACTATAGTAAAACACACACTCAGTCTAGAGAAAGGGGAGGCAGTTCTGCATTATGAGTCAGAGGAAGGTATGTACTAGTGCATTGACTAATACATTAACCCTTGCTCTACTAAATGGATTCTCCTATTCAGTTAAAAATGTATACAAATTTTATTGGTCTATTATTCATTTGGTCCATAAAACTGCAAGATAGAATGAAATCAAGCAAGTGGAGAACACGAGTTTAGGAATGAAATATTCGTAAGGCACAAGGGACCGGTTTCGTTGCTAAATTCAACTCGTCAGCGAGATTCTGTTTTGAAGTTGTATCACATCCAGATCCTAAATAGTGATCCAGATGATAAGGAGTATAGCACACCTTTCCGTAAAAAATGGGAAAAATATTGGATTTATCTTCTTCAGACGCTTACAATTTTTGGCCTCAATAGTCTAGACTAGAGCATATTCTTTGCCTTTGGCTTATCTATTATTCATTTGAAGCGATGTTAAGGATATTTGAGCAGACAAAATGATAATACAAGTGCATAAGAATTCATATTCATTGGTGGGAAATGTTGATAATAAGTTCAGCAAAAGGCTGGTTGAACTTATGGTCCTATTGTTATTTGTTGAACGTATTATTTGACCATTTTGTAAGGAAACTACTCATCGATGAGTATTTAGTATAATGGGTTAAAACCTGTTTTGATAGATCACCTGAGACACAATGTTTGCCTTTCATTCTAAATCATTTCTCTGATTGACAACTGCCAAAATTGCTGTAGCCCTCCTATACAGTAATGCCCTAAATAATCGACTCCTTAACCACAGAAGAATTATGGGTAATTTTTCAGAATTTAGTCGGAAATATGGCTTGTTGCCTGAATGACAACAAGCCATATTTCCAACAAAATCCTGAAAAATTAGTGAGAGCTTTCCGATGAATGGCAACAAGCCATATTTCTGACTAAATCCTGAAAAATTACCCATAGTATGGGTAATTTTTCAGGATTTAGTCCGAAATATAAATCCTGAAAAATTACCCATAATATTGGTAATTTTTCAGGATTTAGTCGGAAATATGGCTTGTTGCCATGCATCGGAAAGCTCTCACTTTCAGAATTTAGTCGGGTAATATGGGTAATTTTTCAGGACTTAGTTGGAAATATGGCTTGTTGCCATTCATCGGAAAGCTCTCACTAAGTTTTCAGCCATATTTCCGACTAAATGCTGAAAAATTACCCATAATTCTGCTGTGGTTAAGGAGTCGATTATTTAGGGCATTACTGTAACTGTTTATTTCTGGAAATTTAATTATGTATCACTGCAAGTGTAACTACTTATGTGCAACTGTTCCCTTTCTTTATTACACACCTGTTGCTATATTTTTGTTGATTACTTTATTTCAACCTTTGTGACAATTTCACGCAAATGCATTAGAGCGATCCTGATGGCTTGCCTGACGTCATACACAAAAACTGAAATGGTACTACAACAATTATTCAACTTCGTATTGTGTTGAGTAGATGACTATTTAGTATTAAAACCAAACCGAAACAATTATTTGTCAACAAAGTACTTTGAATGTTGCTGTGTAATAATAAACATAGAACCGCAGATGAATGAGTTGAAGTTCGAATCTTATTGCACTTGTTTACTATGCCAACTTGAAACATTGCCCCACAATAAACTCATGCAATATAGCTTCACCACATTCACATTCTGGTGTGGTTGTGCCAATATATAGCAGCTTTTTTGTTGGGGACCACACAATTTTACTGGTATCCCTCCTATGTGTTAGGTCAACCAATTTAGTTCTAGATTACATTTACAGTAATGAGCCCCCATGTGGTTCCCAGATGAGCATATCGTACTACGTCATGTGACATAATTTCGACCAACCAATGACTTGCATTCATGGGTGTATTCGAATCTGTGTTCTTCCATGTTCGTGAACGACAAGTTACCTAAACCATATACTAAATATAGAACAGGCACACTGGCATGTCATGATTGCAGGTCTAGATTCTTACTTCCTGATTATGGGGACTAAGAATCGAGACCCCCAACATGACATGCCAGTTTTCCCGTTCTATAATCAGTATATAGTAACATTTTGGATTCTAGATCATACCTTAACTTCTACTCAGAAAATTCAATTTAAATTTAAAAGTGTTTCTAAAGAGCAACATATAAAATATAAATATATTTCTAAACTGTTGCTGTATAGAAGTGTCTGATGCGGAACTACATACTCAGTATAATTTCGCTTGATGAATCATGGTGCTATGTGTTCAGAAAAAGCTTTAATTTATAAATATTTAAAAAATATAAAGACTATCTTATGCCCATATATATTTCTCTGATGCGGATTATTATTTGCTAAATTTCTTTTGCAACAGTTGCACAGAGAGTTCTGAGCCAGAGTCACACTTTGGATGGAGCAGAACTTGTGGTTACTCCATTCACATCAGTGTCCAGCTTCCAACAAGTGATAGATAGTCCAGCTACTCTGCCTCCAAAGAAATGTGCCGTAAAGGTGTCTGGCCTGAGAACGTCGACGAGTGAAGATACAGTCATATACTACTTCGAGAACAAGCAACGTGCAGGAGGGGAGACTATAGTAAAACACACACTCAGTCTAGAGAAAGGGGAGGCCATTCTGCATTATGAGTCAGAGGAAGGTATGTACTGATGACCTTCCTAAATAATTAATTATGTATTATGTAATTATGTATCCCTGTGAGTGAATTATGTATCCTTGTGAGTGCAACTGCTTACTAATGGTTCCATTTCTGTATATTGCAGCTTGTTTATGGGGGTGGGGTGGCAATATAAATTACTGCTGTCATATGTTTGGTCATCCCATATGGTTCTAGATTACATCTTCAGTAGTAATCAGTACTGTGGTTAGAATGTTATGAAATAAATCATCCCATAAATTTTAATCTGATGTCAAATGGAGCATTCTTGATAATAATTTTCACAACACATCTTAACTCTAGTATGTAACTACATTTGACAATTTGACAATTTTCTGATCCAGAGAGAAGTTCAATGTCATATTTACAGCGAAGTTTAATGTCATTTCATATAATCTTCTCTCTTTTCATTCATAATATGTTGAAATATAGTGAACAATGATTCCAATAGATATTGTATCGAGAGCACTAAACAACGATACAAGTATATCTTGATGAATCATTAAAATTTAAGGCTATATTTGCACCCATATATTTCTCTGATGCGGAATATAATTTGCTCAATTTCTATCGCAACAGTTGCGCAGAGAGTTCTGAGCCAGAGTCACACTTTGGATGGAGCAGAACTTGTGGTTACTCCATTCACATCAGTGTCCAGCTTCCAACAAGTGATAGATAGTCCAGCTACTCTGCCTCCAAAGAAATGTGCCATAAAGGTATCTGGCATGAGAACGTCGACGAGTGAAGATACAGTCATATACTACTTCGAGAACAAGCAACGTGCAGGAGGGGACAATATAGTAAAACACACTCTCAGTCTAGAGAAAGGGGAGGCCATTCTGCATTATGAGTCAGAGGAAGGTATGTACTGGTGACCTTCCTAAATAATTAATTATGTATTATGTAATTATGTATCCCTGTGAGTGCAATTAACTGCTTACTAATGGTTCCATTTCTGTATATAACAGCTTTTTATGGGGGTGGGGTGGCGATATAAATTACTGCTGCCATATGTTTGGTCATCCCATATGGTTCTAGATTACATCTTCAGTACTGTGGTTAGAATGTTATGAAATAAATCATCCCATAAATTTTAATCTGATGTCAAATGGAGCATTCTTGATAATAATTTTCACAACACATCTTAACTCTAGTATGTAACTACATTTGACAATTTTCTGATCCAGCGAGAAGTTCAATGTCATATTTACAGCGAAGTTTAATGTCATTTCATATAATCCTCTCTCTTTTCATTCATAATATGTTGAAATATAGTGAACAATGATTCCAATAGATATTGTATCGAGAGCACTAAACAGCGATACAAGTATATCTTGATGAATCATTAAAATTTAAGGCTATATTTGCACCCATATATTTCTCTGATGCGGAATATAATTTGCTCAATTTCTATCGCAACAGTTGCGCAGAGAGTTCTGAGCCAGATTCACAATTTGGATGGAGCAGAACTTGTGGTTACTCCATTTAAATCAGTGTCCAGCTCCCAACAAGTGAGGGATAGTCCAGCTACTCCGCCGCCAAAGAAATGTACCGTAAAGGTGTCTGGACTGAGATCGTCGACGAGTGAAGATACAGTCATATACTACTTCGAGAACAAGCGACGAGCAGGAGGGGACACTATAGTAAAACACAAACTCAGTCTAGAGAAAGGGGAGGCAGTTCTGCATTATGAGTCAGAGGAAGGTATGTACTAGTGCATTGACTAATACATTAACCTTTGCTCTACTAAATGGATTCTCCTATTAAGTTAAAATGTATACAAATTTTATTGGTCTATTATTCATTTGGTCCATAAAACTGTAAGGTAGAATGAATCAAGCAAGTGGAGAACACGAGTTTAGGAATGAAATATTCGTAAGGGACCAGTTTCGTTGCTAAATTCAACTCGTCAGCGAGATTCTGTTTTGAAGTTGTATTGCATCATCCAGATCCTAAATAGTGATCCAGATGATGAGTATAGCACACCTTTCCGTAAAAAATGGGGACAAAAATTGGATTTATCTTCTTCAGACGCTTACAACTTTTGGCCTCAATATTTTAGACTAGAGCATATTCTTTGCCTTTGTCTTATCTATTATTCATTTGGGGTGATGTTAAGGATATATGAGCAGACGAAATGATAATAAAAGTGCTTAAGAATTCATATTCATTGGTGGGAAATGTTGATAATAAGTTCAGAAAAAGGCTGGTTGAACTTATGGACCTATTGTCATTTGTCGAACGTATTATTTGACCATTTTGTAAGGAAACTACTCATCGATGAGTATTTAGTATAGTATCACCTGAGACACAATGTTTGCCTTTCATTCTAAATCATTTCTCTAATTGACAACTGTCAAAATTGCTGTAGCCCTCCTATACATTAATGCCCTAAATAATCGGCTCCTTAACCACAGCAGAATTATGGGTAATTTTTCAGGATTTAGTCGGAAATATGGCTATGTTGTCATTCAGGCAACAAGCCATATTTCCGACTAAATTCTGAAAAATTACCCATAAGAAATATGGCTTGTTGGCATTCAGGCAACAAGCCATATTTCCGACTAAATTCTGAAAAATTACCCATAATTATGCTGTGGTTAAGGGGTCGATTATTTATGGCATTACTGTAACTGTTTATTTCTGGAAATTAAATTATGTATTACTGCAAGTGCAACTACTTATGGGCAATTGTTCCCTTTCTTTATTACACACCTGTTGCTATATTTGGTTGATTACTTTATTTCAACCTTTGTGATAATTTCACGCAAATGCATTAATGGCTTGCCTGACGTCATACACAAAAACTGAAACGGTACTACAACAATTATTCAACTTCGTGTTGTGTTGAGTAGATGACTATTTAGTATTAAAACCAAACTGAAACAATTATTTGTCAACAAAGTATTTTGAATGTGTAATTAACATAGAACCGCACATGAATGAGGTGAAGAACCTTATTGCACTTGTTTACTATGCCAACTTGAAACATTGCCTTACAATAAACTCATGCAATAGCTTCACCACATTCGCATGCTGGTGTGGTTGTGCCAATATATAGCAGCTTTTTTGTTGGGGACCACAAAATTTTACTGGTATTCCACCTATGTGTTAGGTCATCCAATTAAGTTCTAGATTACATTTACAGTAATGAGCCCCCATGTGGTTCCCAGATGAGCATATCGTACTACGTCATGTGACATAATTTCGACCAACCAATGACTTGCATTCATGGGTGTATTCGAATCTGTGTTCTTCCATGTTCGTGAACGACAAGTTACCTAAACCATATACTAAATATAGAACAGGCACACTGGCATGTCATGATTGCAGGTCTAGATTCTTACTTCCTGATTATGGGGACTAAGAATCGAGACCCCCAACATGACATGCCAGTTTTCCCGTTCTATATTCAGTATATAGTAACATTTTGGATTCTAGATCATACCTTAACTTCTACTCAGAAAATTCAATTTAAATTTAAAAGTGTTTCTAAAGAGCAACATATAAAATATAAATATATTTCTAAACTGTTGCTGTATAGAAGTGTCTGATGCGGAACTACATACTCAGTATAATTTCGCTTGATGAATCATGGTGCTATGTGTTCAGAAAAAGCTTTAATTTATAAATATTTAAAAAATATAAAGACTATCTTATGCCCATATATATTTCTCTGATGCGGATTATTATTTGCTAAATTTCTTTTGCAACAGTTGCACAGAGAGTTCTGAGCCAGAGTCACACTTTGGATGGAGCAGAACTTGTGGTTACTCCATTCACATCAGTGTCCAGCTTCCAACAAGTGATAGATAGTCCAGCTACTCTGCCTCCAAAGAAATGTGCCGTAAAGGTGTCTGGCCTGAGAACGTCGACGAGTGAAGATACAGTCATATACTACTTCGAGAACAAGCAACGTGCAGGAGGGGAGACTATAGTAAAACACACACTCAGTCTAGAGAAAGGGGAGGCCATTCTGCATTATGAGTCAGAGGAAGGTATGTACTGATGACCTTCCTAAATAATTAATTATGTATTATGTAACTATGTATCCCTGTGAGTGAATTATGTATCCTTGTGAGTGCAACTGCTTACTAATGGTTCCATTTCTGTATATTGCAGCTTGTTTATGGGGTGGGGTGGCAATATAAATTACTGCTGTCATATGTTTGGTCATCCCATATGGTTCTAGATTACATCTTCAGTAGTAATCAGTACTGTGGTTAGAATGTTATGAAATAAATCATCCCATAAATTTTAATCTGATGTCAAATGGAGCATTCTTGATAATAATTTTCACAACACATCTTAACTCTAGTATGTAACTACATTTGACAATTTGACAATTTTCTGATCCACAGAGAAGTTCAATGTCATATTTACAGCGAAGTTTAATGTCATTTCATATAATCTTCTCTCTTTTCATTCATAATATGTTGAAATATAGTGAACAATGATTCCAATAGATATTGTATCGAGAGCACTAAACAACGATACAAGTATATCTTGATGAATCATTAAAATTTAAGGCTATATTTGCACCCATATATTTCTCTGATGCGGAATATAATTTGCTCAATTTCTATCGCAACAGTTGCGCAGATAGTTCTGAGCCAGAGTCACACTTTGGATGGAGCAGAACTTGTGGTTACTCCATTCACATCAGTGTCCAGCTTCCAACAAGTGATAGATAGTCCAGCTACTCTGCCTCCAAAGAAATGTGCCATAAAGGTATCTGGCATGAGAACGTCGACGAGTGAAGATACAGTCATATACTACTTCGAGAACAAGCAACGTGCAGGAGGGGACAATATAGTAAAACACACTCTCAGTCTAGAGAAAGGGGAGGCCATTCTGCATTATGAGTCAGAGGAAGGTATGTACTGGTGACCTTCCTAAATAATTAATTATGTATTATGTAATTATGTATCCCTGTGAGTGCAATTAACTGCTTACTAATGGTTCCATTTCTGTATATAACAGCTTTTTATGGGGGTGGGGTGGCGATATAAATTACTGCTGCCATATGTTTGGTCATCCCATATGGTTCTAGATTACATCTTCAGTACTGTGGTTAGAATGTTATGAAATAAATCATCCCATAAATTTTAATCTGATGTCAAATGGAGCATTCTTGATAATAATTTTCACAACACATCTTAACTCTAGTATGTAACTACATTTGACAATTTTCTGATCCAGCGAGAAGTTCAATGTCATATTTACAGCGAAGTTTAATGTCATTTCATATAATCCTCTCTCTTTTCATTCATAATATGTTGAAATATAGTGAACAATGATTCCAATAGATATTGTATCGAGAGCACTAAACAGCGATACAAGTATATCTTGATGAATCATTAAAATTTAAGGCTATATTTGCACCCATATATTTCTCTGATGCGGAATATAATTTGCTCAATTTCTATCGCAACAGTTGCGCAGAGAGTTCTGAGCCAGATTCACAATTTGGATGGAGCAGAACTTGTGGTTACTCCATTTAAATCAGTGTCCAGCTCCCAACAAGTGAGGGATAGTCCAGCTACTCCGCCGCCAAAGAAATGTACCGTAAAGGTGTCTGGACTGAGATCGTCGACGAGTGAAGATACAGTCATATACTACTTCGAGAACAAGCGACGAGCAGGAGGGGACACTATAGTAAAACACAAACTCAGTCTAGAGAAAGGGGAGGCAGTTCTGCATTATGAGTCAGAGGAAGGTATGTACTAGTGCATTGACTAATACATTAACCTTTGCTCTACTAAATGGATTCTCCTATTAAGTTAAAATGTATACAAATTTTATTGGTCTATTATTCATTTGGTCCATAAAACTGTAAGGTAGAATGAATCAAGCAAGTGGAGAACACGAGTTTAGGAATGAAATATTCGTAAGGGACCAGTTTCGTTGCTAAATTCAACTCGTCAGCGAGATTCTGTTTTGAAGTTGTATTGCATCATCCAGATCCTAAATAGTGATCCAGATGATGAGTATAGCACACCTTTCCGTAAAAAATGGGGACAAAAATTGGATTTATCTTCTTCAGACGCTTACAACTTTTGGCCTCAATAGTCTAGACTAGAGCATATTCTTTGCCTTTGTCTTATCTATTATTCATTTGGGGTGATGTTAAGGATATATGAGCAGACGAAATGATAATAAAAGTGCTTAAGAATTCATATTCATTGGTGGGAAATGTTGATAATAAGTTCAGAAAAAGGCTGGTTGAACTTATGCACCTATTGTCATTTGTCGAACGTATTATTTGACCATTTTGTAAGGAAACTACTCATCGATGAGTATTTAGTATAGTATCACCTGAGACACAATGTTTGCCTTTCATTCTAAATCATTTCTCTAATTGACAACTGTCAAAATTGCTGTAGCCCTCCTATACATTAATGCCCTAAATAATCGGCTCCTTAACCACAGCAGAATTATGGGTAATTTTTCAGGATTTAGTCGGAAATATGGCTATGTTGTCATTTAGGCAACAAGCCATATTTCCGACTAAATTCTGAAAAATTACCCATAAGAAATATGGCTTGTTGTCATTCAGGCAACAAGCCATATTTCCGACTAAATTCTGAAAAATTACCCATAATTATGCTGTGGTTAAGGAGTCGATTATTTAGGGCATTACTGTAACTGTTTATTTCTGGAAATTAAATTATGTATTACTGCAAGTGCAACTACTTATGGGCAATTGTTCCCTTTCTTTATTACACACCTGTTGCTATATTTGGTTGATTACTTTATTTCAACCTTTGTGATAATTTCACGCAAATGCATTAATGGGTTGCCTGACGTCATACACAAAAACTGAAACGGTACTACAACAATTATTCAACTTCGTGTTGTGTTGAGTAGATGACTATTTAGTATTAAAACCAAACTGAAACAATTATTTGTCAACAAAGTATTTTGAATGTGTAATTAACATAGAACCGCACATGAATGAGGTGAAGAACCCTATTGCACTTGTTTACTGTGCCAACTTGAAACATTGCCCCACAATAAACTCATGCAATAGCTTTACCACATTCGCATGCTGGTGTGGTTGTGCCAATATATAGCAGCTTTTTTGTTGGGGACCACAAAATTTTACTGGTATTCCACCTATGTGTTAGGTCATCCAATTAAGTTCTAGATTACATTTACAGTAATGAGCCCCCATGTGGTCCCCAGATAAGCATATCGTACTACGTCATGTGACGTAATTTCGACCAACCGATGCCTTGCATTCATGGGTGTATTCGAATCTGTGTTCTTCCATGTTTGGGAACAACCGGTTACCTAAACCATATACTAAATAGAATGCACTCAGAGAGATGCCAACGTGCGCAAAAATGTAATAAACAATAATTTAAAAAATAATTTCACTGTATTTTACTTAATTTATTTAATTTAATTTAATGTCAGCAAAAAAAGACAATTACCATTTCTCATTTCATCACAGATAAAAGACAAATTACTATATTAATCATTTAAGTAATTAAAACCAATTCCATGTTGCCGAAAGGATGAGACCTTAATATCGATTACATTTTTTTCAGCGGCATATTTTCATTTTCATTTTCCGATAGTCAAAGTTGACCAAAGGAGCAATTATAAAAAATAATTAATACCATTTGTGTAAATATTGATAGCAGCCAATATGCAACAATAAATATCAATAATTAATCAATAACGATCATTTTATGTAATGATAAACTCTTCAAACGGTGTTTGTGTCAACAAATGCGTTTTGTTTTGTGTTACGTCATTCGTCGTATTTGACCCGGAACTCGGCTGAAGGTTAGGCTATTCAGCCTATTGCGTCGAATTACGAAATCGCGTTTTGAATGTCTCTCTTTTCCCGCACGATAAAAAGAGGTCTTCGCACGAACCAAAAATGATAAAACTTCCCAATTATAAGTAAAAATACCCAAATGAAGGAGTCTGTGTAGGTCCCGAAGGAGTCTGTAGACTCTTTGATGTAGAGTTCTGATGGAGAAAATGTAGGTCGATCTATTTTTGTCATAACTCTGACGTATTTTGACCTGGAAGAAAAAATCGAAATCGAGGCTCACTACGAGCATGCCAGTTTTAAATATAGAAACAGGGAATCCCGACAAATGGCGATATCGGCGACAAACAAATAATCGAAAACACATAAAATGAACATAGCAAAAACGCGGCACAGTAAAAATGTCAGAACGCCACGAGGTTTTACGTCGTTTTTGGTGACGTCATGGAGTGAAACGGAGTAGAATGACACCAACGTACGAATCTGTCTGATCGCCATACTGTTGCGCGTGCGCACGTAATAAAAGACGACAATTGTGGTTTACATAGAGATGTATCAATCAATCAAGTTTATCATATCTTCATGACGATACAGATGTTTTAAAGATATGTCCAGGTGATGTGCCCGACACAGCGGTATTTTGAGTTGTTTATGTTAGGCGATGAGTCTGTTCTAAAAAATTAAAGAAATCCTCTGTATCGGGCAGATATACCCTTGTCAGATGTCACTATTGGAGGATACTGAAAAGTCATGTGCTACGGACTGCGTTTTCCTTTATCTCAGAAGTAACCATATTTGACTGCATACTGTGACCACTATTTTTGAACAGACCTGCTCTACCTTTCCATATCTCTTGGCAATTGTAACTTTTTTTGTGGAAACTATATTGAATGGGACAGACTCAATCGTGTTATAATATATACATGAGCCATTCTAATATGCAATCCTCTGACGATTCAAGGTCCCTCAGTTTGAATGAATATATGTATCTCTTAAATAGATTGATATAAATATACTTTTAATGCTTTCTTCTATGTATCTGTGTTGCTTGATCATTATAGGAATGCCCTGATTTCCATCCTCATATAAATATGACAGTTGAGAAGATATAACTGTTCAATTGACTTAATTCGGTCACCATTTGTCGAGATTGTGAAATTGGAATGCCAAAAACTCCATAGAACGACATGGAGATGGCCTGGGAGATGACTATATATAACTTTGTTGGATATCGGCGAATTGAACAATCTTATAAATGCTAGTGAATCTCCTTAGAGAAGAACGTGCATGAATTTGGTGGAATCAGTGCTAAATATATCTGTATCAGCTTTGGTGCAACTGCCCTCATGCATGACATGAACCGCGCCACTTTTGGTCATATTTAAACCACGTCTATAAGACTCATGCATGCATTATATAATGGAGATGATTATATATAAGTTTGGTGGTAATCGGCAACAAAACAAATTCTCATCATATTTATTACCCCCCCCCCCATCTCTCACCCAAACTGCACCAATTTCTCGTCTTTAAATCACACGTTTATATTCCTCGTATCACGGAGTATAATAATATATCAATTTGGTCGAAAAATAGCCCCTCCCCTGACACCAACAACGTCACTGTAGAAACTTTTAACCCGCACCATTATCTTACTCGTAAAAAGTTATCCCTGGTAGACCGCCTTGGTGACATCTTGATTGTACCCTTAAAGTTATATATAGATAACAGACAGATATTCGCAAATATTTGATTCATTGTATCATTTGAGAAGAACGTGCATGAGTTTGATGGTAATTGGCACTAAACACATTTTTATAAGTCTTTGGTGACCCTCCCGTCTAGTGATGCGGACCGGACCGGACAACCAAGGCGGCCCAGTCCGGTCTGGTCCAGGCCATTCCGGTCCGGTACACATGCCTGGACCGGTCCAAAACGGTACAGTCCACCTATAATAGGCTATATGTAAATGAATTCTCTGTTTTCTCAAAGTTTTTACTCTGTATAGTACAAACTATAAGGTTACTGAGTTCAGTGCATTGCAATGAGTTCATATATGTTAAAACTTACATTGTTTGCCGATTGTATGCATCATTGTCTGTCTCTGGTGGGATATACTGGGAACGATGCACGATAATAGTATTTCTAGTAATGCGAACATGCACTAATTAAATGTATTGGACAGATATATAGCTAGGGCCATGGCACTCAACTGGTCGTATGCATAATTCGTATCATACTTATTTTCATTAAATTGAAATTTAAACGAAATAACTATACTGATGACAATTATACAAATGTGTACTAATATGACTACTACATTAATATTGGAGTCCTCGAGATTGTGATGGCTGATTGTATAGCCCTGACAATTACAGTTATATACCTAAGTACAACTACTATTGGATTAATGTGACTGTCTTGTGTATGTACTATGTAATGTGGTTTCCATGTTTCTTCGATAATTATAACTGTGAAAAACAATAGAATACTCGATTCGATATCCATCCAAATGGATTAGTTTATGCCATGTTACAATGTTTATGACAAATACGCATTCAGTTGCATGGTTGTCACATTGATAGGGTGCTTCACAGTGTTGGCCAGTGTTACACTAATACATTTTAAGGAAAGTGACATGTACAAAGTACATCTATTCATTGTTTTCGTGGCATCAAACGTTTAATAGATATTAACCACTTGAATGTGTCAATACATCGTTGCTAATTGATATGACGGCAAATACGCAATAATATTCGCGATAGTTTATTATAACTGAAGTAAAATAGTGGACCGGACCGGAGAGTACCGGACCGGCGGCAAAAAGCGGTCCGGTCCGGTCCAGTCCAGTGACACCCGGTCCGAACCGGACCGCGGTCCACCCCTGGACCGCGGACCTCACCGGTCCAAAGCGGTCCGGTCCGCATCACTACTCCCGTCCCTATTTCGGACTCAAGCGGCGCCACTTTTGACATCATTAAACCACACACTTAGACTAATTATAGAGATGAATATATAAAATTTATGAAAATTGGCGAGTATACAAATTCGTATCAAATTTAGGGCCACCATTGCATATCTTTCACCCAAAAGGCACCAATTTGGCACATTTAAACCACACGATTAGATTATTCGTATCACGGAGAAGAATATGTATCAATCAGGTGGAAATCGGCACTAAACATATTGTTTATCAATGTTTGTGTCCCTCTCACTCTAGGCACACCTGACTCGAATGGCCCCACTTTTGACATCTTTATACCACACAATTAGACTCATGATATCATGGAGATTATTATTTGTAAGTTTGGTGCTAATCCGCGACTAAACAAATTTTATCAAAATTAGTGCCCACCCCACCCACCCCACCCCATATCTCATCAAAGCAGCACCAATATGACGTCTTTAAAATCACACGATTAGATTCCTCATATCATGGATAAGAATGTGTATCAATTTGGTGGAAATTTTCGCTAAAAATATTGTGTATCAATTTTGGTGCCCTTCGCCCTTTCAAAGCCCTGACTCGAATGGCACCACTTTTGACAGCTTTAAGCCACGCCATTAGCCACCTCATACCATGGGGATGAATTTGTATAAGTTTCATGGCAATCGGCGACTAAACCAATTCTTATCAGATTTAGTACCCACCACCGCCCCCCAAATCTCTCATCACAACGACACCAATTTGCCGTCTTTAAATCACACAATAAGATTGCTTGTATCATGGAGAAGATCTCAGAAGAATGTGCATCAATTTGGTGGAATTCGGCGCTAACATTATAAATTTTGGTGCCCCTCTCCCCTTCCAGGCATCCCTGACGCGAACGGCGCGACTTTTGACATATTTAAACCACACCATTTGATTCCTCATATTATGGGGATGATTATATTTAAGTTTGACGGCAATCGGCGACAAATTTCTTTTCTGCCCCTCCCCCTTTTCTGCCCCTGACAACAACGGCGTCTCTTTAGAAAATTCTAACCCTCGCCATTATCTTTCTCGTAAAATGTTACCCCTATTAGACCCCTTTGTGCCATCTAGGTGGTCCTCTGTGAATTTCTATAGAACACAGACAGACAGACAGACAGACATTCGCAAATATAGATATAGATGTTCAACTGCATGGATGGGAGTAAAAAAAAATTCAGAGTTGTGAATCCCCTCCCACTAGCATGATAGTATGGTGAATATTTATTAGGTTTCATATTTATATTTTATAACAATAAACAAACAAAAGGTAAGTTTTGTTTTCTCAATATGAATTTCAGTCTTCAATTTCTCCGTCCGCTGTGTCAATACGGGTACATATAACTCTTAAGACTATCAGAACGGTTTGATTATTTAATTACAACAAAGTCAATAATGTTCAATCATCGGCATCTGGGTTCCTCCTAGTTGAGTTTATCTTCCTGTCGTCTGCACGGGTTATGGGCTCCTAGTGTCCTCGTACGTTGGGCGTGTCTGCTTGTCATCGGCTCGGTTGAGTTCCGGTTGAGTTCATCTTCCTGTCGTCTGCTCTTCTTCTTCGTCGGCGCATCAGTGGTGTGTTGTTAGGAATACAAGATCATAATGTGTTACCTTGCATTCCTATCCATGCTTCCGGCTAGAGATCCTAGCTGTCTTCTTGGCGTCCGAGAAGTCTTGGTAACTGCTGGGTAGTCGGTTAGAACTGTCTGTCGGGTCTCGATTCGCCCGCCTCTAAATACAGGAAAGGTATTATTCCGGCTCGGTTCGCATTTCATGGTGCGTCAATTGGGGCGTTCCTAGGTTAACCAAGCGGGGTAGTTTTTCCTGTGTGCTCTTTAGACTCTTCTCCCTGCCCATCGCGCTGCGTTAGGTTTCAATAGCTTCTCCTCGCGAAGTACACACTAAATAAAAAGTTGCTATATTAACCACAAAAGTAGTTAACTTTTACTACTTTTGGTAGTTCGTATTCATCCCGCTACCTTGGGAGGTTAAATTTACTACCTGGCGGGTAGCTAAAAAATTAAATACCTTTGGTAGTTAAAATAACTACCTTCAGTGGTTGAAATAACTACCTCTTGGGGCTATTTTAACTACCCAAAGGTAGGCTAAATTTTAACTACTTTAGGTAGTGGGATGAATATGAACTACCCAGTATTTAAATTTACTACCTGCGAGTGGGAATTTTTGCTACCTGCAGGTAGTTAATCTGATAACTACTATTGGTGGGAAATTATTCTACCTCGAGTGGTTGTTCTAGCTATTTTAATAGGTATTCAAAGGGGTCCAATCTAATCACTCAAAGTAGCTATTTAATCAACTTTTAGTGGATAATATTGCCTCTAAAGATATTAATGACATGTGGACCACAAAATATGACAATGGAGAAAATAATTTCAATATTTATTCAAAATAAACAAATATATATAGTTCAGAGCATTTGTGCTTTTAGCTTAAAATAAATTGCAACACAAGGCCTCTTACCAGGAATAAGTACATTAGCCTACACACAAAAAAAACAATGTAAATTTCGTGAAAATTTGACCAAGGGAATCTTATCAGACACCAGACACTGAAACTTATTTTATCTAAATAATTGATAATGTATCCAAAAGGGTTGCAATCTGGGTCGTCAATTTTTAAAAACAGCAATAAACTGAAATGGAGTGTCATTTCGTAGATTCTGTTGAAATCACTCTTAAAGAAGCAAAATGAGCAATAGAAAATATGTAGAAAAATTGCGGGTAACAATGCCTTTGACCCCCAGTTGACTAAGGGGTGGGGGATTTCCAAAAATTATATAACCAATAAAGAGCGCTTCTTATCAGTTCAAAAGATATGTGTGGAAAATTGCACAAATGTAAAATAATGCATTGTTAATGTCATGGAATAGGTGATGTGGGCGCAATAAAGAGCGTTCCTTATCACATTAGAAAATATGTCGGAAAATTGCGGGTATAAGCGCCTTTGCCCCTCAAATGAAGTGGGGGGGGTGGGCAAAAAAAATAATGTGACAAATAAAGAGCGTTTTTTATCAGTTCAGAAGAAGTGGGGAAAATTGCACAAAAGTAAAATAATGCATGGTTAATATCATGTGATTGATGCTGTGGGCATCAAATATTTAAAGATGCACTACTAATCAGCAATAAAGAGCATTTATTATCCACTTAATAGGAAATCGGCTGGGCCGTTTTCGAGTCCATCGATTACAGACAGACACACACACACAGAGACACACACACAGATCTTCCAAAATATATAATAGACTAGAAGGTGACCCGACTTCGTCCGGGCTTTGACCTTGAATTGACCATTTTGAAGGTCAAGGTCAGGTGGGGTCAAACACCAACAACCCAAAAATGGTGGAAATCGGCCCAGCGGATACCGGGAAATCGGCCCAGCGGATACCGAGATACCCTATGCATCAAATTTCGTCCGTAAAAATCCGCCAGTTTAACCCGATTTGATTTCCACTCAAGTATATAAACGCGCCTCATATACACACGCTCATTAATTATCAAGTTTCAACGTAAAGATAAATTACCATCGGTGCCCGAGATATCGCCAAGACGTCAGAAACAGTCAAATGCATCGGCCGGTTAAGCGTTAACGTGATCTTACGTTATGACCTCTAACGACGTCATAGAAGTTACGCATTGTTTTTATCCTGATGGAAGATAGTACCACTTCTTCTTGATAATTGAGGCAGATAACTAAAACGCATACATACGCATTATATATCGTTGGAAAGAGGAAACACGAAAGATTCTCACAGTGTCATTATTATGACTGGCATTTATTATTCGCGCTGTTTCGAATCGATTTGTAAGCACCGAACTCAAATGAAAGTTCCGTAACACAGCGTAAAAACAGATTTGACCTCGGCACGTGAAAAGTTGACCTCGGATTTCGAGTCCATCGATTACAGACAGACACACACACACACACACACAGATCTTCCAAAATATATAATAGATTATCAAATAGTATATTGGCATCTCTATAACAGCCATTTGTGTATTGTAACGCATTTAACAGAGTGTGTATATGTGAACACGATCGTTAATAGTTCATCTACAGGATTATACGGATGGTGACTCAATTGTTAGTACAAACAGGCCAATATTATGTGAGCGTCAACGCGATGTGGGCGTTACCATTAATAGACAAATTCATAAAAAATCTTTGTGTCTTAAAGGGGTACTGTACCCAAGATGTTGTTGTTGGTTTCTATAATCCCCGAGTCGGAGAATAAGGTAACAACTTTTCCATTTTTTGAAAGTCTGTTGAGTACGAAGTATTGTTACGGATGGCAAATTTACCGGAATGCAAAAATACAAATTGTCGTTGTCGAGTAATTTTTGTACAGTTTTCAACCAAATGAATCAAATAAACATTATATTATATGCTTAGCAGTCCCATATACTCATTTAAGTTAGTGTATGGTCACTAGTCAATGAGTGGCTTGGGTTTTCTCCCCGTATAAGCATAATGTTTCAAACGATCGTGTGTGCAATTGTTTTATTAATCCAGTATCCCTAAATTATAATTTGATTACGTTTTGTACACGGAAATTCCAATTTTAAGAGACGCCATTTTATGGCTGGAGCCATAAAATCAATTTATATTAAATTATTAACTTTTAAATTATTAAATTTTAAGATAGCCTATTAACCTGAGCGTTTACAGAATACATCTTCGACTCAAATTACTTATATTTCTATATAGTATCGATAATAGATCGTTGTTATCACCGGGAATTTATTGAAAATGGCGTACAGTACCCCTTTAAGAAATTCACAAACAAACCACGGAGAAGTAAATTTTTTGTTATTGATTCAAATTTTAGCATTTATAATATCCCGAAACTCAATGTATACGGTTTTTAAATGAGTTTAGGGCGCGGAGAACATGAAATGTTGGCGTTAACACCTGCACGAAAATAGGAAATAGGACGCGATTTTGGTGTAAACAATATTTAATTTCGAACAAAACATGTAATACATTCAAACAAATTGACATAGGTAATAATAATATTCAAAACGGGGATTGGACAACAAGCCTAAAAGGCTTTTATAAAGTCTTTTCCTCGGAGCAGGAAGTTTGCCCTTGGTATCAGAGTAGATACCATATAGGGTAAATTTAGCAGACGGGGATAACATGTTAGATCCGAAAAAATATTGTTCAAGGAGGGGGTAGAGGGATAGAGTGCAGGAAGGAAGAACGTTTGTCAAGTTAATTGGTATTGCATACCGTACATCGGCCAAAACGAAAGAGGGGAGTGAAGCGAAGTACCGTATAATTATATTTTAGTTACACAACTTTTGTATTTATAACGTATACTATTTAAGAACCATGAAACAATCAAAATCAAATCGAAACGCATCGCGGCCCACGTGGAGGAAATGCGAGAAAAAAACTATCAAACTACTAGAACTGTTAATTAATATTAAAATTAAAATAATTGGTTAGAAGCGTACTTAAGCATTATAGGTTACAATACACCAAATACAAATTAGTAGAGTGATTTCCCCTGGGACTCCCAAGCTAGGATCAGCATAAAAATAATTCTGGCAGCTGAATGGTCAATGATACATGGATGAAAAGTACACGAAAAAATGCACAAATGTGTTTCCCGTCGAGAAACATCAAATATAACCACACGGTAAATGGTTATGGCTGTGCAAGTGGCGAATAATTTATGGGAGGTGTTTGCGTTTTTTTCGATGTCATTTTTTTCTCAATTTTAAGGGTAGTGTGACGTTTGTCGAGCTCCAGTGTGATCTACCATGTTAACATGTACTTTTGTGCACATTTCTGTGTGTCTAAAAGGACGTTCTTTAATTTCAAATACTCGTGCAGGGTCAAAGCTTTGCAACGAATATAGACCAGCGGGATTTGTTAACACTGAGGCCTATGTAAATCATTTGGTGTATTGTAACCTATAGTGAAAAATGGTCGTTTTTCAGATTTCTGCTCTGAAACAAGTCCCGTGCTCATTATGCCCATGAAACAAACTGGAACCATAAAGCACGCGATACGACAGCGTATTTGGCGCCGGAGCCGTCCAATAAAATTACAAATTAACCCCTCTGATGCTATTTCTGCTTCTCGTTGTAGAACCGAAAATTACCATTTTCGACCTATTTTTGGGCCCAATGGTGTCCCATTAATGAATGTGACACCATATTTGTTGGCGTTCGACATCCTAGATGATCGACAAGGCAGATTTGTCGGGTTTGTGCACGACATGAGAGTAAAGCGTGACGTCAGATGGACCATACCCTAAAATATGATGCAAAATCGGACCCGATTCGGGTCAAACTAAGTTGAATTGCCCCTGTTAGATGACAGGTTGACAAAAAAGCCTACCACGGAAGTTTGCAGAAATGGTTCGACTATCCAACGCGCACAAATTTCGGCCAATAAATATATTCTTGTGACGGGACAATTTTGATTTTCTGTCGATTTTTTTCGAAAATTGTGTAGGTGCGCCCAATGTGAAACCTAAGTGCGCCCAATTCGCCTAGCGAATCGCATGGCATATTTTCTGGAAGTGGTGTCTACAAGCTATCAGATCGACAACCTGTATGTACATCGTCATTGTTTACTTTGCCAATATTCAGCTAAAATGAAAAAAAATTGACATTCAAGTCAAATTAATTTTTTTGCAAATTCAGCTATGGGTGGTGACAGAAAAGGGTTAATAAAGTAAGAACACAGACATATTTCGAATCAAATTTATTTATTTTGACGTGGGTATATAAATGGACGCAATATAACATCATTTGGGCGACTTTCATTACCTTCCAGTGATCACTATAGGTTACAATACACCAAATACAAATTAGTAGAGTGATTTCCCCTGGGACTCCCAAGCTAGGATCAGCATAAAAATAATTATGGCAGCTGAATGGTCAATGATACCTGGATGAAAAGTACACGAAAAAATGCACAAATGTGTTTCCCGTCGAGAAACATCAAATATAACCACATGGTAAATGGTTATGGCTGTGCAAGTGGCGAATAATTTATGGGAGGTGTTTGCGTTTTTTTCGATGTCATTTTTTTCTCAATTTTAAGGGTAGTGTGACGTTTGTCGAGCTCCAGTGTGATCTACCATGTTAACATGTACTTTTGTGCACATTTCTGTGTGTCTAAAAGGACGTTCTTTAATTTCAAATACTCGTGCAGGGTCAAAGCTTTGCAACGAATATAGACCAGCGGGATTTGTTAACACTGAGGCCTATGTAAATCATTTGGTGTATTGTAACCTATAGTGAAAAATGGTCGTTTTTCAGATTTCTGCTCTGAAACAAGTCCCGTGCTCATTATGCCCATGAAACAAACTGGAACCATAAAGCACGCGATACGACAGCGTATTTGGCGCCGGAGCCGTCCAATAAAATTACAAATTAACCCCTCTGATGCTATTTCTGCTTCTCGTTGTAGAACCGAAAATTACCATTTTCGACCTATTTTTGGGCCCAATGGTGTCCCATTAATGAATGTGACACCATATTTGTTGGCGTTCGACATCCTAGATGATCGACAAGGCAGATTTGTCGGGTTTGTGCACGACATGAGAGTAAAGCGTGACGTCAGATGGACCATACCCTAAAATATGATGCAAAATCGGACCCGATTCGGGTCAAACTAAGTTGAATTGCCCCTGTTAGATGACAGGTTGACAAAAAAGCCTACCACGGAAGTTTGCAGAAATGGTTCGACTATCCAACGCGCACAAATTTCGGCCAATAAATATATTCTTGTGACGGGACAATTTTGATTTTCTGTCGATTTTTTTCGAAAATTGTGTAGGTGCGCCCAATGTGAAACCTAAGTGCGCCCAATTCGCCTAGCGAATCGCATGGCATATTTTCTGGAAGTGGTGTCTACAAGCTATCAGATCGACAACCTGTATGTACATCGTCATTGTTTACTTTGCCAATATTCAGCTAAAATGAAAAAAAATTGACATTCAAGTCAAATTAATTTTTTTGCAAATTCAGCTATGGGTGGTGACAGAAAAGGGTTAATAAAGTAAGAACACAGACATATTTCGAATCAAATTTATTTATTTTGACGTGGGTATATAAATGGACCCAATATAACATCATTTGGGCGACTTTCATTACCTTCCAGTGATCACTATAGGTTACAATACACCAAATACAAATTAGTAGAGTGATTTCCCCTGGGACTCCCAAGCTAGGATCAGCATAAAAATAATTATGGCAGCTGAATGGTCAATGATACCTGGATGAAAAGTACACGAAAAAATGCACAAATGTGTTTCCCGTCGAGAAACATCAAATATAACCACATGGTAAATGGTTATGGCTGTGCAAGTGGCGAATAATTTATGGGAGGTGTTTGCGTTTTTTTCGATGTCATTTTTTTCTCAATTTTAAGGGTAGTGTGACGTTTGTCGAGCTCCAGTGTGATCTACCATGTTAACATGTACTTTTGTGCACATTTCTGTGTGTCTAAAAGGACGTTCTTTAATTTCAAATACTCGTGCAGGGTCAAAGCTTTGCAACGAATATAGACCAGCGGGATTTGTTAACACTGAGGCCTATGTAAATCATTTGGTGTATTGTAACCTATAGTGAAAAAGGGTCGTTTTTCAGATTTCTGCTCTGAAACAAGTCCCGTGCTCATTATGCCCATGAAACAAACTGGAACCATAAAGCACGCGATACGACAGCGTATTTGGCGCCGGAGCCGTCCAATAAAATTACAAATTAACCCCTCTGATGCTATTTCTGCTTCTCGTTGTAGAACCGAAAATTAACATTTTCGACCTATTTTTGGGCCCAATGGTGTCCCATTAATGAATGTGACACCATATTTGTTGGCGTTCGACATCCTAGATGATCGACAAGGCAGATTTGTCGGGTTTGTGCACGACATGAGAGTAAAGCGTGACGTCAGATGGACCATACCCTAAAATATGATGCAAAATCGGACCCGTTTCGGGTCAAACTAAGTTGAATTGCCCCTGTTAGATGACAGGTTGACAAAAAAGCCTACCACGGAAGTTTGCAGAAATGGTTCGACTATCCAACGCGCACAAATTTCGGCCAATAAATATATTCTTGTGACGGGACAATTTTGATTTTCTGTCGATTTTTTTCGAAAATTGTGTAGGTGCGCCCAATGTGAAACCTAAGTGCGCCCAATTCGCCTAGCGAATCGCATGGCATATTTTCTGGAAGTGGTGTCTACAAGCTATCAGATCGACAACCTGTATGTACATCGTCATTGTTTACTTTGCCAATATTCAGCTAAAATGAAAAAAAATTGACATTCAAGTCAAATTATTTTTTTTGCAAATTCAGCTATGGGTGGTGACAGAAAAGGGTTAATAAAGTAAGAACACAGACATATTTCGAATCAAATTTATTTATTTTGACGTGGGTATATAAATGGACGCAATATAACATCATTTGGGCGACTTTCATTACCTTCCAGTGATCACTATAGGTTACAATACACCAAATACAAATTAGTAGAGTGATTTCCCCTGGGACTCCCAAGCTAGGATCAGCATAAAAATAATTATGGCAGCTGAATGGTCAATGATACCTGGATGAAAAGTACACGAAAAAATGCACAAATGTGTTTCCCGTCGAGAAACATCAAATATAACCACATGGTAAATGGTTATGGCTGTGCAAGTGGCGAATAATTTATGGGAGGTGTTTGCGTTTTTTTCGATGTCATTTTTTTCTCAATTTTAAGGGTAGTGTGACGTTTGTCGAGCTCCAGTGTGATCTACCATGTTAACATGTACTTTTGTGCACATTTCTGTGTGTCTAAAAGGACGTTCTTTAATTTCAAATACTCGTGCAGGGTCAAAGCTTTGCAACGAATATAGACCAGCGGGATTTGTTAACACTGAGGCCTATGTAAATCATTTGGTGTATTGTAACCTATAGTGAAAAATGGTCGTTTTTCAGATTTCTGCTCTGAAACAAGTCCCGTGCTCATTATGCCCATGAAACAAACTGGAACCATAAAGCACGCGATACGACAGCGTATTTGGCGCCGGAGCCGTCCAATAAAATTACAAATTAACCCCTCTGATGCTATTTCTGCTTCTCGTTGTAGAACCGAAAATTACCATTTTCGACCTATTTTTGGGCCCAATGGTGTCCCATTAATGAATGTGACACCATATTTGTTGGCGTTCGACATTCTAGATGATCGACAAGGCAGATTTGTCGGGTTTGGGCACGACATGAGAGTAAAGCGTGACGTCAGATGGACCATACCCTAAAATATGATGCAAAATCGGACCCGATTCGGGTCAAACTAAGTTGAATTGCCCCTGTTAGATGACAGGTTGACAAAAAAGCCTACCACGGAAGTTTGCAGAAATGGTTCGACTATCCAACGCGCACAAATTTCGGCCAATAAATATATTCTTGTGACGGGACAATTTTTATTTTCTGTCGATTTTTTTCGAAAATTGTGTAGGTGCGCCCAATGTGAAACCTAAGTGCGCCCAATTCGCCTAGCGAATCGCATGGCATATTTTCTGGAAGTGGTGTCTACAAGCTATCAGATCGACAACCTGTATGTACATCGTCATTGTTTACTTTGCCAATATTCAGCTAAAATGAAAAAAAATTGACATTCAAGTCAAATTATTATTTTTGCAAATTCAGCTATGGGTGGTGACAGAAAAGGGTTAATAAAGTAAGAACACAGACATATTTCGAATCAAATTTATTTATTTTGACGTGGGTATATAAATGGACGCAATATAACATCATTTGGGCGACTTTCATTACCTTCCAGTGATCACTATAGTGAAAAATGGTCGTTTTTCAGATTTCTGCTCTGAAACAAGTCCCGTGCTCATTATGCCCATGAAACAAACTGGAACCATAAAGCACGCGATACGACAGCGTATTTGGCGCCGGAGCCGTCCAATAAAATTACAGATTAACCCCTCTGATGCTATTTCTGCTTCTCGTTGTAGAACCGAAAATTACCATTTTCGACCTATTTTTGGGCCCAATGGTGTCCCATTAATGAATGTGACACCATATTTGTTGGCGTTCGACATCCTAGATGATCGACAAGGCAGATTTGTCGGATTTGGGCACGACATGAGAGTAAAGCGTGACGTCAGATGGACCATACCCTAAAATATGATGCAAAATCGGACCCGATTCGGGTCAAACTAAGTTGAATTGCCCCTGTTAGATGACAGGTTGACAAAAAAGCCTACCACGGAAGTTTGCAGAAATGGTTCGACTATCCAACGCGCACAAATTTCGGCCAATAAATATATTCTTGTGACGGGACAATTTTGATTTTCTGTCGATTTTTTT
This sequence comes from Siphonodentalium dalli, assembly GCA_032622095.1. NCBI lineage: Eukaryota > Metazoa > Mollusca > Scaphopoda > Gadilida > Siphonodentaliidae > Siphonodentalium > Siphonodentalium dalli. Next base: position 196,393,014 of record CP136062.1, read on the forward strand.
CGAAAATTGTGTAGGTGCGCCCAATGTGAAACCTAAGTGCGCCCAATTCGCCTAGCGAATCGCATGGCATATTTTCTGGAAGTGGTATCTACAAGCTATCAGATCGACAACCTGTATGTACATCGTCATTGTTTACTTTGCCAATATTCAGCTAAAATGAAAAACAATTGACATTCAAGTCAAATTATTATTTTTGCAAATTCAGCTATGGGTGGTGACAGAAAAGGGTTAATAAAGTAAGAACACAGACATATTTCGAATCAAATATATTTATTTTGACGTGGGTATATAAATGGACGCAATATAACATCATTTGGGCGACTTTCATTACCTTCCAGTGATCACTATAGGTTACAATACACCAAATACAAATTAGTAGAGTGATTTCCCCTGGGACTCCCAAGCTAGGATCAGCATAAAAATAATTATGGCAGCTGAATGGTCAATGATACATGAATGAAAAGTACACGAAAAAATGCACAAATGTGTTTCCCGTCGAGAAACATCAAATATAACCACATGGTAAATGGTTATGGCTGTGCAAGTGGCGAATAATTTATGGGAGGTGTTTGCGTTTTTTTCGATGTCATTTTTTTCTCAATTTTAAGGGTAGTGTGACGTTTGTCGAGCTCCAGTGTGATCTACCATGTTAACATGTACTTTTGTGCACATTTCTGTGTGTCTAAAAGGACGTTCTTTAATTTCAAATACTCGTGCAGGGTCAAAGCTTTGCAACGAATATAGACCAGCGGGATTTGTTAACACTGAGGCCTATGTAAATCATTTGGTGTATTGTAACCTATAGTGAAAAATTGTCGTTTTTCAGATTTCTGCTCTGAAACAAGTCCCGTGCTCATTATGCCCATGAACCAAACTGGAACCATAAAGCACGCGATACGACAGCGTATTTGGCGCCGGAGCCGTCCAATAAAATTACAAATTAACCCCTCTGATGCTATTTCTGCTTCTCGTTGTAGAACCGAAAATTACCATTTTCGACCTATTTTTGGGCCCAATGGTGTCCCATTAATGAATGTGACACCATATTTGTTGGCGTTCGACATTCTAGATGATCGACAAGGCAGATTTGTCGGGTTTGGGCACGACATGAGAGTAAAGCGTGACGTCAGATGGACCATACCCTAAAATATGATGCAAAATCGGACCCGATTCGGGTCAAACTAAGTTGAATTGCCCCTGTTAGATGACAGGTTGACAAAAAAGCCTACCACGGAAGTTTGCAGAAATGGTTCGACTATCCAACGCGCACAAATTTCGGCCAATAAATATATTCTTGTGACGGGACAATTTTTATTTTCTGTCGATTTTTTTCGAAAATTGTGTAGGTGCGCCCAATGTGAAACCTAAGTGCGCCCAATTCGCCTAGCGAATCGCATGGCATATTTTCTGGAAGTGGTGTCTACAAGCTATCAGATCGACAACCTGTATGTACATCGTCATTGTTTACTTTGCCAATATTCAGCTAAAATGAAAAAAAATTGACATTCAAGTCAAATTATTATTTTTGCAAATTCAGCTATGGGTGGTGACAGAAAAGGGTTAATAAAGTAAGAACACAGACATATTTCGAATCAAATTTATTTATTTTGACGTGGGTATATAAATGGACGCAATATAACATCATTTGGGCGACTTTCATTACCTTCCAGTGATCACTATAGTGAAAAATGGTCGTTTTTCAGATTTCTGCTCTGAAACAAGTCCCGTGCTCATTATGCCCATGAAACAAACTGGAACCATAAAGCACGCGATACGACAGCGTATTTGGCGCCGGAGCCGTCCAATAAAATTACAGATTAACCCCTCTGATGCTATTTCTGCTTCTCGTTGTAGAACCGAAAATTACCATTTTCGACCTATTTTTGGGCCCAATGGTGTCCCATTAATGAATGTGACACCATATTTGTTGGCGTTCGACATCCTAGATGATCGACAAGGCAGATTTGTCGGGTTTGGGCACGACATGAGAGTAAAGCGTGACGTCAGATGGACCATACCCTAAAATATGATGCAAAATCGGACCCGATTCGGGTCAAACTAAGTTGAATTGCCCCTGTTAGATGACAGGTTGACAAAAAAGCCTACCACGGAAGTTTGCAGAAATGGTTCGACTATCCAACGCGCACAAATTTCGGCCAATAAATATATTCTTGTGACGGGACAATTTTGATTTTCTGTCGATTTTTTTCGAAAATTGTGTAGGTGCGCCCAATGTGAAACATAAGTGCGCCCAATTCGCCTAGCGAATCGCATGGCATATTTTCTGGAAGTGGTATCTACAAGCTATCAGATCGACAACCTGTATGTACATCGTCATTGTTTACTTTGCCAATATTCAGCTAAAATGAAAAACAATTGACATTCAAGTCAAATTATTATTTTTGCAAATTCAGCTATGGGTGGTGACAGAAAAGGGTTAATAAAGTAAGAACACAGACATATTTCGAATCAAATATATTTATTTTGACGTGGGTATATAAATGGACGCAATATAACATCATTTGGGCGACTTTCATTACCTTCCAGTGATCACTATAGGTTACAATACACCAAATACAAATTAGTAGAGTGATTTCCCCTGGGACTCCCAAGCTAGGATCAGCATAAAAATAATTATGGCAGCTGAATGGTCAATGATACATGAATGAAAAGTACACGAAAAAATGCACAAATGTGTTTCCCGTCGAGAAACATCAAATATAACCACATGGTAAATGGTTATGGCTGTGCAAGTGGCGAATAATTTATGGGAGGTGTTTGCGTTTTTTTCGATGTCATTTTTTTCTCAATTTTAAGGGTAGTGTGACGTTTGTCGAGCTCCAGTGTGATCTACCATGTTAACATGTACTTTTGTGCACATTTCTGTGTGTCTAAAAGGACGTTCTTTAATTTCAAATACTCGTGCAGGGTCAAAGCTTTGCAACGAATATAGACCAGCGGGATTTGTTAACACTGAGGCCTATGTAAATCATTTGGTGTATTGTAACCTATAGTGAAAAATGGTCGTTTTTCAGATTTCTGCTCTGAAACAAGTCCCGTGCTCATTATGCCCATGAAACAAACTGGAACCATAAAGCACGCGATACGACAGCGTATTTGGCGCCGGAGCCGTCCAATAAAATTACAAATTAACCCCTCTGATGCTATTTCTGCTTCTCGTTGTAGAACCGAAAATTACCATTTTCGACCTATTTTTGGGCCCAATGGTGTCCCATTAATGAATGTGACACCATATTTGTTGGCGTTCGACATCCTAGATGATCGACAAGGCAGATTTGTCGGGTTTGGGCACGACATGAGAGTAAAGCGTGACGTCAGATGGACCATACCCTAAAATATGATGCAAAATCGGACCCGATTCGGGTCAAACTAAGTTGAATTGCCCCTGTTAGATGACAGGTTGACAAAAAAGCCTACCACGGAAGTTTGCAGAAATGGTTCGACTATCCAACGCGCACAAATTTCGGCCAATAAATATATTCTTGTGACGGGACAATTTTGATTTTCTGTCGATTTTTTTCGAAAATTGTGTAGGTGCGCCCAATATGAAACCTAAGTGCGCCCAATTCGCCTAGCGAATCGCATGGCATATTTTCTGGAAGTGGTGTCTACAAGCTATCAGATCGACAACCTGTATGTACATCGTCATTGTTTACTTTGCCAATATTCAGCTAAAATGAAAAATAATTGACATTCAAGTCAAATTAATTTTTTTGCAAATTCAGCTATGGGTGGTGACAGAAAAGGGTTAATAAAGTAAGAACACAGACATATTTCGAATCAAATTTATTTATTTTGACGTGGGTATATAAATGGACGCAATATAACATCATTTGGGCGACTTTCATTACCTTCCAGTGATCACTATAGTGAAAAATGGTCGTTTTTCAGATTTCTGCTCTGAAACAAGTCCCGTGCTCATTATGCCCATGAAACAAACTGGAACCATAAAGCACGCGATACGACAGCGTATTTGGCGCCGGAGCCGTCCAATAAAATTACAAATTAACCCCTCTGATGCTATTTCTGCTTCTCGTTGTAGAACCGAAAATTACCATTTTCGACCTATTTTTGGGCCCAATGGTGTCCCATTAATGAATGTGACACCATATTTGTTGGCGTTCGACATTCTAGATGATCGACAAGGCAGATTTGTCGGGTTTGGGCACGACATGAGAGTAAAGCGTGACGTCAGATGGACCATACCCTAAAATATGATGCAAAATCGGACCCGATTCGGGTCAAACTAAGTTGAATTGCCCCTGTTAGATGACAGGTTGACAAAAAAGCCTACCACGGAAGTTTGCAGAAATGGTTCGACTATCCAACGCGCACAAATTTCGGCCAATAAATATATTCTTGTGACGGGACAATTTTTATTTTCTGTCGATTTTTTTCGAAAATTGTGTAGGTGCGCCCAATGTGAAACCTAAGTGCGCCCAATTCGCCTAGCGAATCGCATGGCATATTTTCTGGAAGTGGTGTCTACAAGCTATCAGATCGACAACCTGTATGTACATCGTCATTGTTTACTTTGCCAATATTCAGCTAAAATGAAAAAAAATTGACATTCAAGTCAAATTATTATTTTTGCAAATTCAGCTATGGGTGGTGACAGAAAAGGGTTAATAAAGTAAGAACACAGACATATTTCGAATCAAATTTATTTATTTTGACGTGGGTATATAAATGGACGCAATATAACATCATTTGGGCGACTTTCATTACCTTCCAGTGATCACTATAGTGAAAAATGGTCGTTTTTCAGATTTCTGCTCTGAAACAAGTCCCGTGCTCATTATGCCCATGAAACAAACTGGAACCATAAAGCACGCGATACGACAGCGTATTTGGCGCCGGAGCCGTCCAATAAAATTACAGATTAACCCCTCTGATGCTATTTCTGCTTCTCGTTGTAGAACCGAAAATTACCATTTTCGACCTATTTTTGGGCCCAATGGTGTCCCATTAATGAATGTGACACCATATTTGTTGGCGTTCGACATCCTAGATGATCGACAAGGCAGATTTGTCGGGTTTGGGCACGACATGAGAGTAAAGCGTGACGTCAGATGGACCATACCCTAAAATATGATGCAAAATCGGACCCGATTCGGGTCAAACTAAGTTGAATTGCCCCTGTTAGATGACAGGTTGACAAAAAAGCCTACCACGGAAGTTTGCAGAAATGGTTCGACTATCCAACGCGCACAAATTTCGGCCAATAAATATATTCTTGTGACGGGACAATTTTGATTTTCTGTCGATTTTTTTCGAAAATTGTGTAGGTGCGCCCAATGTGAAACATAAGTGCGCCCAATTCGCCTAGCGAATCGCATGGCATATTTTCTGGAAGTGGTATCTACAAGCTATCAGATCGACAACCTGTATGTACATCGTCATTGTTTACTTTGCCAATATTCAGCTAAAATGAAAAACAATTGACATTCAAGTCAAATTATTATTTTTGCAAATTCAGCTATGGGTGGTGACAGAAAAGGGTTAATAAAGTAAGAACACAGACATATTTCGAATCAAATATATTTATTTTGACGTGGGTATATAAATGGACGCAATATAACATCATTTGGGCGACTTTCATTACCTTCCAGTGATCACTATAGGTTACAATACACCAAATACAAATTAGTAGAGTGATTTCCCCTGGGACTCCCAAGCTAGGATCAGCATAAAAATAATTATGGCAGCTGAATGGTCAATGATACATGAATGAAAAGTACACGAAAAAATGCACAAATGTGTTTCCCGTCGAGAAACATCAAATATAACCACATGGTAAATGGTTATGGCTGTGCAAGTGGCGAATAATTTATGGGAGGTGTTTGCGTTTTTTTCGATGTCATTTTTTTCTCAATTTTAAGGGTAGTGTGACGTTTGTCGAGCTCCAGTGTGATCTACCATGTTAACATGTACTTTTGTGCACATTTCTGTGTGTCTAAAAGGACGTTCTTTAATTTCAAATACTCGTGCAGGGTCAAAGCTTTGCAACGAATATAGACCAGCGGGATTTGTTAACACTGAGGCCTATGTAAATCATTTGGTGTATTGTAACCTATAGTGAAAAATGGTCGTTTTTCAGATTTCTGCTCTGAAACAAGTCCCGTGCTCATTATGCCCATGAAACAAACTGGAACCATAAAGCACGCGATACGACAGCGTATTTGGCGCCGGAGCCGTCCAATAAAATTACAAATTAACCCCTCTGATGCTATTTCTGCTTCTCGTTGTAGAACCGAAAATTACCATTTTCGACCTATTTTTGGGCCCAATGGTGTCCCATTAATGAATGTGACACCATATTTGTTGGCGTTCGACATCCTAGATGATCGACAAGGCAGATTTGTCGGGTTTGGGCACGACATGAGAGTAAAGCGTGACGTCAGATGGACCATACCCTAAAATATGATGCAAAATCGGACCCGATTCGGGTCAAACTAAGTTGAATTGCCCCTGTTAGATGACAGGTTGACAAAAAAGCCTACCACGGAAGTTTGCAGAAATGGTTCGACTATCCAACGCGCACAAATTTCGGCCAATAAATATATTCTTGTGACGGGACAATTTTGATTTTCTGTCGATTTTTTTCGAAAATTGTGTAGGTGCGCCCAATATGAAACCTAAGTGCGCCCAATTCGCCTAGCGAATCGCATGGCATATTTTCTGGAAGTGGTGTCTACAAGCTATCAGATCGACAACCTGTATGTACATCGTCATTGTTTACTTTGCCAATATTCAGCTAAAATGAAAAATAATTGACATTCAAGTCAAATTAATTTTTTTGCAAATTCAGCTATGGGTGGTGACAGAAAAGGGTTAATAAAGTAAGAACACAGACATATTTCGAATCAAATTTATTTATTTTGACGTGGGTATATAAATGGACGCAATATAACATCATTTGGGCGACTTTCATTACCTTCCAGTGATCACTATAGTGAAAAATGGTCGTTTTTCAGATTTCTGCTCTGAAACAAGTCCCGTGCTCATTATGCCCATGAAACAAACTGGAACCATAAAGCACGCGATACGACAGCGTATTTGGCGCCGGAGCCGTCCAATAAAATTACAAATTAACCCCTCTGATGCTATTTCTGCTTCTCGTTGTAGAACCGAAAATTACCATTTTCGACCTATTTTTGGGCCCAATGGTGTCCCATTAATGAATGTGACACCATATTTGTTGGCGTTCGACATTCTAGATGATCGACAAGGCAGATTTGTCGGGTTTGGGCACGACATGAGAGTAAAGCGTGACGTCAGATGGACCATACCCTAAAATATGATGCAAAATCGGACCCGATTCGGGTCAAACTAAGTTGAATTGCCCCTGTTAGATGACAGGTTGACAAAAAAGCCTACCACGGAAGTTTGCAGAAATGGTTCGACTATCCAACGCGCACAAATTTCGGCCAATAAATATATTCTTGTGACGGGACAATTTTTATTTTCTGTCGATTTTTTTCGAAAATTGTGTAGGTGCGCCCAATGTGAAACCTAAGTGCGCCCAATTCGCCTAGCGAATCGCATGGCATATTTTCTGGAAGTGGTGTCTACAAGCTATCAGATCGACAACCTGTATGTACATCGTCATTGTTTACTTTGCCAATATTCAGCTAAAATGAAAAAAAATTGACATTCAAGTCAAATTATTATTTTTGCAAATTCAGCTATGGGTGGTGACAGAAAAGGGTTAATAAAGTAAGAACACAGACATATTTCGAATCAAATTTATTTATTTTGACGTGGGTATATAAATGGACGCAATATAACATCATTTGGGCGACTTTCATTACCTTCCAGTGATCACTATAGTGAAAAATGGTCGTTTTTCAGATTTCTGCTCTGAAACAAGTCCCGTGCTCATTATGCCCATGAAACAAACTGGAACCATAAAGCACGCGATACGACAGCGTATTTGGCGCCGGAGCCGTCCAATAAAATTACAGATTAACCCCTCTGATGCTATTTCTGCTTCTCGTTGTAGAACCGAAAATTACCATTTTCGACCTATTTTTGGGCCCAATGGTGTCCCATTAATGAATGTGACACCATATTTGTTGGCGTTCGACATCCTAGATGATCGACAAGGCAGATTTGTCGGGTTTGGGCACGACATGAGAGTAAAGCGTGACGTCAGATGGACCATACCCTAAAATATGATGCAAAATCGGACCCGATTCGGGTCAAACTAAGTTGAATTGCCCCTGTTAGATGACAGGTTGACAAAAAAGCCTACCACGGAAGTTTGCAGAAATGGTTCGACTATCCAACGCGCACAAATTTCGGCCAATAAATATATTCTTGTGACGGGACAATTTTGATTTTCTGTCGATTTTTTTCGAAAATTGTGTAGGTGCGCCCAATGTGAAACCTAAGTGCGCCCAATTCGCCTAGCGAATCGCATGGCATATTTTCTGGAAGTGGTATCTACAAGCTATCAGATCGACAACCTGTATGTACATCGTCATTGTTTACTTTGCCAATATTCAGCTAAAATGAAAAACAATTGACATTCAAGTCAAATTATTATTTTTGCAAATTCAGCTATGGGTGGTGACAGAAAAGGGTTAATAAAGTAAGAACACAGACATATTTCGAATCAAATATATTTATTTTGACGTGGGTATATAAATGGACGCAATATAACATCATTTGGGCGACTTTCATTACCTTCCAGTGATCACTATAGGTTACAATACACCAAATACAAATTAGTAGAGTGATTTCCCCTGGGACTCCCAAGCTAGGATCAGCATAAAAATAATTATGGCAGCTGAATGGTCAATGATACATGAATGAAAAGTACACGAAAAAATGCACAAATGTGTTTCCCGTCGAGAAACATCAAATATAACCACATGGTAAATGGTTATGGCTGTGCAAGTGGCGAATAATTTATGGGAGGTGTTTGCGTTTTTTTCGATGTCATTTTTTTCTCAATTTTAAGGGTAGTGTGACGTTTGTCGAGCTCCAGTGTGATCTACCATGTTAACATGTACTTTTGTGCACATTTCTGTGTGTCTAAAAGGACGTTCTTTAATTTCAAATACTCGTGCAGGGTCAAAGCTTTGCAACGAATATAGACCAGCGGGATTTGTTAACACTGAGGCCTATGTAAATCATTTGGTGTATTGTAACCTATAGTGAAAAATGGTCGTTTTTCAGATTTCTGCTCTGAAACAAGTCCCGTGCTCATTATGCCCATGAAACAAACTGGAACCATAAAGCACGCGATACGACAGCGTATTTGGCGCCGGAGCCGTCCAATAAAATTACAAATTAACCCCTCTGATGCTATTTCTGCTTCTCGTTGTAGAACCGAAAATTACCATTTTCGACCTATTTTTGGGCCCAATGGTGTCCCATTAATGAATGTGACACCATATTTGTTGGCGTTCGACATTCTAGATGATCGACAAGGCAGATTTGTCGGGTTTGGGCACGACATGAGAGTAAAGCGTGACGTCAGATGGACCATACCCTAAAATATGATGCAAAATCGGACCCGATTCGGGTCAAACTAAATTGAATTGCCCCTGTTAGATGACAGGTTGACAAAAAAGCCTACCACGGAAGTTTGCAGAAATGGTTCGACTATCCAACGCGCACAAATTTCGGCCAATAAATATATTCTTGTGACGGGACAATTTTTATTTTCTGTCGATTTTTTTCGAAAATTGTGTAGGTGCGCCCAATGTGAAACCTAAGTGCGCCCAATTCGCCTAGCGAATCGCATGGCATATTTTCTGGAAGTGGTGTCTACAAGCTATCAGATCGACAACCTGTATGTACATCGTCATTGTTTACTTTGCCAATATTCAGCTAAAATGAAAAAAAATTGACATTCAAGTCAAATTATTATTTTTGCAAATTCAGCTATGGGTGGTGACAGAAAAGGGTTAATAAAGTAAGAACACAGACATATTTCGAATCAAATTTATTTATTTTGACGTGGGTATATAAATGGACGCAATATAACATCATTTGGGCGACTTTCATTACCTTCCAGTGATCACTATAGTGAAAAATGGTCGTTTTTCAGATTTCTGCTCTGAAACAAGTCCCGTGCTCATTATGCCCATGAAACAAACTGGAACCATAAAGCACGCGATACGACAGCGTATTTGGCGCCGGAGCCGTCCAATAAAATTACAGATTAACCCCTCTGATGCTATTTCTGCTTCTCGTTGTAGAACCGAAAATTACCATTTTCGACCTATTTTTGGGCCCAATGGTGTCCCATTAATGAATGTGACACCATATTTGTTGGCGTTCGACATCCTAGATGATCGACAAGGCAGATTTGTCGGGTTTGGGCACGACATGAGAGTAAAGCGTGACGTCAGATGGACCATACCCTAAAATATGATGCAAAATCGGACCCGATTCGGGTCAAACTAAGTTGAATTGCCCCTGTTAGATGACAGGTTGACAAAAAAGCCTACCACGGAAGTTTGCAGAAATGGTTCGACTATCCAACGCGCACAAATTTCGGCCAATAAATATATTCTTGTGACGGGACAATTTTGATTTTCTGTCGATTTTTTTCGAAAATTGTGTAGGTGCGCCCAATGTGAAACCTAAGTGCGCCCAATTCGCCTAGCGAATCGCATGGCATATTTTCTGGAAGTGGTATCTACAAGCTATCAGATCGACAACCTGTATGTACATCGTCATTGTTTACTTTGCCAATATTCAGCTAAAATGAAAAACAATTGACATTCAAGTCAAATTATTATTTTTGCAAATTCAGCTATGGGTGGTGACAGAAAAGGGTTAATAAAGTAAGAACACAGACATATTTCGAATCAAATATATTTATTTTGACGTGGGTATATAAATGGACGCAATATAACATCATTTGGGCGACTTTCATTACCTTCCAGTGATCACTATAGGTTACAATACACCAAATACAAATTAGTAGAGTGATTTCCCCTGGGACTCCCAAGCTAGGATCAGCATAAAAATAATTATGGCAGCTGAATGGTCAATGATACATGAATGAAAAGTACACGAAAAAATGCACAAATGTGTTTCCCGTCGAGAAACATCAAATATAACCACATGGTAAATGGTTATGGCTGTGCAAGTGGCGAATAATTTATGGGAGGTGTTTGCGTTTTTTTCGATGTCATTTTTTTCTCAATTTTAAGGGTAGTGTGACGTTTGTCGAGCTCCAGTGTGATCTACCATGTTAACATGTACTTTTGTGCACATTTCTGTGTGTCTAAAAGGACGTTCTTTAATTTCAAATACTCGTGCAGGGTCAAAGCTTTGCAACGAATATAGACCAGCGGGATTTGTTAACACTGAGGCCTATGTAAATCATTTGGTGTATTGTAACCTATAGTGAAAAATGGTCGTTTTTCAGATTTCTGCTCTGAAACAAGTCCCGTGCTCATTATGCCCATGAAACAAACTGGAACCATAAAGCACGCGATACGACAGCGTATTTGGCGCCGGAGCCGTCCAATAAAATTACAAATTAACCCCTCTGATGCTATTTCTGCTTCTCGTTGTAGAACCGAAAATTACCATTTTCGACCTATTTTTGGGCCCAATGGTGTCCCATTAATGAATGTGACACCATATTTGTTGGCGTTCGACATTCTAGATGATCGACAAGGCAGATTTGTCGGGTTTGGGCACGACATGAGAGTAAAGCGTGACGTCAGATGGACCATACCCTAAAATATGATGCAAAATCGGACCCGATTCGGGTCAAACTAAGTTGAATTGCCCCTGTTAGATGACAGGTTGACAAAAAAGCCTACCACGGAAGTTTGCAGAAATGGTTCGACTATCCAACGCGCACAAATTTCGGCCAATAAATATATTCTTGTGACGGGACAATTTTTATTTTCTGTCGATTTTTTTCGAAAATTGTGTAGGTGCGCCCAATGTGAAACCTAAGTGCGCCCAATTCGCCTAGCGAATCGCATGGCATATTTTCTGGAAGTGGTGTCTACAAGCTATCAGATCGACAACCTGTATGTACATCGTCATTGTTTACTTTGCCAATATTCAGCTAAAATGAAAAAAAATTGACATTCAAGTCAAATTATTATTTTTGCAAATTCAGCTATGGGTGGTGACAGAAAAGGGTTAATAAAGTAAGAACACAGACATATTTCGAATCAAATTTATTTATTTTGACGTGGGTATATAAATGGACGCAATATAACATCATTTGGGCGACTTTCATTACCTTCCAGTGATCACTATAGTGAAAAATGGTCGTTTTTCAGATTTCTGCTCTGAAACAAGTCCCGTGCTCATTATGCCCATGAAACAAACTGGAACCATAAAGCACGCGATACGACAGCGTATTTGGCGCCGGAGCCGTCCAATAAAATTACAGATTAACCCCTCTGATGCTATTTCTGCTTCTCGTTGTAGAACCGAAAATTACCATTTTCGACCTATTTTTGGGCCCAATGGTGTCCCATTAATGAATGTGACACCATATTTGTTGGCGTTCGACATCCTAGATGATCGACAAGGCAGATTTGTCGGGTTTGGGCACGACATGAGAGTAAAGCGTGACGTCAGATGGACCATACCCTAAAATATGATGCAAAATCGGACCCGATTCGGGTCAAACTAAGTTGAATTGCCCCTGTTAGATGACAGGTTGACAAAAAAGCCTACCACGGAAGTTTGCAGAAATGGTTCGACTATCCAACGCGCACAAATTTCGGCCAATAAATATATTCTTGTGACGGGACAATTTTGATTTTCTGTCGATTTTTTTCGAAAATTGTGTAGGTGCGCCCAATGTGAAACCTAAGTGCGCCCAATTCGCCTAGCGAATCGCATGGCATATTTTCTGGAAGTGGTATCTACAAGCTATCAGATCGACAACCTGTATGTACATCGTCATTGTTTACTTTGCCAATATTCAGCTAAAATGAAAAACAATTGACATTCAAGTCAAATTATTATTTTTGCAAATTCAGCTATGGGTGGTGACAGAAAAGGGTTAATAAAGTAAGAACACAGACATATTTCGAATCAAATATATTTATTTTGACGTGGGTATATAAATGGACGCAATATAACATCATTTGGGCGACTTTCATTACCTTCCAGTGATCACTATAGGTTACAATACACCAAATACAAATTAGTAGAGTGATTTCCCCTGGGACTCCCAAGCTAGGATCAGCATAAAAATAATTATGGCAGCTGAATGGTCAATGATACATGAATGAAAAGTACACGAAAAAATGCACAAATGTGTTTCCCGTCGAGAAACATCAAATATAACCACATGGTAAATGGTTATGGCTGTGCAAGTGGCGAATAATTTATGGGAGGTGTTTGCGTTTTTTTCGATGTCATTTTTTTCTCAATTTTAAGGGTAGTGTGACGTTTGTCGAGCTCCAGTGTGATCTACCATGTTAACATGTACTTTTGTGCACATTTCTGTGTGTCTAAAAGGACGTTCTTTAATTTCAAATACTCGTGCAGGGTCAAAGCTTTGCAACGAATATAGACCAGCGGGATTTGTTAACACTGAGGCCTATGTAAATCATTTGGTGTATTGTAACCTATAGTGAAAAATGGTCGTTTTTCAGATTTCTGCTCTGAAACAAGTCCCGTGCTCATTATGCCCATGAAACAAACTGGAACCATAAAGCACGCGATACGACAGCGTATTTGGCGCCGGAGCCGTCCAATAAAATTACAAATTAACCCCTCTGATGCTATTTCTCCTTAACGTTGTAGAACCGAAAATTACCATTTTCGACCTATTTTTGGGCCCAATGGTGTCCCATTAATGAATGTGACACCATATTTGTTGGCGTTCGACATTCTAGATGATCGACAAGGCAGATTTGTCGGGTTTGGGCACGACATGAGAGTAAAGCGTGACGTCAGATGGACCATACCCTAAAATATGATGCAAAATCGGACCCGATTCGGGTCAAACTAAATTGAATTGCCCCTGTTAGATGACAGGTTGACAAAAAAGCCTACCACGGAAGTTTGCAGAAATGGTTCGACTATCCAACGCGCACAAATTTCGGCCAATAAATATATTCTTGTGACGGGACAATTTTTATTTTCTGTCGATTTTTTTCGAAAATTGTGTAGGTGCGCCCAATGTGAAACCTAAGTGCGCCCAATTCGCCTAGCGAATCGCATGGCATATTTTCTGGAAGTGGTGTCTACAAGCTATCAGATCGACAACCTGTATGTACATCGTCATTGTTTACTTTGCCAATATTCAGCTAAAATGAAAAAAAATTGACATTCAAGTCAAATTATTATTTTTGCAAATTCAGCTATGGGTGGTGACAGAAAAGGGTTAATAAAGTAAGAACACAGACATATTTCGAATCAAATTTATTTATTTTGACGTGGGTATATAAATGGACGCAATATAACATCATTTGGGCGACTTTCATTACCTTCCAGTGATCACTATAGTGAAAAATGGTCGTTTTTCAGATTTCTGCTCTGAAACAAGTCCCGTGCTCATTATGCCCATGAAACAAACTGGAACCATAAAGCACGCGATACGACAGCGTATTTGGCGCCGGAGCCGTCCAATAAAATTACAGATTAACCCCTCTGATGCTATTTCTGCTTCTCGTTGTAGAACCGAAAATTACCATTTTCGACCTATTTTTGGGCCCAATGGTGTCCCATTAATGAATGTGACACCATATTTGTTGGCGTTCGACATCCTAGATGATCGACAAGGCAGATTTGTCGGGTTTGGGCACGACATGAGAGTAAAGCGTGACGTCAGATGGACCATACCCTAAAATATGATGCAAAATCGGACCCGATTCGGGTCAAACTAAGTTGAATTGCCCCTGTTAGATGACAGGTTGACAAAAAAGCCTACCACGGAAGTTTGCAGAAATGGTTCGACTATCCAACGCGCACAAATTTCGGCCAATAAATATATTCTTGTGACGGGACAATTTTGATTTTCTGTCGATTTTTTTCGAAAATTGTGTAGGTGCGCCCAATGTGAAACCTAAGTGCGCCCAATTCGCCTAGCGAATCGCATGGCATATTTTCTGGAAGTGGTATCTACAAGCTATCAGATCGACAACCTGTATGTACATCGTCATTGTTTACTTTGCCAATATTCAGCTAAAATGAAAAACAATTGACATTCAAGTCAAATTATTATTTTTGCAAATTCAGCTATGGGTGGTGACAGAAAAGGGTTAATAAAGTAAGAACACAGACATATTTCGAATCAAATATATTTATTTTGACGTGGGTATATAAATGGACGCAATATAACATCATTTGGGCGACTTTCATTACCTTCCAGTGATCACTATAGGTTACAATACACCAAATACAAATTAGTAGAGTGATTTCCCCTGGGACTCCCAAGCTAGGATCAGCATAAAAATAATTATGGCAGCTGAATGGTCAATGATACATGAATGAAAAGTACACGAAAAAATGCACAAATGTGTTTTCCGTCGAGAAACATCAAATATAACCACATGGTAAATGGTTATGGCTGTGCAAGTGGCGAATAATTTATGGGAGGTGTTTGCGTTTTTTTCGATGTCATTTTTTTCTCAATTTTAAGGGTAGTGTGACGTTTGTCGAGCTCCAGTGTGATCTACCATGTTAACATGTACTTTTGTGCACATTTCTGTGTGTCTAAAAGGACGTTCTTTAATTTCAAATACTCGTGCAGGGTCAAAGCTTTGCAACGAATATAGACCAGCGGGATTTGTTAACACTGAGGCCTATGTAAATCATTTGGTGTATTGTAACCTATAGTGAAAAATGGTCGTTTTTCAGATTTCTGCTCTGAAACAAGTCCCGTGCTCATTATGCCCATGAAACAAACTGGAACCATAAAGCACGCGATACGACAGCGTATTTGGCGCCGGAGCCGTCCAATAAAATTACAAATTAACCCCTCTGATGCTATTTCTGCTTCTCGTTGTAGAACCGAAAATTACCATTTTCGACCTATTTTTGGGCCCAATGGTGTCCCATTAATGAATGTGACACCATATTTGTTGGCGTTCGACATTCTAGATGATCGACAAGGCAGATTTGTCGGGTTTGGGCACGACATGAGAGTAAAGCGTGACGTCAGATGGACCATACCCTAAAATATGATGCAAAATCGGACCCGATTCGGGTCAAACTAAGTTGAATTGCCCCTGTTAGATGACAGGTTGACAAAAAAGCCTACCACGGAAGTTTGCAGAAATGGTTCGACTATCCAACGCGCACAAATTTCGGCCAATAAATATATTCTTGTGACGGGACAATTTTTATTTTCTGTCGATTTTTTTCGAAAATTGTGTAGGTGCGCCCAATGTGAAACCTAAGTGCGCCCAATTCGCCTAGCGAATCGCATGGCATATTTTCTGGAAGTGGTGTCTACAAGCTATCAGATCGACAACCTGTATGTACATCGTCATTGTTTACTTTGCCAATATTCAGCTAAAATGAAAAAAAATTGACATTCAAGTCAAATTATTATTTTTGCAAATTCAGCTATGGGTGGTGACAGAAAAGGGTTAATAAAGTAAGAACACAGACATATTTCGAATCAAATTTATTTATTTTGACGTGGGTATATAAATGGACGCAATATAACATCATTTGGGCGACTTTCATTACCTTCCAGTGATCACTATAGTGAAAAATGGTCGTTTTTCAGATTTCTGCTCTGAAACAAGTCCCGTGCTCATTATGCCCATGAAACAAACTGGAACCATAAAGCACGCGATACGACAGCGTATTTGGCGCCGGAGCCGTCCAATAAAATTACAGATTAACCCCTCTGATGCTATTTCTGCTTCTCGTTGTAGAACCGAAAATTACCATTTTCGACCTATTTTTGGGCCCAATGGTGTCCCATTAATGAATGTGACACCATATTTGTTGGCGTTCGACATCCTAGATGATCGACAATGCAGATTTGTCGGGTTTGGGCACGACATGAGAGTAAAGCGTGACGTCAGATGGACCATACCCTAAAATATGATGCAAAATCGGACCCGATTCGGGTCAAACTAAGTTGAATTGCCCCTGTTAGATGACAGGTTGACAAAAAAGCCTACCACGGAAGTTTGCAGAAATGGTTCGACTATCCAACGCGCACAAATTTCGGCCAATAAATATATTCTTGTGACGGGACAATTTTGATTTTCTGTCGATTTTTTTCGAAAATTGTGTAGGTGCGCCCAATGTGAAACCTAAGTGCGCCCAATTCGCCTAGCGAATCGCATGGCATATTTTCTGGAAGTGGTATCTACAAGCTATCAGATCGACAACCTGTATGTACATCGTCATTGTTTACTTTGCCAATATTCAGCTAAAATGAAAAACAATTGACATTCAAGTCAAATTATTATTTTTGCAAATTCAGCTATGGGTGGTGACAGAAAAGGGTTAATAAAGTAAGAACACAGACATATTTCGAATCAAATATATTTATTTTGACGTGGGTATATAAATGGACGCAATATAACATCATTTGGGCGACTTTCATTACCTTCCAGTGATCACTATAGGTTACAATACACCAAATACAAATTAGTAGAGTGATTTCCCCTGGGACTCCCAAGCTAGGATCAGCATAAAAATAATTATGGCAGCTGAATGGTCAATGATACATGAATGAAAAGTACACGAAAAAATGCACAAATGTGTTTCCCGTCGAGAAACATCAAATATAACCACATGGTAAATGGTTATGGCTGTGCAAGTGGCGAATAATTTATGGGAGGTGTTTGCGTTTTTTTCGATGTCATTTTTTTCTCAATTTTAAGGGTAGTGTGACGTTTGTCGAGCTCCAGTGTGATCTACCATGTTAACATGTACTTTTGTGCACATTTCTGTGTGTCTAAAAGGACGTTCTTTAATTTCAAATACTCGTGCAGGGTCAAAGCTTTGCAACGAATATAGACCAGCGGGATTTGTTAACACTGAGGCCTATGTAAATCATTTGGTGTATTGTAACCTATAGTGAAAAATGGTCGTTTTTCAGATTTCTGCTCTGAAACAAGTCCCGTGCTCATTATGCCCATGAAACAAACTGGAACCATAAAGCACGCGATACGACAGCGTATTTGGCGCCGGAGCCGTCCAATAAAATTACAAATTAACCCCTCTGATGCTATTTCTGCTTCTCGTTGTAGAACCGAAAATTACCATTTTCGACCTATTTTTGGGCCCAATGGTGTCCCATTAATGAATGTGACACCATATTTGTTGGCGTTCGACATCCTAGATGATCGACAAGGCAGATTTGTCGGGTTTGGGCACGACATGAGAGTAAAGCGTGACGTCAGATGGACCATACCCTAAAATATGATGCAAAATCGGACCCGATTCGGGTCAAACTAAGTTGAATTGCCCCTGTTAGATGACAGGTTGACAAAAAAGCCTACCACGGAAGTTTGCAGAAATGGTTCGACTATCCAACGCGCACAAATTTCGGCCAATAAATATATTCTTGTGACGGGACAATTTTGATTTTCTGTCGATTTTTTTCGAAAATTGTGTAGGTGCGCCCAATGTGAAACCTAAGTGCGCCCAATTCGCCTAGCGAATCGCATGGCATATTTTCTGGAAGTGGTGTCTACAAGCTATCAGATCGACAACCTGTATGTACATCGTCATTGTTTACTTTGCCAATATTCAGCTAAAATGAAAAAAAATTGACATTCAAGTCAAATTATTATTTTTGCAAATTCAGCTATGGGTGGTGACAGAAAAGGGTTAATAAAGTAAGAACACAGACATATTTCGAATCAAATTTATTTATTTTGACGTGGGTATATAAATGGACGCAATATAACATCATTTGGGCGACTTTCATTACCTTCCAGTGATCACTATAGTGAAAAATGGTCGTTTTTCAGATTTCTGCTCTGAAACAAGTCCCGTGCTCATTATGCCCATGAAACAAACTGGAACCATAAAGCACGCGATACGACAGCGTATTTGGCGCCGGAGCCGTCCAATAAAATTACAGATTAACCCCTCTGATGCTATTTCTGCTTCTCGTTGTAGAACCGAAAATTACCATTTTCGACCTATTTTTGGGCCCAATGGTGTCCCATTAATGAATGTGACACCATATTTGTTGGCGTTCGACATCCTAGATGATCGACAAGGCAGATTTGTCGGGTTTGGGCACGACATGAGAGTAAAGCGTGACGTCAGATGGACCATACCCTAAAATATGATGCAAAATCGGACCCGATTCGGGTCAAACTAAGTTGAATTGCCCCTGTTAGATGACAGGTTGACAAAAAAGCCTACCACGGAAGTTTGCAGAAATGGTTCGACTATCCAACGCGCACAAATTTCGGCCAATAAATATATTCTTGTGACGGGACAATTTTGATTTTCTGTCGATTTTTTTCGAAAATTGTGTAGGTGCGCCCAATGTGAAACCTAAGTGCGCCCAATTCGCCTAGCGAATCGCATGGCATATTTTCTGGAAGTGGTATCTACAAGCTATCAGATCGACAACCTGTATGTACATCGTCATTGTTTACTTTGCCAATATTCAGCTAAAATGAAAAACAATTGACATTCAAGTCAAATTATTATTTTTGCAAATTCAGCTATGGGTGGTGACAGAAAAGGGTTAATAAAGTAAGAACACAGACATATTTCGAATCAAATATATTTATTTTGACGTGGGTATATAAATGGACGCAATATAACATCATTTGGGCGACTTTCATTACCTTCCAGTGATCACTATAGGTTACAATACACCAAATACAAATTAGTAGAGTGATTTCCCCTGGGACTCCCAAGCTAGGATCAGCATAAAAATAATTATGGCAGCTGAATGGTCAATGATACATGAATGAAAAGTACACGAAAAAATGCACAAATGTGTTTCCCGTCGAGAAACATCAAATATAACCACATGGTAAATGGTTATGGCTGTGCAAGTGGCGAATAATTTATGGGAGGTGTTTGCGTTTTTTTCGATGTCATTTTTTTCTCAATTTTAAGGGTAGTGTGACGTTTGTCGAGCTCCAGTGTGATCTACCATGTTAACATGTACTTTTGTGCACATTTCTGTGTGTCTAAAAGGACGTTCTTTAATTTCAAATACTCGTGCAGGGTCAAAGCTTTGCAACGAATATAGACCAGCGGGATTTGTTAACACTGAGGCCTATGTAAATCATTTGGTGTATTGTAACCTATAGTGAAAAATGGTCGTTTTTCAGATTTCTGCTCTGAAACAAGTCCCGTGCTCATTATGCCCATGAAACAAACTGGAACCATAAAGCACGCGATACGACAGCGTATTTGGCGCCGGAGCCGTCCAATAAAATTACAAATTAACCCCTCTGATGCTATTTCTGCTTCTCGTTGTAGAACCGAAAATTACCATTTTCGACCTATTTTTGGGCCCAATGGTGTCCCATTAATGAATGTGACACCATATTTGTTGGCGTTCGACATCCTAGATGATCGACAAGGCAGATTTGTCGGGTTTGGGCACGACATGAGAGTAAAGCGTGACGTCAGATGGACCATACCCTAAAATATGATGCAAAATCGGACCCGATTCGGGTCAAACTAAGTTGAATTGCCCCTGTTAGATGACAGGTTGACAAAAAAGCCTACCACGGAAGTTTGCAGAAATGGTTCGACTATCCAACGCGCACAAATTTCGGCCAATAAATATATTCTTGTGACGGGACAATTTTGATTTTCTGTCGATTTTTTTCGAAAATTGTGTAGGTGCGCCCAATGTGAAACCCAAGTGCGCCCAATTCGCCTAGCGAATCGCATGGCATATTTTCTGGAAGTGGTGTCTACAAGCTATCAGATCGACAACCTGTATGTACATCGTCATTGTTTACTTTGCCAATATTCAGCTAAAATGAAAAACAATTGACATTCAAGTCAAATTAATTTTTTTGCAAATTCAGCTATGGGTGGTGACAGAAAAGGGTTAATAAAGTAAGAACACAGACATATTTCGAATCAAATTTATTTATCGGATTCCACGTAGTTTGCCCTTGCGACCTTACATAACACAGCCAACAAGGCGAAGCGTCTATGACAACATCCGAAAACGTGAAGATTTTGTTGTGGGAAATACCTGTAAGCTCTCTTGAAAATGTTTACATTGTGAAAATCTTTATAATATCAATAAAATATACCAAATAATTTGAAAAATAGCTATATTATGATCTCAGCTTTCCATTGATACTAATAATGTTGGTCTTTGATTTGCTAAAAACGCTGCGAGTAACAATATACGTGTTTTACTGCCGACAAATGCCGTTCTGATGGCAGACCTGGATGCCGACAAATGCCATTATAACGTCAGACCTGGATGCCGACAAATGTCGACGTGATGGGTAAAGGGTTAATCTGTATACTGGTTATGTAATGTTTTGTTGATTCGGCAGTCTGTAAGATAAAATACCTAAATGTATTGTTCCTTAACTGGGTGTACAGGAAAGAAGTTCTTAACTCAATGATTACGTAAACTGCATCCCGTCTAATAACGACCTGGCTTCACATCATAAAAGGTTTGAATACAATAGATATTCAATAGTTATCACCTTCCTACAATAAGCAATAGTGAGCGACCGTCATGGTGTCAGCGACATAGAGTTATTACAATCGGTTTAGCGGATGTATGTGATTATAAATAATTATATAGAATGTTGGTTTCTTGTTTGCGAATTTCATTTCAGTTAACTACTGAACAAATGTTGAAGGAGAGTAAAACATGAAGGACATGATGGAAAACAAGTACATGTATCAACCATAGCCAGAACAGTCCATCGTCTCCGCGATAAAAAAAATGCTGACTGATTTTGACCAGGCTTTTTGTTGCATATGGTCGGGTATGAAATCCCGCTGTATTTTGTATTAATGCTTTACATGAATTGATCTGTCTGTGCGATATAGCGCATACCAATGTTCGTATAATATTGTTTTTAAAGTTGTTTTTGTGTTGTTTTAGTTATGTTTTTATTCTGAGTAACAAATCAAGTTTAAAACAAATATTTTAGTCATTAATTGTGAAGGGCCGAGAAAATGATGATATGCTAATTTGGCAAAGTTTTTTTTAATTTGGCCAAAAAACATTTGGCCAAAAAACATTTGGCCAAAGTTTTATCATTTGGCTAATAAAATTTTCATTTGGCTAAACTTTTGGCTACACAATTTTTAGGTCCAGCGTGAACACTGCTGGCACGTCATGATTGCAGGTCTATAGATTCTTACTTCCTGATTATGGGGACTAAGAATCTAGATCCACAACATGACGTGCCAGTGTTCCCATTCTATATTCAGTATATATATAGTATAACATTTTAGGTTCTAGATCATACCTTAACTTCTACTTAGAAAATTCAATTTAAATTTAAAAGTGTTCTAAAAAGCAACATTTTCAAGGATGTATGATTAAGCAGTATCTCATTTTATAATTATAAATTATAAATATATTTCTAAACTGTCGCTGTATAGAAGTGCCTGATGCGGAACTACATACTCAGTATAATTTCGCTTGATGAATCATGGTGCTATGTGTTCAGAAAAGCTTTGATTTATAAATATTTAAAATTATAAAGACTCTCTTTATGCCCATATAATACTCTGATGCAGATTATTTTTTGCTCAATTTATTTTGCAACAGTTGCACAGAGAGTTCTGAACCAGACTCACACTTTGGAGGGAGCAGAACTTGTGGTTACTCCATTCATATCAGGGTCCAGCTCCAAACAAGTGAGAGATAGTCCAGCTACTCCGCCGCCAAAGAAATGTGCTGTAAAGGTATCTGGCCTGAAATCATCGACGAGTGAAGATACAGTCATATACTACTTCGAGAACAAGCGACGAGCAGGAGGGGACACTATAGTAAAACAAACACTCAGTCTAGAGAAAGGGGAGGCAATTCTGCATTATGAATCAGAGGAAGGTATGTACTGGTGACCTTCCTAATTAATTAATTATGTATTATGTAATTATGTATCCCTGCCAGTGAATTATGTATCCTTGTGAGTGCAACTGCTTACTAATGGTTCCATTTCTGTATATTGCAGCTTTTTATGGGGGTGGGGTGGCAATATAAATTACTGCTGTCATATGTTTGGTCATTCCATATATAGTTCTAGAATCTAGATTACATCTTCAGTAATGTGGTTAGAATATGTTATGAAATAAATCATTAAATAAATTTTAATCTGATGTCAAATGGAGCATTCTTGATAATAGTTTTCACAACACATCTTAACTCTATTATAGTATAGTATGTAACTACGTTTGGCAATTTGACAATTTCCTTATCCAGCGAGAAGTTCAATGTCATATTTACATCGAAGTTTAATGTCATTTCATATAATTCTCTCTCTTTTCTTCATAATATGTTGAAACATAGTTAGTCTAGGCGGTGCTGGGGGGGGGGGGGGGGGTGGTGACCGGCGCACATCGGGGGAATTTATGCGACCATCATTTTCTTATGGGAAAACTACTCTAGTTTTCGAAATCAGAGGGCGCCAAGCCGAAATAGGTGACAAAATATACATTTTCGCTAGGTTTCATACGGTACCCAACTGAAAAATGGCCGGGCATCAAAATGGAAAGAATGAAAATATATTTGCAATTTATGGGACTAATGTTCACACTTAATCAGAATCGACATTGTTTTTTGCTTTCGTATTCCCTACAAAATGTTGTTCCTATCTGTAAACTAATCAACCAAAACTTAACCCTCACCCCAATTTCACAAATAACCACTTAAATGCAGTCATGCAGGTTGTGTCCTATAACACATCGACAATGCACATGTTATAGTGTCATACAGGGTAGAACCATCCGGGGACACGGAGAATGTAAGATTTCGTTCAAATCCTAGATTAGAAAGGTAATAAAATATAAGATGGCGTCCATGATGGCCACCAAGTTTTATATTGACACTCTGTACACAACGAGTGTGCACACTGGACTGGAAAATTGCAAGTGCTTTATTGTAACTAATCTTTATTTCATAGAGGCTGCATCGTAATATGTACATGTATAAGGCAACCGGTTACGTAAAACCAAGGATGGAGACCAAAATGGCAGCCATAAAACTCAAAAATGTTCCGATAAAATTACCGGCTTCTGAGTTGCAATAGCATCTGCATGTTATGAGTTTTGTAGCTTATTCGTTCGTGCATATATGTCTGTGGATAATGTGATCCGAATCCGATAAAACTATTGGCATTGAGAAAGTAAATGCTCATTTGTTTTTCTCAAAATAAACATGCAATGCCAAATTGCCACAATGGGACTGTAAGAATAAGAATTGAAGCTACAATGCGGACTAAATATTAATATTCAATCCTCAATAACCAGTATAGGTGTCCCATGGTAATGGCTCATTAGACCCGCTTACATAAGCCGTCAAGCGATGACAACCAATTTCGAATCCTGATAAGTGCGGTTATGCAAAGGATGGACAACTTAGTTTATATATCTCATCAATGTTGTCAATTGCGCACTGGGGTCATTGGTTTTCACGTTCATTTGAGTGATGTTCCATTGAAATAACCGAAACAAATCTCAAACATACCTGACATCTGTGTCATTATATTCTCGCAGCTGCTAGGGTCCCATCACACGTGGATTTATGCTTATTTACTTAAGCAGTTCATTTGAATATTTGCTTAGCAGTACTTAATTATATGCTTGATATACACGGTTGCAGGTGTATTAATTATTTTATTGAATACACATTGACGACCAATTGTTTAATTATCGTCCTGCTATAGATCATGTATGTTTGAGTAGTGGCTGATGACTTCGGCGAGTTATGTATATGCCTTCGCTTCCATATTATTTTATATCTTACCGGCTGCCCATGATTCACGTTATATCACAATATATTTAAACTCATTATATGCATTCAGTATTTAACTTTATACAAGGCATTGGTCGTTTGAAATAATATAAAGTTACTTGGAGCTCACCCCAAGTATGTTGCACAGAACCAGCTTTCAGCATTTTATTGGAACAGGTAGAATATTATCAAAACTGACCCCTAATTTGTAAATGCTAATTAATGCTTTAAATGATAATGGTAAGTGTGAGGTATGGATATTGATTGTGCTAAGTCCCATGAATTTTGGATGCATGAAAGTTGGTCTCACACTGTAGGTATCGCACGATTCTCCGTCACACGTACACAACTATTAGATTCACGTACAGTACCCGAATGGGATATAACTATATCATCCAATTTATATATCAGTATGGAGCAATGTAGGCAATTATCGAAAGATGAAATTTCAAGTACAAGGATTACACAGCCACACAGTTAGAAGACGTGTTCAAAATGTCATATACTCAAATGCTCAGGCATTAGAATGATGCTTGTCATACTAATGTGGTCCCTTTCACTGATGCTGATCAATTTCAACGGGATGACAACTCGTTGGTCACATGTTACCAGCCATAGCTGAGGAATTAGTCGGTCCACCCAGCGACTACCCGCACAAGACCACTCAGACTACACAAAGTTTATCTGATCAAAATAGAGTATATCTGCTACAGGTGTATGTAAGACATTCTCGAGAAATATACTAGCCGTGGAGTTCTTTTAACACAAACAATAAGTAACAGCTCATTCGCACGATCGCCAATTTTCTACAATGGAACAACCTACTTATCTGATACATGTCAAATATTCATGATTCTGTTATTTCTCCCCATGATACATTGTACGATATGCGTGGAACATTTATATGTATCTGACCGAAAGCATATATGCAAGCATGCGAATATCACAAATATCAGATAATGTACATATGTTTAGTAGTTATTGTGTGCAATAATCTAAGTAGACAACCCAGAAAACAATTGATTTTGAATCCTTATGTTTAGCTTAATATTTGGGAATTTGAAGCCGTAATGGGTCGGTATCATTTAACTAAGTTTACCATGTGAGCTTCATACAATCAAACCAGGTTCCACAGTTGCATGTGGCGACGGTCCTATATTTGACAATGACACACCCATGGACATTTGATGCATATGGCGGTTGGACCTATTTGCTGATAATATAGATTCTTTGGCGACATGTGCTGGCAAGGCATATATAGTAAACTTACATATAGTATCCCACACATATGAAACTTCGAAAGCAACAACACCCTTTGCTTCAAGCATATTAAATTAGCATATTAAATTAGTAATCGCTCTACTTTCTTTTGTGTACACCTGGTAGGAATTTAGATCGAGATACTTCATGAGTTGAAATATGGTATGTGTAAAATTACAAACAAATAATGCAAACATGTTTTCCCTTTGAAAACCAGTTAAGTGTTACATTTAATAAATCGGTCTAGTCTCGACTAAGGTTATGCGATTAAAGTTAATTTGTCTTCAAAATTGTCGATTCTAACTCACCACCTTATTAAATCGAAATAAGATTTATTTCTTATAATTTTAATTTAGTCTCAATATTAATAAAATTCGTCCAGTTTTCAATTATATATACCCATGCCATTTATAAATTCCTTGTGATAAACATTTACGTGTTGGGAACAGTTACGTATCCAGCTGAAGAGAAACAACTTGATTTCATCATTTGATTGGTCGGGTCTATTGAATCCAACAATACTGTCACAGTGGACTAACAAGCACTCACTGGCACTGCGAATAGTTCATAAAATGAGTATTTGCAACGAACATGTAACCGTTTATTGTTATCTAAATCCTCAGAGTTGAGAAGTACTAAACAAATACGAATTAGAACTGCTTACGTAAGCACCCATTTCTGTGCGTGGTGGCACCCCGATGAAATGGAGAGAAAACTATTTTTGTTCGGTCTAAATTGCTGGTGATTGTTGTCCGTTATTACATTGGAACATCACTTCTTTGAACGTAGAAACCAACTACTAAACAATTGACAACATTAGCGGGGTAATGTGAACAAAGTTGCCCAGCCTTTTCATATAAACAACATATCCGCAATTATCGGGAATAGAGATAGGTCCGTTATCTCCAGACGGTTTATGATTGCGGGTCTAATGTGCTACTAGTATGGAACAACTCCTTTAGTTATTGATAATTGAATATATAACTATTAGTGCATAGACATGTTCTAATCGGCATTGTGGCTTCCATTGTTGCTATACTAATGTGGATGTTTGCAGTTGTAGCATCGTGCAGCAGAACATTGACATATATACCACCAAATGCATGGATGTCAGGTTTAAATTCGGTACTATTTGGGCAATTTGACATTATATGATGTTGTTATTTCGAGAAATTAATTAACAGTTACTATCTTAATGCTCCTAGTTTCTTTAGATACGGATCACATTGACCACAATGACATTTATTTACACACAAATAAGCTACAACAGTCATACCATGCGATTTTCTTGCAACTCAGAAGTTGGTTGTTTTATCGGAACAGTTCTGTTTATTTTGGTGGCCATTTTGGTCTCCATCATCGGTATTACGTAGCCAGTTGCCTTATATGTATTAAGATACAGACTTCATCCGATGCTATCTATCTATACTATATATTTTGAGACTTCCGTATATATATGTGTGTGTGTGTGTGTGGGTACTTCATAGAATCCAAAACGCGTGTACAGATTGAGCTCAAATTTCGTTGGAAGCGTTTGTTTTCAATTCAATGCAATGTTATCGTACAGAGATTTCACGACGGGAAGTGTTTGTTTTCAATTCAATGCAATGTTATCGCTTGAAATATTATGCAGAGATATTTCACGACATTAGGACGTGTACGGGCAGGTTAAAAAAGAACAGAAAAACAAAGAATGCGTTGTCTGTCGTTCCTAGGAAGGGGGGATTTCATCGGGTAAATTTTTCCGCCAGAAACAAAAAATTTAATTAAAACAATTTAAAATAAAAAAAATTTAAAAATAAAAAAAACAATTCCGAAAAAAAATATATTAAATTTAAATTCATATTAAAAAATAAAAAAATAAAAAAAATAAAAACAAAATAATTTTAAAAATATCATGTTTCTGACGAAATTTGGTACAAACTTGCAGCACAAGTGACTCGGAACCTGTTGCAATTGCTTTTTCGAACAAAGCCATGGGACGAATGCCGCCAGTGGCGGGCTAACCTGCTAGTCTCCTATATAATTTGAGACTTCCGTATATATATATATATATATGTATGTGTGCATATGTGTGGGTACTTCATGGAATCGAAAACACGCGTACAGATTGAGCTAAAATTTCGTATATAAGTGTAAAATCCACGGATACCGTCGTGGTCGCGTTTTGGAGAAGCTCAGAGCACCGTTTCTCCCTTCCCAATCACCAAAATCACCGCCATCGGCACTTCGGGGTTAATAGCGTTGATATATAAAGAGCGTTCGTTTTCCGCAGTGTCTATATAAAGAGCGTCGTTTTTTCAATTCAATGCAATGTTATCGCTCGAAATATAATGCAGAGAGATTTCTTGACATTAGGACGGGGTACGGGCAGGTTAAAAAAAAAAGGAAACAAAGAATGCGTTGTCTGTCGTTCATAGGAAGGGGGATTTCATCTCAATGGCCACGGGCAGGTTAAATAACTGGGAAGTTTAGGACGGGTACCATGAATTAACTCATTGAAAAACAAAGAATGCGTTGTCTGTCGTTCCTAGGAAGGGGGATTTCATCGGGTCAATTTTTCATTATAATAAAAAAACAATTAAATTATAAAAAAGAATTAAATTAAATTAATAATTAAATAAATATTCAAAAATTCAAAAAAACATAAATTAAATTTAAAAAACATTAAATTAATATTAAAAAATTCAAAAAAACATAATATTAAAAATTCAAAAAAAATATAAATAAAAACTAAATAATTAAAAAAAATGTCATGTTTCGGACAAACGCCGCCGGTGGCGGGCTAACCTGCTAGTATTATATAAAGCACTCGCGATGATCTAGTCCGGTTAGCATACATCTGGTGTATAGTGTCAATATAAAAATTGGTGGCCATCTTGGATTTGATTACCTTCCTAATCTAGGATTTGAACAATGTTTTACATTATCAGTATCCCCGTACGGTTCTACACCATATGACAAGGTAAACTGTACATTGTCGATTTATTTGTTGGACACAAACTGTATGGACGCATCTTTGTGGTTATTTGTGAAATTGGGGGGGGGTTAAGTTTTTGTCTATTATGTCAATACTTGGAGAGATATAATGATGTGCGACGGTCACCCCCCAGCACCGCCTAGACTAAGTGAACAATGATTCCAATAGATATTGTATCGAGAGCACTAAACAGTGATACAATTATCTCTTGATGAATCATAGTGCTATTTGCACAGAAGCAGCTTTAGTTTATAAAATATTCAAAAATTTAAAAGCTATATTTGCACCCATATATTTCTCTGATGCGGAATATAATTTGCTCAATTTTATGCAACAGTTGCGCAGACAGTACTGAGCCAGAGTCACACTTTGGATGGAGCAGAACTTGTGGTTACTCCATTTACATCAGTGTCCAGCTCCCAACAAGTGAGAGATAGTCCAGCTACGTCGCCACTAAAGAAATGTGCTGTAAAGGTATCTGGCCTGAGATCGACGACGAGTGAAGATACAGTCATATACTACTTTGAGAACAAGCGACGAGCAGGAGGGGACACTATAGTAAAACACAAACTCAGTCTAGAGAAAGGGGAGGCCATTCTGCATTATGAATCAGAGGAAGGTATATACTAGTGCATTGACTAATACATTAACCCTTGCTGTAATAAATGGATTCTCCTATTCAGTTAAAATGTATACAAATTTTGTTGGTCTATTATTCGTTTGGTCCATAAACACTGTGTATATACGACACCGGATATTATGCAGGAATATTTCCGCCAAAGGAAGCCTTCACACTGAACTATATGGATATATGTCCTACTTTGCAAGCCACGGTAGAAAAGGGTTAACTTTTTGGTCGCCTCTGGACGCTCATTGTCTTGCTCAGATTAGTCAAGCGTGAACTGTTCCAACATACCCGGATGTACGCATGAGATCGCCAGTTTTTTTTCTACCGCAGAGCCAACAACAAGGATAAGTATCAGGGTGTCTTTGAATTTGGAGATTCACCTACAACTCAACAAATTCAGATTATCTAGACAATAATTATACCCCCCCCCCCGCAACTTCGTTGCGGGGGGGGGGGTATACTGGAGTCAGCTCGTCCGTCCGTCCGTCCGTCCGTTGTCTGCCGTCGTCCGTCCATGGACACAAATGTGTCCGGAGTGTTTCTCAGTCGTTTTTTTTATTAATTTCCGTGAAACTTGGCACAGACATCAACCACCATGGGAACTTGTGCACCTGCGATTATGACGGCTGTCCGACTTTTTTTGGTGGAGTTATCCCCCCTTTTTCGACTTAGAATTGTTTTTGCAACATGCCTAATTTTGTCCGAGCTTTTATTTCTACATTTTTAAGTCAATATTTTAAAATCTTGGTACTGATATTTAGCACCATGAGAACCTGTGCACCTGCGATTATGATGTCTGTCTGAATTTTTTTGTGGAGTTATTCCCCTTTTTCGACTTTGTCTGAGCTTTTATTCCTACATTTTTCGGTCAATAGGTTAGGTTTGTGCGCCTTCAATGGGAACTGTTATTTTATTATTTGAACTAAATGTTTACTGACATGTGAAAGATCTTAGTATTTTAAAAACACGGGGGGTATCCTTAGTCCCATTGGGACAGTCACACCTCTTGTTCTTTCTGGTTGCCTCAGTGTTCGTTTTTATCATTATCGGTTTCGAATTCATGGACCTTTTCGCTGAAACATACAATTGTTCCGTGTTTTCGACAAACTTCCGATCACTTATTTGCGTCTATAAATTCCAATCGCCATAGCGCATGATACGACGCACATCGATTGTTGTGAACAATACATAAATGGAATTCTTATAGACCCTATAAGGTATGATAGACTTGGTCAGACTGTTAATGCCACGTGGTTCGCATTAATAACCGAAGTCTCCTAATTTCGTGTTATTTTACTCGTGGTTTTTTCAACTCGCGCAAAATTTTTCTTTCAATCAATCCTCGCTACTGACGATGATATCTATCATAAGGTTACGTTTATTGTGCGAAATACATTAATGGCCTTATTTTAGAACCTCTAAGGTAGGTTAGAATTGGTCCGACCGTAACTGCCACGTGATTCGCTATCCGCAGTCTCCTAATTTCGTGCGAATGTTCTTATACTATGGCGTTTCATCTTGGGGAATTTTCTTTCATTAATTTCCTCGCTACTCATCAGAACAACGTGCTTTCACATAATACTTTGTGTTTTATGTTTCAATTCTGTCACACATGTCTCCATGATCCAGAGACGCTTAAAGTTGACAATACGGTTTATCAATATCAGAATGGAACTGTTTCATGTTTAATAATCATTGTTAATTGGTTACTTAATGACTGTAGTAGTACTAAGAATGTCGCTGTCATATCTATCTAGTAGTTTCTGCTCTGATGAACAATCGCTGCATTCTGTGGGGATTCGGACTAACATTAATCGTGATGATAATTTCACTAGTAAAGAAACTTGTCTCAATTCCAGATTTTAGTTGTTATTGCGACTTTTATCAGTATACGGCAATATCACGTTGAAACCACCGCTTCTCGTCCGATCACCGAAGTTAAGCAACGTCGAGCCTGGTTAGTACCTCGTTGGTTGACCGCCTGGGAATCTCGGGTGCTGTAGATTTAAAAACAAAATTAACCCATCATTTAAAATTCGCTGGGTTGTTTCTTGACTAAATGGTGTCTCCTTCCGGAATACAAACATAACTGCTATCGTTAGAGAGCTCCATTAGCGTAGTCGGTAAAGTGAGATAACCGTTCTGCATCAGTGACTCACAATTGCTCTATGACCACCGCGCCGTGAGTTCGAATCCCGAACAAAAAGATTGCAAAACTGGCTGTCGCTTGAGTCAGAAAGTGTGCCTGGTTGGACACTTCAAGAAACGACTCTCCCTTACGGCGTGTGCAGGGACGTCGTTAGGATCTCACCGTCGGACCAGAAGCCGACCAGAAGCCGACGTAAAAAAAAGGCTATCTCGTGTGCAGTATTCTGTGCACGTTTAAGAACCCTACCGTGGCGAGAGAGTCACGGGTTCGGCAACAATTAGTTAAAAACTGGCACCTGCTGGGACCACAATGGAAATAAGTCAGTAGATTATCTAGCAGACTAGTACCAAATAAAATCAATCAATCAATATCCTTCCTGCTCAGGTGTACATACGGAGGGTTTCGGGTTACTACGATTCTGGATATGGCTCTATTTGGGACTCAAATTACAAATCATGGGCGCTCAGGTTTGCGTTCTATCTTGTCGTCACTCTGACAGTATTTAATCATGGTTTCACTATCTACACAAATATTTGAAGATACTTTCGATCCTTTCCTCTTCTTGATTCAATTATGGGAATGTGAAAGTGTTATTTGCAATGGAATTATTCATGATCTCAGCCTGACAGGATTTAGAATCGTGGTGACTTGATCCCTCCAGTTAACTGACCCACAGTCAATTGCTGCTGTGGAATGCTCGATTCCCTATGTGGCCGCGACGTTTCTCGCAGCATTACTGGCGACCGTGGCCAAAATTTGAGATGTCTGGATGACGGTCCCCAATGAATAACGATATACTAGCAGTGGTATTCCAAGACGACGAGGGGGGAGACATTATTTATGGCAAGTAACCATATCAAATGTGAGCTTGGTACAAGAACATTCTGTACATCCAATACAGCGTGCATTGTTCATAAAGGACATGGTAGGAGTTTTGAAGGTATTCATTGACTAGCAGGAGTCTAAATGAATTTCAAATAAATACGTGTCCAGACCTTTCGTATCGTTGATATGGCGAATAGACTTCACACACGAATGAAGCACATTTACATGGAAAGCATTTATATTGTCACGTGACCCACGACCACTGCCAATAGCCTTTCCGACAAGAGTTCATCACATGGCTCTTCACAGTTCTATTGCCCATATCAATTTGATTATCTGGCACATAGACAATAAAACAGGCAAAGACGTTTGCGCTGTCCAGCTTAGCTTTCGAGGAAGCTCATTGACCAGCATTACAGACCTTTCCCCGCAGGCAGGGGACCACCCCGTACGAGTGGATCCCATCCCGATGGCACCAGACACCTGATCATAAGGGCCTGAAACCATGCTGCCAACTCTGCGCGCTTCGGTCTATGCTGGATTTGTCCTATTTTCCTTAAACATGCCTTAAACAGGACCACTTAGGTAGGGGGAGTTCCTCTCTATCATGGCTATTAAAATTCAATAAGTAAAAATGCAACATTATAAGGGATGTGTGTCCTTTACTAGGAGGATGATAATTTCATTCGTTTCCTTCCTAGGAGAGCCATTTTTAGAGTGGGTCTTCCCCTAGTTTGCTGCATGCTTCACACTAATCTACCTATCACACACCTAGGTCGTTCTACTGCATGTTTGGGGGGAAAGTGACATGATGTTCTGGGCAGAGGCTCAGACCTGAATATTCCGTATGGTGACCGTGACAATTTACCCGTATTTATCATCCGACTACATTGTACATCATTTGAACTGATTTCGGTTGTAGAAGAGACAACTATCTGAATATTTCACTACGATCGTTTAATTAAGTACATTATATAGACATGGTCTGCGCACCTTCATTTCTTAAAATCAGATCGCGGTGGGTATTCCACTGGGAACGTGGACTGCTCTCAGGTGCCTAATGGTCGCGAGTGCCTAATAATAGTGTGTGGATTTAGGCTGAACATAATAGTTGTGATTGCAAATTTTGCTCTATGTCTCCATTCCAAATGATGGTGATCATTGGGAATTTTCTCCAAAATGAATACTCGTACCGACACTATTGTTTGGCACCTGAGAGTAGCGGTTTGCTTTCTCAGTGGCTGCTCTGGTCACCTGTGCTGTTCGGCCATGAGCTCCCGGTGCTTATGGCAGTTATTCATGTTCTCTGAGGGGCTATCTATTATATATTTTGGAAGATCTGTCTGTGTGTGTGTTTGTGTGTGTGTCTGTAATCGATGGACTCGAAAACGGCCGAGCCGATTTCGATGAGACTTGGTATGTTGGGGTATTTTCGGCCGGGGAGTGACATAGGCCTATTAATTTGCCCGTGCGACGTGACCTTGACCTTGAAATCTGGTAATTTCAAGGTCAAACACCCGAATATCACGGGATTTCGATGAAACTTGGTATGTGGGTGTGCCTTCGGCCGGGGAGTGGCATGAACCTATTAATTTGCCCGTGCGACGTGACATTGACCTTGAAATCGGCTCATTTCAAGGTCAAACGCTCGAATATCACGGGATTTCGATGAAACTTAGTGTCTAGGGATATGTGGGGTACTTTCGGCCGGGGAGTGGCATATGCCTATTAATTTGCCCGTGCGACGAGACCTTGACCTTGAAATCGGGTCAATTCAAGGTCAAATCGCGAATTTTGATGGGATTTCCACGAAATTTGATACATAGGGTTACTTTTGTCCACTGAGTGTTTTGGACGGGTCAAATCGTGACCCCGAACTGACATCGACCTTCAAAATGGACAATTCAAGGTCAAAGCCCGGACAAAGTCGGGTCACCTTCTAGTATATATATATTTAGTGATACATTGGAACATGCCAGGGATCTGTGCTCTGGCTCCGCCCATTGGATTAATGGACGTAGCTTTGGTAGGGCCTTCTGACATGATCTCATGCTGACTTCTATATCACCCTGATATATATATATATTATATCATTTATATATTTATATACGCGAAAGATGTGTATCACAGGGTTTCTGCAATGATATCTTGTGATACATAGGTACCTCAGAGAATGTGATCAGAAGAAGAAAGAAGAGGAAGCTGTTCTAAGAAGGAAGACAGGACCAGTTCACGCTCCTCCGGTTACGCCACGGCGGTACAATCATCTAGCGGGGATGCGTCTGGTGGAGTAGACGGGGTACTTGGGACCTCCAGGACATTTGTCCCCAACCAAATGCCAGTGGTTCTGGGCACAAAGCTGCCAAATCACGTGCGCACGAATCGTCACCGGCCGACGGGCCTTGGCAGATTAAGCGCAGGGCAGTGGCCCTACCTATAAGGTAGCAGGTCGAGACCCCCTGGCCGCGCATGCTCTCATCTGAGAAAGGCCTTGCCTGCCACTCAACCGTCTTGGGGCTCGGAGAACAATGACCTCTCTTAATGTTGGTTGTCTCGCCATCTTCGGAGTGGGCCTCCTCCTGTGCAGGTCGTTCTGTCGCTAAGGCGGAGAGTGAATTAGTCTCCTTGCATCATGATCCTATGGCGGGTGGGATTTTAGAACTGACATATGAAGAACGAAGAAGAAGACAAAGAGAAGAACGAAGAGTTTCTTCTTCCGTTATACTTGCTCGGTTCGCTCGCAACTATGAATTGGATGGCACCTCCTGGGATGTTTCTTCCAAAACACATTTGAGCAATATAGAACTCTAACTATATGAGTTATTTCACGTAACTAATCATAACAAATTCATTAAAGATTTCATATATGGTACAATCTGTTTAAAAGAGTACATTCACTTAAAATTTGGCTATTAACTTTATTGTTCGTGCCTCCTCCTGGGCTTGCATTCTAATCCATATAGTTCAGTGTGAAGGCTTCCTTTGGCTGAAATATTATATTTTTAAAAGTATAATATATATTTCCTTACAGAAAGCCTGAACACTGAACTATCATAGGGCCCTCCCATGGCGGTGCCATTCCCAACCCCGCAACTCGCCAATCTCCTGATTGAGTCCGAAATAAAACTGGCGATCTCATGCGAACATCCAGGTATGTTGGGACAGTTTACGCGTGACTAATCTGAACAAGACAATGAGCGTCCAGAGGCGACCAAAAAGTTAACCCTTTTCTACCGTGGCTTGCAAAGTAGGACATATATCCATATAGTTCAGTGTTCAGGCTTTCTTCAAGGAAATATATATTATACTTTTAAAAATATAATTTTACCAATTTTGTCCTCTTGACAGTATACCACCGTTAGAAATCTATCAAATTCATTTATAATGCATACTAATTTTGACACAGTTTCTCGTTGACTGCGTTCGCTATACAATGATCTTGTTTGATTATCGATGACGAGTTGAACAGTCCAACGCGCACGGAGTATTGTTCAATGATAGCGTGTTCCTGCACGGGAAAATATCAATCATGAGAGCTAAAACGCCTCTTATTTAATACCCCTCTTCAATTTTCTTGAGTATTCAATGTGTACCTGAAGAGATTTTACCAACGAAGAACGGGTGGGAATTTGTATGGAAATTGTCAGCGCATCCGCACACAATCAGACTTAAACGTCAGGTGCTAGTGTACGGCGAATTACAAATTACAATATATTTACTGTTGTGCAAATTGGCGCTATCACAAGAGCCAGAAAGAAACAAATCGATAGCCCAGAAATCGACATATACTGGGGTTTTTTTTGCGATAAAGGTGAACAAATGAGATAAATACGATTGACGGACTACACCAATGGTAAAATAACTTGTAGTCCGATGCCTGCAGTTACTATGCGCTCGCTACAACGAAACATGCTTAAACGAAGTCATGTGTTGTTTTGTAAGGAGATCAATTGCGCCAGCTTGACTTGAAATTAGTTGTATATCTATAATATACAAAAGGGGTCAGGGCAAAATAGATTTTCCACGATGCCCCAGTTCCCCCAGAACCCGTATAATATTCAAAGAGGGGCGGTGGTAATTGCCCTTCTGCATGGGTTACATATTTCGCTGCTCTCAATTAACATTTCAATTTGAGTATATTGTTTGCCTTTATAGTATAGAATCTGCTCAACTAATATATGCATCAATTCATCATCTTGGTTCCCATTTGTTCAAATAATAAAAAAATATTTTGTTCTTTTTTCCCGATAAATTTTAATTCTGATCATAAACTTGTGAACATGAACAATATTCATCTATATATAAATATTCATTTATAAATATTTCATTCTATAAATTGTGCCTATAATTCCTGGAGATATTGGCTTATGGATCCATCAAGGGGTGGGGTCAGCAATGCGACTATTCTGCAGTTGTAAAACGGACAGGTCCGTTGCACCCTGAACAAATGTTTGTTTTTTAAATTAGACATACATGTAGATTAGTTTAGGTTGATTCTTGAATTTACATGGGGTTATTCTGAAAGGACAAGTAACATTTTTTTTGACATTGCGACGTATTTCACCAGATGGATAGCAGCGACCACAAATGTTAATACTTTTATCCAAATTATCTTTATATGGAGCGCGGTGGTGTTGGGAGGTGGTGGGATAATTTTTTTACAACATTATTTTTTAATTCGCCGAAACTGGGGCGTGAAAATACGTACATAGCTGCCAATGATTTAATCAGCACATCATTCGTGCACTGCATGGGGTTGTGATGGCCTTCCTATTTGCAATCCAGCTCAGTAATCATGCAGATAACACACCACATGTCCACACCGTGATGTCCGTGCAAAGCACCGATCCCATGTATTGTGTGCATATATAAATGGGACAACTTGCGATACGGTATTCATTCTGTCCGAAATGTCTTCATTTGAGATAGCACCCGTAGTGGAGTCTGTCCAGGTGGTTAACGAGAATACGTGTGAGATTTGCGGTTTTAAAACGAAATATAAATGCAACTTGAAAATTCACAAATCAAGACGCCATGGAACCTTGCCAAGTGCTACAGTAACAACCACACTAGAAGCAGACTACGTTTGTGGGAAGATTCACAAATCAAAGCCGGGTTTGGTTCTGCACAGGAAAGGGAAACATCTTTTATGATATCGGAGTTCTTCACAGCAGTGCTTGGTGGTGAGATGGCTGATGATGTTATCGAATGTTAGCTCCCGCTTATCACAAAATGCACACCGGTAGTTCTTCATAATCTGAAAAATAAAATGAGCCATTGTTCACCTGAAGAATAGCAAAACTCAATCATATGGTGTTTAAAATGTAACGCGCAACCCCTAGGTTGCAGTATGTTAATTTAGTATCGACTGTCCCTACGTTACGCATTCCACGTTTGCGGAGATATTAGCCAGACACAACACAATTATGTAAATTAAAAGGCCACTAGGCCACACGTTCCCCAAAGTTGGCTTTATTTGCCCGGTTTTTTTTTTGAAATAATTATGCGAACAATCATATGTTTATGTAGAAAAAGGGTGATAACTCCGACAAAAATCACCAGACCTGAACCATATTCAAACCTGACTTGAACACTGTGATGGATATACCTCATGCATGTAAAGTATCGTTGGGATTAGTTTATATTAACTGGAATTATCCGAACAAGACGAAAATGGCAATTTATAGGTCGAAAAACGATCAAAACTAATAAAAAAAAATCACCTGACGCAAACAATATTTGAACTAGACATCAATCTAAATAATGTAATGTTTAGTAGTCGTACAAAGTCTCGTTCCGATCGGATATTACTCATCGGAGTTATTATCCTTACAGCATGAAAATAGCAATGTCTAAGTAAAATAAATGGCCATAAATCTGAGGGAATAAAAATCATCGGAATGAAACCATAATTGATTGACCTCTATAATGTGACGGTTATTCCTCCTTTGAAGTGTCGTTTCGGTCGGATAATTTTAGATGGAATTAAAAGTCAGACAAGAAATCGGACGAACAAACGCCACTGATTACAATAGTCCTCTGACAATATTAGGTACTGGGGTCAACAATACTAACTTGAAAGTGAGGTTTTATAACAAATAAATAGATTTTCCATTTTCTCTTTCTCTCCCTATATCTGCAGGCAAATTGTAATTCTAAACTGAACATCGACTTTCTATTTTTATCGAGCTACATGTATAACGCAGATGTTAAAAATGTACTCCGGTTATTTACATTTATAATGACACAAAGACATCATTCGCATAGTTTGTCGCATATTTTATTTTACATTTATAAAACCATTGTTGGCGTGCAGTTACTAACCAATTCTTGTGTGTGAAGTCAGACTGTGTCTAAACTAAGACTGCCTTCGAACATTAGTTAGTGGGAGGTCTGTAATCAATTATTATCATTAATGCTTATTTCAATAGTTGGCGTTTCTGGGAAACAAGTATCATAACCATCGCCAAATATGATAGTTTGTATGCCAACTATATTTCTGGTCGTTAGCCCCCTCTGATTTTATTTTAAAAATAAAAAATAAGTCACCATTTAATTAGCATACAGGTGGTGTACAAATGAGCTGCAAAGCAACACAATGACATAATCGTCACCATAATGATGTGTAATGATACGACTCTCATCTTGAACCAATCATTTGCCTACAATTGGCAGATATTGTTTTGGTCTTGCAATATGCCGTACAGTAACAAAACATGGGAATTGCAATTTGCACAACAGTGCTCATGCAATACGCCGTACACCAAATAATTATGTCTTTCGGCAATAGTTTTAACAAACAGCCGAAAAACTCATGTTTGGTGCTATATAATTGATTGTGGAGATTTCGTAAATCATGTGTGTAGCAATATTTAAAAATACATACGTTTTAAATACAAGAAAATCGGTGTTTAACAGAGCAAGTTTCACATAATAATCGTGATTTCTGAGGACGTACTTTATATTCAGAATTTATATATAGTATAGTTTCGAAGAATAGCATACTCACCAATTATTCAGAGGTATGTGATATTCCTGATATGTCCTGGTTTTTCACAATCACGAATTTTCTGTCAAAAATCTCGGCATATTATGTAAACAAACACATTTTTCCTGCATAATATCCGGTGTCGTATATACACAGTGATAAAACTGTAAGGTAGAATGAAATCAAGCAAGTGTAGAACACGAGTTTAGGAATGAAATATTCGTAAGGCACAAGGGACCGGTTTCGTTGCTAAATTCAACTCGTCAACGAGATTCTGTTTTGAAGTTGTATCACATCCAGATCCTAAATAGTGATCCAGATGATAAGGAGTATAGCACACCTTTCCGTAAAAAATGGGAAAAACATTGGATTTATCTTCTTCAGACGCTTACAACTTATCAATAGTCTAGACTAGAGCATATTCTTTGCCTTTGTCTTATCTATTATATTCATTTGGAGCGATGTTAAAGGGGTACTGTACACAGAGATAGACGATTTTTTTATTTACTCCCACTGAAATAACTTTCAAGTTAGATTGTGTTCGCGTTATACGAGTTTCGTATAAACCTAATTTAGCGAAGAAAATATTGATCTTGGAAACAAAAATATTACGATTTCAAACTACGCGCCATGTTTTTGACCTTCACCGGAGAAAACGCAGGTCGCACGAAGAACCGGAAGTTCGTTGTTCGCAGCTTCAATCTCTTTCATCGAACAATCTCACTCCCAATAAAAATACTTGACGCTTTGAATCTTGTTTCTTTCTCGTTTTTTTCCGAATCGGTTATAGCGGGCCTTTCTTTTGCAGGTAACATGTTTTGTTTGCAACTCAATAATGTTCGCGAACGGCCGTCGATAAAAGTCACCCAACATATGAGATTTCAAGAACGGTAACTCGTAATGGCATAATTCTCCATTTTATGACTCCAGCCATAAATTGATTTATATTAAATAATTCAATTTTACTTTTATGATAGCCTGTTAACCGGAAGGTTTTCAGTAGACATCATCGACTCAAATTAGTTATTTTAAAATATAATATTGATATTAGATAGCTATTGTCACCAGTAATTTATTGAAATTGGGGGTACAGTACCCCTTTAAGGATATATGAGCAGACGAAATGATAATAAAAGTGCATAAGAATTCATATTCATTGGTGGGAAATGTTGATAATAAGTTCAGCAAAAGGCTGGTTGAACTTATGGTCCTATTGCAATTTGTTGAACGTATTATTTGAGACCATTTTGTAAGGAAACTACTCATCGATGAGTATTTAGTATAGAATGGGTTAAAACCTGTTTTGATAGATCACCTGAGACACAATGTTTGCCTTTCATTCTAAATAATTTCTCTGATTGACAACTGCCAAAATTGCTGTATGGCCCTCCTATACAGTAATGCCCTAAATAATCAACTCCTTAATAGCAGAATTACGGGTAATTTTTCAGGATTTAGTCGGAAATATGGCTTGTTGCCATTCATCGGAAAGCTCTCACTAATTTTTCAGGATTTAGTTGGAAATATGGATTGTTGTCATTCAGGCAACAAACCATATTTCCGACTAAATTCTGAAAAATTACCCATAATTCTGCTGTGGTTAAGGAGTTGATTATTTAGGGCATTACTGTAACTGTTTATTTCTGGAAATTTAATTATGTATCACTGCAAGTGCAACTACTTATGGGCAATTGTTCCCTTTCTTTATTACACACCTGTTGCTATATTTGGTTGATTACTTTATTTCAACCTTTATGATAATTTCACGCAAATGCATTAGAGCGATCCTGATGGCTTGCCTGACGTCATACACAAAAACTGAAACGGTACTACAACAATTATTCAACTTCATATTGTGTTAAGTAGATGACTTATATTTAACATTAAAACCAAACCAAAACAATTATTTGTAAAGTATTTTAAATGTTGCTGTGTAATAAACATAGAACCACACACGAATGAGGTGAAGAACCTTATTGCACTTGTTTACTGTGCCAACTTGAAACATTGCCCCACAATAAACTCATGCAATTGCTTCGCCACATTCACATGATGGTGTGGTTCTGCCAATATATAGCAGCTTTTTTGTTGGGGACCACAAAATATTACTGGTATCCCTCCTGTGTTAGGTTATCCAATTTAGTTCTAGATTACATTTACAGTAATGCGCCCCCACGTGGTCCCCAGATGACCATATCGTACTACGTCATGTGACGTAATTTCGACCAACCAATGACCTGCATTCAAGGGTGTATTCGAATCTGTGTTCTTCCATGTTCGTGAACGACAGGTTACCTAAAACCATATACTAAATATAGAACAGGAACACTGGCACGTCATGATCGCAGGTCTAGATTCTTACTCCCTGATTATGGGGACTAAGAATCTTGACCCGCAACATGACATGCCAGTGTTCCCATTCTATATTCAGTATATAGTAACATTTTGGATTCTTTATCATACCTTAACTTCTACTTAGAAAATTCAATTTAAATTTAAAAGTGTTCTAAAAAGCAACATTTTCAAGGATGTATGATTAAGCAGTATCTCATTTTATAATTATAAAATATAAATATATTTCTAAACTGTCGCCGTACAGAAGTGTCTGATGCTGGACTACATACTCAGTATAATTTTGCTTGATGAATCATGGTGCTATGTGTTCAGAAAAGCTTTCATTTATAAATATTAAAAAATATAAAGACTATCTTTATGCCCATATATTTCTCTGATGCGGATTATTATTTGCTCTATTTCTTTTGCAACAGTTGCACAGAGAGTTCTGAACCAGAGTCACACTTTGGAGGGAGCAGAACTTGTGGTTACTCCATTCACATCAGTCCTTGGTATTACCCGGCATATGCCATTCCCGTATGACCCGGGAGGCCTGTTCTCCCATTTCCATCCCTAGGGGCGAAACTGTTCGACCTATAAATTCCATTACTTGTTGAAAATGCACACACTTTTTGGGCTTTAGGCGAAGCCCATATTGTCTAAATCGATCTAAGACATCTCGCAGATTTTGGAACATTGACGGAACATCTAAACTCATCACTGATACATCGTCAATAAAAGGCCAAGGCAGTATCCCACAATAACCCCTTAAGCTAGGTCCATAACTCTCATGTAAGTACTAACCTCACCACATAAGCCGTAACTCATTTTGGTCCATTCAAACAGCCCATATTTTGTTATAAATGCCGTTTTATTACGGTCTTCGGGCCTAATGTTGACATGAAGGTACGCCTGATTTGAATCCAGTTTGGACCACCATTTATTCCTAGAAATCGTCTGTATACAGTCATCGACTAGTGGCAATGGGTAAACATCTTTCGTAGTGACCAAGTTTACCCCACGAAAATCCAATGCCCAACGTACCGCCCCACATCGCTTACGTATCAACACTGGGGCCGAGCTCCATTCAGAAACACTAGGTCGGATAACCCCAGATTTGAGCATGTTTTTCAACAAC
The DNA here is from genome assembly GCA_032622095.1 of Siphonodentalium dalli. NCBI lineage: Eukaryota > Metazoa > Mollusca > Scaphopoda > Gadilida > Siphonodentaliidae > Siphonodentalium > Siphonodentalium dalli. The sequence continues at coordinate 196,436,187 of CP136062.1, forward strand.
TTTTCTTCTTCGTCAGCAAAACAAGCGGGCGTACGACATATTCTGCATTTAATGGGTTTCGCATCTCCCGTCGGAATGGTATGTTCAATGGCCAAAAATTCGCCCAAGTCGGCATTGTTTTTCGCAAAGACATCACTATATTCCACAAGTAATTCCCGTAATCTCACTTGTTCAAAATCTGTGAGCAGCTTTTTAGAGCTCTCAAACAAATCCACTAAATGAACGGGTAACACGTCAGAGCCCATTATATTCTTATCCGGTTCATGTCTTGGGGGTTCCATCTCTGAGTCGGGAGGTTCAGCATTAAAATCACTGTTAGGTAAAACCTCCCGTGAAACCGCTACATTTCCCACCGTAATGTCAGAAAACGGGGCCACTGCAAAAGATTCCAAGCCCTCACTTTCATAAGCTATGCCGATGGCCCGCCCTGCCTTTAAAATTACGGGCTGTTCTGTTGGATTTATGAAAACCAAGACTAGATCTTTATTGGCTTGCTGCCAGGTTCGGGGTATCAAAAGCTTCCCCCTATCAAAGGGTTCTATAAGGTAATTGACCGGAATAGAACCAACTTTACAAGTTACATATTTGATTGAAAGGGGCGGGAACTCTTCACGAGTTCCCAAGGTTACTGTCATTTTGGCCATTTGTCCATCATTTGAAAGCATAATGGGCACCTGTTAATTCCTTTAAGAAATCCAAGCCCAAAATCATTGGTGTGTTTATAGGCGCAACATAAAAGGTTCGGATATACCATTTGGTCCCCAATTTCATTTTTAAAGGGCCAACTACTTTACCCGACCGAACGGACCTCAATGGTTTTGATCACAACAGGCTTGGGCTCAATCAGAGCCAAAACTTCATCTGCAATAATACTGACTTGCGCACCAGTATCTATTAAAGAATCTAGTTGCACATTGCCAAGAATCGTGGGTACGGTAAAAGACAATGTTTCAGTTAATTGCTGTATAGTTATGCTATCTGGGAAGGAGTTCCCGTACCGGTATCTCTGAGCTAGGTTCATTTTCAGAGGTGGCCGGAGAAGCACCTAGGCCTCCTCCGACCCGCTGTCGTTTAACTCGTCATCGGAAAAATGCACATTTTGGGATCGTACAGTAGACGTTCGGGTCTGATCGTTTTCCGTATTTGGGTTTGAGCCTTTATTGCGGGGCGCTTAGTGAGGCACTCGCGCGAGTAATGCGAAGACGACCCACAGGTCCAGCAGCCCTGTCGTCGGGGCGATGGAGAACGCCCCCTGTCATTACGCGGTTCCGGAGACCGAGACAGCTTAAGTGTCAATGTCGCCATGTTTTCTGTCATGCACTCAACCGAAGTCTGCACCCCCTTCATGCTATCTAACACATTGGTCGTGAAAGTTTCAAGGTTCGAACTTAGTTTACTAAGTTCGCTCCTTTCGTGAGGCTCCGAACCGTTGTTTCTCGCAACCACGGTTCCTGCAGATTGCGTTAGTTGTAATTTAGGGCGACCCGATTGGTTTTTGAACTTTGTATCACTAGTTATCTTATCAGGGTCCTTACTCTGACCGTAAATCGCGAGCGAAGTATGTTGATACCATTTAACGCTATCGATGGCCTTTTCGACTGATCGCGGGTGCGCATTTGCAGCATACAAGCCCGCCTCCTTATCCAGACCCCCATGACAAAATCTCAATATTGCTTGGGCAAACATGTGTTCCTCGGGCAAATTACCATAGGCATGTACGGCCAATGTTAAAACATGATCCGCCCATTCTTCCAATTGCTGACCTGTTTGTTGTTGCGCTTGCAAGAATTGTATTTGCGCCGTTTTGGGCAAATCAATCATTCCAAATCGTTTTTCCAATTTTCTCATAATGTTACGCAAAGACATCCAAGGGTCCTGCTTGAGCATTGTTGCAAAATACTCGCTGGCCTTACCTTGCAAGCACCAGCACAAACAATTAATGCTTTCCTGTTCATCCCAATTTTCATAATCCCGCATGTGTATACATTTTAATTGAAATGGCTGCCAGCTTTGGCTGCCATCATATTCCAAAATCTTGGGAATTCTCGGAGCACGTCTCGGTCTAGGATCCCTATTATCGTTGTCTGCGTAAAATTGGTCGTTATCATTGAATCTGATATTTTGAGGGCCCCGGCCCATATGAAAGGCTGGGCCAGGCCGACCCCTTTCCCGATCCCACTGATTGTCATTATTGTCTCGGTTATGACGGTTCTCAAATTGGGCATGTCTTCCGGGCGGGCGGTCTTCAAAATCCGAATCTTCGCGATTGTCATATTCTTTGCGACCCCTATTCCGGGGGCGCATATTTGCACGACCTCCATCGGACGGAGACCGGTTGCGGCGAAACCTATCTGGGGGATCATTATCATCAGATCTATCCCGAGCCCTAAACCTGGGTCGCCTATCTGCATGATTGTTATGGTGATTATCACGGGACTGCGACAGGTCCACGTGGAAATCTATCACGGTTAATCTCAGCAGACCTTTCCCGATCTCTATATCTAGGTCGCCTATTTGAATGATTGTCACGGGACTGAGACCGTCCACGTGGAAACCCATCTTGTATTAGATCTTCCCTGAAATCATGCGTATCCCGAACCCGTCGCCCACCTGTTTGTTGGCCACGTGAATTGGGTTGGGCGTAATTCGATTGTTGTCGCCTCCCTTGATTTTCAACAGCCCTGCTTACTGGGCTATTTTGCCGACCACTACGAGAATGATGAACATTTGATCTATCGCGTCGTTGCGTCTGGTCACGATTTCTACTATCGCGACCTCGTGATGGTCGGGAGTTACGATCGACGCGAAGATTGCCAAAATCTTGTTCCAAGTCGAAATCAACTGGGCTTGTAGCCCTATTTGTCCCTACATGCCCCCTCCCCGAAACCTCGGCATTAGAATTGGCGCGGTATGTATCGCGAGACATGTGGCGATTTTGACGGTCGCCATCGTATTGGGCGAAATCATCTGACTGATTGCCGAGAGGAAACCGGGTCTTAGCACGAGTCCGACCCTGGACGAGGTGCCTCCGTGAATCCTCATATGAGGGGGGCGGCTCACCATATGGCGGTCGTCCTACATCTATCTGTTCACTCCGATGGCGGACAGAATCGGAAGCATGTAACCGGGGCGGCACGATACGAGTATCACTACTGGAATGTGGGGGCAAATCGCCCTCAGAATCTGATGAAAGTGCTCGACTTATTGGCGCATCCTGGCTCGAAACTCGGTTATTTCCCCGAGACGGCAAAACAACTGAGTTATGTGGGTGCGGCAGCAAATTGAACTGCCCCCGCCCTCTATCGGAATTTGTCAGTCGCTGCTGATCGTTTCCAGCAGCCCTTTCTGCATCGCATGAATATGTGCAGCGGGATCGTGCATCGTTATCCCCATTTGAATGTGGAAACCAATTTATCAGGGCCAATAAAGCCCGTGTGACCTTGACCTCTCGAACTGCACGCAAAGTGTCCTCAGACAGATTACCCACCTGGGCCCTTTGTAAAACAATAGACCTTGCCCTACGCCGATCAATTCTTGGTTAAGACCAAAAGAGCTTCGTAATGGCAAGTATTTATTCGAACTTGGGGCTCCACAGGTTCAATGTCAACCTCAGAATCTGAGCTCATGGTATGATTTGCTGCCATATTGGAAAAAATGGCTACCAAAAATACCCAAATCAAAAAAGCAAAAATGCAGGGCAAAAATTGTTGCAAATTTGGACAAAAAATGCCACAAACAAAAAAACATGTAAAGCTGGGATGAAACTCGGATTATTTCCAAGGAAAATCTCGTCACGACGTGTGGACAATGACAAAACGTGTAGACGAAGACGTATTGAGGACAGCGACGTAAAATGGACAACACAATGCGAGCTTCCTGACAAAATTTATCTTAAAATTTTGCAAGTAGATCTGGGAATAATCGGGCAAGTAATTATGCGCCAAATGCTTTTAAGTAGCAGAAAATGTATTGGTAATTAACAAAATTAAATAGGAATCATCCAACGATTCAACAAGGGACGGATGTCCCCGGATTTAAAAACGGGACTTAATAAAAGTCCCGGCCACAATGGCGGCCATGTTGCGATGATGACACCGTGATTGCGCGTAATCATAAATTATATGATGATGTACACAAATTACATCTCATGGGACTCATGTACGGACGCCGATACGTAACTTTATTGTTCGTCAACATGTAGACATTTTGATTTATGTATGTCAGACTATCAAAAATCTAAATGTATACATACGCAGCACAACAAATCTACACGCAGCGTAAAACAGGTATAAACTGTAGAAACCGAAAGTGCATGTCACGTGACATTTAATTGCGCAGCTGACTTCACTGTTTGTTAAATTAAATTGAGCATATTATAACATGTGTATCAGTTGTCAGGACGCATGAATAAAAACTGTACAAGCATTAATAGTCAGATATTAAAAATAATTAAACAAATTTATCTATTAATTTTACTATCTGTAATTAATCTTTTCAATGTCTTTCACCCAACACAACTTTCCATTAATGATTAATTAAAGGGGTACTGTACGCCATTTTCAATAAATTCCCGGTGATAACAACGATCTATTATCGATACTATTAGTCCAGGAGATATTGGTAGACCTCTGCACCCCCCCCCCCCAGGACTTAACTTCACCCCACTAATTTTCTTCCATAAGGTCTCCTCTAATTTTTTTCACTTGTTAACAAGAAAAAAAAGTGGCCGCAGAGACTCCAGACAAGATGGCGTCCATCATGGCGGCCATTTTTTTTAAATGCACCAGGTCTCTTTGATCGCCATTATAGTAAAGATGATAGCACATGCGGTCTTGTTTTCCGCTCGATTCGTTATGCTAATATACAACCCTTACAAATTAGCCAAAAATCCGACCCCAGAATCCAATATGGCGGCCAAGATGGCCGCCGAATTGTGAAAATATGCTATTTTTCTGACATGTTACCACCTTTCGTTTGTCTCTGTGGGAAAATGTTAAATGTTTGCGTCATATTATACATTTATCATATAGAGGAGTCATTGGCGAATACATGGGGACCACAATATGCATTCATTGCGGGATATATTTGTCCGATATCACGTTTTCCCAAATGCCGGTATCATAGGTCAAAGCCGAATCTCCGTTAATAACGCGATGTTATGTTTCGAATCAATGAATGTTATTGGTATTATAACAACACCCATGCATATATATTTGCAGGAGATACTCGAGCTAGGATTCCTCTTATACCTGAGTTGAGGAATATTTACCCAAATCCAAGATGGCGGCCAAAATGGCCACCAGAAATTAAAAATCGCCGAAAATCGCTGATTTTAACATCAGTGAGCATTATTGTCATGACAACTCCACACCTGCTTACTATTGTAAGTTGGGAACACTTAGGCGAAGAACTTTCCTTGTACCATATCCAAATAAAAGTCCCCCAAATCCAAAATGGCGCCCACAATGGCGGACAGATTTTGAAAAATCACCGAAATTCCCTCATATTCACATCATTGGGCATTATTGTCGAGACAACTCCATCCATGCGTACAGTTGAGTTGGAAATACTGAGGTAAAGTAATTACCTTACATCTCATGCAAGAAATTGTTTTCCAAATCGAAGATGGCGGCCAAAATGGCGACCGAAATTTGAAAACAAGTCTACATTACTTTACTTTCTTAGGATGGGCGTTATTGTTTCGCGATTTCTACCCACCAATACATGTTGATATGTATGAATTATTCATTAGGGTTTGGCAAGTGATACTCAGTCAATATGGCGGCCAACTGGCGGGCAGAAATTGAAAAGAAGCCGATATTATCACATACTAATTTCAACTTTTTGTCATAATATTGATTTGTATAAACGAAACGGTACATAATATAAGCCATATATTAGTTCCAATGTAAGTCGTAGCCTTTTGGAAGGATGAAAACCCACAATCGCAATGTGGCATTTCAAAATCCATTCTCCACTAAGGGCTCATACTGGCCGTAACCGTATATAGGTGCGCCGAATAGTCATATTATGACTTCCAAGAATCAAAACAACAGTACGTGAGCTTATTCTGAATTGCCACATTCAGCATTATCTAGACTCGTTTCCGTCTCTTCGTCAGATTAATCTATCTCACTCACAACAACAGTTCACTACTCTTCTTTGTAGGAGTGTGCCACTAATCGGAATGTTTCAAACAATACATATGCCGGTGTTGGTTTCGAAAGCTTGGAATTCTTAGCGAGCATCATTCGTGGTATAGCTTATGGTATAATTCAGATGCTACATATGGGGTATATGCGTCATCTTTTGCGATACACTATACAGGTATTCGGTCGATGCGTATACTAGCTTTCAGAAGGACCTATCTGCGTATTGTCAGCTTTGGTGACCTAATGGGGTTAACAACGTGTACACCTGGTGATCTTCCCAAAGAGCCACTTCTCAATATATGGTTCATCAATTCACATACTCATCTAATGCACTGACGTACCCGGACAACTTCTGTATATGGCTTCGAATGTTGAAAGCCCGACATCTGACGGATGCATTTCTACTAAGGCGTAGAAGACCATAATGCATAATATACCCAAACTCCTTGAACATGATCATAAGAACAAGCATGTTGGCGTCCAGCAATCGTCTCACCGAACAGATCCAATCAGATGATAACAATACACACGGTGCTAGTTTGTGGGTATGTGTCATGATAGTGGAAATGAAATTGGACCATGACTTTTGTTATGTTTTAGATTCAGACAGGATCTCATGTGTGGCTTTGCTTTCCTTGTATGCTAAGATTGTATGTCCCCATCCGTTTGGAAGCCGTTCTTAAACAACTGGACCAGGAGTATGCCATTGGCTACTGTTGTATAAGTCCCACCAAGACTGGGGTGTAGTCTTAAAGGCGATACCTTTGATAGTTGGTTGATATGTCATACTCACGCTGGGTGGTATGGTTCAAGAAAGTACAAATGCCATCAACAAAAGGGTGAAATGTTCAACGCGAAGAACATCCAGAGGAATGTTACGTTGATGAGCTCTTGCATTCAGTTCAACAAACGTTGGTACACCAAGTGATTTCTTGGTAACATCACCAATGCGACCATTTTCCTGCATGAGACATTAACTACTATATTCTAAAGTTATATATATAAAGCTGTATGATCATAAAGGTCGCGTTCCCCAACGGCCACAGCCATTGCCATCGAGACTGTAAACTGTTCTTTAAATACATAGTGAAATAAATGCACCACAGTTTCTGACATTTTCTTGAATAATACCGCCCACATACTGACACTAACCCCGAGAGAGGATAACAAAACACGCATACATTCATGCTATAAAGACATTATCCTTTAGTCCATCCGACTGTTTTGAGGGAGGCTAACATATTATTATCCAGGCAAAAGTGTACGTAGTTGAATCAGAAAGGCTTCGAAACGGATGTGGAAATACAATCTTACCACACCAAATAAAACCGATACGCACGACATTCGATATCTTAAACATGCACCAGGTGTAGGGGTGGTGTATACAGTGGCCCATTTAATTCCCACTATCATGGCGCATGTCCACAAACTAGCACCGCGAGCATTGTTCTTCTCTGCTGGGAGATATTCGACGAGACAACTGCGGGGCGTCACACAGTTTGCTTCGGATAATGGTCAAGAAGTGTGGGTAGTCTGTACACTAGGGTCTTCTCCTTAGCAGATAGACATCTGTCCAAGGGAATGAGACAGCTAGCAACATTCGAAACACTGTCGAAGTTGTCCACATATGCCAATGCGTTAGCTGAGTTTGTGAGTTGACGAACCATCTATTGAGAAGTGACTAGCTAACTGGTTCGCCAGGTGTACATGTCGTTATCCCATGGGGTATGAGACACATATATAGAGATGACCTTCTGTACGCTAGACACCGGAAAATGAATTGTTTGAAACATTATGATTAGAGGGACCCTACTCCCAGGAAGTGGTGAATACTTTGTCGGTGTGAGCGACCTAGATTTTTCAGACAAAGAAATGGAAGATGGTCCAGATAATTATGGACGTGACGTGGCATATCAGAATCTGTTATCATGTAATTGTTCTGATATAACTATTCGGCGCACCTACGCTTACGGCCATTATCGGCGCTAAGTGGAGACTGGATTTCGAAATGCCACATCGCGATATTAATTGTGGTGTTTCATCTTTCCAGAAGGATACGAGCTATGTTATTCGTTTTGATACCTTTAAGTTGAACTAGTAGATGGTTTATGTACAGTTTCGTCCATACATACCAATATTATGACAAAAAGTTGAAATTAATATGTGAAAATATCGATTTCTTTTCAATTTCTAGCCGCCAATATAGCAGCGATCTTGGCTGTGAGTATCAATTGCCAAACCCTAATGAATACTTCATGTCACTATTCCATATCAACATGTAATGGTGGGTAGAAATCGCGAAACAATAACGCCCATCGTAAGAAAGTAAAGGAATGTAGGCGTGTTTTCAAATTTCGGTCGCCATTTTGGCCGCCATCTTCGATTTGGAAAACAATTTCTTGCATGAGATGTAATGTAATTACTTCACCTCAGTATTTACAACTCAATTGTAAGCATGGGTGGAGTTGTCTCGACAATAATGCCCAATGATGTGAATATGAGGGAATTTCGGTGATTTTTCAAAATCTGTCCGCCATTGTGGGCGCCATTTTGGATTTGGGGGACTTTTATTTGGATATGGTACAAGGAAAGTTCTTCGCCTAAGTGTTCCCAACTTACAATAGTAAGCAGGTGTGGAGTTGTCATGACAATAATGCTCACTGATGTTAAAATCAGCGATTTTCGGCGATTTTTTATTTCTGGTGGGCATTTTGGCCGCCATCTTGGATTTGGGTAAATATTCCTCAACTCAGGTATAAGAGGAATCCTAGCTCGAGTATCTCCTGCAAATATATATGCATGGGTGTTGTTATAATAGCAATAACATTCATTGATTCGAAACATAACATCGCGTTATTAACGAAGATTCGGCTTTGGCCTATGATACCGGCATTTGGGAAAACGTGATATCGGATAAATATATCCCGGAATGATTGCATATTATGGTCCCCATGGGTTCGCCAATGACTCCTCTATATGACAAATGTATAACATGACACAAAAATTCTAACATTTTCCCACAGAGACAAACGAAAGGTGGTAACATGTCAGAAAAATAGCATATTTTCACATTTCGGCGGCCATCTTGGCCGCCATATTGAATTCTGGGGTCGGATTTTTGGCTAATTTGTAAGGATTATATATTAGCATAACGAATCGAGCGGAAAACAAGACCGCATGTGCTATCATCTTTACTATAATGGCGATCAAAGAGACCTGGTGCATTAAAAAAAAATGGCCGCCATGATGGACGCCATCTTGTCTGGAGTCTCTGCGGCCACTTTTTTTTCTTGTTAACAAGTGAAAAAAATTAGAGGAGACCTTAAGGAAGAAAATTAGTGGGGTGAAGTTAAGTCCTGGGGGGGGGGGGGGGGGGGTGCAGAGGTCTACCAATATCTCCTGGACTATATATAGAAATATAAGTAATTTGAGTCGAAGATGTATTCTGTAAACGCTCAGGTTAATAGGCTATCTTAAAATTTAATAATTTAAAAGTTAATAATTTAATATAAATTGATTTTATGGCTCCAGCCATAAAATGGCGTCTCTTAAAATTCGAATTTCCGTGTACAAAACGTAATCAAATTATAATTGAGGGATACTGGATTAGGAAAACAATTTCACACACGATCGTTTGAAACATTATGCTTATACGGGGAGAAAACCCAAGCCACTCATTGACTAGCGACGGTACACTAACTTAAATGAGTATATGGGACTACTAAGCATATAATATAATGTTTATTTGATTCATTTGGTTGAAAACTTTACAAAAATTACTCGACAACGACAATTTGTATTTTTGCATTCCGGTAAATTTGCCATCCGTAACAATACTTCGTACTCAACAGACTTTCAAAAAATGGAAAAGTTGTTACCTTATTCTCCGACTCGGGGATTATAGAAACCAACAACAACATCTTGGGTACAGTACCCCTTTAACTTTAAATAGTCAAAGACAATGTCATTCCAGTCAGCCTCGTGTGACGTCACGTATAGGTCACCACCAATGACCATGCCGAAATCGACCATCAAACACGTGTCTGCGAAATTGACATGAACATGGTGTAACTTGCAACTAGTTCAGTCGGCTCATTTCCGTTGATGTGATGTCTTTGAATTGGGATCAAAGAAAAATGCCGTTTGATGAATTGTTATCAAAAACACGCCCGATAACCCTGTAGGCTGGCGGCTGTGGGTAGGCATATTGCTGTAGTGATATTGCGTGGCGGGTTTCTCAACCAAGGTATGTTTTAGATTATAATTGATCCAATACGCTGTAAAAGGTCAGATTTTTTTTATCACGTCAGATGCAGTAATGTCTGATTTATAAGTTGAACCTCTTGGTAACAATTTGGCATTGTAGAATACGTTGTTTGAAGACAAAATATCTCGGATATTGTCGACTTTTTCAAACTTTCAAAGTAAACAGACTCCCAAATTTGCTCAGCATGTCGATTTGTAAGTTATTTTCGTGGATACATGTGGTATAGTATCTCAGTGACAAGACAAACATGACTGCGATATCAAATAATGCATTTTTCAGTTAAAAAAAGCTATTTGACATACTGTCCCATCAATATTTTGTGGTAGGCATATTGAATAGCCAAACACCGAGAGGATAGACATATGGCAAACACAGATACGCATGTAGCACAATGATCAAACGCTTTTGTGATGCTATATTATTCACAGTGTTGTAAATTCACATCGCCCATGAGTCAGGAAACATACACTACTTATTTCCAAGAACTAAATACTGGCAGTTGTAATGTAAAACGTTTTAACTGTGACAAACTTGCAAAATGGGGTTTTAATTGAAAATGGGGAAAGTATAGCCCAAACTATTCAGCATATTTTAATGTAAAAAAATGAGCCATGCCAGCTTTGTGCAGTTTTCAGGCTGAATGGTCATGGTCCACTACATATAGATAATATAGCTACCATTTATAGCCGGTTTTATTTTTGGCGTTCTGCGAAAGAATGGCGTTCATATATTAGTTTTTTTCTCTTCGACCAGAACGATTCATGTCTACGCCGGTTTATGGAATATAAACCGCACACAAATAAATAACAGCATATGATGCTATTAACAATAATTCAATGTCCCGCCAATGCTAAATGTAGCTAATAGTTATACATAATTTTATGTGGTATCAATATAGGTAAAGACATTGGGCTCAGAGAAATATCAGGTGCGAAAATTAGGGTACGCTAGAACCTGTATAGCTAGAGCATACATATAGTGGACATGGACCATGATCCAGTTATGCCGCATATACATAATCAGGAGCACCAAGCAATAATACAAATGTGTGTGGGGCGTTAACTTAATTGAGTGGGCGCTGTTGTCTCATGGGCTATATATAGGAGGAATCGCGGGCAGTGTTCGCGCTGGACCGAAAAAAAGTTTAGCCAAATTAAAATTTTATAAGCCAAATGAAAAAAAACATTAGCCAAATGTTTTTTGACCAAATTAAAAAAAACTTTGGCCAAACTAAATCATCGTTTTCTGGTCGGTTCACAATTAATGACTAAAACGTAAAATCTAACAGACACAGGTAAAATACACAATACACGATTCGCCGTGAGATTTCGTGTGCATTGATAGTGGTAAATGTTTTGTCAATACCGTGGGGCAGGTTTTTGGATGCGTCTAAAATTCAACAAGTACGATATCATATCGGAGAAATGATCACCTCAGAAAAAAAAACATCGAGTTGTCATCGCGGGATGATTTTAGATTTTCTGACATTTAAATCTAAGATTCTGCTTCTAAATGCAGAAATTAGTCAATAAATCTGATAAATTGTATTAAAATTGTATTGAAATAATAGCACAAATTTGAGCGGGTTTTGCAACTTCCGTTTAAACTGTAATGCATATCTCAGAAATGGTTGACGTTAGAAGGCCATTAGTGAAAGAGCCGACACTTTGTACCTACTTCGTACCCAACCTGCCCCACGTTATTGACAAAAAATGCCAACCATTTATAGTGGTCCAATTGTATTTATATCTGAGTCAGGCTCCGCTCAATTATCTATTTCAGAAAGAAGCTAAAATAATGTCGGAACCAGAAGAAATAGAGCCCGATCTAGATGAATCTTTGTGTTAATTTTCTTATATTGAGCAGTGTGTAGCCCATACACTATCTTTACCAACGTATTCAACACGTATACAATACGGAAAACGTCGACGTCACGAGTCACAAATTATGTCAACTTTATCTTTTGAACAAGAACTACACACTTTATTAATAAAGTCGCCTATCAGTTTGATAAAAATGGCTATAAATTACGACAGAAACGAATCAATAAACGCTAAATCCTGATGTTGAATAGTTCTAGTGGGTGTGTAATAAAACACAACCACACATTATGTGTGCGTGGTGAGAAAATTAAATTATGCTGCAAGTTACAACTCACGCCCCATCGTCATGCACACATATGTGTGGTTCTGTCTATTTTATATGAATGAATAATCATTCCAGAGTGTATTTATAAAATAATATATGCCAGAAGTTGCATATTGTTGGCTTTAAAGTGCTAAATTGGAGCTTGGTCAATATTTACCACGTGCCTATTAACAATGCCACTTGCCTATCATAACAAGTTTGTGCTTTGCCATGAGCCTACCTGCGGAGGCAATATGCCTGTCATAAATTTGTGATATGACACTCAGGAAAATCGATATTTTTCCACGAAAAATATGTCTTTTATTGTGGATTTTGGTTTCATTGTATCAATGGAATGTGCATCTAGTGACATGTGTACATGAAGCCTACATATCGAGATTTCTACCATTTATATTAGGTAGTTTCTTTGATAAACGACAAAAACCGGTTGTAAAATTCGACAAATTAAGTAATAAAAAATATATCTAAAGGCACACGGCTATCACAAATGGTGTATGAATACACCAATCATGGTCCTATCTAATGCCATAAGCGTTCTCGTCGGATGGATTCCAGAATTTATGATTTTTCTCAAATTCTGAGCACACGTGTGAAAACCGCCACACAATATCACTACAGCAATATGCCTACCCACAGCCACCAGCCTATAGGGTTATCGGGCGTGAAAAACGGGCCGTGGATATGTCGTCATGCACGTGGCTACATCAAACTTTCAAACAATTGTTGTGGAATAGCATAGAATACATGGGTAAGTTAATGCATTGCATCGTCGATTCGTCGATACAATACATTAGTGACTGTCTTATTACAATAAATACACCGAGGCCCGTACCACAGCCTCTGCTGGACATGTGCCTGTATTCGATCACAAGTCCGCCCATACCTACCTATATATACTTACCCAAACGTATAATACTGTGTACTGGCATATTACTACGGTTGTTGCTTGCTTCTAATTCTAAGTATTATATAACACATATAACATATTCTGGTATAATTATTACAATAATCGGAATCGGCACCTGAATCGGACGATTGTGATCTCAAATAATCGGCAATCGGCGCCAGGCTCTATTTGACAATCGGCTCATCGCTAATTATTAACCCTTTCGACTTAGAACATTTCAACATTTTTTTTAATTTCTTTAACAAAGCAGCACCGACTTGCCACGTTGTCGGGGGACGCTGTGGTCGGCTGACCTTTTATTAGTTTTAGTATATTCATGTTTACGATATGTTCAATACAGACTGTGTAACATTATAACTAATATTAAAAGGGGCATATTTCATGAATATATGTTCGGTAAAATGTTAAATTGAGCAAGAAGTTCGAGTCTAAAATCATTCAAATATTAAATTAAAAAGAAAATAGTGTTTTTTCTTTTTCTTTTTTATAGTGAAAATGTTTAAAATATCAATATTCATAAGCACCGAGGAGACTGTTTCGTCCAGTCATAATATAAGCACAAGCGCTGATAAAACTTATGAATTTCTGCAGACACCTCGTCTCCTGGCAACCGTCAATCTCATCCCACTAGTGAATATTTGTGGAAAGTCTACAGCTAATTAACTGACTCTGACCACCGGCACCGGATGTGTTACGTAACGTTATGCATGGTGGATTGCGACTGTTTTGTAATTCCTAATTGATCTCACTGTGTAGGAACTGTTACATCGGAAATCGTTCTATCGCCGGTAGTGTGATGGTTCTTGCCTGATTTGTTACGGTTCCTGATGATTGAAAATAATCATTTTTGTGACAAAATCACGCATAATTATAGATATCTTGAATATATTAAACTTTCCTGAATGAACAGAGGCTGCAGAAGTGCCGTGTTATCGAAACCTGAACTCTAGACCACAATTAACTCGGTATCAGAGAGTTAACGCGTAAATATCAACATGTTACCACTGAAAATCAAGCCACGTGGACGCAATTTCTTTGTTTTTCGTGGCGTATAAAATATGAAACTGACTATAAAGTGTACCCGTGTTATTCTTTTGTAAAATAGCTGAGAAAGTATCCCGATAGGGGTTGATAATTGGGAGCTGTGCCCTCGTAATCAACACGGGTGCGTGTTACGGTTCTATTTCAAACCGATCATGGCTGTGACGGTTCTGTCCATGAGATTTATTCGAACGATTTCTGCACTTGGGTCCGAAAATCGTCTTGTGTATCTGACATTGTAAACCAGATAATGACTGTAGCTTATGTAATTTGCATAATAGAACAGGTATATTAAGAAATAACACAATAAATACCTAATACGGGAGATTAAGTGACATTAATAGGCAGAAATAAAATATTGAAAGTCCCGATGAGTATAGTATCATAAGCATGCCCGCCTATATAAATGACCAATGGTAATATAAATCTACCCTCAGGAGAATATGATATGTTATATTCATTTACTTAATCTGGGCATTAATAGTGCAGCGGCCAAATCGAAAAAGAGCTCTAGTTTTCGAGATACCCCTACCCACGGTATAACAAGTTAAAACTAACATTTTTTAAAGGAGAAATATATACTCTTTACGAAAATGATAGTGAAAAATAACGGAATTGGTGGTGGCTATTCTCAAATTGACGATGAACGATACCCACCAGTGACTTTTCCCAGAAATTAACGATTTTGGTAAAGTGAGCCCTGCGGCTATGTCCTAAGTTATTTGACCACATTGTTGGTGTTAAAATGACTACAGCATAACATATTTGTATCTGATATGCAAGAAGTGTTGGTTAATTTTGATTTTCATGTCATTTGGAGCCGAAACATTTATTTTTTGTTGAAAAATCACTCTTTTTCAAAAATATTATATTTTTCGAACATTATCATTCAAACTTGTATTGCAATACTATTGAAATATTTAGTCCATATGGTGTAGTAGTTATCTGTCAAACATATGAAGAAAGAAGTTAACAACAATTTTGAACGGTTTGCGAGATATTGGATTTAGCTACCCCTCCCCCAAACACGTTTTTGGTCGAAAAAAATAAAATATTTTTGATAATGTCATTACAAACATTTTTGAATTGATCTGAATGGGACCCAATATGAATATTGTACTGAAAGTGTTGTCCAAAGATGCCGTTTAATCGATTACAGATGTGCTCAGGCTTTCAGACCCCCAGTTACAACAACAACTATTATTTTATTGATAACAGTTAATTTTGCATGCATTAACATCGATGTTAAGTACTAAAACCTTTGTTATAAACAACGTGACCAACTATATAACATATGGCTCAGTAATTATCTGGACAACACAAGTAGAAAGAATTTGACAGAAATTGAAAAATAACGGAATAGGTGGTGGCTATAATTGTCAAATCGACGATGAGCGATACCCTCCAGTGACTTTTTTCAGAAATTAACGATTTTGGTAAAGCGAGCCCTGTGGATATGTCCTAGCCTATTTGCCCATATAGTTGGGGTTAAAATTACTACATCATACCTTACTTCTATCTGATATGAAAAAAAAAGCGTTGGTTAATTTAGATTTTCCTGCCATTTGGAGCCAAAATATTTATTTTTTGCTGAAAAATCGCACTTTTTCACAAAAATATTATTATTCGAACATTATCATTCAAATGGATATTGTTATAATGCCCAAATATTTAATTCTTATGGTGATGCAGTTATTTGCCAAGCATATGCAGAAAGAAGTTAACAGAAATTTAGAACAATTTGCGAAATAGTGGATTTTAGCTACACCTCCCCCAAACACGTTTTTGGTAGAAATATTACATATTTTTGTTCAGAACTTTACCAAACTTCCCAATTGATCATATTGAGACCCAACATAATTCTTTTGCTGAAAATTGAGCCCGGGGACATTGCTTAAGTGATTAAAGACGTGTTCAGGCTTCCAGACCCCAAATTACAACAACAACGCATTTTATTTGTTATTACATACCATAAGTGTCGCATATCAATCAACCAATCAATAGTTTATTCTCAAAAAACCAATAATGGTATACACAGATTACAATAATTGGACAGCTGGAGAACCCAGCATGTCCGACGTATAGATGCACAAGTACTCCATTCGCGTTTAAGATTGAAATGCACTACTTTGAACTATGGCCAATTGAGTAATCACATTAAAACGTCCCCTCTCTGTCATTGTGGCAAATAGAAAAAGCATATCATTACTTTTTGGAATACAGTGGTCCTAAGACTGAACTTCTATGCGCCATACTGAATGTAATTTTATCAGAAATACTCTTTTTATGTACAGCAACTCAGTCAGCGCGAAAATCTTAAAATAGTTGACGGGGTTCAGGCATTTATCTCGAAAACAAAGCGATTTCCATAATGCCGCCATTTGTTAAAACTTCGTGAAAAGCATTGAAACCCTGCTGAGTGCGAAATTTACCACCTCCAGATCGTCTGCAATCTCACGGCGACGGGCGTATCAATGACGAAAACAACATTATCTGTGTAGCATTGCGTCCAATCGGCTCCAACGAAACTATGTGTATATCATTGTATCCAATCAGTTCCAACTGGATTACATCCTAATTTTCCCCATACAATCTCCCTCCCAGATAAATTGTTTACCTCCGGATAGAAATTCCACATACTTATATATCGCATAGTTTTGGCCACAATATATGTTGATATTGAAATCATAATCCCTTCAGTGCATGATGTGTTCAATACCTCAAATAGGGTAGGGTACATACAACAGTGAACATTTGTCAGCCGCTTGTTGTGGAGTGTCACATGGTGCAGACTTTCGGGAACCAACACATATGTATATTCTGATAAAAACTAACCTTGGTCAAGCCCTCAATTAATATTGGGGTCATATCATTTCACCATGTGGTGTCTTCCAAGACTTCAAATAAAGTAGGGGTCCTCAAAATTTTGCCTTTCTTATTTTCCAGTCACTTTCGTTAAGTGCTCATTCTTTCAGAACCCAAATCCATATATTTACATTGTTTACGTCCTTGTACAATTAACTCGCCATTGTCCATACACTCAATGATGATATCGTTCCAATCCGTGGTGTGTTCTAGTATTCAAATTGGGAAGGGGGTAATACAAACATTGAAAAATCGCATTATTTATTTTTCAGTCGGTTTTTGTAAAGTGTCCCTGACTGTCGGGTATTAACCCATCTATAACAATTGTGAATTTCTTTATAGAATAGCCATTTGTCCATATCGTCGTTTGACCATGAGGGCACATCCATTCAGTTCGTGGTAGGTTCAATTGTTTACATGGGGTAGGGGTCCCTTAAAATTCGCCTTCATCGTTTGTCATCTGCTTTGTGTAAGGTGCCACGGTGTTCTCGCGAACGGCGGGCTCGCGGGCCCATTGCCATTCGGCCACAATCTCGGGTAATATGGATAGCTTATGCCTTGAGCTAGTGTTGTGTTCAAGACTTCAGATAGGGATGGAGTCCCCTGAGAGTAAAATTTAGCCCTTTCATTTGCTGACCATTTGTTGTAAAGTGCCATAGGCTATCGGGAACCATCTCATCCATAACAGATTCGTATTGCCAGATAATAATCCCATTTGTCCACAACTTCAGTTAACATTGAGAGCATATCACTTTGTTAAGACGTCAGGTTGGATAGTGGGGTCCTCAAGACATAGACAATTCGCCTTCTTGTTTGCCAGCCGCTTTTTGTAAAGTGTTCCAGGATTTCGAGGGAACCAAATCACCCATATATCAATTAATAATTTCATGACTGCAATACCTTTCGATCACACACTCAGCTAAGTATGAGAGAATATAACTGCAGTTCATGCTCTGATCAAGATATTAAATGGGTTAATGGGGTCCCCCCAAAACAGTATTCGCCTTTCTCTTTCATCAACAACTTTTTGTAAAGTGACCCAGACATTCAAGACCCTGGTATACTATACTCTTTATATAGCGTCCATTTCTCTACACACGCAGTTAATAATGGGAGCACATCCTTTCTGTTCATTGTGTGTCACAAGACTGCAAATGGGGTAGTGTGGCCTAACACATTACATTTCGTATTTGCCAGCCGCCTTTTGTAAAGTGTTCCAGGATTTCGAGAACAAAACCACCCATACAAATTGTAAATAATACATGAGAGCATATAGCTTCGGTTCAGTGTGTTCTAAAGAGTTTAGAAGGGTTATGGGTACCCAAAACAGTGATATTTCGCCTTCTCTTTGCTAGCCACTTTTTGTAAAGTGCCCCAGACATTGGGAAGCCAGCCAACCCACCCATCGTGCAATGAAGAGGTATATTTCCTGAGGTATATATACCATTTGTCCACACCCCAGTTAATATTGACAACATATCCATCCATTAGTGTGTTTAAGACTTTAAATGGGGTAGGATGCTCAAAGAAAATATTCAGCTTTGGTTTTGCCAGCCGCCTTTTGTAAAGTACCCTATGATATTGGGAACCAAACTACCCATATAAAATTTATATTCCCTGATAGCACTACCTTTCGTTCACTCTGTCATTTAATAATAAAAGCATGAATATTCGGCGCATGGTGTGTTCAAGAGTTTAAATGGGCATATAAAGGGGTCCCACAAAACAAAAAATATTCGCCTTTGGAGTTTGCCATCCGATTTTCGTAAAGTGCTAAAGGCTTTCGGGATCCAACCAACCCATCCATCAACACCATGTATGCGCCCCGATATTACTATTTTTGCTCACATCCTCAGTTAATATTTACAGCAATCATTTCAGTTCGTGAGTTGTTCAACTTTAACACTTCAATTGTGTGTAGGGGGGGCTAAAACAGCAAGTTCGTCTTTCTTATTTTCAGCAACTGTGTGTAAAGCGACACATGCAGAACCCATCCATACAAATTATGTATTCTCTTATAGAACTACATTCCCGTCACACTCTCGGTTAATATAGAGAATTAGAGATCATATAGCTGAATTTCGTATTGCGTTGAAGTCTTTAAATTGGGTAGAGTGTTCTTGAAAAATATAACAAATTTGCCCTTCATATTTGCCAAGCAAAGTGCCACACTGTTTCGGGAACAAACCCATTCATAAACATTGTATATTTCCTTATGTAATTGTCCTTTATAATTACATGATTCTTAATACTGAGATCATATTTTGTTCAGTTCGTGGTGTGTTCAGGACGTCTAATAGGGCGGGGAGCAACAATGATTTTGTTCTGTATGATTATGTTAGTCTATATTATGTGTCGTTTAGAACAAATACTTCAGTTGCTCAAAGTCGATATGTGTTAATATAAAATTACATGTCATAAATAAAATATTGTGTTGTTGTTGTAACTGGGGGTTTAATTGGAAACCTGAGGTCATCCAAAACCAGGCTCGCGGTGTCTACGGATCAGGTTTTCATCACACGAATAATGATTAGATGCTCATTAGAATAATTTAGAAAGGTCTGTCTTAATATGTATCATAAATATGTAGTTTTTCTACCAAATCGCGTCCGGGGGAGCGGTACCTAATTCCAATATCTTGAAAACCGTTGACAATTTCTGTCAAATTCTTTCTACTTGTGATGTCCAGATAACTACTGAGCCATATGAACTATATAGTTGGTCACGTATTGTTTATAACAAAGGTTTTAGTACTTAACGTCGATGTTAATGCATGCAAAATTAACTGTTATCAATAAAATAATTGTTGTTGTTGTAACTGGGGGGTCTGAAAACCTGAACACATCTGTAATCGATTAAACGGCATCTCTGGACAACACTTTCAGTACAAGATTCATATTGGGTCCCATTCAGATCAATTCGAAAATGTTTGTAATGTCATTATCAAATATATGTATTTTTTTAGACCAAAAACGTGTTTGGGGGAGGGGTAGCTAAAATCCAATATCTCGCAAACCGTTCAAAATTGTTGTTAACTTCTTTCTTAATATGCTTGACAGATAACTACTACACCATATGGACTAAATATTTCAATAGTATTGCAATATCCGTTTGAATGATAATGTTCGAAAAATCAAAAAAATTTGAAAAAGGGCGATTTTTCAACAAAAAATAAATGTTTCGGCTCCAAATGGCACGAAAATCAAAATTAACCAACACTTCTTGCATATCAGGTACATATATGGTATGCTGTAGTCATTTTGACGCCTACAATGTTGGCTAATAACTTAGGACATAGCCGCAGGGCTCACTTTACCAAAATCGTTAATTCCTGGGAAAAGTCACTGGTGGGTATCGTTCATCGTCGATTTGAGAATAGCCACCACCAATTCCGTTATTTTTCACTATCATTTTCGTCTACAGTATATATTTCTCCTTCAAAAAATGTTGGTTTTAACTTGTTCTACCGTGGGTAGGGGTACCCGACCACTGTTGGCGTTTGGCCGCTGTACTATAATGAAAGATCCAGGTGTGACAATATTTCAATGCCAGCGTCATCATATTTCCTCCTCTGAAGTCCGCCTGGGGGGACATTTACACATTTTTGTCGCCCAGACATGAATATAACTTATGAAATCACGTTCAACTGAATCACTGATAGGTTATGACGTGATTGGGGTGGTGGTGGTGGGGGGGGGGGGGGGGGGGGCTTGAGGAGGGGGTGCTTAATTGGTGTCTATCCCCAACTTTGGTAAAAATGTTCAACAGTTACAAATTTATTATCTTACAATAGATTGGTTTGAAATTTAACACAAACAATATGTTGAAAGTGTTCTCTTAATTTGATTTGACAACAATTTAATAGTGGGGATTTTGTCGTTTTTAGACTAACATTTGCATACTTTCCTACACTTTAAACATGTAATCAACCATATTTGACATATACAAATGGACACCTCTTCTTTAGAGTTGATCCAAACTCATGATGGGTGGACATGAAGTACTAGTAGGGAGCAGGTGTGATCTAGTTTTATATATCACATTTACCCCCCCCCCCCCCCCACCCAATTGGCAATAAACTGGTTTAATGGACAAATAATCTAATTCAATTTAATTAGTATGCTTTGTATTAAATAATGTATGCTTTTTGCTAAATAAATCATCTCTCTCTCCATCTGTTGGGAACATTTCCAATATTGTGGGGGTGGTGGGCGCCAGGTTGGAAACTTCCAACACTTGGGAATCTTGAAGCCAGTCTATATGTTTTTTGCAATTTTCAGGTTCAGATATCCACATTTTCTCACTGGGCCCATGTATCCTGAGTTTCTCCCCCGGTTTGCATGGTGGCCAATCAAAGGCTACTGATCAATTCACTTCAGAATGGTATACAATCTAGAGCTATAATGTGTCATGCAGTTGGGGAAAACCAAAGCCCAGTCCTTGTGCATGAGTTTGTAGAAACAGCCAATCACCGCTCAGTGTTAGAATCGAGGTCCTCATTTTAATATTCATTATGACCTGGCCTCGATTCTAACTGAGCGGTGATTGGCTGTTTCTACTATGTCAGTCATGGAAAGGTCAGGTCACAATGAAGATTAAAATTAGGAACTGTGTCACTTGACAAATATCTTTTTTAAAGTTGGAATTATCGACAGATTTCTCCTCTATTAGAATTGTTTACTGACAATGTGTTGATTTGTATGAGTAAATAAATTATTAGCCGACAAGAAATCACTAAGTTCCAGATATTTAGTTGATCGTTTGACCCATTTTTAATGATAGTAAACTGTATAGGTGGTGAATTTAGAGACACGTGTATGAAATTATGAATGTTTCTGATGGGAGTGTGTGGTATTTATTGAAAGATGAATTCTTTGCCGATCCATCCGTGTATATATCGTTATCATTACTGGGGTGAATGGGCTAAATTTGTGCGACTCCCGAGCGATGGTGAAACGTTGAATTTCCACAGTTACCCTTGTCTATATAATATTCCATCAAATGCAAGAATCGAGGATGTCCAGACTGCCCCCAGAACGTACCCCGTTAAGTATACATATAACACGTTCAACGTCAATCTATACGAATCAGTAGTCCCTGTAACCTCATCCACCAAACATACTACCCGATCATCTGAATTTGAACCATATACATGGTATTGAACATCCCTCGGGTAGTATCCATTTTCACACACACTTAAACTAAGCCCTAAACTCATAAATTACATATACACAATATGTGCACGGCTCACCCAAGGCCATCTTACTATAAGTTATTACTTTCTATATTTACCATACTGGGGATGGCAGGAAGACAGTCTTGCCAGATTATGCCACCCCCCACAATATACGACAGAATTATCCTTAATTGTTATCATCATTATGTAATATGTATGTGTATTGAAATAAAATATCCTATCCTATCCTTAACGCGAAGAAGGCGCGTATATAGGTCGGCGTATATGGGCAGTGCAAACGGGGGCCGACAGCGGAGCGCGTTACAGGCCCCTGTGGTGTCAACTAACTTATTGTCTTATTTTTGGCTTTTTGTTGAGTAAAATACGTCTACGAAATAGACAACACTAGCCGATGTGCCCGGCCCTCTTCGACCGGGATATTTAGGGATTTTTTTGTGATCGTATCCGCCTGGGCAAACTATTGTTTGATCGGCCCGGAAACATGCCTATATGAGCGAATATGGTCAAGGTCAAGGACATGGTCGCACGTGAAATTGGACCCACCCATATTGTTCCCGGGATCAAAGTAGGCCTACATTATACCAAATTTGAGTCGGATTGGTCGAGGTCCAGAAAGATGCCTATATGAGCGTATATGAGCGAGGTCAAGGTCAAGGACACGGTCGCAATTGAAATTGGACCCGCCCATATTGTTCCCGTGATCAAAGTAGAACCAGCTACCAAATTTGAGTGGGATCGGTCGAGGTCCAGAAACATGCCTATATGAGCGTATTTGAGCGAGGTCGAGGTCACGGACGCACGTGAAATTGGACCCGCCCATATTGTCCCCCGGATCAAAGTAGGCCTACACACCAAATTTGAGTCGGATCGGTCGAGCAGTTTTTCGAGTCTATAACACAAATACATACATACAGACAGAAGTTCCAAAATATATAATAGATAAAATACAAGACAGATAACAGATATATATCCCGTCTACGCTCACGCTTTACGAAGTCCAGCGCAATGAAATTTCACTATTGTTAACCGGCTGTTGACTCATGGAAATGTCGGGCCTGCAAAACGCGTTATTTTTCAAACTAGCTGGCGACTTTGTGAATTTTGATAGGCGTAACACAGCTTATTGGATAAGCATAGAAAGGCAGTGTAATTCGTCGAAATTAATGTCAAGTGGTGCAAATTTCAACTTAATGCATAGTTTGTTGTGTTTGTCTTTGTATACTTTCACAAAATTGGCAGTTTGAACCATGTACCATGGCAAATATTAGCAATAGTTTACCCGTATAGAACGATTAATGGGGATAGAACCGACTCGATCAGGAGAGAACCCAAACAATAATCAAAGTTCGCGGTTCTTGTCGTTGTTATGACTCGCACAATGAATTTTTCGTTATTAACACGCTCATTGGTGCCACAGATTGTTATGGGATCGAAAATAACTAATCGAATTATCACCTAGATGTCTCAAAATTGCGTTTTAACTGTCAAAAAGTCGTGAAAATGTATAATTTCGTTCAGAAAGAAACCGTCACAAATCAGGCAAGAACCATCACAAACCGGCGATAGAACGATTTCCGATGTAACAGTTCCTACACAGTGATTGATCTGTTCATATACGAAATCTATACTATATATTTTGAGACTTCCGTATATATATATGTGTGTACTTTATAGAATCGAAAACGGCTGGCTCGATTGAGTTCAAACTTCCCATCTAAGGGTAAAACCCCACGAGCTCTGATCACCCTTTCTCCACTCCCAAAATCACCGCAAAGGCACGGCGGGGGTTAATCGCGTTGATAGTTAAAGAGCGTTCCTATCCGCAGTGTCGTTGATAAAGAGCGTATGTGTGTAATGTAATTCTTACGTCTGGGTCTGGGCGTGTGCGTGTAAGTCTGTATCCAGACATGATCGTGTTGTGTGACGTATTTTGTGTATTGTCGTGGCAAAATTAGACCCCCACGGCATCCCCACGGCAATTTTAATTCACATTCCCAACACCTAGCAGGGACAAATATCTCTTAGCCAGCGAGTCTTGTAACGTATTAATTCAAATGCTTTCGATCAAACAACATTCTCTATCGCACTCATATTTCGAATCCACTGCAATCGACCTATTTTTAGAACGCAACACATGGTACCAAAATTACGTCGCGTTGGTGATGGGGGTGCACGGCGGGATTAATTTAAATATGTCATGTTGGTAACAATATCTAGCCGAGAATTCCTCAGACCTACAGACGAATGCGACCAGCAAATTTCAAAATTGGTCACTTGACCTCCCCATGAATATCTTCTGGGAAATTCCAGGGAATGCGTGCCCATTATCGGGCCATTGTGTGTGTCGCGGTCGAGGTAAATACACGTGGTTGCGAATTACGTCACGCCACGTGGATCCAGGCGGAAGTTAACCTGACCCTTCCGATGCCGCGTACGTTGGTGATATCGGAGTTATAGCGTGCGCGTTATGTTGTTTGACTGACCGCAGTGCCCGATCCGCCGAATGTGAACATGTTATCAACTGTTACGGCAGTCCGTGGCCCACGGCAGTCAATTGCCGTGGCGAATATTGAAGCCGACGGCGATTGCCACGGCAATGCCGATTGCCGTGGTGAATGTGTGTCCTTTATAGACTCGAACCGATTGAGCTCAAATTTGCTACCTACGGGAAGTCTCATGGACGGGTTAAATTGTGACCCCGACCTGACCTTGACCTTGAAAATGATCAATTCAAGGTCAAATCGGGTCAAATTGAAAAACAAAAAATTAAATTAAAAAGGCACAATTAACTCATTGAAGAAAAAAAATTTAAATTAAAAAAATTAATTAAAAAAATTAATTAAAAAATTCACTCATTGAAAGTCATGTTTCTGACAAAGCCATGGGACAAATGCCGCCAGTGGCGGGCTAACCTGCTAATACCTTATAACTGGGGAGGTGGCTAGAAGGTCCCAGTTGGTGAGTGGTTGGGAAACTTGGGTTTGTCCACCTTGACATTTCCAAATGTTTGTACCTTGAACCAGACCAAAGTCAAATGTTCTTGAAATACTACTTTTCACCCCCCCCCCCCAATTGAACTTTCCAAATGGTACCTCAAACTTTCCAACTGAAATGTCCAACCTGACACCCTCTAAACCTAAAGTGTTCAACCGATAGCCATTCCGACCAAATTTGGACCAAAAGTAGAAGAATATACTGCTGTTGGTCTAAAAACAACACATTCCCCCCACTAATTACTGGTTGGAAAATCAAACAATCAATAATATATATTGTTTGCATGCCATGCAGTAAATATTTTTGTATCTCAGGATGTCTGCTGTTCACATTTCTAGCTGGGACTGATATATTATTATATATTATATGAGTCCCAGTCTCTAGTAAGCCATTATATGTTTTGGGTTGGGAGGTACCACCCGGGGGTGATGGGTGGGGGGGGTCGGGGTGTTTCTAGGTGGTATTTTGGGCCGGCCACCCAACCATGCCATCAAATCGGTCGAAATCCTTACCGTTCTCGAAAATGGTCCATACCCCATTTCACCCCCGGGGTGGTACCACCCGGGGTGATGGGTGGGGGTCGGGAGTTTCTAGGTGGTATTTGGGGCGGGCCACCCACCCATGCCGTCAAATCGCCGAAAGCGACATTCAGTTTGAAAGTAAGGAATAGGGAATAAGTTACAAATGTCATGTTCGTTGTGATAGCGCCATATACGAGGGTATCAACCCCCCCCCCTTTTCGGTACGCAGGATTCAGGGTGTTTTGAAGCCGTACGCGGGATTCATACCCCCGAATTAACTATTCGGGTTCAAGCAAAACATCTTGGACGCTGGTTTTGATGGCGCAAAATAATATTTTGTGCTAGTTATCTGTATGAATGAGTGGGTAGAATACATGTAGCTTCTTGGGCATATTCGACCACCATGCCATCATAAAGTATCATTAATCGTATCACGGCCTCATAACGCCCATAATGCGATATTTTGTTTGGGAATGGGTGGGGCAAGATATCCTGGCAAGCGCCTAGGAAACAAACGCTTTCCATTTTTTTCTGGGGACTATAGGATACAGAATTATGTCCAATTTTTCTGGGGGGGGGGGGGGCAAGATATCCTGGCAAGCGCCTAGAAACTAAATGTTTGTCATTGTTTTTTTCTGGGGTCTAGGAAACAGAATTCTGTCCAAGATAGAGTCAAATGTATTGAGGGAAATGTTCAGATAATAAGTTCAACAAACGACCCCCTTTGGTTGTTTGTTGAACTTATTATATGAACATTTCCTATGGGCTAACTACTCATAAATGATGTTCCAGTATAGAAAGTGTTAAGGAGGAAGTTTTTATATTGTCAATCTATAGAAATATAAAAATAATCACACACCGTTAAGGATAACCTGCCCTTAATAGATTAACCTGTCATTGTATCTCGTCAAATTATAGTATCACAAATACTCTACTCCAATATCATGTCAGGTTTTATGGATCATAATGTGTCTATGTAACTTCTGCTTGTATCTGTCTGATATTAAAACAGCCCATTTGTATGTCATTATCGCATATTATTTCTTAACATGTATTGAGGATTCACCCCCCAAAATTAACTGGTATTCAGGATTCACCCCCCAAAAATAACTGGCATACAGGATTCGGGGGGGGAGGGGGGTTATACCCTCATACACAAATGTCTGCCATTGGCATGAATGTAATTTGCCAGACACAAAGAATGATGAGGCGATCAGTATAATAATTGCATTAGAATATCAATTGTATGGAATACTATTAGGGCCACAAAAAGTGCGCAATTAGTGACGCGCCGAAAGTGACAAAATGTGCGACATTACGGCGCACTTTTTGTCGCTTTCGGCATGCCGAAACCTGCGTTAATATCGCACATTTTGTCGCTTTCAGTGGCGGCATTTAGCCCGTATACTATATATGGATTGAAATTTGAGATATATGAAGCATGTTTTTTGCCGACTGGCCCACAAAATGACTCGTTCCCAATCTACATGTTACCAATGTCAACAGTCATGGCAAATTTCATAAAGATCCGACCAAATTTACAACCTGTAGCCTATGCCAATGGAAATTGTCGACGGACGTACTTATGTTCGGAAACCACCAGCGATGGATACCAACCCATGGCAAATTGGCAATATCTCAACTTGAATTTTCATATTCAGCATTCTGAAATAGCGTCTTACATATAAAATTATGCAGCTTCTCATGTCTCGGCCACAAATAATGATAATCCTATTATTCAAACAACGTATTCGGAAACACACATGAATAGTACAACCACCGGTCATTGGTCATAATACTAAAAGTACACATATATATAAGACACAGGGGCCCGGGATTTTTTGTTATTATATTATTTTTGGGGCCACATTCCCCATTTTAAAGAAATAACACCAAGCTTCGTGAAATTGGCTTCAAAATCACTATTTTTCAAAATACCAAATGTGTTGACAGGACTGCCCCTTCCATAAATATTATAATAGTCTTCAAAACTAACATCCATAAAATAGGATTTAGGCAAAATAAGTTTTAAAAATCTATTCCCAAATTCCAAAAATTTATCGATTTTTTTTTTAATCTGCCGAGCTGCCCGTCCGTTTGATCGCCTATATATATAGCCAAAGTTATAAACATTATTAGCGCCCTTAATCCCCGGGTTACGTGCATGATATGACCCCATGTACACATTTTCAGAGGGGTTCAGTCGTTTTGTCGCCTTTTGCCGGACAGATACATGAACTCAATTTATTTTTATTAGTAAAGGTTAATGCTAATATCACTATATATTTGCACGCGTGACACCCCCGGCAACAACCCCGCCATCGCCAGTGTACGCCCCTGGCATCGGCACAGAAACTGGCCAACATCCCGTGACTGGACGTCGCCTTGATATGAATCAAGCATAATTCCGAGTTTTACTATAGGAGTAGCTGCACTTTCAAGAATGAACAGTCCGTAGGTAAAATAAAGTCCATAAAGTCCATTTTTATTATTCGATTAATATATATATATATCCTTTATTTTCCTCCGTTACACGAAGAGCTTATCAAACATTAAACATCACAATACAAATATTTACACAAGTGGGATGAACAGGTGAAGAAGACATATACAAATGAATACAAATTCAGACAGAAATCAAAGTCAGAGCGACAGACATACAATGTACATATACGCAGACAGCTATGTCGATTGGCAGGTATGCGGACACATGCAGGCGAACAGATATACATACATACACTGACGAGCGGACGGATGTACAGACATGTACGCAGTCATAGACACACACGCGCACCCACACACACACATATATACATATATACATATACACACATACATACATACATATACACATACATACATATATATATATATATATATATATATATACACACACATATATATATATATATATATATATATATATATATATATATATATATATATATATATATATATACATACATACATACACACAAATATGCCTGAGTCTATCTGGAGACGATATCAATGATCCAACTTTGGAGCGAGGTACTTACCCGATGTGACAAACGAAGGTCCCCCAAGGTGTGGGGCCACTTTATTTGCACATCAGCTAATGTATCACTAAGAAGTTGAACAGGTAATGCAAAAATTGTGGTTGTAGAGTGTCTCGCAAATTGATTGTCAACAAATATAAAATTATATGCTTGAAGGTTGTTATTTACAGAATGTGCCAAGCAAATTAGCGTTACAACTATATGGATAATAAAGGGGCACATGTAACGGGAGTCCAGTTAAGGATTGACAAGCAGATTGCTATCTACGACGAGATTGATCTCCTTTGTATACTGGGACCACATCCCGTATGAATTCCTCACCACGAAGAGCGAAAATTCGTTCAGGTTGAGTATTTGTCTCCTGATATCGTCAGACAGGATAGAAAGAAATACCATCACTTGGTCCTTCTGTGTGAGAGCATCAATGAATAAAAAACATGGTATGCCGAAAATGTCAATTAATGAAAACCACATTTGGATTCTAGACTCTGAAGTCGAAGAGCAATCCAGTAAGGCATGCTCAACAATATCAACATAAACTTTGCCACACAGTTTGCAATGTCCGCATTCTGGGGAGGTACGTGTATGCAGGGCCAGAAGCTTCGCAGCAAGCAAGAATTTATGTTTTTCCTGTGGATGTGATCTACAAGATCTCCAAAGAATAGATTTTGACATTATATTATGATTTTGTGCGAACGTTGTTAGTGATTCAGAGCTTCTCATGTGCTCTTCACATTCACGATTTTGTATATCGTTAATATGTTGTGTGGTGATTGTTTTCCATTCACCTTTGGATGGGAAATTACCATGTGTGGCGTAGTTGTGAAGATATGAATATAAATTATACCGTTTTAGTATGGATATAACATCGTTGATAAAAGAAGATTCATCAGTTGACGTTTGCGAAAGGTGGTCGGCCAATCGCGAGGAGAAGATTTCTTGCGACGATTTTCCTTGCGTCATTCTACAGAGGTTCCCCAAAAAACATAGTTTTCGTTTATCAACAATCGACGACAAGGAACCTGTTCCAAGGAGAGATTGGACTACATCAGTTCGGGATCTTGTGGGCAATCCTTGGATGCGTTTGAGGCAGAACCTATGTGCTCGTTCCAGAGATGTCAAATTTGTCTCACTGAGCCCACACATAAGTTCTGTCCCATAAAGACTTTTGGGTAAAACAACCGAAGAATATATTGTAAGGCAGCTGAGTGGGGTAATCCCACCAGCATACATACCGGCGTTACTTAACATGAGATAGACTGATCTAATTTTCTCTTTTCATCATTACTATCAATAAAACACGAATTATGCATGCACGCAAGAAGCAGGTATGTTGTGACAAACACATGGCCAAATAGCCTGTCTCTTTGAAAAGTCGACGAAATTCCTAACAGATGTACATCGTTTATGAATTTCGTCTGCTTTTCAAAGAGACTCCTATTCACATCGTAATCCGGTACCAGGCGATAGGAAAGCAATGCAGTTAGCCCGTACTGTGATAAACACACTCGATTAATTATCTTCATCCGGGCACTCTGAACAAACGGGACCCGCTTCTTCGTTATGTCGCAATAATCAAAGTGTCCCTTTAAACTATCAATATGTATAAGCAAAGGAGACTGTTTCGTCTAACATAATCACAAACGCTGATAAATCAATTCAACTATTTCTGCAGATTCCTTGTCTCCTCGCAACCGTAAGCTCATCCCACTAGTGAATATTTGTGGAAAGTCTACAGCTGACTCTGACCACCGGCACCGGTTGTGTTACGCATGGTGGATTGCAACTGTTTTGTAATTCCTAATTGATTTGTTCATATACGAAACATTATATATATGAAGGATTTCACTTTGGAATCATGACTGACTAATTTCGTGGTATGAAATTGAGACGTCGCAGGTTAAAATCCGATGAAAAATTGGTTAAACACGAACAATATTTTAAATATTCGCAAGTTGAAGATCGGCTTCATCGTGTTCGAGTCAACAGCTACGAGGTGTTGCCGTGTTGGTGAACGTATCAACTGATTTTATAATTTTCTTGTAGATCGTTCTTTTGCCAACACGTCAATACACGACATGATCGGGAAAAAGTGATATTTGTGATTGATATAATTGCTCAAACATAGTCGGGTTGACTACAGCTCTTAATTCATAGTACGGCGATACGATGGTAAGACACCAGCAGTCAGATGCTCGTAGCCTGTTTATATATAACCATGGGTATATGCGAGAAATATACAATGAAAACACACTCCACAGTTTGGATCGATACGCCTTGGCCTGTGTATTTTGATGTTGCGTTTTTTGACAATCGGTTTTCCGTATCATTTCTACAACACAATTATCGTCTTCCTTGCAGCACGACGTTACCGTCTGATCACCACGGATTCCGTGGCACGGAAGTCTTTTCATTAAGAGTATGGTCAATATATTGCCGCCGGTTCAGTGTATTCTCGGATAGAAAACAAATAGGCCTATGCCGAAAGCTAAGTCGCGAGGGGCACCCTGCATGGTTGAATCTGGGATATTTGGCACTCGGGACTTGGTTGGGTGGGTGGCTGGGTGGTTTTCGTCTCCGCCTTGGAATTTCCAACTGCACCCCACCCCATTGAACCACACCAAACTCACAAGTTTGCGTGATTCAGTTTTCACCCCCCCCCCCTCCGGTGCTTTGATTTTTCCCAAATGTTTCCCCATAGACTACTAAATGGTAGCCTATTATAAATGGACCAGTTGTCTTGTGGCCACTGGCCATACAGGGGAATGAAAAGGATGGTTCGGCCCAGTATGAGATTAAAAAATCCTAACATCTAGTGGTATAACGCCCGACAAATTTACACCCCGATTTATTTTGTCTTAAATTAATTAGCAAGTAACTATACTGGCTATGGCACAGAACAGATGGTTAGGCCCGATGTGAGAACATTTTGAAAATCTGAACATGAAAATTTGACAATCCTAACATCTAGACCTGAAACTCACCCTTAGATTTGAAAATTGCCAACTGATGGCAGGGACGTGGCTAGATGGTCTCCGTTGTGTCCACCTTGAGAAATTCCAACCGCACCCCCCCCCCCCCCCAGAATCAGACCAAACACAAGTTTTGCATAATTCCATTTGCACCCCCCTTGCACATCAGTGCTCAGGCCAAATATCCTATATATTTATAAACCATGGTTCTATATTCCCGGTATGAGAACATTTCAGATATTTTAACCTGAAAAATTTGCATAAATCCTGACATCTAGTGGTCTAACCCCAGACAAATGCACACGGCTATATACGGACAAGAGACCAGGACATACCGGGCTCACCATAGTTGTGAGAAAATTTTGAAAACTATACAAGAAAATCACAAGTCCTAGCATCTAGACTGGCCTCAACTGAAGCTTTCCTATAGTTTTGGAATTTTCAAACCTCATACTCCACTTCAGGTTGGTAAATTCTCCAACTGATGGCTATTTCAGTCCACAAGTTTGACCAAATGTAGTAAAATAATGTTTTGCTAACCTAGTAAGCAGTTTTGTATTGGCCACGGGGGAGGGACAATGACACACCGGGCCGACCATGGTTCGGCCCGTTGTGCGAATTTGTTTTAATCTGAACAAGAATATCGTAAAATCCTAGCATATAAACTAGCCTAAAGCTTTCCTAGAGTTGGAAATTTCAAACCTGACAACCCCACTTAGGTTAGAAAATTTCCAACTGACGACAATTCCAATGACAATGTTGACCAAATGTATGACAATATTGTTTTCTTAAATTAACTGGCCATCGGGGAGGGACCTGGGCACAAGCTTTCCAAGTGTTGGAAATTTCCAACCTGTCACCCTCCCCAAGGTAGGAAAATTTCCAAAACTATTGTTGGTGTGAAATTTTCAACTAATGTTTTGGCAGGTATGAAATTTCCAACTGTTTAAAAATTTGACCAAAGTTGGGGGTGAGACACCCACACCCAAACCCCCATGTCGCCACGTCTCTGACTGATGGCCATTTCAGTCCCGAATTTTTGCAAATGAAAAGGTAAATATACAAATGTTGGTCTAAAAACAACAAGTTCGTCACTAAGAAATTATTGCTAAATCAAACTACGAGAACAATTTCAACCTAGTTTTGGTTTGAATTTTCCAATTAATGTTGCATTAGGTGTGACTACAATTTGGGGGTAAGATCCCTGCATAACCACCCCTGTCGACACGCCCCTGCTTGGCAGCCCATGCTAAGAGCGCGGTCTTACATTCACTTAAGACCAGAAATCATCGATACTAAATTATGTTGGGTGGCACCCACTGGAGGAGTCAGGGGGCTACATCCCCACTGTGTCGGGGAGGGATAGACACCCACGTCGGGGAGATCTGCAATGGTCAACCCAGTAGCTAAAGTCTACCCCCTGTCGGGGAATTGTATAGCCCCTACGTCGGGGATATCCCCTGTTTGAAATCATATAGATATTTTAAAGGAGAAGACCACATATGGAGCAGATATCAGGGGGAAATGAGCTCTCATAACCACAAAACTAGAAACCCTTAAATCAACTCGACGTGCGATTTCTCTACGCTCCTGTTGCGTAAATTCTTGTATAAGAAGTGCGTCTATTCCAGACAAATTTCAAACAGTAAATATGACCAGACAAGACATAGAAACCGCTAATCTCATTACCAATCTAACAACACCAGTCGAACATGATTACCTTTCAAAGCAATAACACCGGTTATTGGGTTACGGACAACCACCGGCACACACACCATAGATAAATACACGGTCAAAAGAACGGCGTTTTTTTTGTACGGTTATATCTGGCATATACCCATAGTTATATATAAACGGGCTACGAGCATCTGACTGCAGGGGTGCTATTCACCAAGCCAGACTATTTTATAAACCAGCAGTCAGATGCTCGTAGCCCGTTTATATATAACCATGGGTATATGAGAAAAATACACAACGAAAACACACTCCACAGTTTGGATCGATAAGTTTTGCCATGTGTATTTTGATGTTGATTTTTTTGACAATCGGTCTTCCGTATCATTTCTACAACACAATTATCGTCTTACTTGCAGCACGACTTTATCGTGTGATCGTCACTGAATCGTTTTCTTTCAGAGTATGGTTAATACATTGCCGCCGGTGAAGTGTATTCTCGGATAAGAAACAAATAGGCCTATGCCGAGGGCAGAAACTAAAGTTGCGAGAGGCACCCCTGGTTGAGTGTTGGATATTTGGCACTCGAGACTTGGTTAGAGGGTTTTCGTTGGGGTGGTCTCCATCTTGGAATTTCCAACTGCACCCCACTCCATTGAACCACACCAAACTCATAAGTTTGCGTAAATCAATTTGCACACCTCCCTTTGCTTTTTCCCAAATGTTTCCTCACAGACTACCAGATGGTAGACTATTCCACAGTAATATAGTGGCCACTTGTCGTGCGGGGGGGGGGGTGAAAAAGATGGTTCGGCCCAGTATGAGATTAAAACATCTTAACATCTAGTGATATAACACCACACAAATTTACACCCCGATCTATCATTTCTTAATTTCTGTCGGGGAGTCATAGCCACCCCCGTCGGTGAGTTATGTAATGGTCAACCCGGCAGCTAAAGCCCGCCCCCTGTCGGGGATATCCTGGTGCCACCCCTGTTTGAAATCATATAAAACTTTTAAAGAAGAAGACCAAATATTGAGCAGAAATCAGGGGGAAATGAGCTCTCGTAACCACAAACGTGCACTAAAGACATCCCAATAGATGCAACCGCATATTGTATATATATGGTATTGTTCTGTTTGCCTCTCTATATCTAGGGACGTGGCTATATGGTTTCCGTTAGGGGGTGTCCACCATTGGAAATTCCAACTGCACCCCCTTGAATCAGAATAACCCCAAACACAAATTCCATTTGCACCATCCCCATTGCACATCAGTGCTCACGCCTACTATCCTATACATATCCTATATTTATATTTTAAAAAACATGGTTCTATATTCCAGGTTTGAAAATTCAGATAGTTTAACCTGAACAATTGCATAAATCATAACATCTAATGGTCTAACTCCAGACAAATGCCCACGACTACGGGCAAGAGGCGGGGACAAACCGGGTTGACCATGGTTCTTCGGCCCGGTGTGAGAAAATTTTTAAAACTATAAAAGAACATATTAAATCCTAGCATGCATCTAGACAGGCCTCAACTGAACCTTTCCTGGTGTTGGAAATTTCAAACCTCATACTCCCCCTCAGGTTGGAAAACACTCCAACTGATGACTATTTCAGTCCACAAGTTTGACCAAATGAAGTAAAATATTGTTTTGTTAAACTAATTAGCAGTTTTGTATTGGCCACGGGGGAAGGGACAATGAGAACAATAGGCCCGGTGTGCAATTTTTTTTTAATCTGAACAAGAAAATCTCAAAATCCTAGCATCTAGACTAGCCTCAAACCTTTCTACAGTTGGACATTTCAAACCTGACACCCCCACTTAGGTTGGAAAATTTCAACTGATGACAATTCCAATGTCAATGTTGACCAAATGCATGACAATATTGTTTTCTTAAATTAACTAGCAGTTTTTTGACTGGCCACGGGGGAGGGACCAGGACACAAACTGCCCAAGTGTTGGAAATTTTCAACCTGTCACCCTCCTAAGGTTGGCAATTTCCGACTGATGACCATTTCAGTCCAAAATATTTAATATGCAAATAAATTGTTTGAAAATCAAACTACAAGAACTTTTTCAACTTAATGTTGGTGTGAAATTTCCAACTAATGTTTTGGCAGGTATGAAATTTCCAACTGTTGAACATTTTGACAAACAAAGTTGGGGGGGGGGGTGAGACACCCCAACCCCCTGTCGCCACGTCTCTATCTATATCAATAAATACTTTTCTAAAAACCCTTAAACCAACTCGACGAGCGATTTCCCTGCGCTCCGGTGGCGCAAATTCTAGTATAAAAAGTGCGTCTATTTCAGACAAAGTTCAAACTGTAAATGTGACCAGACAAGACATAGAAACCGCTAATCTCATATTACCAATCTGACGACACCAGTCGAACATGATTACCTTTCAAAGCAATAACACCGGGCACCATGTTACGGACAACCACAGGCACGCACACCATGGATAAATACACGGTAAAAAGAACGGCGTTTTTTTTGTACAGTTATATCTGGCATATACCCATGGTTATATATAAACGGGCTACGAGCATCTGACTGCGGGTAGTTTATATGGTAGCGGCTGAACGCAAAGGTATCTTTGCTTTAGCGCAAACGACACACGCTGTCGATGGTGTGATTGATCCAATCTATCAGATTTGTCACGTAATTGTCAATTGACGCCGTCTTAATACTAATTCACGAACACTCACCGGCCACAATCGGCATGTATAGCGGTATAATTTTTGGGTACAATTGTGTG
Organism: Siphonodentalium dalli; assembly: GCA_032622095.1. Classification (NCBI taxonomy): domain Eukaryota; kingdom Metazoa; phylum Mollusca; class Scaphopoda; order Gadilida; family Siphonodentaliidae; genus Siphonodentalium; species Siphonodentalium dalli. Next base: position 196,472,736 of record CP136062.1, read on the forward strand.
GAGACTCATGCTTGCGTTTATATATCTGCAGAATGAGTTTCAATGATATTAATGAGGTATTTTAATTAGCACAGTGTGAAAATGAAGAGCCAAGAAGATAACGTCTCAGAAGAATTTTGTTTGTGTTTTGGTTCTGTTTGGATATTTCCCTGCTATTTCCAAAGAAATTTCTTTCCATGCATCATTTTTCCGGCGCTGGTGAATGGTGCCGGTTTCTTTGTTCTTTAATATTTTGATTCTCCTCTCCACAATGCCCAAAACAGTTTTATGCTCGTCGGCACATATAGGGCCCAAAAAGTTTTTTTCCGACCCCGAGGGACCCACCACCCCATTTGTGCAAATGTGTTCCTCCAAATGTTAGGGACGCACCCCCTTTCTCATGCTTTTATCAAAATTTCAGAGCTTTTTAGCCGTTCTTCAATAACTGTGTTAACTGCCTTTCAATCCATTCCACTATCCTTTTTTTGGTGCAATGTGTGTAAAATTAAGACTCAAGCAATAACATCGATCGTTAATCGGTAAAGCACAGGTCAGAAAAACGAAAAATAAACTGTATTTCCAGGTGTTTCCTGTATCTAACAACAATAATAAAGCATTGTGTAGGTACAATGTATGTCACAAATTGCCCTAGACCGCATTATAGCCTTAATATATCGAGCGTGTTTAGTCTGACAGAGAACACTGGCCAGTGTAAATAGTGGTAAACAGGTCAGGGGTTCTACAATTATTTGTATATATATATATAGTTGACGTCTCGAGCCGTCCGTGCGTCCGTCCGTACAAACATTTTGCATCATAACTCAAGAGTCGGTTGTCATATTTTGATGCTCTATGACATGTGACGGACCAGAAATGGGGAACGAATATGCATAATATCACGGATTGTGAGTACCAATGCCTACCAGAGTTATCCATTGGCCCTGTTTATGAAATTCAATCCGTACAAAGTTTTTGCCATATAAGAGTTGTCGAATTTTGAAGTGGTTTGGTATGGTGATAGACCTGAATGATACGGGAAGGATGTATGCAGATATTACTGCATATCACAGGTTTAGCCTGTCGATGCATACCAGAGCTACCAACTTGGTTCCACACGTAAACACATTTGCATTATAATAATTCAGATTTTATTCTTGATTTTAGTTTGAACTTTGAAGACATTGAAGAATGTCATTTCTCAAAGCATCTGAATGCATCACATTATTTCAGTTCATCTATTTGTAAGCGATAACAGTATACAATTAGTATTGTAGTTTAGTCTTGTTGAGCAGTATTTAAGCTTCAAGATGAAGTTCGTAAATTCAAGGAGAATAGCGTCACCTTCAGTTGGGATTGTCTGAACAATAAACAGTAACGGTCATTCATCATAACCAATTCAGTTTTATTTGGATAAGTGCTGCAAATTAACATTACTTGCAATCATTCAAGATGAGAAATAACCAGAAGGAATGAATTTGATTGCATGTCAGAACAAGACAGTATTTCAGACATTAGAAATTTATGAGATACCCTTTTCAATTTCATGTTATGCAACAATCGGGTCAATGATATCTAGTCATCATTGAGTATTCACCATGTAGTATTTGTGATACAGTTTTTTTTATTGTATTACTTTTATTCGGGACGGGATCCTGTGAAATCCAGAATGTTGCTAAATCTGAGGCTAAATAGTCACTATAGCTGTCTATATAGCCATATGCCAACAAACAAGATACTAACATGCTTACAAACAACATTACATGGTCAGTACTTGTAAATTGTTTGAAAAAAACCCATTTTGGAAAAAAAATTAAAAGCACGATTGTTTCGGCCTCTGGACCACCCACCCACCCCGCCCCTATATACGGATTTTATTTGTAGACCCCCCCCCCCCATGTCGTCGGTGGTATATTTTGCCCCACGTCCTTTTCCTCGGTTGCTCATTGTTGATATGTGTACAAACGTGTACTGTTACACGCAGCATGTTTATGTGACCGGTGTTCAATCTATGATTGACGCCAATCACCTTGATTGGATAATCCTATATGGCGCAGCGATGTCTTCCCATCGATATGTCCAACGATAGCTTCGCATTGAGCGTCGCCTCGTAAAACTACCTGGACTATATTATAAACCCAGCCGGTGAATAGCACCCCAGGTGAATTGATAAAAATTATTTCCGTTGATCAATTACATATTAAACTTAAATAAGTGACATAACCACTCTATACAAATCATAATTAGACTACAATGAGCTCGTTATGTAATCTTCTAGTATATATACACAGAGTATATATTCATCCATCGATATGCAGGGGCAGGTGCAGCGAAATGCAGTGCAGCAGTGTTGGGTTAATTATCAGGCGGCATGTGTGAGAAAAAGCACATTCAAAACACCAATCAGTGAGAGAGACAATGTCGTAAAATCGGTCCTTGATTTTGCTACGTCGCTGAGCACGTGCATGTCCGTGATTATTGTCGGGTGGCATTGTTTGATCTTTTCCTGCAACGTTTGGTGATCGCATGCATTTGCTGTAGTGGGCCGTTCACAGTACAACATATTTTTACATATTCTTATCTAATCACGATTCGGATGAAACACATGTATGCAATTGGAATGGGGAAAATATCCCTGTTCGGTTTGAGCAAGATAATTATGCGATCGCCACATTTCACCGACACTAAAATCTGATAATCTGAGTCCCGCCAGAGTATATAACGCTGATTAAACTGAAAGTGTCTGTTGCAAAAAAAAGCATACTGAATTCCAAGATGATTTAAATTGTTTTGTGTGTTCACGAATCACTCGGTAAGACAATCAGTCGCACATTTTGGCATTTGGCTCACACTATATTGTGTATTGGCAATACAGATCAAGGTACACATTTGCAAACATGAACGGATGTATGTCGAGTTCTGAGATACTAATAAATATATTCTGATAAATATTTTTTTAAGCATCTTGGACAGAGAATAAATAAAGACACACTGTGTGGTGGTATGTTTAGATCTTTATACCGGATTTTGTTATCGCGTTGAAGTTGAATGTAGTTGTGTCGGCATATTTGGAAGAGAATTTCAAGATTCTCTTTCTCCTTGGCTTACCTGTGGTCGCGTTTATTCTGTATAATTCCGCCGAAAACTTTGCTATCCAAATATTCTAACTGATTTACGTACGAAAAGACTTGGAAGTATATCTGAATATAGATCCGAGCATATTATCACCCAATTTCACGCGCCCGCCGAAAGCAGCTACTTTAAGGAATTACGTGGGGACGTCAACCATTGAAGACGTTAGTACTCTAAAATAAATTTTCATGCGAGGAATGAATGTAAGGTCAGTTTCTTAATATATTAACGCAAATTATAGGCCAACATGATCAAGACAGATCGAAAATGTTACACAGCCTTGAGTCTTCAAAAAAAGGGAAAAAAAAGAATTCTTATCGGCAGATTATTCGATCGCGGTTACACGAGGAATGACCGCGGTGTAGGGCGGTCGTGGAAAATACTACTGCGGTGTACGCCGGTAACGGACCAGATTACCGCGGTGGACTTCCAACATGACCGCGGTCAGATACTGTGCGTTACCGCGGGTCACCGCGAATGGGCGGTGTACTACCGCATGAGCGCGGTGTACTACCGCATGACCGCGGTGTAGTGGCGGTATGACCGCAGTCATGACCGGCCCATAACCTTGTTAAAGGGGTCAATTAATTAGAGCATAGCTGTATGTACTGGTGACCTTCCTAATTAATTAATTATGTAATTATGTATCCCTGCGAGTGTGCCAATACGGGTACATATAACTCTTAAGACTATCAGAACGGTTTGATTATTTAATTACAACAAAGTCAATAATGTTCAATCATCGGCATCTGGGTTCCTCCTAGTTGAGTTTATCTTCCTGTCGTCTGCACGGGTTATGGGCTCCTAGTGTCCTCGTACGTTGGGCGTGTCTGCTTGTCATCGGCTCGGTTGAGTTCCGGTTGAGTTCATCTTCCTGTCGTCTGCTCTTCTTCTTCGTCGGCGCATCAGTGGTGTGTTGTTAGGAATACAAGATCATAATGTGTTACCTTGCATTCCTATCCATGCTTCCGGTTAGAGATCCTAGCTGTCTTCTTGGCGTCCGAGAAGTCTTGGTAACTGCTGGGTAGTCGGTTAGAACTGTATGTCGGGTCTCGATTCGTCCGCGTCTAAATACAGGAAAGGTATTATTCCGGATCGGTTCGCATTTCATGGTGCGTCAATTGGGGCGTTCCTAGGTTAACCAAGCGGGGTAGTTTTTCCTGTGTGCTCTTTAGACTCTTCTCCCTGCCCATCGCGCTGTGTTAGGTTTCAATAGCTTCTCCTCGCGAAGTATCTGGTCTCGCTAAACCCAAAATCGTTCTGTTTACTGCTCAACTCTCCTCCTATGTATGTATCGGACATGGGTACTGCATGGATGTCCACTAATCTGTTTTGGTGTCCAGTATTTCGCAATCTAGATGCGGCCAACAGTGGCGCTGATATGTGTGGTAATCGAGCGGCCCCCGCGACTTAGAGATTGTCTGTTTTCTTCCCGGGTTGAAAGTTTTGTCCCTGGGGTTGTCTTGGCACACGAGTGAATTATGTATCCCTGTGAGTGCAACTGCTTACTAATGGTTCCATTTCTGTATGTAGCAGCTTTTTTATGGGGGTGGGGTGGCGATATAAATTACTGCTGTCATATGTTTGGTCATCCCATATGGTTCTAGATTACATCTTCAGTAATGTGGTTAGAATATGTTATGAAATAAATCATCCCATAAATTTTAATCTGATATCAAATGGAGCATTCTTGATAATAGTTTTCACAACACATCTTAACTCTAGTATGTAACTACGTTTGGCAATTTAACAATTTCCTTATCCTGCGAGAAGTTCAATGTCATATTTACATCGAAGTTTAATGTCATTTCATATAATCGTCTCTTTTTTCATTCATAATATGTTGAAATATAGTGAACAATGATTCCAATAGATATTGTATTGAAAGCACTAAGCAGCGATACAAGTATATCTTGACTTGATGAATCATGGTGATATTTGCACAGAAGCAGCTTTAATTTATAAATATTTAAAAATTTAAAGGCTATATTTGCACCCATATATTTCTCTGATGCAGAATATAATTTGCTCAATTTCTATCGCAACAGTTGCGCAGACAGTTCTGAGCCAGAGTCACACTTTGGATGGAGCAGAACTTGTGGTTACTCCATTTACATCAGTGAGAGATAGTCCAGCTACTTCGCCGCCAAAGAAATGTGCTGTAAAGGTATCTGGCCTGAGATCCTCGACGAGTGGAGATATAGTCATATACTACTTCGAGAACAAGCGACGGGCAGGAGGGGACACTATAGTAAAACACACACTCAGTCTAGAGAAAGGGGAGGCAATTCTGCATTATGAGTCAGAGGAAGGTATGTACTAGTGCATTTACTAATACATTAACCCTTGCTCTACTAAATGGATTCTCCTATTAAGTTAAAAAAAAACAATTTTTTTTTTTATTGGTCTATTATTCATTTGGTCCATAAAACTGCAAGGTAGAATGAAATCAAGCAAGTGGAGAACACGAGTTTAGGAATGAAATATTCGTAAGGCACAAGGGACCGGTTTTGTTGCTAAATTAGACTAGAACATATTCTTTGCCTTTGTCTTATCTGTTATTCATTTGGAGCGATGTTAAGGATATATCAGCAGACGAAATGATAATACAAGTTCATAAGAATTCATATTCATTGGAGGGAAATGGTGAGATAATATGTTCAACAAAAGGCCGGTTGAACTTATGGTCCTATTGTCATTTGTCGAACGTATTATTTGACCATTTTGTAAGGAAACTACTCATCGATGTTTTGATAGATCACCTGAGACACAATGTTTGCCTTTCATTCTAAATCATTTCTCTGATTGACAACTGCCAAAATTGCTGTAGCCCTTCTATATAATAATGCCCTAAATAATTGACTCCTTAACCACAGCAGAATTATGGGAATTTGTCAGGATTTAGTCGGAAATATGGCTTGTTGCCATTCAGGCAACAAGCCATATTTCCGACTTAATTCTGAAAAATTACCCATAATTCTGCTGTGGTTAAGGAGTCAATTATTTAGGGCATTACTGTAACTGTTTATTTCTGTAAATTTAATTATGTATCACTGCAAGTGCAACTACTTATGGGCAATTGTTCCCTTTCTTTATTACACACCTGTTGCTATATTTCGGTTGATTAATTTATTTCAACCTTTGTGATAATTTCACGCAAATGCATTAGAGCGATCCTGATGGCTTGCCTGACGTCATACACAAAAACTGAAACGGTACTACAACAATTATTCAACTTCGTATTGTGTTGAGTAGATGACTATTTAGCATTAAAACCAAACCGAAACAATATTTGTCAACAAAGTATTTTGAATGTTGCTGTGTAATAAACATACAACTGCACATGAATCCAGGTGAAGAACCTTATTGCACTTGTTTACTATACCAACTTGAAACATTGCCCCACAATAAATTCATGCAATAGCTTCACCACATTCACATGATGGTGTGGTTCTGCCAATATATTTCAGCTTTTTTGTTGGGGACCACATAATTTTACTGGTATCCCTCCTATGTGTTAGGTTATCCAATTTAGTTTTAGATTACATTTACAGTAATGAGCCCCCATGTGGTCCCCAGATGAGCATATCGTACTACGTCATGTGATGTAATTTCGACCAACCAACGTCCTGCATTCATGGGTGTATTCGAATGTGTGTTCTTCCATGTTCGTGAACGACAGGTTACCTAAACCATATACTAAATATAGAACGGGAACACTGGCAGGTCATGATTGCAGGTCTAGATTCTTACTCCCTGATTATGGGGACTCAGAATCTAGACCCACAACAGGACATGCCAGTGTTCCCGTTCTATATTCAGTAAATAGTATCATGGATTCGAATACACCCCACGTTCTGTGGCTTGAATGGATGTGTGAGTGTAAATATTAGATCATGGAAAGAGGACTACTCCCATGAATATGCAGTTAAGTTTGAATTATGTACCGACTGAATAGTTTTGTCAGAGTTATGCCTCTTTTCAGTTTACTTATAAATTTGGATTCTAGATCATACCTTAACTTCTACTTAGAAAATTCAAGTTAAATTTAAAAGTGTTCTAAAAAGCAACATTTTCAAGGATGTATGATTAAACAGTATCTCATTTTATAATTATAAAGTGCATCTCATTTTATAAACTCTAAAGTGCATTGGATGCTAGCGTTTGTACGCATTGGTCATCTGTTCTAAAAATAATTAATTTCACAGCGAGGCGCTGGATATTCGGACAAACATTGCCATGTGTTCTGCTACTCGGTGTACGAATGTGCGTGGATGAATGTATGATGATTTATTAGATAAAAGTATACACACATATATTCATTTTACATTGTAAATTGCAGTGGTTTTCAAATAGAAATTTATACTTTATCCAGGCGGTGTCATGGCCAAAATATTGTCTTCCTGACAGCGCCGAGAACTACGATATAACACTACTGTAAATTACATTATTTTCGCAAGTGTCATTTTTCGTGGTTTGTCATGTAAGAAATTCGGGTCCATGCTTCCTGTTGTAAATTATATCATTCTTAGTTGAATAACATTCTACCATAAAACCATTGAGTCAAGAATAACGCTGCGAGGCGGTCAATATGATCATACGTGATGACATCATATCGCAAACTCGCTTCCGCGACAATCAGGTGTGCATGGGTCACCCAGGCTAATCAGCGCCCCAAATAAAGTGTACATGGCGCCTTCTGTAACGGGCGGTGTTCGTTGCAGAAATATTTGTATTTGTTCAAATCGGCATCAACAGAAGGAACACCAAAACGTAATCAGCGCGTAAATAGTATTGTCATCAAGACGTACGATGCTGTGCGCATATAAGAGGCTGCTCGTGTTACATACAAGTTGTGCTTCTGTTTACATAACACAGCGCAAGTTATATTGGTTAATCATACAAAAATGACATAAACGCTCTTTATTATTGCCATATCAGGAAAAGAGTAACTAATAATGCTCTTTTATGTTTACCATATCAGGATCTAAACAAAAGCCAGGAAACGTAACGTTTTTTGCTTTTGTTTACATAACATAACATAACATAAGGGGAAAAATTGACAATAACATACTATCTATGCCAGATTTCTGATTGGCGTAATAACAAGGTTTGTCTATATCTTACTATTCCTTCTGTTTATGGCGATTTTTTTTACGGAGGTGGTTGCGCGGAGTGATTTTCTGGATCAAACCGGGTGATAAAATGGTAGATCGTGGATTTATTATTCAAGATATGTTAAATTAACGTCATGCATCGATCATACATACATCGTCTCTCCAGACTAATTATAGCACCCCAATAAAGGGGACAATTTTGCCGCCTTCTGATGGGTAGGTAAATATAAATCACATAACAAAAATGTTAAATTAGAAAATTTATGGTGAGATTAAATGCAGTTTATGTTGAAAACTTATTCCATTTCAAAATATTTATATAACGAGGTCCATTGATACTCTAAACGGAACAAATGAAGAGCGTTTCTTGTTATCATTCTGAGTTACCAAATATGCTGTTACTATTTATAACTCGTTATCTATTTGTTAACAATTTTCCTTCAGGAGAATATATCTGTTACCTTCAGAAATGTCACCATGCATGCTAGTCCAAGTCTTCTCGTACTAAAACCGGCTAAGATATTGGGATGGAGGTGCCGGTCTTTAGTCCGAGTTCCAGGCCCATGCGTTCTTATGACACGGCTTAAGCGTTAGTGACCCGCTCAAATAAAACCACAATTATATGAAATAAAATATCACAATTGCGACAATAAACGGATATTTTCCGCAGAAGACATGCTATTTGATCTGAAACCCACATCAGTTGTGAATTGAAAGCGGTAATTTAATGCGAAAAGAGACATTTACCGCAATGTTTACAAATTTTTTAAAGTATGCGAACTCAGTTGACCTGTTCGGCATTTTCCGTTGAAAATATTCCGTAGATTTTCGACTGACAACGCAAATTACGATGAATTCTCCATTGTAATCGTAATTATGTGTGTCAATAAATAAAAAATAAATAGATTAATTAAACATTGAAGATATAAATGTAATACATTAAATAAATTACGGGGAATTACAACCCTCTCAAAGTTTAAAACAGTGTAAACACAACGACCATTAGAATAAATAATATGGTGCTACATTTCCCACATTTGGTGGACTTCAGCGAAATTAAGATATATACTAAGCGAACAGAGCAATATACTGCTCTTGTTAAGCACACAAAAAATCAAACAAAATTTGTATAAATTTTTAACCTTAAGTTTGAAAAGTCCCACTAAAACGGAAGAACTATATTTCGAAACTGTGTGATTCGGTTCTCCGATTATTTTATCAACACAAAAGTCAAAATGCACATGGATGAAAATCACACGCATGGCAAGTCAGACACAAGAGTTCTAATTTGCTCCAATTTTGACAAGTTGCTTGCGAAAATTGTCAACAAAACTACCTTTCTGATCCTCCATTATGTCATTAAGTTTTTAGTGCGGGAATTGTTCTCAAAGCACATTGGAAACTGGACTTTGCGGCGATCGGTTTTCGCTATTTTGTTCGGAAAACCCCGCGCTATATATAGAAACGGAAACTAGAATACTCAGAACAAACACCGGACAATGCCGAAGTTCTTCGGAACCTGAGTTCGGCTTTCAGTTAAGTAAACAAACAGAAAAAACAGCGATGTTGGTGACAATCAACCGGAATATTCTATGCGTAATTTAACATGAAAGTTAGATTATTATACACCATTATGACCATAAGATGTCTCTCTTTCCGATGTATATAGCATCATGTATTGATTCATTAGGTAAATCGAGTAAATCGAGTAAAATACCACAGATTCCCGCCACAGATCGTGGGCGTAACTCGTGTGATAGGATTGGTATAGAAGCGGGCTTGGACTAAAGACCGGCACCTCCATCCCAATATCTTAGCCGGTTTTAGTACGAGAAGACTTGGACTACATGCATGCCTCATGTTCGGGAACATATTGGTGCTAATGTTATCGTCAAATCGTTTCTGGTGCAGATCTGGTGGATTGAAATGCATGACCCGGTGTTTATCGTATACATGCAAAAGATATGCCTTATATATTGATTGTCCCATACTTTCAGCGACACCGTGCAGTTTTATATAGCAAAATAACGTACTTCGAGCGATGCATCCAGTCACAAATTAACAAAAAAACAAAACGGGGCCATTTCGAATAGAATTTATAGTTTGTTCATGACAGCTCAGATACGAAATTATTAAAGAGCATTTTAAAATCCGTATATGGTATATAATAATCATATTTATACATGCACCTGACAAATGAGGTTTATATCACCATTCGACACGAAAATTCGACATTTAGACAGATAACTTTCATTTTCGTCCGACACTCTGGCAAAGTCCGAGGTGTGAAGCGCGAATTAATTGTCGGTGGTGTCGGCTGTCTATAGGGGTTAATTATTTCGATATTCCGAGAGGACTATATATGTTTACTCTATATTCTTTGAAAAAACAAATTGGTGTAAACAATTACTAAAGAACTATTTTGATTGGGCGTTTTCTAACACTGCAAACATTGGGTGGTTACCGCAGTTCTATGAATTTCCAGACTTCGACTATTTTGTCGTATACAATAAAGAAAAATACAATGAGCGACTGAAAATGTTTTTAACATTCTGGAAGAAGTATATGTCCCTGATGTATGTTAAAATTTTCACGTAAAAACTACGAAAAATAACAAAGTTATAATTAGTTTTATAGACCCACTCTAAATCTCACACATACAGTAAATGCATGCGTTCTCCAACACGTGGTAAAGTTTGTCCGAAAATCTATTTTTAGCATATGAATCATTATTCGTGACGTACTCGGGAGCTCAATGCGTACAAGCGCTGTGTCCGGAAACCAGCAAAAAGTTACACCTGCATATTCCTTTGTGGTATATACCACTGGAAAGAGGAATCTGTTTACTAATGCAAGCAGCATAACTCTAGTCTTCCCTCCACAATAAATAATACCAAATACCAAACATCAAACTGTGTTTCAACTAGCAACCACGACTGACTTTATTTATTAAATGTCACGATACTGTCGATAGCAGGCTTGACCACGTTAAGCATAGGTACAGCCCCAGTGTCGGAATCCCCGCCAGTCTGAACAAAATGCCATTGTGATTATTTTATTTATCTATGGTGGATATCTGTAACCGAGCCATTTAGTCCGGCCGCCAGGTCACGGATGCGTGTTTTGGCGTATAAAGTTTTTTTCTCTGCGGATTTTGTAAATTCAGGTATCCGACATCAATATTTTATCGGCTGGCCATCTGTCAGCGTTGAGCAATTTTTTGTTATAGCGCCTATATTCCCCTATATTCGTATTATAGTCCCTATAAACGTGCTAACTGTACACATAAAAGTGAAATATGTAGAAGTCGTTTTAAGTCAAAGTAATTATAAATAGGGACTATAATACGAATATATATAGAGAAGACGCTGTTTAAAAACAATCATTAATTGCTTTCAAGGCAAGGGTCTCCGTTGGGGATAGAGAACGAAACAGGGGTTTAGGTATATTTCGGGGGTTATACGTAAGACAAAGAAGTCCACATTAGGGACTATTCTTCATGATTAATAATCCCTAATATTAACTAAATAACGGGTATGCTAGGAGAATGATAATTCGTCAAAGGAGAACAATAAGCCTTTTTGACAGCCATCATGGATGTTAATGTGCTCATCTCAGACATTATCACCCTCCTAGCATACCCGTTATTTAGTAAATATTAACTAAATAACGGATATGCTAGGAGAATGATAATTCGTCAAAGGAGCACAATAAGCCTTTTTGACAGCCATCATGGATGTTAATGTGCTCATATCAGACATTATCACCCTCCTAGCATACCCGTTATTTAGTTAATATTAACTATATATTAAATAAAGGGTATGCTAGGAGAGTGATAATGTGTCAAAGGATCACATTTAGCCTTTTTGACAGCCATCATGGATGTTAATGTGCTCATCTCAGGCATGATCACCCTCATAGCATACCCGTTATTTTGTAAATATTAACTAAATAACGGGTATGCTAGGAGAATGATAATTCGTCAAAGGAGCACATTTAGCCTTTTTGACAGCCATCATGGATGTTAATGTGCTCATCTCAGACATTATCACCGACCTAGCATACCCGTTATTTAGTAAATATTAACTAAATAACGGGTATGCTAGGAGAATGATAATTCGTCAAAGGAGCACAATAAGCCTTTTTGACAGCCATCATGGATGTTAATGTGCTCATCTCAGACATTATCACCCTACTAGCATACCCGTTATTTAGTTAATATTAACTAAATAACGGGTATGCTAGGAGAGTGATAATTCGTCAAAGGAGCACATTTAGCCTTTTTGACAGCCATCATGGATGTTAATGTGCTCATCTCAGACATTATCACCCTCATAGCATACCCGTTATTTATTAAATATTAACTAAATAACGGGTATGCTAGGAGAATGATAATTCGTCAAAGGAGCACAATAAGCCTTTTTGACAGCCATCATGGATGTTAATGTGCTCATCTCAGACATTATCACCCTCCTAGCATACCCGTTATTTAGTTACTATTAACTAAATAACGGGTATGCTATGAGAGTGATAATTCGTCAAAGGAGCACAATTAGCCTTTTTGACAGCCATCATGGATGTTAATGTGCTCATCTCAGACAGTATCACCCTCCTAGCATACCCGTTATTTAGTTAATATTAACTAAATAACGGGTATGCTAGGAGAGTGATAATGTGTGACAGTGTCAAAGGAGCACATTTAGCCTTTTTGACAGCCATCATGGATGTTAATGTGCTCATCTCAGACATTATCACCCTCATAGCATACCCGTTATTTAGTAAATATTAACTAAATAACGGGTATGCTAGGAGAATGATAATTCGTCAAAGGAGCACATTTAGCCTTTTTGACAGCCATCGTGGATGTTAATGTGCTCATCTCAGACATTATCACCCTCATAGCATACCCGTTATTTAGTATTCGTCAAAGGAGCACAATAAGCCTTTTTGACAGCCATCATGGATGTTAATGTGCTCATGTCAGACATTATCACCCTACTAGCATACCCGTTATTTAGTTAATATTAACTAAATAACGGGTATGCTGGGAGAATGATAATTCGTCAAAGGAGCGCAATAAGCCTTTTTGACAGCCATCATGGATGTTAATGTGCTCATCTCAGACATTATCACACTCCTAGCATACCCGTTATTTAGTTAATATTAACTAAATAACGGGTATGCTAGGAGAGTGATAATTCGTCAAACTCAAAGGAGCACATTTAGCCGTTTTGACAGCCATCATGGATGTTAATTGATTGATTGATTCGGGTTTTATGTCGCTTTAGCCACTAAGGCCATATCACGACATTGCCAGTTTTCTGGTGGAGGAAATCCGCACACTTACGGCTAATCTAAGAGTGATTTCAATGGCTGATTAACTCGTCGACCATGTGCGACAAACCACCGGCCATCGGCAAGTAACTGGCAACTTTCCCAGATAACGATTTCGAGTTACAAAGTCCACGATGGAAATATGTGGATTTGAACCCTTATCGCCAGCGCTGGAAGGCGAAACGGCTTGGAGTTGTACCCCTAACCGATTGAGCCACCGAGGCCCCCTCATGGATGTTAATGTGAGTAGTAATGGGGGACACTATGGCCCAGTACCCCCCAGTGGGGGACACTATGGCCCAGTACCCCCCAGTGGGGGACACTATGGCCCAGTACCCCCCAATGGGGGACACTATGGCCCAGTACCCCCCAGTGGGGGACACTATGGCCCAGTACCCCCCAGACATGGACACTATGGCCCACTGGGCCATATTGTCCATGTCTGGTGGGTTCTGGGCCATAGTGTCCCCCACTGGGGGGTACTGGGCCATATTGTCCCCCACTGGTGGGTACTGGGCCATATTGTCCCCCACTGGGGGGTACTGGGCCATAGTGTCCCCCACTGGGGGGTACTGGGCCATAGTGTCCCCCACTGGGGGGTACTGGGCCATAGTGCCCCCCATATCATTTATTTTTCAAAAAACAAGAACAAGAACAATGAACAATAATATATTATTATACATCAATAATATTAACAAAGAACAATAATTTATGTACAAAACAAGGTCTCAGATTTGAAGAAACTTAATTGAACATCCTACAACATCCTACTCTGAATCAATAACAAAAGAGTCTATTTTGTGGAGTTGTTGACACATTCGTTGTTATCTGGTCGTCGTCTTCTTTGCGTTGTATGTATATCAGCCGTCGATGTCCTGGTGAAGTTTAATTCAACAGCAAATTTGCTTTTCTGTATAATCGACCATAGTGCTTTCCAAACCATCGAACTATTGTTCTGTCATTCTTGAAGAAATCCCGAGAATTGAATAATCTTTTCATCCTCTTTCCTTTCATCATGTGGTGGAGTGCGAATATACAATATAATCCACACACATATCGTGTTGTATTCATAGTCCATGCTGATGAGTTCCTTTTTATGAATCGTAACATATATCGTCTCGGTGGTGGTAGTCCAAAGGAGTCGAAGTATACAGCTGATCTTCCATTGAATAACATCAATGTCCAGTGTTCTCCTGGCTGATCCGATGAGTGCGTGTTCACAATATATGCTTGAATATGTTGTGGTTTCTTCTCTGGTAACAGATCTCTAGCACAAACATATGTGTTAAGTTTACACAACCAGGAATTGTCCAGAATATATTGAAGTTCAGCTGTCTGCATCGTTGTAATTCTCTTTGACTCGCTGTGACCACATCAGAGTCCACTCTGCGTCGAATTTTTTGCGGTTGAGCTCTAAACTGTTTCTCAGATGATCCCACATGACGTATGCTTCGAACTTCTCCTTACAGTGTGGGTTTAACTCCATCAGCTTCGGGAACCATCTTTCCATAACATTGTATATGTCAAGTTTAATCAGCGCTAAGTCGATAAACTGGTTTGTCCAATCATCAGTTGTAGAGAACAAACACAGAACATGTTCACGTTGACTAGGATGTTCTATTTTACATCCTTCACAGTTTGCTGACACTTCCTTGCGAATAAGTTCTTGTAGTTCTTCAATCATAGCGTTGTTGAGTGTGTCCAAGATCAGGTTCCATCTCGGAGCAAAGTTTTGTGAACATTTGTATTCTTCATAGTAGTTCCATAGCTGTGATGTGAACTCCATCCTAATAGTCAGTAAGCACTTCTCTCAAAGCTGTGATCTCTATTTCACTGTCAAATTCAGCATACACCAAAACGTTGACGGCTGTAGTGAGAGCTGTCAAGAACTGAAGCTCCAAACGCAGGTTCCCTGTCTTTATAGGATGTAGATGTCCCTCGTCGCTTCCTTGGTCCGGTGTCAAGTCGAAACCCCACAAACAATAACCATTCATATATTCTTTTAAATTAATGCCAATTGATTTGTTAACACCAAACATTCCTAAAGATTGATACAAAGATAAATATGATCTGAGACATTGTTTTGTTGCGAAGTTTGGTTCAAATGGACGGTTATGTATTGTATGACCGTCTTGACTAACTTCCAATTTATTCAAACTGAAATGTTTGAAGTGGAAGGGATTGGTACCCAAATCTCCATTCATATCTTTATTTTCGACCAACGCAATAAAAAGTCTCTTTGGTAATTGTCCTTGAAATAAGTGGTCTTCAATTTTTGATCTAAGTCCAGTACTAATTGTGAAAGTTTTTATTTCTACTCGTCTGATAGGTATTTTCATTTTTGACTGGACAATTTCTTGATTTAATTTATTTGAGACCGCTGGAAAGAGACTAACTGTTCTGACATGGAACACTGCTGATTCGAAAACAATTTGTCCATCCTCGGCGCCAATGAGGCAAAATTTTGATGGTGATCTGTTTAATCTGATACGAATTTCAATTCCATTTGGTAAATATTTTTCTTGAAGAAACAGATCAGTGTGTAAGCGTCCACATAGTTCAACAAATTTACTACCACCGATCAAACTTTCTCTAGAAGTTAATCCAGCATTGCCACCACCTTTGGTATTCTCTTCAAATTGTTCTGCTGTATCGCCATACCACATTTCTAAATTTGCTAATTGATTATCTTTATATTCTGGAGAGTATCCCAACAGATTTTCAAATATGCTCGGTATGGGTAAGTGTCAGAATTCGAAGTTATCAATTTGTTGTTCAAGTAAATATCGATACTGCTGAACATGCTATGAAAGAAATTGTTAACAGGTGCTAATTCCGTACCAGCTACCAAATTAGTTCCATCTTTTTTTGTAATTTTGAATTTCACATAAAGATAAGATTGATTAATATCTGTCCACTTTTCGGTTTGAGATGGTATGACAAACTCTATCGGAGCAGAATTATTCAGCGGTGCAATCGGATGATTTTCGATCCACTGCGATTCTGACATTGTAGCCACCGTTGGTGGAACATGAGTTATATCAAGTTCCGATTTATTGCATTCGCATGATCCATTTACCATTTGTGCCATGATTAATCAAAAATATCAAGAGCTCGACTGCTAGGATGTTTTTTCGACTGACTTTTTCGGCGTTTGACAGCTGAATGATTCATTTTTGAATTCGCTACTCTTTTTCTAGGTTTTTGTCTCGAGTTCAAAATTTGATTTTTAGCTTGTGTGCCAAAAGATTTTAAAGCTTTTTTACCTTCAGACATCAACGCTTCTTTCGAACTTTTACCTTGATTAATAATTTCATCTGCAACACCAAACGTGTGTTTTTTCGCAAGTTGTAAAGCTGTCCGACCAAGCGGTTTTAGAAATGGTACAGCAGATCTCATAACTGATTTGAAAAGTGAACCAATACCGTTACCATATTGCCGTGGTACACCTCTATACACGGGGAACATTGTTTTTAGAACTCCTCTCGTTTTCTGAAATGCAGCTTCGCCAAAGACTTACCACCAATAAACTGAATTGATTTTCCTGTGTCGCCACTTATATTTACACTAATTTTGTCAAAGTATGACTTTGAAACTGGAACATAATGTAAATTTAAAAATTCATGTTTAACATGTAATCCGTCGATATCTCTTTTAATTCTGAAAGAAACAACTCGTAAAATTTGTACTTCAACATTTCCAACAATTGTGAAATCGGCAATATCAGAATAAACAAACATTTGATTATGACCAACAAACAAATCTACACCAAACGGAAATCTATTATTGAATAAAAATCTTCAGAAGCGTTTTCAGTTTTGTAACCCAACTTGTGCAAAAGACATTGTGGTAATTCAATTCCTAGTTTTGGGATACTTACACTCTTGCGAATAATTTTCACACGTTTTGTAACTTTTGAGTACTTGATGTGAAATCCGTATTCGTTTTGCATTGCTTCTCCAAGTGTTTCATCAATTACATCTTGCATTGTATCAAGTAAATCTGCCGCAGAGGTATACGAACCTTCTCGTATCTGTATTTCAATTGCACGAACGCCATCAGGTCTCGTAAATATCTTTTCTTCAAAACGATTTTGAAGAACAGACAGTATTATTGCATCAGTTGTAATCAAATTGAATTTACACGAATCCCCTGTAACATTGTATGTTTCTGAAGGTGTTATCAGTTCGACTAATGCAACTTCCCATTTTTCTTTATCAATTTGAATTGGTTTTGGTAATTGTACAGTAAAACAACATTGAGAATTGTTTGGATACATTACCATTGAACTGTCGCTCGGAATTGTAATGTAGAAAGAATTCATACTTTCAAAATATCTGCCGACTGATTTTTCAAATATTTCAAACGCGGTGTTGGTAAAATGTATCCCAAAGAACTACTGAGTAAAATTAACCACAGTTCGTTATTTTCACTTTGTAAACTTAAATGAACAATTGCTGTAGCGATTATACCAACAATTATAATAATTTGTGTAAAATATGTTACTTGATTTTTTGCAATTTTTTCTCCACAGATTTGAAATTGTGATGGAGCATCCAGACCAACTGAACCATTTTGAGACATGTTAAAAGTTTTATACCAAATTTGTGGCAGGAATCCAACTGTCAAATTTTTTAGGATAACCAGCCCAATGAACTTTAATTTCTCTAACTGATTTACCAGCAACTTTTCTTGAACGTTTACCAACAACTGATTCAATTTCGTAAACTTTATTATCTTTTATATGTTGAATTTCTTTACCATAAAATGATCCTGCGATGTTTTCACCATCTAAATCTACTAATTTGTAAGTTAATGATGTACTTTTACAAACTCTACTAATTTTGAAAATTTCTTTTGTCCAATTTGGAAGATATCCTTTATCAAAAGTTCTCTTTGTTTTATTTATTCTAACAAAATCTCCAACTTTCAAGATCTTATCTTTTTTCGTTTTTAACTTTCCATAAAGATTTCTGGAAACTTCAATTTCATTTTCTCGAGTTACTAAAACTGGTGCCATCTTAATACTTCTATGAAAACTTTTGTTGTAAGAATTCGCAAAATCGTGCAAAACATCATTGTATTTCAAAGTTTGATTATGTGTAAAATATTTCCACATCTTTGTTTTCAATGTCCGTTGAAAACGTTCAACTATAATTGCTTTTGTCTCTGGATTCTCTGTTGTGAAAAAATGAATTTTCTTAGATTTCAAAAATTGTAAAAATAATTTATTTTTGAATTCTGAACCTTTGTCAGATTGAAATGAAACAGGTTTTCGTTTTGATGATTTGAGAATTTTCTGAAATGTTTTAACTAAAGTTTTACCAGTTTTGTCTTTAATTTTTCAACCCATGCAAATTTTGAGAACACATCAATAACACAAAGTAAATATCTGTAATTGTCATTGTGCTTTTGCAAAGTTTGCAAATCTGCCAAATCAGCTTGCCACTGAATATCAATTCCTGCAACAATAGTTTTACGTCTGCGAAATTTCCGAACAATTGGTTTGTGCAAAGTGTATGTTTTTTTCCATTGTAACCATTTTTTAACATCTGAAAGTTTAATTTTGTTATTTGTTTCTTTCGCATTTTTAAAAAGTTGATTTGCTCCACTGAAACCACCAACTTCTTTTGGTTTGTAGTAAATTTCAGTTAGAAGTTTGTCAAATTTTATGTAAGTGGGGACCATCCTTTCAAAATAGATTTTCTGGTTTTAGGAAAACTTTGAGGTGTGAAAATATCAACTGAACGTTTTCTTGACTTGCCACTGCTAGGAGTTGCATGAGGTGTATGAAACTCATCACCAGTGTGACCTTCTTTTAAATGTCTTTGTATCCACAACCATCGATTCCTGTTACCTACATAATCTTGTGGTACATTAAGTTCCCCCAATCCGCGTAGGAATGTTTCATAACCAACTGGGTCAAAACCTTTTCGGTGACGAACAACATCGTTTATCAAATCAATTATATTTGATCCAGTAACTGTTTCTGTTCCATAAATTAATTGTCCACGATCATCCCATCTAAGTTTAGGATTAGTTGACAACAATGTTAAAATTTGTTGTGCTTTACCACGAAGTTTAGATGGCACACTTTCCAATATATGTTCACTCATTTTCCCAAAGTTTTCAGATAACTTTTGTTCAGGTAAACTGAATTTTGAATTTAAAGATTTTTGTGAAGTTTTCAATTTGTACAAATTTTCTCCAAATAACTGTGACTTTTCTGATTCAGAAATATTTTTATCATAAACTGATTTCAATTCTTTGTAAGAATCTGAAACATTTGAAATTGCAGTATCCGGAGGTAATTGAGGTTTATTCATTTCTGACATTTTCCATTGTTTGAAATCTTCCAACATTCTGAATGGTACAATAACCATTTTCTTCATATTTATTTGAGATTTAGTTTTTCAAAATATCGTTTACAACTGCACCTAATGTTTTGCTAATCAATGGAGCAAGAAATAATAATGGTAAAAAGCCACCTTTTTGATTCAAAATTTTCTTCTTTTGTTGCAAAGGTTTGTTCTTGTCTGCAAGATATCTGATATGTTTACGCTTCGAATGTAACTTACGGTTCTGAGCTTCATTCAGTTTTACATTACCTTTTAAAAGATTTTGACAACATTCTGAAATACAATCCATCACTTGTTTCGGAGCATCGTTGATCATTTTCTTTTTATATGCAGATGGAACTTTACTCATTGCAACAATCAACTCACCATATTTTTTTATCAGCGGTGCTTTCCTGCTCTTAGTTTTTGAAGGCATCTTCACAGTCTAAGTAGTTGTCTCAAAATGAGCAGAAAAATTATATGTTTCATCTTTTATCTTTTCTGATTGAACCATTCTAAAGCTTCGAATGCAGATTTCGATGCATCAGACAACGGCATAAATTTTGAAAATTCAAGATTTTGTAATGGTTGATGTTGAGGGTTCTGCTGAGAAGGTATAGGTGTAAATTTAGAATGTTGATTTTGTTGAGTTTGCATCGGTGTAAACTTTGAATGATTTAGAGAAAGCTGTGTTTTACGTTTAGATTCTTTTTGACTACCCCTTTGTTGTGTTTGCATCAGTGTAATCTTTGAATGTTTTGGAGAAACCTTTGATTTACTTTTAGATTGTCTACCAGTTTGTTCAAATGAATTTTTCAAAAGACTTCTAATTAAAACTCCTCCAAGGAACCCACTACCACCTCGTTGTAAAATTAATTTGCGTTTTGTTTCCATATCAGTTGATCGATCAGAGATTTTTTTAAGAACATTTTTATTTCTCTGAAAAAACTTTTTTGTCTGTGATGGTAATTTCCAATCATTTTCAAGAAATAATTCAGCTGCAAAAGTGAAGAAATTTATAATTTGTGACAGTTCATCATGACTAAACATCTCGGTGGACGACATGGTTCTAAAATGAGAAAAGTAACAACAACTGAATTTATACTTTTGAATAAATGACAGGACCTCGGTCATTAGCTGTCAACCATTTATGGAAAATATCAGTTCTTATTCGCAAATAATTTTCTGTTCTAGGATGAAAATCTACTAAAATATATCCATGATTTATTGAAGTTGCATCTTCGTATGCTTGTTTCGTTTCAAATGATTGATTTGCATTTGATGAGCCAAAACTTTTATTTGATTTTTATCTCGAACACTTTGAAATAAAACCATGTAGTGTGCATTCAAACTTATAGTTCTGCTACTTTTTGATTTTTGGAACATGTTTTGAGTAATGTAAATTATTGAAGCATTTCGATGGTGACCTTTTCTAGTAAACCAAAGCATTATTTTGTCTTCATCTTGTTCCCCCATCATGTCATCGAAAACAACAAGATGAGGAAATGATTTATCTGATACAATTTCCTCATCATCGTCTGGAATACCATCGATAAACTCAACGTTATCAATTTCTTTTATACGATTGTATGTGTCTTGCCATTCTTTGTAACACCAAACTATTTTCTTTGGTGGTGTTTGGAATAAATCGTGTTTAAATTCAATAACTTTTTTAACAAATTCTGTTTTACCTGATCCACTAGGTCCGCTGATAAAGAAATTACACGGATGTTGGAAAAGTAAAGATTCTTCCATGTTGTCACTTTGATGTCTAATCAGAGAGTGAACTTAACGACGTGTGAATTTAGTTTTTAAACAGAAATCTCCATAGCTGTAAATATTTCCAAACATTTCAATAATCCAAGTATTATAGTCTTCTATTCTTCTGTTTGTTCTGTAAACAAAAAAATCATTTCCTATAATGTTTTTAATTTTTGCATATGTTGACATTT
Organism: Siphonodentalium dalli; assembly: GCA_032622095.1. NCBI lineage: Eukaryota > Metazoa > Mollusca > Scaphopoda > Gadilida > Siphonodentaliidae > Siphonodentalium > Siphonodentalium dalli. The sequence goes on from CP136062.1 coordinate 196,494,585, forward strand.
TGTTTGTTAACAAATACCCATAGATCCTAGGAACTGATTTAAAGGTTCCCCTAGCAAGAGGATAATTATCTTCATACTTTGTATAATGAATATAGTCATGTTCATCAAAAGTTTCTAAATCTAAATGGTGTTCATCACCACCAAATATCCAAAAATCAGATATTCTTTCAATGAGAATTTTTTTTTTGAATTTAATAAATGATTTAATATATTTTTGAGAGAAATGAGAAAATATACTTGTCTCAAGATAGTCCAATCTCTGTACACACTCGTCGACATCACAGCATCGTAGTATTGCTTCCTTTTCTCTTTCAAACCAGACTTCTTGTAATTCCTTCTTTATCTCTGGAATAAGTGTTGACTGTGCCACCAAATATCCATAAATCTTCTCAGCAATTTCTGGAGGTACTACTCCTGTCAACATCTTGACATGAAATGACTCAACATCTCCATCCGTATGGATATTCGTGAATACCATTGACGAGTTTTCGTTTTGTGTACACCTATCTGAAAGTTTTGGTTTGACACTCACTAATCAGTTGATGGTTCTTTTGTCTTTTAATTCTGGAAGGATACTCAACAACAGTTTTGAAATTTTCACGATCATTAACACATTGTACCATTGTTTCAAAATTAACTTTTTGACTTGCGCTGTAATCAAGAGTGATACCTTTTACCTTACATTTGGTGTATCTTCTCCCATCTTTGATGTATTCATATCCGTAGTTCTTTGGTCCAAGTCCAACAAATTTGACAATCTTTGCATCTGGATGTTCGTCGCTCCATTTCCCCAATCTTCCTTCGATAGTTTTGATGTTCTTCTTTGATGGATCACTGACATACATACAGCTGTCTGTATCAAAATACAGCACTCTATCTCCAAGTTTTTTAAAAACTTTATACAATTGTAATCTTGCATACGCTGTAACAAAAGAAGCAACAACAACATTTGCTGAATGATGAGGTTCAATATTATCTAAAATATCAACATAATTTACCAGAATGAATTTGTCACCATCAAGAAGTGTAACATTTTGAACAATTATATTGTTACTAGTAAGCAATTCAAAATAACGTGATGGCTTATCCACATACTCTGTTTTTTACATAAGATTTCTTTGTGCATTCTTACCCCATATACAATTAATCATAATTTTAGATATTTGGCGTTTTCCTGGATTCTTCTCGATGTTCTCCAATTTTATACCCTCAGCTGCATAATAATCCTGTACAAACTTTTGCTTCTGTTCTTCTGTCTCAACACCAAATGGATAACCACTACATTCCTGTTTGATCTTTAGATGTTTGTCGATATAGGATTTGTATATTTCATCTGTCCAATCTGTCCAATGCCAAATTTGGTACACATCAAGTATTTTGTAGCCAACATCCATTGCTTTGAATAATTCTGGCGTGTCCACACTCCGGTTATAGCTCGATCTTCTTCTGAATGGTTACATGTCTCGTTCTCATTGATGGCGCAAGTGTTGCACTAAGTAAAAACCACTTTGTTGTTACAATGAATCGGTAGAACTGGAATATACAATTTCGATGGTGGTAAAATTGTACATTTAACAAGACCCGCATAGTCTCTAATGTGTTCTTGATCGATCTGCTCTTGGCTCAAAATTTCTGGATGTCCAACAGGGTAGAATTTATATTTGTTGCAATATGAATACAACGAACACACATCGATGAACTTGATTTCTTTTGTGGAATCTTGATCAATTTCCTCGTACAATTTGATGGCATTTGTACGTCCACCAAACAATGCTTCTCTTGGCAAAATGGGGTCTCGATGTTTGTAGAAAGATTCCATTTGTTGTTTGAATTTCACATCCGATTTCATTCTTTCGTCGATCTGATGCCCCCAAAGTGATTAAACTCTGTAACCAAGACTTTCCAGTTCATCTTTCTTCTGTTGAGTTCTTGTATATAATTATTCCATGGTGAGCATCGTATAGGGATTCTTGTATTGTCTGTTGTTGTAAAATTTTGGACATCCATGAAACAGACATCCATTCATCTCAAAAACTGTTCTTGTGGCTTCCTCATATCCATCGACGTAGTGTCCACCAATCTTGATTTCTCCTCCATTCAAAGCATGCTTAATTGTTATCATACGTGACAATGATAGATGTTGAAGCCAACGTATCGCTTTCATGGAATAGTTTTTAGCACATGGGTATCCACCATCTGGAATGATTCCAATTGTTTTCTCTGGCATTGAATTCTTCCTCCATGCCAAATTGCAAACTTGCGCCAATGTTATTGACTCATTGAACGGGTCAATCTGTTCTGTTTCCAATATGTATTTCCTGAAATTTCCACATCCACGGCGAAGAATATCCACGTCTGATTTGCAGTACTTCTCCATCTCTTCTTGGAAGTTGAATATCACGTAATTTTCTATTTTCTCATTTTACCATTCAAAGAATTTCTCTCGATTTTCCATGCTCATCATGTCTGGTTTGTAGTAATCAGAAGCCAAGTAAGGTCCAATGTAATTTTGAAACTTTGGTGAATTCGCCCAATGTGGAAAGTGTCCTTTCGTCATCTCATTCAGCTGAAAAGTTTGTGGAAACTTTGAAAGCGGCATCATCAGAAAACTCAGAGAATCAATAACTTTCACGCTGTTGCATTTTAAACTGAGAATTTTGTTTCCATTCATGATCAGTTCTGGTTTATGAATTCCACTTTGTATGAGTGCTTGAAGTAGAAACTGTGCATCGTATCCCTGAGCATTATGTGCTATTGCAACACATCCTTTGTGATCTTGGTGGAATAACCAGTTTGTGAAGTCTGTTAAAACGTTGTCACCCTTGAATACAAATTCTCTGGAATCCGGTCCGCATGTTTCACATTTTTCTTCGATTGGTTTGCACATGCAATCTCCACAAGCGGTATGTGCAACACAGAAGTTTGGAATATGAACACCTGTGTCTTGTCTGCATTCAAAGTCAAAGAATACATATGGAATCTTTGCAGGTTTCTTTTCCGGTGATTCATATTTTGGAATGTAGCACCTGTGATCTGCTTCAACGATTTCTTTGCAATGTTTGCATTTCTTCAACCCCGCACATATATGTCTGGTTATTTTATTGGTGAGAATTTCTTCATCACAATTGTTGCATAGTTGAACCAAATCACATATTTTTCTTTTCTGTTTTCCTTCCGTCTTCAAATGGTTGTCGAAACAAGATTTACTTCTGAATGATCGTCGACACGTTCTACACTTCACCCAATTTGTGAAATTACACTGTGTCAATGACCAGCATGCACAAACAAATCTGCATCGATGATCGCCACGACTTTTGAATCCAATGTCACATAATTCGCAGTAGTAGCCGGTGCCTAGAAATCCTTTGATTGATGTTATGGTGTCGAAGTGATTGTTGCTGTAGTAGATGTGTACACATTTGCTCTCCGAACACATTTCTGCAGGTTCAAATAGAAATCCAGCGCCAGCAAATTCATTGTGAATTTTCACAACATATTCTGGATACAATATTTCTTGAATCTTGTGGAACTCATTGATACTGCAAACTGTATCGTGTGGAATGCCAGCACGGTTGAGTAGATTTTTTGCGGCATCTGTTTGTGCTGTGTATATTGATTGTCTTATTCTTTTCCATTTCTTTGACCAGCACGCAGATCCATCACTATCTGCCTTACACATTCCGACGACAATAGATCTTGCCATACACATAACATCATCAGCATTTTCAATCCGGACAATACTTCTTTTTACTTTTGTCAGCTTGTTCTTGTCTGCAAATGGTCCATAATGTAGTGAGTGTCGTGTACCACCTTCCGGAATATCTGTAACGAAGATTTCGAAATTGAGTGCACCGTCATGAATTGTAAAGTCTGCATTTGATTGAACTACATTTTGAATATTATCCATGAGTGTCCCACCATTCAATTCACTGGCTTTTGTGAATGGAATGAAAATGCTCAAATCAAGTCCTGGATGATTTATCGTAACTCTGATTCTTGTCTTCTCATTTGCTGAACATTTCTGTTTCAATTCTTCTGTCAACTTCTCAAATATCTCTGGAATGTTCTCGATTGGATCTGTAAATTTCTCGAATTTCACACCAAATTGTCGTGCTGCTGATTTAAATTTTCTGGAAAATTTCTCCGAGTTCAGCTCCAATTTGAAATATTTTGTTGGATTGAACACAACACGCTCTCTAGCCAGACTTCTCTTTCTCTTCCCACCAATTTCTCTATTCTGTCTTCGACCGCGTCCAATCTGCCCATCACTAGAACTTTCTTCACTTTCTGCCCCATCAGTTTCCATATCACTCTCTCCAATAACTGCAGGCCTTGGTCTTTTTCTAACAATATCTTCTTCGCTGGTGGCGTCGTCTGAAAGAGGTCTTTTAATTCTCTTAAACATTTTTGTCTTGAGTTTTGTCAGCAAAAAATATTGCGACTGGCTTCTTCGGAGTTGAAGTGTAAAGTGTAGAATTACACCTGTTTTTATAGCATTCGATGCTATAAAAGCAGGTGTAATTCTACACTTTACACTTCAACTCCGAAGAAGCCAGTCGCAATATTTTTTGCTGACAAAACTCAAGACAAAAATGTTTAAGAGAATTAAAAGACCTGTTTCAGACGACGCCACCAGCGAAGAAGATATTGTTAGAAAAAGACCAAGGCCTGCAGTTATTGAAGAGAGCGATATTGAGCTACATAAAGAAGATTCAAAAAAATCTACACAACCACAGACTAGAAAAATTCAAGATAATCTTGTCGAATTGAGACAGATCTCTACCGATTTGTTTAAACTTTGTAACAAAATGCAATGGCAAGAGAAACAAGAGAAAAACAAAGCTGATAAAAATTGGAAACCGCCATATGGTTACTGTTACAAATGCGGCCAAGACACCCATTGGTCCTTCCATTGTAAAGTAGATTTCGGCAACAAAAAAAATGTGAAAACTATACAAAAGTCTACAAGCAGTAACAATACAAGAACAAATGCAGATATCAAAACTGAAGAGATGTCTACAACATCAGATTTTTCCAAACAAGACCGACCTGTTGATCCTACGAATGATTCACAGAACAAATCTGAAGATAAACATCCAGAAATTGAAAATTCCAAGAAAACTTCCAAGAAAAAGAAGCTGAGACCATTCTACATTCCAAAAACAGATAAACGAATCGACACAAACAATTGAAAATTATGTTGTGTGAATAAATTATGAATTGAACAATAGTGTTTTGTTTTTTCAGCTATGAAAGAGTAACCTTTTGGGAAATGTGGGTGGCCCTGAAAAGGGCCGTTTTCTCTTTTCCAGGATTCATAAGAATTCTGACAAATCAGGATATATCCCGTTGGGATTAATTGTCACAGACCAAATAGGATTTGATCTGTGCGCCGCACCAGCCTGAGCAAAGCTGTCAATCGCTGCATTGCACAGATCTTTCTTCTTGATCTGTGACAAGATCTCCACGAGATCAAGATTGCTTGATTCTTGAACATCACATACTTTAGGCAATGGTCGTCGGCGAGCCAAAAAATCTCTTATCATCTGCTTCTGAACCCTACTTTGTTTAGGAGAATCCTGCCATTTCCTATATCTTCTTATTTCCGTCTCCTCTGACGAATCTCTCTTCCTCCGCAACTTCTTGAGAAATTTCTTTAAAGACGGCATAATGAATGAAGTTCACTGAAAAAGTGAAAATATTTGTATACATTTGACACGGGCGACAATGAAATCACATGTCGCATTGGCGTTAAAATTGACAAATATTTCCTGACGTTGTGTTTTTTCAGAGACGGATCAGCATGCATATTTTTCTTGATCATTATTGCATAGCGATCAAACAAATGTTTTTAATTTCGTTAGATCATTATCTATTATTTGGTACACATGATTGATATATTTATTACCTCGTTAGGAAAATATGGAATGTTTTTCTAGTTTTTGTTTTTGGAATTGTACATATTTTATACATAAAAACTGAACACAAGAAACATACTGAACATTTTTCTTGATCATTGCATTTGATAACTTTACTTGGTCATCGTTTATGAACGAAGATGAATTCATATGTTAAAACATCTTAATTAATTGTATATACTATCATGAATTTAATCTATAACATATCGAAATGGTGAAACTAACAGATAATGCACTGAAAAGAAACACAACGTCAGGAAACATTTGTCATTTTTAACGTCAAAGTATTATGTGCTTTCTCTACCGCCCGCGCAATCGTGATACAAGTTCAAGACGGATCTTCAGACTTATTCTGCATTCAAAGATGACTGCAATACCTGAACCCTTGATGGCGATACTGAGAGGAACTATGGGGATAACACCGCAGATAATGTGGGGCAGGTACGCAAGAGAAGTGACCGACCGTTCAAAGCTGATCATGCAAAAAAGAACAGCAACCATACCAACAGAGTCTAGCTGTCCTATTTTATCTGAGGCGGGGCAACAAAAGCAAAATTCTCACTCTGAGAAAATTGGGGAGTGAATTTTTATGTCGTACAAAACGGCCCTTTTCAGGGCCAAAACAAAAACGGTTCTTTTCAGGACCAACCAATTTTTTCAAAAAGAAAAACTTTTAGCATTGCTTAAGAACTAATAATGTTCATTGTACCCTATGTTTCGTTTTGAAAAAATCACGCCACGAATAATTTAAAACAAAATATACTTGCAAATATTTGTTGTTGAATAAATTATGAAATGAACAATCGTGTTTTGTTTTTTTCAGCTATGAAAGAGTAACCTTTTGGGAAATGTGTGTGGCCCTGAAAAGGGCCGTTTTAAATTTATCATCTGACTTTAACACCGTTTTGTGTTTTTCTTGTATCTTGACATATCTTTCCCATGAGAACCGAGAGCTTTTGCGAATTCATCACAATTCTCTGTATCTCTAGATTCTTTACAAGGAAGATGAAATCTGACTTTTGTCTCAGTAGAAGCCTTCATAATACTCTTAGGTTGATTTTCTTTCGTCGCCGATGATTTTGCTTTTTTGATCTGTTTCTGCTCTTTCGATCTCTGAACATCATGAACCCTGATTGGGATATCTATCTGTTCTGCAACGAAACGAAGATTCACTTTCACTTCTTGATGCGTTACTTGCGTTTTCACGTCAATATCCCTGCGAAGACATCTCAGTTCATCTAAAATCGCTTTTAAAATGAGTGTATCACCACCTATAGTCATTGTCGTATTAGCTTGGACTGTTGACTGTGGCGCAGCATATGTATTCTGTGCAACAGGACTACTGTATATCTCACTCTGAAGAAATTCTGTTAACGGATCCATCTCTTGATAGCAATGCAATGTAAGGTTGATCAAATTCCAAAATATTTGTATACATTTGACACGGGCGACAATGAAATCACATGTCGCGTTGGCGTTAAAATTGACAAATATTTCCTGCCGTTGTGTTTTTTCAGAGACGGATCAACATGCATATTTTTCTTGGTCATTATTGCATAGCGATCAAACAAATGTTTTTAATTTCGTTAGATCATTATCTATTATTTGGTACACATGATTGATATATTTATTACCTCGTTAGGAAAATATGGAATGTTTTTCTAGTTTTTGTTTTTGGAATTGTACATAGTTTATACATAAAACTGAACACAAGATTGTTACACGGGCGTCAATGAAAACACAACGCATTGAACTTAAAAATTGACAAGTATTTCCTCAAGTTGTGTTTTTTCAGAGACGGATCAACATGCATATTTTTCTTGATCATTATTGTATAGCGATCAAACAAATGTTTTTAATTTCGTTAGATCATTATCTATTATTTGTTACACATGATTTGATATATTTGTTACCTCGTTAGGAAAATATGGAATGTTTTTCTAGTTTTTGTTTTTGGAATTGTACATATTTTATACATAAAAACTGAACACAAGAAACATACTGAACATTTTTCTTGATCATTGCATTTGATAACTTTACTTGGTCATCGTTTATGAACGAAGATGAATTCATATATTAAAACATCTTAATTAATTACATATACTATCATGAATTTAATCTATAACATATCGAAATGGTGAAACTAACAGATAATGCACTGAAAAGAAACACAACGTCAGGAAACATTTGTCATTTTTAACGTCAAAGCATTATGTGCTTTCTCTACCGCCCGCACAATCGTGATATATGTTCAAGCACGGCAGCGAACAATTTATTCTGCATTCAAAGATGACTGCTGTAAACATAACCGATCTTGACGAGATAATGGCCTGTGGGGTATAATGTAAAGCAGTGTACGGCGAAGAAATATCGCTATTTTGGAGGGCACTCAGCATTGGGATTTACGGGACGACCGATGGATGGATGGTTCTGAGAGATGCGGTCGTTGACCTGTACTACACAGAGAGGGACGAACTTGGTGCGTCGACACAAGACTTACGACACTCACCACTTTTGGCCGAATCAAGATTGATGGTTGAATTAGCGGCGACTGTTATACAGCGACCTATCGTCATGTTTGATGCTACCAAAGGCGGCTACAAATCAACACCAAGATTCAAGTCATCAATACCTCTAGTGTGGATCCCCCACGTTTGCCACGAGCATTATTGTGAATGCGAAATATGGATGAGGAGAGGAGACAAATCAATTGAAGTTTTGGCGAACAAAGAAGTTCAATGTGGCGGATTCTAAACTATAACAAAAATAAAACGGCCCTTTTCAGGGCCACCAACTGATCGAAAAGATACTCTTGATAGCTAATTGATATTTTCCAAAGTGAGATTTTCCTTTTGAAAAAAATAATTCTAAGTCCATTTTCATTTTTTCGATCAGAAATGTCACATCAATGTCAGGAACATCTATCCGCAGGGGGAAACTATGGCCCAGTACCCCCCAGTGGGGGACACTATGGCCCAGTACCCCCCAGTGGGGGACACTATGGCCCAGTACCCCCCAGTGGGGGACACTATGGCCCAGTACCCCCCAGTGGGGGACACTATGGCCCAGAACCCCCCAGACATGGACACTATGGCCCAGTGGGCCATAGTGTCCATGTCTGGGGGGTACTGGGCCATAGTGTCCCCCACTGGGAGTACTGGGCCATAGTGTCCCCCACTGGGGGGTACTGGGCCATAGTGTCCCCCACTGGGGGGTACTGGGCCATAGTGTCCCCCATTACTGCTAATGTGCTCATCTCAGACATTATCACCCTCATACGAGTCATAGCATACCCGTTATTTAGTAAATATTAACTAAATAACGGGTATGCTAGGAGAATGATATTTCGTCAAAGGAGCACAATAAGCCTTTTTGACAGCCATCATGGATGTTAATGTGCTCATCTCAGACATTATCACCCTCCTAGCATACCCGTTATTTAGTTATTATTCACTACCAAAATATCCTATCAATAATGGGTTATTCAGTTATTGACGTTTAATTGGACGATAAATGACCGATAAACTAATACGGTGTTTATTGTATATAAAAATCCTCACCGTCCTCGTAAATAGTCTGTAAGAAGAAAAATTTTGTTGACTTTTTTCCTTGAGTCGACATCAGTCCACAACATCGTGCTTCATCGTCAAAAAAACTACGGAAACTGTCATTGTTCAGCATGGTGCATAACGTTAAATTTGATTGGCTATTAAATTGGGATATGTTAATCAAAAGGAAAAACCCATTAGCTATATTTAGCCTACGTATAGCTCTGATGATGACAGTTTTAGATTGTAATATTTTTGGATAAATATCTCAACAATTATCGTACCTTCACTTCTAATAAAGTGGCAACAACATATTAATGATAACATCAACCGAAGTAATAACTAACATGCGAAGAAACGTTTAAATATAACGGAATAGAAGTTTCCTGTAAAAAATAAATAAATTCGTTTCAGCGAATTCCTATGTTTATTACAAAGTATTTCAGTTTGTTATTTCCTCCGACGCCATTATCTTTCACCAAGACACAGCGAGACAGAGCAGGGAACTGTTTGGTTTGTTTATTTGCAGAATCTAACTTCTTAGAATCCAGGGGCTATTATACGAGCAACCACGACTGACTTTATTCATTAAATGTCACGATACTGTCGATAGCAGGTTTGACCACGTTAAGCATATGTACAGCCCCAGTACCCCCCCCGCAACGAAGTTAGGAGGGGGGGTATACTGGAGTCAGCTCGTCCGTCGTACAGTCCGTCGTCCGTCCGTCCGTGGACACAAATTTGTCCGGAGTTTTTCTCAGTCGTTTTTTGATCAATTTCCGTGAAACTTGGCACAGACATCAACCACCATGGGAACCTGTGCACCTGCGATTATGACGTCTGTCCGACTTTTTTTGGTGGAGTTATCCCCCCTTTTTCGACTTAGATTTTTTTTTGCAACATGCCTAATTTTGTCTGAGCTTTTATTCCTACATTTTTAGGTCAATTTTTTTTTAACTTGGCACAGATATTTAGTACTATGGGAACCTCAGCTCCTGCAATTATGACGTCTGTCCGACATTTTTTGGTGGAGTTATCCCCTTTTTTCGACTCAGAAATTTGTTTGCAACATGCCTAATTTTGTCCGAGCTTTTATTCCTACATTTTTAGGTCAATAGGTTTAAGATTAGGGTTAGGGTTGTGGACCTGCAATGGGAACTGTTATTTTATTATTTTAACTAAATGTTTACTGACATGTGAAACATAGTATTTTAAAAACGGGGTGTATCCTTAGTCCCATTGGGACAGTGAAAACTCTAGTTGGATATGTTTTTCTACAGTGTCATTTACACACATAGACATCAAAACCGGCTTGTTGTCAATTTATTCAAGGTTACACACCTCAGTGGCTGGACTAAAAATGATTACATGTATGTGGAAATACTTGTGAACTGCACTTGCCATTTTTACAAGATATCTATAACCCTTTCTTTACTAAATGGAATCTCCGAACTGGTTATAAAAGTATATACTGGAATGGTCAATTATTCATTTGGAGGGCTATTCTGGAAAAATTAAAAGATGACAAACAAACGAAAAGACAATAAAAGTGCAGAACAATTTCTATTTCTTTGTGGGGAAATGTTCAGATATTATGCTCGGTTGTTGAACTTATTATCTGAACAATTCCCAAGGGAATACTCATCAATGAGTATTTAGCATAGAAGAGTTAATAAAATATAGTACATCAAGAATCATTCCAATTGGTTTATTATTATGTTTTTCAGTTGCCCAAAGGGTCTTGACAAAGAGCCATAATCTGGAGGGGGCACAATTAAGTGTGACATTATTTGTACCTCCTCCTCCGTTAAAACCGAAGCCAACATACAAAGACCGTATATTAGTGAAAAATCTTAATGAGAATACATCGAAGGAACACCTGATGAACTATTTGGAGAACAAATCTGGTGGCAAGATCATCGACAAAATATTATATGCTAAGGAGGAAACTACAGCATTGGCTATATTCACAACACCGATTGGTGAGTTTAACACTGTTATTATACCTTGATGATCGAAGTGAATGGTAGGTACAGTAATGCCCTAAATAATCGACTCCTTAACTCGGTGAGAACTTTCCAATGAATGGCAACTAGGCATATTTCCCACTAAATCCTGAAAAGTTACCCATAATTCTACTGTGGTTAAGAAGTCGATTATTTAGGGCATAATTGTATACTGGATTACATGCGTCTTGTCCTCCATCATTGTCCATTTCAGCAGATATCTCAGCCCTAGCTTATCAGATCTCAATAAAATTTGGTTTGATGTTGGCCACCAGTAGGACTTTCAGTGAAGTATCCAATGAGGTTGCTCACATTCACTGAAATATCCAGGGCTGTTTTGATACCTTTTACAGGCATGTGTGCCCAAAATCGAGAATTCATAATGTCCCCAAATTTCTAGTGGGCAGTATTGAGGCAAGTTGAATTTTCCACTTTTTTTAAAGGCAAATCAACAATATGCTATGTAAAATTAAATAAATAATCTGTACTTGAAATAAATCCTTTATTTGCATGTTCAAATTTGAAATAAGAAATATTATATCATATTTATAATATATGTATATAATTATGTACCTGTGTTGGTTCTGTGTAGGAGAATTATTAAGTTATATGGGGATAACTGTATCCACTACTGGAAAACAGGTGTTCCCAAATTATCTCTGGATTCTTCCCTGCACATTCTGTTCAAGAGTTTTTCCTCTTTGATTACGATGATAGTAAATCCCGGGTATAAATTAACTGCAAAATAACACCTTTTTAGACTCATGAGATATAGAGGATCTCACATGAGTTTCTATTTTATACGGAATTTATCAACCGAGTTCACTAAATTCGATTTGAGCCGAGGTTTACCGAGGCTCAAATAGAATTTAGTGGACGAGGTTGATAAATTACGTATAAAATAGAACGAGTTTGAGATACTTTTTATCACATGGTCATATAATCGCTTAAATTTTATCGAAAACAACAATAATTAACAGACAGAGAACTTTGTCACAAAGAGCAGCGTGACGTCATTGCACGCGACGATATTACACGTGTCTATTACGCTCGAATATTACATAGGAAAATAGTTCTAATCATGTGATAAATATTATTGTGTAAATTAGGACCCTGCGTATCGATTCGATTCGATGCGATTCGAAATCGTTCGTCTGATTCGATTCGATTAGAAATTGGCTACCATGATTCGGAGTTTGTCGAAATCTTTGGTGACAGGTGCGTTTCCGTGATTTCTACAGACCACAATGCTCTTACCAGAAAAGAAAATTCACTATGATAACATAGTAAACTACTTAAATGTACACACGTACCATTATGTCCGATGGCAGGACGTGTAATGTTATCGCCAAATAATTTAATCATAAGCTGTCAATCCACAGAATACTATAAAACCATTTGTTGTCACGCATTTAGCTATTAAAAGTTATTTCTGGATAACCTAAATTTCTTGATTATTTCTTGATTGAAATGACAGCACTCATAGCAGGGTCGTGCCATATGACCACGCCTATATACCGCCTGCCTAAAATGTACATGGAAACTATTAGATACTTTTTGCGATTTCGATGCTGCATACAAATTCCTTAAGTTAGGACTGCTCTGCCATTACATTTACTGCCAATTACCCATCAGATAAGTACCTAGAAAAATCAACAAGACTCGATCGAGTTAACATTTGCAAAGAAATGTTGTTTCAGAAACTAAAAACTCGCGTCATAGTACATGCAAAATATTTCTGGAACACCTGCTGAGACAGTGGAGCGACCATTTGATCAATGTGTGTACACTGTTCTTTAGCTAATCAAAACGACGAGTTCATGACACCACTTGGTCACTGATAATTGGATGTTTGATTGACAGCGTTCATATCAATTTAAACGTGTGCGTCTTTTCGATAGAAATAATCTCAAAGTGTTATGCTTCTTTTATACTTATACCTTCTGATTATGGTGGTTCTCTTGTGAAATGGCGGATTAAATTATAAGAAATAACTCTTGTTTCGATTAAGGCTACGAGTTATAACCGAAAATTTTAAGATAAATTTACTATAACGGCGCTACACGTGTTATATAATTTATCTTCAAACTTTTTGGTTATAACTGCATAAACTTAATAATCGAAACAAGAGTTATATCTTAACTAATCTATAACTAATTGACCCAATCTGTAAGAACAACAAAATTTCATACAATGCTATGTGACAGTGTCGTTCCAGGAATCATGGGAATTCCATAACACATGTATGCCATATTTAGATCTTTGTTTGATTTGCGTAAATGTGAGTCTGAATCTTAGTCATGGGTATTTTTGTAAACATTGTCCGGTAAGTCTGTCAGTTCAACGAAATGAAACAGGCATCACGCGGTACGCTTGTCCGTATTTACATCGACAATGGTTCTCTCATGCATGAATGCTCTTTATATCTGTACTCAATGATTGCTTAGGCACAGAAAATGCATAGAGGTGTGTAGATAAGCGAATACTCTGCACATATTGCACTACATCGACAATCACCAGGCGGTTTTCGCCAGGCAATTTTAGGTGTTTCTTCGAAGTTCTATGTATTTAAACTCGATTGGCTCAGTAACAATGATTTGATTCGAGATTCGATTCAATTTCGAATCGTTTGCCTGATTATATTCGAAATGAAAACAGCCGATTCGCAGGGCCCTAGTGCAATATAATGTTACACAATACACAAGCTTTCGATCCTTCTAAGGATCTTTATCAAGTGATGTGAATAGTTATCGTTGGCATTGTCCGTGGCGTCATGGCGCTATGCAATTGTTTTCCGCGAAATTATGGAGTCCAACGTAACTGGATAGAAATCCGGCGTCCCTGTTGAGCCCCGTCCAGGTCGCATATTAAACTCATCTCCGCCTTTCTTCTGCCCCGGACATCCGACAAGCTGCCGCTTAATATGCTAACCCTCGGATCGTTCAACGAATGGTTGGGCAGGTTGAAATGTGCGCCGACTGGCAGGAAAGTGTTCTGTGATGTTATAGAAAATCGATGTCCTCGCATACGTTGCCTGAACGATTGTCCCGTTTCTCCCACATAGTATGTACCCGGATATCTATCACACTAGAGACCTTTCGCATCCTCACGTTTACGATTACGAATACGGATAGCTATTCGTAGTCGTAAGTCTATCCGTATGGCCAAAAAGTCCTTTCGGAAAACGATTACGCGTAACAGTTGTGACGAACACGTACGATCATTATTTCGTACCACTTTTACAACCCAAAGCTTGTGTTTGGTATACAGTCCCTTAATACTTCACTTATCGTCTCATATGCAACAATGCGATAATCACGACATGTTAATTTTGTCAATAATTCGACCAGTCACAACGTACGACCCGGGATTCTCGTGATATATTGTGGCAATACAGGTATAAATGCCAGGTCATATGTGGTGGAAATTCAGTTCGTTGTTAACATGGATGACCAGATAGACGTTATGCTGATGGGGAAGAGGGGTTCCTGAATTTGGACTTGTTCCACGACGCCATCGTTCAAGCCCCTTCAAGTCCGCGATTTGATTTCAATGCGCTTTCGGCTTCACCTCTTTGGGTTTAGGAAATCCGACATAAGGTTGGTGAGCTCGCTGATGTGCATCACTTCTGATTTGTTACTACCAAATCGAAACAAAGTCGACACGATAGAAGCGATGTGCATCAAGTTGCTTTTTTGTCAGATATTTGACAAACCGGCAAAATTTCGTTGAACAAAATGTTGATAAATAACAGGTTTTGGGCAAATTTATGATATAGTTGACTGTGGTTAGCATTAATTTTGAGCAATTACTCGATTCTGATAACAGAAGCGGCATTTCAAAAAAATTGTTGTTGGAATCTGATGATATGTGGACATCTAATCGGATTGAGTACCTTTAAATGCCACATCTGTGCGTGTTTTTAAAATAAAAAATAAATGATAAGAACAAACCTGACAGAGACAGCTGATCTATATGGTGATGACGGTGGGTGTGCCAAATATTTTTTTAGTTACAGTTCAGGAACAGAAATCACTACTTACCAGTTGAATCGGGATCCAGGGTAGGTTCAGATTACTTAGATAGAAAGAGTACTTTATGTAACTTAGTACTCGGTTATGAATTCCATGTAATTTTAAAATGCCCTGCATTACAGACTCTACGAGAGAAATATATAAAACCCAACTTCTACCGAAAACCGAATATTATTAAATTGAATGAACTATTCAATTCGGGAAAGGGGAAGAGAACACAAAATCTTTCACTATTCATTAATAGGGTTATGCCATTCTTTAGGCTCTCCTGATGCATTATATAACTGCACACGTTAGGACACCACCATGGGTTGTTGAATTAAATAATTGTTGAATTTCACTATATATTGTGTACTATCTTGCCCATAATAATCACTCAAAACTCCTCATGCATCGCACACTATATACTGTATTTTTGGCGACTGGTTTCATAGTGCACTCCTCTTACTGTAAAGTTTTGTGTCGCAGCCAGCGATGGCTATCCGCTGTGAATAGCGATCTTATTTCGCGGGAAGCTCGTGATTCACGACGACGAGTACAGTGATTGACAATCTAAACAGCATATTGAGGTCGTAGCTCAATACAGCTGTATGGTTTACATGATATACATATACAGTCTCGAACGGAGCAAAGTGATATATTGCAGAAATAAATTTCAGCAGTCAGATGCTCGTAGCCCGTTTATATATAACCATGGGTATATGCGAAAAATACACAACGAAAACACACTCCACAGTTTGGATCGATAAGTCTTGCCCTGAGCCGTAATTTCGCTAAAATCCGGATTGAGAATCCAAAGCCGATTACGGGGGGCGGAGCTAATTTCGGATTCTAGGTCAGATTTTGAAATCCACGTGGTCTCCGAAACTACGTTTAATGTTCTCCCAGCGTCAAACATGGCTCTTGTATTTGACACAAGTATCATTTGTATCTTATATTTATAAAGTTCATGTTTGTTGTGAAAGTCATGCTTTTCTTCTATGTGTATATACACGGCACATAATTTGCTGCCAATCCGACTTAATCGTATCTTATTTTTCAAGTTAAAGTGCGTTTATTGATGAGTGCAAGCATATCTAAACATGACAGCTCTAGGCCTCCTGAATCAAATGCCAAAGATGTTGTGAAGAACACAGGAAACTTGTCAGTTGAACAGGGACGTGACGACAGGGGTTGCTTGGGTGTCTCGACCCCCACCACGAACTTTGGTACAATTTGCTTAGCTGTGCAGTCATTCATACGTGAGGAAAATCAGGATTATTTTTACTAACTGTTCCAAATAATGACACTTACAAGCCAGCAAACGCAACAAACAAACCCGATTTTAAATAAATACATATACAAACTTATGACTAACTCGGGAGAGGGGTGTCCAGTGATCTGTATATATGTTCAACTTGTTTTGGTAGTCATGTTGCTTTGCCATTACTAATTATTTATTTTTTCAGTGTAATAATATATACTTACCCTTAAGTGAGTCAGCACTTGTCCCCCAATTTATTTGTATGTATAAACAAATGTATGTGTTATATATCATGTGTTATCTAAATTTGACATATATTTGAAATAAATATATCTAAACTAAACTTTGGTACATTCCAGCAGTTGGAAATTTCATGCATGACACAACATTAGTTGGACATTAATTTGACACCATATATAGGTTGTCATTGTTCTCATTGTTTGATTTTTTTTTTCAACCAGTAAAAGTTGGTAATTTTCCAATCTTGGTGTTTGTCAGGTTGGATATTTCCAAGGGGAGCAAATGGAATTCTGCGAACCTGTGAGATTGATGTTTGGTTCAATGGGGGGGGGGGGGGGGGGGTGTGCAGTTGGCCTGAAATTTGAGGAAACATCTAACCACGTCCCTAGAACATATGTCTGTTGTCTATACATAGACTATTGTGCAAAACGACTGCATTTAACGAAACAAAATATTTTCAAGATGAAACATGAAATTGCTATAAGACTAGATGATAGTACATACGTGTATCTGATAATCCATCGATATCATATATATATATAATCCTACTATTTCTTGAATAAGAAGAAACATTATAATAACGAACACAGCAGAAGACAATCCATGCAGGTTCATATGAATTCGGTCAATGGTGACGTATCCGCCGAATTCGAAATCGACATGCGTTCGGGCGGTATTTATGGATGGAATTATGAAATGGACATATGAAAGTGACAATCAACAATGATTTAATTTTGCTTCGCCATCAACCGAAGTGCTCCCCAGCGTTACTATCAATAGCGTTATTATTTGGCTAATTTCAGTAATATTCTCCCAGTTTACATTCAATAAAACAAATTTGTCTCCGCATTTAAAATTCTTTGGTATAGATCGTTTATATTCTGCAATAATTTGTACACAAGAGACGGATTCTTATGTTTTATTGTGTTTTTAAACTCCGAGGTGGCGAAATCTCGGTTTGTTTACATTATGAACATTTGAGTCCGTAATCGGAATCCAAATCCCAATCGGATTACCACGAAATTAGGATTACGGTCTGTTCGTTTACTGATTCTGCAAATTTGTGGTCTGTTCTTTTGCCGAACCAAGTCGTACGGGGACAAATCTGTAATCTGAATCCAGAATCCGAATTGGATTTTAGCGAAATAACGCCTCTGTGTATTTTGATGTTGAGGTTTTTGAGAATCGGTCTTCCGTATCATTTCTACAACACAATTATCGTCTTACTTGCAGCACGACTTTATCGTGTGATCGTCACGGAAGCGTTTTATTTCAGAGTATGGTTAATACATTGCCGCCGGTGAAGTGTATTCTCGGATAAGAAACAAATAAGCCTATGCCGAGGGCCGAAACTCAAGTTGCGAGAGGCACCCCTGGTTGAGTGTGGGATATTTGGCACTCGAGACTTGGTTAGAGGGTTTTCGTTGGGGTGGTCTCCACCTTGGAATTTCCAACTGCACCCCACCCCATTGAACCACACCAAACTCATAAGTTTGCGTAAATCAATTTTTCCCAAATGTTCCCTCACAGACTACCAGATGGTAGACTATTCCAAATGAACCAGTAATATTGTGGCCACTTGTCGTGCGGAGGGGGGGGGGGGGGGTGAAAAAGATGGTTCGGCACAGTATGAGATTAAAACATCTTAACATCTGGTGGTATAACACCACACAAATTTACACCCTGATCTATTTTTTCTTAAATTAATTAGCGAGTAACTACTGGCAAGGACACAGAACATACGAGTCGACCGATGGTTAGGCCCGATGTGAGAACATTTTTGAAATATGAACATGAACATTTGACAATCCTATAGCATAGACCGGCCTCAAGTTTTCCAATTCTGGGAAATTATTAACCTGACACTCACCCATAGGTTTCAAAATTGCCAACTGATGGCCATTTGAGTCCATAATTTTGCAAATGAAAGGGAAATATACAAATGTTGGTCTAAAAACAACGAATTCGTCACTAAGAAAGTGTTGGAAAATCAAACTACGAGAACAATTTCAACCTAATTTTGGTGTGAATTTTCCAATTAATTTTGCTCGGGGTATTAGGTATGACTACAATTGGGATAAAAACCCTGCATAACCACCCCTGTCGACAAGTCCCTACTTGACACCCCATTCTAAATAATCGATACTAAGTTATGTTGGGTGGCACCGGGGGGGGGGGGGGGCTCAGGGGCTACATCCCAGCCCTGTCGGGGAGTCATAGCCATCCCCCGTCGGTGAGTTATGTAATTGTCAACCCGGCAGCTAAAGCCCACCCCCCTGTCGGGGATATCCTGGTGCCACCCCTGTTTGAAATCATATAAAACTTTTAAAGAATAAGACCACATATTGAACAGAAATCAGGGGGAAATGAGCTCTCGTAACCACAAAAGTGCACTAAAGACATCCCAATAAATCCAAACCGCATATTGTATATATATGGTATCGTTCGGTTTGCCTCTCTATATCCAGGGACGTGGCTATATGGTTTCCGTTAGGGGTGTCCACCATGGGAAATTCCAACTGCACCCCCTTGAATCAGAATCACCCCAAACACAAATTCCATTTGCACCATCCCCCTTACATCAGTGCTCACGCCTAATATCCTATATATATATTTAAAAAAAACTTATATTCCAGGTTTGAAAATTCAGATAGTTTAACCTGAACAGTTGCATAAATCATAACATCTAATGGTCTAACACCAGATAAATTATGCCCACGGCTACGGGCAAGAGGTGGGGACACACCGGGTTGACCATGGTTCTTCGGCCCGGTGTGAGAAAATTGTTAAAACTATAAAAGAAAATATTAAAACCTAGCATGCATCTAGACTGGCCTCAACTGAACCTTTCCTGGTGTTGGAAATTTCAAACCTCATACTCCCCCTCAGGTTGGAAAACTCTCCAACTGATGACTATTTCAGTTCACAAGTTTGACCAAATGAAGTAAAATATTGTTTTGCAGTTTTGTATTGGCCACGGGGGAATGGACAATGACAACGATAGTCGGCAATTTGTTTTAATCTGAACAAGAAAATCTCAAAATCCTAGCATCGAGACTATAGCCTCAAACATTCCTAGAGTTGGACATTTCAAACCTGACACCCCCACTTAGGTTGGAAAATTTCAACTGATGACAATTCCAATGACAATATTTACCAAATGCATGACAATATTGTTTTCTTAAATTAACTAGCAGTTTTTTGACTGGTCACGGCGGGGGAGGGACCAGGACACAAACTGTCCAAGTGTTGGAAATTTCCAACCTGTCACCCTCCTAAGGTTGGAAATTTCCGACTGATGACCATTTCAGTCCAAAATATTTACCAAAAATAGGAAAATATGCAAATAAATTGTTTGAAAATCAAACTACAAGAACATGTTCAACTTAATGTTGGTGTGAAATTTCCAACTAATGTTTTGGCAGGTATGAAATTTCCAACTGTTGAACATTTTGACCAAAGTTGGGGGGGGGGGGGTGAGACATCCCAACCCCCACCCCTGTCGCCACGTCTCTGTCTATATCATATAAATACTTTTTCTAAAAACCCTTAAACCAACTCGACGTGCGATTTCCCCGCGCTCCTGTTGCGCAAATTCTAGTATAAAAAGTGCGTCTATTTCAGACAAAGTTCAAACAGTAAATGTGACCAGACAAGACATAGAAACCGCTAATCTCATATTACCAATCTGACAACACCAGTCGAACATGATTACCTTTCAAAGCAATAACACCGGGCACCATGTTACGGACAACCACAGGCACGCACACCATGGATAAATACACGGTGAAAAGAACGGCGTTTTTTTTTGTACGGTTATATCTAGCATATACCCATGGTTATATATAAACGGGCTACGAGCATCTGACTGCAGGTGTTATTTGAGCTTATTAGAAACCATGAAATCGTAAACGTTATTACGGATAGTAAAATACGAGAACGATTAGAAAGTACACAAAGGTTGGTGACGTAGTACCCTATCCGTATCCGTAATCGTAAACGTGAGTTTTGCGAAAGGTCTCTATTGTATGACATATACGACACCACGAGAGCTACACTAGAATATCCCTTTGGGGGTGTAATGATGACCGTTCCTCCTAATAAGGGGCTCACATTGGGTGATAATGAACGGCATGTTTTACAATTACTCTTGTCACATTAATAAGTCCATGTTCTGATGGAGGTTTGGTGGTGGTCTGTATGACATCAGAGGAAGACTGGAAAGTGTTCTTTCAGGTTGCTGTCACTGTTGATGATTTTTGTAGATCTGTTGCAATCGACTTTAGTTTATATAGCGAAGGGTGGTATGTTTTCACAAGAGGTATCTTGGTGTTCCATACGTCGCTTTGGTTCAATTGCGGAATTAGTAGATCCTCTCGTCTTTTGCTGATTACTTTATGAATCTCCCTGTTCACTTCACTGTGCTTATAGCCCATACCGATGAAGTTATGCCGCAATTTTTCTATTTGAGATTCACGAGTTATTCTGTCGCTGCAGATTTTGTTGTAGCGTTGTCACAGTGGATCAACGGACACGAACCAAAACCGGAAGTCGTAGATTTCGAGGTGGAGAAATATCAGTCGACAAATATTTGTTGACATTTTTTGACGGTTTTTTTTTGGAAAATAAACGCTTGGATAGCATATCTGACCAACTGAAGGTGAGTGAATATTTCTTCTCTAATGTTCGGACACCGACGATCAATTTAAGTCAGTTGTCATTGTTCGATCGCGGAAAAAATGTCATTTAATCATCACCGCGAGACAATTTCTTCCCCAAAATATCCCAGAAAATCATACTTTTCACATTCATCTCAGACAGCTGTCGCAACAACCTATATACCAATCGTAAGGCCCGTTTTCCCCCCCCCACAAATGCATATTTTGAGTATTTTCACCGACTGTCTCAAAATTCCAAATTTCTTTCTTTTGATGCAGGTACCCACCTCGAAAATACTGTCCGGTTAGTCCCGAAAAAAATAATCATTAGTTGTAAAAAATCTGTCCGCTTATTCGTGATTTTGCTGAAGTCTGCCATCTTCAATTTCTGGTCGAAAAAGCAATTTTGCCGCAGATGATGGGCGTTTCATTTGACTTTTGCGTGGCCACAATGGTTCTGGTTGTTCATAATGTTGTATATGTCTCCTGGTACAACATAACATCCAGGCGGTGTCTTATATATATAACTGAACTGTAACTGAAATCCAACTACGAAGTACATGTTTGGTAACTTTTGATGTATGTCATATTGTTAACTCTGACTTGTCATCACTCTCGGAAGGCCGACATAAAACAAATATTTACATCCAACTTTTTTCAGAAAAATGCAGCGGGTGTGCCAATTTTTACCCTTTATATTTGATTATACACTCGCAACGAGTTGTTGGGTTATACAGGAAGCTGCTTGTTCGTCCTTTAGTGGATGCAATTTTCCGAGTTTTTATTCCTAAGTTTTGCCGTCATTTTTTTTTTTTTTGCTTGGCATATATATATTTAGTACCATGGGAACATGCAAACCTATGATTATGAAATATGTCAGACTTTTTTGTGTGGAGTTATATATGACATTTTTCGACTTAGAAAATTATTGTTTTCAATATTCAGCAATGGTTAACACAATAATGAGGAGGGGACTAAAACATACTTGTCGGAGGGGTATACAGCTATATCTGTTACTAATATTAGCTTATATAAGTTCAAGTCCACTAAGCGATATTATTTTATAATTCCAGGTGCTACTGACGAGAGGATCGCATGCCTGCCTTCATATGTAACCAATGTGAGGCAAAGGCTGGCGGCTTCGATGAGGCAATCGACGATGGGATTTTACAACACCCGAATGAATGTTTGAAAATAAAATTATTGAAAATAAAAAATATAAAAATTATTTATAATAAAATACTATACAATACTATACTATACAATACTATACGAAATATTGGTACTCTCGGTTGATATAGAGAATAGAAACATCAGGAAACACCAGTGTTCGTTCGAGTTGTTGTATTCTTAGTCCCACCTTGGCTGTCCATTAATGTAGAAGTGTTGTGTTTCCTATACATGTATATATAGCGGGTAAAATTCCAATCTATAGCGTACAACTGAATGTGGGACCAGATGCAAGTTACTTTTGTAAATATATAGGCACGTGATTTTTGTCCTGTTCTATTCAAATCGCGCCATAATTAATTGTTTCCACATTGATTCACACACTCAAGTCTGGACAATTTGGTTGGGAAGTTTTTAACGCAATTGGTCGCGTATATATTCAAATTTAAACGGACAGAAGACATGCAGACCGATCCTACTCGTTCATATATATATAGACACAACATTAACTGTATGGGAGGTCAAATTCACATTTAATAATGAATTGCGCTTAAGCGCAAATACCACATATCGCACTGAAGCACACATGACATTTGCGCATAATTGATATGAATTGCGCTTAAGTGCAATTAATTACAGACATGACAATTGGAACTTATTCCCTATTCCTTATTCCTTATTTTCAAAAATGTCCTTTTCGACCGATTTGACGGCATGGTTGGGTGGCCCGCCCCAAATACCGCCTAGAAACACCCCGACCCCCCACCCATCGCCCCCGGGGGGTGCCACCCCGAGGGGGTGAAAATGGGGTATGGACCATTTTCGAGAACGGTAACGATTTCGACCGATTTGACGGCATGGGTGGGTGGCCCGCCCCAAATACCACCTAGAAACACCCCCACCCCCCACCCATCACCCCGAGGGGGTGAAAATGGGGTATGGACCATTTTCGAGTACGGTAAGGATTTCGACCGATTTGACGGCCTGGGTGGGTGGCCCGCCCCAAATGCCACCTAGAAACACCCCCACCCCCACCCATCACCCCCGGAGGGTGCCACCCCGAGGGGGTGAAAATGGGGTATGGACCATTTTCGAGAACGGTAGGGATTTCGACCGATTTGACGGCATGGGTGGGTGGCCCGCCCCAAATACCACCTAGAAACACCCCCACCCCCACCCCCCACCCATCACCCCCGGAGGGTGCCACCCCGAGGGGGTGAAAATGGGGTATGGACCATTTTCGAGAACGGTAAGGATTTCGATCGATTTGACGGTATGGGTGGGTGGCCCGCCCCAAATACCGCCTAGAAACACCCCGACCCCCACCCATCACCCCCGGGGGGGGGGGGTGCCACCCCGAGGGGGTGAAAATGGGGTATGGACCATTTTCGAGAACGGTAACGATTTCGACCGATTTGACGGCATGGGTGGGTGGCCCGCCCCAAATACCACCTAGAAACACCCCCACCCCCACCCATCACCCCGGAGGGTGCCACCCCGACGGGGTGAAAATGGGGTATGGACCATTTTCGAGAACGGTAAGGATTTCGACCGATTTGACGGCCTGGGTGGGTGGCCCGCCCCAAATGCCACCTAGAAACACCCCCACCCCCCACCCATCACCCCCGGAGGGTGCCACCCCGAGGGGGTGAAAATGGGGTATGGACCATTTTCGAGAACGGTAGGGATTTCGACCGATTTGACGGCATGGGTGGGTGGCCCGCCCCAAATACCACCTAGAAACACCCCCACCCCCACCCATCACCCCCGGAGGGTGCCACCCCGAGGGGGTGAAAATGGGGTATGGACCATTTTCGAGAACGGTAAGGATTTCGACCGATTTGACGGTATGGGTGGGTGGCCCGCCCCAAATACCACCTAGAAACACCCCACCCCCCACCCATCACCCCCGGAGGGTGCCACCCCGAGGGGGTGAAAATGGGGTATGGACCATTTTCGAGAACGGTAAGGATTTCGACCGATTTGACGGCATGGGTGGGTGGCCCGCCCCAAATACTACCTAGAAACACCCCCACCCCCACCCATCACCCCCGGAGGGTGCCACCCCGAGGGGGTGAAAATGGGGTATGGATCATTTTCGAGAACGGTAAGGATTTCGACCGATTTGACGGCATGGGTGGGTGGCCCGCCCCAAATACCACCTAGAAACACCCCCACCCCCACCCATCACCCCCGGAGGGTGCCACCCCGAGGGGGTGAAAATAGGGTATGGACCATTTTCGAGAACGGTAAGGATTTCGACCGATTTGACGGCATGGGTGGGTGGCCCGCCCCAAATACCACCTAGAAACACCCCCACCCCCACCCATCACCCCCGGAGGGTGCCACCCCGAGGGGGTGAAAATGGGGTATGGACCATTTTCGAGAACGGTAAGGATTTCGACCGATTTGACGGCATGGGTGGGTGGCCCGCCCCAAATACCACATAGAAACACCCCCACCCCCCACCCATCACCCCCGGAGGGTGCCACCCGAGGGGGTGAAAATGGGGTATGGACCATTTTCGAGAACGGTAAGGATTTCGACCGATTTGACGGCATGGGTGGGTGGCCCGCCCCAAATACCACCTAGAAACACCCCACCCCCCACCCATCACCCCCGGAGGGTGCCACCCAGAGGGGGTGAAAATATGGTACGGACCATTTTCGAGAACGGTAAGGATTTCGACCGATTTGACGGCATGGGTGGGTGGCCCGCCCCAAATACCACCTAGAAATACCCCCACCCCACCCATCACCCCAGGAGGGTGCCACCCCGAGGGGGTGAAAATGGGGTATGGACCATTTCGAGAACGGTAGGGATTTCGACCGATTTGACGGCATGGGTGGGTGGCCCGCCCCAAATACCACCTAGAAACACCCCCACCCCCCCACCATCACCCCCGGAGGGTGCCACCCCGAGGGGGTGAAAATGGGGTGTGGACCATTTTCGAGAACGGTAAGGATTTCGACCGATTTGACGGCATGGGTGGGTGGCCCGCCCCAAATACCACCTAGAAACACCCCCACCCCCACCAATCACCCCCGGAGGGTGCCACCCCGAGGGGGTGAAAATGGGGTATGGACCATTTTCGAGAACGGTAAGGATTTCGACCGATTTGACGGCATGGTGGGTGGCCCGCCCCAAATACCACATAGAAACACCCCCACCCCCCACCCATCACTCCCGGAGGGTGCCACCCGAGGGGGTGAAAATGGGGTATGGACCATTTTCGAGAACGGTAGGGATTTCGACCGATTTGACGGCATGGGTGGGTGGCCCGCCCCAAATACTACCTAGAAACACCCCCACCCCCCACCCATCACCCCCGGAGGGTGCCACCCCGAGGGGGTGAAAATGGGGTATGGACCATTTTCGAGAACGGTAAGGATTTCGACCGATTTGACGGCATGGGTGGGTGGCCCGCCCCAAATACCACCTAGAAACACCCCCACCCCCCACCCATCACCCCCGGAGGGTGCCACCCCGAGGGGGTGAAAATGGGGTATGGATCATTTTCGAGAACGGTAAGGATTTCGACCGATTTGACGGCATGGGTGGGTGGCCCGCCCCAAATACTACCTAGAAACACCCCCACCCCCACCCATCACCCCCGGAGGGTGCCACCCCGAGGGGGTGAAAATAGGGTATGGACCATTTTCGATAACGGTAAGGATTTCGACCGATTTGACGGCATGGGTGGGTGGCCCGCCCCAAATACCACCTAGAAACACCCCCACCCCACCCATCACCCCCGGAGGGTGCCACCCCGAGGGGGTGAAAATGGGGTATGGACCATTTTCGAGAACGGTAAGGATTTCGACCGATTTGACGGCATGGGTGGGTGGCCCGCCCCAATTACCACCTAGAAACACCCCCACCCCCACCCATCACCCCCGGAGGGTGCCACCCCGATGGGGTGAAAATGGGGTATGGACCATTTTCGAGAACGGTAAGGATTTCGACCGATTTGACGGCATGGGTGGGTGGCCCGCCCCAAATACCACCTAGAAACACCCCCACCCCCCACCCATCACCCCCGGAGGGTGCCACCCCGAGGGGGTGAAAATGGGCTATGGACCATTTTCGAGAACGGTAGGGATTTCGACCGATTTGACGGCATGGGTGGGTGGCCCGCCCCAAATACCACCTAGAAACACCCCCACCCCCACCATCACCCCCGGAGGGTGCCACCCCGAGGGGGTGAAAATGGGGTGTGGACCATTTTCGAGAACGGTAAGGATTTCGACCGATTTGACGGCATGGGTGGGTGGCCCGCCCCAAATACCACCTAGAAACACCCCCACCCCACCAATCACCCCCGGAGGGTGCCACCCCGAGGGGGTGAAAATGGGGATGGACCATTTTCGAGAACGGTAAGGATTTCGACCGATTTGACGGCATGGGTGGGTGGCCCGCCCCAAATACCACATAGAAACACCCCCACCCCCACCCATCACCCCCGGAGGGTGCCACCCGAGGGGGTGAAAATGGGGTATGGACCATTTTCGAGAACGGTAGGGATTTCGACCGATTTGACGGCATGGGTGGGTGGCCCGCCCCAAATACTACCTAGAAACACCCCCACCCCCACCCATCACCCCCGGAGGGTGCCACCCCGAGGGGGTGAAAATGGGGTATGGATCATTTTCGAGAACGGTTAGGATTTCGACCGATTTGACGGCATGGGTGGGTGGCCCGCCCCAAATACTACCTAGAAACACCCCCACCCCCACCCATCACCCCCGGAGGGTGCCACCCCGAGGGGGTGAAAATAGGGTATGGACCATTTTCGATAACGGTAAGGATTTCGACCGATTTGACGGCATGGGTGGGTGGCCCGCCCCAAATACCACCTAGAAACACCCCCACCCCACCCATCACCCCCGGAGGGTGCCACCCCGAGGGGGTGAAAATGGGGTATGGACCATTTTCGAGAACGGTAAGGATTTCGACCGATTTGACGGCATGGGTGGGTGGCCCGCCCCAATTACCACCTAGAAACACC
Source organism: Siphonodentalium dalli (assembly GCA_032622095.1). NCBI lineage: Eukaryota > Metazoa > Mollusca > Scaphopoda > Gadilida > Siphonodentaliidae > Siphonodentalium > Siphonodentalium dalli. The sequence continues at coordinate 196,522,410 of CP136062.1, forward strand.
CCCACCCCCCACCCATCACCCCCGGAGGGTGCCACCCCGATGGGGTGAAAATGGGGTATGGACCATTTTCGAGAACGGTAAGGATTTCGACCGATTTGACGGCATGGGTGGGTGGCCCGCCCCAAATACCACCTAGAAACACCCCCATCCCCACCCATCACCCCCGGAGGGTGCCACCCAGAGGGGGTGAAATTAGGGTACGGACCATTTTCGAGAACGGTAAGGATTTCGACCGATTTGACGGCATGGGTGGGTGGCCCGCCCCAAATACCACCTAGAAACACCCCCACCCCCCACCCATCACCCCCGGAGGGTGCCACCCGAGGGGGTGAAAATGGGGTATGGACCATTTTCGAGAACGGTAGGGATTTCGACCGATTTGACGGAATGGGTGGGTGGCCCGCCCCAAATACTACCTAGAAACACCCCCACCCCCACCCATCACCCCCGGAGGGTGCCACCCCGAGGGGGTGAAAATGGGGTATGGACCATTTTCGAGAACGGTAAGGATTTCGACCGATTTGACGGCATGGGTGGGTGGCCCGCCCCAAATACCACCTAGAAACACCCCCACCCCCACCCATCACCCCCGGAGGGTGCCACACCGAGGGGGTGAAAATGGGGTATGGACTATTTTCGAGAACGGTAAGGATTTCGACCGATTTGACGGCATGGGTGGGTGGCCCGCCCCAAATACCACCTAGAAACACCCCACCCCCCCCCATCACCCCCGGAGGGTGCCACCCCGAGGGGGTGAAAATGGGGTATGGACCATTTTCGAGAACGGTAAGGATTTCGACCGATTTGACGGCATGGGTGGGTGGCCCGCCCCAAATACCACCTAGAAACACCCCCACCCCCCACCCATCACCCCCGGAGGGTGCCACCCCGAGGGGGTGAAAATGGGCTATGGACCATTTTCGAGAACGGTAGGGATTTCGACCGATTTGACGGCATGGGTGGGTGGCCCGCCCCAAATACCACCTAGAAACACCCCCACCCCCACCATCACCCCCGGAGGGTGCCACCCCGAGGGGGTGAAAATGGGGTGTGGACCATTTTCGAGAACGGTAAGGATTTCGACCGATTTGACGGCATGGGTGGGTGGCCCGCCCCAAATACCACCTAGAAACACCCCCACCCCACCAATCACCCCCGGAGGGTGCCACCCCGAGGGGGTGAAAATGGGGATGGACCATTTTCGAGAACGGTAAGGATTTCGACCGATTTGACGGCATGGGTGGGTGGCCCGCCCCAAATACCACATAGAAACACCCCCACCCCCACCATCACCCCCGGAGGGTGCCACCCGAGGGGGTGAAAATGGGGTATGGACCATTTTCGAGAACGGTAGGGATTTCGACCGATTTGACGGCATGGGTGGGTGGCCCGCCCCAAATACTACCTAGAAACACCCCCACCCCCACCCATCACCCCCGGAGGGTGCCACCCCGAGGGGGTGAAAATGGGGTATGGATCATTTTCGAGAACGGTTAGGATTTCGACCGATTTGACGGCATGGGTGGGTGGCCCGCCCCAAATACTACCTAGAAACACCCCCACCCCCACCCATCACCCCCGGAGGGTGCCACCCCGAGGGGGTGAAAATAGGGTATGGACCATTTTCGATAACGGTAAGGATTTCGACCGATTTGACGGCATGGGTGGGTGGCCCGCCCCAAATACCACCTAGAAACACCCCCACCCCACCCATCACCCCCGGAGGGTGCCACCCCGAGGGGGTGAAAATGGGGTATGGACCATTTTCGAGAACGGTAAGGATTTCGACCGATTTGACGGCATGGGTGGGTGGCCCGCCCCAATTACCACCTAGAAACACCCCCACCCCCCACCCATCACCCCCGGAGGGTGCCACCCCGATGGGGTGAAAATGGGGTATGGACCATTTTCGAGAACGGTAAGGATTTCGACCGATTTGACGGCATGGGTGGGTGGCCCGCCCCAAATACCACCTAGAAACACCCCCATCCCCACCCATCACCCCCGGAGGGTGCCACCCAGAGGGGGTGAAATTAGGGTACGGACCATTTTCGAGAACGGTAAGGATTTCGACCGATTTGACGGCATGGGTGGGTGGCCCGCCCCAAATACCACCTAGAAACACCCCCACCCCCCCACCCATCACCCCCGGAGGGTGCCACCCGAGGGGGTGAAAATGGGGTATGGACCATTTTCGAGAACGGTAGGGATTTCGACCGATTTGACGGAATGGGTGGGTGGCCCGCCCCAAATACTACCTAGAAACACCCCCACCCCACCCATCACCCCCGGAGGGTGCCACCCCGAGGGGGTGAAAATGGGGTATGGACCATTTTCGAGAACGGTAAGGATTTCGACCGATTTGACGGCATGGGTGGGTGGCCCGCCCCAAATACCACCTAGAAACACCCCCACCCCCACCCATCACCCCCGGAGGGTGCCACACCGAGGGGGTGAAAATGGGGTATGGACTATTTTCGAGAACGGTAAGGATTTCGACCGATTTGACGGCATGGGTGGGTGGCCCGCCCCAAATACCACCTAGAAACACCCCACCCCCCCCCATCACCCCCGGAGGGTGCCACCCCGAGGGGGTGAAAATGGGGTATGGACCATTTTCGAGAACGGTAAGGATTTCGACCGATTTGACGGCATGGGTGGGTGGCCCGCCCCAAATACCACCTAGAAACACCCCCACCCATCACCCCCGGAGGGTGCCACCCCGAGGGGGTGAAAATAGGGTATGGACCATTTTCGAGAACGGTAAGGATTTCGACCGATTTGACGGCATGGGTGGGTGGCCCGCCCCAAATACCACCTAGAAACACCCCACCCCCACCCATCACCTCCGGAGGGTGCCACCCCGAGGGGGTGAAAATGGGGTATGGACCATTTTCGAGAACGGTAACGATTTCGACCGATTTGACGGCATGGGTGGGTGGCCCGCCCCAAATACCACCTAGAAACACCCACACCCCCACCCATCACCCCCGGAGGGTGCCACCCCGATGGGGTGAAAATGGGGTATGGACCATTTTCGAGAACGGTAAGGATTTCGACCGATTTGACGGCATGGGTGGGTGGCCCGCCCCAAATACCACATAGAAACACCCCCACCCCCCACCCATCACCCCCGAGGGGGTGAAAATGGGGTATGGACCATTTTCGAGAACGGTAAGGATTTCGACCGATTTGACGGCATGGGTGGGTGGCCCGCCCCAAATACCACCTAGAAACACCCACACCCCCCACCCATCACCCCCGGAGGGTGCCACCCCGAGGGGGTGAAAATGGGGTATGGACCATTTTCGAGAACGGTAGGGATTTCGACCGATTTGACGGCATGGGTGGGTGGCCCGCCCCAAATACCACCTAGAAACACCCCCACCCCACCCATCACCCCCGGAGGGTGCCACCCCGAGGGGGTGAAAATGGGGTATGGACCATTTTCGAGAACGGTAAGGATTTCGACCGATTTGACGGCATGGGTGGGTGGCCCGCCCCAATTACCACCTAGAAACACCCCCACCCCCCACCCATCACCCCCGGAGGGTGCCACCCCGATGGGGTGAAAATGGGGTATGGACCATTTTCGAGAACGGTAAGGATTTCGACCGATTTGACGGCATGGGTGGGTGGCCCGCCCCAAATACCACCTAGAAACACCCCCATCCCCACCCATCACCCCCGGAGGGTGCCACCCAGAGGGGGTGAAATTAGGGTACGGACCATTTTCGAGAACGGTAAGGATTTCGACCGATTTGACGGCATGGGTGGGTGGCCCGCCCCAAATACCACCTAGAAACACCCCCACCCCCCACCCATCACCCCCGGAGGGTGCCACCCGAGGGGGTGAAAATGGGGTATGGACCATTTTCGAGAACGGTAGGGATTTCGACCGATTTGACGGAATGGGTGGGTGGCCCGCCCCAAATACTACCTAGAAACACCCCCACCCCCACCCATCACCCCCGGAGGGTGCCACCCCGAGGGGGTGAAAATGGGGTATGGACCATTTTCGAGAACGGTAAGGATTTCGACCGATTTGACGGCATGGGTGGGTGGCCCGCCCCAAATACCACCTAGAAACACCCCCACCCCCACCCATCACCCCCGGAGGGTGCCACACCGAGGGGGTGAAAATGGGGTATGGACTATTTTCGAGAACGGTAAGGATTTCGACCGATTTGACGGCATGGGTGGGTGGCCCGCCCCAAATACCACCTAGAAACACCCCACCCCCCCCATCACCCCCGGAGGGTGCCACCCCGAGGGGGTGAAAATGGGGTATGGACCATTTTCGAGAACGGTAAGGATTTCGACCGATTTGACGGCATGGGTGGGTGGCCCGCCCCAAATACCACCTAGAAACACCCCCACCCATCACCCCCGGAGGGTGCCACCCCGAGGGGGTGAAAATAGGGTATGGACCATTTTCGAGAACGGTAAGGATTTCGACCGATTTGACGGCATGGGTGGGTGGCCCGCCCCAAATACCACCTAGAAACACCCCACCCCCCACCCATCACCTCCGGAGGGTGCCACCCCGAGGGGGTGAAAATGGGGTATGGACCATTTTCGAGAACGGTAACGATTTCGACCGATTTGACGGCATGGGTGGGTGGCCCGCCCCAAATACCACCTAGAAACACCCACACCCCCACCCATCACCCCCGGAGGGTGCCACCCCGATGGGGTGAAAATGGGGTATGGACCATTTTCGAGAACGGTAAGGATTTCGACCGATTTGACGGCATGGGTGGGTGGCCCGCCCCAAATACCACATAGAAACACCCCCACCCCCCACCCATCACCCCCGAGGGGGTGAAAATGGGGTATGGACCATTTTCGAGAACGGTAAGGATTTCGACCGATTTGACGGCATGGGTGGGTGGCCCGCCCCAAATACCACCTAGAAACACCCACACCCCCCCACCCATCACCCCCGGAGGGTGCCACCCCGAGGGGGTGAAAATGGGGTATGGACCATTTTCGAGAACGGTAGGGATTTCGACCGATTTGACGGCATGGGTGGGTGGCCCGCCCCAAATACCACCTAGAAACACCCCCACCCCCACCCATCATTCCCGGAGGGTGCCACCCCGAGGGGGTGAAAATGGGGTATGGACCATTTTCGAGAACGGTAAGGATTTCGACCGATTTGACGGCATGGGTGGGTTGCCCGCCCCAAATACCACCTAGAAACACCCCCCACCCATCACCCCCGGAGGGTGCCACCCCGAGGGGGTGAAAATGGGGTATGGACCATTTTCGAGAACGGTAAGGATTTCGACCGATTTGACGGCATGGGGGGGTGGCCCGCCCCAAATACCACCTAGAAACACCCCCACCCCCACCCATCACCCCCGGAGGGTGCCACCCCGAGGGGGTGAAAATAGGGTACGGACCATTTTCGAGAACGGTAAGGATTTCGACCGATTTGACGGCATGGGTGGGTGGCCCGCCCCAAATACTACCTAGAAACACCCCCACCCCCACCCATCACCCCCGGAGGGTGCCACCCCGAGGGGGTGAAAATGGGGTAAGGACCATTTTCGAGAACGGTAGGGATTTCGACCGATTTGACGGCATGGGTGGGTGGCCCGCCCCAAATACCACCTAGAAACACCCCCACCCCCACCAAATGGGGTGTGGACCATTTTCGAGAACGGTAAGGATTTCGACCGATTTGACGGCATGGGTGGGTGGCCCGCCCCAAATACCCTCCGGGGGTGATGGGTGGGGTGGGGGTGTTTCTAGGTGGTATTTGGGGCGGGCCACCCACCCATGCCGTCAAATCGGTCGAAATCCTTACCGTTCTCGAAAATGGTCCATACCCCATTTTCACCCCCTCGGGGTGGCACCCTCCGGGGGTGATGGGTGGGGGGGGTGGGGGTGTTTCTAGGTGGTATTTGGGGCGGGCCACCCACCCATGCCGTCAAATCGGTCGAAATCCTTACCGTTCTCGAAAATGGTCCATACCCCATTTTCACCCCCTCGGGGTGGCACCCTCCGGGGGTGATGGGTGGGGGGTGGGGGTGTTTCTAGGTGGTATTTGTGGCGGGCCACCCACCCATGCCGTCAAATCGGTCGAAATCCTTACCGTTCTCGAAAATGGTCCATACCCCATTTTCACCCCCTCGGGGTGGCACCCTCCGGGGGTGAAGGGTGGGGGGGTGGGGTGTTTCTAGGTGGTATTTGGGGCGGGCCACTCACCATGCCGTCAAATCGCTCGAAATCCTTACCGTTCTCGAAAATGGTCCATACCCCATTTTCACCCCCTCGGGGTGGCACCCTCCGGGGGTGATGGGTGGGGGTGGGGTGTTTCTAGGTGGTATTTGGGGCGGGCCACCCACCCATGCCGTCAAATCGGTCGAAATCCTTACCGTTCTCGAAAATGGTCCATACCCTATTTTCACCCCCTCGGGGTGGCACCCTCCGGGGGTGATGGTGGGGTGGGGGTGTTTCTAGGTAGTATTTGGGGCGGGCCACCCACCCATGCCGTCAAATCGGTCGAAATCCTTACCGTTCTCGAAAATGGTCCATACCCCATTTTCACCCCCTCGGGGTGGCACCCTCCGGGGTGATGGGTGGGGGTGGGGGTGTTTCTAGGTGGTATTTGGGGCGGGCCACCCACCCATGCCGTCAAATCGGTCGAAATCCCTACCGTTCTCGAAAATGGTCCATACCCCATTTTCACCCCCTCGGGGTGGCACCCTCCGGGGGTGATGGGTGGCGGTGGGGGTGTTTCTAGGTGGTATTTGGGGCGGGCCACCCACCCATGCCGTCAAATCGGTCGAAATCCTTACCGTTCTCGAAAATGGTCCATACCCCATTTTCACCCCCTCGGGGTGGCACCCTCCGGGGGTGATGGGTGGGGGTGTGGGTGTTTCTAGGTGGTATTTGGGGCGGGCCACCCACCCATGCCGTCAAATCGGTCGAAATCCTTACCGTTCTCGAAAATGGTCCATACCCCATTTTCACCCCCTCGGTGTGGCACCCTCCGGGGGTGATGGGTGGGGGTGGGGGTGGGGGTGGTATTTGGGGCGGGCCACCCACCCATGCCGTCAAATCGGTCGAAATCCTTACCGTTCTCGAAAATGGTCCACACCCCATTTTCACCCCCTCGGGGTGGCACCCTCCGGGGGTGATGGATGGGGGTGGGGGTGTTTCTAGGTGGTATTTGGGGCGGGCCACCCACCCATGCCGTCAAATCGGTCGAAATCCTTACCGTTCTCGAAAATGGTCCATGCCCCATTTTCACCCCCTCGGGGTGGCACCCTCCGGGGGTGATGGTGGGGGTGGTGGTGTTTCTAGGTGGTATTTGGGGCGGGCCACCCACCCATGCCGTCAAATCGGTCGAAATCGTTACCGTTCTCGAAAATGGTCCATACCCCATTTTCACCCCCTCGGGGTGGCACCCTCCGGGGGTGATGGGTGGGGGTTGGGGGTGTTTCTAGGTAGTATTTGGGGCGGGCCACCCACCCATGCCGTCAAATCGGTCGAAATTCTTACCGTTCTCGAAAATGGTCCATACCCCATTTTCACCCCCTCGGGGTGGCACCCTCCGGGGGTGATGGGTGGGGTGGGGTGTTTCTAGGTGGTATTTGGGGCGGGCCACCCACCTATGCCGTCAAATCGGTCGAAATCCTTACCGTGCTCGAAAATGGTCCATACCCCATTTTCACCCCCTCGGGGTGGCACCCTCCGGGGGTGATGGGTGGGGGGTGGGGTGGGGTGTTTCTAGGTGGTATTTGGGGCGGGCCACCCACCCATGCCGTCAAATCGGTCGAAATCCCTACCGTTCTCGAAAATGGTCCATACCCCATTTTCACCCCCTCGGGTGGCACCCTCCGGGGGTGATGGTGGGGGTGGGGGTGTTTCTAGGTGGTATTTGGGGCGGGCCACCCACCCATGCCGTCAAATCGGTCGAAATCCTTACCGTTCTCGAAAATGGTCCATACCCCTTTTTCACCCCCTCGGGGTGGCACCCTCCGGGGGTGATGGGTGGGGGTGGGGGTGTTTCTAGGTGGTATTTGGGGCGGGCCACCCACCCATGCCGTCAAATCGGTCGAAATCGTTACCGTTCTCGAAAATGGTCCATACCCCATTTTCACCCCCTCGGGGTGGCACCCCCCCCGGGGGTGATGGGTGGGGGGTCGGGGTGTTTCTAGGCGGTATTTGGGGCGGGCCACCCAACCATGCCGTCAAATCGGTCGAAAAGGACATTTTTGAAAATAAGGAATAAGGAATAGGGAATAAGTTCCAATTGTCATGTCGGTAATTAATTGCGATTAAGCGCTATGAGTTGCTTGAGAGTAAGTTTAACTACCCATATACCTAACTATTAGCATGACCGGGTGTATCTGCATTTGGCAAATTTAAACTAAATGTCCGATCAGAAAGACCCATATTATAAAGATACAACAACAACAACAACAACAATATTTCTTCAAAATAAGCTTTAGTTATCAGAATCGATTAACTGCAAAAAATAATGCTGACCACTGTCAACTATGGTATCAAATTTCCCAAAAACGTGTGATTTATAAACATTTTGTTCAAAAAAATATGGCCGTATAATTACTAAAATATCACGAAATTTTACCGTATTTACCACTTGTATTAGAGTTATCCATCTTCATCCGCAATTTTGACCGAAACCACCCTTTTGACGGCGTGTTTCTGGGCAGCAATCAATTGAAATAACAAATTTCAATAATCGATATTTGATCACACTTGAGCTTTGATGGGTTGGTTCCTCGACTCGACTCGACTCGACTAAACAGAAGGTAAAATACTGTCGCGAGTCACCCATTTTGATAAAGAATTTAGGCTAGTTCACAATCCCAACTATCCAAAGCAATGAAAACAAGGAGGTGATATGTCAATATGAGTTCAGTTTTAGTTATAGTTACACCTATTTATTCACCAGGGGTACATAGTTACATATAACCGTGAATTGCGCTTAATCTCAAATAATTATGCTTAAGTTCTATTGCTTAGCTGCAATTAATTATGAAATGTGAATTTGGCCTCTCATAGAAATGGAAATAAACATCTGCATATTTGACGGCTATGCTATAATATGTAATATTAGCGAAAATTCTCCGAAATATGGGTGGGTGCCTGTAGTTTAAAACATAAAAATAAAGGGGTGTATATATATATACCCGAAAAATGTAGTGAAAACTTTATACAATCGTAATCAAAACTCGGGTGGTGGGTCCCGAAAGTGGCCATAACGAAAAAGAACAGCCATGGGTCCCGATTTGTTTTTTCTTAAATTAATCGAATTTTAATTTTATTTTAAGTATCAAATTTCACGCTATATACTGGCTGAAATATCAAACTATTGGAAAATACATCTACACCTCCCACCATCAAAACAATCATGTTGCTACGGCCTTGGTCATGGAGGGCATTGTAATATTCTTTTTCTAACAATATTTCCATAAATAATTCTTTGGTTAATGACCTTACACGACACGATCTGAACGAATGTTATGAGAACAAATTGCAAACTGTACTCGGTTAACTAATCTTGATCAGTATACTATAGTTGCAACAGAAAAGCAGTTGGCCAAAAAATTGCCACTGTTAACGAAAGGCAGCCAACCAACTAATCCATTTCGACTCTTGATTGAACAACAAAAACTGTCCGCCGGGTCTGGTGGATTGCTACTAAATTCCGGGGTGTACAGGACTAACCGGACAGTATTTTCGAGGTGGTTACCTGTATCAAAAGATGAAATTTGGTATTTTTAGACAGTCCGTGAAAATACTCAATATATGCATTTTTGGGGGGAAAACATGCCTTTCGATTGGTATATAGGTTTTTGCGACAGCTGCCTGCGATGAATGTGAAAAGTATGATTTTCTGGGATATTTTGGGGAAGAAATCGTCTTGCGGCGATGATTAAATTACATTTTTTCCGCGATCGAACAACGACAACTGACTTAAATTGATCGTCGGTGTCCGAACATTAGCGAAGAAATATTCACTCACCTTCAGTTGGTCAGATATGCTATCCAAGCGTTTATTTTCCAAAAAAAACCGTCAAAAAATGTCAATAAATATTTGTCGACTGATATTTCTCCACCTCGAAATCTACGACTTCCGGTTTTGGTTCGAGTCCGTTGATACACTGTGGTTGTGCTTGGTCATATATCACAGATGATTTGGTATGATCAGGATGGAAGCTGTTGGATGGAGATACATAAATTTATCTGTAGTTTTTCTGTAGACTTTGGTCTTTAGCCGTCCATTATCTGATGTAACTGTGACGTCAAGAAAGTTCACTTTGTTTTCGGAATAGTCTATTGTGAATGTTATATCTGGGTGTCGATTGCTGAAGTCGTTGTGGAATGCATGTAGAGCTCTTTCCTACGCGTTGGGTGGGATCATTTGAAATGGATTCGTAGTAGTGCATGTCATCCAGTTGACACCTTACTTCCGCGTCATAGTCGTTGGTATTCATCACTACAGTGGCACCACCCAGATATAACATTCAAGTAATCAGTTAAAGACGAGAGGATCTACTAATTCTGCAATTGAACCAAAGCGACGTATCGAACACCAAGATACCTCTTTTGACAACATACAACCCTTCGCTATATAAACTAAAATTGATTGCAAAAGTTTACAAAAATCATCAACAGTGACAACAACCTGAAAGAAATCTGTCCGGATCTTCCTCTGATGTCATACAGACAACTGCCAAACCTCCGTCGGAGTTTCGTTATAACCACCAACAAAATGCAACCAAACATGGACGGGACTTATTAATGTGACAAGAGTAATTGCAAAACATGCCGTTCGATATCAACCACTGTGACGCCCCTTGTTAGGAGGAACGGTCATCATTACACCCCCAAAGGGATATGTCATACAATGTGATAGATGTCCAGGTACATACTAGGTAATTCGACATTATATTTCCAAAGACACACCAGTTTTCGTGTGTTTTCTTGACGCTAGTAAGGCGTTTGATCGGGTAAACCACAAAATGGTGCTGGAAATCCTGGATCAGAGATCTGTACCACCTGAACTCACCAGAATTCTTAATGATTGGTTTCATAACCAAACATATAACGTGCGCTGGGGACAATGTTTCTCAACTGGCTTCAAACCTAATAGTGGCGTTAGACAAGGTGGTATTTTGAGTCCCTACTTATTCAATGTATATACAAACTCGATCAGCGAGAGACTGAATGCATGCAATGTCGGTTGTGTTGTTGGAGACCATCAATCATTTATGTTATGCTGATGATATGTGCCTTATTGCCCCCTCGTTAGAGGGATTGAGACGTCTGTTGAGAATATGCGAAGAAGAAGCCTATAATATTGATTTGGCATACAATGCAAAGAAGACACAGGGGATGGCCTTTATCCCAAAATCCCTACCCATTAGGACATTTCCGAAACTCTTTCTGGTAGGAAATGAAATTAAATTCGTTTCCACCTTCAAATATCTGGGACATATTCTCAACAGCGATCTTTCTGATGACAATGATATAATGCGCCAATACAGATCAATTTGTTCCCGGTCAAATATTCTGATCAGGAAATTCTACAAATGTTCTTCTCATGTTAAAATGTACTTATTTCACATGTTTGTATCGCCTCTATACTGTGCTCACCTTTGGGTGAATTACACCAAACGTTGTTTTAATAAGTTAACAGTATGTTTTAATAATGCATATAGGAAGTTAATGGGATATGAAAGAGCGTGCAGTGCCAGTGGAATGTTTGTGAATGACAGAATGTGTTCGATTTCAGTGTTAGTGCGCAAGGGTGTGTATGGGTTCCGAGAGAGAACGTCTAATTCTACAAATAAGATACTATATGCCATTTATAATTCTGATTTGTTATTCAGCTCATACTTATTTCGTCATTGGAATAATCTACTTTATATGTAATCTTTAATATAATCTCTATTATAATGTTACATATGTATGCTAAATTGTGATATAATATATGGGCGCTTTATGCCTGATTCAAAATAAATAATAATATGTGGGAGAAACGGGATAATCGTTCAGGCAACATATGCGAGGAAATCAATTTTCTATAACATCACGGAACACTTTCCTGCCAGTCGGCGCACATTTCAACCTGCCCAACCATTCGTTGAACGATCTGATGGTTCGCGTATTAAGGGGCGGCTTGCCGGATGTCCGGGGGAGAAGAAAGGTGGATATGAGTTTAATATGCAACCTGGATGCGATCAGGGCGGGGCTCAACAGGGACGCCGGATTTCTATCCAGTTACGTTGGAATCCATGATTTTGCGGGAAACAATTCATGCATAGCATGATGACGCGACAGACAATGCCAACGATAACTATTCACATCACTTGATAAAGATCCCTAGAAGGATCGAAAGCTCGTGTATTGTGTAACATTTATATTTGCACAATAATATATCTCATGAGTCTAAAAAGGTGTTATTTTGCAGTTAATTTATACCCGGGATTTACTATTATCGTATACAGAAGACTATTTCTCAATATATCATGAACTCCTCTTTGATTAAAAACTATATTTATTGTTTGACAAGGGACGGGTGGGTAGACTGGCGGGCTATCCTAAACCTGTATAACATAGCCATTTATTTATGGATTTTGACAATTTTGCACTTATTTTTATATATAGCAATTTTAAGAATGTTAACGCTATAACTTCAACAAACATCCACCAATTTCATTCATTTTGGATATATGGATCTTTCACAACAATACCTTGATTGAGTTCAAAAACCAGGTTTATCCAATATTTATACCCCCACTTTCGAAGAAAATGGGGGGTATACTGGATTGACTGCGCCTGTCCGTCACACTTTCTCCCTACGTGTGTCCGTCCATCTGTCCGACCTCATAACATAACAACTATGAACCGATTTCAATAATATTTATATGCAATCTCCTTAGGACCGCCGCTCCGCATAATGCTAATTGTGGTGCAGTCCGACTTACTTTTTTTAAGTTACACCTTACTTTTTGACTTATTTTGACTTAGAAAATTCTGTCCGACTTAATAACTTTAACAAATATGAACCGATTTCAATAATTTTTGGTATACATGCTTCTCACAACTCTCTCTACATGATGTGGCTCAGGGTTGGCTCGGACTGTTTTTCCTAACATTATACTTCATTTTCGACTTATTTTGACTTAGAAAATTTTGGGATTTTTTTTGTGGATGCTATCAAGTTAGGATATTTTCCGGAAGTTTATTTGAATATGGGTTCGGAACAATGATTTTTACCACAGTTAAGTTGCGTATCATTTTCTACCCTTTTTTGGGTTTCTGCAATCATTCGAACAAATATGAACCAATTTGAATATTTTTTTCTGTACAAGCTTCTTGTGACACCATATCGATATTATTAATCCAAATTTTTCTTTAAAGTTAAAAATCTTTTTTGTTGGGTTTACGGACAATGCGGGTTGAATTTGCCACGGTGGGGGTATGCTAGCACGCGAGTGCACACCTCTTGTTTTTACCTGAGTTATGGCCCTTTGTTCTGAGTAATGATTCCTTTAGTTTGTCCATTTTTAGCTCAACTTTACAAAGTAATGTTTGAGCTATTGCCATGGGTTGGCGCCCATCTGTCCGTCCGTCTGTCAACAATTTTCTTCGGCACGCCCTCAGGCCCCATCCCTCATCCGATCTTCACCAAACTTCATATGTAGCTTCAGGGTGACCGATAGATGGGAGCTATCAATTTTTTCCAAAATTGATGAAAAACATGGACATCAGCAGCCATCTTGGATTTAAAATTTGAATCCATCATTACACCCTACAACCCATATTTATGGCCGGATCATTGATCATTTTGCAGGCACAATTGTGACCACCGGTAGATGGGAGCTATCAAATTTTCAATGAAAAACATGGCTGTCATCAGCCATCTTGGATTTTTGGATCTTAGATTTTTGAATGACTAAATACAGGCATACCATATAAGCCACATCCCTCATCCGATCATCACCAAACTTTATATGGATCTTTGGGGTGACCTATAGATGGGAGCCTCATATTTTTACCTAAATTTGTTGAAAACATGGGTGCCAGCGGCCATCTTGGAATTTACTCTTTGTATTACAAAATCCTTCGGCACACCATACAGGCCACATCTCTCTCATCCAATCGTCACCAAACTTCATATGGATCTTCGGGGTGACCTCTAGATGTGAGCCTCCTATTTTTACCAAAAATTATTAAAAAAAACATGGCTGCCAGCAGCCATCTTGGATTTTAAACCCATATTTATGGCCGGATCATTGATCATTTTGCAGGCACGATTGTGACCACCGGTTGATGGGAGCTATCAAATTTTCAATGAAAAACATGGCTGCCATCAGCCATCTTGGATTTTTGGATCTTAGATTTTTGAATGACTAAATACAGCATACCATATAGGCCACATCCCTCATCCGATCATCACCAAACTTTATATGGATCTTTGGGGTGACCTACAGATGAGAGCCTCCTATTTTTACCTAAATTTGTTGAAAACATGGGTGCCAGTGGCCATCTTGGAATTTACTCTTTGTATTACAAAATCCTTCGGCACACCCTACAGGCCACATCTCTCTCATCCAATCGTCACCAAACTCCATATGGATCTTCGGGGTGACCTCTAGATGGGAGCCTCCTATTTTTTTTAAGGACGACTAGCGCAGCAACATATGTGCAGGTCGTCCTTATACTAAGTTAGCTTTCGAACATGGGCGCCGCCATCTTGAATTAGGGGCACCGCCATCTTGGATTTGAGGGGCCGCCATCTTGAAACGTCATTGCAATTAAATTAAAACTACAAAATGTTACTTATCATATAGCCAACATAACAGTATTCATTGCGTTAAGGCATTACATGCTTTATTCTTTGAACAATAATCATTACTTAAATCATAAATATTGTCGACCGGACTCGGGTTGCTATGCCATTCGGGAAATGGTTGAAATTTACGTAAAACTGCAAATTTTCCTTAGCCACCTCGCGAAAACAACATAATTCATATCGTAAATATCTTGATCGTTTATTAGGCCTATATAACTAAATAAACTTTTCTTTAGTTTAGTAAATTAGTAGAAGCATGTTCACGTAAACTGTTAGGTTACGTCATATGTTGTATCCAAAGCGACGTCATATTGGCACGCGCATTTTCCCGCGAAAGTTATTGACGTTTTGACAGCGACGCGACATAGCACACAAAGCAGGCATACTGTTGGCATGGTTCGTATTTTAGGTTTGGTTGGGTTGACGTTTCATAGTGCATGGCTTTGAGTCCAAGGGTTGTGGAGGCGAGTACAACTAATATTTCATCCAAATTGAGAATGGGCATATACGTGCCAGTCAAAACATGGCTCCGAGGAGCCACGATCGAAAGGCTGGAAGATACATGTATGAGTACTATATGATAATTACGAGGTAGGCATACAGACCCAATCACAAGCAACCAACTTCGTGTACGTAATTGGTTATAAGAAATATTTATAGTTAATTAAAT
This sequence comes from Siphonodentalium dalli, assembly GCA_032622095.1. Classification (NCBI taxonomy): domain Eukaryota; kingdom Metazoa; phylum Mollusca; class Scaphopoda; order Gadilida; family Siphonodentaliidae; genus Siphonodentalium; species Siphonodentalium dalli. The sequence continues at coordinate 196,537,928 of CP136062.1, forward strand.
CTTGACGTTCATATAAGTCAACACATATTAGTCTGAGTAGTGCAGGTCGTGACTGCACGGTCGTCCTTTTTTACATGGATTTCAAAGCCATAATTTCTTGTTAAGGACGACCAGCTGGGCGCAGCCCAGCCGCATATATGTTGCTCAGCAACATATGCGCAGGTCGTCCTTATACTAAGTTCGCTTTCGAACATGGGCGCCGCCATCTTGAATTAGGGGCACCGCCATCTTGGATTTGAGGGGCCGCCATCTTGAAACATCATTGCAATTAAATTAAAACTACAAAATGTTACTTTTCATATAGCCAACATAACAGTATTCGTTGCGTTAAGGCATTACATGCTTTATTCTTTGAACAATAATCATTACTTAAATCATAAATATTGTCGACCGGACTCAGGTTGCTATGCCATTCGGGAAATGGCGGAAATTTACGTAAAACTGCAAATTTTCCTCAGTCACCTCGCGAAAACAACATAATTCATATCGTAAATATCTTGAACGTTTATTATATAACTAAATAAACTTTTCTTTGGTTTAGTAAATTAGTAGAAGCATGTTCACGTAAACTGTTAGGTTACAGTTTATGTTGTATGTTGTATCCAAAGCGACGTCATATTGGCACGCGCATTTTCCCGCGAAAGTTATTGACGTTTTGACAGCGACGCGACATAGCACACAAAACAGGCATAATGTTGGCATGGTTCGCATTAGGTTTGGTTGGGTTGACGTTGTTTCATAATGCATGGCTCCGAGTCCGCACTGGTATAATCAAACTGATCAAATCCCAACCTATAAAATCACTATAGAATTTGTACAGGTACAAACAAAACATGTTCTTGGAAATAGAATGTTCTAGCTTCCTTACTTGTATTCTAATGATTTGGTTTGTGATTTGAAACAAACAAACAACCCAAATTATGAGGGGGTAAACCCAAGTTCTCACTCATAATAACCCCAATTTCCAACCAAGGCCAAGGGTTGTGGAGGCGAGTACAACTAATATTTGGTCCAAATTGAGAATGGGCATATATATACGTGCCAGTCAAAAAATGGCTCCGAGGAGCCACGATCGAAAGGCTGGAAGATACATGTATGAGTACAATATGATAATTATGAGTTACAGACCCAATCCCCCTACCACAAGCAACCAACTTCGTGTACGTTATTGGTTATAAGAAATATTTATAGTTAATTCAATCTTGACGTTCATATAAGTCAACACATATTAGTCTGTGTAGTGCAGGTCGTGACTGCACGGTCGTCCTTTTTTACATGGATTTCAAAGCCATAATTTCTTGTTACCAAAATTTATTAAAAAACATGTCCACCAGCAGCCATCTTGGATTTTAAATTTGAATCCATTGGCACACCTCGCAGCCCACATTTATTAGCGAATTGATTTGAAAATTTACGGTTTTGTTTAGAATCACTCTAGATGGGAGCTATCAAATTTGAACAATTTTCTATGAAAAACATGGAAGCCGGTAGCCATCTTGGATTTTACTCTTTTCATGACGAAATCCTTTGGCACACCCTACATACCACATTCATCATCTGATGATTACCAAACTTCACATGGATCTTCGGGGTGACCTCTAGATATGAACCTCCTATTTTGACCATCTTGGAATTTACTCTCTGTATCAGGGGGGGGGGGGTCGGAAAAAAAATTCAGGCACGTATGGCATTTTTCCCCTTTCGATCATTTTTTTTACCCACCCACCCCCACCGCCAAATTTTTTTCGGTTTTCGGCAGTTTTTTCCGACCATTTTTTTACACCCACCCCCTCCTTTTAACACTAAAACAGAGATTTGCGGGGGGAATTCACTGTAAACAGGTGTATATGAATTTCTGTGCATACTATTTATCATGGATGTTAACATGGACATGTAAATAGGAATGAGTCATTTTGAGGTCATTCGGCCAAAAAAACATGGCTGCCAGCGGCCATCTTGGATTTCAAAATTTGCAACAAAATACAACACGATAACTGCCTGCAGTCAGTTTACAGTTAGAATTACATTATTTCTCTCATTCAAAGTGGGTTTGAAGCCCAACTTTAGTAGCGGCAAAAATTGCTTGTTGTATGCTTTGACCATCCACCCACCCCGGCATACGTGCCGGAATTTTTTTTTTCACCCCCCCCCCCCCCCCCCCCCCGTCTGTATGACTAAATCCTTTTAGTAGAGTCGCTTATGTCAGATTTTGGGCTCCCGTGGGAAATTCATGAACAAATATAGAGACCATGTTCACGAGCCAGTATATGGTCTCTACTTCAGAGTGGTCGCGACTGGGTGGTCTGATGACGTCACAAAGATGGCCGCCATGCTTATTTTTTTAAGTTCGCCATTGTTAGATTTCATGATAAAAATATAATTTTGATATAAAATAAATGACAATCCTTTTGTATCGTGTATGGTGTGACGCCATGTTATATTTTTATATAAAAATTTGTCCTCTCGATCAAAGATGGCCGCCAAAATGGCGACCGGAAGTGGGAAATTGATGATTTTCCATACATGTCGCCTTCATCATTTCCGATTGTATCGAACTGGTGACGATTAGGGAATATACTTCTCGTCATTCTCGATAACAACTCACTTAGGCATCACATTAGTTGATTTCTTGAATCATAACATTGATTGTCTTCTCAAAATGCGATGATTTAAAGGAATTGGTATGAATTTCGCCAAAATAAACTTTTTTATTTTCTAACTAAATCCTTATAGAAATTTAGAAATAATCGATAATGGAAATGAGTATGATCATTACATAAGATATTTACATCTAACTAGGTCCAGAAACTGTCAACTTAATCCAAGATGGCTTCCAAGATGGTGGCCAAAATACGATAATACGAAAAAAATTACCCTTTTTCATCCAATTACGTTTCTGTCACGTAGAAGGTGAATGTAGTATACTAATTTGCTTCTTCCAATTAAATATTCGCCATCTTACGGCACATTCATAGTAGTTGTCTTTCCGCAATGACTCAATATGCGAGTTCATATGACAATTATTGTCCAAATAAGCATCGTGAAAATTCGCCAAACATTATATTTGCACACGTCAAATAACATGTCCAAAACAGGAGAACGATATCTAGGCGTTAGATATATGAATGAATGTACTCCGATTTAGATTATCCGGAGTTATTAATATCTCATTGTAATCGAGATGGCCGCTAATGTGGCAGAAATGGCGAAATTTGACATTAAAATAGATATATTTCCGAAATATATCACAGCGTGCAAGAAAGGTACATACTCATATCATTATCATACATGGGCTTTCGGTGAGAAATATATAAAACTGAAAGATATGTTCAAGCACGTTAAGTGCCAAACTCGATTCTGATATTATATAAATAATTTAATAGAGACCTACGTGGTATGTGGAGATAATAGTGAAGTTTCCAACTTCAGGTGATGTCAGCTACCAAGGATCAAATCATACATGTAATCGCCATACGTTCTTGCATATCGATAACGATTGAGTTTATCTACTCGTATACTAAAAGGTCTAGAGACGGACTCAATCAGATTACTGTATATAGCTAACAGTAGCTGGCCTTTGAAGCCTGAAATTGAATATATAAACCAGGAGATCGCCCTGGGCATTGTTCAGATATTCTAGCTATACTTTATTCTTTTCCATTTCACCATGATACATGTATACCACCGGTATAGGCTTGGTAGATGAACGAGGTTGGATAGTCTGTCGAAGTTACACGGACGTTTTCTGACATAATATCCATAAATGTCTTCGTAAAATCAATCCTTGCATGGGTACTCTTGGCGATTGCAATGGAAAATCGACACAAAATGATCAGAAACCCCATTCTACCATTCTGGCAAACATATGTACAGGAAGAAATGTTGATGATTGCCTCATGCTTAGACTGCTTCTTGTTACCAGTTCATACTAAGTACCGCTACATTTCCACACGTGCATTACTATGACGACCAAGATGGGATCTTGACAAATTTGAACTAGAACTCAAGCAATATATTTACTTGTATTACAGCGATATTAGCATGTTTATGTATCACTACATGTATGTACAAATGTATATAATTAGTTTGTCTCCTATACAAGTAGCGCTAATGTGTATCCGGACCATAACACTATAGTTAGGTGGGGTGAATATAAAATGATTCCCGGAAATTACTCACATAAGCCTGCACAGTTGATGTCGAATCCGGTCCACGATTAAACGTATACTAATAGTTTTTGTATTATTCATGGAATAAATACTGTTTAAACTAAAGTCTATCTGATCAAACTGGATTGATTTTCACGTGAACATGTATGTAGCTCTGCGTACAATAGCCTCACCATGACCGTGTTCTGATGAAGTTAATCTATATATGCCACTTGGTTGGAGGGATTATGAAGATGCATGAATGCAGCATGATATATACAATTTATGGGATATAGCCAGACTGATCTGATAACTCCTAGTCGAATATAATTAGAACAGTTTGAGGCATTATGATATATATGGATCGGCCTATATAATATGATCTGAAAGATGCCATTATTATTATAGTGAACCATGGCCACCCCCGTAGTTACGCGTGCTAATTCAACTTCCTTCATTTCCACATTTCCTTTGGTTCATGATAACGTTACAACCAGAATCAACATGGCATGTCATGAGCTGTTATTAACTCCAAATATTACTTCACATTATGTTGTAAGAAGTTAGTGGACTGCGTTGCCCCATAATGTAATTCAGTATTGGACGTTTCACCCGTTTTCCTCCGTGTGTACGTACAGTTTGTCAAAACGCGGGAATTAGTATTATAATATGTATCGCCTGTCTATCTTTGGCTCGTATCTATTGCGCTTACAATTCACATACTTTCGTCATATAAGCTGCATGGTTGGATATGCAAAGCAGTTGCGCAGTCCCTGTTGATTTCGATAAACTTCAAAATAACCGCTAATCAAGTGCGACCGGCAGCACAGTCATAACCATTGCCCAGAACCACTTTCCTATTAAACTGATGTACAAACGTAATGCATTGTCTCGCTAAACTGTTCACATGCCTTAAGCATAGAAATCAATATGGGATATTAGTTTGCTGTATACTATCATGGTCCATACCAGCCTACCGTGTTCATGCCAAGCGCATTTCGTATATTGGGTGAATCACTTTGTGTGGCTACCACCAATTAACTGAACACGAGGAAAGCAAAGAACCAGACATACCACTTTGCTCGTTTGTGGGCATCCAACCATGGTGTATGGCAATGTTCATTTCAACTGAATAACATGTCCTGTGGGGTCACTAACTTTTCAAAACTCCACATTTGCAATGAAAGTGGTTGGACTACTTTGGTGAAAACAATCATCCAGATTTCAGAACCTGGTATATCACTTTAAGCTTGACACGGGACACTACCGCTTATACAGATATATTACCCACATATGGGTGTCTATTCTATTTTGATCTGTCGTGGTTATCAATACGATTAAAACCTGCTAAGTTCAGCTAAACGAGGTTCAAATGGTGTTACCATGCAAATTTAATTAAAGGTTACAGCGCAACCAACAGTGAGACAAACAAGCCAATTGACAGCCATTAATTCTACTATTATTTGTGTTTTATAAACAAGGATGTGTTGTTTCTTGCTTGCCAACATTCATGGTATAGCTGAGAAGTACAATCCCACGTCATAGCTATCACAATAAACAATTGCGTATTGCTACCTGCTATGATACACTATATGCATTTTCTACCGATATGTCACGACAACACTAATGATTAAATGCATCATCAATTACCACATTTGATATGGTAACCACCAATACTTCTCACTTAGAACTTTGGCTTAGGGTATAGCACAGAAGTCTAGACATTGGAATTGTAACACTTGCCCACCCCAAGCTAAGATGGCGGTCTAAGATACTTTCTAATTTCACATAGTGAGTTGGATTTTCTCTTCAACACCCTCCTCTCTTAATATCAGGAAATTTGAAGAAATGCCGCGTATGCCGTATAGGACATCGCTAATGTGTATAAGAAATTAAAGCTATGCGCATTTACTTAAAAGTAGCCGATTAACCTAATTCCCCAGATGGAATGCCAGGGCAACATTTGGTGATGTACCGTAACGAACACTGACTTTTGTATTTTGACTGCCATTTTGGTAGCCACCTTGGATGAAAATGAACAGTTTTGTTGACGTGTGATAATAATTCCGTATGTGGCACGAATACTTCTTTCCCATCACTTAATGCCGCTCATTTCTTTAAATATATTGCTACAATATCGGAATAAATTTTTGACAAGATGCTATAATTCGATTGTCTAATGTGGATTTTTGACAGATCAAACATGTTTTGTACAATACAATTGGTCACCACATTGCTAAGGCAATAATTAAACACATAATTGTCACAATCGCAGTCGATACCAAACGGAAGGTCATTTACATGAGATTCTTGAAAATCGCAATATTGTTGATTTTTTAGTGCCATTTTGGCAGCCATCTTTGACTGGAATAACATTTTCCCATGAAATTTGGTACTGTACTTCGAGAACTACTATTGATGATTTGCCCTAACTGAAAAGAATGTATAACAATTAAGAAATATGCGCTGAATTCGTCAGTTCTTATGACAACCCTACATCTGAACTGAACTGACAATGACGTCATCTTTGTGACGTCATAATTCTCTCCAGTCGCGGACCCATGAAGTCTAACAAACTTTTTCCGACAAAGTAAGTGATACCCTATCATAATATCATAGTCTCTACATTTGTTCAAAAAATTCCCACGAAAGTACATAAGCGACTCTACTCTACAGACCATATCCCTCATCTGATCATTACCAACCTTCATATGGATCTTCAGGTTGCCCTCTAGATGGAGCCTCCTATTTTGACCGAAATTTGTTAAAAAACATGGCCGCCAGCAGCTATCTTGGATTTCAAATTTGAATCCATCGGCACAGCCCACATTTATTGGAGAATAATTTTGAAAATTTACAGGCATGTTTAGAGTTACCTCTAGATTGGAGCTATAAAATTTTAACAATTTTCAATGAAAAATGTGGCCACCAGCAGCCATCTTGGATTTTATTCTTTGCATGACTATATTCTTTGGCACACCCTACAGGCCACATCTCTTCCGATCATCACCAAACTTCATATGGACCTTCGAGTGACCTCTGTCTCACGCCGATCGAAACAACTTGATAATTTCTGACGTTCTGTTATGTGACCTACTGTAACGAACCAATAATTAAAATTGATTTGCCTCGACAGTTATCGATTGATTTGAATTTGATAAACTGGACATATTTATAACTATGAATTCAATGGAAACTCAAATGGTTTCGATGACTTGAATGTGTTCATAGTAAACACGCATAGTAAACACGCCAATGTATAAGTGTGTTGGGCATTCACTTTTTATACATAGAACAATTTTTATAACCCATTTCTATCTCTTCTCATTTCCATCTTCAACTCACCTATTTATACCCCCCACAACGAAGTTAGGGGGGTATACTGGAGTCAGCTTGTCCGTTGTCCGTCCGTCTGTGGACACAAATTTGTCCGGAGTTTTTCTCAGTAGTTTTGTAATCAATTTCCGAGAAACTTGGCACAGACATCAACCACCATGGGAACCTGTGCACCTGCGATTATGACGTCTGTCGGACATTTTTTGGTGGAGTTATCCCCCCTTTTTCGACTTAGAAAATTTTCGCAACATGTATACTTTTGTCCGATCTTTTATTCCTACATTTTTAGGTCAATGTTTTTTAATCTTGGCAGATATTTAGTACCATGGGAACCTGTGCACCTGCGATTATTATGTCTGTCTGACATTTTTTGTGTGGAGTTGTTCCCCTTTTTCGACTTAGAAATTTTTTTGCAACATGTATAATTTTGTCCATTATTTTAACTAAATGTTTACTGACATGTGAAACATCTTAGTATTTTAAAAACATGGGGGTATCCGTAGTCCCATTGGGACAGTCACACCTCTAGTTATTGTCATTTCTATCTCTCATCTTTCACTTGCCATTCTCACACATACATTCACTATAGCTACCTCTTAATTTGCACTTCTTATCTGCCTATTTGTTCCAACCTTTGCTTTCTCTTTTGCTAGCCTAAATCAATTTTAGTGTTCTTTTAGTTATTCTTACTGCTAAGGTTATTTTGTAATGTGTTTGGTATATGTATTTGTTTGTCAAGCATATATATATATATATATATATATATAGTTTAATTAGTTGAAAATATTTTGATTTATGTCGCATGTATATGGTCATGTATTCATCTATATATTTGTGAGATGTCACATGCATATGGACAGGTTCTATATGTACTGTATATGTGCAGGTCATACACAGAACGACACGATGTGTAAATGGGTTTGTTGATACGGCACGAGTGCAGTTGCGGAAGGATAGAACGAGAGGCGTTTGCGCCTCGAGTTCTATCCTTCCGCGACAGCATGAGTGCCGTATCGACAAACCCATTTACACATCGTGTCGTTCTGTGTTTATTACACGCTTCGCGTCCTATAATCCGTGCATTAAAAATACAAGATTAGAAGGTTTATTTAGGCACATACAGGGCGTGTTTGTCACGTGTGATGATTCTTTTATTTAAATAGTTCCAGTTTCATGGTTGAGGCGAACGTCATGTACGTCATTTTACGTCAACGAGATGCGTCTGGAACGGAACTTACGTTCCATACGGATTTGTAAATATGGAACAGCAATAACACTGTACATCTAGGAACAAGCGTGTAATAAACACGCGTACGGACGCGATATGTATATTTTTTCACATTTATAATGGATGTATAACGGCATCGGACTGATAATTTGTAATCTATGTTCCAGTTTGAAATAAAGCATATTGACCAACCATGGCGTGGTTTCTCCTGACTCTATCCTAGCAATACAACCTTTAGATGGGAGCCTCCTATTTCGACCGAATTTCGTTGAAAAACATGGCCACCAGCAGCCATCTTGGATTTCAAATTTGAATCTATCGGCACACCCTGCAGCCCACAGTTATTGGTGAAATGTTTCAAATGAAAATAACTTTGACTACACAATACAAGACCTTTACTGTAACTTTGTGGCTTTCCTTCTTCTTCATCATTCTGTTCGTTGCTCAGCAAAAAATAAACTCCTTCCCAAGTTGAGCTACAGTGTCATTGACACTTTCATTAATGATGTTTGGTCAGACAGATTCACTCTTATGGGCAAACAACTTGACAACCTGGTTTGTATCTCACACTATGTGAAATGTCACACTATGGAATGATAGACCAGCTCTGCTGTAGAATGTTTGTACATCCTCATGAATATCTCAACCATGGGTCACTGAAACTCAATGTTATTGGATACAGATATTTAACACTGAAACTCAATGTTATTGGATACAGATATTTAACACTGAAACTCAATGTTATTGGATACAGATATTTAACACTGAAACTCAATGTTATTGGATACAGATATTTAACACTGAAACTCAATGTTATTGGATACAGATATTTAACACTGAAACTCAATGTTATTGGATACAGATATTTAACACTGAAACTCAATGTTATTGGATACAGATATTTAACACTGAAACTCAATGTTATTGGATACAGATATTTAACACTGAAACTCAATGTTATTGAATACAGATATTTAACACTGAAACTCAATGTTTTTGGATACAGATATTTAACACTGAAACTCAATGTTATTGGATAGATATTTAACACTGAAGCTCAATGTTATTGGATAGATATTTAACACTGAAACTCAATGTTTTTGGATACAGATATTTAACACTGAAACTCAATGTTTTTGGATACAGATATTTAACACTGAAACTCAATGTTATTGGATACAGATATTTAACACTGAAACTCAATGTTTTTGGATACAGATATTTAACACTGAAACTCAATGTTTTTGGATACAGATATTTAACACTGAAACTCAATGTTTTGGATACAGCTATTTAACAATGAAACTCAATGTTTTTGGATACAGATATTTAACACTGAAACTGAATGTTTTTGGATACAGATATTTAACACTGAAACTGAATGTTTTTGGATACAGATATTTAACACTGAAACTCAATGTTATTGGATACAGATATTTAAAACTGAAACTCAATGTTTTTGGATACAGATATTTAACACTGAAACTCAATGTTATTTAATAGAGATATTTAACACTGAAACTCAATGTTATTGGATACAGATATTTAACACTGAAACTCAATGTTTTTGGATACAGTTATTTAACACTGAAACTCAATGTTATTGGATACAGATATTTAACACTGAAACTCAATGTTTTTGGATACAGATATTTAACACTGAAACTCAATGTTTTTGGATACAGATATATAACACTGAAACTCAATGTTATTGGATACAGATATTTAACACTGAAACTCAATGTTATTGGATACAGATATTTAACACTGAAACTCAATGTTTTTGGATACAGATATTTAACACTGAAACTCAATGTTATTGGATACAGATATTTAACACTGAAACTCAATGTTTTTGGATACAGATATTTAACACTGAAACTCAATGTTTTTGGATACAGATATTTAACAATGAAACTCAATGTTATTGGATACAGATATTTAACACTGAAACTCAATGTTTTTGGATACAGATATTTAACACTGAAACTCAATGTTTTTGGATACATATATTTAACACTGAAACTCAATGTTTTTGGATACATATATTTAACACTGAAACTCAATGTTATTGGATACAGATGTTTAACACTGAATCTCAATGTTATTGGATACAGATATTTAACACTGAAACTCAATGTTATTGGATACAGATATTTAACACTGAAACTCAATGTTATTGGATACAGATATTTAACACTGAAACTCAATGTTATTGGATACAGATATTTAACACTGAAACTCAATGTTATTGGATACAGATATTTAACACTGAAACTCAATGTTATTGGATACATATATTTAACACTGAAACTCAATTTTATTGGATACAGATATTTAACACTGAAACTCAATGTTTTTGGATACAGATATTTAACACTGAAACTCAATGTTATTGGATACAGATATTTAACACTGAAACTCAATGTTATTGGATACAGATATTTAACACTGAAACTCAATGTTATTGGATACAGATATTTAACACTGAAACTCAATGTTATTGGATACAGATATTTAACACTGAAACTCAATGTTATTGGATACAGATATTTAACAATGAAACTCAATGTTATTGGTTACAGATATTTAACAATGAAACTCAATGTTATTGGATACAGATATTTAACACTGAAACTCAATGTTATTGGATACAGATATTTAACACTGAAACTCAATGTTATTGGATACAGATATTTAACACTGAAACTCAATGTTATTGAATACAGATATTTAACACTGAAACTCAATGTTATTGGATACAGATATTTAACACTGAAACTCAATGTTGTTGGATACAGATATTTAACACTGAAACTCAATGTTTTTGGATACAGATATTTAACACTGAAACTCAATGTTTTTGGATACATATATTTAACACTGAAACTCAATGTTTTTGGATACAGATATTTAACACTGAAACTCAATGTTATTGGCTACAGATATTTAACACTGAATCTCAATGTTATTGGATACAGATATTTAACACTGAATCTCAATGTTATTGGATACAGATATTTAACACTGAAACTCAATGTTGTTGGATACAGATATTTAACACTGAAACTCAATGTTATTGGATACAGATATTTAACACTGAAACTCAATGTTATTGGATACAGATATTTAACACTGAAACTCAATGTTATTGGATACAGATATTTAACACTGAAACTCAATGTTATTGGATACAGATATTTAACACTGAAACTCAATGTTTTTGGATACAGATATTTAACACTGAAACTCAATGTTATTGGATACAGATATTTAACACTGAAACTCAATGTTATTGGATACAGATATTTAACACTGAAACTCAATGTTTTTGGATACAGATATTTAACACTGAAACTCAATGTTATTGGATACAGATATTTAACACTGAAACTCAATGTTATTGGATACAGATATTTAACAATGAAACTCAATGTTATTGGATACAGATATTTAACAATGAAACTCAATGTTATTGGATACAGATATTTAACACTGAAACTCAATGTTATTGGATACAGATATTTAACACTGAAACTCAATGTTATTGGATACAGATATTTAACTCTGAAACTCAATGTTATTGGATACAGATATTTAACACTGAAACTCAATGTTATTGGATACAGATATTTAACACTGAAACTCAATGTTATTGGATACAGATATTTAACACTGAAACTCAATGTTTTTGGATACAGACATTTAACACTGAAACCTCAATGTTATTGGATACAGATATTTAACACTGAAACTCAATGTTATTGGATACAGATATTTAACACAGGAACAGCTTTAAAAAACTAAAAGAACCCATTGATGTGATCTCCACATTCACATGCTGAATAAAATAAAGTCTGTGCTTAAGTTCAGCTTAACCATTTCTATACTAACTGGATTCTCCCACTTAGCTTTAAAGGTATACATTGAAATGGTCTATTTTCCATTTGGATTGCTGTTCTGATAATAAAAGCAGATGACAGACATGCGAAAAGATGAAAAGATAATACAAGAAAAACGGACTATGGTGATATTACAAACTGAGTCAAAAAAAGATTTTGGGTATTAAATGCTATCTTGATGTAGCAGTATGTATTTTCTCCATAAAATCGATCCTCAGTTTCTATATTTAAAACATTGAACATCAGCTTCCCATTAATAATGCATTCTCTATGAAAATTGAATGTTGTGTTGTCTATAGTGAGCGCTGATTCATTTTTTTTGCTGGCTGCCAATAGAAACTCACCACCCGACTTCCTGATTTCGAACTGCGCAGTCTTTCCTTCACCCATAAATCTGACTTTGTGATATAGTCTAGACACTAAAATGACGATACAAGTCAATAAACCACTAATACAATGTGAGACTATTCAAGTATTTAGTAGAAGTAATCAAACTGTAATCATGGGTACAGGTACAATTGAATGTAAACGATTTCGAATGTAATCGATTACGATTACTTGTAATAAAAAATTGTCATGATTACTGATTACAGGCGATTATTCCAAATTCAGTAATCGATTACTTTGATTATGATTACCCCAACTCTGAAACTAACTACTCCCTATTTCGTCTCAGATCAATCTCTGATTGTGGCTAATACTTCCAAGAAAGAATTGGATGGCAACATCATACAGATAGCTCCAGTTCCATTATCTGACTGCCTTTTGGTGAGGCACCTCAACACTGTCACAACCAGAGATGGCATAGAGTGTTATTTCGAGAACACCAAGAGATGTGGTGGCAATGGTGTTAGAGATGTGAACAGAAATACTGATGACAATACAGCTTTTGTCTACTATGAAAAGGTGGAAGGTAAGCGAGGGTCTGTGCTGACCCTGAATTTATGTTTTCCAAATGTTCTGCCAAATAAAAATATTTTTGGCCAAATTCTTTCAGAAATGGGCAAATTATGTCGGATTGAAATTTATTCTCATATGCAATCATATTGACTGCATATTGGTAGCAGTATTAACTCACCTAACCTGTATTATTCGCTACTACAAAACTGGTATGAGGTTTCGGTGACAATGATGCTTTAGTGTCCAATTTCTTGATAAATAGTATCTACTTTCTTGTGGAGTTGAAAACTCACTTGCCAATTCTTTTGTCAAATGATTTGTATACGCCCTTTTGAAAAAAAGGTTGTTTTATGTAATCAGTCCGTCCGTCCGTTAACATTTTTGGTTTCTGACTGATAAATCTTGTTTTTATCATTTGATCTTAACCAAAGCTGATATGTGTGTTTCCCAGTTAAAAATACAAGGCAAGTTCGAATATGGGTTATGTCCAAATATTTTCACATGATTTACGGCCCTTTTTCGACTTTGAATTTGACTGCATTTTGGCATTTAAATAGGGGTATATCAAATATTCTCTAGTGATGTTCCGATAATGGCCGATAATAGCCCATCAGATATTAATCGTACCTCGCAGTTGAACATCAGCTTTTACCGATTGTCAAAGCAAACAAAAACGTTCTAGTATCTGCATGCAATATGCACGCTTTAATAAATGTACGCAATACAACTGGAGTATTGAATGTAAAACGCAGTTGTTATGACAGCCTAAAAAGAAGCTATTGGCATCGTCCAAACAGTCTGGTATGATTATATATAAGCATGGCAATACACCTGCCCAACATATCCTGTGTAATATGAAGTTATTGGTTCAATCGCGTGGACACGGAAATAGATTCAAAGAAAGCTTTAAACAGCTGACCTCATTACAATATAGTTTCCTGTTGAGCATGTGCCATGCTGTGACGTCACATACTATGTCCATAATTTGAAGCACACACTAAATGCATTAGTACAGTCGCAATCATAACTGTCTTCAATAATGACCAATTGACGTTTTTGTCTGTAGGGGTAAATATGGTGAAGTATAGTTCCAAATTGCACTTGTTTTTTCTGCTCTGCGAATCACCATTGTTATAGTGATGCTCTCATTACAAGTTACGGCATACGCAATGATATATGCTTAGCTCCAATTTGAATTTTCGGTCTCACGAAACAAAATTGAGTAGGCGGAACAGTTGTTAATAGATAAAAGGTGTGACCAATGGGAATTTGGGAAATTTCAGACAAATATGACAGCAATTATTATCCATCAATCTAAATTTAATTAATAATCATCGCCATTCTATACACTGTCGCAACTTACAAGTATTCAATTTAACACCGCTTTTAAGTGTTCCCCCGCACGGTCATAACGTTACTCTGAGTTCGCACCTTTGATCTCTTTGTCAAACAACTACCGGTATACATCAAAGGCAGCGCACAACTGATGTCGGCCAAAATATCTTTGCGACAGTGTGTATATATTTCTTTGATGTATTTGGCTTTGAAACTAAACCGAGATAGGGAGTGCAATGATTATATATAGGTCCATTATGGGAACAAACGCACAATATATATAAACATCGGATTCGGGAATCGGTCGATTGTGCCTCCAGTTTTCGGAAATCGGTCCGATGTGCTTTTTCTTTATCGGAACATCACTAATATTCTCTGTAAGCTCAAATTGTTATTGTATTTTGCAGTAGTACAATTCAAAATGGCTAAAGGACATATTTTGCGATGCTCTTGTTGCCAAATGTGAATTATTCTTGCCTTTAGCAAATACGGCAAGCAGCTGCATGAAACTTGGGTAAGACCAACATATACAAATTGTTTGATTGTCATCCTATTGTGACCATATTTTTTCAGCCAGTCATTAAAATGTAATTGTTTGCTTTTTATGTAAATTTGTTCTGAACTATTATAGACATTTTTTCAAGAACTCATTAGTCTCTCGAATTTGATTAACTTTGGCAGTTTAAAAGCATATGGTATCATTACATATCATACTGATGCAATTTCCGAACTAGCCCTGACTATGTTAGCAAGTATAACATAAGATTCACTGACCCACCCCAATAAAAAGAGTGATGAGAATCAAGTACTTCCTTGTTAGTATCTGGTAGGTTTTGATATGAAGATGATAAATGGACTCCAGATATGTAGTAATAACAGTATTTATTGTTGAATCCAAACTTAGATAATATCAGGTACAAAAGTATTGAACAGTCTATCGGGTGCCGATGATATGGAATATAATCTGGGTAGGGCCTGACGAAGCTTCGAGATTCGATTCGATTTCGAATCTTACGTTCTGAGTCGATTCGATTTGAAAGCAGTCGTGTAATTCGGGATATTTCGAATCGTTGTATACAAGTCCTTTATCACCAGGAATAGACTGCATTATATATACAAAACATTCATTATATCCCAAATACTTAACCTAAGCTCCTTCCGCGACCATCTGGGACATCCGTGGTCAATGTGTATAGGGTAAGTTGTCCAATAGCCCACTGCTCATATATATATTGGCCTCCCAGTCCCAGCGCTGGCTACTCGTGGCAGGTCGGTGGGTTATTCGTGCAAACTGCTGGTATCATAGTGGTATGTCTGTGATGGTACGCATGTTCATCGCGGTTGCCATAATAGTAGCGCACACAGGTTTCCTCCACCACATAAAACCAGCAATGTCGCGATTTTGCCCAGCAGCGGAAGCGAGTGAATTTCTTTTGGGACATATCTGCATGTCGGTATTTTACATTCTTACCAGAAAAGTCAATATTGTGTTACCCAGCTCAATCAAATAATATATTTTTTTAAATTTAAAACTTAACACGATATAAATATATTAAATAAACATTTTTTTTATCCAAATCCGATCAACATCTTTATACAGCATATGTTATCCGCGAAATGGAATAATGTTGACCATTTAGCTTTCATGACAACTCAATTGATCCGATGGACAGGCCCAAGTTGGAATACTATACATAGTTCCTGTAATCCCGTTTGCGTATGCGCCATTCCCAAGTTAAGATGCGCAATTTTGATATCACGGTGCCTGCTGTGCGCGACAGGTAAAGCTTATATGCACAGACGAGTTCCGTTTGCAATGACTCGAATCAGAATCCATTGACTCCAAAGTTCCAAACTGCTTACTTTCACGAACTTCATGCATATTGTCACAAAATATGAAATGATGTCGTGCCATTACCATTAAACTGTTTAAAACTGTGATTAAATACTGTTCATAACATGTCGTAGAAATTAAGTTTCTCCTTTCGTAATCTGAGTTATCTCACTGAAGTTATAAAATCATCGGACATTTGCCCCCCTTTTTGCTCGTATCTCCCACTGATCAGTACCGCCAATCTACTAAAGTGTTTGAAAAAGATTCGATTCGAGATTCGATTCGATTTTGAATCATTATCATGATTCGATTCGAGATTCGATTCGATGTTGAAATTGCCGATTCGTCGGGCCCTAAATCTGGGTGCCGTGAAGAGAGAATAAGAACCGGGTGCCGTGAAGAGTGAAGTCTAAAGATGAATTTGTTCAGGTATCCGTGGCTCCTTGAATTCCTTGAAACTCCTTGATTTGGAAAATCAATTTTCCAGGGCCCTTGAAACCCTTGAATTGAATGCCCACCCCTTGAAAACCCTCGAATCCCGTGTAGCCCTAAAACCCAGGTATATCGATTCATCGGGAAATAAATATAGATAGTTTAGTTCCGAACGCGTTGTTGGTATATGGGAAGTAACTCCATTTTGAATTTCCCCTGGCGGCAATTCTCTCGAGTCAATTGTAATTGAGTGACCCCCCCCCCCCCCCCCCACCAATGAAGCGTGGTATTGTTGTTGGTATATGGGACGTAACTCCATTTCCCGCCAACACCAATTCTCTCGAGTCTATTTCAATAATGTGATCCCCCATGAAGCATCATAAAATTTGAACACGACAAAAAAAAAGTTCCGAGCTTTTCAAACTCAGGTACCGTAATTAGTATATTTTTATTGTATCGGATTAAGGTATTTTGTATATTATATAGAAATTCAACATTAGAAACCCGTGTTTTACATCAAAACGTACAAATCAACAAAAACGAAACGAAAAAATCACATCCGATGTACTATTTAAATGTTCCCATTAAATTATGGTAATGCATTTACCCATAAAGGCCTAAAAAGCCCAAAATGCTAAAATTATGGTGGAAAACGTGGTATCACATGTAATGTTCAACAGTTGGTTCCTGGAAACTCCTTGAAAATTGTTGGGTCAGTCCTTAAAAATCCTTGAATTGACTACTGGAACCTCCTTGAAACTCCTTGAATTCATTCACCAGAAATGGGCAGATACCCTGTTTGTTTCCCCTACATGCTGAGAATGTGATTTGGGGGGCTATTAAACCCCGGGATGGTTGAATAGACTGAGAGGTCCACTCCTTCACCCCTCATTTTTAGAGCTTTATTATATAATCAAACATAAAAAAAAAACTCTTTTTTTGGGTCTTCAATTTCTTCTTTCTAGTGGTGGTGGATGTTTTGAACAGGTGACCTGAATCTGGCCCTGTGAAGTTTTGACAGTCACTATTCCAGATGTTCGTTCATACTGGTCTGTCCCTTTGTAGAACTGGCGATCCCTCAGCAGGAAGAATTTGTATTTGTTTAGGTGATATGTCTTTCCTGCTGAGTGGTGTGTACATATCGCTGTCTTGATTCTGTTTCTTTCTCTTTCTATCCAAATCCGGTCTTTGCTCGACAACGCCGGCCTCTCTTCTTACTTCGGCGTCGCATGGGCGGAGGTTGTGGTTTCCGTCCTTGGTGGAGTCTGACTTGGTGGAGTTGTCATCTCCACATTGAAGACGGCGGCGGGGACTTCCGGAATGGCTTCGGCGTCCCTGTTGCCGCTGTCCACGTCGATAGCAGGGACAACCGGGGTGACATCAGCGTCCCTGCTCCGTCTGGTGGTGACATCATCTTCTGCCAGCTGATGATGCTGCTGAGAGGCCAAGTGGGGGGAACTGGGTGTCTCTCAGTTCTCCCTCTTCTCCACTTGGCCCTCCTATCGGCTTCCCTGCGGCGCTTCGACAGGGTCTTCATCTTTCTCCTCCCGGACTGTTTCTTCTGGCTAGCCCCTACCAAGCCACGGCCAGTGGATGGTTCCACTGGGGTGCAGTGGATGGTTCCACTGGGGTGACTTGGTAATCCAAAATCACCTGCAGCCGGCTCGCGTTAGAGATGCAAAGTCCATCCAACACGATGGGACGACTGCAGATAACTCAGCACGAGGCAGACTTGGCGGGGGATTAGTTCCATTCTGCCAAGTCCGACAGAAATTTTCACGGATCGCTCACAGCTTAGCGCGGAGTACGCATAAATACGACTATCCACCCAGCGATCCGGAGACAAAGTCCTAATGATTTACATTTAGAGGTTTTGATATATATATACAACTTAGTAAAACAAAGAATTGTGAATGCCTAAAGCATAGTAATTAACGGCAGGACTTGCCACCTGGACATATAGAATAATAGGTGTAAAGATTTATGTCAGTAGATGAGAATTATATGAAGCTTAATTGGAGAATTAGCAATTAACGTGGCAAGCCTTTGTTAAGATGATAAAGATGAAGAACAATTGCTCAAGGCATGATTGATTGAAAGTATTAAACAGATTAGAGAAGAAATGACTTTGAATTAAAGTAAATAAGAAATAGTTTGAATGGGGGAAATAAAGCTTGGTGCAGATACATGTATATTAGTCTGTCCCTTTAGTGGAGTGGACAGAACCGATTTCAGAAAGTTTAGTCCATCGGGACCACACACAAGCTTGCGATACATCATTTTGAAGGTTATGACATTCCGCAGCGGGTAGGACCCGGTGTGAAATATACAAATGATGCAAAAGATGATTTTTAGAGGATTAAGTGCCAAAATTCAGCAAAAATCCCTGTTTTTGTAAAATGCGGCAAAATGAGAAATATAAGTATAGAAACACGAACATTTTGCGCTTAAATATTGTAGTCTACATACCACTAGATATTTACAATGATAGTGTTACGATTTCTCTGATATAACGAAAATTTGTTGTAGATTTATTGGAAAAATAGACAAAACAGCGCAATTTTTCAATTTTTGTGCCTCACTTAATGGGCGATAGATCAATATTGTTTTGACCAGGGATATCGTATATAGTCTAGAAATGTGCGGATATATATACAGCATACGACAATATGCTGAATATGTCATTATATTTAACACGTGTTGTGTTATGTAAGATTATTTCAACCCTCACCCCAAAATTCAGCAAAAAGTCATTGTTTTAGGGAAATTCGGTACAAATGAATACAAAAGCACAGGTATTCGGGATATTTTTGTGCTAAGATATAGCAGGTTACATACTTATAAACACAAAGTATTTAAATGCCATGATTTCGGTGATATATGTAAAACTTTCTTAAATTTACTTGGAAAATAGACAAAAAAATCATTCATTTTCAGTTGTTTCGCCCCTCTTAATAGGCGATTATTCAATATTGCATTGAATGGAGATCCCGTATATAATCTAGACACTTGTAGAAATATATACCGCATATGATTGTAGGATAAAGATGTCATTCTTTGTAATAGGTGATATGTGGTGGTAGATTGTGTCACCACCACCCCAAAATTCAGAAAAAAAATCAGTTTTAGAAATTTAGGTATGGCAGAATACAAAAGCACAACAACTCTGATTATTTTGTGCTATTATATTGCAGTCTACCCACTTCGAGATTGTGATAATGCCATGGTATCATTTACAGATGTCACTATTTCTGAGTGTTCTGGTGAATGTAGACCGAAAATCATGAAATTTAAACTTGTTTTGCCCCTCTACATGGGTGATAATTCAATTCCATTTTGAACAATGATCTAGGACAAACTCTCAAGAGTTGACGAGACACATAATGTATATGAATGTTGTCGGATTGTATCATCTGCTGTCGCATTTGTTTGGTTACGTTATTGCACCCCTCACCCCAATAATACAATACATCGCAAGATGAGACAAACACGGAATATTCCTATATATATTCATGCATTATACACATACCTTATCAAGCTGAGGCGTTTGCTAGTTACTTGAGTTGAAGAAATTACATCATTGTATATGTTTGCTTCGCATAATATAGCTTCACAGTTGTATAAGATTATACGTATTGGGAGGTTTAGTGATTGTTAATAGCCAGGTTCAGCCACACGTCATGTAACTTGTAACGTGTGTTGCCATTGCCAACAAAATCACCTGACTCACATAACCATTCCGCCTACACGTACACCGTCAAACAACCGTTTAGACGTTTTGTGTCAAATGTGCAGCATCGCGAAATGTTTATCCGAGAGGTGTCCAATCTTTATGTCAATCGACGAACCTGTGCTTACTGAACTTTTGTTAAATTCTTCAGCAGTGGTGACCACGCTGTTACTTTTCCCAAAAGGGTTGTTGGTACGACTTCCTTTACATATTGTAGGTCGTCTGCACCATGGAACCTTACTTGTTTCCTCGCGATTGTTTCTCCCGACATTTTTCGTCGCTTATGTGCAAATGAATATATAAGATGTTCTATAGTGAGCAGCCAATGTGACTGCGCGGAAAAATTATATTTCGATTGAAGCCAAGTTATCGAGGGTGCATGTACTGTGGATTGCTTGCGTCTACCACCGGATTATAGTTTACACGTTATGTTACAAGTTGGGCCGATATATCAAAACTTGTAGCTTTTAAAACACATTAATTTTCTCGCCAAGTGCATATATCTATAGCAATACTAGAATAACACACGTTACAAGTTACATGTACGTGTGGTTGAACCTGGATATTATGTGTATAGTGAACATGCAGTGAAATATCATAACGGAAAACTGCCAACACAGCGAAAGATAACTTATGGCAGTCATGCATGGTAATGCATTGCGCAAAAAAACCACTGGGTTCCTGTTTCCACCAAAACAGAGACAGTCTATATTTTAGTATGATTTCGGGAAATGGAAATTTCAGCATATCTATTGCTATGGCACTATGGTATGTTTATGAAATAAAATTGGTGTTTCAAATATAAATATGGCAGCCAAAATGGTACCAAAAAATAAAACAATTGGCAGTAATTCGCATATCCCCTGTGGCGTTCTTGCTATTTGGAAAATATGGCTGTCTGTGAATCACCAACGGATTAGAATAGTTCATTAACTGTTGTGATGTTTGAAAAATATGACATGACGTATGCCGGAGTCTGGCTTTGCAGAGAGATGGAAGGTGCCGTGGTTCACGAATTGATAAAGATATCATTTGCGACAGTTCTATAAAACGGAGAATGATATATCATGTAACTGAATGTGGGGATGTTGTGAGGATGGTCAACAAGAATCCCTAATGTGATCCCTATGTGATAACTGGTTTGTTCGCCGAAACACACTGTTATCTGATACTCATATACATTTGTCTGGGTAAAATGACTGTGTGTCCAGTGGTGTGTCAGGAATATTAGAGAATTATATCTTATGAAACCTTAAGATCACTGATTAGGATCTGGTCATTTTTCGAAGGAAGTAAGTGGAAACAGTAAAACTATAAAAAATTTGTTTCGCTATAATACGACTTCTGCATATTATGCACATTTGTATTAAGCGAAAGAACAACTTTACAACAAAACTACCATACATGCACAATTTGCACCTAGATTTTCGAAGTTGGCTTGTTTTGTTGTTTGGAAGTCATTCTGTTGACAGGCTTATTGTTGAAGTGAATACATCATATCAAACTATTGGTGGTTCATCTTGAATCCAACCGCCGACAAGCAACTACCAAACATATCCTGATACATGTGAACTACTGCCAATGGTTCTATTTTCATTTGGAATTCCAAACGCGATAGAATAAAAAGAAAACAATTATGTGCTGACCATATGTACGGAGGTTTGAAGATGATTAATGTTGAAAACTTTGATGCCACCATGAAAATTACCTGGATATGACGTTTGATTTGCAAACAATCGAAGTGGGCTTCACTATGCATTACCACCCCTCTCTTAAACGACCCACTCCTTCTCACATACAATGAAAATTATATTGTAAAGCAAACAGACAAGTTCGCAAATCCATTCTGGAGAGATGTCTTCCGCGCATGGTGTAAATTTATGCGACTAAATAATGCAAATAATAACATTATGGCCTCAACTACATGTATCTGGAATAATCCGAACATAAAAATCGGAGGTTCGTCGATCAACTTTAAGTCATGGATAGATGCGGGAATATATTATATAAATGATCTATTCCAATCAGATAATACATTCCATACCCCATTCACATTATATGCAACTTTCAACATCCGCGTCGATTTCATAACAATCAACAACATAAAGCATCAGATTTTCTCATTGGCAAGTTCTCTTAATCAACCCTTAATCCGTATGCCATGTCCATTCCTACCCAACAATCTCGCTCCGATACTCTGTGACGCAAAAGGCGGGCAATTATTTTACAAAACTCTAACAAATGGGAAAACTATGCCAAAAATGGGAATCCGAAATAGGCGAGAAGATAGAAAATTGGGAAGAATATTTGAGCATGCACTTTAAAACGACAACCGATATGAAATTACAGTGGCTCCAATTCAGAATAAACACACGAATTATTAGTACCAATAAATTTCTGAAGATGGCTAACCTTAGACTCGACGATTTTTGCAATCGCTGTCAAAATGTACAGGAAACAATGTCTCACATTTTCTGGGATTGTCCCCACGTCCAAACCTTTATACTAGAAATTAAACCATGGACAAGAAACAACCAATTTCCAATTGATCTAACAAAAAAGAATATCATTATAGGTATCGATCATGAATACAGATATTCAAAAATTAACCTTTTCCTACTAGTGTTGAAACAATATATATATAGGACCAAATTCACACCAACACAGCTGTCGCTTCGCTCATTCCTTTGCGATCTTCAATTTAGGTATGAATGCGAGAGATACAACGCAAAATGTAACATGAATCACGACTTTGATAATCAGTGGCTGGCACTTCGAAATGCCTTAAAAATAAAATAATATTATATTATATTAAAAACCTGTTTTTTTACAGACAGTATACCCTACCGTAACAGTGACCCTGAACAACACACAGCATAAATCAATTACCCGGTACCCGATCGATCATTCTCATTCTTATTTGTCCAGTAATACAGTCCACAAGAACGTCAATATATACATGGTATGCTTAACCACATCACAACATTTTACAATCACAGTCCCAAACACAATTCAAGCGAGCGTTGTGTATTTTTTCCCTTTGCTGTCGAACCATGCAATATTCACAATATTTACAATACGGTCTCAATATGGTTAAATTTACTAATTAAACTGTTTATGTTAAATTCAGCTGCACATAGCGTTGGAACATTTGCAAACCTTAAATATTGCACACCATCGACCACTTTAGCCGGTTAATAAGGGAAATTTAAAGTTATTCTGAAGACAAACAAATAATCTATTGTTTTTTATTATCATTGTTGTTGCTAAAGAAATAGTCGGATTCCTTATGTCGAAAAAAATGGTCGCGCGTTTTCGGAATGTTAAAAGCGATATGAGAACAGTTTCTACACCACCAGTGTGTCTATTTTCAGAATCTACCTGTTTCCAGCTTGATATTTTAGTGGAAACAGGTTTGTGTGAGGCTTTTGTTTGTGTACCTCTCTATTTTGTCCCCGTCCACCTGGTAATAAAAACATGCTATTACGCATAGCAAGTTCGGTAAGTGGCTTTCTTTGTTCTTGGAAATCGAAAAACATGGGGAGGTCTTGCCACAAATTACTTAATTACATATCTTAATAAGGAATAGTGTCATAATATCATCAGATGAATTGTATTTATGACTGCATTTTCAATTTTCTTTCCCAAATATTAAGGTATTGTATATTCTTAATATGAGCTACATCACATATAGACGAACATGAACAATCTACAAGGATATCTTGATCATATGCCACAAACAAAACTTCGATACATCGATTTTTGGTAAATATATCGCAGAAAAGCTAACCCTACCCCCACCCTCGCTGATTTCACAAGTCAGAATCCTTTGGTCGAAAACAATGGTCGCGCCATTTCGGATTGTCTAAGACGATATGCGAACGGATTATTTATCAATAGCGTGTCTACTTTCAGAGTTTACCTGTGTCCAGTTGACATTTTATTGGAAAAAAGTGTTTTTGGACTGTTTTAAGAATTTAAAGAGCGTTTTCTTATTATACAAATATTAATCCTCATAACTAACTTTCTGGTGGACTGTGCGAGTTGAAATTAACAAAAGTATCAACTATGGCGGTCTACTTTCAGAGTCTACTTGTTTCCAGTCTGACAATTTTAGTGGAAACAAATTGTGTGGATGGTTTTAAAAATTTAAAGAGCGTTTCCTGATTATACAGATATTAACTAACACGATTAGCCTTTTCATGAATTGTGCGAGTTTAAATTATGCACATATGTCAAGTATGACTCTGAAATGTATTTTTGAGAATGGTGTCGTCAGATAAGTATCCGCGGGTGCATTACTACAGTTGCGAACAAAACTAATGTTGGACCCTATAGAGAGCGTTTCCTGGTTATAAAAAATATAACTAACACGATTAGCCTTATCATGAATTGTGCGAGTTCAAATTATGCACATATATCAAGTATGACTCTGAAATGTATTTGTGAGAATATTGGTATCGTCAGATAAGTCTCTGTGGGTACAGTACTACAGTTGCGATCAAAATTTAACGTTGAACCATATAGATAGTTTGACAATTTACTCAAATGTTCACAGTGGTGGAACTTAATTGCTATCATATATGTATGGCTCTTACATGTAATCTATCGTAACTACATGTGATTTTACAAAATTAACTTGCAATATAGTCAGGCCACCAGATACAGTAGTTGATAAAAAATGTGGTTAACATCAATCATATACATCACAATCACGTGCTTCAGTGATAATGTCCACTATTCTACAAATGTAATGTGTATCAAGACTAAAGTTTCAGGATATCGTTGTAAAATTGGTTGATGGTGTTTTTCATCAATTGACAAAATTAATGTTTATTGCCAGGACGAAGTACCGCATAATACGGAGTTGTGTGCTAACAAATCTGCGAGTCATATTTATGTAAGTGTCAGTCAAAACTTTTAGGACATGGGAAATTTTTTTTTATTTCGTGACCACGAAATACTAATTCGTGGCCACGAAATAACTAATTCGTGGTCACGAAATAACTAATTGTGATATACGATCGTCAGTCCCATTGTTGTAATGGCAGCGGATAGAGATGATCTGGTTGTAGTTGTCCACCATCTTGGCATGAGCCACGGCGATTTGAGATAAAGGGTGTTGTAGGGTGGCCCGTAAAACAAATTAAGTAATCATCCGTTTCACCAACCCGATTCAAAGTTGCCGCCGTCCTGTGGGGGGGGGGGGTAAATAGGCACCCACGACATTCAGTATATCTTGGGGCCACCAACAGCACCAACTTATACCACATCAAACGGATAAGGGACCGAGAAATTGTATAGGTGCCATATTTGAACCCATCTGGGGTGGCCATTTTGGATCGGGGATGGTGAAAGCGGGTGAATATTTAGTTTGTCTCAGGGGTCACCCTACAACACACTGTACCATATATGGACCCCTATGATCAGTTATCATTTTCGCTAGAGTGCATGGGCTGAAGGTGTGAAAATTTAGCTTGCTTTGCGAGCCACGGTACAACACCCTTTATTTTATCTATATCGTTCAAGTGACCGAGAAATAATGTGTACCTCTTTGACCCCTTCTGAGCGGCGACCATTTTGGATCAGGTATGGTTGAAAGGGGGTGAAATTTATAAGTTTGTTTTGGGCCCACCCTACTAAACCCCTTATTTGACTTAAATTGCCCAATATGCCGAGAGAAATGTCATTCCCATTCGATCCCTTGTGGTAAAAACTAATGAATATTCAGTTTGTCTTGGAGCCACCTGATCC
This sequence comes from Siphonodentalium dalli, assembly GCA_032622095.1. NCBI lineage: Eukaryota > Metazoa > Mollusca > Scaphopoda > Gadilida > Siphonodentaliidae > Siphonodentalium > Siphonodentalium dalli. The sequence continues at coordinate 196,564,527 of CP136062.1, forward strand.
GTGTTTCCCCATTCTCTCTGGGCTAGTTTATATCGGACGTTCCTATCCGCATAGAGCCGGGGTCCCACGCCATAAGGTTGTTTATAGTAGCTTCTTTGCGATCGTATGCATTGTTTCTAAAACATCAACTTAGTGTAACCATACCGTAAATGTATCTGGATATATGCAAAGGCCACGAATATAGTTATTTCGTGGCCATGAATTAGTATTTCGTGGCCACAAAATAAAAAACAAATCCCATGTCCTAAACCAGCCACCGTAGCTTATGGATCATTCTGTTTTAGTATTAAATTTGGAGAAACCCGACCAGCATCAATGTAACATCTACAACAACTCATCTATGCCAATGATATGTTTAGCCATATACATGTGGATAGGGTGGTATTGTTTAAATATGTTAAACAATGTTATCATGTCCATATGTATTGCTAAATATTGCTGGGCTTATATAGATGGTTGTTCTATAATTCCTGGTCGGGTTTATCCGATGCAGTTAATACTCAAATGTGAAATTTGAGATATACCTGGTCGTCAAAGTGAACCAGATGTCTTATTTAAGGCTAGCAACGGTTGCTAATCAAATACCACAATGGTGTACTAATCAGTCATTGGTATTGCCTTAATTTAGTCAGTGTCTAATCACATGGTGCTGGTTTTGTTCAAAGTTGGGCACATGCATGTCTAAAACTATGCAGCCATGTTCTACATAGGCCACTGATCATTATAAGATCGGGAGACTTTGCCACCGGTCCCGATAGCTCCTTAGTAACGGTTACTAAGCACCTACTCGGAATTTGCAGGAAAATGCAACTATGGTTGATATTTATTTTACTCATTAAGCTCTACTTTATTGGAAATTCGAATTTATTTGATTTTCACAACTATACACCAAGCGTGGAGATTAACTGTGGTCAGAATTAATGATGGTGAATGTTGGGTTTCAGTCACTGTACTGAAGTTGGCCAAAAGTAACTGGCGTGGGAAGTGTGAAAGCAAAGCCTATACTGCTATAGTAAAGATCTCAGCTGCACCGAAATGTCCATTTATCAGTAGCACAAATCCTGCAAAAAACACAGATTCTCTCAGTGCATGTGGGATAAACTCCGATGACAACGTTTGAGTTAATGACAACGAACAAATACCATCTATACATGTGTATTTGTGACACTACATCCCGTTATGATCAACGATGTGGTTTTAAAACTAGTCAGTGGACAACAGGACAGACAAGTATCAAATAAAACAATAATATAATATGTAATCACATCGTGAACAGTCTTGTTATGCCCCCGATCTCCGATGGAGATTTGGGGGTATATAGTGGAGCCCTCCGTCGGTCCGTCCTTCCGTCCTTCTGTCCTTCCGTCCGTCCGTACGAACGTTTCAACTCATAACTTTGGTTTCGCTAACTCAATTCAGTTGATCTTTGGTAAGCTAATAGACCAGCCGGGGGACAAGATTTCCCCATAACTGCGGTTTCGTCCGCCCATTTTTTCCAGAGTTACGCCCCTTTTTGGACTTAGAAAATTCAGGCTTTCCGCTACTTTTTTTGGTTTCCAGATGATAACTTGATTTTGGATTGTTTATTTGCAAAACCCGTTTTTTTTTGTGTATTACCAATATCGGTCAAGGTAAAATTTCGGTTCAATCGGATAATTTTTGTGAGAGTTATGACCCTTTTTCGACTTAAAAAATTCAGTTTTTTTTTTAGAAAATTCAGTTTTCCTTCTATTTTTGTGGCACCAGACCAAATTTGAAGCTAATATAGAACAACATTCGTACTAAATACTCATGAATAAAATAACTTTACAAAGTGCCATTTAATAAGTATTTGCACAAAAATAAGAAAAATCCTCTCTGATTGTACAGTCGGGGGCGTTACCTCCGCCCAGCGGTGCACTTGTTGTGAATATTTTCATTTGATTCAACAGTCTGCATCTTGTCAAAATAAAAAAAACAGTCAACACTTACTTTTGCCAATTACTGTATCTTGAGGCATAACTATATCATATCTTGCTACTATGAAATCACGGATAGTTACTGTGGGTCAAACACGAGTGGTAAACTTCATATATAGTTGCGCACGATTGCCAATCAATATCAAGTGATATACAATCAACGTTTGAGGATAACACAAAATTCTCCATAGGGTTAAGTGTTAAATTTTTATCGCAACTGTAGCCAGAAAGAATCATCTGATCACATCCATTCTTTTTAAAACTAAGTCTGTGTTTCATACTTAGTATTTTTTAGGAATATCAGTACCCGCATATCATCATACGCAAAGTGGCGCCATTTATCCAAAGTACTAGAATCTCCATAGGGCTCAGTGTTAAATTTTGATCACAACTGTAGCCAACAAGAATTAACCGATCACATCAAAATTTTCAAAAATACATGTAACGGTCATATCTAGTAGTTTGGAGAAGTTTCAAATCGCACCGATCACCATACGCCAGATGGCACCATCTATCGTTTTCTGTAAATGCGAAACGCTCTCTAAATTATGTTGACCCCGATTTAGGCCGACCCGCCAAAATTCAAGAATGGAAACAAGTCAATCCTGAAAACACACCTACTAGGCATACATAATCCGTTTTCAGATCGCTTTTAACAAACCAAAAATGCAAAATGACATAAGGAATCCGACTAAAAGTCCATTTCAGGCAAAAAATATATCAAGGTAGTACCTAGTATCAATTATTGGTCTTGAACGGCGATTGTTAAAATTGTCCTAACACATAGTATGGCTTTAAATATTTTCTAATTGCATGTCACAGGTAAGAAAGTAGGCCAGGGCATGGAAGAGTGAAACTCTTCCATGTTTTGGACAGAGAGCATGAATGAGTGAATGTATTTTGTCTCTTTTAGTCGGGGAGCCAATAAGGTCCACCTGCACCCCCCGATAATTACAAATAACCTTATTTTTATTGTTCCCTATGGTATCCAGATAAAGAATCCGGATTTCACCGAAAAATAAAGGTGGCCCTACTAGGTGCTAGAGCCATTTGAAGCCAAGATGGCCGCCATTTCCTCTAATTCCGACCAGCTGTATTTAATCTTTGTAATAGATCGGTTGTAGCAAAAGACACAGACAAAATGTATGCCATTTTGTTGGTATGATGTCCTTCTTCAAAATGACGGCTAATAATTTCGAAAAGAATTCAAAATGGCCGCCGAAAAATGACGTCATATGCACGAAAATAGGAAATTTAATTAATATTTCACCACATCTTCCATTTTTCTTCACATTAATCATTAGTAAATGGCAATGTTTTTGAGACAGTCATCAAGCGTGATATTATAGCGTAATTTTAAGACATTTTCCATTGACGAGGGTTCCGTAATAGATACAGAAAGAGGATTTAAAAAAGAGGGGTGAAATTTTCGATTTTTTTGCAAGACGATTTTGATATCATTTTATCGACAAACCACACAGGCTGTTAATAACATGTCAACAACTATGTGCTTTATTTTATTGGACGGATGTTTTACTTCATTGGGAATGAAATTGGTTTAGAAAATTTCCAAAATGGCCGCCGAAAATATGAAAAATGGTAAATATTGCCCCAGGGTGTCCTGCAATGGCTTACAAGTTGTGGTTGATATATAAAATTGGCTAATCTGTATTATATACATTGAATACTAACATGTCTGATGCACCATAGATCATTGTTACTATTGTCACCACTGACATCACCAGAAATATTGGATTTTTCTCTCACAAACTTGACATAAATATCGGCAAAAATTAACTTTTCAGGGTTGGACAATTTTTTTAAGTAAAATGCAACTATCATTGGTATCAAAGGTATTTATTGTTTTGGTCTATCTTAAATGTGTCACACTACGGTGTTTATAGACCAAATTGCTCAAGATGGGTTCCAAAATGGCAACCAAATTTGTAAAAAGTTAATTTTTTACATATATCCCGAACATTATTATCTGCGTTATCCGACAAGGTAGCAAACTGTGACTCACTTGGTTATTATACGTGTCAGTTAATTAACTGACAACTACGTTCTATTCTGTTTGTCTCAGTTACGTATGGGGCATGACAAATTCATTTTAAAGTTGCAGTATGGAATTTTGCGGAGAACCTCTTTTGTGATTCTGGCCATATTATTGAAAGGAAATGAGCAGAACTTTGAGACGGAACTGAGATGAACCATAATATGTGGCTATTCTGGCCCATTATGATAAAAAGTGAACAACTGGATAAAAGATGGATGCCAAGATGGCAGCCAGGGAGTTACTGTTTGATCATAGGTGATGTGAATATGTATACAGGGAGTTACTGTATGGTCATGAATGATGTGAATAGGTATACAAGGGGTGACTATATGGTTATGAGTGGGGTGTCCATGGTGAGATGCATAGGAATATAAGGAGTGGCTGTATGGGCATGTGTGAGGTGAATCGGTATACATGTAGTGACTGTACGGTGTATTGTTGTGTGTAGCCGATGTGACCGTATGGGCATTACTGTGGTGTATAGATATAACGAGAGTAGCTACATTGTCCGTGTGTTGTTTATGTATATATGGAGTGACTGTAAGGTCGTGGTGTGATGTATATGTGTACCGTGTGTGGCTGTATTGTGACATGTGGGTGTATATGTATACAGTTCTTCGATTTTGAGGCGCACGTGGATCTAAAAACCAGCGAGTTATTAAATGCGCACGCCGAAAAATTTAAATGCGTGCGTCGGAATTTGCAGCCAGTGAACGAGATTTTAACAAACAGCACATCAATGGTTAAACGCCGACAAGACTATTCACCGTGTATCTTTCTCAGTAGCGATGACGTTGATTACGAACATAATAACAAAGATCAAAGCGGCCGCCGGCATCTTTCTCACTCAATGATTGGGGTACACATCGTCACAACTGCTGCATGTGCGAGTTCCCGCAAAAAACAGTGTCAATTCTTTGGCAGCCTCGTTTGATGTTTCGGCATGCGGGATTCGCCGATTCATTTGAATATTATTGGCATAGATTAGGTTTTAAGTTTAACTATACTTCGAAGCTATACTTCTAAGCCAGTATCTCTCGACTCGGAGAAAAACGAAAAATGGACATTGGAGCCTCCTCAAATACCGACTATATCAAAACGAAAGAGAGCCCCGGTTGATTCGTCGGATTCCGGTGAATCTGATTGCGGTAACGATTCCACTTCCGAGTTTGAAGTTTTAAGAGACTGCGAGTCTGGTGAGCATGCGCTCTCAGACGCGGAAGTGGACTCATTACCGTGATTAGATTCACCTGGATTGCCAGATAATCGGATTATTGTGGACTAGATATTGTACTACAATATAAACATATGTTTTTATTTCTGTTTTCACTTTAAGTTGCCAAAGGCACACTTGGAATTACATGTGTGTATCATTATAATTGTGTTTGTCTTTATTCAGTAATCATTTCATCCATGTTAATTTGAATTGTGTTCCCGCAAAAAAAGGCGCGCGCAAATTCCAAAAGCTCCGAGCGATATATCGCGCACCTACGTTTTCCAAATTCGAAGGACTGTGTATATTTGTGCTGTCTGTATGATCATGGATGGAGTGCGTAGATAAATAGGGAGTGATTTTATGGTTATGGGTAATGTGTATAGGTGCACATGGTATGCCTGTACGGTCAAGATTGAAGTTATATGCATACCTGGAATAAGCTGGATGGTCATTGCCGAGCGTGTGGCTATATAGGGAGTGCCCTATTGGTAACGAGTGGGTCGTATATTTATATATGTTGTGGATGTATTATCATCGGTGGTGTATAGGGTGTAGATGAATGATCATGGATGGCGTGTATGAGTATACAGTGAGTTGCTGAATTGTCATGTGTGAGGTGTATATGCAAGTATGAAACGTATGAGTGGTCGTGTGTGCGGGTATTGGTATATTTGGAAGGGCTCATCATTGGTGAGGTGTATATGTATATCTGGATTGACTCTATGGTCATGGGTATGGCGAATAGATATCATGTAGTGGATGTATGGTCCATGATGAGGTGAATAGGTATACAATGAGTGACTATGGTCGTGAATATGTATACATAGATTGACTATATGGTCAGGTGTAGGAGTATACCTGGTGTTCATGCACGGTGACGCATGGCTGTATCATCATTTGTGGCATGTACTGGTATAACCAAATATGGCTGTATGGTCAGGTGTACGTGTATAGAGTGGGTGACTATATTGTCTTTTGTATGGTGTTTATGTACATATGAGGTCATGGGTGGGTTGTACATGTGTAATTTGGGTGGCTATCGCTTTCCACAATAACTCAAGGATATGTTAATCAATCGAGAGGTCATGTCAAAGAGTTCTCCACATTGATAGTGTTTGTGTACATGGGAGAACTTTAAACGTGAAAAGCGATAGCCACCCATTACCACACAGTCATTCTGTATATACCTAAACACCACAGACACAACAATATAGTGACCAACTGTATAAACGTACACCTGACCCATGACCATGGATGGCCATATAGCCATGAGTCACCATGCAGGCACATCGGGTATAATCCTAAACATGACCCATAACCATAGAGTCACTCCTTGTATACCCATTCACCTCACCATTGGCCATACAGTCATCCCATGTATACCTATTCTCCACACACACATGGTCAAATAGACATTCAATATGTACATCAACACCACAACAATGACCTAACTAATACGTATAACAACCAAGTGAGTCATTATTTACTACCTTGTCGGATAACGCAGAGAATAATGTTCGGGATATATGTAAAAAATTAACTTTTTACAAATTTGGTTGCCATTTTGGAAGCCATCTTGGGCAATTTGGTCTATAAACACCGTAGTGTGACACATTTAAGATAGACCAAAACAATAAATACATTTGATACCAATTATAGTTGCATTTTACTTAAAACAATTGTCCAACCCTCAAAAGTTAATTTTTGCCGATATTTATGTCAAGTTTGTGAGAGAAAAATCCAATATTTCTGGTGATGTCAGTGGAGACAATAGAAACAATGATCCATGGTGCATCAGACATGTTATCATTCAGTGTATATAATACAGATTAGCCAATTTTATATATCAACCACAACTTGTAAGCCATTGCAGGATACCCTGGGGCAATATTTACCATTTTTCATATTTTCGGCGGCCATTTTGGAAATTTTCTAAACCAATTTAATTCCCAATGAAGTAAAACATCCGTCCAATAAAATAAAGCACATAGTTGTTGACATTCTATTAACAGCCCGTGTGGTTTGTCGTTAAAATGACTACCAAAATTGTCTTGCAAAAAAAATCGAAAATTTCACCCCTCTTTTTCAAATCCTCTTTCTGTATCTATTACGGAACCCTCGTCAATGGCAAATGTCTTAAAATTACGCTATGATATCACGCTTGATGACTGTCTCAAAAACATTGCCATTTACTAATGACTAATGTGAAGAAAAATGGAAGATATGGTGAAATATTAATTAAATTTCCTATTTTCGTGCATATGACGTCATTTTTCGGCGGCCATTTTGAATTTTTTTTTTTATTATTTGCCGTCATTTGAAGAAGGACATCATACCAACAAAATGGCATACATTTTGTCTGTGTCTTTTGCTAACAACCGATCTATTACAACGATTAAATACAGCTGGTCGGAGTTAGAGGAAATGGCGGCCATCTTGGATTCAAATGGCTCTAGCACCTAGTAGGGCCACCTTTATTTTTCGGTGAAATCCGGATTCTTTATCTGGATACCATAGGGAACAATAAAAATAAGGTTATTTTTAATCATCTGGGGGTGCAGGTGGACCTTATTGGCTCCCCGACTATTTCTTTTGTTATTATTCTTCTTCTTCTGAGCCAATGCCATCATATATACCCATAGATATGCCGAGATTTTCATTTTTTTTTTAAATCACACTCAAATTAAAATGTCTATTCAGCAATGGTGTTGTCTGTCATTTTGATGGTAACAGGAACCGGGTGGTATTTAGCGCAATACATTACCATCCATGCCTACCATAAGTTATCCTTTGCTGTGTTGGCATTTGACAGCTTACGCATAATGACCTACTGCACATATGAGTTACGAATAGGGTGCTACAGATACATCACTAGAATATGTGCTGTGCTCTTTCTATCAGCTGTCGATTTTCAATAGTTCTGTGGTTACGATTACGGATTCGAGAAACCAAGTATATGGGCAGGCGAGCTTTGCATGCATTCATCTAGTGTACAACTGACTATATTTGACATGTAACCAACACAATTAAATACAAACATAACTATATCACAATACTGTGTGTGGCAAGACGATTGAACTCAATGAACGGCACTATTTTCTCCCAAATGGACTCGCAGTTGTCACTTCTGTGAAAATGTGTTTAGACCGTACGAAACACATATGACTACACTATATTTTTTATATAAAATCGGATAAATACCAACATCCCATCCGATCTATGGACGGGACATTCTATGTAGCACTCTACACTGCCTTTTAGTGTTTCGACCTATTTTGTCAACCAATTTAGAAATTGGTGAACCCGCAAGGTCTCATCAGGAGAGAGCGGAATTAAGATTCCTCAAAGTAACTGAGGGATCAACACATATAGGTATGTGTGCATGGTAGATACAGACTGTCTCAAGACAGCTGAATTGAGCGAGGGCCTTCAAGGCTTCGCGTGTTGTTCATAGTAACATGCCTATTATAATAGGCGTGAGTTATTGTGTCATTCGTTGTGAAATAGCAATAAGTCGGAAGCAACATTATGTGCAAGTTATCACAGACCCGAAGTTGTGTGGTCTGCACTTACTACTAATATCGCTGGTCAATATAACACGTGCTATGGTCAGCCCCCGTTCTTTGTGTAATACGGCAGTATAGCAAACACGTAATTTCATTGGTTCGTTAAGTGTGATTGACATGGCCACTGTGTAAAAGCGTAGTAGCATTCGGTTCACATGTGTGCCAGATTAGTCCTGTCAAGTATCAGATCAAGGCAGTTTGCACTTACCTTTTGATCAATTAGACCAGATTGTTGTAATCTCTTGCAAGTGTTGTAAGATATATCTGTATTGAGTAATCTACGTTTCAACAGGCTGTGTGTCGTTAAAAGCCAATATTTCAAGGATTCTGGCAGTCACATATCGTAAAGTACAAGAATTAAATAGTTAGTCCCTTAGCGGGTGTTTGATTCCCATGTAGGGGAGTTTTTAATGTAAGGATGGATAACTACGAACATCACGTCCGATCTTTGAACGAGACTGTCCATGTATTTTCAATGAGTAAATTATTCACTGCGCGTGTGTGCATGAAGTAAGACATTATTCGTATCTCACATGAGTGAAGTTTTAAAAACAATGTTCGAGTTGTTTTCATGTCTTATATAATGATGCACCAGTATGGTATTGTGTGCAAAATTATATCATTTATCAGTGGCATTGAGCAGGTGCTTCTTGGTTAAATTAGCACGTCGGTCATTGAGTGTCAAGGTATGCAGGGCTGCCGATAATTCTTTCGGGTTATAGCCTGTTTTGTAGCTTTTGTTGAAACACGGAACAACGGTTCATAAATTCCGTGTCAGTAAATGAGTTACGTCGGTATCGAGTGATTAAATACTTAAGTAGTACACATTCGGTAAGAATGAGAGTCAGTATATATACACGTTTCCTATTGGAAAAGAGTTGCATACTTAGATATTATACATCTAATATGCAGGCAGGCATCCGAATTCAGGGATGTCATGGTGTCATACCGTGTAGAAAGCATGATTAAATAGTTAAGTGGTTCCCATGTAGGGGAGTTTTTAATGTAAGGATGGATAACTACGAACATCACGTCCTATCGTTGAACGAGACTTTCCATGTGTTTCCATTTTCAATGAGTAAATTATTCACTGCGCGTTTGTGCATATTGTTAGGACATTGTTCGTATCACACATGAGTGATTTTGTTTAAAACAATGTTCGAGTTGTTTTGTAACACGTCTTATATTATGATGCACCAGTATGGTATTGTGTGCAAATTTATATGATTTATCAGTGGCATTGAGCAAGTGCTTCTTGGTTAAATTAGCACGTCGGTCATTGAGTGTCAATGTCTGCAGGGCCGCCGATAATTATTTCGGGTAATAGCCTGTTTTTTAAGCTTTTGTTGAAACCCGGAACAACGGTTCATAAATGCCGTTTCAGTAAATGAATTACGTGGGTATCGAGTGATTAAATACTTAACTAGTACACATTCGGTAAGAATGAGAGTCAGTATATATATACACGTTTCCTATTGGAAAAGAGTTGTATACTTAGATATCATACATCTAATATGTAGACAGGCATCCATGTTCAGGGATGTCATGGTGTCATACCGTGTAGAAAGCATGTTTAATATTTAAGTGGTTCACATTAGGTAAGAATGAGATTTTTATATAAAATTGGATGAATACCACTTTAATGAGTATTCTGAGCCCGGAATTTATAGATTCCATCGTGCTGCTTATATTATTAGAGCAGTCGGTCGTGTCACGCCCAAGTTTTGCACTTTGAGTCAAATGAGTTAGTAATGTGACAGTCATAATTTAAACCAGCATAGTTTATGCCTATTTGTTGCATTTTAGATGCAGATTTCTTCTGTATTTGCATATTATATGCAACCTAGAATGGCTTGACCTGTCTTTACAACAGCGCTTACTATAGGGCCAACACGTTGAGTGTGAAGTATATAAGTTTTCCTATATGCTATATACCCAGAACACATGTGGTCTGGAAGGAATTGGTTTAGTCTAGTTCAAACTGTTCCATGACAGAATCAACATGTGGTGGACATTGTGCCCTGTGTAACTTTAATGATAGGAAATTGGTATCCCTACTCTATAGGAGTTGGTGATTAATGACGTGTCGATGTTTTGACACACCAATCATATACATTTCCAGATAAATTTGTGTATAGTAAGCCATATTTGATGGCATTTGGTATTACATGTATATGTTAATTCCAAAATAGCGTGTAAGAGCATAGAACACACCGCTCTCCATGGATATATGGATTGAGATAATGGTGCATTCCAGTTGGCTCGCATGTGTATATAATAATCAAGCAAGACAGAGCATAATATCAAATAATATTAGTGGGCTCTATATGTGTCTTACATATAAGTTGAGCGTGTTACCCAATGAATTTCCCAAATAAATGGATGAATTCAATTGAATATCAGTGGGCCCTCGTTTAAATACAAAGCACACGCATTGCTAGTTGGATATGTTTGCCATTTTGATAGCTAGAGTAGACCAATTTTAACAGGTCACTTGAGTTTGTGATTTTTCACGTTTGTGGATGAAGAGTTTATACTTCGAGACACTAATGTCTCAGTACATTAACATGTACAATTGGTTTTAACACTATTTATCGTGTGTAATCATGGGAAGATTTCAATCTTCTAATTGCTATGAATTTATTCATTTAGTTTATCTTTTGTGTATATATAATGCACACTTCTTGCTAGTTCGAAATGTAGGCAGGCATCCATATTACGGGATGTCATTGTGTCCTATCGTGTAGAAAGCATGATTAAGTAGTTAAGTGGTACACATTCAGTTTGAATGAGAATCAGTATATATACACGTTTCCTATTGGAAAACAGTTGCATACTTAGATATTATACATCTAATATGTAGGCAAGCATCCAAATTAAGGGATGTCATGGTGTCACACCGTGTAGAAAGCATGATTACATAGTAGAGTAGAACACATTCGGTTGGAATGTAAGTCAGTATATATACACGTTTCCTATTGGAAACACTTGCATACTTAGATAGTATACATATACTATGTATATAGGCAGGCATCCACGTTCATTGATGTCATGGTGTAATATCGTGTATAGAGCACGATTAAATAGTTAAGTAGTACACATTCTGTTTGAATGAGAGTAAGTATATATACACGTAGCATGTAGGAAAACAGTTGCATACCTATATAGTATGCACATAATATGTAGACAGGCATCCTAGTTCAGGGATGTCCTGGTCGCATAGCGTGTAGAAAACATGATTATATAGTTAAGTAGTACACATTCAGTTAGAATGTGAGTAAGTATATATACACACGTTTCCTATTTGAAAACAGTTGCATACTTAGATATTATGCATCTGATATGTTGGCAGGCATCCATGTTCATGGATGTCATGGTGTCATACCGTCATAGAAAGCATGATTAAATAGTTAAGTAGTACACATTCGTTAAGAATGAGAGTCATTATATATACACGTTTCCTATTGGAAAACAGTTGCATATTTAGATATTACGCATCTGATATGTAGACAGGCCTCCATGTTCAGGGGTGTCATGGTGTCATATCGTGTAGAAAGCATGATTAAATAGTTAAGTAGTACACATTCGTTAAGAATGAGAGTCATTATATATACACGTTTCCTATTGGAAAACAGTTGCATATTTAGATGTTACGCATCTGATATGTAGACAGGCCTCCATGTTCAGGGGTGTCATATTGTGTAGAAAGAATGATTAAATAGTTGAGTGGAACGCATTCGGTTAGAATGGAAGTCAGTATATATATACGTTTCCTATTGGAAACAGTTGTATATTTAGATAATATACTAGCAGGTTAGCCCGCCACCGGCGGCTTGTCCGAAACATGACATTTTTTAAATATTTTTTTAATATTTTTAGCTCCACGCGTTTCAATAAGAAAAATTTGTACCCGGTAGCTCCACCCGTTTCCGAGATCTGGTCTGCGCATGCGCGAAGCTGGCGTCGCACGGACTCGGCGACCCGATAAAATTTGTACCCGGCGCAAGATACATCCACATAGCAAATTTCAGGTCGATAGCTCCACCCGTTTCCGAGATCTGCCTTTCTGCATAATATTTCGAGCGATAACATTGCATTGAAATGTCAGACTCCCATCGTGAACCTCAACACGAAGTAAACACGTGTTTCGAGCGATAACATTGCATTGAAATGACTCCCATCGTGAACCTCAAGACGACGTAAAACACGTGTTGCGTTCTAGGAAATGCACTCAATGCAGATGCTAATAACGTTGACTTCGTATATATATATATAATGACGTTATTAACCCCGGCCGTGCCGTTTGAGCTGATTTTTATGACTGGGAGTGGAGTACGGGTGCTCGGAGCTTCTGGAAAACGCGTGGACGACATCGTACGTGGTATTTTACCTTTAGATAGGAAGTTTGAGCTCAATCTGTCCAGCCGTTCCCGTCCTAATGTACTATTTCGAGCGATAACAATTGTCAGACTCCCATCGTGAACCTCAACACGAAGTAAACACGTGTTTCGAGCGATAACATTGCATTGAAGTCAGACTCCCATCGTGGACCCCCAAGACGACGTAAACACGTGTTTGTTCCAGTATAACTTTGGAGACTCTGACTTCATATATATATATAATGACGTTATTAACCCCGGCCGTGCCGTTTGAGCTGATTTCGATGACTGGGAGTGGATAAATGGTGCTCAGAGCTTCTCGAAAACACGATTACGGCGGTGTCGGTGGGATTTTACACTTACATACGAAATTTGATCTCAATCTGTACACGCGTTTTGGATTCTATGAAGTACACACACACATATATACACACATATATACGAAGTCTCAAAATATATAGTATAGACTAGCAGGTTAGCCCGCCACCGGCGGCTTGTCCGAAACATGACATTTTTTTAATATTTGTTTTTAATTTTTAGTTCCACGCGTTTCAATAAGAAAAAATTGTACCCGGTAGCTCCACCCGTTTCCGAGATCTGGTCTGCGCACGGACTCGGCGACCCGATAAAATTTGTACCCGGCGCAAGATACATTCACATAGCAAATTTCAAGTCGATAGCTCCACCCGTTTCCGAGATCTCGTCTGCGCATGCGCTGCACGGGCGTCGCATGGACTCGGCGACCCGATAAAATTTGTACCCGGTGCAAGATACATTCACATAGCAAATTTCAGGTCGATAGCTCCACCCGTTTCCGAGATCTGCCTTTCTGCATAATATTTCGAGCGATAACATTGCATTGAAATGTCAGACTCCCATCGTGAACCTCAACACGAAGTAAACACGTGTTTCGAGCGATAACATTGCATTGAAATGACTCCCATCGTGAACCTCAAGACGACGTAAAACACGTGTTGCGTTCTAGGAAATGCACTCAATGCAGATGCTAATAACGTTGACTTCGTATATATATATATAATGACGTTATTAACCCCGGCCGTGCCGTTTGAGCTGATTTTTATGACTGGGAGTGGAGTACGGGTGCTCGGAGCTTCTGGAAAACGCGTGGACGACATCGTACGTGGTATTTTACCTTTAGATAGGAAGTTTGAGCTCAATCTGTCCAGCCGTTCCCGTCCTAATGTACTATTTCGAGCGATAACAATTGTCAGACTCCCATCGTGAACCTCAACACGAAGTAAACACGTGTTTCGAGCGATAACATTGCATTGAAGTCAGACTCCCATCGTGGACCCCCAAGACGACGTAAACACGTGTTTGTTCCGGTATAACTTTGGAGACTCTGACTTCATATATATATATAATGACGTTATTAACCCCGGCCGTGCCGTTTGAGCTGATTTCGATGACTGGGAGTGGATAAAGGGTGCTCAGAGCTTCTCGAAAACACATCTACGGCGGTGTCGGTGGGTTTTGACACTTACATAGGAAGTTTGAGCTCAATCTGTACACGCGTTTTGGATTCTATGAAGTACACACACACATATATATATACACACATATATACGAAGTCTCAAAATATATAGTATAGATTATACTATAATATAATACAATATATAGGCAAGAATCCACATTCAGGGATTGCCATGTTGTCATACCGTGTAGTAAGCATGATTAAATGGTTAAGTAATACACATTCAGTAAGAATGGGTGTCAGTATAGGCACCCTATCTTCGAATGTGTATAGGCAGGCAGTGTGCAATGGTGCTACACAGAACGCCGCCACAGTCAGACTAGAGATGGATCACCCCACCGGAATGGGAGATACACAGGTTATACCCACAAGAGCAACAGTTTTTATATAAAATTGGATAAATACCAACATCCCATCCGATCTATGGACGGGACATTCTATGTAGCACTCCATTTTTTATATAAAATTGGATAAATACCAACATCCCATCCGATCTATGGACGGGACATTCTATGTAGCACTCTACACTGCCTTTTAGTGTTTCGACCTATTTTGTCAACCAATTTAGAAATTGGTGAACCCGCAAGGTCTCATCAGGAGAGAGCGGAATTAAGATTCCTCAAAGTAACTGAGGGATCAACACATATAGGTATGTGTGCATGGTAGATACAGACTGTCTCAAGACAGCTGAATTGAGCGAGGGCCTTCAAGGCTTCGCGTGTTGTTCATAGTAACATGCCTATTATAATAGGCGTGAGTTATTGTGTCATTCGTTGTGAAATAGCAATAAGTCGGAAGCAACATTATGTGCAAGTTATCACAGACCCGAAGTTGTGTGGTCTGCACTTACTACTAATATCGCTGGTCAATATAACACGTGCTATGGTCAGCCCCCGTTCTTTGTGTAATACGGCAGTATAGCAAACACGTAATTTCATTGGTTCGTTAAGTGTGATTGACATGGCCACTGTGTAATAGCGTGGTAGCATTCGGTTCACATGTGTGCCAGATTAGTCCTGTCAAGTATCAGATCAAGGCAGTTCGCACTTACCTTTTGATCAATTAGACCAGATTGTTGTAATCTCTTGCAAGTGTTGTAAGATATATCTGTATTGAGTAATCTACGTTTCAACAGGCTGTGTGTCGTTAAAAGCCAATATTTCAAGGATTCTGGCAGTCACATATCGTAAAGTACAAGAATTAAATAGTTAGTCCCTTAGCGGGTGTTTGATTCCCATGTAGGGGAGTTTTTAATGTAAGGATGGATAACTACGAACATCACGTCCGATCTTTGAACGAGACTGTCCATGTATTTTCAATGAGTAAATTATTCACTGCGCGTGTGTGCATGAAGTAAGACATTATTCGTATCTCACATGAGTGAATTTTTAAAAACAATGTTCGAGTTGTTTTCATGTCTTATATCATGATGCACCAGTATGGTATTGTGTGCAAAATTATATCATTTATCAGTGGCATTGAGCAGGTGCTTCTTGGTTAAATTAGCACGTCGGTCATTGAGTGTCAAGGTATGCAGGGCTGCCGATAATTCTTTCGGGTTATAGCCTGTTTTGTAGCTTTTGTTGAAACACGGAACAACGGTTCATAAATTCCGTGTCAGTAAATGAGTTACGTCGGTATCGAGTGATTAAATACTTAAGTAGTACACATTCGGTAAGAATGAGAGTCAGTATATATACACGTTTCCTATTGGAAAAGAGTTGCATACTTAGATATTATACATCTAATATGCAGGCAGGCATCCGAATTCAGGGATGTCATGGTGTCATACCGTGTAGAAAGCATGATTAAATAGTTAAGTGGTTCCCATGTAGGGGAGTTTTTAATGTAAGGATGGATAACTACGAACATCACGTCCTATCGTTGAACGAGACTTTCCATGTGTTTCTATTTTCAATGAGTAAATTATTCACTGCGCGTTTGTGCATATTGTTAGGACATTGTTCGTATCACACATGAGTGATTTTGTTTAAAACAATGTTCGAGTTGTTTTGTACCACGTCTTATATTATGATGCACCAGTATGGTATTGTGTGCAAATTTATATGATTTATCAGTGGCATTGAGCAGGTGCTTCTTGGTTAAATTAGCACGTCGGTCATTGAGTGTCAATGTCTGCAGGGCCGCCGATAATTATTTCGGGTAATAGCCTGTTTTTTAGGCTTTTGTTGAAACCCGGAACAACGGTTCATAAATGCCGTTTCAGTAAATGAATTACGTGGGTATCGAGTGATTAAATACTTAACTAGTACACATTCGGTAAGAATGAGAGTCAGTATATATATACACGTTTCCTATTGGAAAAGAGTTGTATACTTAGATATCATACATCTAATATGTAGACAGGCATCCATGTTCAGGGATGTCATGGTGTCATACCGTGTAGAAAGCATGTTTAATATTTAAGTGGTTCACATTAGGTAAGAATGAGATTTTTATATAAAATTGGATGAATACCACTTTAATGAGTATTCTGAGCCCGGAATTTATAGATTCCATCGTGCTGCTTATATTATTAGAGCAGTCGGTCGTGTCACGCCCAAGTTTTGCACTTTGAGTCAAATGAGTTAGTAATGTGACAGTCATAATTTAAACCAGCATAGTTTATGCCTATTTGTTGCATTTTAGATGCAGATTTCTTCTGTATTTGCATATTATATGCAACCTAGAATGGCTTGACCTGTCTTTACAACAGCGCTTACTAGGGCCGACACGTTGAGTGTGAAGTATATAAGTTTTCCTATATGCTATATACCCAGAACACATGTGGTCTGGAAGGAATTGGTTTAGTCTAGTTCAAACTGTTCCATGACAGAATCAACATGTGGTGGACATTGTGCCCTGTGTAACTTTAATGATAGGAAATTGGTATCCCTACTCTATAGGAGTTGGTGATTAATGACGTGTCGATGTTTTGACACACCAATCATATACATTTCCAGATAAATTTGTGTATAGTAAGCCATATTTGATGGCATTTGGTATTACATGTATATGTTAATTCCAAAATAGCGTGTAAGAGCATAGAACACACCGCTCTCCATGGATATATGGATTGAGATAATGGTGCATTCCAGTTGGCTCGCATGTGTATATAATAATCAAGCAAGACAGAGCATAATATCAAATAATATTAGTGGGCTCTATATGTGTCTTACATATAAGTTGAGCGTGTTACCCAATGAATTTCCCAAATAAATGGATGAATTCAATTGAATATCAGTGGGCCCTCGTTTAAATACAAAGCACACGCATTGCTAGTTGGATATGTTTGCCATTTTGATAGCTAGAGTAGACCAATTTTAGCAGGTCACTTGAGTTTGTGATTTTTCACGTTTGTGGATGAAGAGTTTATACTTCGAGACACTAATGTCTCAGTACATTAACATGTACAATTGGTTTTAACACTATTTATCGTGTGTAATCATGGGAAGATTTCAATCTTCTAATTGCTATGAATTTATTCATTTAGTTTATCTTTTGTGTATATATAATGCACACTTCTTGCTAGTTCGAAATGTAGGCAGGCATCCATATTACGGGATGTCATTGTGTCCTATCGTGTAGAAAGCATGATTAAGTAGTTAAGTGGTACACATTCAGTTTGAATGAGAATCAGTATATATACGCGTTTCCTATTGGAAAACAGTTGCATACTTAGATATTATACATCTAATATGTAGGCAAGCATCCAAATTAAGGGATGTCATGGTGTCACACCGTGTAGAAAGCATGATTACATAGTAGAGTAGAACACATTCGGTTGGAATGTAAGTCAGTATATATACACGTTTCCTATTGGAAACACTTGCATACTTAGATAGTATACATATACTATGTATATAGGCAGGCATCCACGTTCATTGATGTCATGGTGTAATATCGTGTATAGAGCACGATTAAATAGTTAAGTAGTACACATTCTGTTTGAATAAGAGTAAGTATATATACACGTAGCATGTAGGAAAACAGTTGCATACCTATATAGTATGCACATAATATGTAGACAGGCATCCTAGTTCAGGGATGTCCTGGTCGCATAGCGTGTAGAAAACATGATTATATAGTTAAGTAGTACACATTCAGTTAGAATGTGAGTAAGTATATATACACACGTTTCCTATTTGAAAACAGTTGCATACTTAGATATTATGCATCTGATATGTTGGCAGGCATCCATGTTCATGGATGTCATGGTGTCATACCGTCATAGAAAGCATGATTAAATAGTTAAGTAGTACACATTCGTTAAGAATGAGAGTCATTATATATACACGTTTCCTATTGGAAAACAGTTGCATATTTAGATATTACGCATCTGATATGTAGACAGGCCTCCATGTTCAGGGGTGTCATGGTGTCATATCGTGTAGAAAGCATGATTAAATAGTTAAGTAGTACACATTCGTTAAGAATGAGAGTCATTATATATACACGTTTCCTATTGGAAAACAGTTGCATATTTAGATGTTACGCATCTGATATGTAGACAGGCCTCCGTGTTCAGGGGTGTCATATTGTGTAGAAAGAATGAGTAAATAGTTGAGTGGAACGCATTCGGTTAGAATGGAAGTCAGTATATATATACGTTTCCTATTGGAAACAGTTGTATATTTAGATAATATATTATACTATAATATAATACAATATATAGGCAAGAATCCACATTCGGGGATTGCCATGTTGTCATACCGTGTAGTAAGCATGATTAAATGGTTAAGTAATACACATTCAGTAAGAATGGGTGTCAGTATAGGCACCCTATCTTCGAATGTGTATAGGCAGGCAGTGTGCAATGGTGCTACACAGAACGCCGCCACAGTCAGACTAGAGATGGATCACCCCACCGGAATGGGAGATACACAGGTTATACCCACAAGAGCATCAGTTTTTATATAAAATTGGATAAATACCAACATCCCATCCGATCTATGGACGGGACATTCTATGTAGCACTCTACACTGCCTTTTAGTGTTTCGACCTATTTTGTCAACCAATTTAGAAATTGGTGAACCCGCAAGGTCTCATCAGGAGAGAGCGGAATTAAGATTCCTCAAAATAACTGAGGGATCAACACATATAGGTATGTGTGCATGGTAGATACAGACTGTCTCAAGACAGCTGAATTGAGCGAGGGCCTTCAAGGCTTCGCGTGTTGTTCATAGTAACATGCCTATTATAATAGGCGTGAGTTATTGTGTCATTCGTTGTGAAATAGCAATAAGTCGGAAGCAACATTATGTGCAAGTTATCACAGACCCGAAGTTGTGTGGTCTGCACTTACTACTAATATCGCTGGTCAATATAACACGTGCTATGGTCAGCCCCCGTTCTTTGTGTAATACGGCAGTATAGCAAACACGTAATTTCATTGGTTCGTTAAGTGTGATTGACATGGCCACTGTGTAATAGCGTGGTAGCATTCGGTTCACATGTGTGCCAGATTAGTCCTGTCAAGTATCAGATCAAGGCAGTTCGCACTTACCTTTTGATCAATTAGACCAGATTGTTGTAATCTCTTGCAAGTGTTGTAAGATATATCTGTATTGAGTAATCTACGTTTCAACAGGCTGTGTGTCGTTAAAAGCCAATATTTCAAGGATTCTGGCAGTCACATATCGTAAAGTACAAGAATTAAATAGTTAGTCCCTTAGCGGGTGTTTGATTCCCATGTAGGGGAGTTTTTAATGTAAGGATGGATAACTACGAACATCACGTCCGATCTTTGAACGAGACTGTCCATGTATTTTCAATGAGTAAATTATTCACTGCGCGTGTGTGCATGAAGTAAGACATTATTCGTATCTCACATGAGTGAATTTTTAAAAACAATGTTCGAGTTGTTTTCATGTCTTATATCATGATGCACCAGTATGGTATTGTGTGCAAAATTATATCATTTATCAGTGGCATTGAGCAGGTGCTTCTTGGTTAAATTAGCACGTCGGTCATTGAGTGTCAAGGTATGCAGGGCTGCCGATAATTCTTTCGGGTTATAGCCTGTTTTGTAGCTTTTGTTGAAACACGGAACAACGGTTCATAAATTCCGTGTCAGTAAATGAGTTACGTCGGTATCGAGTGATTAAATACTTAAGTAGTACACATTCGGTAAGAATGAGAGTCAGTATATATACACGTTTCCTATTGGAAAAGAGTTGCATACTTAGATATTATACATCTAATATGCAGGCAGGCATCCGAATTCAGGGATGTCATGGTGTCATACCGTGTAGAAAGCATGATTAAATAGTTAAGTGGTTCCCATGTAGGGGAGTTTTTAATGTAAGGATGGATAACTACGAACATCACGTCCTATCGTTGAACGAGACTTTCCATGTGTTTCCATTTTCAATGAGTAAATTATTCACTGCGCGTTTGTGCATATTGTTAGGACATTGTTCGTATCACACATGAGTGATTTTGTTTAAAACAATGTTCGAGTTGTTTTGTAACACGTCTTATATTATGATGCACCAGTATGGTATTGTGTGCAAATTTATATGATTTATCAGTGGCATTGAGCAGGTGCTTCTTGGTTAAATTAGCACGTCGGTCATTGAGTGTCAATGTCTGCAGGGCCGCCGATAATTATTTCGGGTAATAGCCTGTTTTTTAGGCTTTTGTTGAAACCCGGAACAACGGTTCATAAATGCCGTTTCAGTAAATGAATTACGTGGGTATCGAGTGATTAAATACTTAACTAGTACACATTCGGTAAGAATGAGAGTCAGTATATATATACACGTTTCCTATTGGAAAAGAGTTGTATACTTAGATATCATACATCTAATATGTAGACAGGCATCCATGTTCAGGGATGTCATGGTGTCATACCGTGTAGAAAGCATGTTTAATATTTAAGTGGTTCACATTAGGTAAGAATGAGATTTTTATATAAAATTGGATGAATACCACTTTAATGAGTATTCTGAGCCCGGAATTTATAGATTCCATCGTGCTGCTTATATTATTAGAGCAGTCGGTCGTGTCACGCCCAAGTTTTGCACTTTGAGTCAAATGAGTTAGTAATGTGACAGTCATAATTTAAACCAGCATAGTTTATGCCTATTTGTTGCATTTTAGATGCAGATTTCTTCTGTATTTGCATATTATATGCAACCTAGAATGGCTTGACCTGTCTTTACAACAGCGCTTACTAGGGCCGACACGTTGAGTGTGAAGTATATAAGTTTTCCTATATGCTATATACCCAGAACACATGTGGTCTGGAAGGAATTGGTTTAGTCTAGTTCAAACTGTTCCATGACAGAATCAACATGTGGTGGACACTGTGCCCTGTGTAACTTTAATGATAGGAAATTGGTATCCCTACTCTATAGGAGTTGGTGATTAATGACGTGTCGATGTTTTGACACACCAATCATATACATTTCCAGATAAATTTGTGTATAGTAAGCCATATTTGATGGCATTTGGTATTACATGTATATGTTAATTCCAAAATAGCGTGTAAGAGCATAGAACACACCGCTCTCCATGGATATATGGATTGAGATAATGGTGCATTCCAGTTGGCTCGCATGTGTATATAATAATCAAGCAAGACAGAGCATAATATCAAATAATATTAGTGGGCTCTATATGTGTCTTACATATAAGTTGAGCGTGTTACCCAATGAATTTCCCAAATAAATGGATGAATTCAATTGAATATCAGTGGGCCCTCGTTTAAATACAAAGCACACGCATTGCTAGTTGGATATGTTTGCCATTTTGATAGCTAGAGTAGACCAATTTTAGCAGGTCACTTGAGTTTGTGATTTTTCACGTTTGTGGATGAAGAGTTTATACTTCGAGACACTAATGTCTCAGTACATTAACATGTACAATTGGTTTTAACACTATTTATCGTGTGTAATCATGGGAAGATTTCAATCTTCTAATTGCTATGAATTTATTCATTTAGTTTATCTTTTGTGTATATATAATGCACACTTCTTGCTAGTTCGAAATGTAGGCAGGCATCCATATTACGGGATGTCATTGTGTCCTATCGTGTAGAAAGCATGATTAAGTAGTTAAGTGGTACACATTCAGTTTGAATGAGAATCAGTATATATACGCGTTTCCTATTGGAAAACAGTTGCATACTTAGATATTATACATCTAATATGTAGGCAAGCATCCAAATTAAGGGATGTCATGGTGTCACACCGTGTAGAAAGCATGATTACATAGTAGAGTAGAACACATTCGGTTGGAATGTAAGTCAGTATATATACACGTTTCCTATTGGAAACACTTGCATACTTAGATAGTATACATATACTATGTATATAGGCAGGCATCCACGTTCATTGATGTCATGGTGTAATATCGTGTATAGAGCACGATTAAATAGTTAAGTAGTACACATTCTGTTTGAATAAGAGTAAGTATATATACACGTAGCATGTAGGAAAACAGTTGCATACCTATATAGTATGCACATAATATGTAGACAGGCATCCTAGTTCAGGGATGTCCTGGTCGCATAGCGTGTAGAAAACATGATTATATAGTTAAGTAGTACACATTCAGTTAGAATGTGAGTAAGTATATATACACACGTTTCCTATTTGAAAACAGTTGCATACTTAGATATTATGCATCTGATATGTTGGCAGGCATCCATGTTCATGGATGTCATGGTGTCATACCGTCATAGAAAGCATGATTAAATAGTTAAGTAGTACACATTCGTTAAGAATGAGAGTCATTATATATACACGTTTCCTATTGGAAAACAGTTGCATATTTAGATATTACGCATCTGATATGTAGACAGGCCTCCATGTTCAGGGGTGTCATGGTGTCATATCGTGTAGAAAGCATGATTAAATAGTTAAGTAGTACACATTCGTTAAGAATGAGAGTCATTATATATACACGTTTCCTATTGGAAAACAGTTGCATATTTAGATGTTACGCATCTGATATGTAGACAGGCCTCCATGTTCAGGGGTGTCATATTGTGTAGAAAGAATGATTAAATAGTTGAGTGGAACGCATTCGGTTAGAATGGAAGTCAGTATATATATACGTTTCCTATTGGAAACAGTTGTATATTTAGATAATATATTATACTATAATATAATACAATATATAGGCAAGAATCCACATTCGGGGATTGCCATGTTGTCATACCGTGTAGTAAGCATGATTAAATGGTTAAGTAATACACATTCAGTAAGAATGGGTGTCAGTATAGGCTCCCTATCTTCGAATGTGTATAGGCAGGCAGTGTGCAATGGTGCTACACAGAACGCCGCCACAGTCAGACTAGAGATGGATCACCCCACCGGAATGGGAGATACACAGGTTATACCCACAAGAGCATCAGTTTTTATATAAAATTGGATAAATACCAACATCCCATCCGATCTATGGACGGGACATTCTATGTAGCACTCTACACTGTCTTTTAGTGTTTCGACCTATTTTGTCAACCAATTTAGAAATTGGTGAACCCGCAAGGTCTCATCAGGAGAGAGCGGAATTAAGATTCCTCAAAGTAACTGAGGGATCAACACATATAGGTATGTGTGCATGGTAGATACAGACTGTCTCAAGACAGCTGAATTGAGCGAGGGCCTTCAAGGCTTCGCGTGTTGTTCATAGTAACATGCCTATTATAATAGGCGTGAGTTATTGTGTCATTCGTTGTGAAATAGCAATAAGTCGGAAGCAACATTATGTGCAAGTTATCACAGACCCGAAGTTGTGTGGTCTGCACTTACTACTAATATCGCTGGTCAATATAACACGTGCTATGGTCAGCCCCCGTTCTTTGTGTAATACGGCAGTATAGCAAACACGTAATTTCATTGGTTCGTTAAGTGTGATTGACATGGCCACTGTGTAATAGCGTGGTAGCATTCGGTTCACATGTGTGCCAGATTAGTCCTGTCAAGTATCAGATCAAGGCAGTTCGCACTTACCTTTTGATCAATTAGACCAGATTGTTGTAATCTCTTGCAAGTGTTGTAAGATATATCTGTATTGAGTAATCTACGTTTCAACAGGCTGTGTGTCGTTAAAAGCCAATATTTCAAGGATTCTGGCAGTCACATATCGTAAAGTACAAGAATTAAATAGTTAGTCCCTTAGCGGGTGTTTGATTCCCATGTAGGGGAGTTTTTAATGTAAGGATGGATAACTACGAACATCACGTCCGATCTTTGAACGAGACTGTCCATGTATTTTCAATGAGTAAATTATTCACTGCGCGTGTGTGCATGAAGTAAGACATTATTCGTATCTCACATGAGTGAAGTTTTAAAAACAATGTTCGAGTTGTTTTCATGTCTTATATCATGATGCACCAGTATGGTATTGTGTGCAAAATTATATCATTTATCAGTGGCATTGAGCAGGTGCTTCTTGGTTAAATTAGCACGTCGGTCATTGAGTGTCAAGGTATGCAGGGCTGCCGATAATTCTTTCGGGTTATAGCCTGTTTTGTAGCTTTTGTTGAAACACGGAACAACGGTTCATAAATTCCGTGTCAGTAAATGAGTTACGTCGGTATCGAGTGATTAAATACTTAAGTAGTACACATTCGGTAAGAATGAGAGTCAGTATATATACACGTTTCCTATTGGAAAAGAGTTGCATACTTAGATATTATACATCTAATATGCAGGCAGGCATCCGAATTCAGGGATGTCATGGTGTCATACCGTGTAGAAAGCATGATTAAATAGTTAAGTGGTTCCCATGTAGGGGAGTTTTTAATGTAAGGATGGATAACTACGAACATCACGTCCTATCGTTGAACGAGACTTTCCATGTGTTTCCATTTTCAATGAGTAAATTATTCACTGCGCGTTTGTGCATATTGTTAGGACATTGTTCGTATCACACATGAGTGATTTTGTTTAAAATGGAGTATAACAGTATAACTTGTTTATATGTATTAAATATACACAACTTATCAATCTTACTAGCGTGCATGTAATTTATACACGCCGTACATACAATACGATATGTACGTATATTACAACTGTATATTGTTCATTGCAACAATTTTATGAATTCGTAATGTTCAGCATATATACAAATATACTAATGTATGGGCATAAGCACATGGATACTTATATAATACCCACGGACAGAGTAACTACTATACTCTTAGTGCAGTTGTCTGGTAGCTATTTATCTAGCTACATGTACAGCCTTATTATATTCACGTACAACCACCAGAGTGATGCCATATTATTGAGATGTACCGGGGAGTACAACCACCAGAGTGTTGCCATATTATTGAGATGTACCGGCCCCACCCCCCTTTCTACACATATGGACATCATATCACGTGACCTGTCTACCCACCAACGCCTACCATGCAATAGTGTGGCAGTCTTTACACAAGCTACTGTGTGGCTGAACCGTCTGTCATTGGGTTATAACTATCGCCCTGATCAGTCGCTCTGTACAAGCTCTCAAACAAACTGAGAAATGGGTCGCAGACTCATTCGCAAACATGCCGACAGAAGCAATGTACGCAAAATTGAAAAAATGAAGGCCTTAAGGTCACACCATCGCAATACAGCTACTAAGTTGCTCAAAGCAAAATCATTTATCAGAAACCTTTCTGATCATCGTCTTAGCGATGATCAAATTCACTTACTGGGTTATGGATTGAACTTTATTCCGGCCACCCGGGTAGCCACTAAATCCACAATGAAGGACTTTAAGGCCTTCGAACGAAACATGAGGATCCAATACGTGATCAAAAGCTCTGACAATTGGACGAAAAAAGAGCACCCTTTTAAAAAACCGTCTGCATTAGCAGGCAACTGCCTTGAGGATTACCTATATGCATGTAAATTGGAACTCTGTGACTACAAACAAACGTTCCATGATAATCTTACGCCAGGCCTACGACAGGCGATTACAAGTCTTAAAAGAAATGACAACCTGATTATAATGAAAGCAGATAAAAATAACACCACAGTTATTTTGAATACTGCTGATTATATAACTGAAGGGCTCACCCAACTCCAAGATGGGATACACTACAAGGAAATATCATCAATTGATACAAAAATTACTCATTCCAAAGTACTTACTCTAGTACATGACATGCATGAACGTGGATCAATTGACGACTCCACCTATGCCTATTTATTTAATAGACGTGAGGAGATTATTACCCCACATCTATACCTACTCCCTAAAATTCACAAATTAGGGAACATACTTAATGATATAGATCCCGCCTTTAACGATAGCGGTAAAAAACTCGTTCCTCCAGTTAGGCCGATTATATCACAATACAAAAGCGCAACTGAAAAGATCGGACGATTTTTAGACTACTTCCTAAAGCCGATTGTTCGCCTACAAGAAACCTACCTAAGTGATACCCGGCAATTGATTGAAGTGATTGAAAAAACCGTCATCCCTAAAGATGCACTACTTGTGACATATGATGTCTGCTCTCTCTATACAAATCTGAGATTCTCTGAATTATTAGATTCATTACGCTTCTACCTGAACTCAACAACTGACATGGTGTATGATATCACTAGACCGTCAACTGACGAACTTGTCAGAATAGCTGAATTATTACTCACATGTAATGAATTTACATTTAATGGAAAATGCTATCGACAAATAGTGGGCGCACCACAAGGTGCTGTACCATCACCTGAAATTTGTGATTTGGCCATATACAAGCACATCAAAACGCTTATGGACAACTTTGAGCATTCACACAAATGCATACTAAATTTTAGATACAGAGATGATGGCTTTCTTATCTGGAATGCTACGCGCCAAGAGGTGCTTGACTTCTTCTCTATGGCAAACCATGCCCATGACCTATTAAAATTCACATATGAAATTGAGGAAAATGAAGTCAGTTTCCTTGATCTTGACATATATAAAGGTCCGACATTTATGAATACTGGAATACTTGACATGAAATGTCACATAAAAAAGACTGAATCATTCCAGTATCTACATAGGAAGTCCAACCACCCTTCCAGCTGTTTCAAATCATTTCTCATAGGAGAATTCACTCGATACCTACGAAACTCATCTACTGAAACGGAATTTATAAACCGTTGTTCCGGGTTTCAACATAGGCTAAAAAACAGAGGCTATAGCCCGAAAGAAATATCGGCGGCCCTGCAGACATTGACATTTAAAGACCGACGTGCTAAACTAACTAAGAAGCACCGGCTCATTGCATCAAATAAATCGTACTTTTGCACACAATACCATACTGGTGCATCAAGAATACAAGACGTGTTGAAAAATAACTGGAACATTGTTTCAAAATCCACTCATGAGAGCTACTCTTCAATGCAATCTCCAGCGCTCGTCTTTCGCCGAGGGAAGAAATTGGGAGAAATGCTATCTAAAAAACGTATTATTCTGTAAAGACTATACGAAAGATATCCATACTACATGTATATGCACACCCGTGCAATGGATAAATTACTCATTGACAAAGAAAACACATGGAACGTGATGTTTGTATTTATTCATCTTTATATGAAAGCTCCCCTAGACGGGAATGAAAGACCCCCTGATGGGCTAAAATTTTAATTCCTGTTACACTAAACGTAATATGTCTTTGAGCACGATATGTGACTGCCATGACTTTTGAAAAATGGGCTTTTAACGACGCGCAGCCTGTTGAAGAGCAAACTATTTAATGTTGGTATCACTTACAACACCTGCTAATGAGATTACAACAATCTACACTAATTGATCAAAGGAAAGTGTGAACACCCGTGATCTGACACTTGATAGCTCTAATCTGGCGCAGCTTTAACTGTATGCCACCACAACCTTACGCAACTGTTACATGACTCCATGGGGAATGTTTGCATGAGATACATGCAAATATATCTCATATAGTTCCGTAGACATGGTTCTCGCCAAAGTATCCCGATATATCTGGACAGGCACATACCAGATACATGATACATGTATATAGATGCTACATCACACACGCACTCTCTTACTGACCAACTAATTCGGTACCGAAGAACGTATCAAAAGTGTATCCAAACTATATATGTACATGCACAGACATGAAAGTTGGATATGAAACAAACTTAATGACTCTCCTATAGCTGGATACATGTACGCCACTTTAACGTATAGTAGCTACATGTTGCACACGTTAAACTCCTACACTGTGTCGTGATATACTGGCGGGACTCTGTACGATCATATATATCTTGAAAATTACTAACAAGATTGTGTGCTTATTGTCCTTTACATATTTGATCTACATTTACTTGCACAATACTGCTTATATACAAATATAAAAAGACAAAAAACTAGATTGACCTAAGATTTGGCGAGATCCAGAAAAAACTCCACAGTATATTAGGTTTCTGAAGTGGATGTGTCAATCACACCCAACGAACCTATGAAATTACGTGTTTGCTATACTGCCGTATTACACAAAGAACGATGGGCGTACCCGAGCACGTGCTGTTTTGACAACCAATATTCTCAACATATTAAGTACTGACCACGCAACCTCAGTCTGCATTAACTTGCACTAACTGATGCATCTG
Source organism: Siphonodentalium dalli (assembly GCA_032622095.1). Taxonomy (NCBI): domain Eukaryota; kingdom Metazoa; phylum Mollusca; class Scaphopoda; order Gadilida; family Siphonodentaliidae; genus Siphonodentalium; species Siphonodentalium dalli. The sequence goes on from CP136062.1 coordinate 196,593,762, forward strand.
ACTTATTGCCATTTCACAAAGATTGACGCAATTTACCCACGCTTATTATAATAAGCATGGTATACTCTGAACAAAATGTGAAGCCTTCTCAAAGGCCATCGCTCAACTCAGCTGTCATCAGACAGACTGTACCTACCATTAACACATACGCACATACATGTATGTGATGAGCCCTCAGTTACTTTGAGGATTCTCACTTCCGCTCTCTCCTGATGAGACCTTGCGGGTTAATCAATTTCTAAATTGGTTGACAAAATAGGTCGAAACACTAATAGGCAGTGTAGAGTGCTACATAGAATGCCCCGTCCATAGATCGGATGGGATGTTGGTATTTATCCAATTCTATATAAAAATACGTAGAACTAAGGTAGACATTTTCTAACATAAAGCATACGTGAAATTTTATAGTTCTTTTAATGGGGATTTTCTAAGGTAGAACTACCGTGCAGTCTTCTAAGCTGAGCACACGTGAAATATGTTAGTTTTATAGCTCCGCCCATCTCACTTTTGACAGTTAAATTTCGACATTAGATCGTCGGTGACCGTCTTATAAGAATTCAGGTTAGATCTAACTTAGTTTTATGTTAGCCGTTTTTGGTGAGGGAAGCTACTCATAATTCTTATATGTATAGTAGTTCATTATGTGAAAGGGGTCCATTGTCTGTATTTATATTTCACTGCACGTTTGATAACTTTGCACATACCAACTATGAAAGTGGATGATAATACGCATCAACAGTCATATATACTACTAGCAGGTGGACCCGACTTCGTCCGGGCTGTTTCCCCTCTGCTTTTCGGCGAATTGCGCGATTTGACCTTGAATTGTCCATTTTGAAAGTCAATGTCAGGTGGGGTCACAATTTGACCCGTCCAAAACACTGCCCGGACAAAAGTACCCGACAAAAGTACCAAACACTGCCTGGACAAAAGTACCTGACAAAAGTACCCGTCGAAATCCATCCGGTTTTACCCGATTTGACCTTGAATTGATCATTTTGAAGGTCAAGGTCAGCTCAGGGTCACGATTTGACCCGTCCAAAACACTCAGTGGACAAAAGTAACCCTACGTATCAAATTTCGTCGAAATCCCATAACAATTCGCGATTTGACCTTGAATTGACCCGATTTTAAGGTCAAGGTCACGTCGCACGGGCAAACGAATAGGCTTACGACACTCCCCATACGAAAGTATCCGTAGACACTAATTTTCATCGAAATCCCGTGATACTCGGGCGTTTGACCTTGAAATGACCCGATGTCAATGTCACGTCGCACAGGCAAATTTATAGGCCCATGCCATGCACTCCCCGGCCGAAAGTCCCCCACATACCAAGTTTCATCGAAATCGGCTCGGCCGTTTTCGAGTCCATCGCGAACACACACACACACAGACAAATTTCCCAAAATATATAATAGACTAGCCGATGAGCCCGTTGTCGATGAGACGTTGTCCGGGCTATTCAAAAACCAAATTTCAAGTGGATAGCTCTACCCGTTTCCGAGATCTGGTCTGCGCATGCGCGAAGCTGGCGTCGCACGGGCTCGGCGGCCCGATAAAATTCGTATCCGGGGCAAGATACATTCACATACCAAATTTCAAGTCGATAGCTCCACCCGTTTCCGAGATCTCGTCTGCGCATGCGCGAAGCTGGCGTCGCACGGGCTCGGCGACCGATAAAATTTGTATCCGGGGCAAGATACATTCACATAGCAAATTTCAAGTCGATAGCTCCACCCGTTTCCGAGATCTCGTCTACGCATGCTCGAAGCTGGCGTCGCACGGGCTCGGCGACCCGATAAAATTCGTATCCGGGGCAAGATACATTCACATAGCAAATTTCAAGTCGATAGCTCCACCCGTTTCCGAGATCTCATCTGCGCATGCGCTGCATGGGCGTCGCCAATACGACGACCGCCTGGTCAAACTACACACACGTACCAAGTTTCGTCCCGATCGGTCGAGAATCGTAGATTTGTATCAATGACATACAGACATACATACATACATACAGACAGAGGTCTTCAAAATATATATGAGACTAGCCGATGAGCCCGACGTTGTCCGGGCTATTCAAAAACCAAATTTCAAGTCGATAGCTCCACCCGTTTGCGAGATCTGGTCTGCGCATGCGCGAAGCTGGCGTCGCACAGGCTTGGCGACCCGATAAAATTTGTATCCGGGGCAAGATACATTCATATACCAAATTTCAAGTTGATAGCTCCACCCGTTTCCGAGATCTGGTATGCGCATGCACGAAGCTGGCGTTGCACGGGCTCGGCAACCCGATAAAATTCGTATCCGGGGCAAGATACATTCACATACCAAATTTCAAGTTGATAGCTCCACCTGTTTCCGAGATCTCGTCTGCGCATGCGCGAAGCGGGCACTGCACGGGCTTGCCAATACGACGTTGACGACCGCCTGGTCAAACTACATACACGTACCAAGTTTCGTCCCGATCGGTCGAGAATCGTAGATTTGTATCAATGACATACAGACAAACATACAGACAAACAGAGGTCTTCAAAATATATATGAGACTAGCCGATGAGCCCGACATTGTCCGGGCTATTCAAAAACCAAATTTCAAGTCGATAGTTCTACCCAGCCCGACGTTGTCCGGGCTATTCAAAAACCAAATTCCAAGTCGACAGCTCTACCCGTTTCCGAGATCAGGTCTGCGCATGCGCCAAGCTGGCGTCGCACGGGCTCGGCGACCCGATAAAATTCGTATCCGGGCAAGATTCATTCACATACCAAATTTCAAGTCGATAGCTCCTTCAAAAACCAAATTTCAAGTCGATAGCTCTACCCGTTTCCGAGATCTGGTCTGCGCATGCTCGAAGCTGGCGTCGCACGGACTCGGCGACCCGATACAATTCGTATCCGGGGCAAGATACATTCACATACCAAATTTCAAGTCGATAGCTCCACCAGTTTCCGAGATCTCGTCTGCGCATGCGCTGCACGGGCGTCGCACGGGCTCGCCAATACGACAACGACCACCGCCTGGTCAAACTACACACACGTACCAAGTTTCGTCCCGATCGGTCGAGAATCGTAGATTTGTATTAATGACAGACAGACAGACAAACAGACAGAGGTCTTCAAAATATATATGAGACTAGCCGATGAGCCTGACGTTGTCCGGGCTATTCAAAAACCAAATTTCAAGTCGATAGCTCTACCCGTTTCCGAGATCTGGTCTGCGCATGCGCGAAGCTGGCGTCGCACGGGCTCGGCGACCCGATAAAATTCGTATCCGGGGCAAGATACATTCACATAGCAAATTTCAAGTCGATAGCTCCACCCGTTTCCGAGATCTCATCTGCGCATGCGCGAAGTTGGCGTCGCACGGGCTCGGCGACCCGATAAAATTCGTATCCGGGGCAAGATACATTCACATAGCAAATTTCAAGTCGATAGCTCCACCCGTTTCCGAGATCTCGTCTGCGCATGCGCGAAGCTGGCGTCGCACGGGCTCGGCGACCCGATAAAATTTGTATCCGGGGCAAGATACATTCACATAGCAAATTTCAAGTCGATAGCTCCACCCGTTTCCGAGATCTCGTCTGCGCATGCGCTGCACGGGCGTCGCAATGGCTCGCCAATACGACAACGACGACCGCCTGGTCAAACTACACACACGTACCAAGTTTCGTCCCGATCGGTCGAGAATCGTAGATTTGTATCAATGACAGACATACATACATACATACAGACAGAGGTCTTCAAAATATATATGAGACTAGCCGATGAGCCCGACCAGGGATGGATCCAGACATTTTTTGGGGACACCTGTTCTGTATTTGAGTATGTCCCCATATAAATTATTAAAAAATTCAGTACTGGACACTTGATTGTGCAAATAAAGGCTCTTATATAATAGACTATATCATCTGCAGGTTGATGATTTGCATTAACATGTGTTTGAATTATAGAAAAATTCCTTGAAAGTATGGAAAATCCAACTTGAATAAATACTATCCACTTGGAATTTGGGGACATTTGGGTCTCCATAGTTTGGGCGCCCAAACCTGTAACAGGTATCAAAACATCCCTGGATCCTTCTCTGAGCCCGACGTTGTCCGGGCTATTCAAAAACCAAATTTCAAGTCGATAGCTCCACCCGTTTCCGAGATCTGGTCTGCGCATGCGCTGCACGGGCGTCGCACGGGCTCGCCAATAAGACAACGATGACCGCCTGGTCAAACTACACACACGTACCAAGTTTCATCCCGATCGGTCGAGAATCGTAGATTTGTATCAATGACATACATACAGCAATACATACATACAGACAGAGGTCTTCAAAATATATATGAGATATGTCTTGACAACAGTTTCTGTTGAAATCTTTCCCTAGATCCTTGTTAAAAAAATAATTTAAATTAACATTTGTTTTTGTCTATTTTCACAATAAATCTCAGACATTTTGCCATCTATCAACGAAATCATGGCGTTACCATACTTGGTATCTATAAATATGTAGACTGCTATATCTTAGCAGGAAAATATCCCAAATTCTCTGTTTTTTTATTTCGTTCTGCCGAATTTCCCCAAAACAGTGACTTTTTGCTGAATTTTGGGGTGAGGGGTGATACAATCTTACATAACACATCACTTATTGAATATGTTGACATAAACAACATGTTGTCAAATGTGGAATATATCTCCGCAGTTTTCTACACTATATTGAAGATCGCACGTTTAAGAAATATTGAACTATTGCTGATTAAGTGGGCCAAAAAAAAAATGAAAATTTGCGTTTTTTGGTCTATTTTTACAACAAATCTCAGAAATCTTGATAACTTTCAACGAAATCGAGCACTATCATATTATAAATATAGAAGTATGTAGAATACACTATCTTGGCGTAAAACAATCGTGTTTCTCTACAGTTGTGTGGCTCTTAACGCATTTATAAAAAATAGCGATTTTTGCTGATTTTTGCCGCTTAAGCCTCACAAAATCATCGTTTGCATCATTTGTATATTTCACACCGGGTCCTATCCGATGCACAATGTCATAACCTTCAAAATGATGTATCACAAGCCCGTGTGTGGTGCCGATGGACTAAACTCCTACTTCTAGTGCTTTTTGAGTTTGTCCGCTCTACTATTGTATGGTAAAAATAAAGATTGCTTGTCTTACATTTTTTCAAAATTTTACAATGGCTGGACAATTTCTATGACTTTAACAAGATTAGGCCAAATAAAAAAGTTTTGTTTCACGGGATTTAAACCTGAACATTTTTATCGACATCGCAAAACAAATAAAATCCAAAATTAAGCAAGCATATAAGAAAAATATGCAACAAAATACCTAATTGGAACAGCTTAAGTGTGCTTTTGAACATTGTTTTCAGGATATGTTTGCTTGTTTTGGTGGAACTGAAGTTTGGGCAAGATTGTTGATCTAATCCCTCCTTCCAAATTATGTAGAGGTTCAAATGAGCCATGTCTGTTTCATCAAACAAGTCATGAAGTGTCTCCCTTGGATTATATCTGGTCTTCTAAGTTTTTCTCTTATTCCTTTCAGTTGCAGAGACAGTATCCAAGAAACACCACAAACTTGACCAACATGACCTGCTAGTGACCTTATATCACACAGGCATTGGTGTAACGTCAGAAGATAAACCTCTTTTTAAAATTCCAGATGACATCTCTGTCACTGTTAACTCTCATAAGGTGAACTTTGTATCAAGTGCACCTCAAAACAAGTCCAAACTGATGACAAATTTGGAAACACTTTATGCACAGATTACATTTCCAAAGGATGGTGATTCTGTATTTGTTGGTAAGTGCATTTTGAATGAAAATGTAAGAAATTATAGAAAGCTTGTTAAAACCTGGAAAATTGATGCAGAGGATGCTATAAATAATCACTTTGATGAACTCGAGATCGTGGAGATTAAAATCATGCAAGAATTGTGGTCAGATGTGGTCGAAGCTGTAAAGGACCTGAAAATGGCGCAGAAGGAATCAGCATTATTAACTGCGGATACAAACATATTCAGCTTTCGTGTGGTGGGCTTAAGTGGAATGACGAGCCCGATTATTTCTCAAGTAAATGAGATGAATGATAAAGTAGAACAGATTTACAAGAGGAAGAAGCAACAGGTTTCTGAACCAGTCAAAAATATTCTAGCTCACAAAGTACGACTGCTTCTGGCTGCTAAATTTCACGAAGAAATGCAAAAGAAGTTTGAGGACCTGAGTGTTAAGATCAATATAAGGTCGAATGAGATAACTTTCACTGGTCAATTGCAAGATATTTCAGCAGCGCAGTTGGATATGTATAAACGAATAAGCATGATCTGTGACTCGTCAGTTTTTGACTTACACGATGGAATTCTCAAGCTTCTCGATTACAGAGAGATTAGAGATCACATTGCGAAAAAATTGCGTGATAAGAAATCTGTAGGTATATGGGATGTCGAACCAGATAAAGTTCGTGTTTATGGGTTCTCCGAAGAAGACATCACAAATACCTCAGATCTCGTCAAAACATGCATCATCGCTAACCAGATCAGTCTTGTTGGTGATCAACGTGAAGTTCTTTCCTCACCACAGTGGCATTCAATAAAAAAGGAATTAGTTTCACAGTACGGAAATCTTCTTCACATAGTTCTATCAGCAGATGATAAGGAAATATGGGTAGTCGCTCTTGAGACGATCATAAGTGTTGTTATGAAAGTTGTCAGGGACTTTCTGCGACAAAACACAATATATCAGAAGAATATTCCAATTACAAAAGGCGTGCTACGATTTCTGGCAACTCACTTTCAAAGAGACATTGACACTATTACCAAAGACTTAGAACATCAGTTTGTCAGATTGGAATTTTCAAAAAGTGGGTTAGAGGTCAAAGTTCGGGGAACAGAGGATGGCCAGCAGAAAGTGATGAGTGACCTTAATGCACTCATTAAAAAAGTGAGTTGTGGGAAACATGTGATTAAAAAACCGGGAATTCTCAAATTTCTGACTTCTGAAAATGGAAGGCAAAATGTTCTGATCTTGGAGAAGACTGTTAACTGTACAATAGAACTGATGACAGCAGAGTCTACGATGTTGGCGGACTCACTAGATGAGCTCTCATATAACGTATATAGAACAAACCAAAACTTTCAGATTTCCTCAAGCTGTGTTGTATCCAAGGGGTGTCAGCTTATAGCCGGATGTGGGGATATGACATTGATGAAGGTCGATGTGGTTGTGAATACTGCTAACGCTGAAATGATGCATGTTGGTGGACTGGCAAAGGCTATCATAGAGAAAGGTGGGTGTATTTGCTTCTGGATTTTATTGCAGATTGAGTTTGTGTATAGTTCAGTTCAGTTTGATATTTAAAGTCAAATTTTGCGCTTCTTGTAGTGTTGCAAACTGATGCTTCACTATCAAGGCCTGAATATATGTGCCAGAAATTCACCTTCTGGGGGACCTCATTCTGCTTAGGCCTCATCTTCTCTGGACAGTATATTTATTATCAAATTAACAAGTGTTTTTAGTTTCTTTAGAAACTTGTTCAGAAAGATGCTTTTACTTATTTAGTTTAGTTTTTCTATATATGATATCCCCAACTTGGCAGACGACACAATGCATAATTGAGTTGTACAATGGGTGCACATCACCCTCTTCACCATCTGGGAACTTTATTCTGAGTCGAGGTCTCCCACAGCAGATGAGGCCATGCACACTGAGGTTCCCAGAGGATGAATTTTGGTGAATGTACCGATGACTTATATAAATACAAGTATGGAACGAATCAATGTTAAAACATGAGAAATACAACATAATGAATGAAGAGTGTGCTGTAGCTATTTTCATCGACGACGTTTAGATAACGTTTGGGTTACTATTAACTCAATAACAGGAATAATAACTCAGGAAACTTGGAATATTATATATATTTTTTATTCATGATAAGAAATGTCGACACTTACCTCGAAAGTTGGAAACTTCTCCCTCGGCAAAAAAAATGCAGACCATAATAATAAACTCCTCGGCTCGTCCTCGCTAGTGCCGAATGCCGAGGGCTAATTAAAAGGACTGCAACAATAATTGGCAACAACACCTGGCCCATAGGGCCTATAAGTTACTCTGTTTACAAATAAATAACAAATAATAGAATAGACCATATTCCAATGTATTCTTCTATAACAGAATGGGAGAATCCATTCAGTAAAGAAATATCTTTTAGTTTTGGGCTGTGATTCTATGCTTAAATATCACAAGGTTTAAATTCTATCTTTTTGTTTTGGGCTGTGATTCTATGGTTAAATATCACATGTTTACATGCTATCTTTTTATTTTGGGCTGTGATTCTATGGTTAAATGTCACATGTTTACATGCTATCTTTTTATTTTGGGCTGTGATTCAATGGATAAATATCACATGTTTACATGCTATCTTTTTATTTTGGGCTGTGATTCTATGGTTAAATATCACATGTTTACATGCCTTCTTTTTATTTTGGGCTGTGATTCTATGGTTAAATATCATATGTTTACATGCTATCTTACTATTTTGGGCTGTGATTCTATGGTTAAATATCACATGTTTACATGCTATCTTTTATTTTGGGCTGTGATTCAATGGTTAAATATCACATTTTTACATGCTATCTTTTTATTTTGGGCTGTGATTCTATGGTTAAATATCAAATGTTTACATGCTATATTTTTTATTTTGGGCTGTGATTCAATGGTTAAATATCACATATTTACATGCTATCTTTTTATTTGGGCTGTGATTCTATGGTTAAATATCACATGTTTACATGCTAACTTTTTATTTTGGGCTGTTATTCTATGGTTAAATATCACATGTTTACATGTTATCTTTTTATTTTGGGCTGTGATTCAATGGTTAAATATCACATATTTACATGCTCTATCTTTTTTATTTTGGGCTGTGATTCAATGGTTAAATATCACATGTTTACATGCTATCTTTTTATTTCGGGCTGTGATTCAATGGTTAAATATCACATATTTACATGCTATCTTTTTATTTTGGGCTGTGATTCAATGGTTAAATATCACATGTTTACATGCTATCTTTTTATTTTGGGCTGTGATTCTATGGTTAAATGTCACATGTTTACTTGCTATCTTTTTATTTTGGGCTGTGATTCTATGGTTAAATATCACATGTTTACATGCTATCTTTTTATTTTGGGCTGTGATTCTATTATTAAATATCACATGTTTACATGCTATCTTTTTGTTTTGGGCTGTGATTCAATGGTTAAATATCACATTTTTACATGCTATCTTTTTATTTTGGGCTGTGATTCTATGGTTAAATATCACATGTTTACATGTTATCTTTTTATTTTGGGCTGTGATTCAATGGTTAAATATCATATTTATATGCTATCTTTTTATTTTGGGTTGTGATTCTATGGCTAAATATCACATGTTTACATGCTATCTTTTTATTTTGGGTTGTGATTCTATGGTTAAATATCACATGTTTACATGTTATCTTTTTATTTTGGGCTGTGATTCAATGGTTAAATATCACATTTTTACATGCTATCTTTTTATTTTGGGCTGTGATTCAATGGTTAAATATCACATGTTTACATGCTATCTTTTTATTTTGGGCTGTGATTCTATTATTAAATATCACATGTTTACATGCTATCTTTTTATTTTGGGTTGTGATTCTATTATTAAATATCACATGTTTACATGCTATCTTTTTGTTTTGGGCTGTGATTCAATGGTTAAATATCACATTTTTACATGCTATCTTTTTATTTTGGGCTGTGATTCTATGGTTAAATATCACATGTTTACATGTTATCTTTTTATTTTGGGCTGTGATTCAATGGTTAAATATCATATTTATATGCTATCTTTTTATTTTGGGTTGTGATTCTATGGCTAAATATCACATGTTTACATGCTATCTTTTTATTTTGGGTTGTGATTCTATGGTTAAATATCACATGTTTGCATGCTATCTTTTTATTTTGGGCTGTGATTCAATGGTTAAATATCACATTTTTACATGCTATCTTTTTATTTTGGGTTGTGATGTGATTCTATGGTTGAATGTCACATGTTTACATGCTATCTTTTTGTTTTGGGCATTGATTCTATGGCTAATATCAGATGTTTACATGCTATCTTTTTATTTTGGGCTTTGATTCTATGGCTAATATCAGATGTTTACATGCTATCTTTATGTTTTGGGCTGTGATTCTATGGCTAATATCAGATGTTTACATGCTATCATTTTATTTTGGGCTGTGATTGTATTTTAAAGGTGGCAGGGAAATACAAGATGAATGCTCCCGATATGTGAAGAAGCATGGTGAAGTTAAAACTGGTGATGTCATGAAATCGAAGAATGGTCGCCTTCCTTGTAAAATCCTTCTACATGCTGTGGGGCCGATATGGCAAGGTGGAAGAAATAATGAGGAGGACACGTTATGGAAACTGATTACGAAATGTTTGGAACAAGCAGTTGGTTATAATTCCATTTGCTTCCCACTAATCAGTTGGGGTCACAACAGATTCCCCCTCCCCAGCCTTGCGAAGACGATTATAGCAGCAATCAAGGATGCTGTTACAGAGATTGACCAGTTTAACTTCTCAGAGATCTACATCTGTGATATAAATCAGAAGAATATCAGTTTCGTTACCGAGGCGATGCAGAATATTTATGGTTCTTCCAAGGTGAAACTTACAGAAAAGAAGCACAAACTACCCCCGCTTGTGACCCCATCCCAGAGATCATCACTTTCAGGTAAGCAGCAGTCACACAATTTACTACTTTCTGAAAGGAAAAACAAGATAAACTTAAGTACCAATATGTAATATTCCGAGTAGCTATTGACGCTGTCCTGCTAATAAATTTACATTGATATTAAAACCCTCTGGCAGTCTTGACGATATTTATTCACAATTTTATGTTGATTTTGACAATAAAACAAAATATTCACTCTTCACCCATAATTTGAGTTTTATAGGATTTGAAAATGTTCTCCATTTTGTTGAAATTTGTCATCTAAAATTAAAAAATTTCATCCAAAATTCCTGATATATTTTGAATCAAGTCAAAGTCAAAATTTTGATTGAAAGTCGATTGTTAAAATAAGAAACACCAGGAGCTAATATAATATTTCAAAAATAAATAAAAACAAATATCCATTAATGTAAAAACACAAAAACCTGAAATATATAAAATAATATTATAATTTATAATGTATAAAAAAAAATTAGTTGGGACAGAAAACATCATATTTAGGATAGTGATTAGCCAGTTCTGTGCAGGCAGAAATAATGGAGAAACTATTTAATACTGAATTATTGCAATGTCATTCACAATTAGTTCATGTCAAACCTAGTAAAAAAAGAAATACAGGAAAAAAATTAAACCATACTCTGCGAAATTCATTAAAAAACATGACCACCAGCAGCCATCTTGGATTTCACAGTTGAATTCATCGGCACACACTCCAGCCTACTTTTGTTGGAGAATTATTTTGAAATTTTAAAGATCACATCTAAATGGGAGATATCAATTTTGAATGGAAAAACATGGCCACCAGCAGCCATCTTCGATTTTACTCTTTGTATGACTAAATAATTTGGCAAGCACTATAATGTACTACAGCCAACATTTTTCACCCAATTGATCCCAAACTTGATATGACTCTTCATGTTGACCTCTGGTACTACTTCAACATTTAAACTTTCTGCATTCCTTATCGCTCCATTGACTGTAATCATAATTACGACATTATCCCGTCACTAAGATGAGCTAGAGTATCATTGACACTTTCATATCTATACCTTGCAATATGTATGTAATATTCCAAATTTAATTATTGTTTAATCCTCTTTGCAGCAACCTCTGGTGGTGGTGATTCTGTGCCACAGTTGAACAGTATATCTGTTGCTGTTAATCTAATTAAAGGAGTGATGGATAAGCAAAAGGTAATATATCCTAGAAAACTTACAGATAAGTGTGACGACAGTATATATCTAATATATATTTTGGGACTTCTGTTTGTCTGTCTGTTAGCTATGGCCGGGAAAACGGCTGGACCGATTGAGCTCAAACTTCCAATCTAAGGTTAAAAACACACGGCAGTGTTTACCGCCGTTTTGGAGAAGCTCCCAGCACCCCTTCTTCACTGCCAGTCACCAAAATTACCGTCATTGGCACTGTGGGGTTAATCGCGTTGATTGTTAAAGAGCGTTCGTATCCGCAGTGTCGTTGATAAAGAGCGTATGCGTGTAGTGTGATTAGTATGTCTGGGGCCGGACGTGAGTGTGTCTGTATCAAGACATCAGCGTGTTGTGTGATTCTTATGTCTGTCTTCATACTTAGGGGTTCCAAGGAACGGGGGAGATTTTCATTGGGTAAGTTTTTCCGCCCGAGGTGATCTTCACCTTGAAACGGGTACCCACAAACGTACCTCTTTTATGGACGGGTACCATCATATCTCTTCATTAAAAAGGCAGAATTAACTCAAATTAAATTAAAAAATTAACGGATTTCGTCGAAATTTGATACCTAGGGATACTTTTGTCGGGGGAGTGTTTTGGACGGGTCAAATCGTTACCCCGACCTGACCTTGACCTTCAAAATGGTCAATTCAAGGTCAAAGCCCGGACGAAGTCGGGTCACCTGCTAGTTGCATATACAAATGCACAAATGTAATGTAAACAGCACAAAACTACTATCTTATGATATGCCTATGCACATTGACGTGGTTTGGACACAATAGCTATAGGCCTACATTTGCTTTCCCACTTTCCCAGCTTGCTTAGCGACAAAGTACGCAAATTCTAACTACATGAAGCATGTTAAGGGACATAGTTTTGTTTTCAGTAAAGCAGAGTCAAGGACTATTTTTTATACAGAAAAACGTTTGTATGTGCTGGTATATGTCTCTTTTATCGATATTTATCGGAATTTTTAATCTGTATAAAGGTAATAATTTCTGTATATTTTAAAACTTTGTTTTAAGTCAGTTAATGGACACATGACTGGACATTCAGAACTAAAACTAGAAGTATTTATTGTAAAACTAGATATATAGTTTATGCAATTTATCTAAAATGTGGCTTGGGTCCAAATAAAACATTTAAGCCGATTCCTCTTTATATTTAAATTTATTTAATCACTTTTCTTGACAGAGTTGGGGTATATCCTTAGCCCCACTGGGACAGTTCCACCTGAATTGATACTTGAACCTACAGTCAGATCTGAAGCTGAACATATGTTGGCATTCTAGACTACCAACATAAACACCACTTGCACTCTACCATGGACATACCTGCAAATTCAATGTTGATAACATTTCCAACACAAATAGTAGAGTCGCTTATGTCCGATTTTGGGCTCCCGTGGGAAAATCATGAATAATATAGAAACCATGTTCATGAGCAAGTATATGGTCTCTACTTCAGAAAAAAAATTGTTAAGACCCCCTGGGTCGCGACTGGGTTGTCTGATGATAGTTGGGGAGCCCGCATATGTTCTATTTACACTTTTGCGTACAAAAGGTTTGACGCCCTAAAGTTGGTACCAATAATGGAACATTCTGAAAACCCGATTTCTTAAGTTGCGCATTCCTGGGGTTTAGGGGCCGCTGAACCCCAAAAAGTGCCAAAAAGTGCCAAAAATCACTTCTATTTACACTTCCGCGTACATCGATGAATTTTGGTTTGTTGACACTGCTAAGTGTACTGATTAAGAAAACACAACTTAAGAAAGGGATTTTCCTGGGGTTTTCAGATAAGAAAGGGGGTCCCATGCTGAACCCCAAAACGTGATTTTTCACTTTTTTTTACACTTTCGCGTACATCCATAATTTTTGGTCTCAAAGTACTTTGATAGATACTAATTATAAAAACACAACTTAAGAAGCAACTTTTCATGGGGTTTTAAGATAAGAAGGGGGTCATCGGGTCACGTAAAAACTCACTTTTATTTACATGATTGCATTCGTCCAACGTGTGTGTATGTGCGTAAACCCCTGGAACGTTGCACTATTACAATCAATACATCCCTAAATCGATACGATCAACTTAAGAAATATATATTCATGTCGTTTTCTGATAAGAACGAGACTTGTTACCCCCCCCCCCCCCCACAACACGATCCATTTTCTAGAACTATAAGTGAGCCAGTTTTCTGAAAATTATAGCGCGAAAATCTTGTAAAATGTATACAAATGTATATATTTTCGTGAAGGTAAGACATAATGACACTTTTTTTGGCCAAAATTGAAACTCACCATCCAAGATGGCCGCCAAAATATTCATGCTGTTTGGAACTGGTTGAGTAATGCAACTTTATTTTGTGTTTTTTATATTAACTGATCATTGGAGCAATTAAATATGCATTTATTGGGGTCCTAACCCCTTCCAATCCCTCAAACATTCGATTTTACAGAACGCAGTACAAAATTTTACAAAAAATCACAATTGGGATTCAAGTCATATTTCAACAAAAAATGAAAAGAACATTGTAATCTAAGTGAGGCATATCATTACCTATGAATATTCCAAATCTCTGGAACCATAAATCTTACCTTGGCTCAAAATGGCTGCGAAAATGGCCGCTAAAATATAGAAAATGGTAAATATTGCCCCAGGGTGTCCTGCAATCGCTTACAAGTTGTGGTTGATGTACACAATTGGCTAATCTCTTTTCTATACATTGCATACTAACATGTCTGATGTACCAAGGATCATTTTTACTATTGTCACCACTGACATTTACCAGAAATATTGGACATAAATATCGGCAAGAATTCACTTTTCAGGGTTCGACCATTTGTTCAAGTAAAATGTAACTATCTTTGGATTGAAAGGTGTTTATTGTTTTGGTCTATCTTAAATGTGTCACACTGCGGTGTTTATAGACTAAATTGCTCAAGATGGCTTCCAAAATGGCAACCAAATTTGTAAAAAGTTAACATCCCGAACATTATTCTCTGCGTTATCCGAAAAAAGTGGCAAATTGTGACTCACTTGGTTATTGTACGTCTTAGTTACAATGTAATTAACTGACAACTACGTTCTATTATGTTTGTCCCAGTTCCGTATGGGGCATGACAAATTCATTTTAAAGTTGCAGTATGGAATTTTGCGGAGAACCATATTATTGAAAGGAAATGGGCAGAACTTTGAGACTGAACTGAGATGAACCATGACATGTGGGTATTTTGGCCCATTATGATAAAAATTTATCAACTGGATACAGGGTGGAAGCCAAGATGGTAGCCAGGGAGTTATGATCATAGATGAGGATAATAGGTATACAGGGAGTTATTGTATGGTCATGAATGATGTGTGGGTATATAGGGAGTGCCCCGTTGGTAGCGGTGGGACGTATATTTATATATGTTGTGGATGTGTTATCATTGGTGGTGTATGGGGAGTAGATTTATTATCATGGATGGCGTGTATGAGTATGGCAAGTATGGAACTTATGAGTGGTCGTATGTGCGGATATTGGTATATCTGGAAGGGCTCACCATTGGTGATGTGCATCTGTATACCTGGATTGACTCCATGGTCATGGGTTTGGCGAATAGGTATACATGTAGTGGCTGTATGGTCCATGTTGAGGTGAATATGTATACAATGAGTGACTGTATGATCGTGAATGTAGTGAATATGTATACATAGAGTGACTATATGGTCGGGTGTAGGTGTATACCTGGTGTTCATGCATGGTGACTCGTGGCTGTATCGTCATTTGTGGTATGTACGGGTATAACCAAGTATGGTTGTATGATCAGGTGTACTAGTACATGTACGTGTATAAAGTGGGTGACTATGTTGTCATTTGTGTGGTGTTCATGTACATATGGAGTGACTGGGGTAATGGGCGGGTTGTACATGTGTACCTTGGGTGGCTATCGCTTTCCACAATAACCCAAGGATATGTTAATCAATAGAGAGGTCATGTCATATCGTGGAAAGCGATAGCCACCCATTATCACACAGTCATTACATATATACATAAACACCACAGACATGACAATATAGTTACCCACTGCATACATGTACACCTGACCCATGACCACGGATGACCATACAGCCACGCGTCACAATGCAGGCACACCGGGTATACTCCTAAACATGACCCATAACCATATAGTCACTCCATGTATACCCATTCATCTCACCATTGGCCATAAGGTCATCCCCTGTATACCTATTCTCCAAACGCATGGTCAAATGGACAATCAAACGACTCCCAAAAGCTTAAAGCTTGTTGTCGAATCCCCTTCATATCATCACTGTTAATCTTTGTCTTGTTTTTTGTAATATACGAATAATATGGAATAAATACTGTTCACACCAATCAATATATACATCAACACCACAACAATGACCATAAAGTCATTCCGGTATACATATGCACATCACCAATGGCCATATAGCCACTCGCTTCATACACATACCCTCACCCATGTTACCTGGTATACTCCTTCACCTGACCTATGGCCATATAGTCACCCCGTGTGTACCTATTCAAAACATTCATACACGATCATGGTCAATCCTTGTATTTTATATTCACCCCAACATTGGCCATGTCAATCCCTGTATCCCTATTTGTCACACCATAGCCGAATAGCCACTCAATATATACTAATACACCCCAGCCATGTCAGTATAGTCACTCCATGTATGCATATGCACCTCATCCATGGCCATATAGCCACTCGCTATATACACATATCCCTCGCCCATGACAATAAAGCAACACGTGTGTGTACTGGTATAACCTACACATGACGATACCGACACGAGTCACCAAACAGGAACACCAGGTACATGTATACTCATACGCCTGTCACCCCCTATATAGATGTTCATTACATTTATGATCATACAGTCATTACTTGTATACCTACATGTACTCATCTCACCATTAACCATACAGTCACTACCTGTATACATATTCGACACACATAGTCATATAACCACTCGATATACATATGCAGCCCACCCTAGACCATAGATTCACTCCAGGTATACATGTAACCCTCACTAATGGCCATTCAGCCCTTCCAGATATACAAAAAACCCGCACATACGACCACTCAAACAATGCATACATGCATATACACCTCACACATGACAATTCAGCAATTCACTGTATAATCATACACGCCATCCATGATAATACAGCTAAGCCCTATACACCCACCAATGATAATACATCCACGATATATATAAATATACATCCACCCGTTACCACAAGGACACTCCCTATGTACCCACACGCTCGATAATGTCCACCCAGCTTACTCCAGGTATTCATATTCAGTCATGACCGTACAGTCATTCCATGTATACCTATACACATTACCCGTAACCATAAAATCACTACCTATTTATCCACACACCCCCTCAATGATCACACAGACAACACATGTACATCCCACCCACGACCTTACAGTCACTCCATATATACATAATCAACACATAGATGACCATGTACGGTAGCTATATCCATACACCACACCAATGACCATACAGGCACACCGGATGCACCCGTACTGGATATACACAATCATACACCATAGTCACTCCATGCATACAGATTCACCTCACACCTGGCCATGACCTCTCCCTGTATACCTAGATGCATCATACCATGGACAACCCACTAATAACCATATAGTCACTCATTGTATACCTACTCACATCAGTCATGACATACAATAACTCCCTGTATACCTATTCACCTCACATATGATCACAGTAACTCCCTGGCTACGATCTTGGCATCCACACTGTATCCTGTAGACATTTTTTTTTATCATAATGGACCGGAATAGCCAAAGATTATGGTCCATCTCAGTTCTGTCTCAAAGTTCTGCCCATTTCCTTTCAATAAATATGGCCAAAATCACAAAAGAGGTTCTCGGCAAAATTACATACATTAAAATGAATTTGTCATGCCCCATACGGAACTGGGACAACTGGGAATAGAACATGTAGTTGTCAGTTAATTAACTAACACGTATAATAACCAAGTGAGTCACAATTTGCTACCTTTTCGGATAATGCAGAGAATGTTAGGGATATATGTAAAAAATTAGCATTTTACAAATTTGGTTGCCATTTTGGAAGCCATCTTTAGAAATTTGGTCTATAAACACCGTAGTGTGACACATTTAAGATAGACCAAAACAATAAACACCTTTCAATCCAAAGATAGTTATATTTTACCTGAAAAAATGGTCCCAACCTGAAAACTGAATTTTTGCCAATATTTATGTCAAGTTTTTTAGAGAAAAGTCCAATATTTTTGACGATGTCAGTGGTGAAAATAGTAAAAATGATCCATGGTGCATCAGACATGTTAGTATTCAATGTATAGAATGCAGAATGGCCAATTTTATACATCAACACAACTTGTAAGCGATTGCAGGACACGCTGGTGTAATATTTACCATTTTCCATATTTTGGCGGCCATATTGGCAGCCATTTTGAGCCAAAGTAAGAATTTTGGTTCCAGTGATTTGGAATATGCATAGGTAATGATATGCCTCACTCACATTACAAAGTTCTGTACATTTCTTGTTGAAATATGACTAGAATCCCAATTGTGATTTTTGTGTGTGAAATTTTATACCGCATTCTGTACAATCAAATTTTTGAGGGATCGGAAGGGGTTAGGACCCCAATAATTGCATATTTAATTGCTCCAATGATCAGTTTAATATACAAAACACAAAATAAAGTTGCATTACTCAACCAGTTCCAAACAGCATGAATTGATCTAGAAGATATTTGTGAAAAAATGTCATATTTTCAACTTCCGGCGGCCATTTTGGCGGCCATCTTGGATGGTGAGTTTAAATTTTGGCCCAAAAAAGTTTTAATATGTCTTAGCTTCACGAAAATATATACATTTGTATACATTCTACTAGATTTTCCCGCTATAATTTTCATAAAACTGGCTCACTTATAGTTCTAGAAAATGGATCGTGTTGTGGGGGGGGGGGGGGGGGGGTAACAAGTCTCGTTCTTATCAGAAAACGACATGAATATATATTTCTTAAGTTGATCGTATCGATTTAGGGATGTATTGGTTGTAATAGTGCAACGTTCCAGGGGTGTACGCACATACACACACGTTGGACGAATGCAATCATGTAAATAAAAGTGATTTTTTACGTTTTGAGGGGTGACCCGATGACCCCCTTCTTATCTTAAAACCCCAGGAAAAGTTGTTTCTTAAGTTGTGTTTTTATAATTAGTATATATCGAAGTACTTTGAGACCAAAAATTATGGATGTACGCGAAAGTGTAAACAAAAGTGAAAAATCACGTTTTGGGGTTCAGCATGGGACCCCCTTTCTTATCTGAAAACCCCAGGAAAATCCCTTTCTTAAGTTGTGTTTTCTTAATCAGTACACTTAGGAGTATCATCAAACCAAAATTCATCGATGTACGCGGAAGTGTAAATAGAAGTGATTTTTGGCACTTTTTGGGGTTCAGCAGCCCCTAAACCCCAGGAATGCGCAACTTAAGAAATCGGTTTTTCAGAATGTTCCATTATTGGTACAAACTTTAGGGGGTCAAACCTTTTGTACGCAAAAGTGTAAATAGAACATATGCGGGCTCCCTAACTATGACATCACAAAGATGGCCACCATGCGCATTTTCTTAAGTTCGCTATTGTTGGATTTCATTATAAAAATATAATTGTGATATAAAATAATATGACTATCATTTTGTAAAGTGTATTGTGTGACGCCATTTTATATTTATATATAAAACAATATCCTCTCGATTAAAGATGGCCACCAAAATGGCGACCGGAAGTTGGAAAATTGATGAAATTCCATACATGTCGCCTACATCATTGCCGATTGTATGGAACTGGTGACGATTAGGGAATATTCTTCTCTTCAATCTTGATAACAAATCACTTAGGCATCACATTGGTTGATTTCTTGGATCATAGCCTTGATTTTCTTCTCCAAATGCGATGTTTTAAAGGAAGTGGTATGAATTTTCGTCAAAATATACTTTTTTATTTTCTGACTATTTTCTAAAAGAAAATTAGAATTAATCGGTGATGGGAATGAGTAGGATCATTACATAAAGTATTTACATCTAACTGGATCCAGAAACTATCACATTAATCCAAGATGGCTTCCACGATGGCAGCCAAAATACGATAATATGCAAATTTTCCCCTCTTTCACCCAATTACGTTTCTGTCATGTAGAAGGTGAATGTAGTAGACTAAATTGATTCTTCCAAATAAATAATTGCCATTTTGTGAGACATTCATATTAGTTGCCTTACCGCAATGACTCAAAATGCAAGTTTATATGACAATTATTTTCCAAATAAGCATCGTGAAAATTCGCCAAACAACATGTCCACCACAATGGAACGACATCTCAGTGTTAGATATATTGAATGAATGTACTCCGATTTAGATAATCTGAAGTTATTAATATCTTGTTGTAATCAAGATGGCCGCCAATGTGGCGGAAATTTGACATTAAAATACACATATTTCCGCAATATATCTCAGCGTGTAAGAATGACACATATGCATAGCATTATCACGCATGGGCTTTCGGTGAGAACATACCATTTACTATATAAAACCGAAATGTTCAAAAGCGTTAAGTATATTGTCTTGTGCCAAACTCAATTATGATATTATATAAATACTTTAGCAGAGACCAACATGGAGAGAATCGTGAAGTTGCCTACCTCAGGCACTGCCAGTTACCAGCGTAATAATGCATGTGATCGCCATACGTTCTTAAATATTGATGACAATTGAGTATGTCTTCTCGTATACTGAAAATTATAGCAACGGACTCAATCAGATTACTGTATATAGCTAACAGTGACAGGCTTTTAAAGCCTGAAATTGAAAATATAAATCAGGAGACCGCCTGGGGCCTTGTTGAGATATTATACATTTGATCTTGTCAATTTCACCATGGCACATGTATAGCACCGGTATAGGCTTGGTTAATTAACGAGGTTGGTTAGCCTGTTGAAGTTTCTCGGAGTTTTCTGACAAAATATCCATAGAAGTCTTCATAAAATGAATCCTTGTGTGGTTACTCTTGGTGATTGGTATGGAAAATCGGCACAAACTGATCAGACAACCGCTTCTGCCATTCTGGCAAACATATATGTGTTGGAAGAAATGCTGATGATTGCCTCATGCTTAAACTGCTTTTTGTCACCAGTTCATACTAAGTACCAGTACAGATCCTGACAAATTTGAACTAGAAATCAAGCAATATAATTATTTGTATCACAGCGATATTAGCATATTTTTGTATTACTACATGTATGTATATAATGAGTTTATCTCATATACAAGTAGCGCTAATGTGTATCTGGACCATCACACTTTCGTTAGGTGGGGTGAGTATAGAATGATTTCTGGAATTGACTCACATAATCCTGCAAAGTTGATGTCGAATCCGGTCCATGATGAAACATATACTTATTGTTGTATTATTCATGAAATAAATTATGTTTAAACTAAGGTCTATCTGATGTGAACATGTATAGAGCTCTTCGTACAATTGGCTCCCCCCACGACCGTTCACATTTCTGCTGAAGTTGATCTATATTATGCCACTTAGTTGGGGTAGATTGTCATGATGCATGAATGTAGAATGATATATACAATTTATAGGATATAGCATCTGATAACTCCTAGTTGAACAGAATTAGAACAGTTTGAAGCATTAGGATATAGATAGATCGGCCTATATAATATGACCTGAAAGGTGCCATTATTAGTATTATAGTGAACCATGGCCACCTCCATAGTTACGCGTGCTGATTCAGCTTCTTTCATTTCCGCATTTCCTTTGGTTCATGATAACATTCTAACTAGAATCAACATGACAATGCCATTACTTATTAACTAAAACTATTACTTCACAATGTGTTGTAAGAAGATAGTGGACTATGTTGCCCCATTATGTCATTCAGTATTCAGAACCTGGATTCCAGAGTATATTGGACATAATAAATCAAACTGATGACATGACACCAGAAGACCCATCACTACCAATGGATTCTTCACCAGTTTCCCACCGTGTGGCCGTACATTACGTCAAAACGCGGGAATTAGTAATATGATAAGTATCGCCTGTCTATTTTTGGCTCATATCTACATGTATTGCGTTTACCATTCACATTCTTTCGTCATCTAAACTGGATATGCAGAGCAGTTGTGCAGTCCCTGCTGATTTCGATACAATCATTAGTCAAGTGGGACCGGCAGCACAAACAACCATTGCCAATAACTACTTTCCTGTTGAACTGATGTACAAACGCAATGCATTATCCCACTAAATTCTTCATATGCCTAAATCATAGAAATCAATTTGGGATATCATTTTGCTGTATGCTATCAATGGTCCATACCAGCCTACTGTGTTCATACCAAGACACCTTTCGTATGTTGAGCGAATCACTTTGTGTGGGTACCACCAATTAACTGAACACAAGTGTTCCCAAGAACCAGGCACACCACTTCGTCTGGTGTCGGGGGATCTAGCCTGGTGGATAATAGTGTTCATATCAACTGAATAAACATGTCCTGCGAGGTCAATAACTTATAGTAACTTCACAAAAGGATTCCACATATGCTATGAAAGTGGTTGGACTACTTCGTTGAATATCATCATCCAGATTTCAGAACTTGGTATTCACAATATATCACTTTAATCTTGATACGGGATTCTACCCCTTATATGAATATATTATCCACATATGGGGTCTATTCTATTTTGATCTTCCTTGGTTATCAATACGATTAAAACCTGCTAAGTTCAGCTAAACGAGGTTCAAATGGTGTTACCATACAAATATAATTCAGTGTTAAAGCGCAACTAAATGCCAAATGGCAGCCATATATTTAATTCTACAATTGTTTGTGTTTTATAAACAAGGATGTGTTTCTTGCTTGCCAAAACTCATGGTATGTAGAAGTACAATCCCCACATCATAGCTATCACAATAAACAGTTGTGTATTGCTACCTTATATGATACACTATAGACACTTTCTACTGAGGAGATGTCATGAAAAGAATTAAGACCAACACTTATCTGCATCAGCAATTGCCTTTTGATATGGTAACCAACAATAGTTCTCAATTAGAACTCCAGCTTAGAGTATAGCAGAGAAGGCTAGACATTGGGATGGTAACATTTGTCCCTCAAACTAAGATGGTAGTCTACACATACTTTCACACCGAGAGTTGGATTTTTTCCATCTTCACTTAATATCAAGACATTTAAAAGTACATGTAGCCGATTAACCCAATTCCCCATGATGGAATGCCAGGGCGACATTTGGTGGTGAATGAATGCTGACTTTTGTATTTTGGCAGCCATCTTGGCTGATGTTGCACAGTTCTGTTGAAGTGTGATAATAATTCCGTATGTGGCACGAATATTTCTTTCCCCTCACTGAATTCCGTTCATTTCTTTAAATCTATTGCTAGAATATCAGAATTGATTTTTGACAAAATGCTATAATTCGGTTGTCTAAAGTGGATTTTTGACAGATTGGACATGTTTTGTACAAGACAATTGGTGCACTACATTGCTGAAGTAATAAATAAACAAATGAATGGTCACAATGCGCAGTCGCTACCAAACGGAAGGTCATTTACATGAGATTCTTGAAAATCGCAAAATTGTTTATTTTCTGGTGCCATTTTGGCAGCCATCTTTGACTGAAATAATATTTTCCCGTCAATTTGGGTACTGTACTTTGAGAACTACTATTGGTGAATTGCCCTTACTGAAAAAAATGTATAACAATTAAGAAATATGCGCATAATTCGTCAGTTCTGAGGACAACCTTACATCTGAACTGACAATGACATCATCTTTGTGACGTCATAATTCACTCCAGTCGCAGACCCATGAAGTCTAACAAACTTTTTCCGACAAAGTAAGTGATACCTTATCATAATATCATAGTCTCTACATTTGTTCAAAATATTCCCACGAAAGTACATAAGCGACTCTACTAAAAGCTTTATGACCAAATGGAATCAACCAGGCGGATTTGCTCCTTAACCCTTCCATGACTTAACCCTTCTATGAACACATGAGTGGATGAATTAAGAAGTTTGTTTGATCAATGCAAAATTGATGAAATGGAAGTTAACCCTTTAAGACTGGAGCTTCCTGAAATTTTGTGAAAACCCTGTGCCAATGCATTCTCTTATATATGCAAGTCTCCCATAAGGAGCCTCGCATATATAACTGAATATATTGGCCTAATAATATTTACCTTGACCTTGTAAGCCAGTGCATTCTCTTATATATCCGAGGCTCCCTATGGGAGACTCACATATATAAGAGAATTCACTGGCACAGGATCTTTAATGCTGCACCAGCAAAGCTCCCGTCATGAAAGGGTTAAACTCCCTAGTGTATAAAAAAGCAGACATTATGACTTTTTTTTTTTAATTTAATAAAAATCTCGGAAAGGTATCTATCTCATTTTTGATAGAGGTCAGCATTTTTCTCTACAAAAGCAACATTTTATTTTTTATTGATCTGTAATTGCAGCACTATGTGACCAAATAATCATAGTTTTCAAAAAAGTTTGGTTCGCCGTCGTATTTGAGATTAGTGAACATAGAAAAACATTTAAAGTTGATAAATCAAATTTATTTCGTTGGTACCCGAAATGTCTGTCCAATGAAAAATAAAAAAATCAAACAATCCAACCCCTAAATCACCGAAATCTATACTCTAATCATCAAACTAAATAGCCCTATTGTCAAACAGTCGTTGTTTCACGAAGGACAGCTAATTTGGGTGTGGTACTCAACACACATCGAGTTTAATAACGATTTTTGTCTTTTTTTCCGGGAGGCCATTTTTAAAGTGCGAAACAAACTTGAGAAAAGCTGCAGTAAATGACTCCAAAATAAAAGAATTTTACATCAATAAAAAAAAATGTTTTATCTAATTCCTTATCTAGTGGGTATTATATATCCACCGCATGATTTTTGTCATTAAGAATGCCGGATATCAATTAAAAGAGAGATATTAAAATTAATTTAATAAAGTTCAAGTTAGTTTCGCTTTCATGCAGTTTTGCAAAATGGCCTCCCGCGAAAATAAATCTGTAAAACTGACGAAAAAAAAGGACATAAATCGTTATTAAACTCGATGTATGTTGAGTACCACCCCCAAATTAGCTGTACTTCATGAAACAACGTCTGTTTGACAATAGGGCTATTTAGTTTGATGATAATAGTATAGATTTCGGTGATTTAGGGGTTGGATTATTTGATTTTTAGCTCAACTTTACTTTGTAAAGTTTGAGCTATTGCCATGGCTTTGTCGTCTGTTGTCCGTGTGTGCTTGTGTACGTGATGCGTCAACAATACAGGCTACAGGTCGTACCTTTGGTCGGATCATTATGAAATTTGTCATAGCTGTTGACATCAACATTTAGACCGGAACAATTCATTTTGGGGTCATTCGGAAAAAACATGGCCACCAGTGGCCATCTTGGATTTCAAAATTCAATCCATTAGCACGGACTACAGGTCGTACTGTTTGTCTGATCATCATGAAATTTGTCGTGGATGTTAATATTGACATGTAGATGGGAACGAGTAATTTTGGGGTCATTTGGCCAAAAAACATGGCCGCTGGCAGCCATCTTAGATTTTACTCTTTGCATGACTAAATCCTTTAGCACGGGCTACAGGTCGTACCTTTGGTCTGATCATCATAAAATTTGTCATGGCTGTTGAAATTGGAACATAGATGGGAACGAGTCATTTTGGGGTCATTCGGAAAAAAAACATGGCCGCCAGTGGCCATCTTGGATTTCAAAATTCAATCCATTAGCACGTGCTACAGGTCGTACTGTTCATCTGATCATCATGAAATTTGTCATGGATGTTAATATTGAGATGTAGATGGGAACAAGTCATTTTGGGGTCATTCGGCCAAAAAACATGGCCGCCGGCAGCCATTTTGGATTTTACTCTTTGCATAACTAAATCCTTTGGCACAGGCTACAGGTCGTACCTTTAATCGGATCATCATAAAATTTGTCATGGATGTTAACAGTGTCATGGAATCAGGGAGCTAAATGTGTTCTAGAGTCGGGGAGCGAGTACACCATGGAATGCTAAAGGTGAAGGTAACTGAAGAATGTCCTTCACCTGATACATGCGACACGTTATTAAAGGATGACATCGCGTGGATTTTTGTGAGCGGGAAATTTATTTAACTAGCTGCTGTTGTCCTGGGTTTTTCCAGATCAAATATGACTGTGAGATAGCCCTGTCGTAGACTTGGGGATTTATTAAAAAAAGTAAACACATGACCTATGATTTTTCTTGCATTTTCGTGATCAACTGGTGTCAATCTAGCTGCCAGGGTAAACATCACTGGTATGGCCTGCAGGCTTCAATTCAGTGAATTTGGCCGAAACGTTAACACTGTTGCCTATGGGAAACCATTTAGTTCAGTGATTCCTATAAGGAAAATTTGAATTTTACGAAAATTCACGTCTCGCCATGATAAGTTGTTAATTCCATATTTTCTTATTTTCAAATGATAATGACCACATTTTGGACATATTTAAAGAAGAAAGCCATGGATTCGCCTGTAGATAGTAAAGAAAGTGATAAATCTGGGAATTTTGCATGGGCATCAGGTACCATTAGGGGGTCAGGGGGTCTCCCCACAATTTTGAGGAGTGTTAGCCCCCCCCCCCCCTCCCCCCATTGGGAAACGGTGACAGTTGACCGAATTAAGCTTTTCCGGCACCCAGTAGTCTTAACGGGGATCGTAGCCCCACCCAAATTCTGCATGAAAAGTTTTTTAAATTGGACAAGATATCCCTCTCAAAATGTATATTAACATTTCCTCTTCAATTTAGTAATATTATGGTATATAAGGGCATACTTTAGTTATACGAGATGCATCAGCTAGTAAAATTGAAAAAATAAATCTTAATTTTTTGGCTTTATTTTGAGGATTGACACTAATTTTCAGGATGCCTCATATTGGAAAAATAAACCACTACTGCTCGATATAAAATCCATTTTTAGCTCAACTTACTTTGTAAGTTTGAGCTATTGCCATGGTTTGGCGTCCGTCGTCCCGTGTGTGCGTGTGTCCGTCAACAATCTTGGATTTTACTCTTTGCATGACTAAATCCTTTGGCGCGGGCTACAGGTCGTACCTTTGGTCTGATCTTTATGAAATTTGTCATGAATGTTGACATTGACATGTAGATGGGAACGAGTCATTTTGGGGTCATTCTGTCAAAAAACATGGCCACTGGTGGCCATCTTGGATTTCAAAATTCAATCCATTGGCACGGGCTACAGGTCGTACTGTTTGTCTGATCATCATGAAATTTGTCATGGATCTTAATATTGACATGTAGATGGGAACGATTGATTTTGGGGTGGTTGGGCCAAAAAACATGGCGGCCAGCAGCCATCTTGAATTTTACTCTTTGC
Source organism: Siphonodentalium dalli (assembly GCA_032622095.1). Classification (NCBI taxonomy): domain Eukaryota; kingdom Metazoa; phylum Mollusca; class Scaphopoda; order Gadilida; family Siphonodentaliidae; genus Siphonodentalium; species Siphonodentalium dalli. Next base: position 196,621,291 of record CP136062.1, read on the forward strand.
ATGAATAAATCCTTTGGCGCGGGCTACAGGTCGTACCTTTGATCGGATCATCATCAAATTTGTCATGGATGTTAACAATGACATGTAGATGGGAAACGAGTCATTTTGGGGTCATTCGGCCAAAAAATATGGCTGCCATCAACCATCTTGGATTTTACTCTTTGTATGACTAAATCATTTACATGTAGCACGAGCTACATGTTATATCTTTAGTCTGATCATCATGAAATTTGTCATGACTGTTGAAATTGGAATGTAGATGGCAACAAATCATTTTGGGGTCTTTCGGACAAAAACAATGGCTGCCAGCTGCCATCCTGGATTTCAAAATTCAATCCATTAGCACGATTAAATCCTTTAGCATGGGCTACAGGTCGTCCCTTTAGTCTGATCATTATGAAATTTGTCATGGATGTTAATATTGACATGTAGATGGGAACGAGTAATATTGGGGTCATTCGGCCAAAAAACATGGCCACTAGCAGCCATCTTGGATTTTACTCATTGCATGACTAAATCCTTTGGCACGGGCTACAGGTCGTATCTTTGGTCGGATCATTATGAAATTTGTCTTGACTTTTGACATTGACATGTAGATGGGAACGAGTCATTTTGGGGTTATTCGTCATTAAAACATGGCTGCCAGTGGCCATCTTGGATTCTACTCTTTGCATGACCAAAGCTATCAAATGTTTTTGAATTGTTGGAAAACATAGCCGCCAGCAACCATCTTAGATTTTACTTTTATATACATGTATATATATATCTCTTCATGTTGATAAACTAGTATTAGACATTCAACTTTCCACATTCCTAATCACTCCATCGACAGTAACACATTAAACAAGAGGTGGCATCAGAGATGCTGTGTCTCGTTTTCGGTGGCTACCGCCAATTGGTGTGCATCAGTATCGGTAGACTAATTAATAGGTAAAATCGAAAAATGACTAATTAAGGGCCATAACTCCATCAAATTTTATCGGTCCAGGCTGGTTTTCGAACTCGTCCGAAATATTCTTGGCAAGTATATCTATTCCAAATTTTAAACAAATCGGATGACGTTTGTTGAAGTTATCGCGCTAACGAGCTCAAAATTCGTACAAAATGACTAATTAAGGGCCATAACTCTATCAAATTTTATCGGACCAGGCCAGTTTTCGAACTCATCCGAGATATTCTTGGGAGACACCTATATACTAAATTTCAATCAAATCGGATAACGTTTGTTGAAGTTATCGCGCTAACGAGCTGAAAATTCGTGAAAAATGACTAATTAAGGGCCATAACTCTATCAAATTTTATCGGACGAGGCCGGTTCTCGAACTCATCCGAGATATTTTTGGGAGACACCTATATACCAAATTTCAATCAAATCGGATAACGTTTGTTGAAGTTATCGCGCTAACGAGCTCAAAATTTGTGAAAAATGACTAATTAAGGGCCATAACTCTATCAAATTTTATCGGACCAGGCTGGTTTTCGAACTCATCCGAGATATTCTTGGGAGACACGTATATACCAAATTTCAATCAAATCGGATAATGTTTGTTGAAGTTATCGCGCTAACGAGCTGAAAATTCAAAGGGCCATAACTCTGTAATAAATGTGCGGACGAACCCGATTTTTGTCTGCAGCTTACGTGCATGGATATGTACTCACACACCAAAAAATTTTTAATCCGTCAATAAACGGTTGAGTTATAAGCAAAACACGCCGCCCACCCGTCCGCCGCCCACCGTCCCTCATCAAACTATAAGTCGAGTTTTGGAAAAAAACTCGACTAATTATTCCCTTTCCATGTTGAGCTACAGTGTCATTGACACTTTCATTTGATTTTTCATTGGACGGACGTTTCAGGTACCATAAAATAAAATTCATTGACAACTTCGAATGATTTTCTATGCTCACTTGTTTAAAGTACGACGGAAAGCTAAACTTTAACCAAAAATATGATTACTTGGGCACATAATGCTAGAATTCCAGATCAATTTGATAAAAAATATTTGCTTTTGTGATGATGATTTTGGACCTCCTATTTTCACTATCAGCCTTGATACTTACCTTTATATATATATATTTTATTTTTTTTGGCCAAATACCTGTGGCCCACACTCCAAACAAGGCGTTGATCTATACCAATCGAATACATCAAATCAGTTTGCCTTTGATTTACGTTCTCATTTCAACATTTGCAGACTGATGTTCTGGTAAACACAACAGGGTGTTCCTTGGACTTAGATAGCGGTGCCGTTTCAAAATCAATTTTGGATGCTGCTGGGCCCGGAATTCAGGCCGAATGCAGATCTAAGCATCCTAATGGAATAAAGCATGGAGAAATAGCAGTCACCACATCTGGAGCATTATCAAAGAACACTGATAAATTATTCCACGTCGCTCTTCCAAGCTATGATGGTTCAGCTGAACCTAAAAGGGTATGTGTTTATAGCTCAACCTAACTCTTTCTTTACTGAAATGATTCTTCCATTCTGTTATAAATGTACATTGGAATTAATTATGATACAGGCCGGCAGGTTTAAGAATTATATGTAACCAGCCCTCTTAATTCAGATTATTTGGCTTCGGCAATCCGCTACGGCAACAGTATGCCGTGGCCCAGTTTGCTTCAGCAAATTGCTTCGTCAATGCTGATTGCCGTAGCCAATTATGAAGGCTGTGTAACCTATTTTTCGTTCGCCTGGTTTGTGCTTAGGTATAACCCATACCACAGGTTAGCAGGAGAGTTACCCAAACTGTTATAATCACTACAACAGATATTATTAACCACAGATGGGCAACTCATTGAACTACCGGAATAAATTTGAATGTCTCATTTTGGGACTTGATTGAGCAAAAATTAAGGTGAGAATTAGTTATCGCGAGACCTGCATTTATCAAACTTTGGCACGACCTGTTTTTCTTTCGCGGCATTTTTATTTTAGATAACCTCCAGGAGAACTGAACAGTCGTTAGCCTCAAATTTGCAGGCATGTGATTTATTATTCGCTCAGTGGGGTGTTTTGATGAAGTGCAGAAGATTTCTATTCAGTGATTTGTATGGAATGTTCATATAATAAGTTCAACCTGAGGCCATTTCTTGAACTTATTATCTGAACATTTCTAAGGCAGCATTTCCCCTAGGGGTTGGGTGATCTGTACCCCGGCTATAACTGCTGGTGGATATCTCATTCCATTAACAGATTGTGAACATCTAATAGTATTTGGTAAATCAGTTGATAATTTAAAGACCAACCGAAATAAGAAAATAAACTACCTTATTATTTGTTTAAATGTGATTTATTTGTTGCCAAATAAGGTTCTTAGGATGCAACCATGTTTATTTCACAATAACATTTTCGTGAATATATTTAATGATATTTTGAAAGAAATAACTATATTATTGTTTACATTTGTGATCAGCCGCTTCACGAGGTAATCTCCCTTGGTTCATGACGTCATCGCAGGTACCACAGTCATGACAGAGGGAAGACGTTATGAATCAAGGAGTATATATTTTGGAATAATGAGTATAAAATCAGATTAAAAAAAATATCTAAATCACGTTCCACACAAAATGTCAGACCAAATTGCATTCATACTCCATGGAACGCAAGCAAATCAACATCAATTTCTTAAATTGACTTAACGGCAGTGATTAACGTTTTGACATTGGCGAGTACAAGTGAAGTGTGCTGTAATTTGTACACCAGTTGATTCAACAGTGATGCTGGCGTTATTTTTATACTCACAAAAATCGAATCATTATACCAAATGACGTGAATAGAACATCCAAAACAAACTATTCCCCTTACTTTTAAAAGAAAGAGATCATCCCATCCATTTCTGTCTTTGATATGAGTCAAATTCCGATGGAAATCGGCTTTTTGAAATGTAAACACAACCTAAATAATGCCATGTGACTCTCTAGTGTGGTTGTCTAAAAAAGTTTTTCGATCATTGCGCCATATCAAGTTTGTGGAACTAAATACAAAATTATCAATCAAAAATGGATACATTCTATGCTGTTTTGCATTACGAGATTATAACTGTTTTAAACTGTTATGCAAAATTGCGATTTTTTTTTATTACCCGAGTAGGACAACTCGAAAAGGTCGAACTATTTTGTAGATCGTATCTTGAAGCACGTGGTTTGTGAATCGGAGGTGATTGATTCTTCATTGATGTGCAACAGGGGCAGTTGGATATATAGGGGCTCGGACAATGAAGTGAAAAGTAAGAGTGGAACTTAGAGTGTGTGTGCATGTTAAACTCCAAGACATAGAGTAGACGGTAAACACATGGTAGGAACAAAGAATATTCTATATTGTGGTTGAGCACAATTTTGTTGAATTGCCATGGTATAACTATTTAATCAGAGTATATAGTCCAGGAGATATTGGTCAACCTCTGCACCCCCCCCCCCCAGGACTCAACTTCACCCCACTAATTTTCTTCCTTAAGGTCTCCTATAATTTTTTTCACTTGTTAACAAGAAAAAAAAGTGGCCGCAGAGACTCCAGACAAGATGGCGTCCATCATGGCGGCCATTTTTTTTAAATGCACCATGTCTCTTTGATCGCCGTTATAGTAAAGATGATGTCACATGCGGTCTTGTTTTCAGCTCGATTCGTTATGCTAATATACAGCCCTTACAAACTAGCCAAAAATCCGACACCAGAATCCAATATGGCGGCCAAGATGGCCGCCGAAATGTGAAAATATGCTATTTTTCTGACATGTTACCACCTTTTGTTTGTCTCTGTGGGAAAATGTTGGCATCTTTGCGTCATGTTATACATTTATCATATAGAGGAGTCATTTTCGACCACATGGGGACCATAATATACATTCATTGCGGGATATTTTTGTCCGATATCACGTTTTCCCAAATGCCGGTATAATAGGTCAAAGCCGAATCTACGTTAATAACGCGATGTAATGTTTCGAATCAATGAATGTTATTGCTATTATAACAACACCCATGCATATATATGTGCAGGAGATACTCGAGCTATGATTCCTCTTATACCTGAGTTGAAGAATATTTACCCAAATCCAAGATGGCGGCCAAAATGGCCACCAGAAATAAAAAAAATCGCCGAAAATCGCCGATTTTAACATCAGTGAGCATTATTGTCATGAAAACTCCACACCTGCTTACTATTGTGAGTTGGAAACACTTAGGCGATGAACTTTCCTTGTACCATATCCAAATAAAAGTACCCCAAATCCAAAATGGCGCCCACAATGGCGGACAGATTTTGAAAAATCGCCGAAATTCCCTCATATTCACATCATTGGGCATTATTGTCGAGACAACTCCACCCATGCTTACAGTTGAGTTGGAAATACTGAGGTGAAGTTATTACCTTACATCTCATGCAAGAAATTGTTTTCCAAATCGTAGATGGCGTCCAAAATGGCGCCCGAAATTTGAAAACAAGTTTACATTCCTTTACTTTCTTACGATGGGCGTTATTGTTTCGCGATTTCTATCCACCATTACATGTTGATATGGAATAGTGACATGAAGTATTCATTAGGGTTTGGGAATTGATACTCACAGCCAATATCGTTGCTAAATTGGCGGCTACAATTTGAAAAGAAATCGATATTTTCACATCTTAATTTCAACTTTTTGTCATAATATCGGTATGAATGGACGAAACTGTACATACACCATCTACCAGTTCAACTTAAAGGTATCAAAATGCATAACATAGCTCGTATCCTTCTGGAAAGATGAAAACCACAATTAATATCGCGATGTGGCATTTCGAAATCCATTCTCCACTTAGCGCCGGTAATGGCCGTAAGCGTAGGTGCGCCGAATAGTTATATCAGAACAATTACCTGATAACAGATTCTGATTTGCCACGTCACGTCCATAGTTATATGGACCAGCTTCCATTTCTTTGTCTGATAAATCTAGGTAGCTCACACCGACAAAGTATTCACCACTTCCTGGGAGTAGGGTCCCTCTAATCATAACGTTTCAAACAATTAATTTTCCGGTGTCTAGCTTACGATTTTAAATATTTGCTCAATGTGATATTTGTGCGTCATCTTGAACTATGAAGGCATATGACCGATGAGTATACAAGCTTACAGAAGGTCATCTCTATGTATGTGTCTCATACCCCATGGGGATAACGACATGTACACCTGGCGAACCAGTTAGCTAGTCACTTCCCAATAGATGGTTCGTCAACTCACAAACTCAGCGAACGTATTGGCATATGTGGACAACTTCGACAGTGTTTCGAAGGTTGCTAGCTGTCTCATTCCCTTGAGCAGATGTCTATCTGCTAAGGAGAAGACCATAGTGTACAGACTACCACACTTCTTGACCATGATCCGAAGCAACCTGTGTGATGCCCCGCATTTGTCTCGTCGAATATCTCCCAGCAGAGAGAACCAATGCTCGCGGTGCTAGTTTATGGACATGCGCCATGATAGTGGGAATGAAATGGGCCACGGTATACACCACCCCTACACCTGGTGCATGTTTAAGATATAGAATGTCATGCATGTCGGTTTTATTTGGTGTGGTAAGATTGTATTTCCACATCCGTTTCGAAGCCTTTCTGATTCAACTACGTACATTTTTGTCTGGATAATACTATGCTAGCCTCCCTCAAAACAGTCGGATGGACTGAAGGATAATGTCTTTATAGCATGAATGTATGCGTTTTTTGTTATCCTCTCTCAGTGTTAGTGTTATTATGTTGGCGGTATTATTCAAGAAAATGTCAGGAACTGTGGTGCATTTATTTCACTATGTATTTAAAGAACAATTTACAGTCTCGATGGCAATGGCTGTGGACGTTGGGAAACGCGACCTTTATGGTCATATAGCTTTATATATATATAACTTTAGAATATAGCAGTTAATGTCTCATGCAGGAAAATGTTCGCAATGGTGATGTTACCAAGAAATCACTTGGTGTACCAACGTTTGTTGAACTGAATGCAAGAGCATTTGTACTTTCTTGAACCATACCACCCAGCGTGAGTATGACATATCAAACTATCAAAGGTATCGCCTTTAAGACTATACTCCAGTCTTGGTGGGGCTTATACAGCAGTAGCCAATGGCACACGCCTGGTCCAGCTGTTTAAGAACGGCTTCCAAACGGATGGGAACATACAATCTTAGCATACAAGGAAAGCAAAGCCACACATGAGATCCTGTCTGGATCTAAAACATAAAAAAATAAGGGGCGGTGCAGTCATGGTCCAATTTCATTTCCACTATCATGACACATACCCACAAACTAGCACCGTGTGTATTGTTATCATCTGCTTGGATCTGTTCGGTGAGACGATTGCTGAACGCCAACAAGCTTCTTCTTATGATCATGTTCAAGGAGTTTGGGTATATTATGCATTATGGTCTTTTACGCCTTAGCAGAAATGCATCCGTCAAATGTCGGGCTTTCAACACTCGAAGCCATATTCAGAAGTTGTCCGGATACGTCAGTGCATTAGATGAGTATGCGAATTGATGAACCATATATTGGGAAGTAGCTGTTTGGGAAGATCACCAGGTGTACACGTTGTCATCCCCAATTGGGCAACCAAAGCTGACAATACGCAGATACAGTTGTAGATAGGTCCTTCTGAAAGCTAGTATACGCATCGACCGGATACCTTTCTAGTGTATCGCACAAGATGATTCCTATACCCCATATGTAGCATCTGAATTATACCATAAGCTATACCACGAATGAAGCTCGCTAAGAATTCCAAGCTTTCGAAACAAACACGTGAGCTGGACACCGGCATATGTATTGTTTGAAACATTCCGATTAGTGGCACCCTTCTACAAAGAAGTGTAGTAAACTGTTGTTGTGAGTGAGATAGATTAATCTGACGAAGAGACGGAAACTGGTCTAGATAATGCTGAATGTGGCAATTCAGAATAAGCTCAGGTACTGTTTTTTTTATTCTTGGAAGTCATAATATGACTATTCGGCGCACCTATATACGGTTACGGCCAGTATGAGCCCTTAGTGGAGAATGGATTTTGAAATGCCACATCGCGATTGTGGGTTTTCATCATTCCAAAAGGCTACGACTTACATTGGAACTAATATATGGCTTATAGTATGTACCGTTTCGTCTATACAAATCGATATTATGACAAAAAGTTGAAATTAGTATGTGATAATATCGGCTTCTTTTCAATTTATGGCCGCCAGTTTGGCCGCCATATTGACTGTGAGTATCACTTGCCAAACCCTAATGAATAATTCATACATATCAACATGTAATGGTGGGTAGAAATCGCGAAACAATAACGCCCATCCTAAGAAAGTAAAGGAATGTAGGCGTATTTTCAAATTTCGGTCGCCATTTTGGCCGCCATCTTCGATATGGAAAACCATTTCTTGCTTGAGATTTAAGGTAATTACTTCACCTCAGTATTTCCAACTCAACTGTACGCATGGATGGAGTTGTCTCCACAATAATGCCCAATGATGTGAATATGAGGGAATTTCGGTGATTTTTCAAAATCTGTCCGCCATTGTGGGCGCCATTTTGGATTTGGGGTACTTTTATTTGGATATGGTACAAGGAAAGTTCTTCGCCTAGGTGTTCCCAACTCACAATAGTAAGCAGGTGTGGAGTTTTCATGACAATAATACTCACTGATGTTAAAATCGGCGATTTTCGGCGATTTTTTATTTCTGGTGGCCATTTTGGCCGCCATCTTGGATTTGGGTAAATATTCCTCAACTCAGGTATAAGAGGAATCATAGCTCGAGTATCTCCTGCACATATATATGCATGGGTGTTGTTATAATAGCAATAACATTCATTGATTCGAAACATTACATCGCATTATTAACGTAGATTCGGCTTTGACCTATTATACCGGCATTTGGGAAAACGTGATATCGGACAAAAATATCCCGCAATGAATGTATATTATGGTCCCCATGTGGTCGAAAATGACTCCTCTATATGATAAATGTATAACATGACGCAAAGATGCCAACATTTTCCCACAGAGACAAACGAAAGGTGGTAAAATGTCAGAAAAATAGCATATTTTCACATTTCGGCGGCCATCTTGGCCGCCATATTGGATTCTGGTGTCGGATTTTTGGCTAATTTGTAAGGGTTGTATATTAACATAACGAATCGAGCGCAAAACAAGACGACATGTGATATGATCTTTACTATAACGGCGATCAAAGAGACATGGTGCATTTAAAAAAAATGGCCGCCATGATGGACGCCATCTTGTCTGGAGTCTCTGCGGCCACTTTTTTTTCTTGTTAACAAGTGAAAAAAATTAGAGGATACCTTAAGGAAGAAAATTAGTGGGGTGAAGTTGAGTCCTGGGGGGGGTGCAGAGGTTGACCAATATCTCCTGGACTAATAGGCCTATATATCTTCAGTAGTCGGTCTCACAACTGGGCTCTTTAGGGAATATCCAACCACTTTCTGTTTGATACTGATTCTAGAGTACTTTTCGATGAGGAATTCATTGGTGCCGACCGATTTTTGATAAAAGGGGCCCAAATTCCATTTTTAAGGGCCTGAACCCCAATTTTGGGGTTCAGCACTTTTATCTCAAAGTTGAGCCCCCAATTAGAATTTTAACGACCTATATGCATCAGTGCCACATACAGGTATCATTTCTGATATTTTCTGTACCGTTATCAGACGGGATTGACCTTCAAGGAGCTCTTGACCCTGAAAATCCAAAATGGCCGACTTCAAATTTGCAAAAATTTAGCAAAGTCAAGAATAATTAAAAATTGTGCTACCTATAGAATTTTTTCATCTTTAAAGGATCAGCACCTTTGTTCTTCTTCTCATGAGTGCTTAGCAAGGATTTTGGATGGAATATATTGGTCGTAGAATGAAAAACAGACATTTGCCGTATAACAAAGATGTTGAGGAAATCATCAATTATAGGCATTTGATCAGTAACCTAAAACTCCTGCAATAAGGTTACCTAGTGATATAATTTGAATGAATACATGTAGTTGTGAGTAGTTCATCCTTTGCTAACTAGATTTCATGGCCTTTGATGTTAGATGGCTGCCAAAATGGTTATAAATGGGATGACATATATCACATTATCATTATAAATGAGTTCAATGTGGTTTTTTTTCTTTAATTTTATGGGAGAAAAGAATGTATTTATGGTACTCTAATGTTGAATTGAATTATACTCAGCCCACAAGTAGGTTTAGTAAATGTTGAGTTACTACAATTTGATAAATCAGTGTGATTTGGTAGTCGAGCAGATTGTGTCTTTAACAGTCCCACAGCAATTTTGATTGGCCACATGTCATCACCGCCATTTTGAATAAAGGTTCTACTATTAAAAGATATTGTCCTGTTCAAAACTAATAAATGTATGTCTATTGGTTATTTGTGTGATGTCCAGTAATAAAGATTGAAAATAATCCTTCAGATTATTGTATAAGGGCTTTAGTCCAGTCAAATCTACACATTAAAAATACAGGGCTTCCATACATAAAGAATATTTTCCAACTTGACAATTGTTCCTTGTGTTCAACTGAGTGAGTTCATGTGAGGTTCCTGAAGACTTATTTGGCAAGCTTGATTCTAAAGTGTCTAGCTTTATGGGCTTGAAATTCAGAACGCAATCCTGTTGTATTGTGAGTTCAGAGAGAGTTAGAAGAAAAATACAAGCATCAGTTGATATGCAGATATTAATTCATACCAGACAAATCTACATTCTGCAGGTAGCCATGCTATGCAATACTGTCTCATATTTCAACTTATCAAGTGAAAATGATCACATTACCATTAACTATTTAATGCTGTTAAATTCGATAAAGTAGAGCCCATTTGAAACTGGTTTGCTGAACCAGAAAAACTTCATTTTATGATACCAGACTGGCCATGAGAAAAAAACACATACAAGACATGGAAGTCAGTGACTAATAAACAAAAAGTCATACACCATATTTTGTCAGATGTTTTTGCAGATCTGTGGATGTTGTAATGCAATATAGTTCTCCATTATATTTGCTCAATTTTATTTCTCATTTTGTCCCTTTAAATTGACTTTTATTTTTTGAAGTACAGCTGTAAACGGTTTGGTTTGATGTTACAGGCACAGGAGAGATATATATATATATACTTTACATATCATATATTGTGTACCATGCAAGTACATGTGTCAGTTGCTTTAGTTGTGTGATGTACATGCAGTAACTATATTCTAGTAAAATTTATGGTCTGCACTCTGTAGTCTTTCAAAAAACATGCTATGGCCATGCCTACATATACATGTAGACTGATTCTAACACTATGATTGTCAGGTTATAATCTATGTTTGAGTAAAGTTACTATGTATTTTTCATTTGTGTTGCATTTGTCAATATTAGTGGGTCCCAGGAGCCCAGATGTTACTAGTGCAGAGCCCATTTACTTTTCATGAGATGGTGGACTGCATGTCCATACTCCTAAATAAACATGACTCTTATCAGACCAAGAAAGTATTGTGTAGGTTTTCAACAACCGTACTAGAATTATAGTTAAAAAAGACTCAGCCATTATTATACACTGCCCTATATGTCACAATATATTCATATGGCAGTATTTGTCCGAAGTTGAGTGATGATGCTAATAAATTTGCTATGATACTCTGGTAGAGCAAAGTGATCTGAACAAATCGAGGATAAGCCACTACATGTAGAAAACATTAAAAAACATGTATATTTTAATAATGGCCGCTGGTTGTCACAAACTGGCCATAATTGAGATGACTATTCCTGTTGTTTACCAAACATCAACGTACACATTACTAAATATTTTTAAATACATATGTTCTTGAATGTTTCATACAGACTCTGGCTTTTGCACAAATCGCTCGGATTAGCCAAACAATGAAAAAATTACCAACTTTAGGTAAAATAACACAATCGCTTTGACCTACAAACATCATAGCAATCCAGCAGTACCCATCAGCATGATATAAAATTAGCAGGACCACTTTAATAACCTGGGGTGGTATTGAAAATGAAAATATCTTTATAATGGTAAGTTATGAGGGCTTTTAGCTATTATGAAGAATTATGTTAGTGAAATTATAGACCCTCGTCTTCTTCAACCTGCAAGTGCTGCAACTATCATGGCCAATCAAAATTAATGTGGGACTGACAAAGGCTCATTCTACTATTGATCGAATAGTGATGATTCCATCATTTCCTAAATCTTTTTGTGAGATGAGTTGTCATAGCCATTTTGGAAGAATTGATTACTTCTGAAATATATACTGGGATATATGGTCATCTCTCGTCTAATTACAACATGTTTTTACTATGCACAGATAAAATACCCATTTTAAGATCTCAACTTGTGGTTGCTGCATGAAGCAAACAGTTGGTCATTCCATTTAGCAAAAGTGTTTAGCATGTTCCATAGCTTGGTCACTTAAATCAGATCAGCTGCTAAATGTTGTCAACAAATTTTGAAAACCATATTCAATCTGTACATTTCAGTTGATTACCTGATTTTTTATAAAGCACATCAATTTCCAAGGAATGTTCAAAGTCTGGAAGGGCATTGTGTGTCGGGGTCAACACATGTTCAGAAGCGATTTCCAGCTAATCCCTCTAAGTTGGTCAGAGCACGTGGATAGTTCTTTACTAGAATAAATCTCGTCTTCGACTCAATTGATTCTGGTAAAGAACTATGTTCTATAACCCTTACTTATTAAAATAAATTTCAAACTAAAATGCAATTCAACATTAGAACCATAAAAGACATACTGTTCTCCTGTTAGCTATAGTTTAAATGAAATGCCACATTGCACTCATTTACAATGATAAAAAATGTGATATGTCATCCCATCTATAGTCATTTTGTCAGCCATCACATATCAAAGGCCGTGAAATCAATATAAAAAGGATGAACTACTCATAAATACAAGTATTTATTCATATCATATCATTAGCTACCCTTGTTTGCAGCAGTGTTTGCACTACTAATCAATTACTATAAAATTTATGGTTTTGTCAAAATCTTGGTTATTGAGAAATTGCCAGTTTTTCATTCTACGGCCAATACATTCCATCCAAAACCTTGTTGAGCACTCATGAGTGGAAGCACAATGTACTGATACTTTAAAGATGAAAAAAAAATCTATATGTTGCACTATTTTAATTATTCTTGACTTTGCTAAATTTTTGCTAATTTTGAAGTCGGCCATTTTAGATTTTCAGGGTCAAGAGCTCCTTGAAGGTCAATCCCATCTTATAATGCTATAGAAAATATCAGAAATGATACCTCTATGTGGCATTAAATGCATATAGGTCGTTAAAATTCTAATTGGGGGCTCAACTTTGAGAAAAAAGGGCTGAACCCCAAAATTGGGGTTCAGGCCCTTAAAAATGGAATTTGGGCCCCTTTTATCAAAAATCGGTCGGCACCACTGAATTCCTCATCGAAAAGTACTCTAGAATCAGTATCAAACAGAAAGTGGTTGGATATTCCCTAAAGAGCCCAGTTGCGAGACCGACTACAGAGCCGCTTTGGTTGAAAATTGTAACTTGACATCGCGCTGGCGTAGATCAATTTAAATTGCGATAGATTTATATTTATCAGCATCCCATGGCAAAACAGCATCACAGAAAAAATCTTGTACGTGGAAACATTTTGAGGTCCATTTTTAGCCGAAAAACTGTTTGAAAATACGTCATCATGAAATTCAAAAATTATTTTAAACTGCATGAATCAGTCTGACATTGCTCCTTTTGAGCTCAATTAATTTATAAATTACATATTGCTCCAACAGGAAATGACAGATAAAATAAATGTTATATGGGTGCATTTGAATTCAGGGATTTTTCTGCCTATTTTGGGAAATAGGTCCGGGTCCATTCGAATTGGGAAAAATGTGTCTTTACAGACCAAAATTGGGAATTGTCCATGTTTTAGAAAAATTCAATTAATCACTGTTACACACAAGTAAATAGTACTAATACCGTAATTTTCGGTGTATAACGCTACTTAAACACAGGTAACTCAAAGATGGAGTAAAATCCCAGCCCATTGGGGTCCATTTCTCAGCCTCAGGTAAGTTGAAAATTCACAGATAACAACGGAAGGATTCAAGCCATCCACCAAACCTCGACGGAAAAACGGTAATAATAGTGCGGGGGGGGGGAATTCCAGCAAATGTTTATAAACTTAACAGTGAGGACAGCTGGTGAGGACGTGAAATTTTTATATTTTATACTTAACTCGGCAAGCTTTTTCTTCTCCGCAAGATTATATTTTTGTTTAAATGGAGCCCCAAGCTGCCACAGTCAAAAATGTGTTTTCCGGTAACCACGTGGTGCGTCCCCCCTAATAATGAGATAATCCTGCTGCAAACGTCATGGATACACGGCTTAATTGTAAACCGATGAGTCCACTTTTAACGAAATGCGGGGGATGTGTATTCTGGAAGAACATGGTGCGTCCCCCTGATAATGAGATAATCCTAGCAACCACGTGCGCGAAAGTAATATATACTGGCTTACAAGTCGGATGCGGCCACTTTCAAATGAATGCGGGGAGGGAAACACCTGGCTCGCCCTGCTATGTTTATTTGTGGGAATTCCTCTCAAGCGAGTGACGTATTTACTATAATAACTGTCAAACTTTGATAATTATTCAATAAACCCGATGATATTATATACCTGCCTGCAATTGGGAATTTGGTGGTTGAAAATAGGGAATAAAGGTGCCTTTTTCCCATTGGGAATAAAGGTGCCTTTTTCCCATTGGGAATGGGGCTGTTTACCGCACCCTGAGGACACCTAAAAAAATCCCTGGAATTTGAATACCAGCCAGGATTTAAAAAAATCTAATTTTCGTTAATTTTGTGGAAAATTCAACTGCAGTTTATTGGACCGAAAAATAATAGGCATAATTATAGGCAATATCCCATTGTTTTTTTTAGATAGATAACTCCAGAGTGTATATAATTCTCATGTATACTACGGGTACTTTTTCCATGATTCTATCACAAGAACTATATTACAATGAAATTTACAACTTCTATATACCGGTATGCCTAACTCGATCAGCTAAAGAATCAGTTATAGACAGAGTAATTAACAGTGTAAAACGTGCCTTTTTATTACTATTATTTACCAGGTAAAAACAACGTGATATATTGATGTGCTTAAATTGATATTTCGATCACTATACTATCATATCCCGATACAATTTTACCCTATGGATATAAATTCCCTCTGTTTACATGACATCGATATTACATCGAGCGGTGTTGTAAGAAATTCCTTCCCGCAATGACTTCATGTCACGTGCCCCTCCATCGACCATGTGGCGTGCATTGTGAAAACAAAACAAAACTCTGGCTACATTTTTGGCAGTCAAATTAAAGATAATGGCTGGGTATATTTTGACAGGATTTTTGCATTGCTGTTTAGTGAGAACTTAATAGATGCGTTGAATCGGGAAACTAAAGAAACTAATGTACTGTTCAGTTGGTCTTTAAGCCCAAGTTCTGAATGTCTAGAGAAATTTTTTGATAAAGTCAAGTTATCGTAATTGTGTTTCCATATTATTAACAATTTGAAGGCTTGAGTAATGTAAGGGTGTTGTCGTTATTTTGTATAGGTGTCGTCACCGTAACAATATAGATTCACAGTAAATATTTTGATGAAAACGTCAAGTTAAACCCATGGGGTAAAATAAGTGTAACTGACATTTTTAGCTCAACTTTACTTTGTAAAGTACGAGCTATTGCCATGGCTTGGTATCCGTTGTCCGTGTGTGCGTGTGTGTGTGTGTGCGTGTGTGATGCGTCAACAATTTCCTTTAGCACGGGCTACAGTTCGTACCTTTGGTCCGATTATTATGAAATTTGTCATGGATGTTGACATTGATATTTAGATGAGAACGAGTCATTTTGGGGTCATTCGAAAAAAAAATATGGCAGCCAGCAGCCATCATGGATTTCAAAATTCAATCCATTAGCACGGCCTACAGGCCGTACTGTTCATCTTATTGTCATGAAATTTGTCATGGATGTTAATATTGACATGTAGATGGGAACGAGTAATTTTGGGGTCATTCGGCCAAAAAACATGGCCGCCAGCAGCCATCTTGGATTTTACTCTTTGTATGACTAAATTCTTTAGCACGGGCTACAGGTCGTACCTTTAGTCTGATTATCATAAAATTGTCATGGATGTTAACAAAATGACATGTAGATGGGAATGAGTCATTTTGGGGTCATTCGGCCGAAAAACATGGCCGCCAGCATCCATCTTGGATTTTACTCTTTGTATGACTAAATCCTTTAGCACGGGCTACAGGTCGTATACCTATAGTCTGATCATCATAAAATTTGTCACGAATGTTAATAATGACATGTAGATGGGAATGAGTCATTTTGGGGTCATTTTCCAGAAAACATGGCCGCCAGCAGCCATTTTGGATTTTACTCTTTATATGACTAAATGCTTTAGCACGGACTACAGGTCGTACCTTGAGTCTGATCATCATGAAATTTTTCATGGCTGTTGAAATTGGAATGTATATGGGAACGAGTTATTTTGGGGTCATTCGGACGAAAAACATGGCCGCCAGTGGCCATCTTTGATTTCAAAATTCAATCCATTAGCACGGGCTACAGGTCTTACTATTCATCTGATCATCATGAAATCTGTCATGGATGTTAATATTAACATGTAGATGGGAACGATTTATTTTGGGGTCATTCGGCCAAAAAACATGACCACAGCAGCCATCTTGGATTTTACTCTTTGTATGACTAAATCCTTTAGCACGGGCTACAGGTCGTAACTTTAGTCTGACCATCATAAAATTTGTCATGGATGTTAACAATGACATGCAGATGGGAACGAGTCATTTTAGGGTCATTCGGCCGAAAAACATGGCAGCCAGCAGCCATCTTGGATTTTACTCTTTGTATGACTAAATCCTTTAGCACGGGTTACAGGTCGTACCTTTAGTGTGATCATCATAAAATTTGTCATGGATGTTAATATTGACATGTAGATGGGAACGATTTATTTTGGGGTCATTCGGCCAAAAAACATGGCCGCCAGCAGCCAATTTGGATTTTACTCTTTGTGTGACTAAATCATTTAGCACGGGCTACAGGTCGTAATTTCAGTCTGATCGTCATATAATTTATCATGGATGTTAACAATGACATGTAGATGGGAACGAGTCATTTTGGGGTCATTCGGTCAAAAAACATGGCAGCCAGCAGCCATCTTTGATTTCAAAATTCAATCCATTAGCACGGTCTACAGGTTGTACTGTTCGTCTGATCATCATGAAATTTGTCATGGATGTTAATATTGACATGTAGATGGGAACGATTTATTTTGGGGTCATTCGGCCAAAAAACATGGCCGCCAGCAGCCATCTTGGATTTTACTCTTTGTATGACTAAATCCTTTAGCACGGGCTACAGGTCGTAACTTTAGTCTGATCATCATATAATTTATCATGGATGTTAACAATGACATGTAGATGGGAACGAGTCATTTTGGGGTCATTCGGTCAAAAAACATGGCAGCCAGCAGCCATCTTGGATTTTACTCTTTGTATGACTAAATCATTTAGCACGGGCTACAGGTCATAATTTCAGTCTGATCATCATATAATTTATCATGGATGTTAATAATGACATGTAGATAGGAACGAGTCATTTTTGGGTCATTCGGTCAAAAAACATGGCAGCCAGCAGCCATCTTGGATTTTACTCTTTGTATGACTAAATCCTTTAGCACGGGCTACAGGTCGTACCTTTAGTCTGATTATCATGAAATTTTCATGGCTGTTGAAATTGGAATGTAGATGGGAAAGAGTCATTTTGGGGTCATTCGGACAAAAAACATGGCCGTCAGCATCCATCTTGGATTTTACTCTTTGTATGACTAAATGTTTTAAGCTACAGTTCGTACCTTTAGTTTGATAATCATAAAATTGTCATGGATGTTAATAATGACACGTAGATGAGAACGAGTCATTCAGCAAAAAAACATGGCCGCCAGCTGCCATCTTGGAATTTACTCTGTGTATGACTAAATCCTTTACTGCTCATTTTTTACACTCCTTTTTAATCTCTCTATTCATTGCACATCACAAAAAAATTACCTTCTTTACAAAGTTGAGCTACAGTGTCATTGACACTTTCATTGTTCATACTGCCACAAACTAACAGTAGAGGAATCTGTTAAAATGGGCGATTTATTTTTATGTTGACTTCACTACATTCATGAAATTATTCCTAATAATCCTTCAGCAGCTAACATATGGACTTTGACTACCTAATCATTATTGAGCATTGTGATATATGACAACGTAATCGTGACATATCCAGGCTAGTCAGCCACATGGCTGTTAGCGATTTCCACTTCGTTATCTCTCTGAGTAAGGCAATAACTGTCAATGTATGTGACCCTGAAGAGCATTCTTTATTTACAAAATGGTTCACTTAGTTGCAAATTAAATAATATTAATTTATCATTCTCTGTTGGCTTTATTTAGTGGCAGATATACAGGTGGTTTAGGTATTAGTCTGTGGATTGGGTATGGGAATATGTTGGAGGTGAAATTTTGGTGAAGGAAAGCGACCCGCTACCCCTCTAAACCCCGCCAAAGTAAGGTATTAATAGTCAACAAGTATTCTAGTCATCAAAGGGTTAATTTGATTATATTTGGTATTAGAAGGGCTGAGTGAGATTTTTTTTTCAAAGTTTCCGTGTTTGTGAGATGAACTAAGGACACTATTTCAAAAAAAATATTGCATTAATTCTCTTTGTCCATCTTCTGTGAAATTTAAACCTATCATGACTTCACAGTGGGGAATTTCTTATTCATCCTGAACATTTGTCGACAGAAGTGAAATCAGGATTGGGTGTTTTTAGCTATTATTGTCCCCCGAAAAAAATAAATTTGGGGGGACTATTGTAATCAGCCCCATCCATCCGTCTGTGCATCTGTTCGTGCGTCTGTCCGTCAGGAGTTATAACTCCAGTAATGATCATCTGATTTTATTGAAACTTGGTATGTAGGTGTCTCAACCAAGAACACATGTGCTCTGCAATTCTGGGTTTAATCCGATGTTCTTTTATGGAGTTATTTCCCTTTTTAAAAAACTTTTTACTTAGAAAATTTCTCACTTTTTCGGTTTCCGGATGATATCTCAAGTTTGGATCCTTTAATTGCAAATACCGTTTTTATGTGAATCAGTCATATCAAGATACAGGTTGAGTTCGAATTTGAGTTTGATCCGATTTTTCCTATAGTTATGGACTTTTTTCGACTTAGAAAATTCAATTTTTCTTTGGTTTCCTGATCAATGATAACTCAAGTTTAGACTGTTCAATTGAAAATACCGTTTTTTTGTGAGTCATTGATATCAAAATACAGGTCAAGTTCGAATTTGAGTTTGATCCGATGATTTTTCTCAGAGTTATGGGCTTTTCGACTTAGAAAATTCAATTTTTCTTGTTTTTTCTTTTGTTTCCGGATGATAACTCAAGTTTGGATTGTTTAATTGGAAATTCTGTTTTTTTTGTGGGTCGTTCATATCAAAATATAGGTCATGTTCGAATTTGAGTTTGATCCAACGATTTTTTCCCAGAGTTATGGGCCTTTCGACTTTGAAAAACATTTTTTATAATTTTCTGTATGCGGGTACGTACCTTCATGGTGTAATCAACTCCTCCTACAGTTTTGATCCTATATATTTGAAACTTCAGAGTATTGTTACCCACATATTTTAGATGTGCAACATGTATATAGATGATGGAAAAATTATTTCTTTATGGAATTATTAACCCTTTTGACTTAGAACATTTCAACATTTAAAAAAATTTCTTTAACAATTTAAGCTTGCCACGTTTTCGGGGGACACTGTGATCGGCTGACCTTTTATTACTTGCCCTTAATGGTTTAACCACTATTTTGCCCCAATATTTACCATTATGATTTAATACAACAGTTTGATGATGAAAACATTACAGTCATTAATTAGACTTGTACAATTTGAACTTAATGATAGAAATACAGATAATTGCATGTGTATGAGCATGCAATAGGGTTATTTTGAATATTTGCCCCACTAGAACAGTCACACCCTAATTAGTAATTTCTCTTGTTTTATTACAGATTTTGAAGGAAGTTATGGGCCAATGTTTAAGTGAAACTGAGAAATTTAACCTCAAATCAATAGCTTTCCCTGCATTTGGGACGGGAAATCTGAATTACCCAAAGGACCTCGTGGCAAGAGAAATGTATGATGTCGTCATTCAACATTTTGTAACTAACACAAGCAGTTCCATTAAAGAAGTGTCATTTGTCATTTATAATAAAGACACAGCGACTGTCAAGGTTAGTTCTACACATACTGTGTTTTTATACCTCCAGTCAGTCCATCCATCTGCCCGGCTTGATAACTCAAACAAATATGAACCAATTTCAGTTGCTTGCCACAGTATCTCAAACCAATGTAAGCAAACAAGGTTTGCCTCAATTTTTTTGCCTGAGTTATGGACCTTAGTTTGGCAATTTTTTGTGATTTATGCCATGCATTCTACAGACCACATCGCTCATCCATTCGTCACCAAACTTTATATGGATCTTCTGAGTGACCACTAGATGGGAATTATCAAATTTTTCAGAATTTTTTGTTGAAACAAATTGGCCGCCAGTGGCCCATCTTGGATTTCACATTTCACATCAGCACACCCTGCCACCCACAATTGGTGAAATGTTTTGAAAATTTACAGGAATGTTTGCGATCACCTCTAAATGGGAGCTATCAAATTTTAATCATATTAACCTCTTCGCTGATATGACGTCCGTAACTATATTACGGACATAAAAGTGCACGCTGTGTGCTATATGGTCCGTAGGTACTACGGACCTACTTCAGCACACTAGCAGTAGGCCATTATACATAACAGGAACTCAGAGATTGGTGCATCGGAATAACCGTATCTCGAAGTTTCAAACAGTGTATGATGTTCCACGATTGTGAACGATAATAGCCTTTCAACCGAGTCAGTTTAATGGTTCTTGTGGTATTCCCGTTATAGTTTCCCATTGGAAAAATGGCAATAACGTCAAAAGCCCAGCACACGACACCATAACGTCATTTAGCAGCGAAGGGGTTAAACTTACCATATGGGCTCTTTGAGTTGTCCTCTGGTATTGCTTAAACATTTAAAATTTATACATTCCTTATCGCTCCATGGACTGTAATGTATGGCATTGTCCCTGCTCCAAGTTGAGCTACAGTGTCATTGACACTTTCATTACCAGAGTTATGGTCCTTGTCGAATAAAATTTGCCAATTATTTTTATTTCCAGGGGATTATTTGATAGTCTTGTAATTTACTGTTTATTATGATGTCTATATTCAAATAAAATTAGGTGTTTAGCAATATACAGACAGCTCGAAGCAAAGTTTGCACCGATTCAATGGTTGTTCCCAGAATGGGGACATGTGGCCTAACAGCCTTTTGTTTCATTTACTTTTTCTGTCAAAATAACAATCATTTCCCCACTACCGTAAGCCCTCCTATTCCTACTCCTACTTCCAAGGGCTCACCCTACTCCCAGCGATGACGAACTGTTTATCCTTAGACGACACTGACCCTACTTTATTTTGTTCTTTTGGTGGCTCTTAATGGCTAAGACATTGCGCTTATGTTGTCTTACCAAGAAATAAACGAACCAGCAATCGAGCATTGAACAACAGTCAATTACAAAGGTGCGAGTTGTACCAATGCTCAAATTATCAGGTTGTCTGTTGATTGCTTAATTACATAACGCAAGCGCGACTATCTTAACCACAACACGAAATTGTAAAATTGACATTCTTCTGTATGGGAAATTGGCGGGGGTCGAATAAAATAAAATTCATTTCGATGAAAATGCTGTATATAGAACTAATTTCGTCAATGTCACTTTGTTTCTCACCCATACATTAATACAAATTAAATTTTTTCAGAATGTTCTGCTATTGGGCTGAACAATATAATAAGTGGGCACACCCCTCCATGCAACTTACATGTATTCTGCGGCGGGAGAATAATTGCACCATTGACGAAATGAGTTTTATATATGCATGATGCGGGGACATGCCCCCAAAACTTTGGGAAACATATTCAACATTTGGTTGGAAGTTTCAAGCCTGATGCACCATCAGTTGGAGATTTCGCATCAAAAATAGGTTGCAAATGATTTCATAGTTTAATATTTCAACAATTGTTTATAGTGGTGTGAAATTTGTTGTGGCTAAATTGGCATCAGTTGGAAATTCCTAACCTTACAGTTGTGACCGGTTAGTGATTAGAAATTTCCAACAGGTGGATAGAGGGCGCAAATAGAATTTCCCAAGTTAAGGACATTATTCAAAGGAGGTGCAGATTCCAAGTATTACACCTCAACAGAGACATTCTAGACACGTCCCTGTAAATACGTTTTAAATATAACTTTGCTCACCGCAATTAATCCCGTGCAACAAATTTAATTAATCGTCCCGTTATCACTGGGTTTATATATACATCGCCTAAATTGGATAGATCATCTCACTCGTGTCTTCATAATTAAGATGGCCGGTGTGTGTCTTGTTTGGGAGTGATAAACTCTACTCACTCGCGCTCCGTGCTCGCGAGTAGATTTTATCACTGATCCCAAACAAGACGCACGCGGCTGTCTTAATTATGAAGACACTTATTGAGTTGATCTATCCAATATGAAGCTTGCGAGCATGTTTTGAGTTATGTTCGTAACACGTAGTCAAGTAATAGTAAAAAATCATAATTGAATGATGTGATTTTCCTTATTATACTTCCATATTTTAATATGGATGTATATTGTTATTCAATTTTTTATTTTTCCTTTTCATTATTTATGCTACTTCTTCTTCTTCTTCTTAATATATTTTGTAACCCTTATATCTCAGAAAGTTAAAAAGATAAATCAGTGAAATTTGTTAGGTATATGCACCTTGCCAAGTTACAACTGAATGAAACATTTAGGTTTATGTCCTAACTTGCTTTCCAGAGTTATGGCCCTTAATCAAAAATTTTGGAAAAAGTTTGTGCCCAGATCTTCTCCTATAAGAAGTCAAGCAGCTGAATTCGGGTTACGTAACCGTGTTAACTAACGAAAGGGCACGAATCGAGAAAATTTTCACCAAGGTCCGAATACAATTTGTCGACCTAGGGAGGGGTGCAAAATTTGTCAATTTTTTTGGGTCACCGATTCCAATCATTTTTACTGTCGTGTGTCTATACGACGTACTGATGCTACTCGTGAAAGAATTTTGTAAATCGGTTGAGAAATGACCAAGTTATAACACATCGAAAAATGTACTAATAAAGTCCATGTGTAGAAAGTGCTTGTGCCCAGATCTTCTCCTAGACGAAGCGCAACAGCTGGATTTGGTCTATGTGAGCGTCTTAAACATAGACAGAAGAACAAACCAGGAAATTTTGACAAAGGTCCGCTCAAATGTTTCCGGGCTAGGGGAGGGGCAAAATTTGTCTTCTTTTTTTTGTCGCCGATTTGAACCAAAATGGTTGTGAAGTATCTATATGATGTACTGAGTATCATTGTGAGTAAATTTTATGAATCGGTTGACAAATGTAGAAATTGTGGCCCCTTCCCTTTGTTCAAGTTTACAGAAAATGCACTATGAATTTAAATTCCTTCAACCGATCGTCACGTGTTTGGTGTCATTCGATGGGGAATTTCTAGTACTTCAAAACGTTACCTACTTGCGGTATTATGACAATGGAGGCCAGAGATATTCGAAAAGTATGTACTGAACAACATACATATTGGCCTACATAGTAGAATATCGCCACAATACCTTACCAGAACCCTGCTAAATATTAAAGGGGCATCAAATACGAACACAATGACGCAAACATTAGCTCGATATCGCGAAAATTGGCCGAGATATGGCGAATTTTCGACCCGCGTCACCAAATTTCGAGGCATGGGTGGGGGTCACACCAGAACGTTCCAACTGAACACAGAAATGTCAATAAACTATACTATAGACATTCCAATCAATTCCGCGCGATTCCCTTATTATACTTCCATATTTTAATATGGATGTATATTGTTATTCAATTTTTTATTTTTCCTTTTCATTATTTATGCTACTTCTTCTTCTTCTTCTTAATATATTTTGTAACCCTTATATCTCAGAAAGTTAAAAAGATAAATCAGTGAAATTTGTTAGGTATATGCACCTTGCCAAGTTACAACTGAATGAAACATTTAGGTTTATGTCCTAACTTGCTTTCCAGAGTTATGGCCCTTAATCAAAAATTTTGGAAAAAGTTTGTGCCCAGATCTTCTCCTATAAGAAGTCAAGCAGCTGAATTCGGGTTACGTAACCGTGTTAACTAACGAAAGGGCACGAATCGAGAAAATTTTCACCAAGGTCCGAATACAATTTGTCGACCTAGGGAGGGGTGCAAAATTTGTCAATTTTTTTGGGTCACCGATTCCAATCATTTTTACTGTCGTGTGTCTATACGACGTACTGATGCTACTCGTGAAAGAATTTTGTAAATCGGTTGAGAAATGACCAAGTTATAACACATCGAAAAATGTACTAATAAAGTCCATGTGTAGAAAGTGCTTGTGCCCAGATCTTCTCCTAGACGAAGCGCAACAGCTGGATTTGGTCTATGTGAGCGTCTTAAACATAGACAGAAGAACAAACCAGGAAATTTTGACAAAGGTCCGCTCAAATGTTTCCGGGCTAGGGGAGGGGCAAAATTTGTCTTCTTTTTTTTGTCGCCGATTTGAACCAAAATGGTTGTGAAGTATCTATATGATGTACTGAGTATCATTGTGAGTAAATTTTATGAATCGGTTGACAAATGTAGAAATTGTGGCCCCTTCCCTTTGTTCAAGTTTACAGAAAATGCACTATGAATTTAAATTCCTTCAACCGATCGTCACGTGTTTGGTGTCATTCGATGGGGAATTTCTAGTACTTCAAAACGTTACCTACTTGCGGTATTATGACAATGGAGGCCAGAGATATTCGAAAAGTATGTACTGAACAACATACATATTGGCCTACATAGTAGAATATCGCCACAATACCTTACCAGAACCCTGCTAAATATTAAAGGGGCATCAAATACGAACACAATGACGCAAACATTAGCTCGATATCGCGAAAATTGGCCGAGATATGGCGAATTTTCGACCCGCGTCACCAAATTTCGAGGCATGGGTGGGGGTCACACCAGAACGTTCCAACTGAACACAGAAATGTCAATAAACTATACTATAGACATTCCAATCAATTCCGCGCGATTCCCTTATTATACTTCCATATTTTAATATGGATGTATATTGTTATTCAATTTTTTATTTTTCCTTTTCATTATTTATGCTACTTCTTCTTCTTCTTCTTAATATATTTTGTAACCCTTATATCTCAGAAAGTTAAAAAGATAAATCAGTGAAATTTGTTAGGTATATGCACCTTGCCAAGTTACAACTGAATGAAACATTTAGGTTTATGTCCTAACTTGCTTTCCAGAGTTATGGCCCTTAATCAAAAATTTTGGAAAAAGTTTGTGCCCAGATCTTCTCCTATAAGAAGTCAAGCAGCTGAATTCGGGTTACGTAACCGTGTTAACTAACGAAAGGGCACGAATCGAGAAAATTTTCACCAAGGTCCGAATACAATTTGTCGACCTAGGGAGGGGTGCAAAATTTGTCAATTTTTTTGGGTCACCGATTCCAATCATTTTTACTGTCGTGTGTCTATACGACGTACTGATGCTACTCGTGAAAGAATTTTGTAAATCGGTTGAGAAATGACCAAGTTATAACACATCGAAAAATGTACTAATAAAGTCCATGTGTAGAAAGTGCTTGTGCCCAGATCTTCTCCTAGACGAAGCGCAACAGCTGGATTTGGTCTATGTGAGCGTCTTAAACATAGACAGAAGAACAAACCAGGAAATTTTGACAAAGGTCCGCTCAAATGTTTCCGGGCTAGGGGAGGGGCAAAATTTGTCTTCTTTTTTTTGTCGCCGATTTGAACCAAAATGGTTGTGAAGTATCTATATGATGTACTGAGTATCATTGTGAGTAAATTTTATGAATCGGTTGACAAATGTAGAAATTGTGGCCCCTTCCCTTTGTTCAAGTTTACAGAAAATGCACTATGAATTTAAATTCCTTCAACCGATCGTCACGTGTTTGGTGTCATTCGATGGGGAATTTCTAGTACTTCAAAACGTTACCTACTTGCGGTATTATGACAATGGAGGCCAGAGATATTCGAAAAGTATGTACTGAACAACATACATATTGGCCTACATAGTAGAATATCGCCACAATACCTTACCAGAACCCTGCTAAATATTAAAGGGGCATCAAATACGAACACAATGACGCAAACATTAGCTCGATATCGCGAAAATTGGCCGAGATATGGCGAATTTTCGACCCGCGTCACCAAATTTCGAGGCATGGGTGGGGGTCACACCAGAACGTTCCAACTGAACACAGAAATGTCAATAAACTATACTATAGACATTCCAATCAATTCCGCGCGATTCCCTTATTATACTTCCATATTTTAATATGGATGTATATTGTTATTCAATTTTTTATTTTTCCTTTTCATTATTTATGCTACTTCTTCTTCTTCTTCTTAATATATTTTGTAACCCTTATATCTCAGAAAGTTAAAAAGATAAATCAGTGAAATTTGTTAGGTATATGCACCTTGCCAAGTTACAACTGAATGAAACATTTAGGTTTATGTCCTAACTTGCTTTCCAGAGTTATGGCCCTTAATCAAAAATTTTGGAAAAAGTTTGTGCCCAGATCTTCTCCTATAAGAAGTCAAGCAGCTGAATTCGGGTTACGTAACCGTGTTAACTAACGAAAGGGCACGAATCGAGAAAATTTTCACCAAGGTCCGAATACAATTTGTCGACCTAGGGAGGGGTGCAAAATTTGTCAATTTTTTTGGGTCACCGATTCCAATCATTTTTACTGTCGTGTGTCTATACGACGTACTGATGCTACTCGTGAAAGAATTTTGTAAATCGGTTGAGAAATGACCAAGTTATAACACATCGAAAAATGTACTAATAAAGTCCATGTGTAGAAAGTGCTTGTGCCCAGATCTTCTCCTAGACGAAGCGCAACAGCTGGATTTGGTCTATGTGAGCGTCTTAAACATAGACAGAAGAACAAACCAGGAAATTTTGACAAAGGTCCGCTCAAATGTTTCCGGGCTAGGGGAGGGGCAAAATTTGTCTTCTTTTTTTTGTCGCCGATTTGAACCAAAATGGTTGTGAAGTATCTATATGATGTACTGAGTATCATTGTGAGTAAATTTTATGAATCGGTTGACAAATGTAGAAATTGTGGCCCCTTCCCTTTGTTCAAGTTTACAGAAAATGCACTATGAATTTAAATTCCTTCAACCGATCGTCACGTGTTTGGTGTCATTCGATGGGGAATTTCTAGTACTTCAAAACGTTACCTACTTGCGGTATTATGACAATGGAGGCCAGAGATATTCGAAAAGTATGTACTGAACAACATACATATTGGCCTACATAGTAGAATATCGCCACAATACCTTACCAGAACCCTGCTAAATATTAAAGGGGCATCAAATACGAACACAATGACGCAAACATTAGCTCGATATCGCGAAAATTGGCCGAGATATGGCGAATTTTCGACCCGCGTCACCAAATTTCGAGGCATGGGTGGGGGTCACACCAGAACGTTCCAACTGAACACAGAAATGTCAATAAACTATACTATAGACATTCCAATCAATTCCGCGCGATTCCCTTATTATACTTCCATATTTTAATATGGATGTATATTGTTATTCAATTTTTTATTTTTCCTTTTCATTATTTATGCTACTTCTTCTTCTTCTTCTTAATATATTTTGTAACCCTTATATCTCAGAAAGTTAAAAAGATAAATCAGTGAAATTTGTTAGGTATATGCACCTTGCCAAGTTACAACTGAATGAAACATTTAGGTTTATGTCCTAACTTGCTTTCCAGAGTTATGGCCCTTAATCAAAAATTTTGGAAAAAGTTTGTGCCCAGATCTTCTCCTATAAGAAGTCAAGCAGCTGAATTCGGGTTACGTAACCGTGTTAACTAACGAAAGGGCACGAATCGAGAAAATTTTCACCAAGGTCCGAATACAATTTGTCGACCTAGGGAGGGGTGCAAAATTTGTCAATTTTTTTGGGTCACCGATTCCAATCATTTTTACTGTCGTGTGTCTATACGACGTACTGATGCTACTCGTGAAAGAATTTTGTAAATCGGTTGAGAAATGACCAAGTTATAACACATCGAAAAATGTACTAATAAAGTCCATGTGTAGAAAGTGCTTGTGCCCAGATCTTCTCCTAGACGAAGCGCAACAGCTGGATTTGGTCTATGTGAGCGTCTTAAACATAGACAGAAGAACAAACCAGGAAATTTTGACAAAGGTCCGCTCAAATGTTTCCGGGCTAGGGGAGGGGCAAAATTTGTCTTCTTTTTTTTGTCGCCGATTTGAACCAAAATGGTTGTGAAGTATCTATATGATGTACTGAGTATCATTGTGAGTAAATTTTATGAATCGGTTGACAAATGTAGAAATTGTGGCCCCTTCCCTTTGTTCAAGTTTACAGAAAATGCACTATGAATTTAAATTCCTTCAACCGATCGTCACGTGTTTGGTGTCATTCGATGGGGAATTTCTAGTACTTCAAAACGTTACCTACTTGCGGTATTATGACAATGGAGGCCAGAGATATTCGAAAAGTATGTACTGAACAACATACATATTGGCCTACATAGTAGAATATCGCCACAATACCTTACCAGAACCCTGCTAAATATTAAAGGGGCATCAAATACGAACACAATGACGCAAACATTAGCTCGATATCGCGAAAATTGGCCGAGATATGGCGAATTTTCGACCCGCGTCACCAAATTTCGAGGCATGGGTGGGGGTCACACCAGAACGTTCCAACTGAACACAGAAATGTCAATAAACTATACTATAGACATTCCAATCAATTCCGCGCGATTCCCTTATTATACTTCCATATTTTAATATGGATGTATATTGTTATTCAATTTTTTATTTTTCCTTTTCATTATTTATGCTACTTCTTCTTCTTCTTCTTAATATATTTTGTAACCCTTATATCTCAGAAAGTTAAAAAGATAAATCAGTGAAATTTGTTAGGTATATGCACCTTGCCAAGTTACAACTGAATGAAACATTTAGGTTTATGTCCTAACTTGCTTTCCAGAGTTATGGCCCTTAATCAAAAATTTTGGAAAAAGTTTGTGCCCAGATCTTCTCCTATAAGAAGTCAAGCAGCTGAATTCGGGTTACGTAACCGTGTTAACTAACGAAAGGGCACGAATCGAGAAAATTTTCACCAAGGTCCGAATACAATTTGTCGACCTAGGGAGGGGTGCAAAATTTGTCAATTTTTTTGGGTCACCGATTCCAATCATTTTTACTGTCGTGTGTCTATACGACGTACTGATGCTACTCGTGAAAGAATTTTGTAAATCGGTTGAGAAATGACCAAGTTATAACACATCGAAAAATGTACTAATAAAGTCCATGTGTAGAAAGTGCTTGTGCCCAGATCTTCTCCTAGACGAAGCGCAACAGCTGGATTTGGTCTATGTGAGCGTCTTAAACATAGACAGAAGAACAAACCAGGAAATTTTGACAAAGGTCCGCTCAAATGTTTCCGGGCTAGGGGAGGGGCAAAATTTGTCTTCTTTTTTTTGTCGCCGATTTGAACCAAAATGGTTGTGAAGTATCTATATGATGTACTGAGTATCATTGTGAGTAAATTTTATGAATCGGTTGACAAATGTAGAAATTGTGGCCCCTTCCCTTTGTTCAAGTTTACAGAAAATGCACTATGAATTTAAATTCCTTCAACCGATCGTCACGTGTTTGGTGTCATTCGATGGGGAATTTCTAGTACTTCAAAACGTTACCTACTTGCGGTATTATGACAATGGAGGCCAGAGATATTCGAAAAGTATGTACTGAACAACATACATATTGGCCTACATAGTAGAATATCGCCACAATACCTTACCAGAACCCTGCTAAATATTAAAGGGGCATCAAATACGAACACAATGACGCAAACATTAGCTCGATATCGCGAAAATTGGCCGAGATATGGCGAATTTTCGACCCGCGTCACCAAATTTCGAGGCATGGGTGGGGGTCACACCAGAACGTTCCAACTGAACACAGAAATGTCAATAAACTATACTATAGACATTCCAATCAATTCCGCGCGATTCCCTTATTATACTTCCATATTTTAATATGGATGTATATTGTTATTCAATTTTTTATTTTTCCTTTTCATTATTTATGCTACTTCTTCTTCTTCTTCTTAATATATTTTGTAACCCTTATATCTCAGAAAGTTAAAAAGATAAATCAGTGAAATTTGTTAGGTATATGCACCTTGCCAAGTTACAACTGAATGAAACATTTAGGTTTATGTCCTAACTTGCTTTCCAGAGTTATGGCCCTTAATCAAAAATTTTGGAAAAAGTTTGTGCCCAGATCTTCTCCTATAAGAAGTCAAGCAGCTGAATTCGGGTTACGTAACCGTGTTAACTAACGAAAGGGCACGAATCGAGAAAATTTTCACCAAGGTCCGAATACAATTTGTCGACCTAGGGAGGGGTGCAAAATTTGTCAATTTTTTTGGGTCACCGATTCCAATCATTTTTACTGTCGTGTGTCTATACGACGTACTGATGCTACTCGTGAAAGAATTTTGTAAATCGGTTGAGAAATGACCAAGTTATAACACATCGAAAAATGTACTAATAAAGTCCATGTGTAGAAAGTGCTTGTGCCCAGATCTTCTCCTAGACGAAGCGCAACAGCTGGATTTGGTCTATGTGAGCGTCTTAAACATAGACAGAAGAACAAACCAGGAAATTTTGACAAAGGTCCGCTCAAATGTTTCCGGGCTAGGGGAGGGGCAAAATTTGTCTTCTTTTTTTTGTCGCCGATTTGAACCAAAATGGTTGTGAAGTATCTATATGATGTACTGAGTATCATTGTGAGTAAATTTTATGAATCGGTTGACAAATGTAGAAATTGTGGCCCCTTCCCTTTGTTCAAGTTTACAGAAAATGCACTATGAATTTAAATTCCTTCAACCGATCGTCACGTGTTTGGTGTCATTCGATGGGGAATTTCTAGTACTTCAAAACGTTACCTACTTGCGGTATTATGACAATGGAGGCCAGAGATATTCGAAAAGTATGTACTGAACAACATACATATTGGCCTACATAGTAGAATATCGCCACAATACCTTACCAGAACCCTGCTAAATATTAAAGGGGCATCAAATACGAACACAATGACGCAAACATTAGCTCGATATCGCGAAAATTGGCCGAGATATGGCGAATTTTCGACCCGCGTCACCAAATTTCGAGGCATGGGTGGGGGTCACACCAGAACGTTCCAACTGAACACAGAAATGTCAATAAACTATACTATAGACATTCCAATCAATTCCGCGCGATTCCCTTATTATACTTCCATATTTTAATATGGATGTATATTGTTATTCAATTTTTTATTTTTCCTTTTCATTATTTATGCTACTTCTTCTTCTTCTTCTTAATATATTTTGTAACCCTTATATCTCAGAAAGTTAAAAAGATAAATCAGTGAAATTTGTTAGGTATATGCACCTTGCCAAGTTACAACTGAATGAAACATTTAGGTTTATGTCCTAACTTGCTTTCCAGAGTTATGGCCCTTAATCAAAAATTTTGGAAAAAGTTTGTGCCCAGATCTTCTCCTATAAGAAGTCAAGCAGCTGAATTCGGGTTACGTAACCGTGTTAACTAACGAAAGGGCACGAATCGAGAAAATTTTCACCAAGGTCCGAATACAATTTGTCGACCTAGGGAGGGGTGCAAAATTTGTCAATTTTTTTGGGTCACCGATTCCAATCATTTTTACTGTCGTGTGTCTATACGACGTACTGATGCTACTCGTGAAAGAATTTTGTAAATCGGTTGAGAAATGACCAAGTTATAACACATCGAAAAATGTACTAATAAAGTCCATGTGTAGAAAGTGCTTGTGCCCAGATCTTCTCCTAGACGAAGCGCAACAGCTGGATTTGGTCTATGTGAGCGTCTTAAACATAGACAGAAGAACAAACCAGGAAATTTTGACAAAGGTCCGCTCAAATGTTTCCGGGCTAGGGGAGGGGCAAAATTTGTCTTCTTTTTTTTGTCGCCGATTTGAACCAAAATGGTTGTGAAGTATCTATATGATGTACTGAGTATCATTGTGAGTAAATTTTATGAATCGGTTGACAAATGTAGAAATTGTGGCCCCTTCCCTTTGTTCAAGTTTACAGAAAATGCACTATGAATTTAAATTCCTTCAACCGATCGTCACGTGTTTGGTGTCATTCGATGGGGAATTTCTAGTACTTCAAAACGTTACCTACTTGCGGTATTATGACAATGGAGGCCAGAGATATTCGAAAAGTATGTACTGAACAACATACATATTGGCCTACATAGTAGAATATCGCCACAATACCTTACCAGAACCCTGCTAAATATTAAAGGGGCATCAAATACGAACACAATGACGCAAACATTAGCTCGATATCGCGAAAATTGGCCGAGATATGGCGAATTTTCGACCCGCGTCACCAAATTTCGAGGCATGGGTGGGGGTCACACCAGAACGTTCCAACTGAACACAGAAATGTCAATAAACTATACTATAGACATTCCAATCAATTCCGCGCGATTCCCTTATTATACTTCCATATTTTAATATGGATGTATATTGTTATTCAATTTTTTATTTTTCCTTTTCATTATTTATGCTACTTCTTCTTCTTCTTCTTAATATATTTTGTAACCCTTATATCTCAGAAAGTTAAAAAGATAAATCAGTGAAATTTGTTAGGTATATGCACCTTGCCAAGTTACAACTGAATGAAACATTTAGGTTTATGTCCTAACTTGCTTTCCAGAGTTATGGCCCTTAATCAAAAATTTTGGAAAAAGTTTGTGCCCAGATCTTCTCCTATAAGAAGTCAAGCAGCTGAATTCGGGTTACGTAACCGTGTTAACTAACGAAAGGGCACGAATCGAGAAAATTTTCACCAAGGTCCGAATACAATTTGTCGACCTAGGGAGGGGTGCAAAATTTGTCAATTTTTTTGGGTCACCGATTCCAATCATTTTTACTGTCGTGTGTCTATACGACGTACTGATGCTACTCGTGAAAGAATTTTGTAAATCGGTTGAGAAATGACCAAGTTATAACACATCGAAAAATGTACTAATAAAGTCCATGTGTAGAAAGTGCTTGTGCCCAGATCTTCTCCTAGACGAAGCGCAACAGCTGGATTTGGTCTATGTGAGCGTCTTAAACATAGACAGAAGAACAAACCAGGAAATTTTGACAAAGGTCCGCTCAAATGTTTCCGGGCTAGGGGAGGGGCAAAATTTGTCTTCTTTTTTTTGTCGCCGATTTGAACCAAAATGGTTGTGAAGTATCTATATGATGTACTGAGTATCATTGTGAGTAAATTTTATGAATCGGTTGACAAATGTAGAAATTGTGGCCCCTTCCCTTTGTTCAAGTTTACAGAAAATGCACTATGAATTTAAATTCCTTCAACCGATCGTCACGTGTTTGGTGTCATTCGATGGGGAATTTCTAGTACTTCAAAACGTTACCTACTTGCGGTATTATGACAATGGAGGCCAGAGATATTCGAAAAGTATGTACTGAACAACATACATATTGGCCTACATAGTAGAATATCGCCACAATACCTTACCAGAACCCTGCTAAATATTAAAGGGGCATCAAATACGAACACAATGACGCAAACATTAGCTCGATATCGCGAAAATTGGCCGAGATATGGCGAATTTTCGACCCGCGTCACCAAATTTCGAGGCATGGGTGGGGGTCACACCAGAACGTTCCAACTGAACACAGAAATGTCAATAAACTATACTATAGACATTCCAATCAATTCCGCGCGATTCCCTTATTATACTTCCATATTTTAATATGGATGTATATTGTTATTCAATTTTTTATTTTTCCTTTTCATTATTTATGCTACTTCTTCTTCTTCTTCTTAATATATTTTGTAACCCTTATATCTCAGAAAGTTAAAAAGATAAATCAGTGAAATTTGTTAGGTATATGCACCTTGCCAAGTTACAACTGAATGAAACATTTAGGTTTATGTCCTAACTTGCTTTCCAGAGTTATGGCCCTTAATCAAAAATTTTGGAAAAAGTTTGTGCCCAGATCTTCTCCTATAAGAAGTCAAGCAGCTGAATTCGGGTTACGTAACCGTGTTAACTAACGAAAGGGCACGAATCGAGAAAATTTTCACCAAGGTCCGAATACAATTTGTCGACCTAGGGAGGGGTGCAAAATTTGTCAATTTTTTTGGGTCACCGATTCCAATCATTTTTACTGTCGTGTGTCTATACGACGTACTGATGCTACTCGTGAAAGAATTTTGTAAATCGGTTGAGAAATGACCAAGTTATAACACATCGAAAAATGTACTAATAAAGTCCATGTGTAGAAAGTGCTTGTGCCCAGATCTTCTCCTAGACGAAGCGCAACAGCTGGATTTGGTCTATGTGAGCGTCTTAAACATAGACAGAAGAACAAACCAGGAAATTTTGACAAAGGTCCGCTCAAATGTTTCCGGGCTAGGGGAGGGGCAAAATTTGTCTTCTTTTTTTTGTCGCCGATTTGAACCAAAATGGTTGTGAAGTATCTATATGATGTACTGAGTATCATTGTGAGTAAATTTTATGAATCGGTTGACAAATGTAGAAATTGTGGCCCCTTCCCTTTGTTCAAGTTTACAGAAAATGCACTATGAATTTAAATTCCTTCAACCGATCGTCACGTGTTTGGTGTCATTCGATGGGGAATTTCTAGTACTTCAAAACGTTACCTACTTGCGGTATTATGACAATGGAGGCCAGAGATATTCGAAAAGTATGTACTGAACAACATACATATTGGCCTACATAGTAGAATATCGCCACAATACCTTACCAGAACCCTGCTAAATATTAAAGGGGCATCAAATACGAACACAATGACGCAAACATTAGCTCGATATCGCGAAAATTGGCCGAGATATGGCGAATTTTCGACCCGCGTCACCAAATTTCGAGGCATGGGTGGGGGTCACACCAGAACGTTCCAACTGAACACAGAAATGTCAATAAACTATACTATAGACATTCCAATCAATTCCGCGCGATTCCCTTATTATACTTCCATATTTTAATATGGATGTATATTGTTATTCAATTTTTTATTTTTCCTTTTCATTATTTATGCTACTTCTTCTTCTTCTTCTTAATATATTTTGTAACCCTTATATCTCAGAAAGTTAAAAAGATAAATCAGTGAAATTTGTTAGGTATATGCACCTTGCCAAGTTACAACTGAATGAAACATTTAGGTTTATGTCCTAACTTGCTTTCCAGAGTTATGGCCCTTAATCAAAAATTTTGGAAAAAGTTTGTGCCCAGATCTTCTCCTATAAGAAGTCAAGCAGCTGAATTCGGGTTACGTAACCGTGTTAACTAACGAAAGGGCACGAATCGAGAAAATTTTCACCAAGGTCCGAATACAATTTGTCGACCTAGGGAGGGGTGCAAAATTTGTCAATTTTTTTGGGTCACCGATTCCAATCATTTTTACTGTCGTGTGTCTATACGACGTACTGATGCTACTCGTGAAAGAATTTTGTAAATCGGTTGAGAAATGACCAAGTTATAACACATCGAAAAATGTACTAATAAAGTCCATGTGTAGAAAGTGCTTGTGCCCAGATCTTCTCCTAGACGAAGCGCAACAGCTGGATTTGGTCTATGTGAGCGTCTTAAACATAGACAGAAGAACAAACCAGGAAATTTTGACAAAGGTCCGCTCAAATGTTTCCGGGCTAGGGGAGGGGCAAAATTTGTCTTCTTTTTTTTGTCGCCGATTTGAACCAAAATGGTTGTGAAGTATCTATATGATGTACTGAGTATCATTGTGAGTAAATTTTATGAATCGGTTGACAAATGTAGAAATTGTGGCCCCTTCCCTTTGTTCAAGTTTACAGAAAATGCACTATGAATTTAAATTCCTTCAACCGATCGTCACGTGTTTGGTGTCATTCGATGGGGAATTTCTAGTACTTCAAAACGTTACCTACTTGCGGTATTATGACAATGGAGGCCAGAGATATTCGAAAAGTATGTACTGAACAACATACATATTGGCCTACATAGTAGAATATCGCCACAATACCTTACCAGAACCCTGCTAAATATTAAAGGGGCATCAAATACGAACACAATGACGCAAACATTAGCTCGATATCGCGAAAATTGGCCGAGATATGGCGAATTTTCGACCCGCGTCACCAAATTTCGAGGCATGGGTGGGGGTCACACCAGAACGTTCCAACTGAACACAGAAATGTCAATAAACTATACTATAGACATTCCAATCAATTCCGCGCGATTCCCTTATTATACTTCCATATTTTAATATGGATGTATATTGTTATTCAATTTTTTATTTTTCCTTTTCATTATTTATGCTACTTCTTCTTCTTCTTCTTAATATATTTTGTAACCCTTATATCTCAGAAAGTTAAAAAGATAAATCAGTGAAATTTGTTAGGTATATGCACCTTGCCAAGTTACAACTGAATGAAACATTTAGGTTTATGTCCTAACTTGCTTTCCAGAGTTATGGCCCTTAATCAAAAATTTTGGAAAAAGTTTGTGCCCAGATCTTCTCCTATAAGAAGTCAAGCAGCTGAATTCGGGTTACGTAACCGTGTTAACTAACGAAAGGGCACGAATCGAGAAAATTTTCACCAAGGTCCGAATACAATTTGTCGACCTAGGGAGGGGTGCAAAATTTGTCAATTTTTTTGGGTCACCGATTCCAATCATTTTTACTGTCGTGTGTCTATACGACGTACTGATGCTACTCGTGAAAGAATTTTGTAAATCGGTTGAGAAATGACCAAGTTATAACACATCGAAAAATGTACTAATAAAGTCCATGTGTAGAAAGTGCTTGTGCCCAGATCTTCTCCTAGACGAAGCGCAACAGCTGGATTTGGTCTATGTGAGCGTCTTAAACATAGACAGAAGAACAAACCAGGAAATTTTGACAAAGGTCCGCTCAAATGTTTCCGGGCTAGGGGAGGGGCAAAATTTGTCTTCTTTTTTTTGTCGCCGATTTGAACCAAAATGGTTGTGAAGTATCTATATGATGTACTGAGTATCATTGTGAGTAAATTTTATGAATCGGTTGACAAATGTAGAAATTGTGGCCCCTTCCCTTTGTTCAAGTTTACAGAAAATGCACTATGAATTTAAATTCCTTCAACCGATCGTCACGTGTTTGGTGTCATTCGATGGGGAATTTCTAGTACTTCAAAACGTTACCTACTTGCGGTATTATGACAATGGAGGCCAGAGATATTCGAAAAGTATGTACTGAACAACATACATATTGGCCTACATAGTAGAATATCGCCACAATACCTTACCAGAACCCTGCTAAATATTAAAGGGGCATCAAATACGAACACAATGACGCAAACATTAGCTCGATATCGCGAAAATTGGCCGAGATATGGCGAATTTTCGACCCGCGTCACCAAATTTCGAGGCATGGGTGGGGGTCACACCAGAACGTTCCAACTGAACACAGAAATGTCAATAAACTATACTATAGACATTCCAATCAATTCCGCGCGATTCCCTTATTATACTTCCATATTTTAATATGGATGTATATTGTTATTCAATTTTTTATTTTTCCTTTTCATTATTTATGCTACTTCTTCTTCTTCTTAATATATTTTGTAACCCTTATATCTCAGAAAGTTAAAAAGATAAATCAGTGAAATTTGTTAGGTATATGCACCTTGCCAAGTTACAACTGAATGAAACATTTAGGTTTATGTCCTAACTTGCTTTCCAGAGTTATGGCCCTTAATCAAAAATTTTGGAAAAAGTTTGTGCCCAGATCTTCTCCTATAAGAAGTCAAGCAGCTGAATTCGGGTTACGTAACCGTGTTAACTAACGAAAGGGCACGAATCGAGAAAATTTTCACCAAGGTCCGAATACAATTTGTCGACCTAGGGAGGGGTGCAAAATTTGTCAATTTTTTTGGGTCACCGATTCCAATCATTTTTACTGTCGTGTGTCTATACGACGTACTGATGCTACTCGTGAAAGAATTTTGTAAATCGGTTGAGAAATGACCAAGTTATAACACATCGAAAAATGTACTAATAAAGTCCATGTGTAGAAAGTGCTTGTGCCCAGATCTTCTCCTAGACGAAGCGCAACAGCTGGATTTGGTCTATGTGAGCGTCTTAAACATAGACAGAAGAACAAACCAGGAAATTTTGACAAAGGTCCGCTCAAATGTTTCCGGGCTAGGGGAGGGGCAAAATTTGTCTTCTTTTTTTTGTCGCCGATTTGAACCAAAATGGTTGTGAAGTATCTATATGATGTACTGAGTATCATTGTGAGTAAATTTTATGAATCGGTTGACAAATGTAGAAATTGTGGCCCCTTCCCTTTGTTCAAGTTTACAGAAAATGCACTATGAATTTAAATTCCTTCAACCGATCGTCACGTGTTTGGTGTCATTCGATGGGGAATTTCTAGTACTTCAAAACGTTACCTACTTGCGGTATTATGACAATGGAGGCCAGAGATATTCGAAAAGTATGTACTGAACAACATACATATTGGCCTACATAGTAGAATATCGCCACAATACCTTACCAGAACCCTGCTAAATATTAAAGGGGCATCAAATACGAACACAATGACGCAAACATTAGCTCGATATCGCGAAAATTGGCCGAGATATGGCGAATTTTCGACCCGCGTCACCAAATTTCGAGGCATGGGTGGGGGTCACACCAGAACGTTCCAACTGAACACAGAAATGTCAATAAACTATACTATAGACATTCCAATCAATTCCGCGCGATTCCCTTATTATACTTCCATATTTTAATATGGATGTATATTGTTATTCAATTTTTTATTTTTCCTTTTCATTATTTATGCTACTTCTTCTTCTTCTTCTTAATATATTTTGTAACCCTTATATCTCAGAAAGTTAAAAAGATAAATCAGTGAAATTTGTTAGGTATATGCACCTTGCCAAGTTACAACTGAATGAAACATTTAGGTTTATGTCCTAACTTGCTTTCCAGAGTTATGGCCCTTAATCAAAAATTTTGGAAAAAGTTTGTGCCCAGATCTTCTCCTATAAGAAGTCAAGCAGCTGAATTCGGGTTACGTAACCGTGTTAACTAACGAAAGGGCACGAATCGAGAAAATTTTCACCAAGGTCCGAATACAATTTGTCGACCTAGGGAGGGGTGCAAAATTTGTCAATTTTTTTGGGTCACCGATTCCAATCATTTTTACTGTCGTGTGTCTATACGACGTACTGATGCTACTCGTGAAAGAATTTTGTAAATCGGTTGAGAAATGACCAAGTTATAACACATCGAAAAATGTACTAATAAAGTCCATGTGTAGAAAGTGCTTGTGCCCAGATCTTCTCCTAGACGAAGCGCAACAGCTGGATTTGGTCTATGTGAGCGTCTTAAACATAGACAGAAGAACAAACCAGGAAATTTTGACAAAGGTCCGCTCAAATGTTTCCGGGCTAGGGGAGGGGCAAAATTTGTCTTCTTTTTTTTGTCGCCGATTTGAACCAAAATGGTTGTGAAGTATCTATATGATGTACTGAGTATCATTGTGAGTAAATTTTATGAATCGGTTGACAAATGTAGAAATTGTGGCCCCTTCCCTTTGTTCAAGTTTACAGAAAATGCACTATGAATTTAAATTCCTTCAACCGATCGTCACGTGTTTGGTGTCATTCGATGGGGAATTTCTAGTACTTCAAAACGTTACCTACTTGCGGTATTATGACAATGGAGGCCAGAGATATTCGAAAAGTATGTACTGAACAACATACATATTGGCCTACATAGTAGAATATCGCCACAATACCTTACCAGAACCCTGCTAAATATTAAAGGGGCATCAAATACGAACACAATGACGCAAACATTAGCTCGATATCGCGAAAATTGGCCGAGATATGGCGAATTTTCGACCCGCGTCACCAAATTTCGAGGCATGGGTGGGGGTCACACCAGAACGTTCCAACTGAACACAGAAATGTCAATAAACTATACTATAGACATTCCAATCAATTCCGCGCGATTCCCTTATTATACTTCCATATTTTAATATGGATGTATATTGTTATTCAATTTTTTATTTTTCCTTTTCATTATTTATGCTACTTCTTCTTCTTCTTCTTAATATATTTTGTAACCCTTATATCTCAGAAAGTTAAAAAGATAAATCAGTGAAATTTGTTAGGTATATGCACCTTGCCAAGTTACAACTGAATGAAACATTTAGGTTTATGTCCTAACTTGCTTTCCAGAGTTATGGCCCTTAATCAAAAATTTTGGAAAAAGTTTGTGCCCAGATCTTCTCCTATAAGAAGTCAAGCAGCTGAATTCGGGTTACGTAACCGTGTTAACTAACGAAAGGGCACGAATCGAGAAAATTTTCACCAAGGTCCGAATACAATTTGTCGACCTAGGGAGGGGTGCAAAATTTGTCAATTTTTTTGGGTCACCGATTCCAATCATTTTTACTGTCGTGTGTCTATACGACGTACTGATGCTACTCGTGAAAGAATTTTGTAAATCGGTTGAGAAATGACCAAGTTATAACACATCGAAAAATGTACTAATAAAGTCCATGTGTAGAAAGTGCTTGTGCCCAGATCTTCTCCTAGACGAAGCGCAACAGCTGGATTTGGTCTATGTGAGCGTCTTAAACATAGACAGAAGAACAAACCAGGAAATTTTGACAAAGGTCCGCTCAAATGTTTCCGGGCTAGGGGAGGGGCAAAATTTGTCTTCTTTTTTTTGTCGCCGATTTGAACCAAAATGGTTGTGAAGTATCTATATGATGTACTGAGTATCATTGTGAGTAAATTTTATGAATCGGTTGACAAATGTAGAAATTGTGGCCCCTTCCCTTTGTTCAAGTTTACAGAAAATGCACTATGAATTTAAATTCCTTCAACCGATCGTCACGTGTTTGGTGTCATTCGATGGGGAATTTCTAGTACTTCAAAACGTTACCTACTTGCGGTATTATGACAATGGAGGCCAGAGATATTCGAAAAGTATGTACTGAACAACATACATATTGGCCTACATAGTAGAATATCGCCACAATACCTTACCAGAACCCTGCTAAATATTAAAGGGGCATCAAATACGAACACAATGACGCAAACATTAGCTCGATATCGCGAAAATTGGCCGAGATATGGCGAATTTTCGACCCGCGTCACCAAATTTCGAGGCATGGGTGGGGGTCACACCAGAACGTTCCAACTGAACACAGAAATGTCAATAAACTATACTATAGACATTCCAATCAATTCCGCGCGATTCCCTTATTATACTTCCATATTTTAATATGGATGTATATTGTTATTCAATTTTTTATTTTTCCTTTTCATTATTTATGCTACTTCTTCTTCTTCTTCTTAATATATTTTGTAACCCTTATATCTCAGAAAGTTAAAAAGATAAATCAGTGAAATTTGTTAGGTATATGCACCTTGCCAAGTTACAACTGAATGAAACATTTAGGTTTATGTCCTAACTTGCTTTCCAGAGTTATGGCCCTTAATCAAAAATTTTGGAAAAAGTTTGTGCCCAGATCTTCTCCTATAAGAAGTCAAGCAGCTGAATTCGGGTTACGTAACCGTGTTAACTAACGAAAGGGCACGAATCGAGAAAATTTTCACCAAGGTCCGAATACAATTTGTCGACCTAGGGAGGGGTGCAAAATTTGTCAATTTTTTTGGGTCACCGATTCCAATCATTTTTACTGTCGTGTGTCTATACGACGTACTGATGCTACTCGTGAAAGAATTTTGTAAATCGGTTGAGAAATGACCAAGTTATAACACATCGAAAAATGTACTAATAAAGTCCATGTGTAGAAAGTGCTTGTGCCCAGATCTTCTCCTAGACGAAGCGCAACAGCTGGATTTGGTCTATGTGAGCGTCTTAAACATAGACAGAAGAACAAACCAGGAAATTTTGACAAAGGTCCGCTCAAATGTTTCCGGGCTAGGGGAGGGGCAAAATTTGTCTTCTTTTTTTTGTCGCCGATTTGAACCAAAATGGTTGTGAAGTATCTATATGATGTACTGAGTATCATTGTGA
Organism: Siphonodentalium dalli; assembly: GCA_032622095.1. Lineage (NCBI taxonomy): Eukaryota > Metazoa > Mollusca > Scaphopoda > Gadilida > Siphonodentaliidae > Siphonodentalium > Siphonodentalium dalli. The sequence continues at coordinate 196,663,749 of CP136062.1, forward strand.
GTAAATTTTATGAATCGGTTGACAAATGTAGAAATTGTGGCCCCTTCCCTTTGTTCAAGTTTACAGAAAATGCACTATGAATTTAAATTCCTTCAACCGATCGTCACGTGTTTGGTGTCATTCGATGGGGAATTTCTAGTACTTCAAAACGTTACCTACTTGCGGTATTATGACAATGGAGGCCAGAGATATTCGAAAAGTATGTACTGAACAACATACATATTGGCCTACATAGTAGAATATCGCCACAATACCTTACCAGAACCCTGCTAAATATTAAAGGGGCATCAAATACGAACACAATGACGCAAACATTAGCTCGATATCGCGAAAATTGGCCGAGATATGGCGAATTTTCGACCCGCGTCACCAAATTTCGAGGCATGGGTGGGGGTCACACCAGAACGTTCCAACTGAACACAGAAATGTCAATAAACTATACTATAGACATTCCAATCAATTCCGCGCGATTCCCTTATTATACTTCCATATTTTAATATGGATGTATATTGTTATTCAATTTTTTATTTTTCCTTTTCATTATTTATGCTACTTCTTCTTCTTCTTCTTAATATATTTTGTAACCCTTATATCTCAGAAAGTTAAAAAGATAAATCAGTGAAATTTGTTAGGTATATGCACCTTGCCAAGTTACAACTGAATGAAACATTTAGGTTTATGTCCTAACTTGCTTTCCAGAGTTATGGCCCTTAATCAAAAATTTTGGAAAAAGTTTGTGCCCAGATCTTCTCCTATAAGAAGTCAAGCAGCTGAATTCGGGTTACGTAACCGTGTTAACTAACGAAAGGGCACGAATCGAGAAAATTTTCACCAAGGTCCGAATACAATTTGTCGACCTAGGGAGGGGTGCAAAATTTGTCAATTTTTTTGGGTCACCGATTCCAATCATTTTTACTGTCGTGTGTCTATACGACGTACTGATGCTACTCGTGAAAGAATTTTGTAAATCGGTTGAGAAATGACCAAGTTATAACACATCGAAAAATGTACTAATAAAGTCCATGTGTAGAAAGTGCTTGTGCCCAGATCTTCTCCTAGACGAAGCGCAACAGCTGGATTTGGTCTATGTGAGCGTCTTAAACATAGACAGAAGAACAAACCAGGAAATTTTGACAAAGGTCCGCTCAAATGTTTCCGGGCTAGGGGAGGGGCAAAATTTGTCTTCTTTTTTTTGTCGCCGATTTGAACCAAAATGGTTGTGAAGTATCTATATGATGTACTGAGTATCATTGTGAGTAAATTTTATGAATCGGTTGACAAATGTAGAAATTGTGGCCCCTTCCCTTTGTTCAAGTTTACAGAAAATGCACTATGAATTTAAATTCCTTCAACCGATCGTCACGTGTTTGGTGTCATTCGATGGGGAATTTCTAGTACTTCAAAACGTTACCTACTTGCGGTATTATGACAATGGAGGCCAGAGATATTCGAAAAGTATGTACTGAACAACATACATATTGGCCTACATAGTAGAATATCGCCACAATACCTTACCAGAACCCTGCTAAATATTAAAGGGGCATCAAATACGAACACAATGACGCAAACATTAGCTCGATATCGCGAAAATTGGCCGAGATATGGCGAATTTTCGACCCGCGTCACCAAATTTCGAGGCATGGGTGGGGGTCACACCAGAACGTTCCAACTGAACACAGAAATGTCAATAAACTATACTATAGACATTCCAATCAATTCCGCGCGATTCCCTTATTATACTTCCATATTTTAATATGGATGTATATTGTTATTCAATTTTTTATTTTTCCTTTTCATTATTTATGCTACTTCTTCTTCTTCTTCTTAATATATTTTGTAACCCTTATATCTCAGAAAGTTAAAAAGATAAATCAGTGAAATTTGTTAGGTATATGCACCTTGCCAAGTTACAACTGAATGAAACATTTAGGTTTATGTCCTAACTTGCTTTCCAGAGTTATGGCCCTTAATCAAAAATTTTGGAAAAAGTTTGTGCCCAGATCTTCTCCTATAAGAAGTCAAGCAGCTGAATTCGGGTTACGTAACCGTGTTAACTAACGAAAGGGCACGAATCGAGAAAATTTTCACCAAGGTCCGAATACAATTTGTCGACCTAGGGAGGGGTGCAAAATTTGTCAATTTTTTTGGGTCACCGATTCCAATCATTTTTACTGTCGTGTGTCTATACGACGTACTGATGCTACTCGTGAAAGAATTTTGTAAATCGGTTGAGAAATGACCAAGTTATAACACATCGAAAAATGTACTAATAAAGTCCATGTGTAGAAAGTGCTTGTGCCCAGATCTTCTCCTAGACGAAGCGCAACAGCTGGATTTGGTCTATGTGAGCGTCTTAAACATAGACAGAAGAACAAACCAGGAAATTTTGACAAAGGTCCGCTCAAATGTTTCCGGGCTAGGGGAGGGGCAAAATTTGTCTTCTTTTTTTTGTCGCCGATTTGAACCAAAATGGTTGTGAAGTATCTATATGATGTACTGAGTATCATTGTGAGTAAATTTTATGAATCGGTTGACAAATGTAGAAATTGTGGCCCCTTCCCTTTGTTCAAGTTTACAGAAAATGCACTATGAATTTAAATTCCTTCAACCGATCGTCACGTGTTTGGTGTCATTCGATGGGGAATTTCTAGTACTTCAAAACGTTACCTACTTGCGGTATTATGACAATGGAGGCCAGAGATATTCGAAAAGTATGTACTGAACAACATACATATTGGCCTACATAGTAGAATATCGCCACAATACCTTACCAGAACCCTGCTAAATATTAAAGGGGCATCAAATACGAACACAATGACGCAAACATTAGCTCGATATCGCGAAAATTGGCCGAGATATGGCGAATTTTCGACCCGCGTCACCAAATTTCGAGGCATGGGTGGGGGTCACACCAGAACGTTCCAACTGAACACAGAAATGTCAATAAACTATACTATAGACATTCCAATCAATTCCGCGCGATTCCCTTATTATACTTCCATATTTTAATATGGATGTATATTGTTATTCAATTTTTTATTTTTCCTTTTCATTATTTATGCTACTTCTTCTTCTTCTTCTTAATATATTTTGTAACCCTTATATCTCAGAAAGTTAAAAAGATAAATCAGTGAAATTTGTTAGGTATATGCACCTTGCCAAGTTACAACTGAATGAAACATTTAGGTTTATGTCCTAACTTGCTTTCCAGAGTTATGGCCCTTAATCAAAAATTTTGGAAAAAGTTTGTGCCCAGATCTTCTCCTATAAGAAGTCAAGCAGCTGAATTCGGGTTACGTAACCGTGTTAACTAACGAAAGGGCACGAATCGAGAAAATTTTCACCAAGGTCCGAATACAATTTGTCGACCTAGGGAGGGGTGCAAAATTTGTCAATTTTTTTGGGTCACCGATTCCAATCATTTTTACTGTCGTGTGTCTATACGACGTACTGATGCTACTCGTGAAAGAATTTTGTAAATCGGTTGAGAAATGACCAAGTTATAACACATCGAAAAATGTACTAATAAAGTCCATGTGTAGAAAGTGCTTGTGCCCAGATCTTCTCCTAGACGAAGCGCAACAGCTGGATTTGGTCTATGTGAGCGTCTTAAACATAGACAGAAGAACAAACCAGGAAATTTTGACAAAGGTCCGCTCAAATGTTTCCGGGCTAGGGGAGGGGCAAAATTTGTCTTCTTTTTTTTGTCGCCGATTTGAACTAAAATGGTTGTGAAGTATCTATATGATGTACTGAGTATCATTGTGAGTAAATTTTATGAATCGGTTGACAAATGTAGAAATTGTGGCCCCTTCCCTTTGTTCAAGTTTACAGAAAATGCACTATGAATTTAAATTCCTTCAACCGATCGTCACGTGTTTGGTGTCATTCGATGGGGAATTTCTAGTACTTCAAAACGTTACCTACTTGCGGTATTATGACAATGGAGGCCAGAGATATTCGAAAAGTATGTACTGAACAACATACATATTGGCCTACATAGTAGAATATCGCCACAATACCTTACCAGAACCCTGCTAAATATTAAAGGGGCATCAAATACGAACACAATGACGCAAACATTAGCTCGATATCGCGAAAATTGGCCGAGATATGGCGAATTTTCGACCCGCGTCACCAAATTTCGAGGCATGGGTGGGGGTCACACCAGAACGTTCCAACTGAACACAGAAATGTCAATAAACTATACTATAGACATTCCAATCAATTCCGCGCGATTCCCTTATTATACTTCCATATTTTAATATGGATGTATATTGTTATTCAATTTTTTATTTTTCCTTTTCATTATTTATGCTACTTCTTCTTCTTCTTCTTAATATATTTTGTAACCCTTATATCTCAGAAAGTTAAAAAGATAAATCAGTGAAATTTGTTAGGTATATGCACCTTGCCAAGTTACAACTGAATGAAACATTTAGGTTTATGTCCTAACTTGCTTTCCAGAGTTATGGCCCTTAATCAAAAATTTTGGAAAAAGTTTGTGCCCAGATCTTCTCCTATAAGAAGTCAAGCAGCTGAATTCGGGTTACGTAACCGTGTTAACTAACGAAAGGGCACGAATCGAGAAAATTTTCACCAAGGTCCGAATACAATTTGTCGACCTAGGGAGGGGTGCAAAATTTGTCAATTTTTTTGGGTCACCGATTCCAATCATTTTTACTGTCGTGTGTCTATACGACGTACTGATGCTACTCGTGAAAGAATTTTGTAAATCGGTTGAGAAATGACCAAGTTATAACACATCGAAAAATGTACTAATAAAGTCCATGTGTAGAAAGTGCTTGTGCCCAGATCTTCTCCTAGACGAAGCGCAACAGCTGGATTTGGTCTATGTGAGCGTCTTAAACATAGACAGAAGAACAAACCAGGAAATTTTGACAAAGGTCCGCTCAAATGTTTCCGGGCTAGGGGAGGGGCAAAATTTGTCTTCTTTTTTTTGTCGCCGATTTGAACCAAAATGGTTGTGAAGTATCTATATGATGTACTGAGTATCATTGTGAGTAAATTTTATGAATCGGTTGACAAATGTAGAAATTGTGGCCCCTTCCCTTTGTTCAAGTTTACAGAAAATGCACTATGAATTTAAATTCCTTCAACCGATCGTCACGTGTTTGGTGTCATTCGATGGGGAATTTCTAGTACTTCAAAACGTTACCTACTTGCGGTATTATGACAATGGAGGCCAGAGATATTCGAAAAGTATGTACTGAACAACATACATATTGGCCTACATAGTAGAATATCGCCACAATACCTTACCAGAACCCTGCTAAATATTAAAGGGGCATCAAATACGAACACAATGACGCAAACATTAGCTCGATATCGCGAAAATTGGCCGAGATATGGCGAATTTTCGACCCGCGTCACCAAATTTCGAGGCATGGGTGGGGGTCACACCAGAACGTTCCAACTGAACACAGAAATGTCAATAAACTATACTATAGACATTCCAATCAATTCCGCGCGATTCCCTTATTATACTTCCATATTTTAATATGGATGTATATTGTTATTCAATTTTTTATTTTTCCTTTTCATTATTTATGCTACTTCTTCTTCTTCTTCTTAATATATTTTGTAACCCTTATATCTCAGAAAGTTAAAAAGATAAATCAGTGAAATTTGTTAGGTATATGCACCTTGCCAAGTTACAACTGAATGAAACATTTAGGTTTATGTCCTAACTTGCTTTCCAGAGTTATGGCCCTTAATCAAAAATTTTGGAAAAAGTTTGTGCCCAGATCTTCTCCTATAAGAAGTCAAGCAGCTGAATTCGGGTTACGTAACCGTGTTAACTAACGAAAGGGCACGAATCGAGAAAATTTTCACCAAGGTCCGAATACAATTTGTCGACCTAGGGAGGGGTGCAAAATTTGTCAATTTTTTTGGGTCACCGATTCCAATCATTTTTACTGTCGTGTGTCTATACGACGTACTGATGCTACTCGTGAAAGAATTTTGTAAATCGGTTGAGAAATGACCAAGTTATAACACATCGAAAAATGTACTAATAAAGTCCATGTGTAGAAAGTGCTTGTGCCCAGATCTTCTCCTAGACGAAGCGCAACAGCTGGATTTGGTCTATGTGAGCGTCTTAAACATAGACAGAAGAACAAACCAGGAAATTTTGACAAAGGTCCGCTCAAATGTTTCCGGGCTAGGGGAGGGGCAAAATTTGTCTTCTTTTTTTTGTCGCCGATTTGAACCAAAATGGTTGTGAAGTATCTATATGATGTACTGAGTATCATTGTGAGTAAATTTTATGAATCGGTTGACAAATGTAGAAATTGTGGCCCCTTCCCTTTGTTCAAGTTTACAGAAAATGCACTATGAATTTAAATTCCTTCAACCGATCGTCACGTGTTTGGTGTCATTCGATGGGGAATTTCTAGTACTTCAAAACGTTACCTACTTGCGGTATTATGACAATGGAGGCCAGAGATATTCGAAAAGTATGTACTGAACAACATACATATTGGCCTACATAGTAGAATATCGCCACAATACCTTACCAGAACCCTGCTAAATATTAAAGGGGCATCAAATACGAACACAATGACGCAAACATTAGCTCGATATCGCGAAAATTGGCCGAGATATGGCGAATTTTCGACCCGCGTCACCAAATTTCGAGGCATGGGTGGGGGTCACACCAGAACGTTCCAACTGAACACAGAAATGTCAATAAACTATACTATAGACATTCCAATCAATTCCGCGCGATTCCCTTATTATACTTCCATATTTTAATATGGATGTATATTGTTATTCAATTTTTTATTTTTCCTTTTCATTATTTATGCTACTTCTTCTTCTTCTTCTTAATATATTTTGTAACCCTTATATCTCAGAAAGTTAAAAAGATAAATCAGTGAAATTTGTTAGGTATATGCACCTTGCCAAGTTACAACTGAATGAAACATTTAGGTTTATGTCCTAACTTGCTTTCCAGAGTTATGGCCCTTAATCAAAAATTTTGGAAAAAGTTTGTGCCCAGATCTTCTCCTATAAGAAGTCAAGCAGCTGAATTCGGGTTACGTAACCGTGTTAACTAACGAAAGGGCACGAATCGAGAAAATTTTCACCAAGGTCCGAATACAATTTGTCGACCTAGGGAGGGGTGCAAAATTTGTCAATTTTTTTGGGTCACCGATTCCAATCATTTTTACTGTCGTGTGTCTATACGACGTACTGATGCTACTCGTGAAAGAATTTTGTAAATCGGTTGAGAAATGACCAAGTTATAACACATCGAAAAATGTACTAATAAAGTCCATGTGTAGAAAGTGCTTGTGCCCAGATCTTCTCCTAGACGAAGCGCAACAGCTGGATTTGGTCTATGTGAGCGTCTTAAACATAGACAGAAGAACAAACCAGGAAATTTTGACAAAGGTCCGCTCAAATGTTTCCGGGCTAGGGGAGGGGCAAAATTTGTCTTCTTTTTTTTGTCGCCGATTTGAACCAAAATGGTTGTGAAGTATCTATATGATGTACTGAGTATCATTGTGAGTAAATTTTATGAATCGGTTGACAAATGTAGAAATTGTGGCCCCTTCCCTTTGTTCAAGTTTACAGAAAATGCACTATGAATTTAAATTCCTTCAACCGATCGTCACGTGTTTGGTGTCATTCGATGGGGAATTTCTAGTACTTCAAAACGTTACCTACTTGCGGTATTATGACAATGGAGGCCAGAGATATTCGAAAAGTATGTACTGAACAACATACATATTGGCCTACATAGTAGAATATCGCCACAATACCTTACCAGAACCCTGCTAAATATTAAAGGGGCATCAAATACGAACACAATGACGCAAACATTAGCTCGATATCGCGAAAATTGGCCGAGATATGGCGAATTTTCGACCCGCGTCACCAAATTTCGAGGCATGGGTGGGGGTCACACCAGAACGTTCCAACTGAACACAGAAATGTCAATAAACTATACTATAGACATTCCAATCAATTCCGCGCGATTCCCTTATTATACTTCCATATTTTAATATGGATGTATATTGTTATTCAATTTTTATTTTTCCTTTTCATTATTTATGCTACTTCTTCTTCTTCTTAATATATTTTGTAACCCTTATATCTCAGAAAGTTAAAAAGATAAATCAGTGAAATTTGTTAGGTATATGCACCTTGCCAAGTTACAACTGAATGAAACATTTAGGTTTATGTCCTAACTTGCTTTCCAGAGTTATGGCCCTTAATAAAAAATTTTGGAAAAAGTTTGTGCCCAGATCTTCTCCTATAAGAAGTCAAGCAGCTGAATTCGGGTTACGTAACCGTGTTAACTAACGAAAGGGCACGAATCGAGAAAATTTTCACCAAGGTCCGAATACAATTTGTCGACCTAGGGAGGGGTGCAAAATTTGTCAATTTTTTTGGGTCACCGATTCCAATCATTTTTACTGTCGTGTGTCTATACGACGTACTGATGCTACTCGTGAAAGAATTTTGTAAATCGGTTGAGAAATGACCAAGTTATAACACATCGAAAAATGTACTAATAAAGTCCATGTGTAGAAAGTGCTTGTGCCCAGATCTTCTCCTAGACGAAGCGCAACAGCTGGATTTGGTCTATGTGAGCGTCTTAAACATAGACAGAAGAACAAACCAGGAAATTTTGACAAAGGTCCGCTCAAATGTTTCCGGGCTAGGGGAGGGGCAAAATTTGTCTTCTTTTTTTTGTCGCCGATTTGAACCAAAATGGTTGTGAAGTATCTATATGATGTACTGAGTATCATTGTGAGTAAATTTTATGAATCGGTTGACAAATGTAGAAATTGTGGCCCCTTCCCTTTGTTCAAGTTTACAGAAAATGCACTATGAATTTAAATTCCTTCAACCGATCGTCACGTGTTTGGTGTCATTCGATGGGGAATTTCTAGTACTTCAAAACGTTACCTACTTGCGGTATTATGACAATGGAGGCCAGAGATATTCGAAAAGTATGTACTGAACAACATACATATTGGCCTACATAGTAGAATATCGCCACAATACCTTACCAGAACCCTGCTAAATATTAAAGGGGCATCAAATACGAACACAATGACGCAAACATTAGCTCGATATCGCGAAAATTGGCCGAGATATGGCGAATTTTCGACTCGCGTCACCAAATTTCGAGGCATGGGTGGGGGTCACACCAGAACGTTCCAACTGAACACAGAAATGTCAATAAACTATACTATAGACATTCCAATCAATTCCGCGCGATTCCCTTATTATACTTCCATATTTTAATATGGATGTATATTGTTATTCAATTTTTTATTTTTCCTTTTCATTATTTATGCTACTTCTTCTTCTTCTTCTTAATATATTTTGTAACCCTTATATCTCAGAAAGTTAAAAAGATAAATCAGTGAAATTTGTTAGGTATATGCACCTTGCCAAGTTACAACTGAATGAAACATTTAGGTTTATGTCCTAACTTGCTTTCCAGAGTTATGGCCCTTAATCAAAAATTTTGGAAAAAGTTTGTGCCCAGATCTTCTCCTATAAGAAGTCAAGCAGCTGAATTCGGGTTACGTAACCGTGTTAACTAACGAAAGGGCACGAATCGAGAAAATTTTCACCAAGGTCCGAATACAATTTGTCGACCTAGGGAGGGGTGCAAAATTTGTCAATTTTTTTGGGTCACCGATTCCAATCATTTTTACTGTCGTGTGTCTATACGACGTACTGATGCTACTCGTGAAAGAATTTTGTAAATCGGTTGAGAAATGACCAAGTTATAACACATCGAAAAATGTACTAATAAAGTCCATGTGTAGAAAGTGCTTGTGCCCAGATCTTCTCCTAGACGAAGCGCAACAGCTGGATTTGGTCTATGTGAGCGTCTTAAACATAGACAGAAGAACAAACCAGGAAATTTTGACAAAGGTCCGCTCAAATGTTTCCGGGCTAGGGGAGGGGCAAAATTTGTCTTCTTTTTTTTGTCGCCGATTTGAACCAAAATGGTTGTGAAGTATCTATATGATGTACTGAGTATCATTGTGAGTAAATTTTATGAATCGGTTGACAAATGTAGAAATTGTGGCCCCTTCCCTTTGTTCAAGTTTACAGAAAATGCACTATGAATTTAAATTCCTTCAACCGATCGTCACGTGTTTGGTGTCATTCGATGGGGAATTTCTAGTACTTCAAAACGTTACCTACTTGCGGTATTATGACAATGGAGGCCAGAGATATTCGAAAAGTATGTACTGAACAACATACATATTGGCCTACATAGTAGAATATCGCCACAATACCTTACCAGAACCCTGCTAAATATTAAAGGGGCATCAAATACGAACACAATGACGCAAACATTAGCTCGATATCGCGAAAATTGGCCGAGATATGGCGAATTTTCGACCCGCGTCACCAAATTTCGAGGCATGGGTGGGGGTCACACCAGAACGTTCCAACTGAACACAGAAATGTCAATAAACTATACTATAGACATTCCAATCAATTCCGCGCGATTCCCTTATTATACTTCCATATTTTAATATGGATGTATATTGTTATTCAATTTTTTATTTTTCCTTTTCATTATTTATGCTACTTCTTCTTCTTCTTCTTAATATATTTTGTAACCCTTATATCTCAGAAAGTTAAAAAGATAAATCAGTGAAATTTGTTAGGTATATGCACCTTGCCAAGTTACAACTGAATGAAACATTTAGGTTTATGTCCTAACTTGCTTTCCAGAGTTATGGCCCTTAATCAAAAATTTTGGAAAAAGTTTGTGCCCAGATCTTCTCCTATAAGAAGTCAAGCAGCTGAATTCGGGTTACGTAACCGTGTTAACTAACGAAAGGGCACGAATCGAGAAAATTTTCACCAAGGTCCGAATACAATTTGTCGACCTAGGGAGGGGTGCAAAATTTGTCAATTTTTTTGGGTCACCGATTCCAATCATTTTTACTGTCGTGTGTCTATACGACGTACTGATGCTACTCGTGAAAGAATTTTGTAAATCGGTTGAGAAATGACCAAGTTATAACACATCGAAAAATGTACTAATAAAGTCCATGTGTAGAAAGTGCTTGTGCCCAGATCTTCTCCTAGACGAAGCGCAACAGCTGGATTTGGTCTATGTGAGCGTCTTAAACATAGACAGAAGAACAAACCAGGAAATTTTGACAAAGGTCCGCTCAAATGTTTCCGGGCTAGGGGAGGGGCAAAATTTGTCTTCTTTTTTTTGTCGCCGATTTGAACCAAAATGGTTGTGAAGTATCTATATGATGTACTGAGTATCATTGTGAGTAAATTTTATGAATCGGTTGACAAATGTAGAAATTGTGGCCCCTTCCCTTTGTTCAAGTTTACAGAAAATGCACTATGAATTTAAATTCCTTCAACCGATCGTCACGTGTTTGGTGTCATTCGATGGGGAATTTCTAGTACTTCAAAACGTTACCTACTTGCGGTATTATGACAATGGAGGCCAGAGATATTCGAAAAGTATGTACTGAACAACATACATATTGGCCTACATAGTAGAATATCGCCACAATACCTTACCAGAACCCTGCTAAATATTAAAGGGGCATCAAATACGAACACAATGACGCAAACATTAGCTCGATATCGCGAAAATTGGCCGAGATATGGCGAATTTTCGACCCGCGTCACCAAATTTCGAGGCATGGGTGGGGGTCACACCAGAACGTTCCAACTGAACACAGAAATGTCAATAAACTATACTATAGACATTCCAATCAATTCCGCGCGATTCCCTTATTATACTTCCATATTTTAATATGGATGTATATTGTTATTCAATTTTTTATTTTTCCTTTTCATTATTTATGCTACTTCTTCTTCTTCTTCTTAATATATTTTGTAACCCTTATATCTCAGAAAGTTAAAAAGATAAATCAGTGAAATTTGTTAGGTATATGCACCTTGCCAAGTTACAACTGAATGAAACATTTAGGTTTATGTCCTAACTTGCTTTCCAGAGTTATGGCCCTTAATCAAAAATTTTGGAAAAAGTTTGTGCCCAGATCTTCTCCTATAAGAAGTCAAGCAGCTGAATTCGGGTTACGTAACCGTGTTAACTAACGAAAGGGCACGAATCGAGAAAATTTTCACCAAGGTCCGAATACAATTTGTCGACCTAGGGAGGGGTGCAAAATTTGTCAATTTTTTTGGGTCACCGATTCCAATCATTTTTACTGTCGTGTGTCTATACGACGTACTGATGCTACTCGTGAAAGAATTTTGTAAATCGGTTGAGAAATGACCAAGTTATAACACATCGAAAAATGTACTAATAAAGTCCATGTGTAGAAAGTGCTTGTGCCCAGATCTTCTCCTAGACGAAGCGCAACAGCTGGATTTGGTCTATGTGAGCGTCTTAAACATAGACAGAAGAACAAACCAGGAAATTTTGACAAAGGTCCGCTCAAATGTTTCCGGGCTAGGGGAGGGGCAAAATTTGTCTTCTTTTTTTTGTCGCCGATTTGAACCAAAATGGTTGTGAAGTATCTATATGATGTACTGAGTATCATTGTGAGTAAATTTTATGAATCGGTTGACAAATGTAGAAATTGTGGCCCCTTCCCTTTGTTCAAGTTTACAGAAAATGCACTATGAATTTAAATTCCTTCAACCGATCGTCACGTGTTTGGTGTCATTCGATGGGGAATTTCTAGTACTTCAAAACGTTACCTACTTGCGGTATTATGACAATGGAGGCCAGAGATATTCGAAAAGTATGTACTGAACAACATACATATTGGCCTACATAGTAGAATATCGCCACAATACCTTACCAGAACCCTGCTAAATATTAAAGGGGCATCAAATACGAACACAATGACGCAAACATTAGCTCGATATCGCGAAAATTGGCCGAGATATGGCGAATTTTCGACCCGCGTCACCAAATTTCGAGGCATGGGTGGGGGTCACACCAGAACGTTCCAACTGAACACAGAAATGTCAATAAACTATACTATAGACATTCCAATCAATTCCGCGCGATTCCCTTATTATACTTCCATATTTTAATATGGATGTATATTGTTATTCAATTTTTTATTTTTCCTTTTCATTATTTATGCTACTTCTTCTTCTTCTTCTTAATATATTTTGTAACCCTTATATCTCAGAAAGTTAAAAAGATAAATCAGTGAAATTTGTTAGGTATATGCACCTTGCCAAGTTACAACTGAATGAAACATTTAGGTTTATGTCCTAACTTGCTTTCCAGAGTTATGGCCCTTAATCAAAAATTTTGGAAAAAGTTTGTGCCCAGATCTTCTCCTATAAGAAGTCAAGCAGCTGAATTCGGGTTACGTAACCGTGTTAACTAACGAAAGGGCACGAATCGAGAAAATTTTCACCAAGGTCCGAATACAATTTGTCGACCTAGGGAGGGGTGCAAAATTTGTCAATTTTTTTGGGTCACCGATTCCAATCATTTTTACTGTCGTGTGTCTATACGACGTACTGATGCTACTCGTGAAAGAATTTTGTAAATCGGTTGAGAAATGACCAAGTTATAACACATCGAAAAATGTACTAATAAAGTCCATGTGTAGAAAGTGCTTGTGCCCAGATCTTCTCCTAGACGAAGCGCAACAGCTGGATTTGGTCTATGTGAGCGTCTTAAACATAGACAGAAGAACAAACCAGGAAATTTTGACAAAGGTCCGCTCAAATGTTTCCGGGCTAGGGGAGGGGCAAAATTTGTCTTCTTTTTTTTGTCGCCGATTTGAACCAAAATGGTTGTGAAGTATCTATATGATGTACTGAGTATCATTGTGAGTAAATTTTATGAATCGGTTGACAAATGTAGAAATTGTGGCCCCTTCCCTTTGTTCAAGTTTACAGAAAATGCACTATGAATTTAAATTCCTTCAACCGATCGTCACGTGTTTGGTGTCATTCGATGGGGAATTTCTAGTACTTCAAAACGTTACCTACTTGCGGTATTATGACAATGGAGGCCAGAGATATTCGAAAAGTATGTACTGAACAACATACATATTGGCCTACATAGTAGAATATCGCCACAATACCTTACCAGAACCCTGCTAAATATTAAAGGGGCATCAAATACGAACACAATGACGCAAACATTAGCTCGATATCGCGAAAATTGGCCGAGATATGGCGAATTTTCGACCCGCGTCACCAAATTTCGAGGCATGGGTGGGGGTCACACCAGAACGTTCCAACTGAACACAGAAATGTCAATAAACTATACTATAGACATTCCAATCAATTCCGCGCGATTCCCTTATTATACTTCCATATTTTAATATGGATGTATATTGTTATTCAATTTTTTATTTTTCCTTTTCATTATTTATGCTACTTCTTCTTCTTCTTCTTAATATATTTTGTAACCCTTATATCTCAGAAAGTTAAAAAGATAAATCAGTGAAATTTGTTAGGTATATGCACCTTGCCAAGTTACAACTGAATGAAACATTTAGGTTTATGTCCTAACTTGCTTTCCAGAGTTATGGCCCTTAATCAAAAATTTTGGAAAAAGTTTGTGCCCAGATCTTCTCCTATAAGAAGTCAAGCAGCTGAATTCGGGTTACGTAACCGTGTTAACTAACGAAAGGGCACGAATCGAGAAAATTTTCACCAAGGTCCGAATACAATTTGTCGACCTAGGGAGGGGTGCAAAATTTGTCAATTTTTTTGGGTCACCGATTCCAATCATTTTTACTGTCGTGTGTCTATACGACGTACTGATGCTACTCGTGAAAGAATTTTGTAAATCGGTTGAGAAATGACCAAGTTATAACACATCGAAAAATGTACTAATAAAGTCCATGTGTAGAAAGTGCTTGTGCCCAGATCTTCTCCTAGACGAAGCGCAACAGCTGGATTTGGTCTATGTGAGCGTCTTAAACATAGACAGAAGAACAAACCAGGAAATTTTGACAAAGGTCCGCTCAAATGTTTCCGGGCTAGGGGAGGGGCAAAATTTGTCTTCTTTTTTTTGTCGCCGATTTGAACCAAAATGGTTGTGAAGTATCTATATGATGTACTGAGTATCATTGTGAGTAAATTTTATGAATCGGTTGACAAATGTAGAAATTGTGGCCCCTTCCCTTTGTTCAAGTTTACAGAAAATGCACTATGAATTTAAATTCCTTCAACCGATCGTCACGTGTTTGGTGTCATTCGATGGGGAATTTCTAGTACTTCAAAACGTTACCTACTTGCGGTATTATGACAATGGAGGCCAGAGATATTCGAAAAGTATGTACTGAACAACATACATATTGGCCTACATAGTAGAATATCGCCACAATACCTTACCAGAACCCTGCTAAATATTAAAGGGGCATCAAATACGAACACAATGACGCAAACATTAGCTCGATATCGCGAAAATTGGCCGAGATATGGCGAATTTTCGACCCGCGTCACCAAATTTCGAGGCATGGGTGGGGGTCACACCAGAACGTTCCAACTGAACACAGAAATGTCAATAAACTATACTATAGACATTCCAATCAATTCCGCGCGATTCCCTTATTATACTTCCATATTTTAATATGGATGTATATTGTTATTCAATTTTTTATTTTTCCTTTTCATTATTTATGCTACTTCTTCTTCTTCTTCTTAATATATTTTGTAACCCTTATATCTCAGAAAGTTAAAAAGATAAATCAGTGAAATTTGTTAGGTATATGCACCTTGCCAAGTTACAACTGAATGAAACATTTAGGTTTATGTCCTAACTTGCTTTCCAGAGTTATGGCCCTTAATCAAAAATTTTGGAAAAAGTTTGTGCCCAGATCTTCTCCTATAAGAAGTCAAGCAGCTGAATTCGGGTTACGTAACCGTGTTAACTAACGAAAGGGCACGAATCGAGAAAATTTTCACCAAGGTCCGAATACAATTTGTCGACCTAGGGAGGGGTGCAAAATTTGTCAATTTTTTTGGGTCACCGATTCCAATCATTTTTACTGTCGTGTGTCTATACGACGTACTGATGCTACTCGTGAAAGAATTTTGTAAATCGGTTGAGAAATGACCAAGTTATAACACATCGAAAAATGTACTAATAAAGTCCATGTGTAGAAAGTGCTTGTGCCCAGATCTTCTCCTAGACGAAGCGCAACAGCTGGATTTGGTCTATGTGAGCGTCTTAAACATAGACAGAAGAACAAACCAGGAAATTTTGACAAAGGTCCGCTCAAATGTTTCCGGGCTAGGGGAGGGGCAAAATTTGTCTTCTTTTTTTTGTCGCCGATTTGAACCAAAATGGTTGTGAAGTATCTATATGATGTACTGAGTATCATTGTGAGTAAATTTTATGAATCGGTTGACAAATGTAGAAATTGTGGCCCCTTCCCTTTGTTCAAGTTTACAGAAAATGCACTATGAATTTAAATTCCTTCAACCGATCGTCACGTGTTTGGTGTCATTCGATGGGGAATTTCTAGTACTTCAAAACGTTACCTACTTGCGGTATTATGACAATGGAGGCCAGAGATATTCGAAAAGTATGTACTGAACAACATACATATTGGCCTACATAGTAGAATATCGCCACAATACCTTACCAGAACCCTGCTAAATATTAAAGGGGCATCAAATACGAACACAATGACGCAAACATTAGCTCGATATCGCGAAAATTGGCCGAGATATGGCGAATTTTCGACCCGCGTCACCAAATTTCGAGGCATGGGTGGGGGTCACACCAGAACGTTCCAACTGAACACAGAAATGTCAATAAACTATACTATAGACATTCCAATCAATTCCGCGCGATTCCCTTATTATACTTCCATATTTTAATATGGATGTATATTGTTATTCAATTTTTTATTTTTCCTTTTCATTATTTATGCTACTTCTTCTTCTTCTTCTTAATATATTTTGTAACCCTTATATCTCAGAAAGTTAAAAAGATAAATCAGTGAAATTTGTTAGGTATATGCACCTTGCCAAGTTACAACTGAATGAAACATTTAGGTTTATGTCCTAACTTGCTTTCCAGAGTTATGGCCCTTAATCAAAAATTTTGGAAAAAGTTTGTGCCCAGATCTTCTCCTATAAGAAGTCAAGCAGCTGAATTCGGGTTACGTAACCGTGTTAACTAACGAAAGGGCACGAATCGAGAAAATTTTCACCAAGGTCCGAATACAATTTGTCGACCTAGGGAGGGGTGCAAAATTTGTCAATTTTTTTGGGTCACCGATTCCAATCATTTTTACTGTCGTGTGTCTATACGACGTACTGATGCTACTCGTGAAAGAATTTTGTAAATCGGTTGAGAAATGACCAAGTTATAACACATCGAAAAATGTACTAATAAAGTCCATGTGTAGAAAGTGCTTGTGCCCAGATCTTCTCCTAGACGAAGCGCAACAGCTGGATTTGGTCTATGTGAGCGTCTTAAACATAGACAGAAGAACAAACCAGGAACTGCCAATGTCAAAAATTACTCCAATGACCACTGGCGATATATTTCAACATCCATTCCTGTTCGGCGCACTGCGTTAATTGTTATATTGGCTAATGGGTAATCACTCTATGTCGACTGTCTGTCTTGTCAGCCGGCTGTGATTCTGCGGTTTTATCACGATGCGGCTTAAAATTGACATATTTTGAGTCCAAAAACGCTCAAAATTGATTAGTTTTAGAATAGTAGTTCGTTTTGTTTTCACTTTTTTTTAAACGCGCATTTTTTACAAAAACAATTCTCGACTTTGATATTTTAAAAACGAAACTGTGGTGTCAGCCGTATAATGTTATAACACTTCTCCGCATGGACCACGTTTTCCTAAAGCACAATCCGTCTATGCGCGGACTTTCGCTTGCAGTTCTCAATTCAATTGAAACTATTTTATATCCGTTCGCGTACCCGTAAACCATTTTTTAATATTATATTTTTTAATTGAATGAACGGGAGTCAGCGTATCCCGTCCGACGCCCCAACCTTGCCACCCCTTAGTCGCTAATTTTGGTATCATAATTTCGGAACGTGACACTTTGCGGTTTGGTATTGGTTTACCATCTGACATAGTGCATACTTTTGTTGAATTCAGATCTGACCATTTAAAAACTGTCTCTTTATCATCTGTATGTGTCACGAGTGAAAATATATGACTTTATTGTCCGACTGTTAAGACCGCCGATTGCATATTTCGCATTAATTGGACGAGACGTAATGTAAAGTCTTATAACTTACGAATAGGCGACAACGTCGACGTCGTACATTCGTTCGCTACTCGGAAAATATACAATAAATGCATTAAAGCGCCGACTAATTCACCACCTGCGTGTATTCAAGAATATGAATCACACCAAAATTAAGCGAATTGCATATGGAATGTGTAGGTATAAGCTGCCATGTATATATCATTTCCAGAATGCTACCATTTCATGACAATCTATTTGCTAAAATAAAACACCTTAAACTGTTGGGAACATCGCGATATAGGCAAGCGAGCAAAGAGAGTTTATTGTCATCATACCATACGCTATTTCGCTGTTCCGAAATGGGTGGTCGTTCAATGTAGCATAATTACATTGAACGACATATATAAGTATGTTTTTGTGTGAATAACGATTGTTAACTTGGTATTATGAACTTATGCATGACTGTGAAGACTTGCAATAACATATTAAATGGTAAAATACGCGCATTCATATCCGTATATTTTACAAGCTCGACATGCTATATTTGTTTTTATTACACGCTTGTTCCTAGAAGTACAGTGTTATTGCCGTTCCATATTCACAAATCCGTATGCAACGTACGTTCCATACGCATCTCGTTGACGTAAAATGACGTACATGACGTTCGCCTCAACCACGAAACTGGAACTATTTAAATAAAAGAATCATTACACATGACAAATACGCCCTGTATGAGCCTAAATAAACCTTCTAATCCTGTATTTTAATGCATGGATTCTAGGATGCGAAGCGTGTAATAAACACAGAACGACACTATGTGTAAATTGGTTTGTCGATACGGCACTCGTGCTGTCGCGGAAGGATAGAACTCGAGACGCAAGCGCCTCTCGTTCTATCCTTACGCGACAGCACTCGTGCCGTATCGACAAACCCATTTACACATCGTGTCGTTCTGTGTATATGGTATACCAGGGGGGGGGGTGAAAAAAAAAATTCCGCAACGTATGCCGGGGTGGGTGGGTGGGTGGTCAAAGCCACCAACAAGCAATTTTTTCCGCAACTAAAAAACAAATTTCCTGCTTGTTTTTTAGTGTTTTGGCAATGAGTTGGGCTTCAAAACCACTTTGAATGAGAGAAATAATGTAATTCTAACTGTAAACTGACTGCAGGCAGTTATCGTGTTGTATTTTGTTGCAAATTTTTAAATCCAAGATGGCCGCTGGCAGCCATATTTTTTTGGCCGAATGACCTCAAAATGACTCATTCCTATTTACATGTCCATGTTAACATCCATGATAAATAGTATGCACAGAAATTCATATACAGCTGTTTACAGTGAATTTCCCCCCGCAAATCTCTGTTTTAGTGTTAAAAGGGGGGGGTGGGTGTCAAAAAATGGTCGGAAAAAACTGCCGAAAACGGAAAAAAAAATTCGCGAAGGGGGTGGGTGGGTACAAAAAATGATCGAAAGGGAAAAAATGCCATACGTGCCTGAAATTTGTTTCCGACCCCCCCCCCCCTGGGTATACTACCGTTTCAACACATCGGCTATTTATCATTTTGCTGGTGAGAAGGCGTATGTTCAGTTTGGTGCTATTTATGTGCACAGAAAAGGCACCATTACTCGGGAAAGCAACATACCGAAATGCATATAGATGTACGCGAATCATGTTAAGTTCTCACACAATGCAGCTTTCCCAAATCCGCGCTCTTTAAAATAGAATTGGCTGCATGACTGGCCTACTTCTGATGGCACAGTGTGTTACGCACCTGTCCGATTAAGTCGCTTTGAACCCAAAATGTATACAAAATTCGCACAAGCTGTGGAAAAGTTCGCGATCTTGGACAGTCAGTACAATCGGTTGGACAGTCAGTACAATCGGTATAAACGTTTGTAATGACATAACGTGTCTTGACAGCATTACCTGTTATCCTATATATGATATGATTTAATGCTTGATTCCTGATACACATATATAGTGACATTTCAGTGATCTTTCTAGAGCGTTCCCGAGCATGATAGAACTTCAAATAAAACATATTCGCCTTTGTCCCATTCTGGTGATTTGGGCTCGTTTTTAGCATGTTACTAATTTTATAATAAGACGTAATCAAGACATGTGTTATCAGTAGTGTGAGTGATTGCCATTCGCGCATAATTATTTCATAAATAAATATATCCGCTGCACGTAGATATAACCGTCACTTATAGTACTGGCCGTTGAAATCACTGACCCGACAAACTGATAAACCAAGACTTAACACTTGGCAAATTACAGATCGGCATTGATTTAAAACTTCGCACTTCATTGTGGACAGACTATAACTATCCGTATATTTCACGAGAATATACCATCCCATAGCAGTTATAATTTTTAACATCTCAAGTCTTTAATTTGGAATATAGGCACAAGAGATAGACACATGCGTACATGTGGAACCCGTGCATGTTCTTTATTCCCGTTGCAATTAAATATATATATTGTACACATGTGGGTATGTATACTAATAAAACCGAACTGTGTGTGTGTTCATTTGTTTGTCGGTCTGACCTGCTATTGGTGCCCAACCGGTTGGATCATGACAAACTAAAATTGGAACACACGGTGAATTGTCACGTGGAGTTTCATGGGATAGGTGCATCTGGCGTCGTGTGATTTAATTTGGAATTCATGAATAATTTAATAACATGCTTACATCTATATCTACAGTATGCCCTAAGTAATCGACTCCTTAAACATAGCAGAATTATGGGTAATATTTCAGGATTTAGTGGGAAATATAGCCTGCTGACATTCATCCGAAAGCTCTCCTGAATCCCGAAAAGTTACCCATAATTCTGCTGTGTTTAAGGGGTCGATTACATAGGGCATTACTGTATATTTGCGAATTTCTGTCTGTCTGCCTGTGTCTGTATTCTACAAAAATTACAGGAGACCATCTAGATGATACCAAAGGGTCTACTAGGGGTCACTTTTTACGAGAAATATAATTTCAAAAGTAGCCTCATTCTTAATCTTTTATTTTTGCGAACTGATGTGTTTATGATGTTCATGTATCATAATATAAGGTCTGAAGTATGCATGGTTGTAACTAAATAAATACTTCAATAGTTGTGGAACGGATTAATCGAGATAAACAAAATTACGATCGAAAAGGTGAGCCACTACTTATATTCCATGACTTTTTAAAGTTATAGATATAGTTAGAATTATTGTGGTTATGGTTACGGCTAGAGCATGGTTATGCTTATAGAAACATTTAGTATTGGGACATGGTACGGGTTGCCGATAGGTATGGTTATGATTAAGATTTGGGTTATGGGAAAGGTAATGATTGAGAGGGGATTTGGATTGGAATATATATGATAATAATATGGAAGTATCAAACTTCCAATAGGAAGTTTAAAAATTCTAGTTTGAATTGTTTTGGTATCCATGCGTGTAAATTTAACCTCTTCGCTAATATGACATCCGTAACTATTACGGACCTAAAAGTGCATGTCGTGTGCTATGTGGTCCGTAGGTACTATTACTTCAGCACATTAGCAGTAATAGCTCCCTTATCAAAAAAACATGTTTGCCGCAAACATTTGCTGCAAATGCGCGGCAAACCCTTCTGCAAATTTGCAGCAAACCTACCAGCTGCGAACTTTTATCATGCAAATGAGGTTTGCGGCAAACTTTCCGCAAACTTGCTGCAAAGGTTACCGCGACCTAATTTGCATGGTAAAAGATTGCAGCAAACTTTTACCATGCAAATTAGGTCGCGGCAACCTTTGCAGCAAATTTGCAGAACGTTTACCGCGAACCTCATTTGCATGATAAAAGTTCACTGCAACTTTGCAGCAGACAATTGTTTGCAGGAAGCTCACTGCTACTGAAATGGGAGCTGATGTAAATTTCAAAAACAGGTGTAACAAGAATCATACAAATATCAGAGGTCCACTTGCTCAATACCACTTAGAAAGCTGGTGTTGGAGTATGGAGTGGGACAATTTTCTCTGACACAAAGTGTGTTTTGTGAATAATATTGCAATTTGATAAATGTTATTTCTAAATTATAACCTACAATGAAGGCCACCCATCCCTCTAAATACAAACTGTCAACACATTTTAAAGTGCACAGGTATAATGATCTGCAAGGTTGAGTTCAGCTCAGCTATACCACAGATAAGCCTTTGGAGTTAGTTTCTGTAACAAAGTGACTGGAGAGAAAAGAACACAAAATGTGCAGGTCAAATTTATAATTAATCCAATAAATATAATTGGTATATATATTTATATACAGTTTTAATATTGAAATATACCTATCAAAAGTAAATTTCCCCTTGTTATTCATCCTATCATATTGAATTTTTTAAACGAATTAAGAACATATGGTGAAAGCAGCCTGTTGTGGGAGTTAATTATCCAGATGATTTTCTAACCTCCTTCTTTAAGTAACTTTATTGGAAATTTAACATTTAAAAAAATCACAATTTCAACTTTACTAGTTAAGTGTCAACAAACTTTTTACTCCATGGGATTGTCTTGAACTTGACCGGTCATCATATTACTAGTAAGGGCAGTTAGTGGCAAGATTTTGGAACACCCCAATATCTGATCCAGATTCCGTTGAGAGGACCCCTGCTCCATATGACAGCCCAAGGGTTACAGCCATTGATTTATCGACAACCCTGCAAAGCAGCTAGAACACTCAAATGATTGGTGTTTCACCGAATGTGATGAGAAAAATCAGGGCTACATTTCAAGAAGCCTGTTCTGCATAAGACCACTCCAAAGTTGTAAGTGTGATTTTTTAAATTGGTAAATCTCCCAATCAAGCAACATTTAGAAGAGGGTTAGAAAACCATTGGGATAATTAACCCTCACAATGTGCTGCATTTTCCAATGTTCTCAGTTCGTTCACAAAATCAATAAGACTGGATGAACAACATAGGAGATACATGGATAGATAAATTTTAGAAAAACAATCATCATCTGGTCTGAACAAGTTAGTGAAGATCATGGAAATATCACGGACATGTCGGTAATAAAGCGAGTAAAACTAATAGTAAAAATCCAAATTAAAAATGAATGTACCGGTATCTCTTTAACAAACTTGAAATGCTTCTCAAGGGAGATAATTAACAAGCGCCTAATCAGATTTCCAAAATTCCAATGTTAATTGCTTGAGTAAAAGCTATACTTTTACAAATATGGCACATAATTCCAGTTTAAAATGTTTGAAAACTTATAACAAAGACAATAAACAAAATAGTCTTCAAGAGCAATATATAACATAGCTGCATGGTGGTGATCTAATGTCAATCAGTTTAGTCTCTTTGCACATCTTTTCTGTGTGCCTTTCTTCGAGTTGAACGCTGCCTTTATCTGAGTGCTCGACATCCTCAGGCTTTTTATACCGTATCCTGAAAGGGAATAAGAACATCTTTGTCATGCAATAAAGTACCAATCCAGGTGCTCCCCGATGTAATTGTTTCACTGTGTGTTACAAACAATTGTATATGCGCACTGTTACACTATTGACAACATATATTTACATATATATTAATGAGAACTTCATTACCGTTGGTTTCTTCAATTAGCAAAATGGCAGTCAAATGTTAGGCAAAAATAAAGCTGTATTCCCTATCAACAACTTACTGTGTCCAAAACCTGCCAACATCCAGCAACATCCTTCTATTTTATTAGTTTTGGGGAAAGTATCATTTAACCCTGTTTGTGCATGTTTGTGAGTTTATTTTAATCTTAATTTTAATAACAAACTCCAGTTGTTTTATAGATCCAAATCACGGAACACAGTGCATCGAAAGTTGAGTTATCGTTCCTGGTGATCAATCGGAAGCACATGCTTTTATTAGACATACGCTAGATTTTAGTTACGTGTTGAAAAACTGTAGATTCGCAGTATTTTGACAATCTCCTGATTGGTTACATTACTTTACTGTTAAGTGTTGTGAGTAGCCGACAATGACGTAATTAATTTTGATGGTAGCTATTTTCTTTATAGACTCAGTAATGGTGTAGCTTATAATTGTTTGACAGTCTAATTTTAATTAGAACTGAATGTGACTAAGTCCTCAAAATTTGCTATGGCAATAAGAGATGCCGTATAAAAGAAATGTCAATTTGAAGGGCCGCTGATATTTTAATTTACTCACCACATAGAGCTTTTCCCAGCTCTGTTTGGAGAAATGACGAGCCTGTCAAATCTTTCATCTCTCCGGGCTCAAAAAACCCATTTAGCTTGAGCTTGAAACTACATGCTGATGACTTCCCCCGGAAGTACGATGATGTATCCAACATCCAAGCATTGGAAACATACACATTATGCCCCTCACACAGAGGGACATAATTATTGGGTACTGCTACCCCATCACTTCTTATCATCTGCAAATGTGGAAAAGAATTCATGATTATATGACACCATTCTGATCATGAAGCCATCTTAATTTCATGACTGTCAAAATGCAAGGACTATGGGGTTATAATCAGCATTATATGTAATTCAAGTTCTTTTGCATTTTTCCAGACTCAAATGGCCTCAAAATGTAAATGTACATTGTTTCCAACATGCCCCCAAATCAATAACAGACCATTCCTATGTACGCCTTTTTAATTTGGTGGGAGATTCCGTTTAGTATAGAAAAGGGTTAAAGCAACATTCTCTCAGTAATATAGAGAATTGACACAAATCTAGTCATGTCACAATTAAAGGAGATTATTTGTAAAATATAAAATATAAATGTTCCTAATCAGTCTCAATTAAAGAATATTAAACTATCAATTGAATATAGCTTAAATGCATATCAAATAGCAAGCAGTCAGACACCATGTGCCTAGAATAAAAATATATAAAAAAAGATATTTATCTATATGTGTATATAATACTTACATAGTCACATTTCTGGATACACACACCCCTCTTGGGAGTATAATGATTGGGGTCACTATTCAAAAGTGATATTTTTCTGACATCTTCTGTGGGTGAAAGAAAAAGAATTTAACATCATACATTGTAATTGATCATATGAAAAGCGTTGATTATGTACATAATCATATTGTTTGGACTAGCCAAAAAAACTTGATCTGGGCTTTTGTCAGGTATTAAATGTATGAACCCCCATATATTGCATCTAGAGTTTGTTTTCTCTTAGTTGCCTAATAATTATGATGTCATAATAATAGTAATGGGTGGGGATTTAGGTTGAAATTAATATTAGTGATGGCAATTTCATCTATGTCTCAATGCCAAAAAATAGTGATTGTTGGGAATTTTCTCCAAAATTAATAATCGTGCTGACATTATTATTAGGCAACTGAGAGTATGCTTAAGAACAAAGCAGGGTAACTCTAGGAGAGTTATCATAATCCAATTGGCTGAGGTATTTGTGTGGGAAAACAAAAAACTCAATATTTTCAGACAAAAGAAGAATAACTCTAGAATGGAACATGGTCATTGATAGATTTATCATAATTCATGCACATAAAGTGGAAAAAAATATTGCACTCACTGTGTGACTCACAATTTGGAGACAATTGGTTATTTTAATACCTAACTATGATTACAAAACATAATGTGGTTAAAGTGGTTTGAAACATGTGATGGGTTTTCAGAGGCACATAGCGATTAATTGTTCAAATTGGAACGTTGATCTTTAAATATTTAATACTGTTAGTACACAGTTATTAGGTTTAGTCTCTTAATACACCGTATAGCTTAATGAGAGGAATAAAAAATGGGAACTCAAGCAAACTCACATGGTCATTCAATATCTGTTATCTAACTTACTAAATTAGAACTCTTACCTGACTTCTCATTATCCTCAAATCTTTTGAGCTTCTCTCTGACTAAATTGAGAGAAAAAAATGTCAGTGAAAAAAGAAATCAAAGAGGCCAGACTTTTTATATAGCAAGTATTTATGATAATTTTTTAAGATCCTAATTTCATTATTTTCTCTCACATATGGCCATGAGGATTGGTGATGTTCTGATAATGAAAAGGCCGGTCAGACCTATTTCCGATTATCTGGAGGGCAGTGGAAGCACAATCAGCCAATGTCCATTTCCGATATATATGTAAGCTACATGTATGTTGGGTGTTTGTCCCCATACACACACGTCGTGGGGCCAAGCATTTTTCATTGTGTGTGCAATCGTGATGACTCAGAAGTGATACATGTATTTCATAACTTAACTTTTTTATCACAAACAAATTACCAATGAACAAAATTACCTTGTATTTTTTACTGCATTCAATTCAACCGGGTTAGAAAAGCTAGTCACTGTCAGCTAATGTTTTATCAAAGCCTTGACACAGTAGTAGCCATTAATCTCTACTCTGGCTAAGTTAGCTAACCGCCATAGAGATCATGTTCCACCAGTACAAAATCTGGGAGCTTTTTGAATGTTCTGACCTGTTCTGACAGGGAATATATTTCTTTGTAAATGTGTTCCTCAATAATCTACTTCACATTAGGGTATGGTCCCAGCTTGAGATTGTATGCTTTTCTGTGACCTTTGTGAGCTGATATCGCAATAAACATTGAATTAATTACCCAGGATAAATTCTATAATTGTAAGCAACACAAAATCACTCACAAAGTCACTTAATTTGTGCAATTTCAAGTTGGGACCTTTATATTACCAACTGTGAAGTACATTATGAAGTAACAGGTAATAACTAAGAAATATATTCCCAGCGTTACTTTTTCAACTTAATAAGATTCCCTGGCAAAACTTCAAACAGTTCACAGGTTTTGTACTTGTGGAATATGATCTCTATGGGCGTTAGCCAGAGTAGAGATTCATGGCATGAACTATACAGCAACAAGTGCTTTCTTTGGGTCTCTTTCGTGTCCATGTGATTGAACCAATAACTTCATTTTCCCCATCTATAACCATAGCATAATATTTGGATGATATCAATAGCTTCTTTTTAAACTGTTACAATTGTTTTTGGCATTGAATATGTCAGTTATATGCCATACATACACAGAACGACACAATGTGTAAATGAGTTTGTCGATACGGCATGAGTGCTGTCGAGGAAGGATAGAACGAGAGGCGCTTACGCCTCGAGTTCTATCCTTCCGCGACAGCACGAGTGCCGTATCGACAAACTCATTTACACACCGTGTCGTTCTGTGTTTATTACATGCTTCGCGTCCTAGAATCCGTGCATTAAAAATACAGGATTAGAAGGTTTATTTAGGCTCATACAGGGCATGTTTGTCATGTGTGATGATTCTTTTATTGAAATAGTTCCATTTTCATGGTTGAGGCGAACGTCATGTACGTCATTTTACGTCAACGAGATACGTATGGAAAGTATGTTCCATACGGATTTGTAAATATGGAACAGCAATAACGCTGTACTTCTAGGAACAAGCGTGTAATAAATAAGCTAGCAAATGGCAATTAGATATTCAAACAGAATTGTGTTTGGCAAAAGCCGATGTTCAACTTCAAGGTCCGATGTATATCTGATGAGCTATTATTGGCCGATTCCGATTATCAGAACCTCACTACCTGAGAGTAGAATTTTTATAATATAATTACACATGTATAACTCACCAAACTTTAACTCTTTTGCCTGTTTTTGACAAGTTGCATTTCTGCATTCCGCTTGTACTGGAATAATACAGAAATAAAAGTTTCTGAAAAATGGGCTAACAAAATCAAATTTTAATATGAACAAGGTGACCATAATATTATTTTGCCAAATGAAATAGTTTCTGCTACATTTGTATCAAATGTAGTACAAGTTGCCAATTATCTGGGATAAACAACAGGGATGTTTTAAACACTGATTCTCATGCAGCAACATTGTTTATACTCTGGACGCTACCCTTGTTTACTGCTTATTCTCAAATATTATTCATGATTTACACAGAGATATTGCTACTAATTCATCATAATTTTACCATGTTGTGACCTGACTAGAAGTTTTCAGGTATTGAGATGAATTTGTGCAATTCATCTAAGATTGTGTCAACTAAATTGATGATTTAGGTATCCAGACATCCCCCCTCACAAGTGGACATTTGCCACCCGGACATGTATCAACTAGGGGTGCCACGATTAATTGTATAATCGATGAACCGTTGATAAAGCCGATAATCGATTACCATTTCCGTCGTCGATTAATCTGCGTTATTTATTTCGGACGTTGGAAAATGCCGTTTATTGTTGAATACCCTGATTGTTTTACACAGTTTAATATACAACCGAGGGGTTAACAACATTTGATCATGTATCAAAGAGATTCCGACAACTTGAGTACTACTATAGTATATGTTGCAAACAGCCGGCAGTTCATTTGATGACATGGTTACTCTTCGAGTCATTGTATATTCTTCAAATTGCATGGCGCCATGATGGCGGCACTGCAGCTTTGAAATTATGCTGACATTGTTGTATATTTCTACAAGAAAGGTGGCACTACGTCTTTGAAATGGGCTGACTGTCAGTGAACTGAATGGCCTCGCCCTTGAATCTCATTGGACCAAAGGGGAGTTGATTGACATTCTCTCGAAATCAGGGAACCTACGGCATTTTAATCAACGATATTCTCGGCGGTGTCATTTGCAGCAAGTATACTTTGTATAAGTATACTTAGATGTTACTAGTACAGGCTATCGCTTATAGTGTGGTGACTGCTAAATGAAATTAACTATTACCAAATACTTAACTTGTTCTGAGTCCTGAAATTTGCGGGCAGGGGCCCACCTTTGTAATTGTTATCCATGCTCTGGAAGTTCGCTGAAACTTATAGTTTCAGTAACATTAGATTCCTTTTTTTTAGGAACCACCATCGGTCGGTCGGTTGTGCATTCCTACTTTTATATTGCTTGTATGTTTGGCTGTTAAATTAATCGCTACGTTCGTTCCAATGAACTCACAAATATTATAACCATGACATCGCCGAGAACTGTGCTTGTATTGAACACATTGTGCTCATTAGTCATTACCGGTGGTTTATGATGCACTTTATTAACACAAAAATTACATCAGCCGATGCCTCAAACAAGCAGCGATAGCAGTTAACCAGCACCCAGCCAATATGGCAATATATAGGCCATATTACGGAATACTTCTACTGATGTTATTATTATTATGTACGATTAATCGATTATAGTCGATTATTGACGACCGATTATTGATTATCAAAATAAATAATCATGGCACCTCTAGTATCAACTGCATGAACATTTCCCCACCCCTCTCACAAGCATTGTGCGAGATGTTGTGATTGAAATGTACGCATGCCTGAATCACTACTTCAGTTAGGAACATGCATGATGGCAACAAACTCTGTATTACTGGCTACAGTCAGATAAAGTTAATCCTTTCTATATGCTAAATACTCATTGATGAATAGTTCCCTTAGAACATTTCTAAATATTATTTGACCCATGCTCGTTTGTTGAACTTATAATCTGAACATTTCCCACCAAACAATATCAATCCTTCTGAACTTGTATTATTTGTTCATATATCTGTCATCTGCTCTTATTACATAAACGCCACTCCAAAATAATAACAGAGCATTCCAATGTATACTTTCCTAACTGAATGTGAGAATCCATTTAGTATAGAAAGTGTTAACAGGTTATGAATGTTAAATGTTATTCATTTGTAAAATAAAAATAAAATGATAATAGCTCACTTACTTCCACCTGAATTGAAAGCTGCACTAGATCTCATAGCGACATCATTTTCTGTATCGCTCAACTCGGAATCAATTTCCATGCATATGTTATTTTGATGATCGGAGTCTGAAATATATAAATGATAAGTTGTTTGGGAAAATCTGCCTAGTAGGACTAAGGTATTCTTTTACTTTAGTTAATTTAAAACAACAGAAATTCACATTTTCGTGGCATAAATGAGCGAGCATGGATAGATACCAAAAGAACAAGTTTACTCAAGTTCTGAGTCAAATTCGAAATGGAGCAGGTGACTGCAGTTATAGTTATGGAGAAGAGGGCTCAAAACAAAACTCAATGATAAAATTCTAGTCATGACTTATTCATCTAAACATTAAAATTCTCATGCTGCAGCTTATGAATTGAAAATGAAGCATATTTCAAGTGAATTCTATTTTTTCTTTATTGTACCATGCATTCAGTTAAGACAAGATATGCAGTTGTATTTGAAGAAGTCAGTTATGACTATATCGCCCCTAACAATATACATGCATATTCTATTATATCTATTTTGCATTTGTACTTTCCGTGTTTGTATTGTAAATCAAATTATCCTATATCAGCAAATAAATGGAAATGAAATACAAACTTTATTAATCAATTCAGCAGGAGGATACTAATCCTATGGTGTTCACATGAAACAGGAATTAATGATTATTAATCACACAGAAGCAAGGCATTTTCTTATTTTTATCTTCTCAGATTTATAAATACTGGACTGGTGATTTTACTAAAGCAATTTCTGTATTGTCACCTACTTTGGAAAATTGAAAAAAAACAGGTCGTGGTCCCTTTCATTAGAAGCTGCTGTGGTCAATTTCTTTTTCTCTGTCTTTTTCGCCTTCTCCACTGTCTTATCCCTATTCTCCACTGTCTTATTACTATTCTCCGCTGTCTTATTACTATTCTCCACTGTCTTATTCCCTTCCTCTGCTGTCTTATCCCTATTCTCTGCTGTCTTATTACTATTCTCCGCTGTCTTATTACTATTCTCCACTGTCTTATTCCCTTCCTCTGCTGTCTTATTACTATTCTCCACTGTCTTATTCCCTTCCTCTGCTGTCTTATTACTATTCTCTGCTGTCTTATTCCTATTCTCCGCTGTCTTATTACTATTCTCTGCTGTCTTATTACTATTCTCTGCTGTCTTATTCCTATTCTCTGCTGTCTTATTACTATTCTCTGCTGTCTTATTACTATTCTCTGCTGTCTTATTACTATTCTCTGCTGTCTTATTCCCTTCCTCTGCTGTCTTATTACTATTCTCTGCTGTCTTATTACTATTCTCCGCTGTCTTATTACTATTCTCTGCTGTCTTATTACTATTCTCCGCTGTCTTATTACTATTCTCTGCTGTCTTATTACTATTCTCCGCTGTCTTATTACTATTCTCTGCTGTCTTATTCCTATTCTCTGCTGTCTTATTACTATTCTCTGCTGTCTTATTACTATTATCTGCTGTCTTATTACTATTCTCCGCAGTCTTATTACTATTCTCTGCTGTCTTATTCCTATTCTCTGCTGTCTTATTCCCTTCCTCTGCTGTCTTATTACTATTCTCTGCTGTCTTATTACTATTCTCCGCTGTCTTATTACTATTCTCTGCTGTCTTATTACTATTCTCTGCTGTCTTATTACTATTCTCTGCTGTCTTATTACTATTCTCTGCTGTCTTATTACTATTCTCTGCTGTCTTATTACTATTCTCTGCTGTCTTATTACTATTCTCCGCTGTCTTATTACTATTCTCTGCTGTCTTATTACTATTCTCTGCTGTCTTATTCCTATTCTCTGCTGTCTTATTACTATTCTCTGCTGTCTTATTACTATTCTCTGCTGTCTTATTACTATTCTCCGCTGTCTTATTACTATTCTCCGCTGTCTTATTCCTATTCTCCGCTGTCTTATTACTATTCTCCGCTATTCTCTGCTGTCTTATTACTATTCTCTGCTGTCTTATTACTATTCTCCGCTGTCTTATTACTATTCTCTGCTGTCTTATTACTATTATCTGCTGTCTTATTACTATTCTCTGCTGTCTTATTACTATTCTCCGCTGTCTTATTACTATTCTCTGCTGTCTTATTACTATTCTCTGCTGTCTTATTACTATTCTCTGCTGTCTTATTCCTATTCTCTGCTGTCTTATTACTATTCTCTGCTGTCTTATTCCCTTCCTCTGCTGTCTTATTACTATTCTCTGTTGTCTTATTACTATTCTCCGCTGTCTTATTACTATTCTCTGCTGTCTTATTACTATTCTCTGCTGTCTTATTACTATTCTCTGCTGTCTTATTACTATTCTCTGCTGTCTTATTACTATTCTCTGCTGTCTTATTACTATTCTCCGCTGTCTTATTACTATTCTCTGCTGTCTTATTACTATTCTCTGCTGTCTTATTCCTATTCTCTGCTGTCTTATTACTATTCTCTGCTGTCTTATTACTATTCTCCGCTGTCTTATTACTATTCTCCGCTGTCTTATTACTATTCTCCGCTGTCTTATTCCTATTCTCCGCTGTCTTATTACTATTCTCCGCTGTCTTATTACTATTCTCCGCTGTCTTATTACTATTCTCCGCTGTCTTATTACTATTCTCCGCTGTCTTATTACTATTCTCCGCTGTCTTATTACTATTCTCCGCTGTCTTATTACTATTCTCCGCTGTCTTATTACTATTCTCTGCTGTCTTATTACTATTCTCTGCTGTCTTATTACTATTCTCTGCTGTCTTATTCCTATTCTCTGCTGTCTTATTACTATTCTCCGCTGTCTTATTACTATTCTCCGCTGTCTTATTCCTATTCTCCGCTGTATTATTACTATTCTCTGCTGTCTTATTACTATTCTCTGCTGTCTTATTCCTGTCTTATTCCTATTCTCTGCTGTCTTATTACTATTCTCCGCTGTCTTATTCCTATTCTCCGCTGTCTTATTACTATTCTCTGCTGTCTTATTACTATTCTCTGCTGTCTTATTCCTATTCTCTGCTGTCTTATTACTATTCTCTGCTGTCTTATTCCCTTCCTCTGCTGTCTTATTACTATTCTCTGCTGTCTTATTACTATTCTCCGCTGTCTTATTACTATTCTCTGCTGTCTTATTACTATTCTCTGCTGTCTTATTACTATTCTCTGCTGTCTTATTACTATTCTCTGCTGTCTTATTACTATTCTCTGCTGTCTTATTACTATTATCTGCTGTCTTATTACTATTCTCTGCTGTCTTATTACTATTCTCTGCTGTCTTATTACTATTCTCCGCTGTCTTATTACTATTCTCTGCTGTCTTATTACTATTCTCTGCTGTCTTATTACTATTCTCTGCTGTCTTATTACTATTCTCTGCTGTCTTATTACTATTCTCTGCTGTCTTATTCCCTTCCTCTGCTGTCTTATTACTATTCTCCACTGTCTTATTCCCTTCCTCTGCTGTCTTATTACTATTCTCTGCTGTCTTATTCCTATTCTCCGCTGTCTTATTCCTATTCTCTGCTGTCTTATTCCTATTCTCTGCTGTCTTATTACTATTCTCTGCTGTCTTATTACTATTCTCTGCTGTCTTATTACTATTCTCCACTGTCTTATTCCCTTCCTCTGCTGTCTTATTACTATTATCCACTGTCTTATTCCCTTCCTCTGCTGTCTTATTACTATTCTCTGCTGTCTTATTCCTATTCTCTGCTGTCTTATTACTATTCTCTGCTGTCTTATTCCTATTCTCTGCTGTCTTATTACTATTCTCCACTGTCTTATTACTATTCTCTGCTGTCTTATTCCTATTCTCCGCTGTCTTATTCCTATTCTCCGCTGTCTTATTACTATTCTCTGCTGTCTTATTACTATTCTCTGCTGTCTTATTCCTATTCTCTGCTGTCTTATTACTATTCTCCGCTGTCTTATTACTATTCTCCGCTGTCTTATTACTATTCTCCGCTGTCTTATTACTATTCTCCGCTGTCTTATTACTATTCTCTGCTGTCTTATTACTATTCTCCGCTGTCTTATTACTATTCTCTGCTGTCTTATTACTATTCTCCGCTGTCTTATTACTATTCTCTGCTGTCTTATTACTATTCTCTGCTGTCTTATTACTATTCTCTGCTGTCTTATTACTATTCTCTGCTGTCTTATTACTATTCTCCGCTGTCTTATTACTATTCTCCGCTGTCTTATTCCTATTCTCCGCTGTCTTATTACTATTCTCTGCTGTCTTATTACTATTCTCTGCTGTCTTATTCCTATTCTCTGCTGTCTTATTACTATTCTCTGCTGTCTTATTCCCTTCCTCTGCTGTCTTATTACTATTCTCTGCTGTCTTATTACTATTCTCCGCTGTCTTATTACTATTCTCTGCTGTCTTATTACTATTCTCTGCTGTCTTATTACTATTCTCTGCTGTCTTATTACTATTCTCTGCTGTCTTATTACTATTCTCTGCTGTCTTATTACTATTCTCCGCTGTCTTATTACTATTCTCTGCTGTCTTATTACTATTCTCCGCTGTCTTATTACTATTCTCTGCTGTCTTATTACTATTCTCTGCTGTCTTATTACTATTCTCTGCTGTCTTATTCCCTTCCTCTGCTGTCTTATTACTATTCTCCACTGTCTTATTCCCTTCCTCTGCTGTCTTATTACTATTCTCTGCTGTCTTATTCCTATTCTCCGCTGTCTTATTCCTATTCTCTGCTGTCTTATTCCTATTCTCTGCTGTCTTATTACTATTCTCTGCTGTCTTATTACTATTCTCTGCTGTCTTATTACTATTCTCTGCTGTCTTATTACTATTCTCTGCTGTCTTATTCCCTTCCTCTGCTGTCTTATTACTATTCTCCACTGTCTTATTCCCTTCCTCTGCTGTCTTATTACTATTCTCTGCTGTCTTATTCCTATTCTCCGCTGTCTTATTCCTATTCTCTGCTGTCTTATTCCTATTCTCTGCTGTCTTATTACTATTCTCTGCTGTCTTATTACTATTCTCTGCTGTCTTATTACTATTCTCCACTGTCTTATTCCCTTCCTCTGCTGTCTTATTACTATTATCCACTGTCTTATTCCCTTCCTCTGCTGTCTTATTACTATTCTCTGCTGTCTTATTCCTATTCTCTGCTGTCTTATTACTATTCTCTGCTGTCTTATTCCTATTCTCTGCTGTCTTATTACTATTCTCCACTGTCTTATTACTATTCTCTGCTGTCTTATTCCTATTCTCCGCTGTCTTATTCCTATTCTCCGCTGTCTTATTACTATTCTCTGCTGTCTTATTACTATTCTCTGCTGTCTTATTCCTATTCTCTGCTGTCTTATTACTATTCTCCGCTGTCTTATTACTATTCTCCGCTGTCTTATTACTATTCTCCGCTGTCTTATTACTATTCTCCGCTGTCTTATTACTATTCTCCGCTGTCTTATTACTATTCTCTGCTGTCTTATTACTATTCTCCGCTGTCTTATTACTATTCTCTGCTGTCTTATTACTATTCTCCGCTGTCTTATTACTATTCTCTGCTGTCTTATTACTATTCTCTGCTGTCTTATTACTATTCTCTGCTGTCTTATTCCTATTCTCTGCTGTCTTATTACTATTCTCTGCTGTCTTATTACTATTCTCCGCTGTCTTATTACTATTCTCCGCTGTCTTATTCCTATTCTCCGCTGTCTTATTACTATTCTCTGCTGTCTTATTCCTATTCTCCGCTGTCTTATTACTATTCTCTGCTGTCTTATTACTATTCTCTGCTGTCTTATTCCTATTCTCTGCTGTCTTATTACTATTCTCTGCTGTCTTATTCCCTTCCTCTGCTGTCTTATTACTATTCTCTGCTGTCTTATTACTATTCTCCGCTGTCTTATTACTATTCTCTGCTGTCTTATTACTATTCTCTGCTGTCTTATTACTATTCTCTGCTGTCTTATTACTATTATCTGCTGTCTTATTACTATTCTCTGCTGTCTTATTACTATTCTCTGCTGTCTTATTACTATTCTCCGCTGTCTTATTACTATTCTCTGCTGTCTTATTACTATTCTCCGCTGTCTTATTACTATTCTCTGCTGTCTTATTACTATTCTCTGCTGTCTTATTACTATTCTCTGCTGTCTTATTCCCTTCCTCTGCTGTCTTATTACTATTCTCCACTGTCTTATTCCCTTCCTCTGTTGTCTTATTACTATTCTCTGCTGTCTTATTCCTATTCTCCGCTGTCTTATTCCTATTCTCTGCTGTCTTATTCCTATTCTCTGCTGTCTTATTACTATTCTCTGCTGTCTTATTACTATTCTCTGCTGTCTTATTACTATTCTCCACTGTCTTATTCCCTTCCTCTGCTGTCTTATTACTATTATCCACTGTCTTATTCCCTTCCTCTGCTGTCTTATTACTATTCTCTGCTGTCTTATTCCTATTCTCTGCTGTCTTATTACTATTCTCCGCTGTCTTATTACTATTCTCTGCTGTCTTATTACTATTCTCCGCTGTCTTATTACTATTCTCCGCTGTCTTATTACTATTCTCCACTGTCTTATTCCCTTCCTCTGCTGTCTTATTACTATTCTCCACTGTCTTATTCCCTTCCTCTGCTGTCTTATTACTATTCTCCGCTGTCTTATTACTATTCTCTGCTGTCTTATTCCTATTCTCTGCTGTCTTATTACTATTCTCTGCTGTCTTATTACTATTCTCTGCTGTCTTATTACTATTCTCTGCTGTCTTATTACTATTCTCTGCTGTCTTATTACTATTCTCCACTGTCTTATTCCCTTCCTCTGCTGTCTTATTACTATTCTCTGCTGTCTTATTCATATTCTCCGCTGTCTTGTTACTATTCTCCGCTGTCTTATTACTATTCTCTGCTGTCTTATTACTATTCTCCGCTGTCTTATTCCCTTCCTCTGCTGTCTTATTCCTATTCTCCGCTGTCTTATTACTATTCTCCGCTGTCTTATTACTATTCTCAGCTGTCTTATTACTATTCTCCGCTGTCTTAGTACTATTCTCTGCTGTCTTATTACTATTCTCTGCTGTCTTATTACTATTCTCTGCTGTCTTATTACTATTCTCTGCTGTCTTATTCCTATTCTCCGCTGTCTTATTACTATTCTCTGCTGTCTTATTCCTATTCTCTGCTGTCTTATTACTATTCTCTGCTGTCTTATTACTATTCTCTGCTGTCTTATTACTATTCTCTTCTGTCTTATTCCCTGTCTCTGCTGTCTTATTACTATTCTCTGCTGTCTTATTCCCTTCCTCTGCTGTCTTATTACTATTCTCTGCTGTCTTATTCCTATTCTCCGCTGTCTTATTACTATTCTCCGCTGTCTTATTACTATTCTCTGCTGTCTTATTACTATTCTCCGCTGTCTTATTCCCTTCCTCTGCTGTCTTATTCCTATTCTCCGCTGTCTTATTACTATTCTCCGCTGTCTTATTACTATTCTCCGCTGTCTTAGTACTATTCTCTGCTGTCTTATTACTATTCTCTGCTGTCTTATTACTATTCTCTGCTGTCTTATTACTATTCTCCGCTGTCTTATTACTATTCTCTGCTGTCTTATTACTATTCTCTGCTGTCTTATTACTATTCTCTGCTGTCTTATTACTATTCTCTGCTGTCTTATTACTATTCTCTGCTGTCTTATTACTATTCTCTGCTGTCTTATTACTATTCTCTGCTGTCTTATTACTATTCTCTGCTGTCTTATTACTATTCTCCGCTGTCTTATTACTATTCTCCGCTGTCTTATTCCTATTCTCTGCTGTCTTATTACTATTCTCTGCTGTCTTATTACTATTCTCTGCTGTCTTATTACTATTCTCTGCTGTCTTATTACTATTCTCCGCTGTCTTAATACTATTCTCTGCTGTCTTATTCCTATTCTCCTCTGTCTTATTACTATTCTCCGCTGTCTTATTACTATTCTCTGCTGTCTTATTACTATTCTCTGCTGTCTTATTACTATTCTCCGCTGTCTTATTACTATTCTCCGCTGTCTTATTACTATTCTCTGCTGTCTTATTACTATTCTCTGCTGTCTTATTACTATTCTCTGCTGTCTTATGCCTATTCTCTGCTGTCTTATTCCTATGCTCTGCTGTCTTATTACTATTCTCTGCTGTCTTATTACTATTCTCCGCTGTCTTATTACTATTCTCCGCTGTCTTATTCCTATTCCCTGCTGTCTTATTACTATTCTCTGCTGTCTTATTACTATTCTCTGCTGTCTTATTCCTATTCTCTGCTGTCTTATTACTATTCTCTGCTGTCTTATTCCCTTCCTCTGCTGTCTTATTACTATTCTCTGCTGTCTTATTACTATTCTCTGCTGTCTTATTACTATTCTCCGCTGTCTTATTACTATTCTCTGCTGTCTTATTACTATTCTCTGCTGTCTTATTACTATTCTCTGCTGTCTTATTACTATTCTCTGCTGTCTTATGCCTATTCTCTGCTGTCTTATTCCTATTCTCTGCTGTCTTATTACTATTCTCTGCTGTCTTATTACTATTCTCCGCTGTCTTATTACTATTCTCCGCTGTCTTATTCCTATTCCCTGCTGTCTTATTACTATTCTCTGCTGTCTTATTACTATTCTCTGCTGTCTTATTCCTATTCTCTGCTGTCTTATTACTATTCTCTGCTGTCTTATTCCCTTCCTCTGCTGTCTTATTACTATTCTCTGCTGTCTTATTACTATTCTCTGCTGTCTTATTACTATTCTCCGCTGTCTTATTACTATTCTCTGCTGTCTTATTACTATTCTCTGCTGTCTTATTACTATTCTCTGCTGTCTTATTACTATTCTCTGCTGTCTTATTACTATTCTCTGCTGTCTTATTACTATTCTCTGCTGTCTTATTACTATTCTCCGCTGTCTTATTACTATTCTCCGCTGTCTTATTACTATTCTCTGCTGTCTTATTACTATTCTCTGCTGTCTTATTACTATTCTCTGCTGTCTTAATACTATTCTCTGCTGTCTTATGCCTATTCTCTGCTGTCTTATTCCTATTCTCTGCTGTCTTATTACTATTCTCTGCTGTCTTATTACTATTCTCCGCTGTCTTATTACTATTCTCCGCTGTCTTATTCCTATTCCCTGCTGTCTTATTACTATTCTCTGCTGTCTTATTACTATTCTCTGCTGTCTTATTCCTATTCTCTGCTGTCTTATTACTATTCTCTGATGTCTTATTCCCTTCCTCTGCTGTCTTATTACTATTCTCTGCTGTCTTATTACTATTCTCTGCTGTCTTATTACTATTCTCTGCTGTCTTATTACTATTCTCTGCTGTCTTATTACTATTCTCTGCTGTCTTATTACTATTCTCTGCTGTCTTATGCCTATTCTCTGCTGTCTTATTCCTATTCTCTGCTGCCTTATTACTATTCTCTGCTGTCTTATTACTATTCTCCGCTGTCTTATTACTATTCTCCGCTGTCTTATTCCTATTCCCTGCTGTCTTATTACTATTCTCTGCTGTCTTATTACTATTCTCTGCTGTCTTATTCCTATTCTCTGCTGTCTTATTACTATTCTCTGCTGTCTTATTCCCTTCCTCTGCTGTCTTATTACTATTCTCTGCTGTCTTATTACTATTCTCCGCTGTCTTATTACTATTCTCTGCTGTCTTATTACTATTCTCTGCTGTCTTATTACTATTCTCTGCTGTCTTATTACTATTCTCTGCTGTCTTATTACTATTCTCCGCTGTCTTGTTACTATTCTCCGCTGTCTTATTACTATTCTCCGCTGTCTTATTACTGTTCTCCGCTGTCTTATTACTATTCTCTGCTGTCTTATTCCCTTCCTCTGCTGTCTTATTACTATTCTCCACTGTCTTATTCCCTTCCTCTGCTGTCTTATTACTATTCTCTGCTGTCTTATTCCTATTCTCTGCTGTCTTATTCCTATTCTCTGCTGTCTTATTACTATTCTCTGCTGTCTTATTACTATTCTCTGCTGTCTTATTACTATTCTCCACTGTCTTATTCCCGTCCTCTGCTGTTTTATTACTATTCTCCACTGTCTTATTCCCTTCCTCTGCTGTCTTATTACTATTCTCTGCTGTCTTATTCCTATTCTCCGCTGTCTTATTACTATTCTCCGCTGTCTTATTACTATTCTCCGCTGTCTTATTACTATTCTCCGCTGTCTTATTACTATTCTCCGCTGTCTTATTACTATTCTCTGCTGTCTTATTACTATTCTCTGCTGTCTTATGACTATTCTCCGCTGTCTTATTCCCTTCCTCTGCTGTCTTATTCCTATTCTCCACTGTCTTATTACTATTCTCCGCTGTCTTATTACTATTCTCCGCTGTCTTATTACTATTCTCTGCTGTCTTAGTACTATTCTCTGCTGTCTTATTACTATTCTCTGCTGTCTTATTACTATTCTCTGCTGTCTTATTACTATTCTCTGCTGTCTTATTCCCTTTAAATGAATAAGAAATATAAAGTTGAACCAAATTTTGTCAAAAATCATTCCTATCAGAAATATACCTGTGTATATGAATATTGTAATCATTGAACCAAGGCAGGCCTTAAATCCATGGAATTTTGAGAGAATAAAAATATAACATCTAGCTACTGAGTATCATTTGTTTTTATGAAAATCAAATTAAGAATCATTGTTCTGATTCTCATCAGATGTTAATTAAGCCCTGCAATGTTGTACTGTTACATAATCTTTTAGCACATTCCCAGTTTCAATTTAATTATAGGCATGTGGAAGTGTAAATGGACACTTGACCCACGTTAATTTGTGGGTTCCCACAAACACTTTAGTTTAGCTGACAAAAGAAAATCCATGATAAATTATTAAACCATGGGCCCAGCACAACTTAAATCTGTATTCTTAATTCAAGGAGCAAATAATTGCTCTTGTTGTGTTATTCTCTCATTGAATAGACTCATTGAAAAGACTGTTATCAAAACAACAGCTAGTGTATAATTTTCGGTGTGGCAACAAACTGTGTATTGCTGGCTATACACTCAGAGAAATGTAACTCTTTCTATATGCTCAATGTTCATTGATGAATAGTTCCCTTAGAACATTTCTAAATATTATTTGACCCATGCTCTTTTGTTGAACTTATAATCTGAACATTTCCCACCAAACAATATCAATCCTTCTGAACTTGTATTATTTTTTCATATATCTGTCATCTGCTCTTATTACATAAACGCCACTCCAAAATAATAACAGAGCATTCCAATGTATACTTTCCTAACTGAATGTGAGAATCCATTTAGTATAGAAAGTGTTAACAGGTTATGAATGTTAAATGTTATGCATTTGTAAAAGAAAAACAAAATGTTGCAATTTGGTGCTGGTATACCGTGATTAACCCCCACATTGCCAGGAAGTGAGTTTTCTTTTCAGTTGATAATAGCTCACTTACTTCCACCTGAATTGAAAGATGCACTAGATCTTGCAGCGACATCATTTTCTGTATCGCTCAACTCGGAATCGATCT
The DNA here is from genome assembly GCA_032622095.1 of Siphonodentalium dalli. Lineage (NCBI taxonomy): Eukaryota > Metazoa > Mollusca > Scaphopoda > Gadilida > Siphonodentaliidae > Siphonodentalium > Siphonodentalium dalli. The sequence goes on from CP136062.1 coordinate 196,705,116, forward strand.
CCATGCATATGTTATTTTGATGCTCGGAGTCTGAAATATATAAATGATAAGTTGTTTGGGAAAATCTGCCTGTAGGTACTCTTTTAATTTAATTAATTTAAAAAAACCCAGAAATTAACATTTTCGTGGCATAAATTAGTATGGATAGCAACCAAAAGAACAAGTTTACGAAAAAAGACGAAACTCAATGATAATATAATTGTCATGACTTATTCATCTGAAAAAAACTAATGTATGGAACTGACAGCCGCAAGTAACATTCTTCAACATAAAAAAGGCCTGTACTGGATTTTTGAAAAAACAAAATGCATGGACATTTAATGCATCATGAGTTCTGTTACAATGGGTCAATCATCATGTATCATGATTGGTATCGTATTGTGACAAACTCAGACCAAGTGAATCATTACAGCAATACTCATTTTGTGTCGCCATTGAATCACACCTGTGATATCAATATATAATTGAATCTTGAATATTGACATGGCCCTATAACTTTATACTAGTAGTTATCCACATACTGAAAATTTATCAGTATTTATCACCGTCGGGGATGTACTATTGTGACACTAAAACAAACAATTATGGATCAGGCTGCCCTAATAATGAACAGAAAATTTATAATAACCCTCAACAGTACTTTGGTGTGCTAAATAAATAATAAAATACCACTGGTATGATATTCAGTCATTTCAGTGATGTTCAAAACCTACTGTAAACAAAGCAATGTTTTTCAGAAGCAAGTTCGCTTCTTTTTTGTTTTCCATTCTCTGTACGGGTATGCATTTTTGCAAAACATTCCCATGCTGCAGCTTATGATTTGAAAATGAAGCATATTTCAAGTGAATTCTATTTTTACTTTATTGTACCATGCATTCAGTTAAGACAAGATATCCAATTGTATTTGAAGAAGTCAGTTATGACTATATCGCCCTTAACAATATACATGTATATTCTATTATATCTATTTTGCATTTGTACTTTCCATGTTTGTATTGTAAATCAAATTATCCTATATCTGCAAATAAATGGAAATGAAATACAAACTTTATTAATCAATTCAGTAGGAGGATACTAATGCTTTGGTGTTCACTTGAAACAGGAATTAATGATTATTAATCACACAGAAGCAAGGCATTTTCTTATTTTTATCTCAGATTTCTAAATACTATACTGGTGATTTTACTAAATCAATTTCTATATTGTCACCTACTTTGGAAAATTGAACAAAACAGGTCGTGGTCCCGTTCACTAGAAGCTGCTGTGGTCATTTTCACTGTCTTTTTCCCCTTCTCCACTGTCTTATTCCTCTTCCCCGCTGCCTTATTCCCCTTCTCCACTGTCTTATTCCCTTTAAATGAATAAGAAATATGAAGTTTAACCAACTTTAATAGTTTAGCGAACAAAAAAAACCCATAATAAATACAATGTACCATGGGCCCGGTGCAACTTAAACCTGTATCCTTAATTCAAGGAGCAAATAATTGCTCTTGTTGTGTTGTTCTCTCATTGAAAAGACTTTCATCAAACCAATAGCTAGTGTATCATTTTTCACATCAATCAGGCGAAAAATCAACATGAAATTTTTGATAACTATATATATATACTGGTATATGATATATTAAAGGTGGTAACTTAACTTATTTAGACTAAAATAATGGCTTGCATGAGACTTTATATTGTGAAACTTGGTCAAGTTTTAGTTTTATACCTCTGTTTGTAACTGTACCTTTCTTTGCTTTGCTTTTGAATCTTTGGCATTCATCCTTTGAATCTGAATATAAAACATGTCTGCATCAGAAAACCTATTAGACTGCATGTACAGTAACATGAACAATTGAAAATTGAGATTCTCAAAAGTGGAATATGAGATAATAGAATGAAGTTTACAGTCAACAGTTTGATTGGGCATTTCGCTTTACAAATGCATGCCAATGGAAGATACATACTTGCACCTGCAATGTGTAACAACACATCTTACATCGATAACATGGAACTTCGTACCCATGATAGTGCATATAAATGATCAAATTTATCATTCAACTGCAAGTAGATGGATTAAGTCCAGGAGTGCGAATGTAAACAATTGCTCGAAATACAATGTGCTTGTTAATTAAATAAATTAGTTACTGAGTCCATTTTCCGTTCTTGGACCACATTTAAATAGTATATCATCAATGAGGGAAATTAATTCACTGACAATCATCAACCGCTAGTAGTAGTATCTATGAAGACTCACCAGAAACAAACAAAACTGTTGCAGTATATTCATGACTCCCGTATGAAGCGAAGCATGATCGAATCCTCCACATTGAAGTCTCCTTCCTCGCCTTCTTCATTGAGAATCTGTGATCCTCTTAGAGGATCACTAAGGATATTGTCTTGACAATATCGGACTATATACCATTCTGCAATAGAAAAATGGAGTATTAAAAATATTTTTTTGAGTAATTCTTATGATTAATGATTTGAATAACGAGCTGCAGCCAAATGTTTAGTCCATTGACACATGATAATCACCTATTTGATTTTCAAACTAGAATATTCAGAACTTTGATATGTATCTTTGTTTGCAGGTGAGTTCCTATTTATGTACATGTATATTATATCAAATTTGATGAAATCATTAATAGCAGCTAATTTGAATATAATATTGGCCTTTGCAACAAGAATACTCTAGGCTGCTATAATAGAGGGCCCCTTCCCCCCATTTTCGTATGCCGGATTCGACCTATTTTGGACCCGTACGCCTGATTCAAGACACAAATTAAGCTGGATTCCGGATTCATGTATTTATATAAACGGATTCCATTTCGGGTGAAATATTGCGATTTGGTTCCTCATTTGTTTAATAGATCATAATATCATGAATTTTATATGGGATCCAATCTGATGCACACTCTTATAGGACTTAGTCCATATATATTCGTTTGTATACGGTGCTCTTTATCTTTCCGGTCATTATTTGCGGCGGTTGTCCGAAGTGTAGATTTACCGGAACCGGCAAGAGTTACGGTTCCTAATTAGTGTCAAGGCCATTGCATCGAAATTGGATTCCCATAAATTTCGCGTGTTTACCGGTATGCTGCTAGAAACAGCATGTAGGTTGTCATTTCGGGACGGAACTCGCCCCGAGATGAGGAGTTTTGTTGCTCAACCTATAGTATCTTATGCGCCACAGGCGTTCGTATATAGGTAGTACCTGTGAGATTGTGATTATTAGATATACAGTATAGAAACAGTCTATAGATTGACAAAGGTGAAACAGACTATAGTGTGATGTAAATAGAGGGAACAACCAAGATGGCCATTGAAGGTGAAAGGAAAATAGTGTTTCCAGGTTGTATCTGTAGTGGGTTCAGTGCAGTAACCAATTCTGGTTTTAGGCGCACTGGGTGGAGGATGATGTTGGTTCCGTCGAGGACTCTGATGGTGCTGTGTCCTCAGGTTCAGTGATTCCATCGTTGCGGAGTGCCCGTAAGAATAACTCTGGATCACTGTTGCACACGATCCGGTCTTCCAGTTGGTTCCAATCCAGGATCGTCTTGTTAAAGAAAGAATGTTTTAATTGGTTACAGCTGGTACGCCGTGGCTCGAAGGCTCTTACATTTTTACATTCTTCTTTTTCGACGATGTTTGTTGTCACACAGTCAACAAATTTTTTGGCTGTGATCTTCCTGCCTGATTTCTTAGGCGTTAGGTAGTTGTTTGCACTTAATGCTGGCACCCTCCCCTCAACTATCTTATGGAACTGGATGAGACGCTGCATGTTCTCTACGCCGCTCGTCTAGGGGTTTTAGATCTAGTTCCTCAAGCATGGTGGTGACTGATGTTCCTTGGCGACTATAATTATTCTTTATGAATCTCGCACTCCTTCGCTGTACTTTTTCAAGGTGGTCAATGTCTTTCTTTAAGTGGGGGTCCCATACCACTGCTCCATATTCGAGCGCCGATCTCACTGTAGCGATGTAAGCTGTCTTTTTACATTTCTCTGGAGCATGTCTGATGTTTCGTCTTAGGAGGCCTAAAGCACAGTTTGCTTTCTTTGTTGTCTTCCTAATATGGGCTGACCATGTCAGGTCGTTGGTAAAGGTCAGTCCCAGGTATGGGGTCTCAGCTGTTGTCTCCAGTATGTGTTCTCCCAGTTGGTACATGTATGATGATTTGTTTTTGGTGCTCATGATGTTACATTTTTTGGAGTTGAAACGCATACCCCAGTTTTCAGCCCAGTCTTCAAGCTTCTTTAGATCTTTTTGGAGTATGTGGTGGTCTTTCTGTGAGGTGATGTTTCTGTATAGCAGGCAGTCATCTGCGAACAGTCTCACTTGGGATTCTACACATGTCGGTAGGTCGTTTATATGTATCAGGAACAGGAGTGGTCCTAATACTGTGCCTTGGGGGACTCCTGAATCAACTGGGACATATGATGAGTAGCTTCCTTCAACAACTACTCGCATTCGTCTTTTGGTTAGGAATGATGAGAGCCAGGTGTGTATATTTCCTTTAATTCCATAGTTTTGAACTTTCTGTAGTAGTTTGTTGTGCGGTACAGCGTCGAAGGCTTTTGAGAAGTCAAGTATTGCTATATCTGTTTGGATGTCTTTGTTGAAGGATTGGAGCAGGTCATCTGATGTTGTTAGTAGCTGTGTTACGCATGAGTAGCCTTTCCTGAATCCATGATTTAATTTGGTCAGGACTTCATGTTTGTCAAGATGGTTCAGCAGGTGACGGCATATAATATGCTCCAGTATTAAGGAAACTGGTCGGTAGTTTTCCGGTTTGTGGACGTCCCCCTTCTTAAATACCGGAGCAACGTTTGCGTCCCTCCAGTCTTGTGGTAGTTCTCCTGTGGTGATGGATTTGTGAAAAATATAGGTCAGTCCTGGAGCGATGGAATTGGCACATTTTTTCAGGACTTGATTTGGAAGGGCATCTCAGGTCCGCTAGGTTGTTCATCCATAAGTATTTGATAACCATTCTACCTTAGTTTCATGGTAGCAGAGCGAGTGGCATTATGGCTACTAACTACAAAGTTCCACCTGTTACTTATTTGATGAAAATAAATCATATGAACAATGGACCAACGAATAAGAAATTTGGAGGCTTGTGACTGAATTAGATTCAAAAAAGCAAGCTTTGGCAGTGACACTTTCATTGACTGGTCGTGCGAAGGAAGCAGCCCTCAATATTGCTGCTGCTGACCTTAACAAGGAGACAGGTTTAACCACCCTTCTAAATACACTGAATGATGTATTCAAAAAAGACAAGATTGACTCTGCCTACGAGTGCTACAAAAAGTTTGATAGCTATCGTCGGGAAGACAACATTCCTATATCAGAGTTCATTGTAGCCTTCGAAGGCCTCTATGTGAAATCAAAGAAGTATGAAATGACACTGCCTGATGCAGTTCTTGCATTTAAACTGTTGGACAGTGCAAATTTGTCTCAGCAAGAAAGACAACTGACGTTAACTGCATGTTCTGAACTTACTTTTAAAAGTATGAAGTCTGCTCTGAAAAGAATATTTGGAACTTCGGACAGTGATATTTCACATGGAATACACATTAAGGAAGAAGTATTTACAGCAAGCAGTGATCGTAGACCACAATTTCGATACAACAAGTATGCTGGGGGTCAGAAAGTGAACACTGGAAACTCTACTCATGACATTCCGGGAACTAATCCACTAGATGCGAGAGGTAGACGCACCAAATGTGGCATCTGTAATTCTATCTTTCACTGGATAAAAGACTGTCCTCAGAGGACAGAATCTGTACATGAAGTACAAAACACTCTGCAAAATGAGGAACCGTCAACTAATGTGTGCAACATAACATTAATCACAAAAGAAGAGGAGTTTGATATTTTTCTGACGGAAGGACTTGGCTCAGCTATATTAGACACTGCGTGTACTCGTACTGTTTGCGGTACAGATTGGTTGAAATACTATGTTTCTAACGAACTAAAAACTGATGAAAAACAAATCAAGAGTTTTCCTAGTCATCGTGTGTTTCGGTTTGGAGACGGAAAGAAAGTTTTCTCATATATTTAAGAGAGTAATATTCCCAGCTTGTATTAATGGCACTGAATGCAACATCGATACAGAAGTTGTTGACGTGAAATTGCCTCTTCTGTTGAGTAAGACCTCATTGAAACGAGCTGAGACCCAACTAGATCTAAAAAATGATGCAGTGACGATGTTTGGTAAAAGTATTCCACTTGAGTTTACCTCCAGTGGGCATTACTGCATCAACCTCATGGACAAGGTAAATACTTATCATGATAGTTTAACTTCCGAACATGTGTTAATTAATTTTGCCTTGTTTTCTGATGAGGAAAAGAGAAAGACTTTGACGAAACTTCACAAACAATTTGCGCATGCTTCAATTGTTAAATTAACAAGTTTGCTCAGGAAATCTGATGAATCACTGGATTTATCCCTTATCGAACCAATTCTCAAAGATATAATTTCTCGTTGTGAAACTTGCTGCAAGTATAAACAAACTCCTCCTCGTCCAGCAGTATAAGTTTACCTTTAGCTTCAAGATTCAATGAAACTGTAGCTGTAGATTTACATCAACTTGAGAACAATCTCTGGTATCTACATATTATTGACTTATTCACAAAATTTAGTGCTGCCTGCTTGATGGAATGTAAATCTCCGTCGCTATTTGTTGATAAGTTTATGCAACACTGGATAGCAATTCATGGTGCTCCGGCTAAACTTTTTAGTGATTTAGGTGGAGAATTCAATAATGCTGTTGTACATGACATGGCTGGGAATTTCAATATTGAAATCAAAACTACTGCAGGATTTAGCCCGTTTAGCAATGGAATTTGTGAACGCCATAACAAATATCTTACAGAGTTACTCACCAAAGTGAAATACGACACGAAAAGCAAATGGCAAACTGCTTTGAGCTGGGCACTCATGGCAAAAAATGCCCTTTCAAACATTCAAGGATTCAGCCCATTTCAACTTGTTTATGGAATAAACCCAAATTTACCATCAACTCTGATTGACAAACCTCCAGCATTGGAAGGTTCAACTGCAAGTTCTGTGATTGGTGAGCATATTGTGTCTCTTCAAACTGCGCGTCGATAATATATGCAAACTGAGTGTTCTGAACAAATTCGGCGTGCCTTAAGAAAACAAACCCGTACATTTAACTATAATGAACATTATGTTACAGGAGACAAAGTCTATTACAAACGGCCCAACATCGACGAATGGAAAGGACCTGGTATAGTGATTGGACAGGAAAGTGCAGTTGTTTTTGTCAGACATTGTGGATTACTGGTGAGAGTGCATGAAAGTAGATTGAAGAAAGAAACTTTTTTAGATAATTCAAACATTTCTTCAAACACAACATGTATATAGAAACCTGTTGTATCTCCTCTGAATGACAAATTTGATCAGTTTGATGACTCAGACATTCCTAATTCTCCAATTGATGTCAACGATTCAGAGTTGGACTCAGAAACCAGCCAGGTTTCAACAAATTTCTCATCTGTACATCCTGATTCTGTACATAAACTTAGATCTGGACAAATAGTTTCATACACAAATGTTGATACTGGTGAAAAAGTCGAAGCCAAAATTCTTGGTCGTGCTGGAAAATCTACTGGAAGTAACAAAAATTGGTTCAACATAGAAATTGTTCAACCATCTGCATTGGAATCCTCACAAATATCGATTGACTTAGGGAAAGTGCATAACCTGTTAGAATCTTCTGGAAATCCTACAGAAAATGATATTAATTCTGTCATTGGTAGTGTGTCGGATGATTATTGCCTCATTACAAGTGACATCTTTGACGAGGCTAAATCTACAGAGCTAAAAATCTGGATTGAGAACAGTGTATATGAACGTGTTCCTGATACCAATCAGAAATGTGTGCCCACCAGATGGGTATGTACTTTTAAAGAAATTGATGAAAACAACAGAGTTCCTAAAGCAAGGCTTGTCGCTCGAGGATTCGAGGAAATTGATAAGGACTCTCTGATAAAAGATTCTCCAACATGTTCAAGTGTTTCCCTACATTTAATACTTTCTATTTTTGCACAAAAACATTGGCAACCAGCATCAATAGACATTAAAGCTGCATTCTTACAAGGATCAGACATCAAACGAGATGTTTATATTCGACCACCTTCTGAGGCCAGTGAAAAACATGTAGTATGGCGTCTACTCAAATGTGTTTATGGACTGACAGATGCATCATATCATTGGTACATTAAAGTAAATGAAGTTCTTACAAGTTGTGGGGCAACACGTTCTGTTATTGATCCAGCTGTTTATTACTTTAGAAACAATTAACAAGGGCTTCAAGGAATTATGGCTTGTCATGTTGATGATTTTTTGTGGGGAGGATCCAAAGAATTTGAATCTCAAGTAATCGACAAAATTCGTGCAGCATTCAATATCGGACGCGAGTCAAATACTTGTTTCAAATACATAGGACTTAACCTTAAATGTTCACCAACTGCATTGAAATTCTCTCAGAAAGATTACATTAACAATCTTTCTACTATAGAACTACCTAAATCCAGATTTGTAGAACCTGATTCAGCTCTAACTGACAGTGAATTGGATCTTGTGCGGTCAAAAATTGGTCAAATTCTGTGGGTAGCTAATCAAACTCGTCTAGACGTTTCATTCGAAGCTAGTATTCTGGCTAGTGAATTCAAGAAATCCACAATTAAAACAGTTTTACACATCAATAAAATTATAAAGAAAATTAAATCAGAAAATGTCTGTCTAACGTATAAACATCTTGGTTCTGAAGATTCACTACATCTTGGTGTATATAGTGATGCCTCATTGGGAAATTTGGACGATGGTGGTTCTCAAGGAGGTTATTTCATTGTTTTATCGGGTGAAAATGGATATTTTGCGCCAATTTCATGGAAGTCCAAGAGAGTCCGTCGTGTGGTGCGTAGTACACTTGCTAGTGAAACATTAGCATTGAACGAGGCTATTGATGCTGCAATTTCTCTTAGCGTGTTATATGAAGAACTGTTCTCATACAAATTACCCATAAAATGCTTCACGGACAACCAGTCACTTATTGACTCAATTCATTCAGAAAAATCTGTGAATGAAAAGAGACTGCGAATAGAAATAGCGGTCATCAAAGAACTGATTGCATCTAATAAGATATCTTCAGTGACATGGATCGAGACCAAGCAACAACCAGCAGATTGTCTCACAAAACATGGTGCTTCTAGCCTGTTCATTCTCAGAGCACTAGAGGCTAACAAGATGAATGTATAATACAGTCAACAAATGTGTATATAGTTTGTACAGTATATATCTATGTTAATAAAAGAAGGGGAGATTGTGAGATTGTGATTATTAGATATACAGTATAGAAACAGTCTATAGATTGACAAAGGTGAAACAGACTATAGTGTGATGTAAAGAGAGGGAACAACCAAGATGGCCGTTGAAGGTGAAAGGAAAATTATTAGTGTTTCCAGGTTGTTCATCCATAAGTATTTGATAACCATTCTACCTTAGTTTCAGTACCCACCCACCATCCCGCCACACATAGTATCTTATGCGCCTCGGTCGAGGTTTTTTACACAAATCGAGGTTTAGTACATAAATTTTGGGTTCTCCCTGACCTGATTAAGGGCATATATTGGTTGATTAGTGTTCAAAACTATGTCACCACTGGAAACATAGGAAAGGGCAATTATTAATTTATACTTGTGCTTCATGTATATGGGATATGAATGTTAGTGAATGCTATGTGAATAATTAAATTGTCTTAGTCAAAACTTCTGATTTAAAAACAAATATGTGTTGGAATTATGTAGGCCTACAATGCATGTATATGGAGAGATGGCAAGGAATGTTTGTTCTGTGTATATGCATTCTTTTGAAGAAACAAAAACATACATTTACAGCTGAGTGATTTATACTATATTCAGCTACTTAAAATAAAAACTAAACATCTGGGTGACTCAAAATATGAGGGTACGTCAGGATCAAACTGTATAAATACCCTAAAAGTCCAGCAATGCCACCAACTAGACCCGATACTTGTCGGACTACGTTGAAGCCGCACCATGCAAGTGTCACAGTGTGACAATATACTGACATAGCAACTTCACCAGTTCGAAATTGGGGTAACATATTGGCGACCCAAGCAGCATTGTCCAGCTCTCCTCCCGCGATATTATATCGATGATCTATCTGATCATTTTTGGTCGATTCAATTCAGTTAGGATGACGAAAACAATGAGATATGTTGTCAATATTATGTTTTCTATTGGCCCATATGCGTGTTTGTTTACAACGAATATGTACCGGTGCAACGTACTTACGAAATGACGTTCCAATATTACTGTACATACCGCGGTCGTTAAAAGTACTTTGATACGTACCGTACACAACGCCATTAAATTTCGGATATGGAATGCATATTGTTCTAGGTAAATACTAGGCAGCAATATTTAGGACAAATAAAATATTTCGACGTGGGGCTTAAAAATCGGGGCGGGCTGGTTTAAAAATCTAGCAATTGTTTTATCGTGGCCAAATCATGTCCCAATCATCACCCTATAGACGAATCGGCTTATATTGTAGGCCTAGATATATACCTATTTCCAAATGCATATTAGCATAATATATACCATTTCCCCCATGCTAATACAAAAAGTAATTTGGGGGTCCTTGGGGCTTGCTCCACTCATATGGTGTACTTACATACGATACTTGAAATGGGGGGGGGGGGGTGGCGGCGTTTTTTTGTGATCGAAATGTGATTTTTATGCAAAATAATAACCAGAATATTCCATTTTAAAACCCATGCATCGGGAACAAAAAAACAGATTTATTCGAACATGGTCATCTATATAATTATGTTGGTTCAAATTATAAGGCATATGGCTTCCAAAATTGATCAATATAACAAAATTCAAACTTTTGCCATTAGAAATTCCAGAAAATCCATTTTAATGCAGATGACATATAGGCCTATATATTGGGTGTCAATTTCACATACCGGTATAAATATTGATCAGAACACTATATGTATACTTTGAATATATATAGAAACTATTAACTTGAATATTCAATTAATAAATAGATATACGTGCATGGTATATATACTCACTTTCGTCTGAAAACCGATCAGGAACTTTAACTCTTCGTTTTGGATCATATGCTGCCATTTTGCCTTTTGTTGGTTGTACATATGCCGCGTGAATCACGGAAATTGCCGACGATTGAACAATGATCGGCGACAGTCGGAAACCTTCTCTCAATGACTTCCATCGACTGATTACCATCTCACACGAGACTAGCCGAACATACACGAATTCGGTTTGTTGCAGACTCCCGCGCAAACCTGTTAGATTTCAAAGAGTAAAATTCCAAATTGACAGTTTTATCGTCTATCCTGTGGAGGTGACTTGATATTAGCACTGGTATAGACCCACTCTTTGGCAAACACATGTTGGATGAGTTTCATTTATTACTGACAGTATTAACCACTCCTATTCTATGTTATATGTTTCACAATAGAAGTGATATTCCCCAGTGCAATTATGTTACTTATATATGTGGCAAAGGGTTGAAGCCACGCACGCAATATCAAGTTGGATATACCACGTAGATATATATTATGTCGGGTATTTTTTTCAACGAAATGTCCCAGTTATAAAGGAGGAATATATTCAAGGTGGTGTGTACCTGATAGAGGTTATATCATGAATGGACATGTATAACTCGTTTGAACCTAAAATCAAATTTGCTTCTAAAAATAGGCGCCTGGTGTGTTGTATAGTCCCAAGCATGTTCTAAGAGCAATGCTCGCCATGTTTCGGAGGCATAAAATATATAATATTGCTGCTGTGCCATACCTCCTATATACATATACATATAAGGACAATATAAGTTTCGTTGGCATGGGAAAAATATATACCATGTGTGGACACATGTATTGAAGTTATCAAGAATGTCCATAAAGCCGTTTTTAATTAGCCATGCACACATGCAGAAGTGAGATAAACGCTCTTTATTTTCACCAGATCATATATGTGAATCAAATAAGGTGACCGTTCAGTATCGCTCTTTGTTATTTCACGATGAACAATATTTCGGTCATGTTTTTTTTTCTAGATTCCACGACGCTATCGTTATTTCAGTTGCATGCTTTCATAAAGCTGGGTACCCAAATGTAAATTTTATAAAAGCTGGGTACCCAACTGAAAGTTTTAAAAAGCTGGGTACCCAACTGAACGAAGGGGGATGACAATGACCATTTCACCGTAACTGGTGCTGAAATGCATGGTCACTGCCCCCACCCCTTTCGCCCAGTTGGGTACCCAGCTTTTTAAAATTTTCAGTTGGGTACCCAGCTTTTGTAAAATTTACATTTGGGTACCCTGCTTTATATGAAATCTCACACAGAGCGTGATTTAATTAGTGATTGTCGTAATTTAGTTGCGAAATGAAGCTGTTAAATTTGTGAATATATATTTGTTTATATGTGAATTATGATGTATATTCGTCACAATGCTTGGAAATAATAGCGGACAAGAATTGTATGCATATAGGGCATGGGTACGTAGGCCTATACTGCAGACCGACTGCTTTCATAAAGCTGGGAACCCAAATGTAAATTTTATAAAAGCAGCTGGGTAGGCCTACCCAACTGCATGAAAGTTTTAAAAAGCTGGGTACCCAACTGAACGAACGGGGATGCCAGTGACCATTTCAGCCTAACTGGTTAATATAACGGCCGAGGCTAGGCCTATATAGGCTATTCTGCCGTAGCCTATATATACGACAAATAACTCTAACCCCGCATATAGCTATTCTGTCGCTGGCCTATATATATGCGGTAGAATTGCCTCGCTGGCTATTGTGCCGTATTCGGTAGAAAAGCCATAAACCGAGATATGGCGCTATTCTACCTGAGAGGCTATATTCTGCCTTATGCAGCAATTTAGCCTTTCCGTAATATAAATACGATAAACAGACATAAGTTTGAAAAGCAAACTGGTACACGTTTTCATGGAATCGGCTTCTGTATGCCTACACAAGGGTATCACCCCCCTCCCCCCTGAATCCTGAATACCAGTTAATTTTGGGGGTGAATCCTGAATACGAGTTAATTATGGGGGGTGAATCCTGAATACATGTTAAGAAATAATATGCGATAAATGACATACATATTGACTGTTTTAATATCAGACAGATACAAGCAGATGTTACATAGACACATTATGATGCCGGTCGCGTTATGAGGTCGTTATGATACCATTAATGATACTTTATGATCAGGGACGTGGCTAGAGGGTTTCCGTTGGGGTGGTGTCCACCTTGGGATATTCCAACTGCACCCCCCCCCCCCCCCTTGAGTCAGAATAAGACCGAATAGAAGTTTTGCATAATTCCATTTGCACCTCAGTATTTAGGCCTAATATCCTATATCTTCATAAACCATGGTTCTATATTCCCGGTATGAGAACATTCAGATATTTTAACCTGAAACATAGCATAAATCCTAACATCTAGTGGTCTAACTCCATACAAATAAATGCACACGGCTACGGGCAAGAGACCACGACACACCGAGCTAACCATCGTTGTTCGGCCGGTGTGAGAAAATTTTGAAATTTGAACAAGAAAATCGCAAATCCTAGCATCCAGACTGGCCTCAACTAAAGCTTTCCTATAGTGTTGGAAATTTCAAACCTCATACTCCCCCTCAGGTTGGAAAATTCTCCAACTGATGAACACAAGGTTGACCAAATGTAGTACAATATTGTTAAACTTATTAGCATTTTTTTATTGGCCACAGGGGAGAGACAATGACACACCGGGCCGACCATGGTTCGGTCCGGTGTGCGAAAATTTTGTAATCTGAACAAGAAAATCGCAAAATCCTAGCATATAGACTAGCGCCAAGCATTCTTAGAGTTGGAAATTTCAAACCTGACACCCCACTTAGGTTGGAAAATTTACAACTGATGACAATTCCAATGCCAATGTTGACCAAATGTATTAGAATATTGTTTTCTTAAATTAACTAGCAGTTTTTGACTGGCGGTGGGGGAGGGACCAGGACACAAGATTTCCAAGTGTTGAAAATTTCCAACCTGTCACCCCCCTGAGGTTGGAAAATTTCCAACTGATGACCATTTCAGTCCAAAATTTTGACAAAAAATAGGAAAATATGCAAATATTGGTCCAAAAACAATTAATTCCCCCCAATAAATTGTTTGAAAATCAAACTACAAGAACATTTCAATCTATTGTTGGTGTGAAATTTCCAACTAATGTTTTGGCAGGAACTGTTGAAAAATTTGACCAAAGTTGGGGTGTGAGACCCCCCCCCCCCCCCTCCTGTCGCCACGTCTCTGTTTATGATGGCATGGTGGTCGAATATGCCCAAGAAGCTATTCTACGCACTCATTAATACATATAACTAGCACAAAATATTACTTTGCGCCATCAAAACCTGCGTCCAAGATGTTTTGCTTGAACCCGAATACCAGTTAATTCGGGGGTATGAATCCCGCGTACGGCTTCAAAACACCCTGAATCCCGCGTACCGAAAAGGGGGGGGGTGATACCCTCCTACACAATAACCCAGAATAAGTCATCACTCTGGCGCCAACATTATTGTGACGGACACGCACATTTGACATTGACGTGGGCGTCGTGCAAACAACGCATATATTTACGGTGCTTTACTAGCAGTTTGGCTAAAGTAGGCCTAATGTATATACGGCACTCTGCTATATATATAACTATACGTATAAATAACGTAACGTACACACAACACAATCGTCATTGGCACTGGCATGACGTATAGTTATAGTTTTGTTCATTCAGTCACAGCTGAACACACAAGCAAAAAAATTGTGTTTTTTTTTGTAACACATAATCCCACTTCGAACGTCACATCAAAATTGCTCTCGGCGTTATGGAGCAAAGATGAAAGCAAGAAAAACGAAGCGTATGTGTACGAGTGATCCACTGGGTACGCAATTGTAAAGGTATGAAATTTTGTTATCGATAACTTGCAAGTTGAACACTTATTTCTGTTACTCTGTCGATCATAATTCGAATTTGCCGTATCGTTTAATTTGAGGTACTAGTATACCATTAGTCAATTAATTTCTTCTTCATATATGAATTGAGCATGTTCATCATACCATTTCTGTTGACTAGTATGTTATACTCGTTACAGCAATGAAGTAAATAAATGGGACGAAATTGGGCAACACGACTACTACTGTCGACTAGACGTTTCGTACAAAATTTGTGTTTCAGAAAATGACGTTTATTACACTCTGGATGGCAAATTGATTTTGACGATTAATTACCATTAAATTCAATGACTTAACGTCATTGGGCCCCCCCCCCCCCTTCCCCTCAGGGTCAATGAACTGTTTTATTTTATCACTTTTCAAATCAAATATCTTGTACTAGTAGGCCTACTAAGTTGTATAATTGTTAACTTAATCAGACGACCACGATACAATCGTAAGTGGAGGAATCGGGCCCGACGAGATCGTGGATAGTTTGTTCAGACGATTGCTATGTCACGTGCATTATGATATCGTAGGTTGTTCTAAAGCTTGTGATTGACACCCTACGGTCATTTCCAACTACGATTTTTACGTACACACGACTGCGATTACGTCGCAAGTGGAAGTAACAAGGATGTACGCCACGATTTCGCATCTAAAATCAAACAGCGCTTGATATTATTTTATGACCTACGATTTTGACGTGGGCATGTGCAGTCCATATTCCGGTTACTTCCTACGACAGAAATCTTTCCACTTACGATTGTATCGTGGTCGTCTGAAGGTACACTAAGATTCTGAACCCCCTCCGACAGAATGGTTTCAATAATATTTTATTCATAATCATATGACAATTAGGGGGGGGGGGGTGCAACTGTTAGAAACATGAAGTAGGGCCAAGGCAAGGGGGAAAGGACTATACAAATGGATTTTTTTTTTGGACTTGGAATTTCGGTCTTGTTGAGGTGTGGGGTAACGTGGATGTTACGCTATTACTTTTAGTGAATAAAATATTATGGTTTATATTTTAATATATATTTTTAAATCTAATCTGTGTCAAGACAAAGTGTCAATTGAAATATTAAAGACACCCGGGCCACTGCAGATCACTGCATGCTACAATAGAATAAATTAATATTTTTACTTCATCTTACTTTTCCAGGATTCGCCATTGACGTATGAGAAACAGCCATTTGAATTAAAGGGAGTGAACTGAAGGCTGATTGTATAAACTGCACATTGACTCAACAGAAACTATGGACTCAAGTGAGTTACATACCTATCAACTTCAATATTGTGTTATCTTAGATTTTGGTGTTTACCTCTAGCTCACACTCCCTTCCCTAGGGCATTAGTATACTCATATTCTCTAAATAAAAGTCCATTTTAACGCGGTCATCAGACGTTTACAACACCGTTGAATAGTTCACATAACGGTGGTTGTGGATTTTATAGCATGTTGAAAGTACGTTGAAACCATGTTGAAGATTAACAAACTGCATTCAAGATAATGGCAATGTTACAGTTGAGTTGAAATTTCCGATCATTGCGCTGAATAAGTATAACCAACACAGAGTTATACCCCTTTTGACATACATGTAGTGACTATGATGATTATCTCGATGTCCGAATGTTATCTTGCGAAATATTTGACAGAATATGATGAAACTTCCTATGAGAAAGTCTCGGTGATTTTCTCTGCCTTTGGGTATAGACCTTGTCAACTCTGGTTATTGTGTAAGACCAACAAAAAATGAATGTGTGGTTTGGGATACCCCTAGAATCATGGGATACCCCAATCATAGGTTTTTTTAATTTTTGCCTAAGGCATAGAAAGACAATGTAATGATATGAAATGGATGAAAAGTGGTGCATACTAGTACATGTATATCAACTTAATACATATTTCGTTGTTTTTACTTATTTTTTACTATTTTCACGTCAAACTCATGGTCAGTTTTCACCATGTATATATAAAAATTAAAACCTAGAGGGCTAAACAAATTATAAAATCTGCAATAGAATGACTTTCATTGAATATGTAAGAGCTCATACACAGTATCATCAGGGGTCAATTTAATTAAAAAAAATTGCATAGCATTTTGCAGCACTTGGTAGATTTTGTATAGCATTCCCCACCATGGCACCATTTGTTTTTGCAATGTAAATTGGTTAGCAGATATGGCAAATTCCATTGTAAATTGCGATGCCAATCCAGTTAAATCGAGCCCAAAGTATTATTTACCAAATTGAAATTATTATAAAATTCCAAGACTGCCATTAATTTCACTAATAACTGCTAGGACTATATACTTTTCTCATTTGTTTTCAGGATATCTCAAGAAGAGAATTGACTCACTTGGCCGGGTCAGGCCGACAAGCTATGATTATGTTAATGAAATAAGAGAAAATGTGTCTGATGATATGCATGGTCCTAGTGGGGAAGACAAAACTGATGGTCTTGAACATAAGGTATCAAAGGTTGATTCACTTGGTTGAGTTAGACCTACTTCTTACCAACAACTCAGTGTAGGAACAGACCATGGTATGGATACTTCTGTGAATGATCCCAGTGATGATGAGTCAGTTTCAATTATGTCAGAGTCAAATGTAACAGATGCACTATCTGACATGGATAATTTATTTCATTTGGACAACAACAAATTAAACATTCAAGAAGGATTGATGTCTACAAATGAAGATCACCTTATAAGTGAATCAAAGTGGAGTGAGATGATGAAGGAAATCATTGATGACGATTCAGATGACAACGATGTACTAGTAGGTGATCAATGTGACAATTGTGATGACAACTCCGTGGATGGCAAAGAACAAGATGCGAACCCTGATATGCCAATCTATACAGGACACAGCATGACAGTCAGTACTAGCATGATCATAATATTGCTTTATGCAGTCTGTCACAAGATTAATTCTGAACAGCTCGCAGATTTGTTGACTTTGATAGGAATGCATTGCATGCAGACACATCCCTCCATATCAAGTCTTTACCGGTTCAGAAATATTTTTCATGCTTGAAAACTCCAGTAAAGAAACATTTTTTCTGTAGGAACTGTTTGTCTAAATGTGACGAAAAAGAAACAGTATGTCAGTATAATAATTGTAATGAAACTCTGACAAAGAAGGCAAAAGGTAATTTCATCGAAATGTCCATTGAAGATCAAATAAGAAATATCATGGAAAGACCAGGAATGACACAACTATTACAGAAACGTTTCGACAGAAAGAAAAAGAACAGTCAATCTGTGGAAGATATATATGACGGGAGGATTTATCAGAGACTTTCAGTTCCTGGTGGACCACTCTCAAAGGACAATCCATACAACATTTCGTTTACCTGGAACACTGATGGAATTCCTGTATTTAAGAGTTCCAAGTTCTCACTGTGGCCATTATTTCTAACTATTAATGAATTGCCATACAAAAAAAGAATTCTCCAAGAAAATATGATAATGTATGGTTTGTGGTTTGGTGAAACAAAACCGGCTATGACGCTTTTTACAAAGCCACTTGTTCATGCCTTTAAAATGTTAGAGAACCATGGGATGAATGTTAATTTAAATGGTGAGTTGACGAAAATTAAAGGATTTCTGTTGTTTGGCACTGCGAATTTGCCTGCTCGAAGTCTAGCACTAAACTGTAACCAGTATAATGGTGCTCACAGCTGCATACGGTGTATGGATCCAGGAAAAACATTCAAAACATCTAAAGGTGGCAGCATTCACATCTTCCCATATGATATAAAAGAAACACCAACTGGAAGGACAAGTTCCAGCTATATAGCTGATGCTAAAACTGCATTGGAGGCAGGCCAGGTGGTAAACGGCATAAAGGGACCATCATTTGTAATGGCATTCAAATATTTTGATCCAGTGAGATCAAATACCATCGATTACATGCATGGGATTCTGTTAGGCATAACAAAGCTACTGATCAGGTTGTGGACATCACCAGCTACCCCAAAGCCAAAATATTCACTCTCCAAACACATGGAAACTATTGATAACCGGTTGCTATCTATAAAGCCTCCTCTTTGCCAAGAACCATAACAGGCCACTTCAAATATTGGAAGGCTTCGGAATTAAGGGCTTGGCTCTTCTTCTACTCATTGCCTGTTTTATCAGACATTTTTCCAGATGAATATTTGCTACATTTTGCTGCCTTTGTTGAAGCTATCTACCTCTTAAGTTCAGAATGCATTCTTCCCTATCACATACATAGAAGTGAGACTCTGCTAAAGTATTTTGTTCACATGATGCCTTCTCTTTATGGAGAAAGATATATGACTTTAAATGTGCACCAACTTCTTCATCTGCCAGACTGTGTCACAGACTGTGGACCTCTGTGGTCATTCTCATGCTTCGCTTTTGAAAATGCAAACGGGATGCTGCTCAATTTAGTTCACGGTACCCAAAATGTTGATCACCAAATTGTCAATGGACTTGCAGTTGTTCAGAATATTCCATCTTTGGTGTCATCTGCTAAGGATGAGAATGTGGTCAAATTCATGATGAAATGTAGGAAAACGGCTGTAATTTCTAAAGGAATAAATTCTCAGAAAAATGTCACAGCGATACCTTATGGTCGACCAATTGGTACACCACTCTCTGACATGATGTATTCAGAGCTCCAGCAGGAGATAGGGTTTAAACCATCTCAAGAACATGTTTACAGCAGAATTTGTGTGAAAGGAAATGTTATCCACTCAGAATCATATTCAAGAGCCTTTAGTCGCAACTCATACACAGTGAAGTATTTCATTGAAGACTCACCCATGTTTGGAATAATAAAACATTTTGTATATGCCAAAGAATGTGAGTGTTTGAAAATAATCTGTGGTTGTGACGCAACATTAGCTGCCATAATATCTAACTTAAAAGTAGTTAACAACTCACTTGTAAAAGTACCTGCCAACTCCTTGCCAGTTTCTGTACCGCACATCAAGTTGGTTGAACAGACAAATTTATTATTTGTTATTAAACTATCTAGAATCGTGTTTAACATTGTGAATGTGAAACTTGATCAGAAAATATTTCTGTGTGAAATGCCAAATTCTAATGAGTGTGATTGAAGATTTCAGGATTGATTCAGTTTTCACCCGCAAGTGATTGCATTCAGAATTGTTTTTAACTGCAAAACATTAATTGATATATAATCAATTAAAAGCTTACAGTATATCATTCTGCCATATTCAAATAGCCCCATAATTCCTACACCATACCTGATAAGTTTGCCAACCAGTTGATCATCAGCATCATACCAATTTTGACACAGTTCCATTGGGATATCAATTAATCACATACTAACAATCAGTCAAACACCAATTATCTTGGCTATTTTTCTCACACTGGAGGATTAATAATGAATTTACTCATTATTGTTTATTATTAATATATAGAGAATACCTACAGTTTTTATTGAATACTGACATATTTCATGAGTGTCTGGGAAGAAATATCGAATTTTCATAAGTTGCAAATAAAAATTAAATATTTCTTTACTTGACACAAACGAGATGTTTCAGGTATTCGAACAAAAACTGTAGGTGTCATTTTTATTGTATGTGTCTTATTAATGCTTAGAGCAGCTTAAAGTAGCTAAATTATGCAAAATTTGCCCTTGTAATGGAACAACAAATTAAACTAGAGGTCAGATTCCATGGAATCAGATATACTTCCATGGTATTCCATCCCATCCCATGTGAGTGTTATGCGTATATGTATGTTCCCCTTCGTGCGAATGCATATTGGTGCCTTACGATCCGATGGTGGACTTGCATTGACATTTCTAAATTTAATATATATTTTGGTACTTCTGTCTGTCTGTTTGTTTGTCTGTCAGCTATGGCCGGGAAAACTGCTGGACGGATTTTGACGAAATCTGATAAATGTGGGTGATTTTGCCCAGGGAGTGTTTTGGACGGGTCGAATCGTGACCCCCGACCTGACATTGGTCTTCAAAAAGGCATTCGAAGGTCAAATCGGGTAAAACCGACGGATTTCCACGAAATTCGATACCTAGGGGTACTTTTGTCTGGGGAGTCTTTTGGGCGGGTCAAGTCGTGACCCCGACCTGACATTGACCTTCGAAATGATCAGTTCAAGGTCAAATCGGGTAAAACGAACGGATTTCGACGAAATTTGATACCTAGGAAAACTTTTTTCCGGGGAGTTTTGGACATGTCAAATCGTGACAATAGGATACTTTTACAGTAGAGCGGACATACCTATATAGTATATCGGTGAGAATATTCATGCATTTGCCTTGCTTCTTGATAAGTCCGTTTGAATTTGCGTCATGAATAGAGGGTTTGAATTTGAGTAATATATATCACCCGTTACACGCTACCAGGGTTAAACCGTTCAATATAAATCATTAAAAAGTGTACTAATCTTGCGTTTAGATACTACTTATCACATCCACTCATCGAAAAGTTTTTATCTCAATATATGATTTTCGGAGTAATTTTCCCCATTTGATCTTCGGTGGAATTTTCCAAATCTGAACCCACCCGACACAAACACTCCCTTGAGCAGGTTGCGTTTATATTAGAGAGGTCAAATTTTGGAGGCATACCTACAGTATACCGACTTACGTACCACCGCATTAAACTCGCTGCTACATTAGCCCGTTTGGATTTGGGGCTAAAAATCGGCTAGTGATAGACTACACAAGTATACATATTTATGATATATAGCGTTGTCACGAGTAAACTGTTCCATCTGAAAATTAGAAAATCGCCCTCTGGATGCGCGTGAACACTAGCTATCAGATGTACTCGTCAAAAAAAATTATCTCGATGTTTGAATTTCCCCCCTTTGCAATTTTCGTGGAATTTTCCTAAAGTCTCAACCCACACTGACACGCATTCTCCGTTGGGCATGTTACATTTATAGTATAGCCGTCAAACTACTGGGACGTACATAAAGTATGTCAACGTACCTGCTACGACATTATCTTGCTCTTTAATCAGCCGGTTTGGATTTGGCGGGAAAAATAGTTGCAATATTTCCGTATCCCGTAACGCGGAAAGTCCTGGGTAAAAACATGTTTAGGCGGTAAATTCGACTCAGGATTACTCGTCCGATTCGGAATATGCAATAAAAATTTTAGAGCTCTGCACTTATAAAAAAAAAAAAAAAAACCAGTTTATTCATACTGGTGTATAGTGTGTGCCTATTTATGGGCGGTAACTCTGCAGGGAAAGCGCGGACACAAGTTTTGATGCCCGTGGGCAGTAGGGCATATCGAGGTGTGCATACGGTCCAATTTTCGATGCTCTGCTCCTTATAATTTCCGAAATAGTAAAGTGACATTTTTTCATATAAAGGGAGATAACTCAGCTGGGTAAACGTGGACAATATTCGTTGTATGCCGATAGGTTAGAACTCATTGACCCCAACATATGTACAAACTTTCAGTTCGATAATCCCCATACTTTCAGATATTAGGGCGTTGCAAAAGTGTCGAGTATAATAACAAATAATAATGAAAAATAATCGTAAAAGGGCCATAACTACGTCAAAAAACATTGCGCCGAATTCCGGATACCATTATATTTAGTAGACCTCCGATGCCTACATTCGCTAGAGATTTCGCGTTCCTACTGCAATTAGTTTCTGAGTATTTCCAAATAAACGGAAAACGACCCCAGTAGAAAAACAATATACTTCCTTGGTTACACCATGGAAGTATAATAATAGGGAAAATCATGATCTGAAAGAATCGCATTTTTGGGACGGAAATACGAAGTATGTTGATTATATGTTGTTCTTATCGTGTGAGTGTTTATCTTATGTGTTTGTAAGTGACCCCACCCCTACCTCGAAATTGGGTAATGGGATTGGGAAATTATCAAACCCGGCCCAAAATGCGAAGTTTGAGGGCCCGTAACTCAGTTATTTTTCAATGGATTTAAAAATTGTTTTCAGTAATGTGATCAGCTCCTCACATAGATTGTTTGTTATACATTTTGTCTGATTCGGAGACGGATAACATTTTGGTTATTGGAAAGAATATGGGTCCAGATTCAAATTTTGAGGCCCCAAATCTCGGCCATTTTTTAACGGATTTACAATCTGTTTTCAGTTTTGTGATCATCGTATATGGTAGATGTTATATTCCAAGTTTCATCTGATTCGGAAAAGAATAAAAAAATGGTACCCCGGACCGACCCTCCCCTGACCCACAACACTGAACCGACACTGGCAAAATTTGGCACACCACGTGCTCTCTTCAGACCGCACGCACTGGGATATCAAATGACATCCTAAGTTCGACATCTTCGGAGGAGATATGTTCACAAGCACATGGGCCCAAATTTGCATAGTTTGAAGGCCCGCAACTCCGCCATTTTTCAATGGATTTTCGAAATTCTTTCAGTTTCTAGATTGATTGGCGGTGTAGATGTTATATTCCAAGTTTCATCTGATTCGGAGAAGAATAAAAAATTGGTACCCCGGATCGCCACTCCCCTGATCCACAACACTGAACCGACACAGGCAAAATTTGGCACACCGCGTGCTCTCTTCAGACCGTCCGCACTGGGATATCAGATGACATCCTAAGTTCGACATCTTCAGAGGAGATGTGTTCACAAGCACATGGGCCCAAATTGCAAACTTTGAGGGCCCGTAACTCTTGCATTTCTTCTCGAATTTCAAAAATCCTTTCCGGTACGGGTTCGTTTTCGTTCAGGGAATCCACATACTTAAATAGATGAATGTCAATCAAAAAATTTATTTTTGAAAATTTTGCCCCCACCCCAGCGTCAAAACATATGGCCGACCCTGTCCAATTTTCTTTCTCAAACTAAACTGTCAACGGTCAAAACGACTGTGAAATCCAAATGCAGTTTTCTGGAATGATACGAGAGTGCAGCCTAGTAAATCAAATATAGGTTTGCCTATTTATGGGCGGTAACTCCGCAGGGAAAGCGCGGACACAAGTTTTGATGCCCGTGGGCAGTAGGGCATATCGAGGTGTGCATACGGTCCAATTTTCGATGCTCTGCTCCTTATAATTTCCGAAATAGTAAAGTGACATTTTTTCATATAAAGGGAGATAACTCAGCTGGGTAAACGTGGACAATATTCGTTGTATGCCGATAGGTTAGAACTCATTGACCCCAACATATGTACAAACTTTCAGTTCGATAATCCCCATACTTTCAGATATTAGGGCGTTGCAAAAGTGTCGAGTATAATAACAAATAATAATGAAAAATAATCGTAAAAGGGCCATAACTACGTCAAAAAACATTGCGCCGAATTCCGGATACCATTATATTTAGTAGACCTCCGATGCCTACATTCGCTAGAGATTTCGCGTTCCTACTGCAATTAGTTTCTGAGTATTTCCAAATAAACGGAAAACGACCCCAGTAGAAAAACAATATACTTCCTTGGTTACACCATGGAAGTATAATAATACATTGAAAGCAACAAATGGTTGACCCAAACCACTTTCAAGCAGAACCAAGCTATTTTCACACTTATGTACCGTTCACACTAGTCTGTTGCGTTGTAATTGGATTACAGACAATAACACTGAGGGGTTCAGGTTGTATCCGTTAACACACATAATGGGCAGGTTCCATTTCCAACGTAATTTATGGAGTAATATAATAAATATATACCTTATACAAGTATGTCGTGCATAATGTTTCATATTTAAATTTATAAACGATGGCAGCTGTCTTTGAAGAGAAGGAAAATAAACTTTATGTATATTTCAGAAAATTGTTAATTGTTGGAATTTGACAAGTTTGACATTAACATAGAAGTAATTTATCACAGATAGATTGATATCTAACTTATTAGCTGCAATTATTAATCTGAAGTTGTGCATTATAACACAGTGTACCCACCAGTGTAAACACTTAAAACATACTGTGTCAACACAAAACATACATGTATGGACCAACACAATGGACTCGTCTGAACTCTGCTTAATAAAATAATTCCTGTTTCATTTTATGGATGTTTATAGTATACAGAAATGAAGCCAGACAAGCAAAACCAAATCTCCATTTGCTTTCACGACAAGTGAAAGTCCTAACTTTAAGGGATGTGTTGGCTTTCAGATGTAGTATAAAATTATGTTATAACAAATATTCACCTCACTTTTAGTTCATTAAAAAATTATCACTGCACATATTCCAGTACAAATTTTCTGAGTACAACAATCCATATTCAAGGAAATGTCCCTTAATTGTTAATTGTATGGAAATACTAAAGTTATAACTCTTGTTTCAATTTAGGTTATGCAGTTCAAGCCAAAAAGTTTGAAGATAAATTTTACTAACGCATAGCGCTTTATTGTATTACTGTACTGTCTTCAAACTTTTTAGATATAAACTGACATCCTTAATCTAAACAAAGTTTTTTTCTTCTAATTTCACAGGAGAACCATCATAAGTAGATAGTAGAAGTAAAAATTTCACATTATTCTCGACAAAGTAGACACATAATGTTGAAACAAATAGGCTGTCAATCAAAACAGCTAATTATTGATTGATTAAGTGGCATCAACTCATTGCTTTGATTGGCTAATGGTCAGTGGTCATGCCATGCACAGCTCAGCTGTCCTCCACTTAGCAGTGCAATTTCTTGTTTAAGTTTCATTTCTTTGCAAATGTTAGCACAAGTCTTGATGATTTATGTTGGTACTTATGCACTTAGTCTTATGATAGATTAGCAGTAAGTTTTATTGGCAGGGCAATCCTTTCCGAAGGAATTCTGATCCAACATCTGTCAATGGTCACATTAATTCCCTGTTATATCGTAGGAAGTATCAAATAGTTTTCATGTACATTTTAGGCATGGTGTCCAAGGATGGATGGCTTAGTGTTCACACAAGTCAGTTGCATACATTTGGTCTGCATGTTGCATTGATACGATTTGTTGCCTGAGTAAGCCGTTCACATGAATGTGTACGTTTCATTATGAAGGGGAGCTTCCAATTAATAACTGGAGCTAATAAGTTCAAAATTGGAATAAATGCAATATTACAAATCAATCTTGTAATGAATTAATTGTTCAATAATGTCAAACCTTTCAAATCTAAATAACTAACACTGTATATTGACATAAATAAAAGTCTATTTTCCTTCGCTTCGAAGAAAACTGTCATCTGTTAACGATTGACATATGAGGTATGGGTTATACTTTACGTTGCGTTAAAGATAGAATCTCTCTGTTCTGTGTGTTAATGCATACAATCTCAACGACGCATTTCTCAGCCATCTGGATGCATTGGTGTTATTGTCTGTAATACAATTTCAATACAACATATGCAATGGTCTTGTGTGAATGCTACTTTAATCAATGATTAAAGATGGTCTATCTCTTCCAAGATACATGTTTTAATTAGTTTTCGGTGTATAAAATAATAAATATGAGTAGAAGACAACTGGCCAGAAATGCTTATATCGATTAATATTGATTTTATTTAAATATTTTCTTGAGTTATCCAACATGCTACTTGTATGCTCCAAAGAACGCACTCTGTAAAATGACCCAAATTATAAATTAAACCAGAAAATTTGAAATAAAATAAATATTAAATCATAGAAGCGTTTTCAGACAGGGGCCTTGATTCATATCTATTATGTTATACCCAGGAAACTCATAAAACTTGTTATAGGAAGAGATATACCATTTTAAAATTATATGTATATATAAAAATGATGTTTTCATTTATGTTATTTGTGTATTCATTCATATCTACATGTGTGAGTACCCAGTTATATATATCTATGTCGATATAAATCATGGTTCAGTCAATGTTAACTGTCTACTGAAACATGTCCACAAATAGGGAGTGTTTAAATATTGCTGAATGCAATATTTTCTTCAGTTAATTTACTGCAGCATGATGGTTCATTCCTGCAAACTTGCATCTCACTTACTTTTTTCAATAAAATTACAAATTCATGTGTTGATATATTCAAAAAGTTTTCAGCGAACATGTAGCAAACATTTGTTTTTACATAGTTTGTAGCGAACATGTGGCGAACAGATTCTGTCAAACTAGTGAACATTTGTTTTTTCACAAAGTGTGTAGCGAACATGTGGCGAACAGATTTTGCCAAACTAAGTTTGCTGCAAAGCTATTGAAAACTTAATTTCAATAGAAATGTTTTCCGCAAACTTATCGCAAACTTTCCATCCAATCTAAAGGTTTCTGCGATATTGCTGCAAACAAATGGGAGTTGCGGCAAAGTCGCGGCAAAGTAAAAGATTGCGGCTAACATCTGCAAACATTCGCAGCTTAATTTCTGCGAACAAACAGTTTGCGGCATATGTTCCGCAAATATTCATTTCGATAAGGGAGGCCATTAATCACAACTCGAACTCAGAGATTGGTGCATCGGAATAACTGTATCTCGAAGTTTCAAACAGTGTATGATGTTCAAAGATTGTGAACGATAATAGCCTTTCAACTAAGTCAGTTTTATGGTTCTTGTGATATTCCCGTTATATTTTTCCACTGGAAACTGGCAATAATGTAAGCGGCCCAGCACACGATGTCATAACGTCATTTAGCAGCCAAGATGTTAAGTTTAACGGAAACATTAGGTCAATTTTCTGTATCGGAAACATGTTATAAATGCCCATTATTAGAGTTTGGTCATGACAAACTGTAGCGGAAAAATATAATAAACAATAGAGAACTGTCCTCAGTGATGAACAAAGCTTCTCCTCTCATGAGCTGCAAGGATTATTTTCACTCGGCTAATGCCTCTTGAAATTTTTTTCGTCACTGAGAACAGTTGTAATTTGTCTATGAAGTGGTTACTGCCACTCAAAACAGAATATCCATAAAGTGTAGTCAAATATCAGGTTATTCTTTGCAAGTATGTGGTCATCGTTGGGTGAGCCAAATAAAATGCTCTCATACAAGCAATAAATTTGATTATTTTAAATGGACATGTTCAAACATTATAAAAGAAATATCACCAACAACTGGGAGAAATAGATAAAAAAAATCAGAATGAGGTCCCCAGAGGGTGAATTTAGTGACGCTGTCCCACATAGCGGGCTAGCATCACCAAATTCACCCTCTGGTGAATTCATTCTGACTCAAATTGAAGTTGCCAAATTGTGAATATTGTGATGTACACCCATTGGGAACCTCAATTAAGCAATGTGTCATCTGCCAAAAAAAGAAATAGAATCTATGTGAAGAAGTTTCTATAGAAATTTTATTATAAAGAAACTTTCCAGAGAAGATGAGGCCTAGGCTTGGTGTTGAAACCATTGTCATGTAACCATTACTGTTACAGTGTCATTCATTTTATCAGCAAACATTTTTGTATTCAAGTTTCTTGCCGCAGCATCTTAATTTAGTGAGCAAACCAGGTTTGTCCCAATTTTTTTGCATGTGTTATGGACCTTAATTTGTAATTTTGTCGTGATTATTGTCCATTCGCCTAGATAACTCAAACAAATATGAGACATTTTCAATCATTTTTGCAATGTATGTTTTATCTAGGTATTTGAGGCTGAAGAAGCGAAAAGAAAAGGAGGGATGGAGACTAGAAAGCTGAAGAAACGAGGAACCCGGGTGTTTGAACCAAGCTCTCCTGTGCCAACGAAAGAGACCATTGTGTTCAGCAGAACAGATACAGCAGCAGAGCAGCGTATGTACCATCATTTACTTTATTTCCTCATTGTTTTCCAACATATTGTTCGGGGGACTATAGAAATGAGTGTTGTCTGTCCGTCTTAAACATTTGTTGTCCAGATAATAACTTGGATATTATTTGACAGAATTGTATGAAACTGTGGCCTTCATATGAGAATGTCCTGATCAAGTTTGAATTTGGTTCCAGTCCAATCATTTCTGATGGAGTTATGCCCCTTTTTGACTTGGAATTTGCAGATTATGTTGTTGATGATAACTTGAATAGAGTTTAACAGAATTTTATGAAACTTGGTCTATGGTCTTCATATGAGAACGTCCCGATCCAGTTGAAATTTGAGTCTGGTCTGGCCATTTCTGACATAGTTCTGCCCGTTCTTGACTTAGATTTTGCTGACTATTTCGATGTTCGGATGATATAACTTGAATAATATTTTACCGAATTTCATAGACTTTGAATTTGCTGACTATATGTTAACAACATTGACAGTTAGAACCAAAGTTGATCCAATGATTGTTGCCATAATTTAAGTTTTCAGTTCTAAAAATCCACCTTTTTCGGGGATGTGTGGCCAAGCAGCGTTTTATTTAAACTTTAATCCTTTGAGTTACTGTACACAATTTAAGAGAACTTTGTAGGAGGGCTGCAATAAGTGTCTGTGACAGTCGGAGGCAAATAAAAATGTGTGTTAAATGTACACTATGGACAGTCGAAGGCAAATAAAAATGTGTGTTAAATGTACACTATGGTATATCATACAGACCACATTAACAGTTTTGTCGACATTCTCCCCTATGAAGCAATCGATCTGATCACCAGTTCCCATATGGCAAGCCAAACCGCTATTTAATATTAATTTTACTTAAGTAAAATAAAATTACACTTTATTTTACTTAAGTGAAATAATGGTCATTTTTTATTTTACCATGTTTTAACTTAAGTAGAATTCTTTTTTACTTTAGTAAAATAAAAAATGACCTTTATTTTACTTAAGTAAAAAAGAATTCTACTTAAGTAAAATAATGCGTTAATTTTACTTAAGTAAAATAAATGACATCTATCGATGACCGGTAGATGGTATTTATTTCACTTAAGTGAAATAAAGCGCCCACTAACGGAGTCATCTTGCAAACTAATAATTGCTCCCTTGGCACGTGCGCCGGTAGTGCTGTTCATGTTCGTGAGAAAGTTATCTCCCGTTGTGTATTATAAATGGCGGATTTCTTCAATTTACTAATAATAGGCCTAACGTATTTACATAATTATGGCAGATTCAGTCGACTCAATTTCCAGGGTTATACGAGAGACTGATAGAATATTCTCTGAAGGGGATATAGGAGATTTGCATCGCACGGAGATCAGATTACGTACCACTCAAAGCTGAGAGTGCTGCAATTTTATGACCTCTTATCTGACATTTGCCTGATGCAGCCTGTTAGCTGTCATTATACAGCAGGGTGGCGGTCTATTTCACAGAATACAGTTACAACCATAAATAATTCTATCACAGCCAGAGTATACAAATGTACATGTGATCCTAGATATACAACTTTTCCAATACAATGTATGCATGGTGTGTTCATAGTTCACTCTTGAGTAGACCTTTACTCGGTAAACCTATTGTTATATCGGCGATAATCCATATCAAATATTTTAGCTATACATAGGGTTGTTATCATGCACTCGAGACAAATTAAAGGTAAACGGTCAAAAGCAATTCGGATTAATTGCCATAATGATGATTAATGATCTCATCTCACGACACGCATGCAGACCTAAGGCCAACAAAATAAGATTTGTTTTCATTAACTAACCCCCCCCAGCACCCTATGATCTTCATGTTATCCAGAAAAAAGCACATTATAACTGTGACATTAGAAAGAATATGCATTCGTGTAACTTACGCAAAAATCCGACTAAAATGTTGAAAAGTATGACCTATGCAAAACACTTCTAACGTGACAACTCGAGGGAACTATAACCAATACATATCGTGCACCCAGTGAGATGTAATACGAGAGCACCTAGAGACTAGAATAAATTCGCCCACTGCATGTACCAGCACAATAAGCATCAAACAACACAAACGCATCACACATTTGAGCAGTTTTCTCTGATTATTGCGGTGCAGGCAGTGGGTGTGGAATGTTTTCAATTTTATTGCATGAGGTTGGTGCTAATCTCATTTTGTCATCTATATATCATAAAACACTCGCTTCCCTTATAACAAGGTCACCTGTGGTTTGGTGGGATTTGGCGATGGTCTCTAAACTGATTGGGGGGAAATCATTAATAACTCTTAACATCCGGTTGCACTTTATTTTACTTAAGTAAAATAAATGACATCTATCGATGACCGGTAGATGGCGTTTATTTCACTTAAGTGAAATAAACCCAAATGTTCATTTATTTTACTTAAGTAAAAAAGAATTTTACTTAAGTTAAATAAAAACTGTGTTTTATTTCACTTAAGTAAAATTCTTTTTTACTTAAGTAAAATAAAAAAGGGTGTAACATAATGGTAATTTTATTTCACTTAAGTAAAATTAGTGTGCGTTTTAATTTTACTTGAGTAAAATAAAATGTCATTTTATTTTACTTAAGTAAAATAAAACCATATATATAGATGGCGCTTTATTTCACTTAAGTGAAATAAAATGACACTTTATTTTACTTAAGTAAAATTAATATTAAATAGAGGTTTGGCTTGCCATATTCCCATACAGAGAAATTTGTCACAATCATTCTTTATGACACTGTGAACAATGGCTATGCTATTCACCGCCGCATGACAAACCACATGTTTGACGTAGATTCTAATGTTTACTCGGTCTTTTTTTCAGGTAAATTCCAACCAGTTGACACTTCGAGTGAGACATTCAGCTTTGACTTGGGCTCACTAATACTCTATGTAAAGAAGGGTGACATCACATGTGAGAATGCAGAGGCACTAGTAAACAGTACAAATAAGGAAATGGATTTGAAGAGAGGTGCAGTGTCACAAGCCCTTCTACGTAAATGTGGAAGAGAATTAAGCGACGAATGTAAAGCCCAGGGTAAGTCAAGACTGGAAATTGCATACCGCCAACACAACTTTTGACTGGCATAAGTGTTTTTCACCCACTTCAATTCTGTGAACCCATGTGTGTTTTAAGTGTATTAACAAATTTTGAGAGTTAAAGACAAAGCTGTGTTACCCAGCCTTTGATTCACAATGAAAAGAACTGTCACAGAGTGACAACCAGTAATCATGTTTATTCAAGCCATCTTTTGCCTGAGATCGGTTACAGTGTAGCTATGAGGACAAATTCTGCATGTGTGTCGCACCGGCTAATTCCTAATCGGAATAATGAGTATTTAGTAAATAAAGGGAAAAGTGCACTGCTATCTATTGTATTTATTTTAGTACCGCAAATGGCAGAGAATGGAATTGCTGTTACGACTGCTAAAAATCTACCTGGCGTGAGCATATTAATACACATCGATGCACCTGGCACAATCGACAATTGGAAGAAAGCTGTAACCAATTGTCTGAAAGCTGCTTCGGAGAAAAAAATCAAGACGATTGCATTCCCAGCCTTAGGAACAGGTAAGTCGACATCTTCCTCTTATTAAAGTGATATTGTGTACTTATTGACCTTCATAATATGACATACACTATTAAAGGCCCAATTAATTTTCGAATCACCAGATCAATTATATACAACATATTCCATATTATATACCATTTGAAAGAGAAGCTCCAGAACATTGTATTATCAATTTATCTGGTCAAATAAACTGTGAACATGTTGTTTTTGCTGACATGTGTTCTGTTATTGCGATCTGGTCTGTACTGCCAGTTTATTATTCTCAATGTTAGGGGAGTAACTCTATCTCTTATATGTATATTATGATGCATTCTGAGGTAAATAACGGGGGAATTTAAGTATTGGGGTGAATCTGAGAATCTTTATCACCTGTTTGACACTCCTAGGACTCAGCTGTTCTGTATTTGGGTGGAATATATATATTTTTGGTACCACTTCCAAATGGTATATAATATGGAATATGTTGTGTATAACGTAATCTAGGCATTCGAAAAATTAAGTGGGCCTTTAAGAACATTGTAACAGATAAAATAAATACTACATGCTAAATATTCGCCGCTAAGAACAACGTGATTTAAAATAAAACATACTTGGTGTTTTGGTACATGTACCATAGCCGAATGGTGGGGGTTAATATTTGCCTGAAAGTCTGTGTAGAGGAGGTTAATAGAACCAATTACCAACTGATCAATAAGAGAGTGGGACCACGGCTACTGGTTCAGAAGTATATCGAATCATATGTTTGGAAACAGATCAATGTCACGTGGAAACTCCTTCACTGGTCTGAGAGAATAACGAATAAGAAGTTACTGGCCTGGAATTGGCTGGAAGTATATCGTATCAGAGACCAGTCATGTGACTTTGGGAGAAAGTTGGAATAAAATACTGGGGTTGTTTTAGATCGTGGCTTTTCGGTTGTAATTCTCTAAGTGACCGATTGGCCCCACGACAGACTTCAGGCGAATTCTCAAACTGCTAGCTTTGTGAGAGTTGTTGTGGTAAATATATATCCATGAATTCTTGATGTTACAATAAAAGATTGTGTATCTACAAAACTGTGTCTGGACCTGAGTTCCCAATGTGGAGAGACGATCTACGGCCGATTATAGGACACATGTTTTTTGGTTGCCGTGTGCAGAATTCCTAATACAGCTGTTGGTGAATTAGGAAAAATAAAAATCTAAAGGACAGTGCTAAGGACAATGCAAGAAATACACTTTTGCTGGAAATTCAGTGACATTCCGTTGAAAAGAAAATCCAGGAAGAAGATATATAAACATTCCGTTGAAAATAAAAGCCAGGATGAAGATATATAAACATTCCGTTGAAAATAAAATCCAGGAAGAAGATATATAAACATTCAGTTCAGAAGAAAATCCAAGAAGAAAATTCACGAATATAAACACTCAGTTCAGAAGAAAAACCAAGAAGAAAATTTCAGAACATTATGTGAACAATTCAGTTCAGAAGAAAATCAAGGAAGAAACATTCTGTGAACAATTCAGTTCGGAAGAAACATTCTGTGAACAATTCAGTTCAGAAGAAAATCAAGGAAGAAACATTCTGTGAACAAATTCAGTTCAGAACAAAATCCAAGAACAGTGTATACATCTGACATTTCGAGGTGTGGTGCCCAGCTGACATTTCAATGTACTGACAATTCCAGTTGTTTGAACAGAAGTTTCCGTGGTGTTGAGATAGGGTGAGTACCTTTTTCATAGACTGAATGCATTCTTAAACAACATACCAAATGTAATTTCAATTTATGGCAGATTATTGTGCAGGTATGCCCTTAAATTATATCAACAGAAAATTTAATCCGCCACCTCGAGTACCAGTGATACAGATGGTGCGTTGTACCCAACTAACCATTTAAATTTATAGAGTATTGTACTTTTTGTGAAGAACGCATTAGCATAATATCGCCGAAAGTATTTAAACGAGTCGTGCAAATTAAATTAGAGGTACATTGAAATAGAATAAGGGTTTGGAAGAGATACAAATTTTTAATAAATTTGATAATTGTGTTTTTGACAGATATACAATTTGGACATCGATTAAAACACCCTTTGCAGATTTTCCAACATTAACTGTGAATAGAATTGTTGCCCGTTTACCGTTTTTGGGATATCCGACACCATATGGATGTCTAATTCATCTTAAAACATTAATTAAAAATAAAGCACGCGAAATTGGACAAAGTGAAGAGGCAGTAATGTTTATAGATGAGGACACGGTCACAGTGGAAAGATAAATTAATATTGTATGCGTGTTAATCAAATAAAATGGCTCAAGCACCAGAGATACCTAGTTTAGATTTTGGAAGTGAGTCAGAAATAAGAATGATGGAGTATGAGAATTTAATACGACAACGTAGAGAAGAAGAGATAAATAGACATAGGGATTTAAACCCAAATGACCGACCACCTTCATATGAACAAATTTCCCAGGGAAATGATCAGAATATGCATAGTGTGTTGGGACAATTGACTGAACAAATGCATTTATTTAAAAATGCAGTGGTTCAACAATCTGAGGCCTCAAGGCAGTCAACAGCTGTTCAGGCAGCTTTGGGCGCGGCTACGATAATAGGGAAATATTCAGGTGACCCAAAAGGGTTCAAAGACTGGATATTACAAATAGAAAGGTATTCTTTGGCGATGGACGCCGCTGATGAAGATCACATTAAATTAGCTAATCAAACGGCACGGGGACCAGTAGCAGAATTTGTACAAAGATTTATGAAACAAAATACGATCACTTGGGCTGAGTTTAAAAGGGAATTGCGGACCCGTTATGGAGATATAGCAGACAATCAACATGCTCTATCCATTTTACGCAACATTAGGCAAAAGAAAGAGGAAAGTATTCAGGTATATTCCGAACGATTACGGGAGGTAGCTACAGATGCATTTGAGGATCATATCCAAGATGCTGCCATTGAAATGCAAATGGTGGGATATTTTGTAGATGAATTATACAATGATTCATTGAGGTTTAAATTGATGAGGGAAAATCATCCACAGTTAGATAGGGCGGTAGAGTATGCAATGAGGGAAGCTAATTTACATAAACGGTATAAACTAAGGTATGGTGAGGGTACATATGATAGGTCTCAAGGAAATACAGTTAATAATGAAACACCCATCGCGATGGAAATTGATCATGTTCGAAGAAGGGGTTTTGAAAGATTTCAGAGATCCCAACCAAATAGGTATCAGGGACCACGCCCAGTGCAAGCTCAAAATAGGTACCAGGGGCCACGCGTTATGTCGGGGCCAAATAGAGGGTCGCCACCACAACATAATGTGAGGGCATTACAAATGAGAAATGAAACAGTAAGGCCAGTCAATCCTTCAAATTCACAGGGTTTTGTAAGGAATCAACGCCCCGGGACGCCATTTCGGTGTGAATATTGTCAAAAAGGGGGACATTCGATAGACTGGTGTTGGCTGCGTCAGGCAGATGAAAGACGAAAGAAACATTTAAACTAAAGGGTTCCATTTTTAAGGTGGCCGAAAAATGGAACGAAATAAATCAAAAGAAATTAATAGAAAATTTTGAAGCTAGAATAATTGAGCAAATTAAATGTTTTGAGTCAGGTAAATGTCGAATGAATAAATCAAATAGTTTACAAGATGATAAGACATCTCGTATATCAAATGGGAGAACTAGTAATGTAATTAAAAATAACAAAATAAAATATCCAAATGGGCCACCATTGTATTCTGGAATAAAATCAGGTAAAAATGATTTTAAGAGAGGAAAAATTAAACAGAAGAAGTTGCCTAGTGAACCAGGAAAAATCAAACTCGATAAAACAAATCCGAAAAAGATAATTGAGCAAAAGAAAAAAACTATCACTCATAAACAAGAAATGAACAATAAAAGTAGGGAATTTATGAAACACAAAAACATTGATATGAATTGTGTAACAAAGTCACCTGAATTTAAAATTAGTAGCACAAATTACAATTATCCTGGAGATACTGCGAAACTATTAGAGGAACATGTACCATGTTCCATTGTAATAATGATTAGAAAACAAAGGGTAAGAGCTTTGGTGGATAGTGGAGCGGATTGTTCACTAATTAATATAAACTTGTATGAGAAAATACAAGAACGACCCAAACTTATTAAGAAACAAGCAACTGTCACTTCGGCGAGCAATGATACGTTAGAAATAATAGGTTATATAAACCTCGATTTTAAAATAAATAAACTAAAGGTTATTCATAGGTTATATGTAACTAAGAATTTAAACAGGACACTTAAACTTGGACGAGATTTTTTAAGAGACAATGGAGTAAGAATGTATTTTGATTTGGGAGCCTTGAAAATTAAAAATCAGTTAGTGGGTCTCGTACCAGATATCCATATCGCATCTTTAATACGCCTGAAGGCTAACTGTAAATTAAAGCCTAGGACAGGTGCCATTTGTTCTGCTAAAATTATTGGAGGAGCAAAAATGTTTAAATCTCCATTCATAATGGCGACTTGTACAGAGCAGGGATTTCTCAGTGAACACCCCGGACTCACGTTGGAAGAGTCAATAACGACAACTAAAAGCGATTGTATTCCTGTTAAAATCATTAATCAAACTGACAGGCATTATAATTTGAAACGTGGCTGTGTTGTGGGGAAAATATGTCCTATGCAAGAAGCAGAAATAAATCAAATTTCTAATTCTTTTGAAATGGGGGAAGCGCGTGTCGATGAGAATGAAATTCGTGCCCCATCTGAGCATTTAAAGGTGGTCACTGAATTGGTATTGAAAAATCAGGATATTTTTGCTGCAAACGATAGACAATTGGGGGAAACACCAACATATAAAATGAATATAGACACTGGAAATCATGAACCGGTCTCACAAAAACCGTATAGAGTACCTTTGCACCGAAGACAGCTATATAGAGATGCTATTGATTCAATGGAAAATGCAGGAATAATAACCAAATCTAACAGTCCGTGGTCAAATGCCTGTTTTATGATTCCTAAAACTGATGGTACATGGAGATTTGTTTGTGATTTTCGATCTTTAAATAAGATAACAAAGACAATTTGCTATCCTTTGCCTATAATTGATGATATTATTTCTGAGTTAAAGGGATCCAAAGTATTCAGTCTATTGGACGCAAGACAAGGCTATTTTGCCATGCCTATCAATGAAAAAGACAGAGAAAAGACTACATTTACTTGTTTCTATGGTAACTGGTTTTTTAATCGCACTGCATATGGGTTAAAGAACGCGCCGAGTGCGTACAGTGAGTTGATGGCGATTGTTTTAAAAGGGTTAACTAACGTTATCAACTATATTGATGATATACTGATTTTCAGTGATTGTATGTCTAATCACGTGACTCATGTAAAGCAGGTATTTCAAAGGCTAAGGGAACATAATATCAAACTGAAATTAAAGAAGTGTTCATTTTTCAAATCAGAGACAAAGTATTTGGGTTTTATTGTAAATGAATCAGGTATAGCACCAGATCCTAACAAGATTAAAGCATTGAAAAACATGATAGCGCGGACGACGATCAGGGGCGTAAGAGGTTTTATTGGTGCGATGTCGTACTATCGACGGTTTCTCCCGAATTTTAGTGAAATATCTATCCCTTTGATTAATTTAACTAAGAAATATGCCAAGTTCAAATGGGATAAACAGTGCCAAGAGGCATTTGAATATTTAAAAGAAAGTCTAGTTGTCATACTTCAACTGGCTTATCCAGATTTGAATAAACCATATACATTGTATACCGATAGTAGTCAAAATGCGATTGGGGCGGTGTTAGTTCAAAATTATGATCAAAATGAGGGAATAAATATACCACAATGTAGGAATGAAAAGCCAATCTATTTTCTGTCAGCAAAATTGAGTCCTACACTGTGCAAAATGTCAGTGATTGAAAAAGAAGCCTATGCAATATTTTATGCTCTTAAAAAGCTTGATCATTATTTAAATGGAGCCACCTTTACTATTAAAATGGATCATCAACCTTTAAAATATTTATTAACCACTCAATATAATAATCCGAAAATTCAGAGGTGGATGTTGTGTTTATCAGCCTATAATTGCACTATAGAATATCTGCCAGGAAGTGAGAATAGTGTAGCAGATTTGTTGAGTAGAATTCCAGACTCAATAGAAACTGAGGCACATTTGTCTGACATCGAGATAAATGATAATAATTTACAAATAAATGTGATTAATTCAAATCAAATTCCAAATTTCTCGAAATTTGCAGAATGTAAAGTGGAAACCAATGATCCATTACCCCAAGGCGAATTATCAAATGAAGAAGTCGCTCAATTTAATATGAAAACTGAACAAGGGAAAGACTCAGAAATTCAAGAGGTCATTGCATCATATAAAAGTAATAATCCTTCCCCATCAATTACTAATAAACATTTACTTATAGAAGATGTCTTATATTACATATCAAATGCAGACGATGACCCCATGTTGAGATTATATATACCGAGTCATTTGCAAGAAAATGTACTAACTCAATATCATGATAAACTGGGACATTTTGGAATTGAACACACATTTCAAATAATTTGTCGAAAATATTGCTGGAAAAATATGTACAAGTGTATATATGCACATTGTGAGAAGTGTGTAATTTGTAAATCACGGAATCTGGTTAAACTGAGACCTCCATTACAAGACACTGACATGCCAGCTTTTACAGGCGCAAAATGGAGTATAGATATTTCTGGGCCATTTCCGCTGACATTGGCAAATAATAAATATTTGTTAACTTGGTTTTGTTTGTATAGTGGTTGGATAGAGTCATTTCCAATAACCAGCAAAAGCACGAATTTGATTATTCACTGTCTTTTGGAAGATATTATACCAAGATTTAGCGTTCCGATACAGATTTTGAGCGATAATGCGAAGGAGTTCACTTCAAATAATTTTAAAGAAGTATGTAAAGATCTAGGAATAAAATTGGTTTTAACAAATTATTATTCACCTCTGTCTAATGAAAGATCTCACAAAGTTTTGAATGACGTATTATCCAAAATTATGGAAGGAAATCAGCGAACATGGGATCTTGTTTTGGGACAAGCATTATTAGCACATAGATGCATGATTTCAGATTCATCTAAAACTTCAAGTTTTGAACTAATGTATTCACATCCACCGGTTTTGCCATTGGATAACATTTTGGCTCCCGGACTAAAATATATGGGAGATGAAATGCACCAGATTACTCTTCAAGCACAACACAGAGCTTTCCGTGCGGTACATCATCACATGAAAATCGCTAAAAGAAAACAGAAACTGATAAAGTCTACCATAAGATTGGACAAACGTCGGGTAAATTGTCATTAAAATGGGATCCATATCACGTGATTTTAGAAAAAAAAGGCCCTGTTTCTTTTATTATTAAGAACTTGATAACGGGAAAAATTTTCAAGTCTCACAGCAGAAATTTACGTCACGTTAATATCGAAGTATGGAAAATACCAAAAAAGACATTAACGCGTCGAACCAGACAACAACAATTGCTTTGTCCGGATAGCGATGAAGATATTCGGTCGAGCGAAGATGAATCAGAAAATCAAATGCAGAATATAATAAATAAACATAAAATTCAAAGACCAATCGAGAATAGTGATTCAGAAGACGACTTGTCTTTATGTGAACTTAGAAACCGTCTTAGAAATGCGGCACGCGAAACTTCGGACATGGACAGTGAAATTATTCCCTTGGGTGCACTCACACGGAAGCTAAAAAGAACTAAGGCGCGTGATAATGATCAAATTCCAGTAATGTCCGACGATATGAGTGCACAAAATTATAAAGACACTGGTAACACAGAATCCATAATTGAAGTAGATACCGACGTATACATGTCAAGTGAAGAATTTTGAATTAACCATATAACAACTCAGTCTGATCTGACAGTAAATAATCAGAGTTCCCGACGAGACGAAGTCCAATTTTATATCTGATTGTGCCCATTGTCTGACATGCTAATTTAACAAATGTGTTTAAAGAGAGCAATAGATATCGACTTTATGAATGAGCCGATTGTCAAACAAATTGGGACCCAGTTGCCGTTAACTGTCATTTCATGAGAGGTGTTAAAAATACAATTACTGCTTTTCTATAGGCCTCGATCAGACTGGGTAATATAATCACTTAATGACGCGTGAGCGAATTGAAGTAAGTTGGGTTAAGTAGAAAACGCTTAAAAGTCGTTATCCGTGTCAACGACAAGTGATAAAATACAAATTGTGAAAAATAAAATAGTTTTACAGATGAAAATAGGCCACCAATCTAATAAAGAGCGTTTTGTTAAACGTGTCGTTGTTATTCGATGCACCACACTAGCAGGGTGTGATGCTGGGCTTGAGTTCAATGATCTGTTAAATTAATTGAAAACTAGTGACCAGTATGCTCAATAAGAGGCACATTGAACCAAAAGTTAGTGAAAATGTACTGTTCATTCATTTACATAATGGATTTTGATAATACCGAAAGTTTCGATAAATTTACGAAGCCGAATAGTATAAATCACTAAAAATGGCAATTCCCAACATGCAAGGTTCAAATTGCGCTAAACACACTGCATATTTTTGTAATACGCAGTGATAGTTGTATGGCATATATAGTGTCGCATCACGATAGCAGTGGTGATACGGGTTTTGAGGCAAATTGTATGTTAAACTAGTTGAAAAAAATAGTGTTCCGTATGCTCAATGAAGAGACACTATAATAAACAGTCAAAGTGAAATGAAAGTTGGTGAAAAATGCTCTTCGTTCATTTACATAATGGATTTCGATAATACCGGAAGTTTCGATAAATTTACGAAACCGAATAGTATAAATCACGAAATAAAAATTGAAATTCACAACATACTACGGGAAATTGAGTTAAGAATTTACATATTGTAGGAAAAATGCGGGATATTCCTATGGTGTACGAGAAATGGTGTGAAGTCCCTAGGGCTACAGTTAAGCACAATGGGTGTGATTTAGGGGATGGAAGGTCCCCAAATCAATTCATAGAAGCAATAAAACTAACTTATTCTATCATTCTAAACTTGGATGCTTTGGCATTCAAGTTGGAAAAAAAGGGAGAATTTCCCATGGCAAGAAATCCGTGTATCAAAGCGATATAGTCACGGAAGCGTTTCGGACAGGCGTCTTTGTGTATCGATCCAAGTCCGGGTATTTCGTGCTGATTCGGGAAAA
The DNA here is from genome assembly GCA_032622095.1 of Siphonodentalium dalli. NCBI lineage: Eukaryota > Metazoa > Mollusca > Scaphopoda > Gadilida > Siphonodentaliidae > Siphonodentalium > Siphonodentalium dalli. The sequence goes on from CP136062.1 coordinate 196,746,642, forward strand.
AAATACTTGACCTGTCCTAACAAAACGAAAAACAGGATAAAATAATGAGTTTTGGGGGTATGATAAAAATTGTAAACGAGATTACATGAGATTACATTGTCATAAGAAACAATTAATTGAATGTAATGTGGGTCAGATATAATTGAATATGAACTTCTTATATATAGGCCATGGAAATAGCCATTTATAACACAAAAATAGTATAAGTAAGTAATTGTAAGTAAAATTGTAAATAGGTTTGCAATGTCTATATAAATTGTTTGCGTATGGAAGTAAAGTTGTCAGATAATTGAATAATATATGTGCGTAGATAAGACATTAGAAGAGCTATGTATCACGGACATACGTGATAGTAAGTAAATTGGAAATAGCTTGAAAAGTCTAAGTTAAGTGGTTATGGAAATTGAACGAACATAATAACCAAATTGGAAACGAAAATAAGTTAATTGTCTTATATCCAAGATGATAATAAGTGGAACACATAACAGATACTGAACTGTTCGAAATATAAATTGAAACAAGTATATTGACTTATAGCCGAGATGATCGTAAGACAAATACAGAACAGATATGGACTGTTCAAAATAAAAATTGTTTTGCGATAACAGAGAGACAGGGGTCGATCGCGCGATGGTCAAGTTACAAAACATTGACAAGTTGTGGTATTTCAAGCCCGCGGTGGTTTCAAAATAAGTTGGTCAATGATCAGGGTATACTGATTAGGTTTTCATGATGTGATTGGTATGTTGTTTTTGAGGGCATTGTTCCGTCTCTGAGAAAGAGTACAACATATTGAATAGTCACGAATTAAAATGACAACAACAAGTGAAGTTGATAATGAATTCATGAAAACTGAATGATTTGAAATGTATTGATGTTTGTAAAAGATGTTGTTGATGATTATTGATTTTGAATTGAATGTATCACCATGTATGACATATTGTAGTCAAGTGCGTAATTCCATATATCTTTTTCAGTATGGTACGTGTAGAATTGTTTAGAACTTAAATGAGTTATGATGAGGGTGAAATAGAACACCTTAACTGTAATAGTCGATATAATAGAACATTGAGGTTATGTAAAGCAGTTGGTTTAGAAGTTGGAGTTGACCGAGCATTACACTATGGTAGTTGGATACTGGAAGGGAAGTCATGAACCCTGACAGTGGAACGAAGACATTTGATATCTTCATATGAAATTAATCAACGAAACCGAGTAATTAACGGTGGAGTTGTTAGTTTACTTAAATAATTAAACTCGAAAAAAAGGGAGGTGTGTACCATAGTCGAATGGTGGGGGTTAATATTTGCCTGAAAGTCTGTGTAGTGCAGCGGCCAAATCGAAAAAGAGCTCTAGTTTTCGAGATACCCCTACCCACGGTAGAACAAGTTAAAACTAACTTTTTTTAAAGGAGAAATATATACTCTTTACGAAAATGATAGTGAAAAATAACGGGATTGGTGGTGGCTATTCTCAAATTGACGATGAACGATACCCACCAGTGACTTTTCCCAGAAATTAACGATTTTGGTAAAGTGAGCCCTGCGGCTATGTCCTAAGTTATTTGCCCACATTGTTTGTGTTAAAATGACTACAGCGTACCATATTTGTACCTGATATGCAAGAAGTGTTGGTTAATGTGGATTTTCGTGCCATTTGGAGCCGAAACATTTATTTTTTGTTGAAAAATCACTCTTTTTCAAAACAATTATATTTTTCGAACATTATCATTCAAACGTATATTGCAATAATACTGAAATATTTAGGTCATATGGTGTAGTAGTTATCTACCAAGCATATGAAGAAAGAAGTTAACAACAATTTTGAACGGTTTGCGAGATATTGGATTTTAGCTACCCCTCCCCCAAACACGTTTTTGGTCGAAAAAAAAATACATATTTTTTATAATGTCATTACAAACATTTTTGAATTGATCTGAATGGGACCCAATATGAATATTGTACTGAAAGTGTTGTCCAGAGATGCCGTTTAATCGATTACAGATGTGTTCAGGCTTTCAGACCCCCAGTTACAACAACAACAACAACAACAATTATTTTATTGATAAGTTAATTTTGCATGCATTAACATCGATGTTAAGTACTAAAACCTTTGTTATAAACAATGTGACCAACTATATAACATGTGGCTCAGTAGTTATCTTGACAACACAAGTAGAAATAATTTGACAGAAATTGAAAAATAACGGAATAGGTGGTGGCTATTGTCAAATCGACGATTAGCGATACCCTCCAGTGACTTTTTCCAGAAATTATCGATTTTGGTAAAGCGAGCCCTGTGGCTATGTCCTAGCCTATTTGCCCATATTGTTGGGGTTAAAATTACTACATCATACCATACTTCTACCTGATATGAAGCCAAAATATTTATTTTTTGCTGAAAAATCGCACTTTTTCACAAAAATATTATTTTTCGAACATTATCATTCAAATGGATATTGTTATAATGCCCAAATATTTAATTCCTATGGTGATGCAGTTATTTGCCAAGCATATGCAGAAAGAAGTTAACAGAAATTTAGAACAATTTGTGAAATAATGGATTTTAGCTACACCTCCCCCAAACACGTTTTTGGTCGAAATATTACATATTTTGGTTCAGAACTTTACCAAACTTCCCAATTGATCATACTGGGACCCAACATAATTTTTTTGCTGAAAATTGAGCCCGGGGACATTGCTTAAGTGATTAAAGACGTGTTCAGGTTTCCAGACACCAAATTACAACAACAACGCATTTTATTTGCTATTACATACAATAAGTGTCGCATATCAATCAACCAATCAATAGTTTATTCTCAAAAAAACAATAATGGTATACAGAGATTACAATAATTGGACAGATGGAGAACCCAGCATGTCCGACGTATAGATGCACAAGTACTCCATTCGCGTTTAAGATTGAATTGCAGTAGTTTGAACTATGGCCAATTGAGTAATCACATTAAAACGTCCCCTCTCTGTCATTGTGGCAAATAGAAAAAGCATATCATTACTTTTTGGTATACAGTGGTCCTAAGACTGAACTTCTATGCGCCATACTGAATGTAATTTGATCAGAAATACTCTTTTTATGTACAGCAACTCAGTCAGCGCGAAAATATTAAAATAGTTGACGGGGTTCAGACATTTATCTCGAAAACAAAGCGATTTCCATAATGCTGCCATTTGTTAAAACTTCGTGAAAAGCATTGAAACCCTGCTGAGCGCGAAATTTACCACCTCCAGATCGTCTGCAATCTCACGGCGACGGGCGTATCAATGACGAAAACAACATTATCTGTGTATCATTCCGTCCAATCAGCTCCAACGAAACTATGTGTATATCATTATATCCAATCAGTTCCAACTGGATTACATCCTAATTTTCCCCATACAGTCTCCCTCCCAGATAAATTGTTTACTCCGGATAGAACTACCACATACTTATATATCGCATAGTTTCGGCCACAATATATGTTGATATTGAATTCATAATCCCTTCAGTACATGATGTGTTCAAGACCTCAAATAGGGTAGGGGTACATACAACAGTGAACATTTGCCAGCCGCTTGTTGTGGAGTGCCACATGATGCAGACTTTCTGGAACCAACACATATGTATATTCTGATAAAAACTAACCTTTGGTCAAGCCCTCAATTAATATTGGGGTCATATCATTTCACCATGTGGTGTCTTCCAATACTTCAAATAAAGTAGGGGTCCTCAAAAATATTCCTTTCTTATTTGCCAGTCACTTTTCGTTAAGTGCTCATTCTTTCAGAACCCAAATCCATATATTTACATTGTTTACGTCCTTGTACAATTAACTCGCCATTGTCCATACACGCAGTCAATGATGATATCGTTCCAATCAGTGGTGTGTTCTAGTCTTCAAATTAATTGGGAAGGGGGTAATACAAACATTGAAAAATCGCATTATTTATTTTTCAGTCGCTTTTTGTAAAGTGTCCCTGACTGTCGGGTATTAACCCATCTATAACATTTGTGTATTTCTTTATAGAATAGCCATTTGTCCATATCCATGAGGGCACATCCATTCAGTTCGTGGTAGGTTCAATGGTTTACATGGGGTAGGGGTCCCTTAAAATTCGCCTTCATCGTTTGCCATCTGCTTTGTGTAAGGTGCCACGGTGTTCTCGCGAACGGCGGGCTCGCGAGACCTTTGCCATTCGGCCACAATCTCGGGTAATATGGATAGCTTATGCCTTGAGCTAGTGTTGTGTTCAAGACTTCAGATAGGGATGGACTCCCCTGAGAGTAAAATTTAGCCCTTTCATTTGCTGACCATTTGTTGTAAAGTGCCATAGGCTATCGGGAACCATCTCATCCACAACAGATTCGTATTGCCAGATAATAATCCCATTTGTCCACAACTTCAGTTAACATTGAGAGCATATCATTCTGTTAAGACTTCAAGTTGGATAGTGGGGTCCTCAAGACATAGAAAATTCACCTTCTTGTTTGCCAGCCGCTTTTTTAAAAGTGTTCCAGGATTTCGAGGGAACCAAATCACCCATATATCAATTAATAATTCCATGACAGCAATACCTTTCGATCACACACTCAGCTAAGTATGAGAGAATATAACTTCAGTTCATGCTCTGATCAAGATATTAAATGGGTTAATGGGGTCGTCCCCCCACAAAAACAGTGAGTATTCGCCTTTCTCTTTCATCAACAACTTTTTGTAAAGTGACCCAGACATTCAAGACCCTGGTGTACTATACTCTTTATATAGCGTCCATTTCTCTACACACGCAGTTGATAATGGGAGCACATCCTTTTGGTTCATTGTGTGTCCCAAGACTACAAATGGGGTAGTGTGGCCCAACACATTACATTTCGTATTTGCCAGCCGCCTTTTGTAAAGTGTTCCAGGATTTCGATAACAAAACCACCCATACAAATTGTAAATAATACATGAGAGCATATATATTCGGTTCAGTGTGTGCTAAAGAGTTTAGAAGGGTTATGGGTAGATTTGGTACCCAAAACAGTGAGATTTCGCCTTCTCTTTGCTAGCCACTTTTTGTAAAGTGCCCCAAACATTGGGAAGCCAGCCAACCCACCAATCGTGCAATGAAGAGGTATATTTCCTGAATTACATACCATTTGTCCACACCCCAGTTAATATTGAGAACATGTCCATCCATTAGTGTGTTTAAGACTTTAAATGGTGGTAGGATGCTCAAAGAAAATATTCAGCTTTGGTTTTTGCCAGCCGCCTGTTGTAAAGTACCCTAGGATTTTGGGAACCAAACTACCCATATAACATGTATATTCCCTGATAGCACTACTTTTCGTTCACACTGATTTAATAATAAAAGCATGAATATTCGGCGCATGGTGTGTTCAAGAGTTTAAATGGGCATATAAAGCAAAACAAAAATATTCGCCTTTGGAGTTTGCCATCCGATTTTCGTAAAGTACTAAAGGCTTTCGGGATCCAACCAACCCATCCATCAACACCATGTATGCGCCCCGATATTACTATATTTGCCCACATCCTCAGTTAATATTTACAGCAATCATTTCAGTTCGTGAGTTGTTCAACTTTAACACTTCAATTGTGTACGGGGGCCTAAAACAGCAAATTCGTCTTTCTTATTTATCAGCCACTTTGTGTAAAGCGACACATGCACAACCCATCCATACAAATTATGTATTCTCTGGTAGAACTACATTCCCGTCACACTCTCGGTTAATATAGAGAATTAGAGATCATATAGCTTAAATTCGACCGTATTGCGTTGAAGTCTTTAAATTGGGTAGAGTGTTCTTGAAAAATATAGCAAATTCGCCCTTCATATTTGCCAAGCAAAGTGCCACACTGTTTCGGGAACAAACCCATCCATAAACATTGTATATTTCCTTATGTAATTGTCCTTTATAATTACATGATTCTTAATACTGAGATCATATTTTGTTCAGTTCGTGGTGTGTTCAGGACGTCTAATAGGGCGGGGGAGCAACAATGATTTTGTTCTGTATGATTATGTTAGTCTATATTATGTGTCGTTTAGAACAAATACTTCAGTTGCTCAAAGTCGATATGTGTTAATATAAAATTACATGTCATAAATAAAATATTGTGTTGTTGTTGTAACTGGGGGTTTAATTGGAAACCTGAGGTCATCTAAAACCAGGCTCGCGGTGTCTACGGATCAGGTTTTCATCACACGAATAATGATTAGATGCTCATTAGAATAATTTTGAAAGGTCTGTCTTGTTATCATAAATAATTAGTTTTTCTACCAAATCGCGTCCGGGGGAGCGGTACCTAATTCCAATATCTTGAAAACCGTTGACAATTTCTGTCAAATTCTTTCTACTTGTGATGTCCAGATAACTACTGAGCCATATGAATTATATATTTGGTCACGTATTGTTTATAACAAAGGTTTTAGTACTTAACATCGATGTTAATGCATGCAAAATTAACTGTTATCAATAAAATAATTGTTGTTGTTGTAACTGGGGGTCTGAAAGCCTGAACACATCTTTAATCGATTAAACGGCATCTCTGGACAACACTTTCAGTACAAGATTCATATTGGGTCCCATTCAGATCAATTCGAAAATATTTGTAATGTCATTATCAAAAATATGTATTTTTTTCGACCAAAAACGTGTTTGGGGGAGGGGTAGCTAAAATCCAATATCTCACAAACCGTTCAAATTTTTGTTAACTTCTTTCTTCATATGCTTGGTAGATAACTACTACACCATATGGACTAAATATTTCAATATTATTGCAATATCCGTTTGAATCATAATGTTCGAAAAATATAATTGTTTTGAAAAAGAGCGATTTTTCAACAAAAAATAAATGTTTCGGCTCCAAATGGCACGAAAATTAAAATTAACCAACACTTCTTGCATATCAGGCACATATATGGTATGCTGTAGTCATTTTGACGCCTACAATGTGGGCTAATAACTTAGGACATAGCCGCAGGGCTCACTTTACCAAAATCGTTAATTTCTGGGAAAAGTCACTGGTGGGTATCGTTCATCGTCGATTTGAGAATAGCCACCACCAATTCCGTTATTTTTCACTATCATTTTCGTCTACAGTATATATTTATCCTTTAAAAATAGTTGGTTTTAACTTGTTCTACCGTGGGTAGGGGTACCCGACCACTTTTGGCGTTTGGCCGCTGTACTAGTGTAGAGGAGGTTAATAGAACCAATTACCAACTGATCAATAAGAGAGTGGGACCACGGCTACTGGTTCAGAAGTATATTGAATCATATGTTTGGAAACAGATCAATGTCACGTGGAAACTCCTTCACTGGTCTGAGAGAATAACGAATAAGAAGTTACTGGCCTGGAATTGGCTGGAAGTATATCGTATCAGAGACCAGTCATGTGACTTTGGGAGAAAGTTGGAATAAAATACTAGGGTTGTTTTAGATCGTGGCTTTTCGGTTGTAATTCTCTAAGTGACCGATTGGCCCCACGACAGACTTCAGGCGAATTCTCAAACTGCTAGCTTTGTGAGAGTTGTTGTGGTAAATATATATCCATGAATTCTTGATGTTACAATAAAAGATTGTGTATCTACAAAACTGTGTCTGGACCTGAGTTCCCAACGTGGAGAGACGATCTACAGCCGATTATAGGACATACATGTATTTTATAAGGGAGTACTTATTATATTGTAAAATTTAGTTTCCTGTGGGTTTTTCAGGCATAGGCATGAAGCCACCAGAGATGGCAAAAGCCATGTATAGTGCTGTGACAAATTTCATAAAAAATCCCAACCATACATTATCAGAGGTGCGAATCGTCGTATTCAAGGACGACATGGTTGCCGAGATATTCCAGACGATTGAGAAGCTATTTGAGGAGAGTGCAGTGAGACCCAAGAATATTTTTCAAAAAGCAGCTAATTATATTGGAGGTGAGTATCTTTTAACCCTTCGCCCAACACAGTTGTATTTGATTTTTTTTTTTTTAAATCATATTTTTTCAACTATATGTCAATAAAACCATACAAATATGGGTATCATTAGCACTGGCTCGTCACGCTGGTTCTATTGTATGGTTTTATCGACAAATTCTCAAGATATTTTGGCTTTCTTCACCTTGTATTATCTTGTTTTCTGGTCGTTTTAATTGTTAGGTAAAGTGTTAAAGAAAAATGGGTGGTATACATGATTGACCTTGTCTGTCTACCTGTCTGTCCATCCAGTTATTAGCTCAACTTACTTTGTAAGTTTGAGCTATTGCCATGGTTTGGCGTCCGTCGTCCGTTGTGTGCGTGTGTCCGTCAACAATTTCCTTTGGCGCGGGCTACAGGTCGTACCTTTGGTCTGATCTTTATGAAATTTGTCATGAATGTTGACATTGACATGTAGATGGGAACGAGTCATTTTGGGGTCATTCGGCCAAAAACATGGCCGCTGGTGGCCATCTTGGATTTCAAAATTCAATCCATTGGCGCGGGCTACAGGTCGTACTGTTCTTCGATCATCATGAAATTTGTCATGGATGTTAATATTGACATGTAGATGGGAACCAGTCATTTTGGGGTCATTCGGCCAAAAAACATGGCCGCTGGTGGCCATCTTGGATTTCAAAATTCAATCCATTGGCACGGGCGACAGGTCGTACTGTTCGTCTGATCATCATGATATTTATCATGGATGTTAATATTAATATGTAGATGGGAACGAGTGATTTTGGGGTCATTCGGCCAAAAAACATGGCCGTCAGCAGCCATCTTGGATTTTACTCTTTGCTTGCATGACTAAATCCTTTGGAGCGGGATACAGGTCATACCTTTGATCTGATCTTTATGAAATTTGTCATGAATGTTGACATTGACATGTAGATGGGAACGAATCATTTTGGGGTCATTCGGCCAAAAACATGGCCGCTGGTGGCCATCTTGGATTTCAAAATTCAATCCATTGGCGCGGGCTACAGGTCGTACTGTTCTTCGATCATCATGAAATTTGTCATGGATGTTAATATTGACATGTAGATGGGAACGAGTCATTTTGGGGTCATTCGGCCAAAAAACATGGCCGCTGGTGGCCATCTTGGATTTCAAAATTCAATCCATTGGCACGGGCGACAGGTCGTACTGTTCGTCTGATCATCATGATATTTATCATGGATGTTAATATTAATATGTAGATGGGAACGAGTGATTTTGGGGTCATTCGGCCAAAAAACATGGCCGTCAGCAGCCATCTTGGATTTTACTCTTTGCTTGCATGACTAAATCCTTTGGAGCGGGATACAGGTCATACCTTTGATCTGATCTTTATGAAATTTGTCATGAATGTTGACATTGACATGTAGATGGGAACGAGTCATTTTGGGGTCATCTGGCCAAAAAACATGGCCGCTGGTGGCCATCTTGGATTTCAAAATTCAATCCATTGGCGCGGGCTACAGGTCGTCCTGTGCGTCTGATCATCATGAAATTTGTCATGGATGTTAATATTGACATGTTGATGGGAACGAGTGATTTTGGGGTCGTTCAGCCAAAAAACATGGCTGCCAGCAGCCATCTTGGATTTTACTCTTTGCATGACTAAATTCTTTGGCGCGGGCTACAGATTGTAGCTTTGGTCAGAAGTTCATGAAATTTGTCATGGATGTTAACAATGACATTTTGGGGTCATATGGCCAAAAAACATGGCCACTGGTGGCCATCTTGGATTTCAAAATTCAATCCATTGGCACAGGCGACAGGTCATACTGTTCGTCTGATCATCATGATATTTATCATGGATGTTAATATTAATATGTAGATGGGAACGAGTGATTTTGGGGTCGTTTGGCTAAAAAACATGTCCGCCAGCAGCCATATTGGATTTTACTCTTTGCATGACTAAATCCTTTGGTGCGGGCTACAGGTCGTAGCTTTGGTCGGAACTTCATGAAATTTATCATGGATGTTAACAATGACATGTAGATGGGAAACGAGTCATTTTGGGGTCGTTCAGCCGAAAAACATGGCCGCCAGCAGCCATCTTGGATTTTACTCTTTGCATGCATGACTAAATCCTTCGGCACAGGCTACAGGTCGTACCTTTGATCAGATCATTATGAGATTTGTAAAGGCTGTAGATGGGAAAGAGTCATTTTGGGGTAATTCGGAAAAAATCATGGTGGCCATTTTAGAATTTACTCTTTGCATCAATAAATCCTTTGGCACACCATAATCACCACATCCCTGATCCGATCATTATGAAACCTGTCATGAATGTTGATATTGACATGTACATCTAGTCTTACTTAGACATTTCAATTAGCACCTTTCCTATTCCTCCATTTACTGTCAACCATTAAATTATTCCCCTACTTAAGTTGAGCTACAGTGTCATTGACACTTTCATATATCTAAACCATGGGTTAACAGATCTGAATGAAATTTGGTACTGAGGTTCGCCATCTCCACTGCTTTCAAAAGAGGGGCAAATGATGTTTGTGTTTTCAATTCTAGAGTTATCCTTCTGTGTTTGTCTGGAATTCTTGGGCTTTTTTATCTCCATTTGAGCAGATATCTCAGCCACGGTTCATCTGTTCTCAATGAAATATGGTATGGAGATTCAACATCATGACTACTTTAAAAAGAGTGGCAAATGACATTGCTAGCTCTATTCATTTTGCAGGTATCCTCCTTTGTTTGTCTGGATATTTTAGTTTTATTGTCAGTACGCACAGGTATTTTGAAACAAATTGTTGTCTTGGTGTATCAAGAGTAAAGGTACAGAACAGTTTGGGAATACTTTTAAATCGGTAGCCATATTGAAACGAATTCCTGATAATGGATCTTATATTATCTAACCATAATTAACATGTTTTTTTTGTCCAATAGACTATCTACAATAACGTGAAGACAGTAAGCTAGATTATGCATGCAGCTCATTTTCATCATATATACTAATGGATGTGAATGCCTTGTGTGATGGAAGTAACTCGATTGTGATACCAAAGTTTAATCAAAACTTTAATATTGGTAAACATTGGATAAAGTCAAAGCATTTTACTGTTATAAAAATTATGTGTAGTGACTCTCACTGGCGAAATATCATTCCCAATATTTATCAGTGATTATTTCAGGATAAATGAAGGACTCAATATTTACATTTTTACACAGTTCAAATGTCATGTTTTAAATTATTACTGGTCAGTGATACTTGAATGCTATAAAATATCAGCTTTAAGTAGTGGCTGATTAGTAAAATATCAGCTTTAAGTAGTGGCTGATTAGTAAAATATCAGCTTTAAGTAGTGGCTGATTAGTAAAATATCAGCTTTAAGTAGTGGCCGAATAGTAAAATATCAGCTTTAAGTAGAGGCTGATTAGTAAAATATCAGCTTTAAGTAGTGGCCCAATAGTAAAATATCAGCTTTAAGTAGAGGCCGAATAGTAAAACATCAGCTTTAAGTAGTGGCTGATTAGTAAAACATCAGCTTTAAGTAGTGAACGAATAGTAAAACATCAGCTTTAAAGGGGTACTGTACCCAACATGTTGTTGTTGGTTTCTATAGTCTCCGAGTCGGAGAATAAGGTAACACTTTTTCCATTATTTGAAAGTCTGTTGAGTACGAAGTAGTGTTACGGATGGCAAATTTACCGGAATGCAAAAATACAAATTGTCGTTGTCGAGTAATTTTTGTACAGTTTTCAACCAAATGAATCAAATAAAAGTTATATTATATGCATACTAGTCCCATATAATCATTTAAGTTATTGTATCGTCGCTAGTCAGTGAGTGGCTTGAGTGTTCTCCCCGTATCATCATAATATTTTAAGCGATCGTGTGTGCGATCGGTTTAACACTCCAGTATCCCTCAATTACTGTTTTTGATTACGGTAATTCGTAATTTAATTGACGCCATTTTATGGCTCCAGTCATAAATTCAATTTATATCAAATTATTAACTTTTAAATTATTAAATTTTAAGATAGCCTATTAACCTGAGCGTTTACAGAATACATCTTCGACTCAAATTACTTATGTTTCTATATATTATCGATATTAGATCGTTGTTGTCACCGGAAATTTAATGAAAATGGCGTACAGTACCCCTTTAAGTAGTGACCGAATAGTAAAACATCAGCTTTAAGTAGTGACTGAATAGTAAAGCATCAGCTTTAAGTAGTGGCTGAATAGTAAAATATCAGCCTTAGGTAGTGGCTGAATAGTAAACCATCAGCTTTAAGTAGTGGCTGAACAGTAAAACATCAGCTTTAAGTAGTGACCGAATAATAAAGCATCAGCTTTAAGTAGTGGCCGAATAGTAAAACATCAGCTTTAAGTAGTGGCCGAATAGTAAAACATCAGCTTTAAGTAGTGGCTGAATAGTAAAACATGAGCTTTAAGTAGTGACTGAATAGTAAAGCATCAGCTTTAAGTAGTGGCTGAATAGTAAAACATCAGCTTTAAGTAGTGGCCGAATAGTAAGGCATCAGCTTTAAGTAGTGGCCAAATAGTAAGGCATCAGCTTTAAGTAGTGACGGAATAGTAAAACATCAGCTTTAAGTAGTGGCTGAATAGTAAAATATCAGCTTTAAGTAGTGGCTGAATAGTAAAACATCAGCTACTTTTAAGTAGTGGCTGAATAGTAAAACATCAGCTTTAAGTAGTGACCGAATAGTAAAGCCTCAGCCTTTAGCACAGGGGTCATGGGAGTTTGTAACTGAGAATGACCAAGTGACTCCATCTGTCTCAATGGTAACCTCCGGCCTCCGCTAATTACTCAGGGGAGGAATGCTGGCAAGATGGATTCCAAGGGCTGCCTTGGGACCCAGGAGGCGACTTGTCGGATTGCGAGCCATGTACAGGTTGTGTTTGCCCAGAAACTGTATGGATGCACTCAAAATTGGACTTGCATTACCACCATATACATAAGACAAAGGTAAATGTGAGACAAGTTACAAGTTCAGATCCCGAACTAAACTTGGCCGGTATATGCACTAGAGCCCGAAGCCGCCATCGCACGCCGCCGCCGCCAGCCATATTGGCCACAAGCCACCGCCAGCCATATTATCTCTAACGCCAGCCACATCTAAATATCTCCGCCGCCTGAATTGTAAAATGGCTGAGCCGTGTACATGGGCTTATATGTCAAGCACAACTGTACTGTGAATCGCAAAGAACTAAACCGCATTGCCTAATATTGGCATACTAGCATGGACACTGGTTGTTATATTATCAGAACGCCGGGCCCCTTAATGTGGAATAGACTATCACAATGCATGTTTTCATATAACTGAATAGGCGCATCCATTCGGTATTGAAAGGGTTAAAATATAAATTGTTTATATCGACAACACCCAGTCTCAGACATCGCTGGCATTTGTCAATATATACACATAAGAATAGAAAATAGTTGGAAATATTATATATCATTACTATCGGGTTTATGCATCATTCAATGATGCATGCATATATCGCAAGATGGCAGTGATGATAGCAGTCTGAAGTCGACAGAAGTCCCAATATAACTTATACCGATTAGATGGGGAAACTACATAGTATATCCATGCCAGTCCTTCGTGAATTTTCGCCATAATGGAAAAGCCCAACATCAAAATATTACGTGTGGTCTGGAATTCTACGGGTTCACCACAAACGCTAAAAAAAACGGCGTCTATAACCGGGGATTAGGAACATTTCGGAAGCGAAAATACGCTGAATGATAACATCTCAGCCGGCTGAGCCGCCATATTTCGTCAGCCACGAACGTCGTGACTGAGCCGGCTTAGCTAGCTAACCAGCCACGAATTTCGGTTGAGCCAGCCGTGAAAACTATTTGTCGTGGCTTCGGGGTCTAATATGCACCCTAGTTGAACTGGGGAAACAACATAAGGATCCGGATCTATCCCCAGTCATTGCGTGGATAGAATCCGGTCAAGAACCAACAGAGGGTGAATTATTCATCTCCATTAAGGCCACTAAATATATCTGGATTAATCATCTGAGATTTGTGATAGGAAATGAATTACTGTATAAGATAAAAGGAATGGGGAGCAGGTTTTAGTCATTCCAGCCAATTTGCGGCTGAGATCTTGGCTATGGCTCATGATATACCCGCTTCTGGTCATCAGGGTGTGGTGCGTACCAAAGCTAGAGCCAAAAAGTACTTCTATGCATGGAATTACTCAAGACATTGAATCATTCATAGGGGCCTGCCCCCAATGCAATCAAGGGAAGAAACCATCGAGGCATGCCAAATGGGAAATGCAAACCTTCTATGCGGGTAATCCAATGGAAAGAGTGCACCTGGATTTCCTGGGACCATTGCCACTTGGTGAACAGGATGACAAATACATTCTGTTGATCACGCATCAGTTTACTAAGTGGGTGGAGTGTATTCCCCTTCCTGATCAGACCGCAGAAACGATGGCATGTGCGGCGGTAAATGAATTATTTGCATGCTTCGGATGCCCCTTGCAAATTTTGATGGACCAGGGCCCAAGTTTTGAAAGTAAACTTTTCTGTGTGATCTGCAAGTTACTCCAGATACATAGAAGCCGAACGACCCCTTATCGACCTTTGGCAAATGGCCAGGTGGAACGTCAAAACCGGACCCTGATGAATGCGGTCCGATGTTTCGTTGACAAAAACCAACGAACTGGGAAAAATTCCTACCCCAAATAGCGGGCGCGCTAAGATCATCAGTGCACAGACTTACTGGCCAAACCCCAAATAAACTTATGTTGGGACGTGAAGTTAATCACCCAGTAGACTTGGTGTTTAATTTTACGAAAGAAACTCAGCCAAAAACTGATACCGGTCAATACCTGAAAGAGCTTGAACAAGAAATGAAGCGGGCCCATGAAATTGCCCGGGAACATTTAAAAACTACTTAAAAACAATACTTAAGTATTATTTATAATAGGATCTCTGTAAAAAAAATACAGGCATGTTCTATAAATTAAGGCATATCATAGCGGCCATTTTGGGTCTCTACTGGCATCATTGACACCAGAACAGTACGAGGAAGACACCACATGTAATACAGCGAATGGTTTACCCACAATCTTCATATAACTGGAAATATGGTAAAATTGCGAAATGTACCGACTGTTGCGGGTGATCGCACTTGCGGCCATTTTGTTTTCTCCCTGAGTTGTCAATTGCAGATTATTTTGTCAGATGATATTGAAGGATTATTTGCGGTCATATAAACGTCATAATGTTCAAATATTTGTGACATATTATGATTGGTTTTGTGTTTTTTTCTGAAACAAATGTTGAACAAAAATCGAATTTCTCAAATTCTGAGCCATATTCTGGCGGCCATCTTGGATTTTGATTTACAAATTTGACATCAGTTAACATTGAGATATGTAAGGAACCAAATGCAATTCATTACAATGTCATAACTCATTTGTTTATTCCACAATCGCCATATAAATAGACATAGGGTAATATCGCGAAATGTACCGACTGTTGCGGGTGATCTCACTGGCGGCCATTTTGTTTTCTCCCTGAGTTGTCGATTGCATATTTTTTTGTCAGATGATATTGAAGGATTATTTGCGGTCATACAAACGTCATAATGTTAAAATATTTGTGTCATATTATGATTGGTTTTGTGTTTTTTCTGAACAAATTGTTGAAAAAAATTCTAATTTATCAAATTCTGAGCCATATTCTGGCGGCCATCTTGGATTTTAATTTACAAATTTGATATCAGTTAACATAGAAATATATAAGGAACAAAATGCATTTCACTTTAATGTCATATCTCAATTATATTCTCCACAATCGTCATAAACATAGACATAGGGTAATATCGCGAAATTTTCTGACCCTCATGGACGCCATCTTGGATTACTCATATGAGGCCAGGTTGATTTCTTGTTAACATCCGGAATTCTACTCTAGAGGTATCCAGGTACATAAAAAATCGGTCTGGAGGAGTCCTGGGGGGGGGGGTCCATACTCCATAGGGGGGTGTACCTAGCTGCCCGACTAATATCAATGGTGCCATATAACAATTATATCAAAATTATTATTTAAAGCACCCGTATTCAACAAACTTTCAAGAAAAATTAGCTGTGTTCTGTTTAATGTACATTTTGTCGTGATGGTCTTTAATCTATACATTTGCATTAGGGACTGAAACTGTCATCAGATCATGTCTTTTATGAAAAACTGTGGTGAGCGAATTTAATGTGTGTGAAAAATACTACTGCGCGAATTTAAATACGAGTTATAAGGCAGGGACCAGCCTAGACCAGATTTTCAGGGCGAAATGACTTCGCCCTACTATAAAAATAAGGCGAAGTGACCGTTCTATAGGGCGAAGTGAGTCTACAAAATTTAAATTGATCAGTACTACGACAGGAAATTGAGGAATCGCTATAGAACGAAAATAGGAGAGATGACATATGTCAATTAAACTTATGAAACAATGGTTGAAATATGGAGTCATTATGTTCACTTCATGACCCTAATAACTATTAATAATACCCAAACATAATTGTGAGAGGATAGCACCATTTTATATCGTAATTGTGGGAGAAAGACAGGATTTTATTTCATATTTTTCGGGTTTTTAAAAATGCCAACAATATATCAAACCGAAACGAAACGAAATCATGAACACTTTTACTGCGCTCTGTTAGTAATCCCGTTTGAAATTTTAATATGCTTCACAAATGAATTTGTTTTAAAATTTCTTTAACCAAACTCCATAGAGGGAGTGATGAATTGACACATTGTGAGAGGTGTGAGTTGTAATCTTCATTGTAAGGTGTGGTAATCACGGTAATCTAAAAATAACAACAACCAGATTAACACTTGAGGTCCGACGATGTTTTCACAGGTGCCAGTAATCAGACTCCGTTGTCAACATGCTTCCAGATTGGAGCAATACAGGTGTTAATTGTTTTATAACACCATGATACACCCTGATAGTGGAGTATTGTGTGCAATCACAGTTGACAGTTGTAAATTATCATAAATTATTTGGGGCATTTTGCCGATTTTCGTCAGTCAACTTTGGAATTTTCAGGGCGACTTGAACTTCGCCCGACTGCAAAAATAAGGCGAAGCGGATGGCACTAGGGCGAAGAAATCGCCCACGTCGCCCTCTCGGCTGGTCCCTCTCGGCTGGTCCCTGGAGTAAGGTATATATATATCTCACATTATTATGTGTATTTTATTTCAAGAAAGGATCATGAGCAACATGGCGTATCAACAAAAACTATCGCCTCGAAATTGGGTCATAATATTTATTTACTCTAGCATATCGGAAGGTTTAAACAAATACATTTTTGCATATAAGTGTCATAAAAGAGTACTTAGCTACATATACAATGCAGCATGATTAAGTGTCCCTAATGTAACTAAATGTTAGCAACATCTATATTTTCCGGTCACTTTAGACGCTTAGTCACGCTTTCATCGCAGAAAATTAGCAAGATTTACGATTATACTATGTTTTGTACACTTTTCTCAGAATGTACATGGTTATTTACAATCTAGTGAATTCTGAACTATAATAGTTTAAAAGACTTTTGAGAACATTGCAATTTGATTTTCACAGGTCCGATTTCTGTACATGGATGAATATTGCATCATGACTTACATTTTGTTTAGTGCCAACTAATCACCCCAATGTTCCATAAATCCGCCACTCATCACATCTATATACTGTAACTACGTATTCATGTGTAACGAGAATTACTCTTCGAAATGACCAAATTGTAGGTTGTTTTTGTCTCAAAACTGACATAAATATGCCCAAAAATAAAATGTCGACCGGCAAAGATAAACACGACAATAACATTGTGTGTTATGAGATGTGTGTATGTTATATCAACTCGTTAGAGGTATGATTTTTTTTTATCAAAGGCCGATATCTAAACCATAGGCTATATTAAGGCATATATAATTATCGAAGTCTACTCGCATCCAAAATGATCTCAACGATTAATCAAGCATTCGCTGACATGCGTATAGGCCTAATATATATGCATATAATTTCATGGCTATTTGCACGATCCTTCGCATTGTCCGTCTTCTTACTGTTATGCCGGGGTCGTTCCATATGCCTTGCATATTATCATATTATTTATTTAACCCTTTCTAAATGGATTCTCCCAGTCAGATAAAAAGTGTACATCGGAATGGTCTATTATTCATTTTGACACACGAATAAAATTGCAGAAGGAGCCCTATTTTTTTAGGGAAATCTGTAGACAATAAATTCAACAAACGTTTGTTGAACTTATTATCTAAACATTTCCATGGGATAACTACTCATCAATGATGCTTTAGTATAGAAATGGTTAATAAAGAGCATGGTCTAACTTCTGTATGAAAATTTTTAAACAAACTGGAAAATTGCTATGGCATTGTCTGTATTTGTCCCATGATGATGGTATTATAACATCATGTGGTTGCTCTAAGTATTCAGTCATCATGCTAGGGGGCGCGACCTGTTATCCGTCGGAAAAGCCACACTCTTCTGATGTCGTAATGGAACAATCTAATTGTCATTTTTCAACTATGTCGCATAAGCATAAGTTAGTGTACACATGTTCACATATTCAAAGCATGGTGCCTTTGATCTATGTCCCACGTTACAATTTGAAATGTCCCAATTGTCAAGATAAAACCAATTCCGTTGTGACCATGCATGTGTATAGTTCTATACACAAATGAAATAACCTAGGGTCATGTATACATGCACAGTTCTGAGATTACCAGGCATATATTAGACTGCGGATCCACCGGAAGTGAGGAAGCTTTCTTTATCAAGCTATGTCAAAGTCTGTCTATATATCTATGACTGTCACTTTGCCGGAAACTCACGCAAAAATTACTTCATCACTGACATTTATCCATTATTATATTGCTCTACCTGGATATAAAACATACTCACCTGTCAACACCAATAAATATAATGATAGATCTTCGATGTCATTTCAACACTAGTACAAAAATTGTAAAACAAACTGGAAAGTTGCTATGGCATTGGTATGTATTTGTCCCACAAAAAACATTTCGAGAGACTAGAAATGAGTGGTGTCAGACGTCAATTCCCCCTTCCGCCCATTTGTCTGAAATATTTTTTATCCGGGTGAAAACTGATTATTATATGACATAATTTTATTAAACTTTGTATATATCATTCATATGAGAAAGTCATGGTCAAATTCAAATTTGGGTCCAGTCTGATCATTTCTGATGGGACTTGTGCCCCTTTTCAACTTAGAATTTTCTGATTATTTTGTTGTTTGAATGATAACTTGAATAGAATTTGTGTGACCTTCATATGAGAATGTCCAGATCAAGTTCGAATTTGGGTCCGGCTGACCATTTCTAACAGAGTAATGCCCCTTTTCGATATCGAGGATAAATTTTTTTGTCCCCCGACGTTTCCGTCGGGGGGGGGGGGGACTATAGAAATGACCCTCGTCCGTCCGTCCGAGATTGGGTACCTTCATGGTGTAATCAACTCCTCCTACAGTTTTAAACGTAGAGATTTGAAACACTGGGATATTGTTCCTAACATGTTGGTGATTTGCAACATCTATATAGCTAATAAAAAGTATCATTTTTTCCATATTTTTGGGGGGTTTTCAACTTAGAAAATTTGGAACATTTTTGCCTTTTGGATGAGATTGGGTACCTTCATGGTGTAATCAACTGCTCCTACAGTTTTAAATGTAGAGATTTGAAACTCTTGAAAATTTGGAACATTTTTTTTTCATTTACTTTTTGGCAAAATTTCAAAGCAGTATATTTGGATACTAATGCTGGCACAATTTCTTAGAACGCGTAGAGATTTGAAACTCTGGGATATTGTTCCTAACATGTTGGTGATTTGCAACATCTATATATCTAATAAAAAAAATATCATTTTTTCCATTGACATTTTCATTAATATAAGGAATTGAAACGATGTGATAATATACAGTTATCGCCCGCGATTGAGTGAGACACGGGGATTTGTCGCCCGCTCGAGACCTGGAATGTCACCCGAGGGCCGCCCGGCCCGAGGGCGACATTCCAGGTCGAGAGCGGCGACAAATCCCCGTGTCTCACGAAAACAAAGGTGATAACTGTTTTGTTATCTGACAAAGGAGTACACACGAACCTCCTTAATAGCAGGCATAAATGCGCGCATATATTCTTTAATCCAGTTCGAAAAGTTAATTTTATGTTGGAATCATCGCTATTTAAAAAATAAACATTCATAATCTGGATCAATTAACAGACCCGTCATTCGCGCAGCTATTCTCCGGTCAGTTTGCTGGTTGCATGGTGGAATCGGTTCACGGAAAGAGGAGCAAAGCAATTTCGAAGTTGAGTAGCCATGCAGCGAAATGTTCGGTTTCTTTTCAAATGGCCGTGAAGACGCCGACAGACGTGTTCATTTCCAGATTGCTAAAATGTGAAACTAACACGTTGTAGTGGTGCAAAACAGAATTTGACATATGTCACAGATTTTTACGCAACATACGGGTATTCTCTGAAGTCTGAGGAATGTATTGAAGAAAAGAAATAGCCAATTGATAAACAGCAAAGAGTGGCTATTTGATCAAGCACATACACGTAGTTGTAACGTATGTACATCGTATGTGCAATTGTCTGCAGAAAATACCAACTGCATAATAAGGTTTATCTATTTGTCACACGGTCTTTATTATTGATATAAAAAGGTCCAATAGGAATATTACACCTTATAACATATATGTATCTGTGATAACACCATTTATACATAGCGTGCTTTAATAGCAAATAAAAAACACACAATTATGCAAATTAGCAAACACCACAGTTCGCGGTTGTTATGAAACAGCGGGGTTTATAAAAACAGTGTTTTTCGAAATTATCAGAGAGACAATCTCTGCGTGGTAAGTTCTTCGTAGTTCTATGTTTGCTGGTAACAGCTGAGCGGTCAATAACTGAGACAATGTTACCCTCGAGGGTAATATGGTGATTTATCGCCCGCCATGTGACGCACTCTCAGCCAATCAGAAGAGAGGAAAATGGGATGAAGGATAACAATAGATATTGTTGCTAACACATTGGTGGTTTGCAACATCTATATGACTATAACATTGTTGCAAATAGTATCCTTCTAACAAAGGTTTACAAAGCCAATCATGAAGTTTACCACTCGAGTCGGGGGACATGTGGTCTGCGACCTTTTATTTTACTTAGAATTTACTGATTATTCTGGTTTATATTCAATTGATACTAGGTTTGCTAGCAACATAGACTGCTAGAAGTCACATTTTTGGGTGATGTGTGGCCAAGTGGACCCTTTACTAGTATCAAGAGTATATAATGACTGTATATTGAGATATTGTGTATTTATTAACCTATATCATCCCTGCTGTCAAACTTGGTATATAATTGTTGAGGTTCAAATGATCAGTCTATCTAATTTGGTTCAAATTAATATTTTCAGACAAGATTGCATTTGTTGTGCCAGGACTAGGCATAGAAAAAATTAACCCCACATCTGCCGCTAATCAAATACTCAATATAAATACAAATGAAGTTCACCTTGAGATTTTCTCTGATGACAAACAGAGCATTGAGCATGCTAAAGAACAGATCAACAAATTCTGTGATCGAGAATTCGGAGATGAACTAGTAAAAGATGATGCCATAAAGATGTTCACTGATGCACAGGTGAGGTCAAATACATAAAATCACTGTGTTCACAGCACAGTTCACACCAAGTCTGAGTTTAGTGTGCCTGTCATTTTTAGAATGAGGGTCCCCAGAGGGTGAATTTAGTGATGCTATCCCGCATAGCGGGCTAGCATCACTAAATTCCCCCTCTGGGGACCTCATTCTGCTCAGACCTCATCTTCTCTGGAAAGTTTCTTTATCAAATTTATATAGAAACTTCTTCACGTAGATTCTATTACTTTTTTAGTTTAGTTTCTCTGTATCCCCAAATTGGCAGACAACACATTGGATAATCGAGGTTCCCAATGGGTGTACATCTACATGTATGTCTCCCATTACAGATGAGCCCATGCAGAATGAGGTCCCCAGAGGGTGAATTTGGTGATGCTAGCCCTCTGTGTGAGATAGCATCACTAGATTCACCCATTGGGGACCTCATTCTGCAAATGACAGGCACACTAAACTCAGGCTTGGTTCACACCAATATAATAATTCACATTTGACAAAATTATTTTCTTTTGGTTAGTGAGTTTTCAATTCCACAAGACAGTCAAAACTATTTAAAAAATTGTCACTCAACGTAGTTTTTTTATGGATTTATGAGCGTATATAAGTTTCATTGGATGAACAACATACTGTATTATACTGTAACATACTGCAAATTTAGCGGAATTATACTATGTTTGTTTGTCCACTGACACTTCTACATACTCATAGAAAAACGACATTGATTGCTTTTAATTACAACTAATTACAGATCTTCTCAAAAGAAGTGTCCCTCCCGACCGCGTTACGACTGCGTTGGAGTAACGTTACTCCAACGCGGTCGTGATTTTTTTCTCAACGCGGTCGAGGAAACCGTCAACGCAACATAACGCGGTCGGCATGACCACCAACGCAACAAACGCGGGCGAGATAACCGTCAATGCAACAAACGAGGTCGGGAGAATAGCTTATCAACTGTAATAATAATTATTGAATAACATTGTAAACAAGAACTTTGAGACATGAACTCATTTTATTAAAATAACATTAAATTGAACGACGGCCACCAATTTAGTTTCATACAATTTTCTGATAGGAAACAGAACGAAGTGTTGTAATCATTCGAGACGGTGACAGTGTGTTTGGCTTGGGTGATGCATGATTTATTGGTGATGTTTTACATTTACATTTAGAATTTTTTCGGAAAAAAAATAATAAATAAATGCAGATCACATTGATCGCGCTGCACGAATTAATAGAGATGCAATTGAGATTTCTAACAAACAAAAAACTTTGAGTTCACGTCGCAATGTACATGTACGTGTATTCTTTGAATATTTAATATTCAGCGTCACCTCCTAATAAAGGTCAATAACCTGTACGCCAATGGTCCGATGTCTTCGTGAGGGTACGATAAAACACTCATCTACATTAATTTACACGCACTTTCGTAATTGACACATGGATATACATGTACAGTGATGCAAATAATTTAGAATATTAATTATCCATGTGTTGTGAAATACATGTAAAACAAACAGTGCTCAGATTTGGTAACCAGTGATTTGTCACTTTAACCAACAGACTGCGGATCAAAAGCATGCCGCGAATGATGGACAGCGGTGTCAATAGACGCAAATACAATACAGGGCGTGTCTTCGGTAAAGTTGAAAGTGATACCATGTGACTCAAACGGAATTCTCGATTAAAAACGTGCTGTCATAACTTCGTCTGTTTTGATTGGCTAGTGACCACTCGATTAAGTCATGTTCAGGTGTTACTTAATTCATTGATGATGAAATAACGAAATCATTCGTATTCAATGGTGCTTCGAAGAGACCTATAATCCGCTATTGTATAGGCAAGCATATGATAAATATTAACTTTCTTTTTACCATAGGATATATAAGTTGAATAATTTTGTTAAATTCTGTTTTTTTCACCGGAATTAAATCACTGCAATTCAATTATTTATTTGTCTTCATCAAATTTTTGAAAACAATGTACAATGTACATTTGAAGATCCAAGCACGGTCCGACACAGTCGATACCAAATTAGACAAAATTTTTTTTTTCTAGATTTCCGGGTTATAAAAGAAAACTTTAATATAGTCACCATCAATTATTATGTCACAGAAATCGCAAAAAAACACACAAATGTCCACCGTTTTATTATCGATCTATATTTACATACGTTTATGGTTTTACATTGAAAACGAGTACAAACTATCATAATTTAAACGCTCTTTATTACATACCACATTTCGGTGTAAACATGGACGCTCTTTATTAGAAGCGATAATTTGAATTTTTTTGCAAGACTGACAACAAGTGAGTTAAATGTATTCTCTTGAAAGCCGATATCTGGTCACCAAAACCTCATATAATTAAAAGTTCCCAGACTCCTGTGCATTTTATCTTTTGCACATTTATTTACAGTATTCTCCGAAATTTGTTATCATTTCTGCTGACAAGTACATCGTAAAATATTAACAATTCAAATCACAAGTCTACAGTCGACACATAATGGCTTACCTATTTGATTTCAAACGCCGATGCCGGACAAAATATATACGGTAATTTAATGTCCCGCTCACAAAAAAAACAAAAACACACACACACACCACCACCAGATAATTTTCTGTAACTCCACCCATATTTGAAAATTGATTGATATGTGTACATGCATTATGTAAAAATCGGCATGACCGCCAACGCAACAAACGCGGTCAAGTTAACCGTCAACGCAACAAACGCAGTCGAGATAATTATTAACCGTCAATGAAATGGAACGTTTCCAAAATAATACAATGTTGTTTACGTGATGGGAGTAATGCATGATAGATTTGTGTTAAATATTTTACATATTGGCCCACATTTAGATTTTTTCCGGGAAAAAATAATAAATTAATGTAAATCACGTTGATCGCGCTGCACGAATTAATGGAAACGTAACTGAGACTGCTAACAAACAAAACACATCGATGTCACGCCGCAATGTACATGTATGTGTGTTCTTTGAATATTAAATATTCAGCGTCATATCCGATTAAAGGTCGATTACCTGTACGCTCATGTACGTATTGACCAAGGGTATTGTGTCAGTTCCGATGTCGGCCGAAACTGTATGAAACAATAAAGCGCGTTTATATACGCCATAAACAAACGCCATGAAAAATCCCAGAAATGTTCACGACGCTCGTTATGTATACCACCATACATGTGCATGTACATGTAGCATTAAATAAACCAATAATCATTATAAAATAAACACGATTTGTGATTTATGTCGAAGAATACCAGGACTTGATTATTCAGACTTTCATTAGCCTCTCGTCGGCAGTTCGTAATATATTATTCAGATATCAGTGCCCCTTTACAAGGAAACCATAACTTCCCCATCGCGAACCTCTATTGGACCACGCACGCTCCTGAATGGTGACATTGTCTCGTTCTTTGAAGTTGTTATTAAATTTAGATCAAAGGAATTTCTGCAAGATATTTTTATACTGTGTAGCAACTTTGTGAAGATGACTCCTCCTACCAGCTTGTATTCTGTATTCATTGACTGTGATTCAAACACAGAATTTTAAGAA
This sequence comes from Siphonodentalium dalli, assembly GCA_032622095.1. Classification (NCBI taxonomy): domain Eukaryota; kingdom Metazoa; phylum Mollusca; class Scaphopoda; order Gadilida; family Siphonodentaliidae; genus Siphonodentalium; species Siphonodentalium dalli. The sequence continues at coordinate 196,771,889 of CP136062.1, forward strand.
GGTGTGTACTTAATTTGCAAGTATCAAGTGTTAATCCATCTCAGAAAATAGATCTCCAAATCTGGTTGATGGGCCAAAAATAGATTGGGTATAATTGATGACCGAGCGAACTTTCAGAAAATAGATACACCTCAACTTCCATATCCTGCAATATACTACTTTATTGTTTGCCTATTATTTATACAGTTAAAATGATGTGAAAACTTCTTAATAATTATCAACACAATAAAATTATCCATGTTTGTCAATCTGTTAATCAGGCTGATTCAATTGTTTTTGTGATATCTATATGTTGTCATGGACGCTTTTCTGAAAATTGGACAAATAAAAAATGCAGCACACTTTTCATGTCCTCTGTGATGTCATGGGGTGACAGTTAGACTCGCCCATTTTTCTTTAAGTATCACTATGCGAGATGACTTGTACACTGCAACATCTACACAGTGATAGATCAAATGCACGCATATCAAGGAAATCGAAAGTAGCTGTAATTATAAACCATTCATACATCATGGAATCTGATAACACAGTTCCTAGTAGCGCGTTACGGGGATCAGGAACAAACTTACACCTCTGTCAACAGGTACATGTAGCTAATGTAATTGCAATGATATAAGGATTAACTGTCATGTGGACTGTTTTTATGGAGATGTAACGGTGAGGTAAGTGGGCATAACTTGTGTAAAACCCTTCGGGTTTTACATACAAGTTATGTCCACTTACCTCACCGTTACATCTCCATAAAAATAGTCCACATTACAGTTAATCCTTATATTTATATACATTTAGCGAAAAAGCCACTTTTGTAAATAAGGATTAACTGTCATGTGGACTATTTTTATGGAGATGTAACAGTGAGGTAAGTGGACATAACTTGTGTAAAACCCGAAGGGTTTTACATACAAGTTATGTCCACTTACCTCACCGTTACATCTCCATAAAAATAGTCCACATGACAGTTAATCCTTATATTTATATACATTTAGCGAAAAAGCCACTTTTGTAAATATATTTAAATCGAAAAGTGTATCGTGACAAGATCAGCCCAAAATACCCAATAGCACCCTTGGCAAAAGTTAATAGGAACAATTTCTCTTCATGTTGAAACCCGATGATGTATTAAGTCAATCCTGCGCGAGTCAAAATGCGCCCAAAGCATTACGCGTTCGTCTTTCCAAACCTAATGACGTATCGATGGTGTTATTAGCTTGGTGTTATAAGGCGTTACGCATTCACCGAGAAATAACTGCAACTAGCCACGTGGGCGCCGACCAATCAGAATGCTGGATTTAGTGATGACAACACTTAGTGTGTAAATATATATATTTAAATCGAAAAGTGTATCGTGACAAGATCAGCCCAAAATACCCAATAGCACCCTTGGCAAAAGTTAATAGGAACAATTTCTCTTCATGTTGAAACCCGATGATGTATTAAGTCAATCCTGCGCGAGTCAAAATGCGCCCAAAGCATTACGCGTTCGTCTTTCCAAACCTAATGACGTATCGGTGGTGTTATTAGCTCGGTGTTATGAGGTGTTGCGCATTCACCGAGAAATAACTGCAAATAGCCACGTGGGCGTCGACCAATCAGAATGCTGGATTTAGTGATGACAACACTTCGTGTGTAAATATATATACAATGACGATTGACCAACTGGAAATAACAAACTATGAACTTATAGGACATTTAAAGATAAATACAAAATTGAGCCATATGTCATTCTTTCCAGATCTCAAATTGCTCACAAAATGTTTCAAGTTCAAAGTTCAAAAGCTTTATTTATAAAGTCAGGCATTTTAAATTACAAAAACATGAGCATTAAGCTCTTAACTGACTTGTAAAACAATGAATATGTACATAAACAGTAACGTGAATAAAACACAACCTATCTGAAAAATAAATTACATGTATATTAGCTAAAACTTTGTAAAAGACGAGTAAAATCCCTGAGGACAGGTAGCCCTGACTGGATCAGAAGCGTAAGACACAAATTTGTATATTCATATACGGCACAGTAATGTGCACAACGAGTCCATATTTCATTCCTGGATAACACGTTTTGTTCCATTCAGAGATACCTGACCAGAGAGTGCGGATTAAAATACAAAACATATACTTATAATTAGGATATCCTACAGGCACTGCATTTACATTTAAAACCATTCCAGGTTTGTAACATACATTCAAAGTCTTTCATCGTCTCTGCGGTTCTGCATGACTCTGGAAGAGAATTCCACACTTTAGGTGCCATGAATCTAAACGAGCTTAAACCGAAAGTAGTAGTATCAGGTGATGGCAGTTCCGGAGTCTCAGAATTTCTAAAAGAGTATGAACTATGTTTACGTTTAACCAGGCAGTCCAAATAGGAAGGAGTGCTAATGTCCTTCTTTAGTATTTTGAAAACTGTGAGTGCCATAAGTCTGAGCCTTTGGAGATGTAGATGCTCACAGTTTGCAATCTTTAGGAGAAAGTCATCATCAGATGTGTAGTCATTATAGATAACATGAAAGGCTCTCTCCTGAATTTTCTCCAGCCTGTCCGTAGAGGACACACTGCAAAAATGCCAGGTAAGAGGGCAGTAATTAAAATTTGAGAGGATGAAAGATTTGAAGATACATTTTTTGCCTGAGAGGGTCAGCATATGTCCAAGTCTATTTAAGACATTTAGCTGCCTTGATGCCTTTGAACATAGCGAATCATCTGTTGTCTGCTGATGTCTGCACTTGAGCAACCACATGTTGAAAATAGAAAAGGCAGGCATCAACAACCTGTAATAATATTGTCCCATGTGTGACAAACAATGCGTCAAATCTGAAATGCACTTCATCATGGAATGTAACACATACAAAGACTTAAGATCTAAGTTTTTAGCGGAATTGAGAAACACAAAATATTTTCATTTGGCAAAACTTTTGGCAATAGTAAACTTTTGGGCCACCGCAAACCCAGTTTCTCAGGATGTCCTTCATCACCGAAAGAGGGCCTCATAAAAAAGATATTTGTTAGTTATTTCAAAACTTCATAAAATTATCAACCAACATTAAGGAAATATTCTTGCTCAGCTAATGTGCTTAAGAGTTTTTGTTATCTCCCGCAAACAAAGTTTGGTTTGGGATATAGAAATGAGTTTCGATGCACTCCACATTGATTATTACTTCAGTGTCACTGGCTCAGTCACAGAGCATGTGAGACTGTTGTCACAGTACGAGTGACCTTGTTCCAGGGTAACAACTTGGTGTGCGATTTGAATAGCGAATAGCGCTACTACAGTCACACTCTGCTTCTCAAAAAGTAACCACTGTTTGGAAACTCAGCAATCCACTGACAAGTGTCAAACTCATATCGCTGTGATGACAAGACAAATGCTCTAACCACTGGGACACTGACCTCCCTACTTGAGAGGCTAAAGTTTCTATTCCCTTTTTAATTCCTCTTGATTTCTTTGTAGATAGATGACTTTAAGTCTGTTGCCTTGAAGCACGCAGTTAATGTGTTCCCTGAGAAACGAATTGGGAGGATGCGACTACAGGGGTTGAAAGAAAATGTCAGAAAGGTGAACGACGAATTGAACAAGTTGATGAGGAAGGTTGAAAAAGCGAAACATCAGGGCGAAGAAGCATTGTTGCTCAAGAATTTTGTGCAGTGGCATTATATCGATGACGCAGAAGGGGTAAAGGAATTAACTGCTTATGGTAAGCAAACCAATGCTAAGCTAGAGAAAGCGTATAGAAATGGGGACAAGAAACTGGAGATGTTGTCAAGTGATGGAGTTGTGTACATCGTCGATTTCATTCAGATGAAGGAGTATTCCAAAAACACAGAAGATGATGCTGTAGACATTATTCGTAAGGACCTCATCAAAGGTATTACATAATTCATAATCTTTAACCCTTTCTTTACTAAATGGATTCTCCCATTCGGTTATAAAAGTATATATTGGAATGGTCTGTTATTCATCTGGAGGGTTGTTCAGGAAACATCAGCAGACAACAGATGATATAAGTTCATAAGTATTTCTATTCATGGGTGAGAAATGTAAAGTTAATATGTTCAACAAACATTCGTTGAACTTATTTTCAGAACATTTCCTAAGGGAACTACTCGTCAATGACTATTTAGTAAAGGCAGGGTTAACATTAGAACATCTCTTTCCAGGCAGCACTTTTTAAAACCAAATCTTATGTATTCCTGTCAAAGATACATTACACACTGAACTACATGGTATGTTCATTTTTATTCACAAATGAGGGATCTATGAGACAAGTTTAAAATTTATTATTTTGGTACGAAATAGCTTAAGAATGTTTTAAATCGTTATTACATGACGTAGCCAGGGATGAAAGTGGTCAATAAACAAAATACCTGAAATGTCAAATTTCGGTCCTAACACGAGGGCCGTAGGCCCGAGATGGGGGTGGATATGGGAGGGGGTGTCCCCCTCACATAGAAGGGGGGTCCGGGGGCAGTCCCCCTGGGAAATGTTTGAAAATCCAATGGTCTGAGAGTGAATCTGGGGCCTTATATTGTGCTATTCAGATTGGCAAATTTAGTCATATTTCACTCTTTCTAGATAGCAAATTCCTTTTTGTGATTTTCTGTACTAGTATCTGATAACTAAAGGTCATGACCAAATTAAGTTTGTTTCTACTCTCCCAACTTATACCGGTACATTGTTTCACTTTGAATTTTTCACCCTTTTTATACAAAGACATGTACCGGTATGTATATAAATATTGTCCTTGAAATGTGAAAATAAATATTCTATGGTACGTACTGTCTGAAAAATTTGGGAGAAGTACAGGGTAGAAACACTTGATGGAGATTGATTCTCAGAATGTCCTGGCATGTATTCCCTCTAGCATAATTGGAGCCATGCTTTTATATTTATAGGAACTTATTTTGACACTACCAGTATGAGAGTTTTGACACTACCAGTATGAGAGTAATAAATTTGAAATAATATACTGTAGAAAGTTACCAGAAACCATAATATAAATTTGTAAACCTAAACTTTTAGTTTATATGTTGAATACAATTGACATGCAATAAATTATCATAGTTGTATATACCTGATTGACTGGCTTGTATGCAGCAGTACATGTACCGTATATAATATTTATGTCCACGGAATGCACTGTTTATAGTTTATACAAGATAACTGTTCAAAAGTAACTCATTTACAATCCATATACATTTATATACATGTCATATCGGCAGCAGATTCATCTATTTCTCTTTCTTCTTCTTTGGAATGGTGTAATCAGGTGCATTTGCTTTCCTTTTCATTATCGAGTGCCGGATTGTGTTTGCGCACTGGTGTGTGGTTGTTTTCTTAGGCAATTTAGCAGGTACTTCAGATGTGTCCTTCTTACACTTACTGAGTTTCTTCTTGTACCTCCCACATGCTGTCTTTATGTGGTAGCATACACGCTTATCAACTTTGTCATGATGAGCATCAGTTCGACGAAATAGTTCTAACGAGGATTTTGATTTTGATCGCAACTCATAGCGAACAGTTTGATATGCAGAATATGTCCTTGTATCCAGTCTGTTGGTGGTTTTGTTGACAATATAACTCATACTGCTGAAGGATTGTTCCACGTGTGGTGCAGTGAATATACTAAGACAACATTTTATAATTTGAGTGAGAATGGGATATTTGCTTGTTCTGAAAACCATTGTCCACCACGCATCTAGTTTTAATGGGTTCCCATTTTCATCCAGAGCATCTGGCAATGTAGGGTCCAACTGAATTCTTGAGGCTTCCAAATAGAAATCATTCATTTTTCCATCATTCAAAACAGTCGGAAAGTATTTTGCAAGTTTCTTGAATGCTTCATTGGTCAACCCATGTCCAAATGCCTTAGGGTCAATGGCAGAAACACATTGAAGAAATTTATTATTAAGTGGAAACTTCTTCAAAATATACTCGGATGTGTCGAGGTAAGCACACTTCACTTTGTCCATGAATTCTTTTCCAGATGTTTTATCAAATTTGGTGTACGTCTTCAGTATGGCCTCTGTGTTTGCACCAAAATACATGTGATGTAGTGAGTTGTGAAATTTATCATCGTAAACATCAACTGACTTCAGCTTCCTGTCGCTGAATGTCCTTACAATTTCGTGCTTCATGAAGCGTGATAACAAATGCCAAACTAGGATAACCTGTTCATCATATAGTCTGTGAATTAGGGGTTCCTTCTGCTCGATTGTTAAAATAAATGATTTAAAAATCGGTAGAATTTCAGAATACATATTGAGATGAAGACTGGTTTTAATGTCCTCATGAAATAATCTCTGAATAATATTTTCCTTTCTTTCTTTTCCTGGAGCTGTTAATTTTTTACTGCGTGCTAGATTCTTGATTTTAATGACTTGCTTCTTGATGTGGTCACTCTTACCGGAGAGATTTTCATCCAATATCGGATTATAGCAATACACATCGTCCTTTGACATCCATGATGAATATATCAGTTTTAATGCAGGCAGCATATCAAGTACTGGCATTGATGCATCAAGGACAGAAAGCCAGCGATGTTCAATTCTTTCTCGAGGAGAACTGTATTTTATATATAAATACCCGCACAGTTTTTCCAGTTAGTCTCGAAGATCAGGACACCATTTGAAGTCAATATATATTGCATCAGTTAACTTTTCAACATGGTCATTAAAATGACTAGTAAAATGTTTGACAACATTGTGCACATGATGACAAACATCACCATCTATGTCAACTAGGTGTGGCGCTTCTTCACGTAGACAAATTTCAAACCCGCTAACTTTACCCCTCATGTAATTCGTCGAATCTGACAGATTTGAAATAAGATTTCCTATTGGAATGTCATCCTCACTGAATAAATCCAAAACCAAATTTATTAAAGTTTCTGCATTCACAACTTTCATCGCAACTGACACATAATGTTTAACAACAACCTTCTCTTCCTCGCTATAGTACGATACCAGAATGGAGAGCACCTTTTCATGTTTGTTACTCAGACACTCATCCATGTTCAAAGAAAATCTTGAATATTTTAAGTCGGCCACTAATCGTTTATGGTATGCCTCAGCTAAACCATCTTTAAGTTTATAACTGGCAGTTGTCCGCTCCATGGACAACTCCCCAAGAACAGCGCGATCACGTGCCATTTCCTTAGCGTAATCAATTAGATGTGGAACCAATGATAGAGGTAAAGAATTCTCACACATGAAGGCCTGGTCCGAGCTTCGGCATGAGATTTCCTGTCAATGATATTGACAAATGGCTTTATTTCTGGTTTCCGTAAATTTGAACATACATTTCCATTGTGAACATTTTATGGTGCACCATATGGAATAGAACATATTTCATTATTACTAGAAGTACTAGGGAGATTTGTTATCACTGTGAGATCCATCATCCAGAATATTTTTGTGATTATAGAATGTTGCTGGCAATGACTGGTTTGATCTAATGTTGTTTCTCTGACGAACGTGTGAAACTGCTTTTGAATGTTGTTTGAGTGCCTTTTTCCCGTCCTTGGAATAGTTTATTTCCTTGTTGCACCATGCACATTTAGTGATTCCGGCGTGATTAATTTTTCGAATAAAGTCTGAAAAAAAAATCGCCGTTATCCTTTTCCTGAAGCCAAGCTCATCGGAACTTCTTTTTAACATCCCGATCTATATTTGAGACATCGTCCGGGCTTTTTACTTCCGTAACTACATGTATTATAACTATAGAATAGCGTGTTTTTTTCTAACGAACACAAGACATATTTGTCTTTGTCTTTGAATAGTTATGGCACCAACATTGGTACCAAATGATATAATAACTGCGCGGTGATTGGCGGAGATCAACATGATGCCAAGGATTCCTTCAGAAAGCACCAATCACAGACAACTTATCACAGAACTTGGCATTGAGCTTGTGCGCGACCGGTGAATACATAGATTACCGGTGCCGAAAATAATGACCTGCCATATATCTAATATATAGACAGAACACAACGCGCATCTTAATCGAGAATCTTTTATCGAATGAGTTGCAGATGGCACAAGGATATATTTCGCGAGAGAAATATAACTTTGCGCTGTCCGCAACGAGTTCGATAAAAGATTCAAGATTATGATGCAAGTTGTGTTCTGTATTTATTCTACACTGTTCAGTCAGATAAGTTCAATCCATCAATGTCACCTTCATTGTTACTATAGCTACCTTTATTGTGATTTAATTCTGACAAATAACCAGTAATTATGGGGGATCACCGGAAGCGAATGATCGACGAAATGTACGTCCTCTTTCTTGGCGACAAGGTCAGCAAGAATAGTTCAGGCTTGTATTCCACTAGAGGTATACACTAATATGTATTCAATGGCTGGGATTCCGTTGAATACATGTGACTCACGTCAATGGGTGTGGAATAAATCGGCAACCATTACCCAAAGTAAAATTGAATGAACTCGTAACACGCCGAATGGCGACTTACCTCTGACAATCTCAGTCTCCACCCCCAGAATTTGCCAGTGTGTAAAGATTTTACTTTACCGATCAATTTGAACGTGTTTTTTAATAAAATAAAAAATATATATGTATTATTTTATTATTTTTTTTGGAAAATCTGGAAGGGCCTGGATGGGTTTCAGAAAATTATCAAAATACCGGAATTCCGGTAAAAACCGGAAAACTTTCATCTCTGGACATAGCAGGTCACGTGCCCTCTAGCTGTATTAATAGCCAGTTGGCAACAAATTTCGGCCTCTTTTCATCTTTGTGCTCAAGATTCAGGGAAGTGATATTACAGTAATGGCTGGGCTTAACACCTTTGCCATCTGTACTAATATTGCGTTTATTGTCCGGTTCATTTTTCTTTTAACCCGTTCCAAGTTTTTTTAACTTGTTGTGAATTCATTTCTGATTTGGGAAACAACACATAATTGTTAAATTATTAACAGAGTGACAATTTCAACCATTTCGCTTGATTTTATTTATCGGTTACGCAAAAATATAATTGTTTTTGTTGAGAAATTGTGGGAAAATTTCCCATGTGTACTTCCGGTCGCAAAATGTGGTCTCATAAAAAAAATATATTTTCGACCTTTTGCGAGTAGAACTCTCTTCAAGAACGCTGTCCAATTTCTATGTTATCTCTGTTCACGTGGTTCTAGAATGTAAGTATTATTTCGAACCTTCGACCAGTGAGACAAAATTGGATTTGTACATCTTGTTTGTTTGAAATTGTCACTCACAATTTTGTTTCAATGTTGACAATGTAGCAAATACGCAGGGAGCAAATTACCTGGCATCATGCACATCGCAATTTTCTACCCACATTTGGCTTTTTGGCTATGTAATTTGCTATGATTTTAGAACGTTGCTATCTACTCATGTCAATGTGAGGTTGTTTGCTAATCAAAATTTCAAAGTTATTTGCTCCCTGCTGTCGTTTGCTTAACGTCATAGTTCACTATGAATTCGTTTACACTACACACTGAGGTTGTTTGCCAACAAATAACTTTGTGACAAGTTAATCAAATAGCCCTGACACAAGTCATATAGTGACTCACCAGTCACCCAATTTCATGGTAAATTTTGATGTCCCCTTTCCTGAAACTTATAAAAGGTCGACCTGGCTATTTTTCTTCTTCGAGCGGCCTCGGATTCGGTACCCCCAAGGTCCATGGCTCAGGCTATAATCAAATCCCTCGTTCTCATTCGACTTTGGGGTGAGGCTCGACACAATACACGTTGTCACCTGGGCACTCCACTGTTCCGAGGGTGGGTTCCAGTGTTCACGGCTCTGACCATGTTCTTCCGCTCCTGCTGGAACCTACCTCCAATTTCATCAACCACCTTTCACAAGCTGGCGGAACGAACAACAATCGTTCAGTACACCCTCGTGTGGAATTGCTGATAAGACTAGTGATGAGCCGATTGTCAAATAGAGCCTTGCGCCGATTGCCGATTATTTGAGATCACAATCGGCCGATTCAGGTGCCGATTCCGATTATTTCAATAATTATAGCAGAATATATGTTATATGTGTTATATAATACTTAGAATTATAGAAGCAAGCAACAAATGAAATAATATGCCAGTACACAGTATACATAAGTATATGTTTGGGTAAGTATATAGGTGGGCATTGGCGGACTTGTGATCGAATACAGGCAACTTACCCATGTATTTTAGGCTATTCCATAACAAATTGTTTGAAAGTTTGATGACATGACGACATGTCCACGGTTCGTTTTTGATAACAATTCATCAAACGGCATTTTTCTTTGATCCCAATTCAAAGACATCACATCAAAGGAAATGAGCCGACTGAACTAGTTGCAAGTTACACCATGTTCATGTCAATTTCACAGACACGATTCGATTTCAGCGTGGTCATCATAATAATCATCGGTGGTGACCTATACGTGACGTCACACGGGGCTGACTGGATGGAATGACATTGTCTTTGACTATTTAAAGTCACGTGAAATGCACTTTCGGTTTCTATAGTATAGTTTATACCTGTTACGCTGTATGTACTATATAGATAGCTCTGTTGTACTCCGTATGCATACATCTTGATTATTGATAGTCTGACATAAATCAAAATGTCTACATGTTGACGAACAATAAAGTTACCTATGGTCGTACATGAGTCCCATGATATGTACGTTGTGTACATCATAATGCTAATGAAATCAATCGACTGAAACGACTGTTCCGGTATGCCAATAATTAATGATTATGCGCAATCACGGCGTCATGCTTGCAGCGTCACTCTAACACAAAGTGCCACGTGCTTCCCGTTGATCCCCACTATATATTGTTCAAACATAGACCCAGGTACGGCCGGGGTATTGAAGAGGACATGTCTTTATATCAAGTTTGTGTTTGGGATCACTTTCCCCATGTTTACAGGTCATTTATTCAACAAAACATTATCATATTTAAACCAGTTCATTGAAGAAAAACAAGCACCTATTTATTATTTAGACAATCGGAAATCCCGATGTTCAAACCCGAGTACCGATTGTCATCCGATGGGCCACAATCGGCCGATTCCGATTGTCGTTCCCGATTATCGGCTCATCACTAGATAAGACTGCTTCCCGGGACTCAGCATGGCCTTAAAATGCTTAATAATTGGAGGGAGGCAAATTATAGCAAGTATAGCAGCTGGGGCTGCTGCGATTCATCGTAAATTTCAATCACGATACATGAATCAAGTAATAACTGCAGATCTATGGGCTAGTGTAAACAAAGTTTCGGTGTATTCTATGTATATTTGACTGATCTGCCCAACAATTAAACTCCATTTTAGTTTAACTGAACTCTTCATCCTGTTCTAAACGGGTTGTTTCTGATAATGCAGATAGTATCCATTTGTAAACACTAGTGTAGTGTATTGTGATCTGTATCGTTTCGTTGGTCGGTTATCCTGATTTGTATCGTGTCGTGGCCCTAATTATGGCTGCACAGCATGATTCTGCTTCTCATCAGGTTTCAAACTGGCTCCAGGTTAGGGGGGAAACAGTCTGCACCTTAATCATCCCTCGATGCCTCTTTCCAGGCCTTACCCAGCCCTTTTATGCAGTTTTTGCTTGTAAAGAAATAACGTTGGTTGGGTCTGCTCGTCTGACCGTCTGGTTTACCATTCTAATTAACAGGGCTGATTATCATCAGACGCGAATTACGATTCCCACTTTGGATTTCGAAAAGCACTTGATTCTATTTCTTGTGTCTATGTGGAACATTGGTTCAGATAAAACTCACAGGCATTACGGACCACGTTGCCGAATAGAGCTATCGACCAAAATAACTTGGGCTGGACACTCCATGATCAGATCATATGTGCCCCAGACTAGTCTTGATTTCAAGGTAAATAGAGTGGTTTGTGGCTCCTTTCGAGCACTATTAATCCTGATGCTGGACATTTGTTCCGCAGTGGGCTTAGGTAACTTAGAACACAAAATCCTTCTGCTGTGTGGCCTCCGTTATGATTGCAGGGCATCTAGGGAATCAGACGAAGTTTCTCCGGTATGTCCTCCGGTATGTCTCCCGAGAGGTTCGAGGGGGGACTGAGCATTGGGCCATCAGACAGCGTGCCGTCTAATGCCGGGGTAATCTCAGGTTATGTACATAACAGTGAACATAGCGCAGTCATCGGCCAGGGCAGAAACATTTAACAGACCCTCAATTATGGGTGACCGATCAATGCTGAATGTCAATGCTCCTCATTACTCAGATCATCCTTGCCCTTACTAACGGTTTCCTTGTGGCAGAAGCCATGGAACACCAGGCCAGCTTGGAATCCTTCAAACAAATTAGCGAGAGTCAATCTGGCATTCAACAGCGATCGGCTGCTGTTCTGCGAACCAAGTTGTGAATCACGTTTCTAGTTGCATAGAGCATTCATTAGCATTTGGCTCACCAGTCTTCAACAATTCTCTCTGAGCAAGCATTAGTGGATATATTAATTTACCGGGTCCGTGAAGTTAGCACAACATTCAACATTCGTTCAACATTCGTGTGAAGTTGGCACAACATTCAACATTCAATTTTTCTTGTACATAAGTTTTTTTTTAACGTGAATGGATTAAGTGGGTCGTATATATAGCACTCCTATCAAAATTAGAGTATTCGATACTTCGATGCTCATTTTTGAGCAATTTTAACATTCGATTTTCCTTGTACGTAAATTGTTTTAACGTGAATGGATTTAGTGGGTCGTATATATAGCACTCCTATCAAATTTAGTATTTGATACTTCGATGCTCATTTTTGAGCAATTTCAATTCCGGGGGAGAGAGAGGGGCACATCATATATGCATGATCGGTTCGGGCCCATATATGCAGGGATTGTACCCTGATGGTACTTTAATTCTCCATAGGGCCCACGCCTAGCATGTGTGGTTTTCGCTGGCGAATGTTGAACAGAAAGTACATTCAACATTCGTTCAACATTCGTGTGAAGTTGGCACAACATTCAACATTCGTTCAACATTCGAATTTTCTTGTACATAACTTTTTTCAACGTGAATGGATTAAATGGGTGGTATATATAGCACCCCTATCACAATTAGAGTATTCGATACTTCGATGCTCATTTTTGAGCAATTTTAACATTCGATTTTTCTTGTACATAAATTGTTTTAACGTGAATGTTAAAATTGCTCAAAAATGAGCATCGAAGTATCGAATACTCTAATTTTGATAGGGGTGCTATATATACGACACACTTAATCCATTCACGTTGAAAAAACTTATGTACAAGAAAATTCGAATGTTGAACGAATGTTGAATGTTGAATGTTGTGCCAACTTCACACGAATGTGCCAACTTCACACGAATGTTGAACGAATGTTGAATGTTGTGCTAACTTCACGGACCTTAATTTACCTCCAAAGTTTGGGTCGGATAATTTGAAATTTGAATTCCCAGTGAGTTGTTCATATGTGTTACTAATACTAGGCTTAGATTGTTTCTCGCAAGATGTCATGGATTTTACAGTTTGGGTTAGCTTATTGTTTTCGGTATAGACAATGACCTCAAACAACCTTCTGAGAGGGGGTGTCTTGAATATCTCAAACACTGGGGGGCAATCTGTCTAATGGCACACATGAGGCAACAACCGTTGGTGACCGAAGAGGCTCTGCCCACGGGGAGGAACTAGGGTCCGGGTCCTCGCTGTATGAGCGGCGGACAACCGTCAGATCATACACACATGTGACCGGTCTTCAGTAATTTTCACCCTTCCGTCCACATCACTGGCATGGCTCCACTCGACCCTGATGTCGAAAGAGTGTATGCCTCCTCATTGGTGGCTACGATGCGCTGAAAACACTAGCAGCACATGGACCGTGCCCTTCGTCTGTGAAGAACATTCAGTGAATAACAAAACAAAATCGTCTTGTTATCAACATTCTGGTTGTTTTGTAATCCTTGTCGTCCTTTTCGGGCCGTTTGGTTCCACCTCAATGGAGACCCACCTTCCAAACAATGCTTGTTTAAAACAAATCATTCCAGTTGAAATCTCCTTTCTGTGCTCAAATAAAAATTATGACCTGCCCGAGCACATTTTCTAATATTAACATGAGTAATTTCACCCTTATATTGGTTAATTGGAATGTTTGATTTGGATGTGGGCAAATTAGCGCAAATCTTCCTCTACAGTAGAGTCTCCTTGAGCTGGTTTTGCTCTCGCGCTTCTATATTCCAACCAGGCTGCCAAGCGTCCCTTTTCAGCGCTACATTCAGGGTAACTGAATACATTCGATTGGATCGACAGGCTGTGGAGGTAGTTTACAAATCGGGACTCTCCGGACTATTCTTCTCGATTGTTTCGATGCCAGAAAACATCTTCGGGATTTCTGCAATCTTACTCGGCTGGTTTCGTGTCTGCTTCCCAAATATGTACGCCAATCTGGCCTGGAACATTATACCGTGGTTCATTACTTATGTTTCGAGTCCATCTCCGCGTTTCTTTTTCCTCTGGATGGGCTTTGTAACTTTTTGGATGGATATTACTTCACTTCAGACAAATATTAACTCTTTTTTCTTAGTTATTTCTCCACTCTAGGTTGGTATTCAGTACCTATCGCGTATATTTCGTAATTCCACAGTTCTTCCTTAGTTTCTAACTCCTATAACACTCGCGATGAATGTAGTTTACCAGGGTCTTTTCCAACCAGTTCGCCACATTGGGGTTTGCACCTTTCATGCCAACAGTATGTCACAAAACTCACAACCATGGCACTGCGGCTATTAAAATCTGGGTTTTCTTTGCCAGAAACGAGGTCTTGGTATGTTTCCAATCGTGGTTACGTTTGTCACATCCTAGTTACCATCCAAATTTACCGTGCAGGTAGAAATAGATATCCTTTCTCTGGTGTCGAAACGTCGGGATATCTTGGTTTGTCCGGTCACATACCATCGATCAGAGTGGTCTGTGCTTTCTGCATATGACCAACTTGCTCCATGGAGGAGGTGGCCCATACGTGCCCATGCATATGAACTTTGGGCGATTTCTACCTGATGGGTTTTCAACTTTGATGGTTTGCCTGACATCAGGACAAAAAGGGGGGGGGGCAAAGATTCAGCCCATTGGGCTCATTCTTCCACTTTCTCCACTTTACCATGTATCATCAATCAAATCTGCGAATCGGTACCTTTTGGATCCATATTTTGCTAACCAGAGCAGGTTCAAAAGAATTGCTCTTATCCAAAATACAACAATATCTCATTCCTCACTGCCTCCTCCTATGAGTTGATTCTACCATGTAGTTCAGAGTGTAACGTACATGTATCATTGATGGGAATATAACATTTTCAAATAGAAAATACATATTCCCTAATAAGATACTTACACACTGAACTCACATGTCCCTCCCAAATTGGGATTTCCCTCCCCGCTGCTCGGTCACAACCCTCAAATCTTGTAAGAGGATGAAAAGAGGCTGAATTTGCTGCTAGCTGGCTATTAATACAGCTAGAGGGCATGTGACCTGCTACGTCATATAATAACGATTCAAAACGTACTTAAGCTATTTCGTATCAATATAATAAATTTTAAACGGGTCTCATAGATCCCTCCTTTGTGAATAAAAATGAATATACCATGTAGTTCAGTATGTAAGTATCTTATTAGGGAATATATATTTTCTATTTGAAAATGTTATTTTTGGTCTGTCTGTCGTATATCTGGGCATCAGTCCTTCCCCCATCCTTACGTTCATATCTTTTTGGCCAGTTGATGACTTTCGTCCTAATGAACTTAATAAAATGAAACAAGCCACTGGGTATATTGTGCCATGACTGGTAGTGGTCTTGTTAAAGGCACGGATGGCCTTCATTATAGGTTATAATTTAGAAATAACAGTTTATAATACCAAGTTACAAAAGTTTCCTCAAGAATATATTAATAGTATAATGATAGTATGAATGCGATATTATCCACAAAACACACTTTGTGTGAGGTGAGCGTTTGTTTATACACAGCATGTAAATAGTGAGCGATAAGCAGAGCACTCAACACCGTGGTAATATTTTTAGGAGAGTGATAAACAGTGACCCATTCAACACCAAACCCTTGAGAGGCTAGGATTAGCGAGTGCTATACCAGTATGTTGTAAACAGTCCTTCCTAGGAGACGGGAGCCATTACTCAAACCCGTATGCGCTCGTAATTTTTAATTCACGGGGTGCTAAAATTTTAACTTGTCCCTCTTGTCAAAATGTTTATGCTCACTGTAATTGTTGATTCAATATTGAACTGTTTGAAGGTATATTTAGAACCTTTCTCATCTCAGTTAAATTATGGGCATGTGAAAGTGTAACTGGACATAGATCTATCCCACAATGACATTTTGTTTGAGAAAAACCCAACTTATGATTATATTATTGCGCAACTACACCCGTCTTCTGAGTTGCAAGAGCAAATAAGTGCTGTCTCGGCGATTTCCTTGTGGGAAGGAATGGTTGTAAACAACTTGGTGGTATTTCTAACCAAAGTTCACTATGTGGGGTAATGTTTGTTTACATAACATGACAATAAGATGCAATTTATAAAATATTTATGATTGGTATAAGAACAAAGTTTGTCGTATCATATAATATTCTTTCTGTTATATAAATGGTGGTTTTAACGAATGTAACTATTTTAACAGCAATACCCACTGGCAACACTTACCGTATCTTTAAAACTTATTTTGATGACAAATGTAAAAATCATAACGGCTCGTAATCACCATCAGTGTTTATTTTATAAACTGGGTGGTTTATATTATAAACGGGGTAGTTTTTTTTATAGTGGCTGAAGGCACAAAGTAACTTCGCTAGCCATTACGACAGTCGTTGATATGATTGACTCAATCTGTCCGATTTGTCAATAGACACTGTCTCATTACTAAATCGAGAATACTCAGCTGATAAAATCCTCAAATAGCGGCAGTGATTCAGATTCAATCTATCTTCGGAATGAGTGTTAAAGATATAATTGGGCTGATGGATAATTCACATCTCTTTATTTTTAAGAATGTGGATTTTGGTACACAAAACACAGCTCATAATTTAAATGAACCAAGCACACATGAGCTGTATGCTAATGGGATGAGCAATGGTTGTCAATCTATGATCGCGTTTAAATCCCCTTTGATTTGATAGTCCTGTACCATGTGATATCAATCCGGTCGTGAACCAGAGATAGCTGCGTGTTGATACTTGCCCCGTACAAACAACCTGGAATATATATATGAATCCAGTTGGTGAATATGAGCCCTGGAGTTTACATATTCAGTTTGTGAGTAATTTCAAATCTTGCATATCGAAGATAGCTTCTTAGTTTTCTGCCTAAAAGAGTGAATTTGTGTGAAAAGAATTTCAAATTAGTTGACCTTTATTCGTTATCGTTTTTAATGATCTTACAAGCGCATACAAAAAATTGGATTTTACATATTCAGTTTGGGAGTAATTTCCAATCTTGCATATCGAAGATAGCTTCTTAGTTTTCTGCCTAAAAGAGTGAATTTGTGTGAAAAGAATTTCAAATTAGTTGACATTTATTTGTTATCGTTTTTAATGATCTTACAAGCGCATAAAAAAAATTGGATTGTATTTGGTTGAGTTATCAGATTATTCTTGTGAAGAAAAATCCATATACCAATTATGAATGGAATCAGTTGATGTTTTCAAGTTATCTTGCTAATGGCCATGATATTTCTAAAAGTAGACAAAATAATAGCCATACATCAGGTCAAAAAAATGTGACAAACCTGGTTTTCAAACTTTCTCGAGATATTGTTGTGAAAGATACAAATATCTAATATGAATGGAATCAGTTTATTTTTGTTCAAGTTATCACAATAACAACCACAAACTTGCTATGAATAGAAACAATGGCCATAACTCTGGTAATAAAGTTGGGGTGGGGCCAATTTCACTGCAGCTGTCACACATAGTTATAAAGTCACATACCAAAAATTGTGAAAATCCATCATGAACAGATAAGATATAGAGGATTAGTGTTACAGCCTGGTAACCGTCCCTTGTTAAATCAAAAGTCGACTTTTGAAAAATAATTGAATAAAAAGGAGTAATTTTTCCATCCAAAAAACGATGCACCACTGCCAAACCACATAGCGTTAACTGTAGTAACATGTCATGTCCCAAAGCCTTAGCTTTCTCTTGTGCAGTTTGTGCTTTTCACACTTTTCTGGCCTCATAAATGGGGAAATTGACATTGCTTGACCTAATTCCTATTTTCCTACTTCAGGTGCTGATTTTGACCAACCAACTAACTGGATCGACATGGCTGGAAAATTATTGATCGTCGTATCATTACAGACCACAGACCAGGATTACAAGGACGTCTCACAGAATTTCCTTGCTTCTGTTGGAGCATCACGACCAAATACAACGATCGTCAAGGTAATTTCCATTTTTCCATTATTTTTAGTCCTTTCTTTATTAAATACCCATTGACATCGCTCCCTTTGCATAAAATACGAATAATCAATCAAAGAAAACCATTAAATGGTTTGAGTACACTGAGTTTTACAATGAAAATGCTTGCTCCGATGTTCCAAATTATAAGTCTCAATCGCACAAAAATTTTCCCAAAACATTTCTCACCATTAATTGGAAATCCTTCTGTGCTTGTGTTATGTTTGTCTGTGTATTGTCTGTTTATATTCACTGAAGCTACCTATTAAAGGATTATCACAAATGGCTTGTTGTCTAATCCCATTTTTCTTCTAAATTTGTACCTATTGTAAATTATATATTTGAATGTCCATAGATGGAAAATAAATACTGTTTAAACTAAATTTAATTTGATATTTGCCAGATTGAGAGAATACAGAATAAATCGCTATTCCAACAGTACAAAGCCAAGCGGTCACAGATTGAGAAGCAAAATAATGGATCTCACAATGAGAAACTGTTGTGGCATGGGACTGCTTCCGAAGCCATAGCAAGTATTAACAACTATGGATTCAACCGAAGCTACTGCGGAAAAAATGGTAAGTACCATCATATAGAGCATCTAACGAGATATGCGTTGCCTCCAATAAGAAGCAAAAGCATTGATTGGCAAGTGAAAAAGAACTTTTCCAACCCCGCTGCTCGGTCACCCTACTTGAATCTTATGTGAGAAGAAAAAGAGAAATATTCTTGGGCGGTCTTTGACATATATAGCTCATGACACATCATCAGTGACCTCGCTGCGACCTACCGATTGAGCTTAACATTCAAAAATGTACTTATGATATTTCTTACCTAAATAATAAAATTTTATAAGGGTCTCATAGAACCCCACTTTGTGAATAGATAGGAATAAACCATGTAGTTCAGTGTGTCAGTATCTTATTAGGGAATATGTATTTCTGTTGAATATGTTATTTTCAGTGCTATATTGACGAATATGTTCTGAAATTTTCCATGTAGGTATGCTTTGAGATACCTCTTACCAAATTAAGCGTACATAATTTTGGGGTTCGAACGAGCCATGTCTGTTTAACCCTTTCAGTGCCAGGGGGCCGATCTTATCAGCCTAATTTACAGTATGTAAAATCGGCCCTAAAACAAATTCAAAATATGTTTTTAGATTTTTTTTGGTATGCTTAAGCATGCTATAGCGAATTTAAAAACAAACTGGATAAAACCTTAGGGGCATGTTATAACTCAAAACTATCACCAAGTATTCATAGTAATAATTTTGATGCCCATGAAAAACGTAAGATTCCCTGGCACTAAACCTACAAAATAAGTCTGTTAAAGAATATAAGAAAAAATTATTAAAATTGTAAAAAAAATTGTAAAAAGTAAATAACAAAAGATGAAAAATTGTTAGGCCAATGCATTCTCTTATATATGCGAGGCGACCTATGGTCGACTCGCATATATAAGAGAATGCATTGGCACAGGGTATATGGGTTGACACAAAAATCGGACCTGGCACTCAAAGGGTTAAATAAATGTTCCTAAAACATGGATTCTGATTGATCGAGAATAGGTTTCCTTTCACCAGCAGTGCCTGCTGAAGGGTTAAAAAATTTTGAATGGAGTTCAGCAATTCATGTGCAGCAAGGAGTCACACATCTAGTAGTCTGCTCGTTCACTCTTTGTTTTCATGCTCGAATCCCTGAATATCCGTGAGAGCTTTCCGATGAATGGCAACAAGCCATATTTCCGACTAAATCCTGAAAAGTTACTTATAATTCTGCTGTGGTTAACGAGTCGATTATTTAGAGCATTATGTATCTCCTAATTTTAGTTGATCAACGAAGTGTATATATGGTTTATTTCAGCACTGATTATTTTCGAAAATAAATTTTACAGGAATCAGGTCTAGAAACAAAAATGTTTATGGATACATCACAAATTTAAGGAGCAAAACTGGTACAAGCTATATTATCCGTTTTATAAAAAGTGTATAGAACAAAAAAAATTAGGTTTTTTTATGGCTGTGGAGTCAGTCAACCTTTTATTTTTAGCTCACCTGAGACAAAGTTTCCGGTGGAGCTGTAGTCATCACTCCTCGTCTGTCGACTGTCTAGCCGTCCATCCATCCATCATGCCATCTAACCGTCTGTCGTACTGTCCATTTGGACATCCGTCCGTCAAGAATCGTCTTCTTCTCCAGTACCATAAGACTGAATGGGGTTCATATTTTGTGTGGATGTTCCCTGGGTGACGCACATTCAGATTTGTTAAAATGATGTCACACAGTCAAATATTTGCGAAGCCAGGGCCATAACTCTTTCCCACAATAGTAATTCTTAAAACAACTTCTTCTTAAGAACCATCAGGCCTATTTAACTTATATTAGGTATGGAGGGTCCTTGGGTGACTGGGGTTCAGATTTGTTCAAATGGGGTCACTGGGTCAAATAGGGGCCGAGTCAGGGACATAATTGTTTTTAGATTGTAATCCTTGCTCAATTAAAACAAAAGTTTTTATTTTTTATTTTAGAAATTTAACTCTTTTTTTTTTTAAACACACCACATTACATCTTCCTCCACCATCCTTCCATCTCTGTCCCTCCCATCCCGCACTATAGCCAGATCCCTGCCCTGCACATTAACATCAACAGCTGTAGTCTACAGGCTATTTGACTTTCCAATGTGTAGATATCACAACACACTGGCTTTACTCTGTACAGCTGACACTCTGGGGCACATTATAAAGTAATTAGTTATCTCAATTCCCAGCAGATAGTGGGTTGGAACTGCAGTTTAATCTAATGTGTTGACTGCTGTCTAAATAAAATACAGTTTGACAGTTTATTATTAGTATTAACTCCCATAGGGAGCCTCGCATATATACGAGAAATGCACTGGCTTACAAGGTCAAGGAAATAATATTAGGCCAATGTATTCCCTTATATATGTGAGGCTCCCTGTATATATAAGAGAATGCATTGGCACAGGATTTTTGCAAAATTTCAGGAAGCTCCAGTCATCGAAGGGTTAAACCCACATATCTTGTTTATTTGGTCTAATCTGTGTTTGGGGTCATTGAGTCAAATTGTCTGTCTTCCATAGGCTTCCATATGCTTTGTCCATTTGTTTCAGGGACCAGCCTAGAGGGCGACTTGGGAGACATCTCCCTAAAATGTACCACTTCTCCCTATTTGTGTCCTATGATTTACTGATTATAATGGTGTTCTTACTCAGTATAATGTTTTTATAAATGGGCTCTTGTGTTGCATCATACTTGTTTAATCATATAAGGGTGATGTGAGGGTGTAATAACGCTTGTACGCATGAGCTCCCGTGTACGTCACGAATAATGATATCATATGCTAAAAATAGATTTTCGGACAAACTTTGCCACGTGTTGGAAAACGCATGCATTTACTATATGTGTGAGATTTAGAGTGGGTCTATAAAACTAATTATAACTTTGTTATCTTTCACAGTTTTTACGTGAAATTTTCAACATATATCAGGGACATACATGTATACTTCTTCCAGAATGTTAAAAAACATTTTCAGTTGCTCATTGTATTTTTTTTTTTATGCGACAAAATAGTCAGGAAATTCATAAAACTGCGCTAACTACCAAATGTTTTGCGGTTTTAGAAAACGCCCCATAAAATAGTTCTTTTGGAATTGTTTACGCCCATTTTCTTTCAGAGAATATAGAGTAAACATAGTCCTCTCGGAATATCGAAATAATTATTGTGTGTTGGTATTAATTAACCCCCAGACAGCCGACACCACCGACATTAATTCGCACCTCGGACTTTGTCAGCGTGTGCGACGAAAATGAAACTTATCTGTTTAAATGTCCCATTTTCGTGTCGAATGGTGATATAAACCCCAATTCTCAGGTGCATGGATACATTAAGAGACTTATTCAGATGGAATTGGCTTAAATCCGTGGCACTCTAAACACGTATTTTGATAACACCAGCTGTTGCACGCGTGTCAACCGGCGATTTAAATTTTCAAATGGATTATTATATACCATATACGGATTAAAAAAAAACTCTTTATTAATTTCTTATCTGAGCTGTCATTAACAAACTCTTAATTTCTATTCGAAATGGTCTGTTTTTTTTTTTTTTTAATTTGTGACTGGATGCCTCACTCGAAACACGTTAATTTATATACTATATAAAACTGCATGATGTCGCTGAAAGTCTGGGACAATCAATATATATATAAGGCATATATATAGCTTTAGCCTGTATACGATAGACACCGGGTCATGCATTTCAATTCACCCCGCGCAATCCCAGATCTGCACCTGCAACGATTTGATGATAACATTAGCACCAAGATGTTCCCGAACCAGAGGCACGCATGGTGACATTTCTGAAAGTAACACATATATTCTCTTGAAGGAAAATTGTTAACGAATTATAACATATTTAGTAACTCGGAATGACAAAACGCTCTTTATTTGTTCCGTTTTAGAGTATCGACGGACCTTATTAAATCTTTTGAAAGGGATCCATTTTTCTTCAGGATTTTTTTTAACTCTGGTTGCGTATATTTTGTATCCTGTATGTACACGTTTTATACTGTTGCGACGTCAAATATATATATGAAACTCATTGGCGGTGATTATACGGACAATTTGTTACTATCATGGGCAAAACAACAAAAACATAAGTGGCTATGGAAATTAATATTGAATTTCAAATTACTCACGGTCGGAAATAAAGTCTGTCGCGTCGACCCTGCATGGTGGTATGGGGGGGATTTCAACATAAACCTAATTTAATCTCACCATAAAAACTGTCTGCTTTTACTAATTTAAATTTTTTGTTATGTGATTGATATTTACATATACCCATCAGAAGGCGCCATACTTATCCCCTTTATTGGGGGCACTAATTAGCCTGGAGTGACCATGCACACACGAGGAAGCTAGTTTGTGACAATGTCGTCACACGAACAATGGCTGACTGGCAGCATTATTCTCGGCTTAACGGCTTTATTACGGAATGTTATTCAACTACGAATGGTATACTTTACAATAGGAAGCATGGGAGGCATTTCTAAGTTGACAAATAAACCACGAAAATTTACACTCATGAAAATAAAGTCATTTACAGTAGTGTTATATAGGCCTACATCCTGATATAGTTATGAGCGCTGTCATGACACCACCCAGCTTGGATTATTCGTACATTTATTTTTGACAAACCACTGTATTTAATAATGTATAATGAACATGTATATTTTTATCTAATAAAATGTAATAAATCATCACTCATTCGGCACATCCACACATATTTGTACACTGAGTAGCACAGCATGTGGCAATGTTTGTCCGAAACTCCAGAGCCTCGCAATGGAATTAATTATTTTTAGAACACCTGGCCAATGCGTACAAACGCTATTGAACTTCAGCCATTGTTACTTCTCCCTAATAACACAACAGGGAGAGTGACATCTCCCAATTTGAAACATCTAGGCTGGTCCCTGATTTGTTTGATACCTATTAAATGAATACCCAAACAAATGATATGTTATTTTAAAATATTTCAGCAACTTTCCATGGACAGGGTGTATACTTTGCCCTAGATGCATCATATTCTGCTACAGACACCTACTCCCGACCAGATGCCAGTGGCTGCAAGCATATTTATTTATGCTCTGTAGCTGTCGGAGAATTCACTAAAAGTAACAGTGATTATCGAGTGCCACCAACAAAGTCTAGCCACATATTATATGACAGTGTTGTCGACAACCCCAATTCTCCAGGAATGTATATTATATTTAATGACACTCAAGCTTATCCAGACTATCATATAACATTCAAATAATTTCAATATTATATAACAAAAATGTGCTGTCTTGCAAATTATCTTCTATAACAGAACACAAGCATCTTGGTATGAAGAAACAGGGTTTCCATTGGAGGGCTAGTGGATTCCTTTTATGGTCTCTTCCCCCTGCCCAAATTTTCCCATCGGACACATAATATATCCCTTCGTGAACAATAGACACCTGCATCACCCGTGTATATATCTCTCACTAAATATTTTCTTTGGAAGCAAACACTGATCACTAGTGAGCCATTTTACGGAAAAATAATTCTCTTCAAGGATTTGTACACACATCGACACATATTGCCTTATTCTGAAAGATATCGAAGGTGACATCACTTTGCCCATTTTTCGGTAAATGACAAATGAATATAACGAATTATATGTTCTTTAAAAAAATTTCAGCAACTGTCTTAGGACTGGGTGTATACTTTGCCCGAGATGCATCATATTCTGCTACAAACACCTACTCCCGACCAGATGCCAGTGGTTGCAAGCATATTTATTTATGCTCTGTAGCTGTCGGAGAATTCACTAAAGGTAACAGTGATTATCGAGTTCCACCAACAAAGTCTAGCCACATATTATACGACAGTGTTGTCGACAACCCCAATTCTCCAGGAATGTATATTATATTTAATGACACTCAAGCTTATCCAGACTATCATATAACATTCAAATAATTTCAGTATTATATCAGTGAATGTGCTATCTCACATACTATCTTCTGTAACAGAACACAAGCATATGAAGAAACAGAATTTCCATTAGAGGGCCAGTGGATCCCATTTAGGGTCCCTCACCCACCACCTCCCCCCTCACCCAAATTCCCAACAGATAATATATCCCTGCATGATCAGCCTGCATCAGATGTGTATCACTCACTAAATAATATGAACAGGGAATGATAAACAAAGGTAATTTTATTTACAAGCTAACACTTACCACTAGTGAGCCATTTTACAGAAAAATAATTCTCTTCAAGGATATGTACACACATCGACAATTACTGCCTTGTTACATCGCTAAAAGTCATGTGTTTTATTCAGACTGCTTACATCATGACAACAACAGAATCAAATAACACTTGTTTCTATTCAGATTTGTACCGAACTGATTAGGCTATTTTTAGCCAGTGAAGGTTCTCAGTAATATTTCATGGTATAAAAATGTTCATGAATTAAGGGAAGAAGTACATAGAAATAAAGTGCACAGTTATAAGTTTTTTCTGCTATTGTTGATGGATGTACGACAAATTTTCAGTACTTTAATTTCACCCACAAATTTCAATTGACATTTTCGTCACAAAATTTATACCTACAATATCATTTTATGAATATGAAAACACCTTAATACATTACTTTTCAGTTTGTTAAAAATAAAAACACAATTTTGATTCCTTGACTTTATTTACTCATATTATAGGCTTAAATTACCGGATGAGCTATTAATAACAATTATTCACAGTTGATTGCATGGACGGACTCGATCAACATTTTCCCCCTAGCGCCTATAGGGGGTCCCATTCCCCAAACCCCTATTGGAAACCCTGAAAGAAAGAATGGAAGATAATTCATATGATAACACAATACAGTGTCCTCCCTAATTAAACAACAGACAATAAATTTGCATAAAATGCAGAACAGAGAAATAAATTTCCTCATATTTTGTTATCTATCACCACACTTAGCTTCTGAAGTTATCAAGATGGAATCACATATTGTTATAATTTTGAAACTTATAATGCTAAATGTTTTGATTTAGTAGTTTTCTTTATAGTCTTAACCCTTTCATGATGGGAGCTGCATTGGTGCAAGATTAAAGATTGTGTGCCAGTGCGTTCTCTTATATATGCAAATAAATATTATGTTAACCCTCCCAATTTTCAATTTATGTATACATAATACTGGGATAGAAAAGAGCCATGTCCGTTTAACAATTTCTTGACTGGAGCTGTGCTCGTGCAGCATTAAAACTCTTGTGCCACTGGATTCTCTTATATATAATACTAGCCGATGAGCCCGGACAACCAAATTTCAAGTCGATAGCTCTACCCAGCCCGACGTTGTCCGGGCTATTCAAAAACCAAATTTCAAGTCGATAGCTCTACCCGTTTCCGAGATCTGGTCTGCGCATGCGCGAAGCTGGCATCGCACGGGCTCGGCGACCCGATAAAATTCGTATCCGTGGCAAGATACATTCACATACCAAATTTCAAGTCGATAGCTCCACCCATTTCCGAGATCTCGTCTGGGCATGCGCGAAGCTGGCTTCGCACGGGCTCGGCGACCCGATAAAATTCGTATCCGGGGCAAGATACATTCACATACCAAATTTCAAGTCAATAGCTCCACCCGTTTCCGAGATCTCGTCTGCGCATGCGCGAAGCGGGCGCCGCACGGGCTCGCCAATACGACAATGACGACCGCCTGGTCAAACTACACACACGTACCAAGTTTCGTCCCGATCGGTCGAGAATCGTAGATTTGTATAAATGACATACAGACATACAGACAGACAGACAGAGGTCTTCAAAATATATAGGAGATTGTTAGGCCAATGCATTCTCTTATTTGCCCATGCAAGGCTCCCTATGGGAGACTCGCATATATAAGAGAATGCATTGGCACAGGGGTTTTCGTAAACTTTCAGGAAGCTCTAGTCATAGAAGGGTTAATAGAGGTGTTGTCTATTCCTTGAACAAAATTATTAATTGATAGCTTCTCCTTTTGTGTCAAATTGAGATTTCTCTTGCCAAATCTTTTGCCAAATGTGAATTATTTTTGCATTTTGCAAGTGGCAGTGAAAAACCTGGTAGCAGCTCATTTGCAGAATGAGGTCCCCAGAGGTTGAATTTAGCAGGCTAGCATAAACAAATTCACCCTCTGGGGACCTCCTCATTCTGCATGGCCTCATCTGCTACTGGAGACATAGACTCAGATTGAAGTTCCCAAATGGTGAATATTGTGATGTACACCCATTCGGAACCTCAATTATGCAATGTGTCGTTGGCCAATTTTGGGATATAGCACAACTGAAAAAGAAATAGAATCTGTGTGAAGATGTTTCTGCCTAAGCAGAATGAGGTCCCCAGAGGGTGAATTTGGTGATGCCAGCCCTCTATGCGGGATAGCATCACCAAATTCACCCTCTGGGGACCTCATTCTGCAAATGACAGACACACTAAGCTCAGGCTTGTGTAGCAGGAGTGTGATGCTTTTATGGATAACACAACTTCCATGAGCTTCCTGAAATTTTGAGAATACCCTGTGCCAGTGCATTCTCTTATATATGGCGAGTCTCCCATAGGAAGCCTCGCATATATAAGGGAATACATTGGCCTAACCATATTTACATTGATCTTGTAAGCCAGTGCATTCTCTTATGTATGTGAGGCTGCACTGGCATAGGATCTTTAATGCTGCACCAGCGCAGCTTTTGTCATGAAAGGATTAATACAACAGGCTTCTGTGTAAGTAAAGCAATACACTCACAATTTTGTTTTCCTACATATATATCTTCCTCTTGATATACAGCATTAAAAAATAAGTGCCTAAAATTAGGAAATATTCTTTTGCAACCATAATTGTGTTTTGTTGGGAAAATGTAGTTTCCCTAGTTTTATTTTATTTATGTTCTTCATCAGCATAATTCCTCTTTGCTTTACAAAGAATCTTGTGATGACCAAGGAACTTTGACTTAACCCTTTGTAACCATGTAACCACTTTGTAACGGCCATGTTGTATCTCCGTCAAATATATCTTGGACACTGAATGAACTAATGGTTATACATTTCTTGCTTGCAAGATCATAGAAGTCGTTTTAAAAAATCGGTACGGAGTACCTACAGTACGCGCACTGTCAAACCTAAACAACTTTACCTCTGGACCAATCGTGTGAGTCCTTTCGCTATAGAAGCGAATGACAAGTAAGATTTTGATCCTTTTATTTCTTCTACGTCGCAAGATAAGTCGCATCTTTCATCTGTTCATTTTTAATGAACGTTCTCTTTACGATATTGCGAACGAAACCGCGCAGTGTCCTAATTTCGTGCACTACGCACGTGTTTTCCAATTTTCGGAATTCGGTTTTACAATTGTTCAACAATCTTTTATTCTACAATACTGTCTTATTAATGACAGTGGTCCGTGTGTGGATAATTTCATTAACAAATATTTCAATTTTGTTTTGTTTACGAGAATCACTTCAAACAAATATCGTTTTTTGCATAAAACAATATTCAATAAACCGATGCTCTTTCGAGTCATTCGAGTTCTTGTAGGTTTTTTTTTTTAACACTGCACCGGATGCAATATTGTGTTGGTGTTTGGAGTTTGGTCCCTGACAAAATCCTATCCCAATGTATTGGAATTAATAATTTCCAATATTTGACATTACAATAATTTACAATAATTTTCCTCACGGATGCTAGATAAAATAGCCACAGTGTGGCTTACCTCTTCTCTCTACATTGAACATAAGGCTCAATGCTTTTACGATGAAAACTTCGTAATGTTATTTCCCTCCGACAGGTAGGGGTGCCACGATTAAGCGTATAATCGTTGAAATGTTGATACGGCCGATATTCGATGACCATTTTCGGCTGCGATTACTCTGAGTTCTTTATTTCGGATGTCGAAAAGTACCAGACATATTTGGATACCCTGTTTTACAGTTTAATATCCAACGGACAGGTTAACAATCGTTGATCGTGCAAAGATATTTGTAACGCATTGTGCTCATTACTAATTACCGGCTTTCCTTCCCACGAGACAGTAACGATTGCTCTCGCAATTTTCTATTCACGGGTATTCACCATTTGCACTTGTCCACCTGGTCACCATCAATATTAAAATATGTGAAGATATATTTAGCACATTTCCCATCTCCGTTAATTTATGGGCATGTGAAAGTGTCAGTAGACTTGGGTATATCACACAATGACCTTTGATTTGAGATAACCCCAACTTACAATTATATTACCGGTGCAATTACACCCTTCTAATCAACGAAACTGTATTTTTTGTCATGGGAAGGACAGTCTCGGTGGTTTCTGATACAAATTATGCACATGTGAATATTATGCACTACTTCCTCTGTCCTTGCTATTAGATAAGCTTCATCGATTCTAATCTAGTATTGACTATCGATTATCAAGTCCAATGATCGTGGCACCTCTGCTGACCTGGCACCTTCTCTTGCATCCTCCATTAACTTGGAGACTCCGCTGGAGTTGGTTGGTAGACATGCCTCCTCCCTCAGGGTCGCGGCGTCCATAGCCCCCGCAGAGAAGGGCAGCGATGGTGGTCCAAGTGCAGCTGCCCTTGGTCCTGCCGCCGGGTTCGCACCATCGCTGCACCAGCCGGCCACTTGCTACAGCTACCACATCAGTGGTCCGTTTAGCTCGCAAGCCCGGTGCCCTCGGCACATTGCCTGCGTACGCAGTTCAATGTGTCAACTGCCACTGCTTCCACTCCAGGGGATTTGACCGCACGGGTTCTGACCTGTCCTCCATTCGTCAACATCTTTTCCGGCATCCGTCCCTCCTGGTTTTGGGGTGGGTATGTATCCCTATTATTCACCTGTGTTCTTTCCTCCACCAGTGTGGCCTTGCTTTGTACAGTTTCTGGCATCTTTTGGGCTCCTAGGCCAGAACTTAGACTTAGTTTTCTTTCCGAGGCTCCGGAATTTTTTGCCTCATCAAACCAGGTGACCTGGTCGGGATACTTGCCCCTTTTCCCCCATCTCCTGGACGGAC
This sequence comes from Siphonodentalium dalli, assembly GCA_032622095.1. Classification (NCBI taxonomy): domain Eukaryota; kingdom Metazoa; phylum Mollusca; class Scaphopoda; order Gadilida; family Siphonodentaliidae; genus Siphonodentalium; species Siphonodentalium dalli. Next base: position 196,801,906 of record CP136062.1, read on the forward strand.
GGCGCTGTTCAGAGACGAGGACGTGCTGTCGCAACATCTCCTGGATTTGGCAGCGTTTGATGCGTGTCCGAGTTCGCCATGCCCATCCGAGAGTGCCTTCCCTGAGGGTCATTTCGGATGGATCAGTCCTTCGCACAATTTTGCATGCATTACCAGCACTATACTAACAGCACAGAAAAAGGAAGAACAAACATGGCCATTCTCTTGCTTCATCCATTCACATGGAGCCTCCGCTGGAGTCGGTTGCGGGACATGCCTCCTCCTTATTGGTCGCGGCCTCCTGAGCCATCCGCAGAGAAGTACGCCTGTCTTCCACAACCGAAGGACTGGATGGGGCCCACATATCAAGAACGAAAACCAACGTGTGACGATTTTCCTCTGCCAACTCGATACAGCCTGCTCAGGGTCTGTTAGTGGTCATGCCTCCTCTATTTGTAGTCGCGGCTTCCACAACCTTCGCAGAGACGGTCAACAATGGATTTTCCTCTGCCAACTCGGTACAGTCTGCGCTGCAGGCTCGGAGTCTGTTGGTGGTCATGCCTCCTCTATTTGTAGTCGCTGCTTCCACAACCTTCTCAGAGATGGGCAACAATGAATTTTCCTCCGTCAACTCGGTACAGCCTGCGCTGCAGGCTCGGAATCTGTTGGTGGTCATGCCTCCTCTATTTGTCGCGGCTTCCACAACCTTCGCTGCGACGAGCAGCGATGGAGGTTCTGCAGCATCTACCGCTGGTTCTGTCTCAGTCCATCCAGGTTCATGCTGTCACGGCACATAGCGGTTTTTCCGAACCCTTTCTTGCCTTGGCTACCTCATTGTGCCTAATCGCCGACAAGTGGCATTCATTCGACTGACTGTTTTGTACACTATTACCTTCGTTTATTGTACTTTGAGGTTTCCTCTGTCAGTCTGCTTTCTGCCATATCGCATTGCTCTGGCTATGTGCCGCATTCAGGAACTGCTCCTGAATAAGTTTCTTTTGCCTCCATTCTCACCTCCGTTCTTATCCCGTCGGGGTATTCCAGGTGTTGTTGACACCTGTCTTTATAGTTTTGGGCCTTCTAATCTGTTAGATTTTTATTCAACAATTAGGCCTCTTTTATGAGACAAACCTAGACGTATTATGAACTTGATCGTGTGTGTGAACCTGATAAGTTAGTATGCGGGTGCTATATCTCACAGGGGACTTTGGCGCTCTACTCACTTAGCCGATCATATCATGAATATCGACCGTTCAGCTCCATAGACACTATCGTCTGAACTACGCTCATTTTCAATTTTACTTCTAGATTTGGGATGTATCTTTCAGTGAACACCTAACACCATAGGATTTCATCATATAGCGTATCAGCATTTCATTGGTGTCTAGGCGTCATGCATGTAGTACATTTTGTTATCGTATTTGTCACAGCACCGACTTTGAACCAAGAATATTTTCCTATTCAATGTTATCACTCGGGCCAAGTGTTTACATCACTTGGCAGGCGTGATTCTAATTCTAATCAGATTTAGCGATCTCCGATTCTCACCTTTGCGACATTTCACAATTATTGCCGCATGCCCATCGGTGCTTGATCATGCCAGTTGGCGGGTTATCACAGTTTTTGTAATTTTCTGCTAACCTACGGTATGGGTTCCCTATACCACCACCTGACGAACGATATTAAACTCAGTTCCACATTTATTTTGAAACCATGCAGGCCGGTTCATTGCATCACCGATTGGCCGTATGATCAGACAGTGTTCCATTAGCGGTATTAGTTCCTCTCCTTGGTTGACCGTACACTTCAATTTCCAGTTACTTGGCTTGGTGTACCAGAGGCAGGCAATCTTTCCATCTTGGTCCCCTCCCTTATGTGTATGTTTTTTTCTTTCCATGGACATGATTTCCAGTGCTCAACTCAGTCATGTTTTCCTGGTGTATCCCTGGTCCCCCCCCATTGGTCTGGGCCCAACGGTTTCTCATATCTCCCCTGGGTCTCTCGGTCGGGCTCCAAATAGGTTCCTTTATCATATTAGGAACATGAACGAATGAGTTATCTCCCTGGCCTATGACCAATGTTTGTCCTGGACACCTTCACCCTGTGATCATTAGGGCACATGAGGTACGTGTTGTTTCCTTTTAGGAGGCTCAGTTGTTTTGGGTTTATCTGAGCTACTGCATATGGGACACAATGATCTATTTTTTGGCACATGTCTACCAAGAAATTTTTTTGGTACAGGATGCAGGTCTTTTCTGCTTCAGCAGGCGGGTTTCATGGACATAGTCGGATTATCTGCCTCGTGGCCTCCTCCTCTTCAAGAATTCTAATTATAACCATTAGTTCATTCAGTGTCCAAGATATATTTGACGGAGATATAATATTTTTTTACCCAAAATATGTATCTCCTATAATAAATATCTTGGACACTGAACACAGAGGGCCCTCCCAGTTGGGATCAACATTCCCGCCCCGCGCACTCGGTCAAACGCATCAAACACACAGGAGGAAGAAATTTTTTTAAAAGGATCGAAATCTTACTTGTCATTCGCTTCTATAGCGAAAGGACTCACACGATTGGTCCAGAGGTAAAGTTGTTTAGGTTTGACAGTGCGCGTACTGTAGGTACTCCGTACCGATTTTTAAAACGACTTCTATGATCTTGCAAGCAAGAAATATATAACCATTAGTTCATTCAGTGTCCAAGATATTTATTATAGGAGATACATATTTTGGGTAAAAAAATATTATTTCCAGACCAAAATGCTGAGGAGTTTCAATAATAAATGGCTGATCTGTAAATTGAAGCTAGTGAATGTCACCTACTGGTAACTTTTGAGAGGTCTAATCTACGAGTTTGAAAATGCAAAGGTAGTTGCTTTATATAACTGCACTCGGAATGTCGCTGTGCCTAGATAATCATGAGAAAATTGCCAGAATAACAAAGTTCAGTTTATTGGCAAAAACTTGGTAATGATAGGTTTAAATAAAGGTACAGCCTCAGACCCCCCCCCCCCCCCCCCCCCCGGTAAAGTGGTCCTGCTAATGTTCTATGATGCTGGTTAGTTTTGCTTAATTGCTACGATGCTGGTGGGCCAAAATGGTGCTGTTAAGAAAATATAAAATGGTTTATATACACATAACTGCTTTCCCTGATTCATTCGGATTAGCCAAACACCACGAAAATGTCAACTTAAGATAAAATGACGGTACTTTTTCTCAACAGCATTAGTTTGCCCTACCGGCATCATAGCAATTATGGCAGGACCCACCAGCATCATATCAAATTAGCAGGACCACTTAACCAGCAGTGAGCCATGATTTATCTTCTGCCATGGAAATCATTGAACCAACCTTGAAATTTATTTACCATGGTTTTTGGGGTTTAGAATGATGTGTGTGTTGGTCGGTCACCACAGGTACGAGGTCTGGAATGGAGTATAATTGTGACTGTTATATTCATATCAGTCTCTTTTTTTTTAAAACGACGATAATATTATCTGATTTACATCTCTAGAAATCCGTATGCCAATTCCTTTTCTGTATTGATGCGATCTCCTTCATTACATAGGTCCTGTCTCAACACTGGGCTCTATTGCATTGGTTGTGATATAACAGCTCATTGCAAGTTGGAATCCAGTTTTTTATAAAAGCCGATGACAATTACAAACACAGCTTCACGATTGCTTATGTTTAAACTGCCAGATTTGATTGGTTATATTTAAACTGCCAGATTGGAGGTCAACGATGTGTTGACAATTATCCATTGCATAGTGAAACATGACAAATTTTATAATTCAGAATACAGGCGATAATATTCATAATTCATTATACTCATCTCGATCTAGGAGACATCATCTTCAAATTTTTATCAGACAACGATATTTATTGCTTATCGTTTGTTCACTCCATATTTGGAAACAATTTATCACATCATCTTGGGAAGGTACATGTCATCCTATAAATAGGATCCAGCCTGATTATCGCGTGTCTGTCATTTGCAGAATGAGGTCCCCAGAGGGTGAATTTAGTGACACTATCCCACAGTGGGCTAGCATCACTATTCATTCTGCTTAGGCCTCATCTTCTCTGGAAAGTTTTTCTATTATCAAACTTTTATAGAAACTCCTTCACATAGATTCTATTTCTTTTTTAGTTTAGTTTCTCTATATGCCCAAATTGGCAGACGACACATTCCATAATCGAGGTTCCCAACGGGTATACAACTATACATCACAATATTCATCATTTGGGAATTTAAATATGAGTCTATGTCTCCATGTGGGATAGCGTCACTAAATTCACCCTCTGGGGACCTCATTATGCAAATGACAGGCACACTAAACTCAGGCTTGAATAGGATCTGGATTGGAATTCTAGAGAAGTAAATCTGATAAGATTATTGTCAGCTTATAAAGAGACTGTGTTCATATATATGTATACATACATTTAAAAGGCCATTAAAATAAATACTTATGTTCCAAGGCAATTTTATATGGAAAATTTTATGATTGAGGGAGCCGCTTTATTTTTTTCCAAGCAGCTCCATTAAAACCATTTATCCAGTGTGTATAACCAATATATATTAAAGCCACATGGCGATTTGCGCTCCAAAATACACCTAATAATATTTCCCCCGAGATAAAAAAGGGAGAAAATCCAGATATACCTTTCTAAGAGGATTATATGTCAAAGAAAGATACATTAAAGTCATAAAAAAAATGTCAAACAGAAAAGTCAGACCCTGAACAAACAGTGACATTTGTATTCATTGAGAAGTGGAATCGGAATAATGTGCGACTGTCTCGTAAATGTATATTGCGTGAACTTAACATGAAACTATTTTAATACATCACATACTACTTTCTCTTTGTTTTAATTATCAAATTTAGGTAGTACCATAAACGTATCAAAGCAAAGACAGCTCTAGAGTTTCTTCCCATCGTCTGCAGGTGCAACTTTTACGCGACCGCTGATCTCAAATTTATCGAAATATATAAGAAACAAAACAAGTATTTTCAGCATTATATCAAAAATTTGTTCGGAAATCTTTTGAGTAGGTATGTTTTGAGATACCTCTTACTAAATTGTGTGTACATTATTCTGAGGTTTGAATGAGCCATGTTCATTTAAAAAGAAATAACTCTCAATATATTTCATTGTGGAAAATAAAAGATTTACTTTTAAGCTCTTGGAAATCCTGAATCCTGTGTGAATTTGTACACAATATAGTTGATGAGGGAGGTGCCTGAGAACTTAGTATTTTTATTTATTTGGCCTTAGATATAATTATTCTTGCTTTGAAATAATAGTTAATATGCATTGGTGACTCCTGTACACTCTTTTCGGGGCTTGATCAAAATTCTATGTCATCGGAAAGATCATTCAGATTATATGCTGTATGTGTGTCAATAGTTAATTTTACGATAAAGAACAATTTTGCTACTTGATCTATATTTTTTTATCATGAAGAAAGTTTCATCTGTGATATCCTGATTGGTTATAACATTGATAATAAAAAGTTGTCTTGTCCTCTTGAAAATGTTATCAGTTGCCTTTTCATCAGGCTGATTAAGGCCCTTAGGCCAAAATCTTCTTACAGAGTGCTGTTATTATATCATATGATAACTATATAGATAGATGGTTGATACGGGTGTATGGGAGTCATTCATTAGAGGTCTCGCAAAATTGCAGTTTTCATCAGTGATGGTGATTGTGGGTAAATAACAGAAGCTCAGTGTCAAAAATGCCTTGCAACTCAGCATTTTTTCGCAAATTCAAAATCTGACATTGAATGGTGAGGCAGATGTCAATATATTTTGGCTAGCTGCTGGTGCATAGTGCCTTCAAAGTTGGATGCAAGTTTGTTCCTATAAGGCACCAGAATTCTCTAGTTGTATAAACTGTCGGCCTAATAATGTATATACATTCCAATTAAGTTTTAGTAATAAACTCTTTAAATATGGATGCAGCATTAAAGACCCTGTGCCAATACATTCTCTTGTATTTGCGAGGCGCCCTATGGGCTACTCATATATATAAGAGAATGCATTGGCACAGGGTTTTTGCAAAAAAAATCAGGAAGATTCAGTCATCAATGGGTTAATTAAAATGTAAGTGTAGGTCTTTGTGCAACGTTACATTCAGTCAGTTCACACGCGTGTCCTGCCCCACAACGATTTGAAAAGCGACCTGAATAATAGTTTTAATTGGAGACTTATTGGATGATTATGTACTGCTTTGACCCTTTCATGATATGAGCTGTGCTGGTGCAGCATTAAAGACCATCTGCCAGTGAATTCTCTAATATATGTGAGTCTCCCATAGGGAGCCTTGCATATTATAAGATAATGAACTGGCTGACAAGATCAAGATAAATATTGTTAGGCTAATGCATTCTCCTATATATGCGAGGCACCCTATGGGGGACTCACATATATAAGAAAATGCATTGGCACAGGGTTTTCGCCAAAAAGTAAGGAAGCATGTGCAGTTATATAGCATTTAACCACACTGTTCTGGCAACACCTGTGATTTTGCAAAACCTCTCTATTTTGTATGATTCCCTTATGTTTTCAAAATCTAATCAGCTATTTGTTCATGTTCAGATGCCGGCAATGTTATTTTGAAAACAGTAGTGACTAATTTGTTTGATGCAGCTGAAGAAACCTTTTTTCTCTGAGAATATGTATGTGCTGATTTGCATTGTTTATGGAATAATCATTATTTTCTGATTTCATTATACTGTATAAATGGGGCCTAATCACATAAAAATCTAGTGTTATATATGGACAGAACCACGCAGGAGTGTGAATGTTATTGCTCGAGTTTGTTGTGGTGAAATGTTACAAGAGCCACCAGGATCAAGTTGTAATTTGCAGCATAACAAACAAGTGTAATAAAGTTCACCCCTTCACACGCTTGTGGAGTTTATTATACACGAGCTGTCAATATTCTTTACTATCAAATAATTTTTTTTGTATGGTTTCGTGCTAATTGGTCATCTACTTGACACAACATAATGTATTTTGGTGAAATTACCACAAAGACTGAAGTAGCGTAAACCACCAACAGATAGCAATAGGTGTGTGATAAAAGTTTGCGATATAAAGCACCAATGTTTATGCTGTGTAATCATGAGAAAATAAAAAAAAATGCATTTTGAAATTAGAAATATTGAATATTGGGAACTAAATGACACCACATAACGCTGTGACAAATATTCCTGTGGTAAATGTCCACTTCTGTCTTGGCTTCTTGACTAAATAATGTACAAATCCAGTTTAACTCAATGGCATTAAATATATCACCAGGACAATTTGGTTTTGACATTCCTATACAATGTACTACCATGCTAAAAATTAATTAATTTGAGCAGACTTTATAACACAACACCTCTATCATTGCTGATTTCAAACAAAATATAAATTATGCAGTTTATAGACTGTTCTCTCAAAAAAGTTTAGACCATTCCAGGCAAAGAACACCAATCACCTAAAGACAATGGTAGAGGGGGGGGAGAGTTAAAATTATTAACAGCTGGAAATTTCATAACTGATACATTAGTTTGAAACTCCGTAAAGGTAGATAATTTGTCTCATAGTTTTTACAGCCAGTAATTGGTGGTTAATTTGTTCAGAACAATAGTCATATATTTTACAATGTTTGGTTGAAGTTCTGAAATGCTTGTGGAGATATTCCAACCTTAGCAGGTGTCAGTTTGAAAATTTCCAATAGCTGGAAAGCTTGAGGTACCAGAAATGTTCAGAAGGAAACCACCCCTCCAGCTGAGACCCTCTGGTCACATCCCTGAGTGGAGGTTGACAGTTGTTGATTTAGATTTCCTGATTAATAAAAGTTCTCCTTTATTTTCTTCAGCTGCCTCAGATCTTTGCTTTATATTATTATATCCAATGTATAATCATTATATTACTTTCCTAACTAAATAAAACTGCTCAGTACTTAAAATTATGTGCCATGTTTTTAGAGTGTTTGTAGTGTCATTAGCATTGTTGTATAATTGTTGAAAAGTATATTTTATTTTATTATCATGTTTGAATAGCTTGCAGACAATTATATTCCAAAAGTTTTTATCTAATTTTGTTCAAAGCACAAATGCTAAATCTCCCATGGAATATAATTGGTCATATGCTAGTGGCTATAACATTACTGTGCATGGGCCTTCATTCCTTTGCAAAATCCATCATTTTTATTTTCAACTGGAGGCCATTCTGACCCTGTATACTGACCACATATCTCTCCAGGGTTTGAGTCAGAATTCGCAGCCTGTGTTCAGATTTATACGAATTTAAGGCCTAGACATGTTTTGCCTAAAATTCCTGATATTTCAAAATGGATTTTCTCTAAATCTGCATGGAATGATATAAAATGATTTATTAGCTCATTCCATAGTTTTCGGCCATAGGTCTTCGTCAATGGAAAACGATTAACACAGTAAAGTCTACATGTTGCTCTGACATCAACTCATTCGTAAATGCCAGATGATGCTTGTTTACCCGACGTCATGCACATTAGTGACCGATTTCATTTCGCGCCAATGTTGTTGATATTAGTGTTAAATCCAACACTGTAGCACATTCCTAGCCGGCATTTGCAACCATTCTCTTTTATAAATCTGAATTAGCGACTGCCACTAGCATACTCCAACACAGCTACCTCCATATCCAGAAGTGAATGTCCATTTGTATTGAAATGGTCATACACCGGCTTATCTGGGTGCATCCGAACGTCTCGCATATGTTCTGTAACTCTATCTTTCAGTTGCCGTGATGTTTCTCCCACATACACCGTACACGAACATTTGTCACAAATTAGGGCATATACGACGTTCCTACAATCACATTTAGCATTATGTGCCACTTTGTACTCATTAAAAATAAAGTCCGTCGATTTGATGGGATCCGTGATTATTATCTTGCACACTTCACATTCATCTGCGCACAGGTTATTTGGAGTACGGACGGCTTTTAGCTGTCTTCCTGTGTACCAATATATCGCCCAAGTTGTTGACTCTCCGATATGATATTAAAGGGGGAGAATCAAAGACTTTCTTCATCCTAGCCGATTCGTGTAATGCTCCCATATACTTCGTTATAATTGGCCCGTCTGATGGTCCTTTTGAGAATGTTGTTACTAAGGAACGTCCATTATTCATCTGGCATTTTCGAATGAGTTGATGTCAGAGCAACATGTAGACTTTACTGTGTTAATCGTTTTCCACTTACAAAGGCCTATGGCCGAAAGCTATGGTATGAGCTAATAAATAATTTTATATCAATGACGATTGGTCCCTTTATCTGGACTGTACATATACTGCCTGGAATGGTTTCTTTGAAATTTGGTGCACATGAATAAAATTACACAGAATTTAAGGAACATCAATAATTTGGAAACAATTAGCCCACTTTCTATACTCTGACATGATAAATCACAATTGTGATATGAGAAATCACAACATTCACAATTGTGATAGATCAAGAAAAAATTGGAATTGAAAATGTCTTGCCTGGATTTATGCAAAACACGTGTCTTGGCATTTATAATGTAGATTTACAGAAGTGGAGCGATGGAATTGTTAACCGATCTTTGTGACCAATCAAGATCTTCCATAGTATGGTGGGAAGCTCCACTTTGTGCATGTATTACGATAAATTGATCAATTATATAATCGATCACATGCAATTGTCCTTCCGTCCATGCATATATCTGTCACTGGTTGTTTGATCTCGTCCTTTGTTTATTAAATTTGGTATGAATGTTCGCCATCCAGAGTGCTTTCAAAAGAGTGCTCAATAATGTTAACATTTTCAGTTATATTTCGGTGTAAGTATGTTTTCTCCATCTGCTGGAGTATCTCAGCCATGGGTGTCTCAATTCAATTTGGTATGGGTGTTCAACAGCACAAAGGTTTCAATGAAGTGTTATGTTTTTAGAGTTATTCTCCTTTGTTTAAAATAGGTGCTAGTTTGGCACCGTATTAAGGGTATGCTAGCCAGCACCTTTGGTGCAACCTCTTTTGCACGATTTCTACATATTAATTGCATGACTTGTTATTTGCCTGTATAACTGTTATATCTTTTCTCAAATTAGTGCTATTTTTCTCATATTTGTGTTCGTTGTATTCTGAGGCAGTAGATGCATTTCGCATAATGAACTACAGACATCACTAGAATTTGTTTTCTTTCAGTTGTCCATATCCATACTTACAATTACAGTTTTGGGTTTTCAACAAAATTCAAATATACATCATATAATAATAAGTTTGATATTGTTTTTCTGGTCATCCATGCGGGAGTCGACTGTCTTTATAAACTCTTAGTAGCAATAAAATATTTTGTCTTCTTAAAGGTTCATAATCCGATTAGGTGGTCCTCGTATCATCAGATTCCAACAGCAACATTTCTTCAAGGCACTTTAGTTATCAGATTCGAATAATGCTAACCATTGTGAACTATGGTATAAAATTTCCCAAAACGTGTTATTTATCAACATTTTGTTCCAAGAGATTTGGCCGGTTTGTCAAATATCTTAACACCCAAAGCCACTTGATTTAGAGTTATCCATCTTCATCCGAGACCATTGGCTTCACAAATATTTGCCAGGCTGCCAAAAATTACATATATCGGGGAAATAAGAAATTTCAAAAACTTTCATGTGTGGGTTCGACTCAAATCAAATATTGTTTACCCCCAAAGAAATAGTAATATTTGTACATTTATTCAGATTATGTACCTTTAAAATGAGAGAATCTTGTGAAACAAAGCATTAAAGGTACTTAATCCGATTAAGCACCCCTAAATTACTATTTCTTTGGCTTCGGGGATAAAAAAAAATTGATTCGAGTCGAGGAACCTACCTATCAACGCTCAGTGATCAGATATCAATGTTTGAAGTTTTGTTATTTCTATTGTTTCTGGCTCAGACACACGCCATCAAAAGGATGGTCTGTCAAAATTGAATTATTAATACACTTGATTTTAGAGTTATCCATCTTCTTCTGTTTGAATAAGTGTTTCTGTGGAAATTATTAGTACATATCTCGAGAAAATTACAAACTTAGGGGCAATTATTAGTACACATCTCGAGAAAATTACAAACTTCAAAAATCAATATCTAATAACTCTGAGCTTTGGTGGATGGGTTCCTCGACTCAAATCAAATATTTTGTACCCCTGAAGCCAAAGAAATAGTAATTTAGGGGTGCTTAATCGGATTGAGTACCTTTAAGGTCATAATAATTATGTTATCAGGTCATATCGTAAGTACAAAATATTCAAGACCAACAGAACCATATTATCTTACTGCGAGTGGAAATAGTTTTGAACAGTATTTTCTCACAAACGGACTTGTAGTCATCAAATTTGCCAAAACATGTTTGGTCCAGCAGTGGTAGTTCATTATGCGAAAGTTGTCTTTTGTGGGACAATCACCCAAGATTGTTATTCAGATGCAAAGTATGCTTTTCACATTGTTGCTTATTTCGGTAAATAATAGGAATGTTAATTTGTTACCAGTACCATTTGATGTAAGTGCTAATGACCCCAATATTTAGCAAATAAAACTTTAATGAGCATTATATAAACTTGATCCGAACCAGACCTGTTAAGTTTTGAAAATGTCAATCTGGGATATTTATGCCCAAATATGTTCATGTTCCAAAAATAATTTTTATGATGAATATTATATAGTTTTTAGCTCAACTTTACTTTGTAAAGTTTGAGCTATTGCCATGACTTTGTCGTCCGTGTGTGCGTGATTCGTCAACAATACAGGTTACAGGTCGTACCTTTGGTCGGATCATTATGAAATTTGTCATAGCTGTTGACATCAACATTTAGACCGGAACGATTCATTTTGGGGTCCTTCGGAAAAAAACATGGCCTCCAGCAGCCATCTTGGATTTCAAAATTCAATCCATTAGCACGGGCTACAGGTCTTACTGTTCGTCTGATCATCGTGGATGATAATATTGACATGTAGATGGGAACGAGTAATTTTGGGGTCATTCGGCCAAAAAACATGGCCGCCGGCAGCCATCTTAGATTTTACTCTTTTGCATGACTAAATCCTTTAGCACGGGCTACAGGTCGTAACTTTGGTCAGATCATGAAATTTGTCATGGTTGTTAACAATGACATGTAGATGGGAAACGAGTCATTTTGGTGTCATTCGGACAAAAAATATGGCCGCCAGCAACTATCTTGGAATTTACTCTTTGTATGACTAAATCCTTTAGCATGGGCTACAGGTCGTACCTTTAGTCTGATCATCATAACATTTGGCATGGCTGTTGAAATTGGAATGTAGATGGGGACGAGTCATTTTGCGGCCATCTTGGATTTCAAATTCAACCCATTAGCATGGGCTACAGGTCGTACTGTTCATCATGAAATTTGTCATGGATGTTAATATTGACATGTAGATTGGAACGAGTAATTTTGGGGTCATTCATCCAAAAAACATGGCCACCGGCAGCTATCTTGGATTTTACTCTTTGCATGACTAAATCCTTTGGCACAGGCTACAGGTCGTACCTTTGGTTGGATCATCATAAAATTTGTCATTGGATGTTAACAGTGTCATGTAGATGGGAACGAGTCATTTTGGGGTCACTCGGACAAAAAACATGGCCGCCAGCAGCCATCTTGGATTTTACTCTTTGTGTGACAATCCTTTAGCACGGGCTACAGATCATATCTTTAGACTGATCAACATGAAATTTGTCATGGTTGTTGAAATTGGAATGTAAATGAGGGCTCCAGGTCATACCTTTGGTCGGATCATTATGAAATTTGTCATGACTTTTGACATTGACATGTAGATGGGAACGAGTTATATTGGGGTTATTCGGCAATAAAACATGGCTGCCAGTGGCCATCTTGGATTTTACTCTTTGCATGACTAAAGCTATCAAATGGTTTTGAATTTTATTGGAAAACATAGCCGCCAGCAACCATCTTAGATTTTACTTACTGGTATATATATATATCTCTTCATGTTGATAAACTAGTATTAGAGATTCAACTTTCCACATTCCTAAACGCTCCATTGACTCACACATTAAAATTATTCCCTTTCCAAGTTGCGCTACAGTGTCATTGGCACTTTCATTTTTAGTTTCTATTTGTGTTTATTTTATAAATATATACAGTAATGCCCTAAGTAATCGACTCCTTAAACACAGGAGAATTATGGGTAACTTTTCAGGATTTAGTCGGAAATATGGCTTGTTGCCATTCATCGGAAAGGTCTCCCTGAGAGCTTTCCGATGAATGGCAACAAGCCATATTTCCGACTAAATCCTGAAAAGTTACCCATAATTCTGCTGTGGTTAAAGGAGTCGATTAATTAGGGCATTACTGTACCCGGTAGACCTAAATAAAATGATTGTCCTGTTGGTAGTTGTAATAGAGCTGCTGTGAGTGGGCGATACCACCATTTATTGAAGAGAAAGAAGCAGACACTTCGTATAAACTATGTAAAAATTCTCAGAATTCCACCGGATACAGCCAGATAAGCACGAAACCGAAAGTGGACACATTCCGGTCGTAATGCATACCAGTGTGACTAATCCGTTACTAAGAAATTTGCATCAATGGGGCCTTACAATACAGCTGCAAACTTGTGATTAGACATATTGTATACTGTAACAACACACCTTTATAGGTGTGGCTTCACCAGAGTGTGAAAATCAATTAATATAAGTCTTCAGAGGGAACATCAAAGTTACCGATGGTACATTCTGTGAATGTCATCAATGTGTGGGTATTTATGGTACAGAAATAAGGAAGTCACTGTCATTTGGGGAATTCCCGCAAATGCACGAATTTAACACGTTCACTGCCACTACGAGTTAACTCGTAGTAAACGGTTTCATGGGGACTGCTACTATGAGTTAACTCGTATTAATGTTCATACCACATAACTAATAACACAAACCGTAAGCAATGCTGGTGTATGCGCCAATACATGCCCAACGATCCCATTGATCGATTTTATATGTATAATTACGATGGCTTGAGATACAACTATTCCCACAGCCCGAACAAGGGGTGGGGTCCAGATAGAAATCTTGGTAGGATACTTCAATTGACCAGGACCTCTTCTGTACGTCACTGAACCATGATATACATGTGCAACTAGACCATTCCCGGACACATTGTGTATATACACAATTTTTGTCGATCAAATCCGGGTCAAATGAAAGATGAAACGTGTTATAAAGCTCCTACGAGATAACTCGTAGTCGGCACCTGGGATGAAACTCACCAGTGGTCATCGCTGGTGCCAGCTACGAGATATCTCGTAGGTAAATACATATGTTTTTTGACGTTTTATTCGAAGTAGCCTGTACCCATTATCATATCTAAATTCATTTACCATGTCTTACATACAATATGCTTGTAAATGTATAGCACTCTTCGTCATCTAGAGACACTGACAACGTAATTGTATATACCTACGAGATAACTCATAGATGGCATCAGGGATGAAACACTAATAAATTCCGTCCCAGGTGACGACTATGAGTTATCTCGTAGTAGTCTTATAACATGTTTCAGCATCATATGACCCGATATTGGTCGAACCATTACCCATACATATGTAAAATATCATCTACTATCGGCAAAACATCAAATCCCATGTTGGCATACGGGATGAAATTACCCATTGGTTTTCGGCAGTGAACGTGTTAAAAAATAAAAAAAACTTCGTTTTGGGATTTTCAAATTATATGCGGGGTTTTGATGAATCCGAGAGAAATCGGGGGGGTGTTTGCGGAGGCAATCCAGGAGTCTCACGGACAATCTGTGAAACTTAACAGCTCTGATCCGAACATACCTATTTCCGGATTAAAATTTCCTGCTCATACACAACCATTTCATCTGTAAACTCAGTAAAAATGAAAGTGTCAATGACACTGTAGCTCAACTTGGAGAGGGGATAATTTCAAGTTTTCCAGTCAATGGAGCGATGAGTAAAGCGAAAAGTTGAAATGTCTAAGTAATACTGGATGTCAACACGAGATATATTATAAATTGAAATCCAGGATGGCCACCATGTTTTTCAACAAAATTCAGAAGAATTTTATGGCTCCATTCTAGTGGTCACCCCTAAGTTCTATATGAAGTCTGGTGATGATCAGATATCGGATGTCATCTGTAGAGAGTGCTAAAAGATTCAGTCATGTAAAGAGTAAAATCCAAGATTTTTCAATGAAATTCATGGCAAATGGATTAATCACATGAAAATAAAGTGTGGTTGGAATCAGGGTCCGGGTCCCATAAATTTTGAGTTATGGCCCCTTTCAACTGGAAATTTGTCAATTATTTTGGTTTCTGGATGGCAGCTATAGCTATAATAACTATCATTCTTGGATTCCAACATTAAATAAAAGGTCGGCCGACCGACCACAATGTCCCCCGACAACATGGCAAGTCGATGCAGCTTTGTTAAAGAAATAACAAAAAATGTTGAAATGTTCTAAGTAGAAAGGGTTAATAATTCCATAAAAAAAATAATTTTTTAATCAAAAACTGTAGGAGGAGTTTATTACACCAAATTTTAAAGTCGAAAGGCCCATAACTCTGGGAAAAATCATTGGATCAAACTCAAATTCGAACTTGACCTGTATTTTCACTATTTTGATATGAATGACCCACAAAAAAACATAATTTCCAATTAAACAATCCAAACTTGAGTTATCATCCGGAAACCAAAGAAAAAACAAGAAAATTGAATTTTTTTAAGTCGAAAAAAGTCCATAACTCTAGGAAAAATCATTGAATCAAACTCAAATTCGAATTCAACCTGTATCTTGATTTGACTGATCCACATAAAAAACGGTATTTGCAATTAAAGGATCCAACCTTGAGATATCATCCGGAAACCGAAAAAGTGAGAAATTTTCCAAGTAAAAAAACAGTTGAAATCAAAAACCCCCCGAAAATATGGAAAAAATTATATTTTTTATTAGCTATATAGATGTTGCAAATCACCAACATGTTAGGAACAATATCCCAGAGTTTCAAATCTCTACGTTTAAAACTGTAGGAGGAGTTGATTACACCATGAAGGTACCCAATCTCGGACGCACGGACGGACGGACGAGGGTCATTTCTATAGTCCTCCGACGGAAACGTCAGGGGACAAATACAATTGAAGTAAAACAAATGGAAATCACCAAAATGAGAACGGTAATATAAAGCCACATGTTGACCCAGCGACTGAAACCCAGCGTCATACTTGCAGTCACTATTTTGCTGCATGTCTTGTATTACCTGACAAATTGAAACTGGTGTGTTTCTTCTATACTCAACATTACTCACAAATGGACCATGTTGATGAAACAGCCATATATATAAGCTTTGTTGACAATGCACTGGATGTCAAAAATTGCAATAAAGGGATAAATTTTTGTTTCTATATGTATGGAAAATATTGCGACAAAATAGTCAAGTAAATGACAATTATCAAGATATTTCCCGGACTTTATCAGCAACACTTTTGGCAGAAAAACTGACTGCGTGGCATTATGTGCATGAATTGAGACTTGAAAGAGAGTAAAGAATGCCAAAGGTACATGCGCAAGTTTTCCGAACATCAGAAGATTAAAGACGGCGGCATGCATCTTTGATGTTGGACAAATAGATGGAGTGTAACTTTTTAACTTTCAATTCCCGGAAAACTCTTTTATTTCGCACATGATACTGAAATTGAGTACCCTGTGTATCTTCTATTGGTATTTGAGTGATGAAGTTTATGAAAAAAATGATATTTAAAACCACATTATTAAAGACCTGAGTATGCGAGATTTTTTTGCTGCTACCATGTTTGTTTATGGCATTGCAGTTGACCATGGTTCAATTGGTTGCCATACCAGTTGTAAACTGGTTATCCAGCTATCCGTTTCAGCACTAGTGAAAATATATAAAAAGCCAATTATAATAATAATATTAATGTACATCATTTGTAAAGCGCCTTATCCCATGAGGCCCAAAGTGCTCAAATTATTATAATTATTACCCTGATGAGCCTAACACTCAATGGCACCATGTGGCTAGCATACTGACAAGATCATTCCCTGCTTTTACTTGCTCAAGGGTCACAACTTGGCATGAGATTCAAACAGTGTACAATCCTACAATTGCTCAAAGCGGCCAAGCCACTATTTTGTGAAAACTCTCAACAGACTACCGGCCAGCTGCGAACTCGTGTTGACAGTGAAGACCACGGTTGCTCCACTTGTGCACAGCAGTAGATGTGAATTCCAGTAGCACACAAGCAGCAATCAAATAAGAGAGACGAAGTCTGAATATCAGCTTTATGGAAGAGAATGAGCAGCAATTAGTTTAAGAAATTTATATGACCCCCCATCTCTTTATTTCATACTCTTTTTTTGTTATAATGTTAAGGAATTCATCTGGGTCACATTAATCAGTTGGGGCGAAATGTTAACTGTGTACCTCGGCAGTCACGACACCTTCACAATGAACATGAGGCAGCAATGATCATCTACACTAACGAACAAATAATATGCCGGCATCATTCTTAGCTGGGAGTTCACTTTTGTCTGCAGTCAGCAGTGAAGAATCAAGTTAGGCTAAGTTGAAGTTTTCTCCTTTCCAATATCACTTCTTTTAGCAGCCTGGTTCTCCTGTTTGACCACCGATTATCCAGTCATCAGACTGTTCATTCTGCCAATTTGGAGACTTTCCAGTTTATTATGAGCCAGTCATTGACTCGTTCAATCATCAACGAATCCTCGAGATTCGACATAGTCCAATGCCTTTTTCTTGACAATATCAACTCGGCTACCATCGCTTTGTTTGGTCTCGAAATCTAAGTATTTCTTGAAGAAGAACTTCATTCCTTTAGCTGAGAATTTCATTGTTATCACCCGTTCAAATATGTGCCTGAAAAAGAAAATTGTATATAGTCATTCTAGAATGACCACTAAATGCCTTGATCGTGATTCGTGATGTACCTAATGTTAGTCGGTCCTCATTTTTTGCCAGTATCAGCATCCTTTTTATCACATAATAACGGTAAGACACATGTGTAATATCAGCGCGTGTGATAACTTCACGCCATTATTTAAATGACTTGCGATTGCTGAAGTTTATGATTGTTGTTTTCGATGAATACTTCGCATTGCTTCACGTTCATTTGATCCTGAGATAAAAGTTATCTCAAACTCGATCTATTTTATACATAATTTATCAACCTCATTCACTAAATTCTATTTGAGCCTCGGTAAACCTTGGCTCAAATCAAATTTAGTGAACTCGGTTGATAATTTCCATATAAAATAGAAACTCATGTGAGAACCTCTATATATTAAATTTTTATGTGCATTTATTCTATTGAAAATTCTATGAATCGAGTCAGTAGCCACTTCCAATGGGGCAGAGGCTTCAAGGCAAAAAGCTTTGTCCCTTTTCCCATGAATTATATTTTGTACAAGGCAGCCCATAAAGATGCATTCAGGGTTCCAAACCTCTGGTTACAACATTACAACAACAAAAATAAATAATATAACATTGTTTTCTGCTTTGCTGTTAAAAAAATGTTGAAAACTAAATATGACATAAAAATTAAGACATCTAAATGCCACCTCTCATTCAAGCCTGAGTATAGTGTGCCTGTCATTTGCAGAATGAGGTTCCCAGAGGGTGAATTTAGTGATGCTGTCCAGAATAGCGGGCTAGCATCACTAAATTCACCCTCTGGGGACCTCATTCTGCTTATGCCTCATCTTCTCTGCAAAGGTTTCTTTATTATCAAATTTTGATACAAACTTCTTCACATAGATTCTATTTCTTTTTCAGTTTAGTTTCTCTATATCTCCAAATTGGCAGATGACACATTGCATTATCGGGGTTCCCAATGGGTGCACATCACAATATTCACAATCCGGGAACTTCAATCTGAGTATGTCTCCCATAGCAAATGAGACTGTGCAGAATGAGGTCCCCAGAGGGTGAATTTGGTGACGCTAGCCTGCTGTGCGGGGATAGCGTCACTAAATTCACCCTCTGGGGACCTCATTCTGCAAATGACAGGCACACTCAACTCAGGACATGCTTTCATGTAGCAATTATTGTTCCAATCATGATATTTTATACACTAGAAATCTAAATAGGAAGTAAAATAGGTGTCATGAAAGATAATCTGAAACCCTGAATACATCTTTAACATTCAGGTTGAAATGGACTAGATATATAGGGTATATGAGAGAGATCAGTCAAACTCAACACCTGTCTAACAGGGTTCCTGCATCATTTCCAAATGAAATTCCAGGGTTTTCCAGGAGTTCAGAGGTGTTAAATTCCAGGGTTTCAGAGGTGTTAAATTCCAGGGTTTTCCAGGAGTTCAGAGGTGTTAAATTCCAGGGTTTTCAAGGAGCGACTGAGTAAAAATTCAAGGGTTTTCCACCGACACATATTATATACTGTGTCCTCATTAATAAATAAGTATTGGAAAGGAAGGTTACCCTGATTTTCTCACTAAATTTGAGACAGTGTGGCAAGCAACTTTTATACCAATTTTTTTTTAAATTGGTTCATATTTGTTGGGAATTACAACAACGACAAGTAGTAAACAGTTTTAGCATATAGATATTATGACGCTCACCTTGCTGCCTCTATCTGCCCACACTTGGTGACCATATCTATGTATACCGACCACAGGTCACTTTTCTTTGGATAATTGGTCAGTATGTTTTCAAACATTGTCTTCCCTCGCTCAGGTTCTCCATGTTTGAATTCCATTTCGGCAAACTTAGCTAACAGTGGTACATCTAAATAAAATAAAAGACAGCATTGAAGCTAAACAATATCAAACATAAAGTTAAAAACCATCCCATGCTACAGACATGAATAACATAAAAGACAGCATTGAAGACATGCAATATCAAAATATCAAATTAAAGACCCACCCACATGCTACAGATATGCATCAAATAAAAGAAAATGTTGAAACCACATATATCAATCAATGTTGATGTAAAGGTTGATTAAGTGTGACTTACGATTGCCTTTAGGTAGATTTCTTCAGACTTCTTTGCATTAGTTTTCTTGATGATTCAATCTTGTTAATTCTTGCGTAAAACCACCCGAATTCAATCCAGATCTCTTTGGTTGAACCAAATCGCCGTATCATATCGAGGTAGGTTAACTCAGCATCCTGAAATTGTAATCAGGTTAGTCACATCATAAATTCAACTATTATAGTTATATTTAACTATACTAGCTGAAACATAGCTGAACCTAGCTTTAATCAGCCCTGTGTGCGATTTGCGCACATTTGGACCTAAATATTCACATAAAGAGCATACATCTGGTCTGCAAATAGGTTCATATTGAACCTGAATTTTCACATTTATTTGGTTCTCAAATAGGCCCATAGTGAGCTTATTTTATTTTATTTTATTTTTTTTATTTATTAAATTAAAATGTTTTATATAAAAAAAAAATTCAAACTTTCGGCGTTATAATCTCCGCTAGGGTACCCTGAATCACCACACCAAATCTGGTTGAAATCCGTCCAGGAGACTGGGAGAAACATCCAAACAGACAGACGGACAGACAGATCCTACTCTTTTATATATAAAGACTAGCAGGTGGACCCGACTTCGTCCGGGCTGTTTCCCCTCTGCTTTTCGGCGATTTGACCTTGAATTGTCCATTTTGAAGGTCAAGGTCAGGTGGGGTCACGATTTGACCCGTCCAAAACACTGCCCGGACAAAAGTACCCGTCGAAATCCATCCGGTTTTACCCGATTTGACCTCGAATTGATCATTTTGAAGGTCAAGGGCGAGGTCGGGGTCACGATTTGACCCGTCCAAAACACTCGGTGCACAAAAGTAACCCAATGTATCAAATTTCGTCGAAATCCCATCAAAATTTGCAATTTGACCTTGAATTTCAAGGTCAAGGTCACGTCGCACGGGCAAATTAATATGCTTATGAGACTCCCCATACGAAAGTATCCCTAGACACTAATTTTCATCGAAATCCCGTGATAATCAGGCGTTTGACCTTGAATTGACCCGATTTCAAGGTCAAGGTCACGTCGCACGTGTAAATTAATAGGCCTATGCCACTCCCCGGCCGAAAGTATCCCTCACATACCAAGTTTCATCGAAATCCCGTGATATTCGGGCGTTTGACCTTGAAATTACCCGATTTCAAGGTCAAGGTCACGTCGCACAGGCAAATTAATAGGCCCATGCCCGTCCGAAAATACCCCCACATACTAAGTTTCATCGAAATCGGGTCGGCCGTTTTCGAGTTCATCGGGAACACACACACCACACACAGAGAGATATTCCAAAATATATAATAGACTAGCCGATGAGCCCGACGTTGTCCGGGCTATTCAAAACCCAAATTTCAAGTCGATAGCTCCACCCGTTTCCGAGATCTGGTCTGCGCATGCGCGAAGCTGGCATCGCACGGGCTCGGCGACAACGATACAATTTGTACCCGGCGCAAGATACATTCACATAGCAAATTTCAAGTCGATAGCTCCAACCGTTTCCGAGATCTCGTCTGCGCATGCGCGAAGCGGGCGTCGCACGGGCTCGTCAATACGACGACCACCGCCTGGTCAAACTACACACACGTACCAAGTTTCGTCCTGATCGGTCGAGAATCGTAGATTTGTATAAATGACATACAGACAGACATACAGACAGACAGAGGTCTTCAAAATATATAGGAGACTAGCCGATGAGCCCGACGTTGTCCGCGGGCTATTCAATGAAAGTGTCAATGACACTGTAGCTCAACTTGGAAAGGGAATAATTTAATGTATTACAGTCAATGGAGCCATTAGGAATGTGGAAAGTTGAATATCTAATACATGTTTATAGACATGAAGAGAAAAGTAAAATCCAAGATGGCTGCTGGCGGCCTTGTTTTCGGCCGAATGACCCCAAAATGAGTCGTTCCCATCTACATGTCATCGTTAACATCCATGACAAATTTTATGACGATCAGACTAAAGGTACGACCTGTAGCCCATGCTAAAGAATTTAGTCATACAAAGAGTAAAATCCAAGATGGCTGCTGGCGGCCATGTTTTTTGGCCAAATGATCCCAAAATGACTCGTCCCATCTACATGTCATTATTAACATTCATGACACATTTTATGATGATCAGACTAAAGGTATGACATGTAGCCCGTGCTAAAGAATTTAGTCATACAAAGAGTAAAATCCAAGATGGCAGCTGGCGGCCATGTTTTTTGGCCGAATGATCCCAAAATGACTCGTTCCCATCTACATGTCATTATTAACATTCATGACAAATTTTATGATGATCAGACTAAAGGTATGACATGTAGCCCGTGCTAAATAAAGAATTTAGTCATACAAAGAGTAAAATCCAAGATGGCTGCTGGCGGCCATGTTTTCGGCCGATTGACCCCAAAATGAGTCGTTCCCATCTACATGTCATCGTTAACATCCATGACAAATTTTATGATGATCAGACTAAAGGTACGACCTGTAGCCCATGCTAAAGAATTTAGTCATACAAAGAGTAAAATCCAAGATGGCTGCTGGCGGCCATGTTTTTGGGCCGAATGACCCCAAAATTACTCGTTCCCATCTACATGTCAATATTATCATCCATGACAAATTTCATGATCATCAGACGAACAGTACGACCTGTGGCCCGTGCTAATGGATTAAATTTTTTAATCCAAGATGACCGCTGGCGGCCATGTTTTTTGTCCGAATGACCCCAAAATGACTTGTTTCCAATCTACATTCCAATTTCAACAACCATGACAAATTTGATGATGATCAGACTAAAGGTACGACCTGTAGCCCATGCTAAAGGATTTAGTCATACAATGAGTAAAATCCAAGATGGCTGCTGGCGGCCATGTTTTTTCGGCCGAATGACCTCAAAATGACTCGTTCCCATCTACATGTCATTATTAACATTCATGACAAATTTCATGATGATCAGCTAAAGGTACAACCTGTAGCCCGTGCTAAAGGATTTAGTCATACAAAGAGTAAAATCCAAGATGGCTGCTGGCGACCAGGTTTTTTGGCCGAATGACCCCAAAATTACTCGTTCCCATCTACATGTCATTGTTAACATCCATGACACATTTTATGATGATCAGACTAAAGGTACGACCTGCAGCCCGTGCTAAAGAATTTAGTCATACAAAGAGTAAAATCCAAGATGGCTGCTGGCGGCCATGTTTTTTGGCCGAATGACCCCAAAATGACTTGTTCCCATCTACATGTCAATATTATCATCCATTACAAATTTCATGATGATCAGAAGAACAGTACAACCTGTGGCCCGTGCTAATGGATTAAATTTTTAAACCCAATATGGCCGCTGGTGGCCATGTTTTTTGTCCGAATGACCCCAAAATGACTCGTTCCCATCTACATTCCAATTTCAACAACCATGACAAATTTTATGATGATCAGACTAAAGGTACGACCTGTAGCCTGTGCTAAAGGATTTAGTCATACAAAGAGTAAAATCCAAGATGGCTGCTGGCGGCCATGTTTTTTGGCCGAATGACCCCAAAATGACTCTTTCCCATCTACATGTCATTATTAACATTCTTGACAAATTTTATGATGATCAGACTAAAAGTAGGACCTGTAGCCCGTGCTAAAGGATTTAGTCGTACAAAGAGTAAAATCCAAGATGGCTGCTGGCGACCATGTTTTTTTAGCCGAATGACCCCAAAATTACTCGTTCCCATCTACATGTCATTGTTAATATCCATGACAAATTTTATGATGATCAGACTAAAGGTACGACCTGCAGCCCGTGCTAAAGAATTTAGTCATACAAAGAGTAAAATCGAAGATGGCTGCTGGCGGCCATGTTTATTGGCCGAATGACCCCAAAATTACTCGTTCCCATCTACATGTCAATATTATCATCCATGACAAATTTCATGGTGATCAGACGAACAGTACGACCTGTGGCCCGTGCTAATGGATTAAATTTTGAAATCCAAAATGGCTGCTGGCGGCCATGTTTTTTGTCCGAATGACCCCAAAATGACTCGTTCCCATCTACATTCCAATTTCAACAGCCATGACAAATTTTATGATGATCAGTCTAAAGGTACGACCTGTAGCCCGTGCTAAAGGATTTAGTCATACAAAGAGTAAAATACAAGATGGCTGCTGGCGGCCATGTTTTTTGGCCGAATGACCCCAAAATGACTCGTTCCCATCTACATGTCATTATTAACATTCTTGATAAAATTTATGATGATCAGACTAAAAGTACGACCTGTAGCCCGTGCTAAAAAATTTAGTCATACAAAGAGTAAAATCCAAGATGGCTGCTGACGGCCATGTTTTTGGGCCGAATGACCCCAAAATTACTCGTTCCCATCTACATGTCAATATTAACATCCATGACAAATTTCATGAAGATCAGACAAACAGTACGGCCTGTAGCCCGTGCTAATGGATTGAATTTTGAAATCCAATATGGCCACTGGCGGCCATGTTTTTTTTGCCGAATGACCCCAAAATTAATTATTCTGGTCTAAATGTTGATGTCAACAGCTATGAGAAATTTCATAATGATCCGACGAAAGGTACGACCTGTAGCCTGCATTGTTGACGCCTTACGTACACACGTACACACGCACACACGGACGACGGACGACAAAGCCATGGCAATAGCTCAAACTTTACAAAGTAAAGTTGAGCTAAAAACCAAATTTCAAGTCGATAGCTCTACCCAGCCCGACGTTGTCAGGGCTATTCAAAAACCAAATTTCAAGTCGATAGCTCTACCCGTTTCCGAGATCTGGTCTGCGCATGCGCAAAGCTGGCGTCGCACGGGCTCGGCGACCCGATAAAATTCGTATCCGGGGCAAGATACATTCACATACCAAATTTCAAGTCGATAGCTCCACTCGTTTCCGAGATATCGTCTGCGCATGCACGAAGCTGGCGTCGCACGGGCTCGGCGACCCGATAAAATTTGTATCCAGGGCAAGATACATTCACATACCAAATTTCAAGTCGATAGCTCCAACCGTTTCCGAGATCTCGTCTGCGCATGCGCGAAGCGGGCGTCGCCAATACGACGACCACCGCCTGGTCAAACTACACACACGTACCAAGTTTCGTCCCGATCGGTCAAGAAATGTAGATTTGTATAAAGGACAGACAGACAGACAGACAGACAAACAGACAGACAGATTGTTTCAAAATATATAAGAAACTAGCCGATGAGCCCGACGTTGTCCGGGCTATTCAAAAACCAAATTTCGATAGCTCCACCCGTTTCCAAGATCTGGTCTGCGCATGCGCGAAGCTGGCGTCGCATGGGCTCGGCGACCCGATAAAATTCGTATCCGGGTCAAGATACATTCACATAGCAAATTTCAAGTCGATAGCTCCAACCGTTTCCGATATCTCGTTGTCCGGGCTATTCAAAAACCAAATTTCAAGTCGATAGCTCTACCCAGCTCGACGTTGTCCGGGCTATTCAAAAACCAAATTTCAAGTCGATAGCTCTACCCGTTTCCGAGATCTGGTCTGCGCATGCGCGAAGCGGGCGCTGCACGGGCATGCCAATATCACAACGACGACCGCCTGGTCGAACTACACACACGTACCAAGTTTCGTCCTGATCGGTCGAGAATCGTAGATTTGTATAAATGACATACAGACAGACATACAGACAGACAGAGGTCTTCAAAATATATAGGAGACTAGCCGATGAGCCCGACGTTGTCCGCGGGCTATTCAAAAACCAAATTTCAAGTCGATAGCTCTACCCAGCCCGACGTTGTCAGGGCTATTCAAAAACCAAATTTCAAGTCGATAGCTCTACCCGTTTCCGAGATCTGGTCTGCGCATGCGCATGCGCAAAGCTGGCGTCGCACGGGCTCGGCGACCCGATAAAATTCGTATCCGGGGCAAGATACATTCACATACCAAATTTCAAGTCGATAGCTCCACTCGTTTCCGAGATATCGTCTGCGCATGCGCGAAGCTGGCGTCGCACGGGCTCGGCGACCCGATAAAATTTGTATCCAGGGCAAGATACATTCACATACCAAATTTCAAGTCGATAGCTCCACCCGTTTCCGAGATCTCATCTGCGCATGTGCGAAGCTGGCGTCTCACGGGCTCGGCGACCCGATAAAATTCGTATCCGGGGCAAGATACATTCACATAGCAAATTTCAAGTCGATAGCTCCACCCGTTTCCGAGATCTCATCTGCGCATGCGCGAAGCGGGCGCTGCACGGGCTCGCCAATACGACAACGACGACCGCCTGGTCAAACTAAACACACGTACCAAGTTTCGCCCGATCGGTCGAGAATCGTAGATTTGTTTAAATGACATACATACAGACAGACAGACAGACAGAGGTCTTAAAAATATATAGGAGATTATAGTTTAATTTGACAGTGCTATATCACCATTTTCCATGTTTTGGAGGAAAGTTTGGGATGGCGCATCCCAGTGCACAGTCAAATTGCAGTCTTAGTAATATTGCAGCACATGAACAGTCTCCAGATAAATTTTGTTGTGTGATATTTTGCACCAGCTTATTTACTTTAATAATGCCACAAGTATGCCTTTCTAAATGACATTGACATGTGACTCATAGACCCATTACAATATTCAGAACAATTGAATGCTATTTGACTGGACGATCATGTGTCATCAAGACTAAGCAGTCACATGGATCGAAACATGATATTTCATCACAAAACAATGAAAGTGTCAATGACACTGTAGCTCAACTTGGGAAGGAGTTTATTTTTTGCTGAGCAATGAATAGAATGATAAAGAAGAAGGAAAGCCAAAAAGTTAAAGTAAAGGTCTTGTATTCTGTAGATGAAATTATTTTCATTTGAAACATTTCACAAATAAATGTGAGCTGCATGGTGTGTGGATGGAATAAATTTGAAATCCAAGATGGCAGCTATGTTTTATAACAAATTTCGGAAATAATCGATGGCTCCAATCTAGAAGACACACCGAAGATCCATATGAAGTTTGGTGATGATTTGATGAGGGATGTGGCCTCTAGGGTGTGCCAAAGGGTTTAGTCAGGCAAAGAGTAAAATCAAAGATGGCCAATGGCAGCCATTTCAGGAATAATCAATGGCTCCCATCTAGAGTTCACCCCGAAGATCCACATGCAGTTGGTGACTTTCGGATTAGGGATGTGGCCTGTAGGGTGTACCAAAGTATTTAGTCATGCAAAGAGTAGAATCCAAAATGGCTGCTGGCAGCCATGTTCTTCTACGAATTTTGAAAAACAAATTGATGGATCCCATCTAGAAGTCACAGTGACGATCCATATATAGTTTAGTGATGATCGGAAGAGGGATGTGGTTTGTAGGAAATGCCAAAGTATTTAGTCATGCAAAGAGTAAAATCCAAGATGGCTACTGGCAGCCATGTTTTTCTTCGAACATTATTCAATTTTGATGGCTCCCATCTAGAGGTGATCCTAAACATGCCTGCAAATTTAAAAAAAAAAATTCTCCAATAAATTCGGGCTGCAGGCTAAGCCGATTGATTCAAATTTGAAATCCAATGTTTTTAACGAATTTCAGAAAAAAACTAGAGGTGTGACTGTCCCAATGGGACTACGGATACCCCCCTGTTTTTAAAATACTAAGATGTTTCACATGTCAGTAAACATTTAGTTAAAATAATAAAATAACAGTTCCCATTGCAGGTGTACAACCATAACCCTAATCTTAAACCTATTGACCGAAAAATGTAGGAATAAAAGCTTGGACAAAATTATGTATGTCGAAAAAGGGGAATAACTCCACACAAAAAATGTCGGACAGACGTCATAATCGCAGGTGCACAAGTTCCCATGGTACTAAATATCTGTGCCACGTTTTAAAAAAATTGACCGAAAAATGTAGGAATAAAAGCTCGGACAAAAGTATACATGTTGCAAAAAAATTCTAAGTCGAAAAAGGGGGGATAACTCCACCAAAAAAAGTCTGACAGACGTCATAATTGCAGGTGCACAGGTTCCCATGGAGGTTGATGTCTGTGCCAAGTTTCACGGAAATTGATCAAAAAACGACAGAGAAAAACTCCGGACAAATTTGTGTCCACGGACGGATGGACGATGGACGGACGGACAAGCTGACTCCAGTATACCCCCCCCTAACTTCGTTGCGGGGGGTATAATTATGGCTCCCATCTGGAGGTCGATCACCCCGAAGATCCATAAGAAGTTTGGTGATGATCGGATCCTGTGGATGAGCCAAAGGAATTGTTGATGGACACCAAACCACAGCAATAGCTAAAACTTTACCCATTTTATGTTACCTGGAATGACAGATGTACATCATTTTTATAATATCTAGATGAATTGCTCAGGTTTTTCAATCTTAAATATTGAGCATTAAAAAAAGAAACTGGGCATGGTCTCATATTGGCTCTGTGAAAATAAATATCAGCTGAGAATTTGGTTCAGTTTTTTGTCGGACAAACGGACGGCTCGACAACTAGATGGACAAACGGACATCCCACCCCAACTGACACTGCTTTTGAGAAAAAGTACGGTTATTTTTCCTAAAGTTGTCACTTTTGCAGTGTTTAGCTAATCTGACCGATTTGAGCAAAAGCCAGTGTCTGTATGAAACATTCAAAAACATATATATTTTTAAATATTTTAATAATAGTGGCGCTGGTGTCTGCCAAACGATATGGATAGGCATCTCAACTATCGCTTGTTTGCAACAACCAACAGCCATTATGTTTACTGCACAGAGTGGTTTTTCCTCTAATTGTTCAGATCAGCCAAACACTGCGAAAACAACTTTAAATAAAATAGCCGTATAAACAGTTAAATAACATCATTGCAATTCAGCAGGACCCACCAGCATCATAACAAACTAGAGGTGTGCTGTCCCAATGGGACTAAGGATACCCCCGTGTTTTAAAAACACTAAGAGGTTTCACATGTCAATAAACATTTAGTTACAATAATAAAGTAACAGATTCCCATTGCAGGTGCAACCCTAATCCTAAACCTATTGACCAAAAAATGTAGGAATAGAATCACAGAAATTATGCATGTTGCGAAAATGTTCCATCGAAAAAGGGGAATAACTCCACACAAAAAAAGTCGGACAGAGTCATAATCGCAGGTGCACAGGTTCCCATGGTACTTAATATCTGTGCCAAGTTTAAAAAAAATTAACCTCAAAATGTAGGAATAAAAGCTCGGACAAAATTATACAAGTTGCAAAAAATTAGCAGGACCATTTGACCAGGGGATGTGCAATGGCTGTTGAACTTTAATCAGGTGATACACTCCACAAAACACCAAGAAAGCATTGTTATGCATGATTAGCGACCTCATTTAATAGTGATGATAAATGTTATGTTTCGTGACGACTAAAGAAATCGCTGTGGAATGTTGCATGAACTTCATTCGGAAATAAAACAGCTGTCTCACTACTCACTAATAGTTTCCCACTGTCGGCATAGTATTCTAGTCTGTGGGTGCTTGGCAGGTGAATATAGAAGTTATTATTCTAAACATCGCAAAAACCATCAAAGAAATGTTTATGTAGGTTAGTTAAGAGTCGGGGGACATCAACTGGAAACAAAATTTCTGTCAATAAAATATGTTCTATTAACAGCGCTTAAGTTGGCCCATCTGTTATACATGCAGAACATGTATAACAAACAGGAGCATCGCTAGGGCATGGCAAAATAGGCCCATGGTAATTTCAACGCCATAACTCAAGTGATAATTGGCGTGCAGAACCCTAATTAGCTGTTATTTTCTAAACCCACAATTTATCAGTTATTTCATTTTGGGCAAAAGATTTATTCACTACCTTCGCATTTTTTTTATTATTATAATTTTGTAATGCTATTATTCGAAGGTAGTCTCGGTTTTCTCAATTATGTAGATTTTGGTATTTCAATTGGTCAAAGGTTCTGAAAAATCATATTAACCCTTTCTATACTGAAGATGCATCGACGGGTAGTTCCCTTAACCCTTTCAGTGCCAAGTCCGATTTTTGTATCAACCCATATTTCCTTGATCATTTTTCAAATTTATTGATTATAACATGAGGTACGCTGTCGCGTGGCATTTGCCCCCGACCGTAGCAATTCGGATTAAGCATGAACGAAACTGTGGATATCCGAGGAGGTCTCTATGACCATTCCAAAAGAAGTTCGTACTAGAAATTCCGGAAACCCAAAAACAAGCGATCCAGAAAACCAAAAACAAGCGAAAATTCAAATTTTCTAAAGTTGAAAAAAGGGCCATAACTCTGGCAAAAATCATCAAATCATACCCAAATTCGCACTTGACATGTATTTTCATATAACTGATCCACAAAAATACGGGATTTGCAATCGTACCACCAAAGCTCTCGCTATCATCTGGAAACCCAAAAAACAAGAGAAAAATTGAATTTTCTAAGTAAAAAAAGGGCCATAACTCTGGTGAATATGGGTGGACGAAACCCGCGCTATGCATGTAGCTGTTCCCCCATGCTGCTCTATCACCATACCAAATATCAGCTAAATCTACCCAGAGGTTGCAGAACAATAATGCAAAATGTTTGTACGGATGAAGAAAATTTAATTTTCTAAGTAAAAAAAGGGCCATAGCTCTGGTGAAAATGGGTGGACGAAACCAGCGCTATGCATGTAGCTGTTCCCCCATGCTGCTCTATCACCATACCAAATATCAGCTAAATCTGTCCAGCGGTTGCTGAACAATAATGCAAAATGGTTGGACGGACGTTCAGATGTACGGACGGAGACGTCGACTATATACCCGCCGACTTTAAGTCAGAGGGCATAATAATGTGATACATTGATGGAAAGATGGAAAGAGCTCATAAAATGAGCAAGGAAATATGGGTTGATACAAAAATCGGACTTGGCACTGAAAGGGTTAAGAAATGTTCAGATAATACGGTCAACAAATCACCATAGTTCCTTTAATATTGAACTAATTATCTGAACATTTGCCACCAAAGAATATGAATCCTTCTGCACTTATATTAGCTGTTCATCAGCCTGTTGTCTGCTTTTATTACCCGAACATCACTCGAAATGAATAATAGACCATTCCAATGTATAATTTTATAACTGGGTTGAAGAATCCATTTAGTATAGAAAGGGTTCAAGTTTATGGGATGATTTTACTCTTGAGTTGTAAACTGACCTCGGTCTTGCCTGACTTGATGTAGACCTGTGCCAGCTGCTGATAAATCTTCCTCTCGTCATTCATCTTGAGTGCCGAGTTGAATAAGGACTTCAAGGACTCCTGGGTACCATACATGTTCTCTAGATTAAAGTAACCCACCCACACGTTCATCTTCTCTTGTTCCTCCCTGTGAAACAGAAGAGTCATTAGGTTCAAAGCAAGCCTTGAAATAGGGTGTCTGTCATTTGCAGAATGAGGTCCCCAGAGGGTGAATTTAGTGATGCTACCCCACATATCGGGCTAGCATCACCAAATTCACCCTCTGGGAACGTCATTCTGCCGAGGTGTAAGCAGAATGAGGTCCCCAGAGGGTGAATTTGGTGATCCTAGCCAGCTATGCGGGGTAGCATCACTAAATTCACCCTCTGGGGACCTCATTCTGCAAATGGCATACACCCTATTTCAAGGCTTGGTTCGAAGATCTAATGCAACTAGAGGTGTATCTGTAGGTATGACATCGGATCAAACTGTAGCTGATACGATTGTCGGGAAATGATCACTGTATTATAGTGGTATCTTGGGTAGAAAACGATACTGGTTAGTCATATAATAAATCTCAATATCATCTATCATTGGTAAAGTAAAGTGGCGGGGCCTTCTGACGCACAGTCAAACTTGGTGAATCAGTCAATTGTGTGATAAAGCTAACCATGTTTGGGTAAACTGTGAAAGAAATAGGCAAACAGCTAGTAAGCGAACCAAATTGATGCAGAAGTGTAAAAAAAGATTTCTGAAAAATGGCCAAAATAATTCAGAAATGGCCAAAACATTGGCAAATAGAATTTTCAGGCCAGCGTGAACCGCCCAGGGTTCTCTTCTGATAACAGAAACTTGATGGTTGACGATGCTATGAATAAAAAAAAGTTCTTACCTGAAGGAGATTGTTTTCAGTGCTTTCTCTGCAACTGCTCGCGCCTTCTCAATCTCAGACAGCTCGAGGTGATATGCCATGTATCGAAGCCAAACGATTGAGCTGTTTGGAGACTGGACTGTGAGCTTGTCAAACTCGGCCACTGAGTGTGGGGCCTGATCCCCTGCCAATTGTTGCATTTCATACTGAGAAAGAAATAAGGTGGTTTTTAATTGGTTTCAAAATTTCCATCTCAAATTGATATTAAAGATACAACCAGGATTCCAAACCCAAATCTAACAATGAAACATTTATAATTACCTCTCTATATTTCCCTCAATTCTGATTGGACAAGTCCTAGCAACGCCTTGAATAGTTTGTTGATTGTTACTTCAACATGGAAATCATTTCATTCCAAATGTATTTTAATATTTGCTGAGTGCTTTGCATGCAATGTAAGATGTGCAGTAATATTATAGCAAAACAATAGAGAATCAACGAAAACAAATTTAATTGCTCTCTCCTGCTGGGTCACAAAATTATATTACCCAGGCATGTAACATCAATTTTCTACGAAAAATAGTGATCCAATCAAATGATCGAATAAGTTTAGGGTTATATCAGTGTTGTATGTACATTCATCATGTTTAACACCAGATAGCCACCAGGGAAAGCAGAAAGACAACCCTTTTGGTTATGCTGTCCTCAATAGATCATTGTTATAAAATGAAATTGTATTCTATAATTTGAGTGTGTGTAATCTGGAGTTATGAATAAGTATCTAGAGTTATGAATAAGTATGTAGAGTTATGAATAAGTAATCATTGTAAAAGTAATAGTAAGATACATTTCTCATTTGTATACCTCATAAATTTTCTTTTCCTCTTCTTTGGGATCAATCTTCTTTGATACTTCAGGTGTTGCTTTCATCTGAGGAAAATAAGGCGATTTTAAATGAAATGCTTGGTAATCATCTCATTCCGTAATTCAATTTATCACATAATTTGGCCATAAAAGCAGTTTCATAATTATCGGTAATAGACACGTTTAATATCAGCGCGTGCGATGACGTCACGGCGTTCTTCAAATAACTTGCGATCGCTGCAGTTTATGATTGTTGTTTTCGATGAATATTTCGCGTTGCTTCGGGTTTATTTGATCATGTGATAAAAGGTATCTCACACTCGTCCTATTTTATACGTAATTTATCAACCTCGTCCTCTAAATTCTATTTGAGCCTCGGTAAACCTCGGCTCAAATCGAATTTAGTGAACTCGGTTGATAAATTCCGTATAAAATAGAAACTCATGTGAGATCCTCTATTTATTACATGATCCTACCCTCATTCCAATCAATAAACCAATTCTATAAAATGGAATACTAAACGTTTGTTTATTAACAGGAAATAGTGCCAGTTGACCTTTGACTTCCGGCTTGTCATCTGTTTACATTCCGTACGCTACGTTTCAAAATACTACGGTTTCCAATATTTTTTCCAACAAACTATAATGAATAAAGAGTTTAAAAAGTTATGTCCATTAAATATACGCCATTAACTATGCCAAAGAGTCTTTATTTATCTGGGACTATTTCTTTACACGGGCAAATAACGCAGTTACATGAAATGTCATCGCATGCCTTATAGAAGCCGATGTTAGTAAATCGACCCATTTGTTATTTAAGTATGTTTTGTCGAGATTTTGGATCATGTAATAAATAGTATCTACAACTCGTCCCCAGTTTATAGTGGAATTTACAAAACTCGTCCAGTAAATTAGGTCTGGACT
The DNA here is from genome assembly GCA_032622095.1 of Siphonodentalium dalli. NCBI lineage: Eukaryota > Metazoa > Mollusca > Scaphopoda > Gadilida > Siphonodentaliidae > Siphonodentalium > Siphonodentalium dalli. The sequence continues at coordinate 196,835,795 of CP136062.1, forward strand.
CATATAGATCCTCTATAAATAAGGTTTAGCAAGGGAAAACCTAACTTAAGGGAGCAATTCAGCTGATGAGCTCGGCCTGAGTTAAATCAAAACACCATACACCCATCACAACCTTAGTTTATTTGGACTCAGAGTATCATGAGAACCATGCCTGTGTATATGGCAGACATTTGCAGAATGAGGTCCCCAGAGAGCACAGCAGGCTAACATTGCTAAATTCATCCTCTGGGAACCTAAGTCTGCATGGCCTCATCTGCTATGGGAGAACACGACTCAGATTTATGTTCACAGATGGTGAACAACAAATTACAAACATATTATTGCATGCGAGAATTCTGAACAAAGCTATCTATCATTCCGCAATTCAGTTTGCAACAACCTTCAGGTTCTAAACTTTCACTCATAGAAACAACATGACACCATAAAGCCACATTGGGGATACAAGAAGTTACATTGGGATATAATGAAGCTATAATGTGACATAACAAGGGCAGTGCTGGGTCGTGTATAAATTATGCCAGTTTTTTTTACCATAAAAATTAAGTAAAACCAGTAATTCTTAAGTTGGAAAATGCTATAATTCATGCAAAAATCATTGGACCGAACCAACATTAAACTTGATCTGTATTTTTGGTTGAGTTACACACAAACCAACTTTGGTTCCAATCAAATAATCCAAACTGGAGTTATCGTCGAAACCCAAAATGTGTAAAAAAAGATTTTTCCAAGTTGAAAAACAGCTGTAACTCATTCAAAAATCATAGGAATGAAACCAAATTAAAAATTTATCTGTACTTTTAGCTGATAAACGCACAAACTAACTTTGGTTCCAATCAAATAATCCGAACTAGTGTTATCAGTCAGAACCCAAAATATTATCAATCAAGTTTCTAATTTGAAAAACAGCCATAGCTCACACTAACTCATGTAAAAAATCATTGGTCAGAACCATATTCAAATATTTGAAGTTTACCTGTATATTTTGCTGATAAACACACAAATCAACTTTGGTTCCAATAAAATAATTCAGACTGAAAAGAATTCTTAACTGGTAATACATGTGGACTGGTCAGCCCAGTTAATTTACCTCCACAACAGACAAATCTTCAGAGCCATCGGAATCGTCACTCTGGTCCGACTTAGCATCAATGTCATCATTCCACACAAAGCCCTGTGTAATTTTCAGACAAGGTGCTTCAGCATGACCTGCTTGCTGACTTGAATCCTATAATAGTATACAAAAATTCAACATTTACTCGTGTTTATCCCTTTCATGATAGGAACTGTGCTGGTGCAGCATTAACGATCCTGTGCCTATGCATTCTCTTAAAAATGCGAGTCTCTCATAGGGAGCCTCGCCTATATAAGAGAATGCACTGGCTGTCAAGGCAAATATTATTATGTGCCTTGTTATATATTTGCAAGGTTCCCTATGGGAGACTTGATTCTGTAAGAGAATTCACTTGATGTCAAGGCCAATATTGTTAGGCCAATGCATTCTCATATATATATGCAAGGCTCCCTATGGGGAGACTCGCATATATAAGAGAATGCATTGGCACAGAGTTTTCAAAAAATTGCAGGAAGCTATGGAAGGGTTAACTGTTTCTTTACTAAAAGTTATAAAAGTTTACATTGGAATGATCTATTAATAGTGTGGAAATATGAGCTGATGGAAGATGGGTGAGTAGACAATACAAGTGTGGAAATATGAGCTGACGGAAGATGGGTGAGTAGACAATACAAGTGTGGAAGGAGTCCTATCCATTAGTGGGAAATGTTTAATCAATGACTATTTAGTAAAGAAAGGATTAAAACTGACATTTCAGCAGTCACCTCGGAGAAACAAATGTGGATTGACTGATCAGCCTTCATATGTCCACAGGTAAAATGACCAAATTTCTTTAATTTTGTTGTTGAATGGGTATTACAATTCAAGTTGAATATTTGTAATCAATAGACATTCTGATTAGTAAAAAAGGCTAACTTTATTTCCAATTAAGCAGCATTGCCTGCTGCTGGGTGAGTTAACAAGTTAATCAAGCACAGCCACATTTTTTTACTATGGATACAGTCGTCATTGATTAACAGGAGGAAGTTATTCGGATACCAGTCCAAATACTCCAGTGGAACGTACATAGATTTGATGCACCAGAAAAAGGGATCTCACTTCATTGCATGTAATGGCAACCAAAAGTACTATTTGTGCGGTTTCTTTTTATTTTTTTGGTGGAATTTAATTACAATGGAAAACAACGTGCCCTGTTTTATTAGATATTTGGAGATTTAAGCATGAAACAGCAAGCCAGCTCATCCATAAACTGTTTTTACGCCCGACTATCCAAATATCTCACTCTACAGTATGTTTATCTCCTAAAAGATGTATTGGCAATAAAATACACCCTGTATTCAGTAAAATATCATCAGTTGCCAAAGCAAAATAAAACTATAACCTACCAAATTATCATCATCGTCGTCATCGGATTCATGGTCTTGTCCAGCTTCTACACCACTGTCTATCTCTTCAATTTCAGTCCTTCTTTGTGATTTCTGTTTTTTGTCTTTCCGAGATAATTTGTTGGGAGTAACCTCATTCTCATTCTCTAATGCTTTGCGTTTCTTTCCAGCATTCTTGTCTATGACTCCGTTCCTACTCTCTTCTTCGGACACACCACTCACTTGTTCATCCAATGAGACTCCTGTATCATCTTCTAAGAGTGACAGTACGATCTTCTTATGAGAAATTCTAAAATTAATTGAGCAGACTAAATTTAACAGTGGTAATAAGACAACCATTACAATCGGGAATCGACTGTGAAATAAATTATAGATGAATCTGATTATCATCGGCCTAACAAAACCTTTTCCAAGTTATCCAACAAATAAATTAAACAAAGAATTAATCTTCCATATTATAAATTGCCCTGAATATCATGTAAAATTTGAACAAGAGCAGATCTGGAACTTTAAACATTGAATATTTTATACAGTTGTGATGCATACTAAATATATAATTAAAATCTTTGCTGCTACTGGTAAGCTTTGAATATTAAACAAGAGAGAAAGCACCAAGAATTCTTTAATCAATCAATCTGAAATAATCCAGATAATCCACTGCTTGAATCAAAATACTCCATAATGTGTGATATTGGCCACAAAATTCTCTTCATTTTGATATATGGTTATATAGTGGCTACCAACAGAAAGCAGTGAAGAACAGTGGTTGTCAAGGATTTGTCCCGACAAACATATAACTTGATTTCCAACTCAAATTTTAGATGTGAGCAACACAATCATTAGTAATAGTCAAAACAAAAATAAAACTAAAATAGTCCATTGTATTTTACATACCCGACTACTTTCACTGTCACAACCTTGCCAATGGTGAACATTTCAGATGGGTCGATTTCCTCACACGTGATGTGATCTTTGTGCACAAATTTGTACAGGTTGTGGCCAATACTGTTAGAAAAAATATTAAATAATTAATACAGAACGTAGAAAAAACACGAATAATACATAAATGCTATCACAATTGTGTGGGTTTCTGACATCTGTATTGAAGGACAGCTATGTTTTCTTGGTAGGGTTGAGTCTATATGCAACTTAGGGGAGCCGTGAACAATTTTGTGATCCTAATAATAAATGAATGAAAAGAATTCCACAAAGTGTTTCTCTCTAACTATTAATGGTTGTGTGTATAACATGAACATGCTATAGAATATAATAGACTATTATAATGTATACTTTTAGAAAGAGTTGAAAAATACATTTTTGAGTGAATTATATACACATTCCCAATTCTATTGGTTGCATTTAACATCTTCACTGCTGGTTGACTTCATGATGTCGTGTGCTGGACTGTTGACATTATGGCTATTTTGCAGTGGAATCATGTAACAGGAATGTCTTGAAAATCCTAAAACATTATACACTATATAAAACGTATAGATACACGCTTTCGGGGGCATTAATTTCGGAGTTCCTGTTATGAACGATGGACGGCTGCTAGTGTGCATAAGTCCGTAGACATTAGAGACCATTAGACCATTATAGTACAAAACATGCACTTTTAGGTTCGTAATCATTACGGACGTTGTAGCAGCAAAGATGTTAAATAAATATCACTAATAAATGCCGAATACAAATTGTTTTTAGTGAATTATACTGCCTCTCTGGCACACATACTTGACTGTGACACCAAACTCTCCCGTTCTGGTAACAAATCCTCTAATCAGTTCACCAACTTCAAGCTGTGACGTGGATAGAATCTCTTTATCTTTGACCTTCTCTGAAGTCTTCGGACTCATCCTATTTAAAATCATAAACATATTTACAGCAAACTAGCAGGATAGCATCACTAAATTCACACTCTGGCAGCCATGTTTTTCAACATAATTCGGAAAAAATGGAAATCACCCATCTGGAGGTCACCCAGAGGATCCATATGAAGTTTGGAGATGATCGGATGAGATATGCTCTGTAGGGTGTGCTAAAAGATTTAGTTTTGCGAAGAGTAAAATCCAAGATGGATGCCGGCAGCCATGTTTTTCATCGAAAATCATTCAAATTTAAAAGCTCCCATCTAGAGGTGAGCCTAGATTCTAGGATGCTATCCCGCATAGCAGGCTAGCATCACTAAATTCACCCTCTGGGGATCTCATTCTGCTTAGGCCTCATCTTCTGAGAAGTATCTATAGTCCCAAATTAACATTGTTTTAGTTACTTTTTCCCTTCTGGGAAGTTTCTATATCCCCTAATTGGTAGAAGATAAAATGCACAATCAAGGTGAATATGGGTAAACTGGAGAAATTCAATCTGATTCTATGTCTCCCATAGCAGTTGAGACCTAAGCAGAATGAGGTCCCCATAAGGTGAATTTGGTGATGCTAGCACGTTATGCGGGATTGCGACTCTAAATTAACCCTCTGGGGACCTCATTATTTGCAGGCTTGGTTAAGAACGGCAGTCTGGCGATTCCATACTAAGGAACGAGATTGACAGAACCATATCTTCTGTTCCTACCTTGATGGTCGCAGTGAACACAGATATAATAGTCCATCCGCGGGTTTCTGTATGTAAGAACATTTTATGAACTTCCCTCTCTTGAAGGATGCTAGAGTGTTGTCATGGAAGTCATCCATCATATCCGTATATCCGATCAATCCCTTCGTGCCATTAAGTAAATCGACTATGATGCCACGATTTCTCTCAACTTCTTTCACTTTTGCAACGACAGTACCATCATCCTGGTCTGATTCATCTGCAAAATATGTTTAATGTCAAATCAATCCTAATGTAATTATACAGTTTGAAGACATCATGCTGAATCACAAACTCGTATAAATCGTGAAGCAACTTATCAACAGTTTGTGATTCAGTATGATGCCTTTAAAGGCACGGATGGCTTTCGCGGTGAGTTTGCTATTAAAATAGTCATACCCATTAAAACTGCCATAAACAGAAAGAATATTAAAATATAGAGATATTTTGTTCTTATACCAATCATAAATATTGCGTAAATAGTTTGTAAGCTGTGTTATGTAAAAAAAAAGCCAAAATATATTACAGTACATTACGTAAAGAGTACATGATGAGCAAAACACTCAACACAGGGAGACCCCAGAATGTGAACTTTGGTTAAAACAGCCACCAAGTTGTTTACAACATATCGGAGCACTCGCTAATCCTCGCCACTCAAGATTTTTGTGTTGAGTGGGTGACCGTCAATTACTCTCCTAAAAAAATTGCCATGGTGATGAGTGTTTTGCTTATCGCTCACTCTTTACGTGCTGTATATAAACAAATGCTTGATTCACACAAAAGAGTGTTTTGCGAATAATATCGCATTCATACTATCATTATACTATACAATTAGTATATTCTTGAGGAAATTTCATTATTTTGTAACTGTAATTTCTAAATTATAACCTTTAGTGAAGGTCATCGTTGCCTTTAAATGCTGATCACCCGATACTTAGCACAAGTACGTGGGTGGTATTGGCAAGATGTTTTCAAACAACAAGAAACTGAAAACTAATATTGTGCATTGCATGGTAGCATGTTCCACTTGTAAAGTGCTGACTGAAGTAATTTGAACAAAATTGCCTACGAAGATACCGGGTTGGTAGTAGCACGAAAATTAGTCTTACATAAGTTGTACAATATACCGTCTCTTTGATCTGGTGAGATGGGGTGCTAATCTATCGAAGAGATGAGTGTTTCAGCACAGTAAAATAAGAATTGCGATATACCTCTATGGTTTATTATCACTAGTGATGCGGACCGGACCGCTTTGGACCGGTCCATTCGGCGGTGGACCGGACCCGGACCCGGACCGCTTTTTGCCGCCGGTCCGGTACTCTCCGGTCCGGTCCACTATTTTACTTCAGTTATAATAAACTATCGCGAATATTATTGCGTATTTGCCGTCATATCAATTAGCAACGATGTATTGACGCATTCAAGTGGTTAATATATATTAAACGTTTGATGCCACGAAAACAATGTATAGATGTACTTTGTACATGTCACTTTCCTTATGAAAGTGCCAGTGTGGGCGGCCGCCTGCTTTGATGTCGCCGATTTTCGACCGCCTGCTTTGATGTCGCAAAATGTTAAGCATTCTGAAAACATTTTCAAAATATAAAAATTGCTTGTTTCGTTCTAAATTGTTTTAATAACTACTATCCTACACTGGTCAACACTTTGTAGCACCCTATCAATGCGACAAACATGCAACTGAATGAGTATGGAACTATTTGTCATAAACAGTGTAACGTGGCATCAACTAACCAATTTGGATGGATATCCAATAGAGTATTCTATTGTTTTTCAGTTATAATTATCGAAGAAACATGCAAACCACATTACATAGTACATATACAAGACAGTCACATTAATCCAATAGTGGTTGTACTTAGGTATATATATCTTTATTTCCTCCATCTAGGAGAGTATGTTTTACAAAAAAAAATTATAACAATAATACAGAGACGACAATAGATAATAATAGTATAGTTATTTCGTTTAAATTTCAATTTAATGAAAATAAGTATGATACGAATCATGCATACGAATAGTTGAGTGCCATATGTTAGATTGGTTATAACACATTCTTACCCTAGCTATATATCTGTCCAATACATTTAATTAGTGCATGTTCGCATTACTAGAAATACTATTATCGTGCATCGTTCCCAGTATATCCCACCAGAGACAGACAATGATGCATACAATATGGACTCATTGCAATGCACTGAACTCAGTAACCTTATAGGTTGTACTATACAGAGTAAAACTTTGAGAAAACAGAGAATTCATTAACATATAGCCTATTATAGGTGGACCGGACCGTTTTGGACCGTCCAGGCTTGTGTACCGGACCGGAATGGCCTGGACCAGACCGGACTGGACTGCCTTGGCAGTGGACCGGACCACCCAAGGTGGTCCGGTCCGGTCCACATCACTAATTATCACGTGTGTTGAACATTCGTTGTTGAACTGTTGTAATATATAATACAACGTATGACACCATGTTCAATAACAAAGTTTCCCCAAAGCCGCTTCAGATATGTTATAGTGAAGACTCTCCTGACTCACCAAAATCACATTTTTATTACCGATTTCTTCCAGGTTAACCCTTTACCCAACAAAACGACCAAAAACGCCCAAATAAAGTTTCAACAGCCTAAAATATCTTCGGTTTGTCTCAATAACACCATACAAATATGGATATCATTGGAACCGGTTCATTGACCACATTGTGATGGTTACAGTTATGCCCTGTGCCAATGCATTCTCTTATATATGCGAGTCAACCATAGGTCGCCTCGCATATATAAGAGAATGCATTGGCCTAAAAAAAATCCATTTTTTCTTACATTCTTTAACAATTTTTATAATATTTTTCTACATTCTTTGACAATTTTATCATTTTTAATATGTGTTAAGCCAATGCATTCTCTTATATATGCGAGGCGACCTATGGTCGACTCGCATATATAAGAGAATGCATTGGCACATGGCCGTTCTGTAGGGTAAAGGGTTAACCCATCATTTCGACAATACTAAATAGGGAACATGTTCCGTATTTTGGACATTTGGTCATGTTCAAATGTCAGAATTCTCGCTTAACAACAGGTCCACCTCTCCTTGGTGACTTGGAACCAATGGGAGCAGGCAGTCTACAAAAGACTGGATAGTGACACTAAACAATGTGACATTCCTCATCTACTGTAAGAGTAACTGACAGTATGAAGGCAGTGTTGAGTCCATTGTCTTGGCATGACATGGGGTTGCATGCAGAACGAAGTTGTTTTTTTAAATTAAATGAAATTTCTACCCTCATAACAGTTTTGTGACTTTTGAATTGAGCACTGCCTCAGCACAAATGGTGCTCACTCTAGCTTTAAGCATTTAGTGGGTCCAAGCTTGATTATAGCGTATCTGTCATTTGCAGAATGAGGTCCCCAGAGGGTGAATTTAGTGATGCTAGCATGCTATGTGGGATAGAGTCACTAAATTCACCCTCTGGGGACCTCATTCTGCTTTGGCCTCATTTTATCTGGAAAGTTTCTTTATTATCAAATTTCTATAGAAACTTCTTCACATAGATTCTATTTCTTTTTTTAGTTTAGTTTCTCCATATCCCCAAATTGGCAGACGACACATTGCATAATCGAGGTTCCCAATGGGTGTACATCACAATATTCACCATTTGGGAAATTCACTAGCAGATGAGTCCTAAGCAGAATGAGGTCCCCAGAGGGTGAATTTGGTGATGCTAGCCTGCTAAACTCAGACTTGAGTGCGTCAACATTAACACACTTCTGTAGTCCTAATATATGTGAATATGCATGTAGAATTCCATCCAATCGGCCTCAGGATTCTTGAGATACAGTGAAATGTCAAGAGGAACTTACTTATTATGAGGTGTTTATACATCATTAAAATAGCTCACCTCTGAGTGACAACTCATATTTACGGGATTCTTGCCGCTTAATAACTGTTGCTTTATATGCATGTCCTGGTTTGAAGAAATGTCCTGGATTCTTCAGCACCTTTAATAATAATACTAATATTAAGTCATGAACATTACATCAATGTTATAAACATTGACAATGAACAATAAAATGTATGTGTGTTATCATCAGAAGAGGATCATTGTGTTGACTGGAAAACAATGTCAGGTAATAATTTATGATTAACAAGTTTTATTATATGATCATAAGTTTCTTTCCCCAATTCATATGTTAAAATGTAAAGAAAAAATGAGATATCTAACGATGTTCACCTCATTAATGAAAGAACAGGTTAATAACAGTTCTGAGTGACGTCAGATACTTCAGAAGTTAACATAACTTATTATCAGACCTGGAAATAGATCAGGTTTTCCCATCGACGTTCAACGTCACAACGTCTTGTCCAATCAAAGTGTTTCATATAATAAAACAGTTATCGCATTGTTTCTTGGTTGACACGAGGAATTGTCAGCCCTTGGAAGTCAATATTCACCTCGGCCTACGGCCTAGGTGAATATTGTCTTCCCCGGGTTGACAATTCCTCATGTCAACCTCGAAACAATGCGATAATTGTATAATATTATAATAACTTTAAATTATATAAGGGCCTTGGATCAGCCACTATACATATAAATGCAATTTGAATCTGTATCAAACAGGTTTTATAGAATTAATTGTGGAGAGAACACTGATATTTTTCATGTGCGCCAAGGCCTTGAATGAAATGTTACTTTCTCTCATCTGCAACAATATTAATAAAGGATATGAGATTCTAATGGGTGTGCTTTCTATATTTATTCCATATTCATCGATCTTCCAAGCTGAATATTTGATGCAGTTTATTTAAATATAATTGTCAGAATTAAGTCTTAAGTTTGATGGGTAATCTTTATCCGATATTGGATGAACATCCCTGCAAGAATGGTAAAAGGGTGTTCATCTGCCTGTCAACTAATTTTATAATCTGAACATTCCTAACAAATTGAAAAATAGAACCAATCTATGTATAATTTAAGAAATGAATGGGAGAATGCATGGTAGCTTACCTGCAGTCTATCAGACACATTCTTCAATGGGATGACACAATCAATGAAGGTGTTAACGCTGGCAACAATGCACGATCTCTGGATCTAAATGTGAAATGAACAAAATTTAACATACTTTTCTGATCAAGTTAGGGCCCCCATGTGATGAGATATTGAGAACTTAAGAATTCATGGAGCATGCTAGAAAGCAGAATTATCATAAATCCTGATCTAATTATTGGAACACAGTTGCAGTGTGACGGAAACTAATTGATAAGTTATTTATTTCAGGACTATCAACTGAGACCATTTAAAATTTGTCATATTGCATATTTTAACGACATTGGAAGATGCCTGAAAACAGACAGACAACGTATTGTAACCATGGCCTCATGTATGGATACCAATTTACAAGGATTTATTATTGTTAATAAAGGTCTTATCAGTAAACTTGTCGATATAAAACTCCTGTATAATTATTGCTAACTCAAGATGAAGATCTCTCAATTACCTCATCAATGAAAGCAGTCACTGTTGTGCCTTTCTTCAATTCTTGAACATAACTCTTCTCCGAATATTTTTCTTTTTTGCTGCTCAAAACACTAAAGAAAAAAAAATTCATTCTCAATATAAAAGCCCTCTAAGAATAAAGACCACCACCACATTTCCCCCAAAAAGGTAGCTTTTTAAAGTGTCCGATCTTTCTGGACTGACCTTCAACAAAACACCAACGATTGTAAAATATAACAAACTTAGGTTTGATTCCTTCAGTATTGTGAAACACATCGCTCACATGAGTTCTCAATGATCATATACTTAGTGATGAGCCGATTGTTAAAAAGAGCCTTGCGTAGATTGCCAATTAATTGAGATCACAATCGGCCGATTCCGATGCTGATTCAGATTATTGTTAACAATTATTCCAGAATATGTTAAAGTAAAACCTCTCAAAAACATACACCATTCGGACCAGCCCTTCTGTTTGGTTTAGAGAGGTGTTCAGCTTATAGAAAATCGAAACAGAATGTATTGACGTCATTAAAGTATTCAATAAAGTACCAACTAAAATATAAATAACAATAGATATTACCGCTCAGAGTTGAATGTATAGACAATAAATTTAAACTTATAAAGGATCCCCAGTCTACACTAGAGCCAAAACGAGCTAAGCATCAAGTATGTCAAATCTGCCGCACGTGCATTCGGTTCACTAATCATACTTCATATTCTTTGATATTCAACTTGTCGCTTTGGAAATGCTAATGTGTTTAAAAAAGATATTTAAAACAAGACAATTAAAAACATTGAGTATATCACGGTAGCAGCATTGCCACTCGAATGTTCCACATAATCAACTATTTTCTAATTAATATTCATTTTTTGTTAAATATTTTTTAATGAAGATGTAATAATAAAGAATAATCCCGACTGAAAATCGCACAGAGCAAACATTATAATTCAAAACCTATAGTAATATATATATTTGTGTTCATGACTGATGCAATGGTTGACAGGGGTGTTTAGTTGATTTACACAGCATTGGCCAAATAACAATACTGTAAGTTGTGGAATAAACACCATGTAGAGAATTAATTTACCTGTGAAATCACCCCACTTACCCCCAATAACAGACAAACTTAACAAACAAATCAGGAAACATACATTATTCCTTAACCCTTTCATGACGGGAGCTTCACTGGTGCAGCAATAAAGACCATGTGCCAGTGCATAGCGAGCCTTGCACATATAAGAGAATGCATTACATTACAAGGTCAAGGTAAATATTGTTAGGCCAATGCATTCTCTTATATATGCGAGGCTCCCTATAGGAGACTCACATATATAATAGAATGCATTGGCACAGGATTTTCACAAAATTTCAAGAAGCTCCAGTCATGGAAGGGTTAAATAAAAAGAAAACAATATATACAACAGCTACTTTATAATTACCTTGGCTTAATGCTGCATTGAAAATATCTTTCTTCCAAATATGGTCGACTCACTGATGGAACACTGAAAGAAAGCAATAATGAATTTTGAAATAATGAAATTTCTGGGTTCGCAGGCAACGCCCTCATCGCCAGAAGAGAGCCGCATTAAACATTGGTATTTCTAAATTCACCAAGAATTGATTGTGACTTCAAAACTCAATTTTCCATTTATCCACAATAATTAGAATTCTAGATGTAATGTCTAAATTGAATAGGAAGATAGATATTATACATTGCTTGGGAAATTGAAGAATTTTATTCATTTAAAGTCCACATATGGCAAAGCAAAGTCAAATTCTGTTTCTGAGGCATGTATGCATAGTCCCGAAACCCGACGCGTACAACCATTTTATCCACGATTTAGATGTCTGAAAATTTATAATCGGTATGAAATAATTGGGGTATGTTTTAATACAAACTTGCTCTGAACTCATTTCATAATTCATATTTCCGATTCATGATAAACGAGTGATCGAGGGTCGCCTTGCTTTAATGGTGATATGGTTTGGGACCGTTCGATCATGTCAAATGTTTGAGGGTGAAGGATATATTGAAGTACGAGTTATCGAGATTTGACAGTATTTGGATTCCAGAATTGACAAAATCATGCAATATGCTCATAGTCATTTGTCCATTCAACAAATGTAAATGACCTATCACCAAGGAAATAACTTACCCTTTGTATTTCTTCATAACTTTGTAGCCTAGTATTCTGACTTGTATCTCTTCACCAGTGTGGTATGGTGAAAACCTATGGTGAACCTGAGAATGAAAACAAATTATGCAAACTCTGGCAAATACAAGAGATTGCTTTCTACACAAAGAGAAAATGTAATCAAAGGAGATTTACCAGGAGTATTCAGACCAAGATAATGATATTCAAGGAAGGAGATTTATATAAATTTCAATGGTAGGACTTCTTCATCCATGGTGGAATGAAAGTTGTGTTCAATGGCTACAGAAACGTTTTCAATAAAGGAGTCGTGAGGAAATAACAGGAAAGGTTAATAGATTGACATCTTACGAAAAAGAATCACCGAAAAAGCTTCATATTTCCATTTCTGAGTTATCAGTTACTTGGAATTACCATTCAATTCATGTTTCCTAGTTCATATAACACTAGCAAGCTACATTTGATTGAAATGTAGGCAATTTTTTCTCATATATAATTGATATCGTGACAACTTCCAATTTTAAATAATGTGACATAGGAACTATTTTGCTAACTACAATGTAGTTCTACTATGGGTATAAATGTTTAACTCATGAAATTACATTTGAACATTTACACCCATAGTAGAAATTTATACCCATAGTAGGAAGGTATATATATACCAACAGTAGGGTGTAAAGATGAAGTTTACAGAATAGGCGATATACACAATAGAATAGGTAATTATGGTATAAATTGAAATTTGACTATCTTTCAAACTCATCTATGAAATAAATATAGGTCGACGTCATGTCGTAAATGTATGTATCACTACGTGTGACGTAAATTCCTTATAGCGTCGTGTTTGTGTCTCTTGGTGTGGGGATACTCATTCGAAGCAAAGAGCAGGGAGTTGAATTTGCGGAGCAAATCAACAATAATAATTATGCCATAAATAAAATACATGCATAGTAGCTGAGAATTCCAAATTTTCACCACTCGTGGTATTGTGGTTTTAACCACTTGCCAAAAGGCTCATTTAAAACCACAATTTCACTTGTGGTGAAAATTTGGTATTCTCGGCTACTATGTGTGTATTCCATATATACACAATGCGAACAAATGCATATTCCGACAACACAAACCTTTGATATTTCATCCTTGTCATCAGTAACCTCTGTGATATGCACTCGTCCTGGAAAACCTTGTATGAGTACTATCATTTCTGAAGAAAGAATGGACTTTATTCTGAAATAAAATAGAACATAGTATAAGGTTATTCAAAAATTAAAATAGAACTTTTTGACCATGTACCAAACAGAACAAGTGGTGCAGCAATGATTCTTAGCCATGTTTAAATCATAATTCAGAAATCTCACCAAATCGGATGTCAAGGACACTGTAGCTCAGCATGGAGAAGGGTTAATGTCATACATTACATGGAGTGTCCATTGGTCACTCCAAAGATCCGTATTGAATTTTTGTGACGATCAGATGAGACACTAGACCTATGACCTGTAGGGTGTACTAAAGGAAATTCAGGGTTCATAACCTTTCCTGGGAATCAGATTTAACCACTTTTTGAGGACTGCATAAAGAGTTTTTAAGGACTATTTTACCAACGTAACCTACAATAAACATCACTCTACGCCAGTTTACAGTGTTCAATATAGTGAAATGACTCCAGAACTCATGTCTATCTCCTTCTTGCATACTGAACACTCTTCTCTATACACATATTCTCAGAATATGTCCATTTTAACGCGGTCCTCAGCCGTTAACAACGCAGTCGTAACGTCTACCCCCACCACCCCCAGAATGTTAGTTAATAAATGAAGAAGAAAGTAGCCCGATGTACTATTTTAATTGATGTGTATTTTTGCCTGGGTGAAAACTATTGACAATTATTGGTTTCTGTATATAATCTTCCTTTCCGCATATTTCAGGCAGCCTTTGACATATGTTATAATATGTTACATATAAACGGACTATAGTTTAATCATATAGATAATATAAAATGTTTGACACTATAAGGGAAACAAAAATAATATGTGTTTCCGATTTGTTGACCAAAAAACTCCAGGCAGATAGGTACATGTCGAAATTTTCATAGATGTATACTGCTAGCATAAAGTGTGCCGATTTTCTAAGATAACTACCGGTATATGAGCATCGTTCTTGCAACGAAATGAATTTTATTTACTATATATTTTGAGACTTCCGTATGTGTGTATATCCTTTATAGACTCGAAAACGGCTCGACCGATTGAGCCCAAACTTGCTATCTAAGGGTAAAAAACCACGAGAAGTGCCATCGCACCGCTTCTGAGAACGTCCGAGCACTCCTTCACCCTTCGCCCTGCCACCGTCGTTGGAATTAATGGGTTAATGATTAAGGAGCGTTCGTATCTGCGGTGTCGTTGTTAAAGAGCGTTTATATACACAAGTATAAATACGGCTCAATCAACCGTCTTGGAAACTGGGGATATCGAGACAAAATTTCGTACTTTGGGCTTCCAAGGGACGGGGGAGATTTTCGTCGGGTCAGTTTGTCCGCCTGAGGTGACCTTGACCTTGAAATGGGTACCCATAAATGACCTTGGGCGATATCTCGGTCGTCAGCGGTGACATCGACGTGAAATTTGTTATGTATGGTCAACTCGGGACGGGGAATATTTTTGATAGCATGCTGTCGGCGTGCCTGTATGGGTTTACCTTGAAAAACAAAAATTAATGGATCGACCAAAGCCATGGGACCAATCCCACCAGTGGCGGGCTAATCTGCTAGTTATCATATAATTTGGCAGAAATACAAATTGTACACAAAACATGTAAACAGGGCGAATTTACATTGGAACTGAAAGTGAAAATGAAAGTAAGTTATAATATTTTTCTGAAAAAGTTGGATGTAAATCTAGCAATTTATCTATATTGGCCTAATGAAAATTTTAATATGACAGGCTGAAATGCTTTTGTAACTACCCTAAATTAGTTGATGTTCAATCACAGAATTGCCAAAAGCAACCATTAGTCTATGGTCTCAGTGAGAGCTTTCCAATGAAAGGCAACAAGCCATATTTCCGACTAAATCCTGAAAAATTACCCATTATTCTGTTGTGGTTAAGGAGTCGATTATTTAGGGCATTACTGTAAATAGTGACTCACATAGCTGGTTTGAGGTCTCCTGGTTTAATTTCCAGACTCGGGATCACAGATGATTCAGAAGCAGCGATCTCTGCCTTTGCTGCTTTCTCCATCTTTTTATCTCGAAACTTCAGCTCTGCTATCACTTTTCCACTCGGTAACACTCTATAATTCAAAACAATGTATTATGTTATTTATAATTTACTAAAATGTTTTAATGACTTCTTTCAATAAACAAAACTTGCCACCGTCTTTCAATTTCAAAAATAGGATTTTACAACCTTTGGGGCAGTGTTTTTGAGGAGTAAAACGTTTTGCTTTTATTGAAGTATTTCAGTTGTTTGATTTATAGTGTAACCTGAGAATCATGTTTTCCTGACATCATACACATCTGTGATACTTAAACCCTTTCATGACGGGAGCTGAGCTGGTGCAGCATTAAAGATCCAGAGGCTGTACATTCTCTTATATATGCAAGTCTCCCATGGGGATAATAGAATGGACTGGCTTACAAGGTCAAGGTCAATATTGTTAGGCCAATATATACTATTATATATGTGAGGCTCCCTATGGGACACTCGCATATATAAGAGAATGCATTGGCACAGGATTTTCACAAAATTGCAGGAAGCCCCAGTCATGGAAGGGTTAATAACTGGGATCCAATCTGAAAAAAAAATTCTAAATTTTTAATTCAAATTTAGCCTATGTCAATTTTGAGGCAAAAAATTTCTACCACTTCCAAAAGACATTACCGATTCTATGGGTCAAACAGACCCAACTAGAGCTCAGACTGTCCAGTGGGACTAAGGATACCCCTAGCAGTGCAATTGGGCTACAATAAGGGTAGCCATCTAAAAAAAAAAGAACACAAGGAATACAAGCTCGGAGAATATAATGCTTAAAGGGATACCCTACACTAAATCCAGCCATTTATGCAAACAACACCGTAATAATAATGAAAACGAATATATATGGCTGGAATCAGAGCATATGAGTGTATTTTGCACCAATCCATGGCTCAAATTCATTCATTTGTTCCATATATTATGTTGAGTATAAAAGGAGATCATAAATGGCCGGATTTAGTGCCTAAAATATATCTAACACTCCTGTTATCCTTAAACCTTTCATGAAGGGAGCTATGCTAGTGCAGCATTAAAGATCCTGTGTCAGTGCATTCTCTTATATATGTGAGTCTCCCATAGGGAGCTTCGCATATACAAGAGAATACACTGGCTTACAAAGTCAAGGTAAATACTGTTAGGCCAATGTATTCTCTTATATATGAGAGCCTCCCCATGGGAAACTCGCATATATAATGCATTGGCACAGGATTTTCGCAAAATTTCAGGAAGCTCCAGTCATGGAAGGGTTAACCCTTTGGCAGGTTGGTATCGCATATACAATGTCATCCCTGTGGTTGAATATATTTGCAAAAAAATATCTAGAAAATACATATTCCCTAATAAGATACTTACACACTGAACTACATGGTATATTCATTTTTATTCACAAAGGAGGGATCTATGAGACCCGTTTAAAATTTATTATTTTGGTACGAAATAGCTTAAGTATGTTTTGAATCGTTATTATGACGTAGCAGGTCACGTGCCCTCTAACTCTATTAATAGCAAGCTGGCAGTGTATACGGCCATGTTTATAAAAATGAATATACCATGTAGTTCAATGTGTAACGTATCTTTGACGGGAATATACCGAGTACCGATATTTTTATTTTAGGTACTGTAGTAATAATTAATTATTTTGAATAACCAATCATTCATTGGTACAATATAGGTGCAAATTAATGTTTCTCATGCTCATGGCAAGTATGCCATGCAGTAATATTCAAATGGGCGCAGCCATTTGGTCAGATTATAATGGAGTCATTAAAAAGAATGTGCACACACCATCATACATCAAGCTACTTCTTTCCAATTGATTGCATGTTGTATTTTCAAAGTGTGACTGAAGACACATTTCGTAAACTTTTAATACTATAAACCTCGATCTACACCTATTCAGATGTTGTTCATATAGTAACCTGATTTTGCAATGTTACATGTGTGCAAACCATTGTAAATGACATAAATGTTGTTCCACCTGATAACCATATGATGACATAGTCATTATTCTATCGACCAAAGGGTTAAAGGTCATGCCTTAGATTGTCTATTAGTTACTTCAAATATGGCTCCACTCACTTCTTAATAACAACTTTGTTTTCCTGATGAACGCTAAACTGATGCTGCTCTAGGATGTCATTCCAATGCTTAAAACAGATAAGAAATTATTATTAATGTACACAGCTTTATAAACATATACTTAAGATCATTCAAAATAAATACCTGTTTGCAAGCAAATCGATATGGAAAATTGTATGTGGAATGAAGGTTTTTTATTTTTATTTTTACCAGAATTCTAAAACTTTATATATGTATAGATGATTCCATGGAATAAAATTCCAATAATTAATTGAACTAACCATAGATACAAGGATAGCTGGAAGACTCCAAAAACACTGGATGTTCAAAACATCTTGCACTTCAAAGACTGAAATGTCTAGCTCAAACAGAAAAAATGTTTGGTGAAACAAAGCTATTAAGATTTGGAATGTCTCAGATCACCTGTGCCTAAAACAAGATTATTGATTGGAGAATGGAGGAGGGAGAAACTCACCCGTTTTGATGGCAGGTAAGCATAAACTCCAGAAGCTTGACCTTGGAGTAAAACTAGCGTGTAGTGAGGCTTCGCAAGTAGCACTATACAGTTTCTTATATTCTCCAATTTAGAAGCCTAAAACAACAAAAACAGCATTGTCAAAAACAAAATAAAAGCTTTAGCCAGTTTGTTTTATTTTGTAGTAAATTACCAATCTACCAAAATAAACTCCGACTTCGTAATTAAATTCTGTAAACAAAATATGTTTTTATTTCTTCCACTGTCCCACAAATTTTAAGTCCATATGTAAAAGAAATATCGACATTAAAGGCAAACAAATGTTTAGAGTTCGTTATTAAACAATAATCTGTCTTGTCGCCCCCAATAAATTTGACAAACGCGGTGCAAAAAAGTCAATGCAGTGATTGTATAATTCATGTGTGTATTGTAAATAAATTATCCAACCTATCCTATCCTAATAATATTTTGTTTTGGCCTCAACAGAAAGTTTTTTCCAGAGAGGAAAATGACACTAGTCGCTGTTCAATAGTGACGTCATGTTTGATGTTAAAGTTCTAACTTCAAAGAGAAGAACTGTTTGGTGGAAAATCATACGACACTCTTAAAAACTGGGATATTACATATATACATCGGGTTTCGGAACCCAAATCTGCCTATATGTCACAATTTCAACAAAAAAAATAGTCGAATTACAAAAGAAATAAACACTTGACGGCTTGTATAGTAAAATTTGACCACATAAACTGAGTGTAGGACTCTGCTTTGCACAATCGTCTTCTTTGTGGTAAAATTCTACTATTCATACCAATGTACAATTCATTTATTTCTTAATTACTAATTCAAAATCTGCCATTTTATTTCAACTTGTATAAACCAGCTCATTATTGGCTGTAATCTTACACATTTCGGAAAAAAAAGAATTTGAGGAATTTTGTTTTTAATTTATTTTAGTCCGACCCTACTCCAGTAATGAGAACAAAAATCCATAAACCACAAAATAAAAAAAACCATGGCCTTAAGTTCCAATTTAATAAAAGCTTATCTGAAATTGGTCAATTACTTAATGAATCAATTCCAGAATAAAATGAAAGTACCAATGACACTGTAGCTCAACTTAGAGTGAGGATACTGTCATACATTACAGCCAAAAGTGCGATAAGGAATGCATAAAATTTACATGTTTAAGTATTACCAGTTCAACCCGAAGAGCCATACGAAGTTTGGGGTAAATTGGATAAAAATGTTGGGTGTAGGGCATACCAAAGTATATGGTTATGGGATTTAGTCATGCAAAGAGTAGATTCCTAGAAGGCTGCCGACAGCCATGTTATTCAACGATATTCAGAAAAAAATTTGATGGCTCCCATCTGGTGGTCACCCAGAAGATACATATGAATCAAATCAAATATGAATCAAATATCTGGAACCAAACTCATTATGAACACAGAGCAAGGAATCAACATTTTCGGTTGTAATCTTATTTTAGAAACATCCAACTCACATGCTTCAGATTGCTGTCCTCACTGTTCTGAACTTCTGTGACTATCTCAGGAACCGCAGACAACTCAAGACACTTAGCCTCTGTATCAATGCTCAAAACGACACATTCCACAGATGTGCCTTCCTTTAGATCGCAGCCTGCAAGAATTTGTAAGGTCAGGGTTTTAGCAGCCGAGAAAGTAATTATGACGTTAAGTTAGATATTGGGCGCTTCCAATAATCATATAATGGTATAAAACTGTCCAGTAGAAAAAAACATTATTTGAGTTTCTTATGCAAAAGCTTTGGAAATAGATCTCTAGATATTAATTTACATGATTCTGAGGATGATTTGAATCTGATCACTGTTTTATCAATCTTTCATCATGGCTATTTCAGAAAATGGTGGAGAATATCTGACCAGGGTTTAAGCTGCCGATGGCCTGATTTTTTCAAAAATTTTAAAAGAAAATCTCATTTCGTCCATCTTTTGGGCAAAAAATTTCAAGTCTATAGTTTCCAAAATCACTAGATCTCACTAAACTGTTATTAGAAGTCACACATGCTTACTTATCAAAACAATGGTTAGCATATTAACTACAGGTTGGAGTATGCGATTAGCTCAGTTTGACATGCCAGTGACTGCTTTTTTTTTTGTAGTGACATATACAGAGTATTTATTATTTTTACAACAAGAAACAATCTACATGTTTAGTAACAAAAAATATTACTGAGAAAAATGAAAATATTCTAAGTCAAGAAGGCCAATAACTCTGCCAAAATAAGTCTGACCAACATTAAAATCGCAGGCGCACAGGTTCCCATGGTGGTTGATGTCTGTGCAAAGTTTAACAAAAAAAGATTCATAAACAACTGAGAAAAACTACGGACACAATTGTGTCAAGAACACAAACACCTCTGCGAAATTAAGTCTGACCGTCATTAAAATCGCAGGTGCACAGGTTCGTATGGTGGTTGATGTCTGTGCCAAGTGCAGGTGCACAGGTTCCCATGGTACTAACTATCTGTGTCAAGTTTTAAAAAAATTTAACCAAAAATGTTGGAATAAAAGCTTGGACAAAGGTATACCCCTGTATTGAACATTTATAAGTCGAAAAAGGGGGATAACTCCACACAAACAAAGTCGGACAGACCTCATAACTGCAGGTGAACAGGTTCCCATGGTATTAAATATCTGCGTCAAGTTTAAAAAAAATGTTGGAATAAAAGCTCGGACAAAGTATACCCCTGTATTGAACATTTTCTAAGTCGAAAAAGGGGGATAACACCGCAAAATAAAAAGTCGGCAGACCTCATAATCGCAGGTGCACAGCTTCCCATAGTACAAAATATCAGTGCAAAGTTTCAAAAAATTGACCAAAAAATGTAGGAATAAAAGCTTGGACAAAGGTATACTCCTGTATTGAAAAATTTTAAGTCGAAAAAAGGGGGATAACTCCACACAAAAAGTTGGACAGACCCATAATCGCAGGTGCACAGGTTCCCATGGTGGTTGATGTCTGTGCCATGTTTCACAGAAAATGATAACAAAAACGACTGAGAAAAACTCCAGACAAATTTGTGTGCATGGATGAACTGACGACGGCTAGACGGACAGACGGTCAAGCTGATTCCAGTATAGACCCCACAACTTTGTTGCAGCAGGGTATAATATTAAGCAAATCAATGCATATTTATGTTTGTCTGTTTTATCAATTTTTTTTGGCGTGCATCTATTCTCTTGCTTTGCTTAGGTTATTTTATTTATTTATTATCTTTTCTATTGTTTTTTATTTCCTTTTTCTCAACCAACCGATATTTTAGTATTTCAATTTTGACCAAAGTTGCTGAAAAATGTCTTAAAAAATTCAGAAATGGCCAAACAATTGGCAAAAAGAATATTCTGGCCAGCATGAACCCCATCTATACTGCAGTCAATGCCCCGACCTCAATTATTAGCCATGTGTAATAAATTTAGAATATGGTTCCTGAGTGTTTTAGATACTAGTTTTGATCCAAATCCCGAAATAACCCTTTAAACAATTCCGTGCTGTGAACCTCTGGTAAATAAATCACCTTCCATGTGATCCTTGGTTATGACACCTTTCACTCCATTCTCTGTACAACATAGAGCTCCATCAGGTGTCACCTTATTCACTGTCACCATGGCAACATCTTTTATCTTGTACTTCATCAGGTCATCACATATACCTTTCAAAGAAAATAATAGTATCTCAAATAAAATAAGTCATGATTCGCTCTGTTGGTTGCCAAGTTCACGGATGTCCAATTTTTATTGAATAGATGAAGAAAATTTCCAGATCTAGTCAATGATAGTCTCCCAAAATGAAAAAGTGGCAAAAATTGTGCAAAACTTGAAAACTCAACTGGAGGACCCACAAAATTTCAATGCAAGTACGCTTGATTAACTTTGTTTGACATCTTGAACTTTTCAGACCATAACAGTTGCAACAGTAAGAAAACATGATTTTTTTTCTTGAGAATACTACATATATATATTTTTTGTCTATGTTTACATTTCATACAAAATTCAGCCTATAGGCCACGTCATTGGAAACATGAGGCCTTTCATAGGCCAGTGCTATTTGCAAAATACAAAGCCTGGAATTGTATTCACCTCGCTGTTGAAACAAAGACTCAGCAGACGTGAGTTCACTCAGGTAACTCGCACACAGCTCCACTCCTATTGGTTGTTTCATGCATGACTTCAGCTTCGTTGTGATAAGCACACGCTTCTTTTTCTTGTCAACTTCAATCACTTGACCAACGATCGTCTGCCCTGGCCGATAAAGTGGCTCGTAATCCTCAAGATGGTGGTCACAAACTTTCTGAAACACAATGCATTTGTTAACTCTTTGGATGACACCCCGTCAGAAGCCATCTCATTGCCAACATAATGACATTCACTGCCGGTGATAAGATGATATATTTATATTGAGTAGGTATTAAGTTATAATAAAAGTTTGCAGACCCCACATCCCCTGAATCAAGGTGGCTTTTTGGGACGTCAGCTTTTTTTTTAAGAAGTCAAATTTGCCAAAATTCTGGCAAATTTGACTTTAACTACTCATCAACGATGCTTTACTATAGAAAGTGTTAAATTGTCATTTCTCATATCCGAACCTTGCTGAACACATACATGCTGTTGTACAGCATAACCTCTACAAACCGGACACTCTAACATAATTCCTCTCCATGCTGAACAAACTTGTATTATTGTGTTGTTTATTAAAGTTACAGCAATTAAATATGGATTTTTGCATCCTTATCACTCTTTGTAATGGCAGTTTCATGTTTGATGATGCAGCAAATTTCTATAAACCAAACACCAATCTAAAGTGAACAAAAAGGTCAGTCCGAAGGGAATTTGTTTTGGAGAGGTTTTACTGTATAATATTGACTTATATTATTTTTCTATGAATCACATTTAGCCATAGCAAATTTCATGGGCTGAGTGAGGCAATCACAATGCATTTAATAATTGATTTTTTTATCAATAGAAGCAAATGTTGCAATCAACTATATAGCATCCCACTAAATTTTAGATGTAATATAAACAAACCTTTTTTGGAGCCAAACCAACGATATCTCCCGGGAACGAAACAAACATCCCGAATGGCATCCATTTCTTAACCTGTCCAATCAGCTTCATCCCAATCTGGTTGAGAAAATAATTCAAAATTCAAATTAATGGGCTTTGAGTACAAAATGTATTTTTATTCAATGTGTATGGTAATATTTTCACATGATTGTTACATGCGCTTTCATGCTAGTCGGGTGCATACAATATTAGATATAAGACAGTGTACTGAACTATCAGAGATATATGTTGTCTTGGAAAGAATGTACATTTCATTCAGTTTAACTTTACATTAAGCTGTATCAATCAGAACATGATACAGAAGAAGCTACTGTCTAAGAACAATTATCACACCATTACATATATAATTTACTTGCATAGTTAAGATGGATTGTCAATTTCAAAGCTTGCATCAACACATAATTAAAATTTCTCCTATGAATTCATGCTAACAAAATAAATACAACACAATGCCCCCAGAATACATAAAATCATAAAATATATATTCCTAATTTGTTATCTTGATTCCAAATGACAGTGTCAATGTAATATAATAAGTGAAAATATTCCTTCTCATTTTCTGAAAGACAATGATATAGTTATTGCAGATCTTACAGAAAATTATTTCATGCTCATCATTTAATTGTTGACACCAGAACAACATTTATGGCGTCATACGGTTGGTGGGTCGAACAACATTTGTCGTTTTTAATAGTTATATGATAGTGTGTTATGTGCACAAAAATAACGTAAAATCAGCCTACAAGATGAAAAGCATTTGTAGATATGTCTAGATGGAGGCTTATCGTGTAAAAGTATTACGCAATAACACTTTTAATCACACTATTAAAAATACAACATGCATCAATCTGAAATAAGTAGTAAAGTTGTGTGAACACACTTTTTATAAATCCCAAAATTGCTGTGTCCATTTAACCCTTTACATAACAAACCGGCCAAAAACGCCCAAATAAAGCTGCAATAGCCTAAATTATCTTGGGTCTGTCTCAATAAAACCATACAAATATGGATATCATTGGAACCGGCTCCTTGACCACATTGTGATGGTTACAGTTATGCCCTGTGCCAATGCATTCTCTTATATATGAGTCGACCATAGGTCGCCTCGCATTTATAAGAGAATGCATTGGCCTAAAAAAAATCTTTTTTGAACACTTTTTACCATTTTTTCTTACATTCTTTAACAATTTTATAATTTTTAATGTGTTAAGCCAATGCATTCTCTTATATATGCGAGGCGACCTATGGTCGACTCGCATATATAAGAGAATGCATTGGCACAGGGCCGTTCTGTTGGGTAAAGGGTGCTGCATGGCATACTCGCCCGATCATGAGAAACTGTTTAATTTGAATGTCGTATATGGTACTACCAGGTGATCAGATATCCAGAATAATTTTTTATTATTACAATACTTAAAATATAAATACTCCAAATATATTCACCCACAGAGCCGACATTGTATATGGGATACCGACTCAGACAAGGGTTAACCTTACTTAACACTTACATCAATGTCCCCAATACTAGTAACAATTCTTCCTGATGTGTCGGTTAGTGACTGTCTTTTACTCACAAGCTAAAGTGTAGTCAAGGGTTCATTATTCATAAATAGCTTCTGAGATGATAAGGTTACGTTGATGAAACCACCTGTTGGGGGAGGGACAGACTTCATGTACATTATCATGCTTAGACTTGAACAATTTTGTGAATTTATCCGCGTCACAGATTAGAGGTGTGACAGTCACAAAGGACAGAGGAAACTCAGTGTACATGGACTATAAATGGAGGGGCCGACAGACAAGCTGATCACAAATCACAGATCGAAATAGCAAACAAAATCATATTACAAAAAAAATTCCCCAGTTAACCCTTTGAGTGCCAGGGGCCGATCTCATCTGCCCTAAACCTACAAAATAAGTCTGTTAGAATATAAGAATAAATTATTAAAATTGTACAAAATTGTAAAAAAAAAAAAAAAAAAAAAAAATTGTTAGGCCAATGCATTCCCTTATATATGCGAGGCGACCTATGGTCGACTCGCATATATAAGAGAATGCATTGGCACAGGGTATATGGGTTGATACAAAAATCGACCTGGCACTCAAAGGGTTAAAAATGGTGATAACTCAACTAAAATATGCCCAACTAAGCTCGTAATCACAGATGAACAGGTTGCCATGGTTGTAAATATCAGTGCCAAGTTTCTTATAAATTGACCAGGAAATGAGGGGATACCAGCTTGCACCAAAGGCCAAAATTATATACATTGCTGAACATTTCCAGGTGGAAAAGGGAGATAACAATAGTAATGAAAGTGTCAATGACACTGTAGCTCAATTTGGAAAGGGGATAGTGTCATACATTAGTGTTAATAGAGTGATAAGGAATGTGTAATACCAGAGGTCAACCCCGAGAGCCATATGAAGTTTGGGATCAATTGGATGGAAATGTTGATTGCTGGACATACCAATGTATTCAGTGATACAAAGAGTCAAATCCAAGATGGCTGTTAGCAGCCATGTTTTTTTTTAAATTTTGGAACCATCAGATGAGTGATGTGGCTTGCAGGGTGTGCCAAATGATTTAGTACTATTTTAGGCCATGTTTTCCTTCGAAAATCGTTCAAATTAGATAGTTCCCATCTAGAGGTAATCCTAAACATGCTTGTAAATTTTGAAAACATTTCTCCAATAAATGTGGGCCAATAAATGTGGGCTGCAGGGTGAGCCGACGGATTTAAATTTCAAATCCAGTTTGGCCGCAGGCCGCCATGTTTTTCAACAAAACTAAAAAAATATGATGGCTCCCATCTAGAGGTCACCCCGAAGAAGTTGGTGACAATTGGATGAGAGATGTGACCAGTAAGGTGAGCTAAATGAAATTATTGAAGGACACATGGACATACAACAGATGCCAACAGCTCAAATTTGACCTAAAAAAGCTTGGATCGATCTCATAATTGGAGATTCACAGATCCTGATGATGTCAATAATTGTGCCAAGTTTTAAAATATTGATGAATAAATGAAGTTGTACAAGCTCAAACAAAAAGAGCTGCCAGTCCACATCATAATAGATTTGTTTTTTCACTGCTCAAAGTCAAAGGATACAGTAATATTTTTCTTCGAAATCACCATCACATTCTCAATCTCGTCTCCAACATCATAAACTTTCAGCAACAAATTTTGGATATTTTCTGCATCAGAAAGCTGATCTTTTGGCAGAAATGCCTCAGTTTCGTGATTATCCAGAGACACATGGAGGCCGTCATCTTTTTTTGAAACAACCCTACATCTGGTTATCTATAAAACAGAAAAAGTTAGTTAAGAACAAATGTGAAAGAACATAAATGGAAAATAACAATGAATGGTTAAAGTGTTCAGTCTCATATGGAAAAAAATCTTATTTTTGCCATTTTATGGAATCTGCAGCTTCCTGTTCCCAATATAACAACTTAGTAAATCAAACTAGCCGCATTGATCCACACATATTTCTTCAAAAGCACGTCTGAGCTTTTCATTGATGATAGCAGAGGGAAATATCAGTAAAAATGCTAGTTTTTACATTTTCCTGTGGCACTTGCACATGTAATAGCAAAATTACTCCGGCACCAAAAGACTTTAAGTCCGCTATAGAAGAGTACGGCAAACATAATTTGACAAAAACAACATTGCGCCACAACAAATTAGTGTGATAACGTTTACCACATTCACACACTGTGCGGTTCTGTCTAACTCTTAGGTGCCTTGTATACAATATGAATTTGCCAGTCACATTCAGATTACAAGGGACTATGAACGATAATTCGTGTACTAACTGTTTTCCTTAAGTTTCATGCTTAATAAATCCCAGATTCATATTATCACAACCATATCCATGCATGAATTATAATTTCCAAACATCGGCATAAATTCTGTGGGGAATTGACAAGGCGTATGACATTGGCATAGCGACTTAAATAATTAATTTCCAAAATTATAATTAAGCCTATCTTGTTAGTGTAAGAGTGGATTTGGTTCCTTTTTGTAAAGCTGCCTTTAGTTACTGCATATATGTGGAAATAATCGGTAATAAAGCATTATGCGGTGTTATTTTAGAATTACCACAATATTTTTATTTGCAAATACCACCCTGCACTAAACAGCAATCGCTAGCTATTGTTTTGGCATTTCTTAGCTAAATTGGCCAGTAAACTAGAATGAGTTCAGTCAGATTTGGTCACAATGACAGGTATAGAACATTTCAGTCAGAAAAAAATTGTGGCCTGCAGTATTCGAACAAGAGAACACAAAAATGGAAAAAATGGTAAAACACAATATAAACTCATAATACTTGCATCACCAATGTCCAGCTGTGTTGAGGTCTTGTGTTTGAATGGCTTTATCCCATCAATCTGAAAATAACATAGACACATCAGAGTAGTGTAAAAAGGAGTTTTATTCACATGCAAAAAATATTTCTCATGAAATTTCTTCGCAGTTGACACTTTATAATGCACTGTCTATTCTAAGTTTATTATTTAATTATTCATATATAAATCAGTATCAATGGTGACTATCTAACATGATAGGTATTAACCCTTTCTATACAAAATACTCATTGACGAGTAGTTCCCTTAGGAAGTCCATAGATTGTTTGTTGAACTTAATATCTGAACATTTCCAAACCAGTAAATATGAATCCTTCTGCACTTGTATTTTTTTCATGTCTGTTATCTGCTCATTTTTTATGTACGTACAACCCTTCAAATGAACGTTAAGACTATACCAATGTATACTTTTATAACTGAGTGTAAACCCTTCAAATGAACGTCAAGACTATACCAATGTATACTTTTATAACTGAGTGTAAACCCTTCAAATGAACGTTAAGACTATACCAATGTATACTTTTATAACTGAGTGTAAACCCTTCAAATGAACGTCAAGACTATACCAATGTATACTTTTATAACTGAGTGTAAACCCTTCAAATGAACGTTAAGACTATACCAATGTATACTTTTATAACTGAGTGTAAACCCTTCAAATGAACGTTAAGACTATACCAATGTATACTTTTATAACTGAGTGTAAACCCTTCAAATGAACGTCAAGACTATACCAATGTATACTTTTATAACTGAGTGTAAACCCTTCAAATGAACGTTAAGACTATACCAATGTATACTTTTATAACTGAATGTGAGAATCCATTTAGTACAGAAAGAGTTAATACCGTTCCTCGATTAGATAATCATTGCAAATTCTTACCTTAAAAGATAGCTTCATTTTCCCCTCTTCTGGATTAACATATATGACTCTGCACCTGACAATTTGTCCAACAAAGAATACCCGGTCTGGATAAGCAATCTTCTCTGTGCTCAATTCATGCACCGGTACCCATCCCTGCAAGGAGAGAACAACATCTAGATGAATGAAACCAAGTCCAAAATGAGCACAAACCAGATAGTTGTAACCTTCATGGAGTGTAACCACAAGAACATAGCCAGTTATTATAGGATTAAATATTTTATTACTCTTTAACATCTGGGTAAATGCCTTATAGCTATAGGTAACGAGTCGCGTTACAAGAAAGAATCAATGACACTGTAGCTCAACTTGTAGTGGGGGATAATGTCATACATTCCAGTCAATGGAGCAATAAGGAATGCGGAAAGTTGAAATGTTTAAGTAATATACCCGAGGTCAACTCGAAGAGCCATATGCAGTTTGAGAAAAATGTTGGCTGTTGAGCATTCAGAAGTATTTGGTCATGCATAGATTAAAATCCAAGATTGATGCCAGCATCCATGTGGGCTGCAGGGTTTGAAATTCAGAAAAGTTTGATGCCTCCCATCTAGTGTTCACCCCAAAAATTAGAAAATAATTGATACCTTTCATCTAGTGGTCACTATGAAGATCCATAGGAAATTTGGTGATGATCAAATAAGGGATGTGGTCTTTAGGATGTGCCATAGCATTTAGTCATACAAAGAGTCAAATCTAAGTTGGCTGCCAGAGGTCAGAGGCGATCTTAACAGGCCTGTAAATTTGATAAAACAATTCGCCAATATATCTGGGTTGTAGGCCAGACGAATTGAAATATAAACCAAAGATGGCTGGTGGCAGCGATGTTTTTTATTGAATTTCGGGGAAAAAATTGACAATAGGATGAGGGATGTGGCCTGTAGGGTGTGCCAAATGATTGAGTCATGCAGCCAAATTTGATAGCACCCCCCCTAGAGGTGATCCAAATATGCCTTTAAATTTCAAAAACTCCAATAAATGTGGGCTGCAGGGTGTGCCGATGCATTCAAATTTTAAACTAATTACACAAACAAATTGATGGCTCCCATCTAGGGATCACCACGAAGATCCATATAAAGTTTGGTGACAATCGGATGAGGGATGTGTCATGTAGGGTGTCCCAAAGGAAATTGTGAGCGGATGGACAGATGGCCAGACGAAAGGACGGATGCAAACCCATGGCATCAGCTCAAACTTGACAAATACACATGTTTAATAGTAGTAAGCACAACAGCAACTTTAGCTTTTATCTTTAATTTGCAATAAATAGCAAAAGGAGTTCTGACAAATCTATTTTATCAGATCGTTATCTGAAACAAAGGCGTCAATTTTAGCCATCATCTCCATTTATATAACCTGGTAACCTTGGCATTTATCACACTGACCTTGACATTGTTGTAGAATATGACTAGTGCGCCTTTATTGTTGACCTGACCTATGAAACCTTCTAATTGCTGCCCTCTCTCCACATCGTTGTAATTAGAAACAATCGGCAGTTTACTTCGCACCAAAGATTTCTTATTGGTCAGACGAAGTTGTGATTTCTTCATATCAACTGTCAGCACCTGAAATGCACCAGAGTGATTAAAGTGATTATTAACACTCCCGTTCACTAGATATTAAAGATGGATTATCTCTTCCTACACAAGTTTTATATAGTTTACGGGGTATAAAATAATAAGTACGAGTCGGAAATTCCTCTATCAATTAATATTGATTTTATTTGGATATTTTCTTATATAATGCGATAATCAATTGGGACATTTCTTGTTACTAACTTTAAAACATAATGAAACTATCAGGAAATCTCAGATAGAGACAGTTCTCCCGCTTGCTACATTTCGGCGAGCAATAACATGTCCCAAATTGATAGCATGTATTATACCAGAAATTTTGAAATAAAATCAATATTAACATGTGCACTGCCGACTACGAGTTATCTCGTACTTTTTCATGAAGTTGACTGGGTGTTGGCAGTGAATGTGTTAATTGATAGAAGCATTTCCGAACAGGGGTCTTTGATTCATATTTATAATTTAATACCCAGCAAACTATATAAAAATAAATATAAAGGAAGATATAGACCATTTTCAATAGTTTAATGTATCAAGTTTTAGTTTGTATAATAGATGGTATAATAGATTATATAATAGATCTGCAGTAAATAGTAAGTTAAAGCGAACAAATGTACATAAGCTTTATATAATCTATGCATACACCCAATCTCGAGCCAACAATCCCCTTGTCCTAGAGTGGGACCAAACGTAACTGAACCGATGTCAACTGGATCAGCGACCTATCACAAGCGTGGACCTGACCATGTTGCATTGCACGATACATTAAGTGATGTCAATCAAGTAGTCACTTAGTGCCATGTGTATTTATGTTAAAAATATTTTATGTTTGGTTCGCCTTCTAGAGGGATGAATGGATGAATTTTTTTCTTGTATGTTTTATGTCTTTTTCTAAATTGTGTTGTTCTTATTGGCTAATATTTGGCATATAGTATTTAATTTATCTGTTCAATGCTGTTAATAGTGAATGTCATATTATGAAGGTCAAAAAGAACATAATATCACTTTAAGGGATGTTCTATGCTGTTAATAGTGAATGTCATATTATAAAGGTCAAAAAGTACATAATATCACTTTAAGGATGTTCTATGCTGTTAATAGTGAATATCATATTATAAAGGTCAAAAAGTACATATCACTTTAAGGATGTTCTATGCTGTTAATAGTGAATGTCATATTATAAAGGTCAAAAAGTACATAATATCACTTTAAGGATGTTCTATGCTGTTAATAGTGAATGTCATATTATAAAGGTCAAAAAGTACATAATATCACTTTAAGGAGAGACGAAAATAGCATATTTTAACATGAGTAATCATTATGAATTTAATAAAAACTAAATTTTGCAGAAATCAGAATATTAAATCTATTAGCTGCTATATGTTGTTACTAAGAAATGACACTGTTTTTGTTGGAAACAATGGAATTTATTTTTCTTAATAGGAATTGTTGAATATAAGTACTTTGAGGTTTATTAATTTACTAAGGGTCATAACTTCAAAAGAAATGAATGGACAAAAACTGTTGCATGTCAACATTATCCCCTTTGTATATTAAAGATAATTCAAATGAGGGGCTATGATAACAGATCAAAATTTGGCATGGATGCATTTTTCACTCGAAGCCCATTCCATATGGATATCCTTTCTCTCATGTGTGTTCATGAGCGTACCAATGATCATTCAATTGTAGCCTGTTATGACTGAGATAGAGAGCTCCAAAGTTACGGATGAATGGACACATGCTCGGTCAGACAGATGGAACCCATTTTTATTTCATCTGTCAAACTTCGTTTCCTGGAGATAATTAGCAAACCTGAGCATAAAATTTCTACCAAAAACTGAGGATTATTACAAACGGAAACTCACCCGACACTTAAGCTTATTCCCAGGAAGGAACTTCTTCTCGGGATGTTTCAGTGGAACATCGGCCATGTGCATGTTGAATATAAATCCCTCTATGAACTTTGTGACATTAACAGTCATTCCTGTTGGCCCGATTTTACCCACAGTGCACTGCAAATAAGAAATAAACCAATCTGACATCTAAGCGCATAATTGGGAAATATAAGATTTATTAACGACATGAAATAACAGATATAGACTACTTAGAATGAGCTGCAGATGCCCAATTTCTGGTCTACATCAAAATTCATCAAATCGATCAGACATTTAGATTTACAAGTATTTCCTTGATTGCATACAAAACTTCATAAAATTTTGCAATGTCATTCAAGGTTTCATCCAGACAAGGCAACAATAATGCTCAATATTATTGAAGTTATCAGACAAAAATGTTTCCATGCAGATGAAAAGAAGCGAAGAACACGACTCATTTCTAGGTTTATTTGGAGGGAGGGGTGGGGGGGGCATGAATTGGGAGAATTTGCCCCTCTATTTGAAAACATTTAGGCTGATCTCTGGCAACAAGGACATTCTTGTTCGCCAGCATCACATTTTTGGTTCATTACTTACATCTATTAACTGACCAGGTAAAATTTCATCAACACTCATGATTTTCAAGTCCAGTATGCTTCTGCAAGTAAAATAAATAGTCAATATTCAAGGTTTAAGGAAAAAGATGACATCTGACATATAATGAGATATAACAATGAAATGGACGGCAAGAACTCTTCAATTTTGACATGTTATGCATTCTGATGCAGATGTTGACATAAAGCAGTAAATCAGTGACCTTTAGATAAACAGACATGGCTTGTTAGAACCCCAAAATTATGTATTGTATACATAATTTGGTTAGAGGTATCGAAATACATACCTATGCAGAAGATTTCCAAACAAATTTGTCGATATAGCACTGAAAATATGTGTTTTGTTTCTCATATTTTTGTTAAATTTGAGATCAATTCGTTTGTGCTTGTTCAATTTGTTTTAGTCAGTGGACACGCACAAAAATTGTAAGAGCAGAAAATCAACAGCTGTTCTCACTCTGAAACATTTATGGTACTACATAATTTTGATGAAAATCAACAGAAAGCAGCGCGTGAAGTGTTTAAATAATTGCATGTTAAGATAAGGCATTATACCTTTTCCATTGGATGTTCAGCTAATAAGCTCAACTTTGTTTTGAATTCATAAGGGAGCTTCTCAGCCAATCTTCTTCTAATACTATCTACATATCCGAGCAAATGAATAAAACATTTAAAACTTTTAAAACTGAATGGAAGAATCCATGCAGGAGTGACCGGTTAATAAAATAACTCACTGTTTCATAGTCATGATCACTAGGTTGTCCATATAATTCAAGTCCATTACCCTGCATCTGAAAAAAGCAAGCAAGATAGGGATGGGAAATATAACCTATCGAGATACAGCATGCTGAGATATATGTATCGTATCATATAACATCATGTATCCTGATATATCGTATCATATAACATCATGTATCCTGATATATCGTATCATATAACATCATGTATCCTGATATGTCGTATCATATAACATCATGTATCCTGATATGTTGTATCATATAACATCATGTATCCTGATATGTTGTATCCTATAACATCATGTATCCTGATATATCTTATCATATAACATCATGTATCCTGATATATCGTATCATATAACATCATGTATCCTGATATATCGTATCATATAACATCATGTATCCTGATATATCGTATCATATAACATCATGTATCCTGATATATCGTATCATATAACATCATGTATCCTGATATATCGTATCATATAACATCATGTATCCTGATATGTTGTATCATATAACATCATGTATCCTGATATATCTTATCATATAACATCATGTATCCTGATATATCGTATCATATAACATCATGTATCCTGATATATCGTATCATATAACATCATGTATCCTGATATGTTGTATCATATAACATCCTGATATGCCCCAATGCTGTTTGAGCTGCCACCATTTGCAGCTTCTAATGTGTACTTTTAGATGCCTAATAATAGTGATGGGCGAAATTGTTGGTTGAAATCAATAATAGTGATGATGGCAATTTCAATCTGTCTTTTTATCAAATAATAGTGATGTTTGGAAATTTTCTCCAATGCTATTATTTGGCCGCTCACCTCAGTGTACACATGGTTTCTTGACTGGTTTAATCAACCATTATAGTGATAACTGATAACAAGGTGACTACTGTGTGTGGTTTAGAAAATATTTAACTAAAATTCAAGAAAAAACGTGAGGAAATTATTTCTCAACTAACCTGTAACTACCATACCGAAACAAGACTCCACAGCAGATTATTTTTATCTAGGCATCAGCATATTCACCTGAGGTATCCAGATATCTACATATGTATTCGTATCGCATATTTTGTATTAGGATATGCATTAAGTCGCGACCAGACCCGTATCTCCCATGACTAAAGAAATAATGACGTTTTATGGGTTCAATATTCTGATGCCTAAATGCATGGGTAGCGTGAAAATAATAGTCAATTATGGCGAGCAATACAAATGTGAATTGGTCATGGTGACTATGGATAGCATGTGATATTCTACTGGAAAATTTCTTAACAAACATCCCGAGATAACCCGAGCTACAGTAATGCCCTAAATAATAGACTCCACAGCAGAATTATGGGTAATTGTTCAGGATTTAGTCGGAAATATGGCTTGTTGCCATTCATCGGAAAGCTCTCAGTGAGATGAATGGCAACAAGCTATATTTCCGACTAAATCCTGAACAATTACCCATAATTCTGCTGTGGTTAAGGAGTCGATTATTTAGGGCATTACTGTATCTGTCTCGTGTGTAAATTTGAGCCCATCACAACTTATATTCTCAATCAACACTGGTCTGTTGATGGTTAAAATACAAATGACACCAAGAAACCTTTACTTGACTCAGTACCAACAGAGTCAACTAATCGAACTAGTGGGAGCAGGTATGGAGAAACACGGAGATATACAGATGGCCACATATAATACATACTTGTGTTTACTGCCCACAGTGAAATCATCCGGTACCTCCTCCAGCTGTTTATCTGACAGATTTGATAGCTGAAATGATTTGTTTGGGGAGATTAAACTTAAATTTTGGACAAAAGTACGAACATGCAGACAATGCTCATTTCTATAGTCCC
Organism: Siphonodentalium dalli; assembly: GCA_032622095.1. Lineage (NCBI taxonomy): Eukaryota > Metazoa > Mollusca > Scaphopoda > Gadilida > Siphonodentaliidae > Siphonodentalium > Siphonodentalium dalli. The sequence goes on from CP136062.1 coordinate 196,871,376, forward strand.
AGAAATTTATTTAGTGAAAATATCTGCTCGGACAGACAAAAAAAACAAAACATTTCCAGATAAACAAAGATGAATAACTCAACGGAAATTCCAGAAAAAACGATTGAACACTCAATGAATTCCCTCATAGTAGTGAAAATCCATACCACATTTCATTCCAATACGACAACCGGTGTTTGAGATATCTGCCCGGATGGATGGACGGAAAAGCAAACGGATAAATGTCTGGACGGACGGATAGCTAGTTAGACAGATGGATGGACAGACGGATGAGGTCAATCCAGTATACCCCCCATTCTCTTCCTAGAGTGGGCAGAACAAGACAAAAGATCAACCATGTAAATCGAAAAATAAAAGGTAGGTAAAATCAACTCTATTTTTATCAGTTATTTGGCATGACACATGTGTTTACTATAATAAATTGTTATCTCCTGCTTGTTCAACCACAATAATGGCAATGTTTTAGTACGCTACATCAGAGAAAGTTGCAGAAGTCTCCCCAAGCGGCGATTTCAACCCTTTTAAAGGATTACTCCGGTCGAGAATTTTTTATCGTTCGCCCATCCCATGGCATTCCCCTGGTCAGGTGAGTGGTGACCCATCTGTACCAATTTTCCTACATATCTTCTAAGCTGATAAGGAACACTCTTTATTGCTCATATTTGCCCCTTTAAGTTGTCTGAAGTCAATGACATCTAACTCTTGACACTCTATGTGTCAATTTATCCCCATGTTTCAATTTTCACTAACCAGATTGCAACCATTTTGGTTATATAATTGACTATTTTATTTTATAAATAATTAGTGCCCTTTTAAGACATTTGATATCAAGAGTACCTATCTAATAAGATTTTCCAGGTCTAATTACCTCTTTTTACAAATTTTAAGCTCCGCTGGTCCAGCCGTTTCTGTATAAATGATCAGTTATTGATTACTGCTTGTAGATAAAAGCCAATTGCATAGCCTTTCAAGTTTGACACTGCATGTCGCTAGTAGTCCCTCATGTGACGTCACATGAGGGAACATTAACTATTCAGACTACATAATCCATGATAGAACTTTAAATCAGTATAACTGCAGTTATGGGCAGCCTATCACAAATATTTTTTTTCGGCACCGTGCTCATTGGATTAGCAGTGATCGATAACAATAAAAAAAATCTAAACAGAGTAATCCTTTTAGTGATTTCACAACAAATCAGCTCTCGGACATTCACATCAGCAGCATACTGGGATCCATGAATACTCACCGATGAGAGTCCCTTCACATCATCTGACACTTGGAAGTAAACACCTCTCTTTTTCTGCACATCGCACACCTGTGCTGTCTTAATGATATCACCCCTCTTGTATCGTTGGAGTTTCTCGGCGAATAAGATTGATTTGTTGACAAGATGTAGTAAGACTGTACCATGTATCTCTTTGGTGGTGGGATGGATGTACAAAATTGTCATTTTAATCTGAAATAAAAGTTGGAAAAAAAATAGAGAATAGAAACAAGAAGACAAGACAAGCAGTTACAGGCAAGGTATCTTGTATTTAGGAAGAAGTGACACATGGTGGAACACTATATTTCTCCTTGAAAAAGAATTTACAATCAGGTAAGAGAATCTTGAAAAAGAACAATTGGGACTAACCAATATTCATGCTTTGAAAATCTATTCGATTTACAGAAAACCTTATCTATACTGCATAAATTCAGAGCCTTTAACCCTTCCATGATGGGAGTTTCCTGAAATTTTGCTAAAATCCTGTGCAAATGCATTCTCTTAATCCTTTCATGACTGGAGATTGCTGAAATTTTGCCAAATCCCTGTGCAATTCATTATCTTATATATGAGAGTCTCCCATAGTGAGCCTCGCATATATAAGAGAATACATTAGCCTAACAATATTTACCTTGACCTTGTAAGCCAGCGCATTCTCTTACATATGCGAGGCATCCTATGGGAGACACACATATATAAGAGAATGCACTGACACAGGATCTTTAATACTGCACCAGCACAGCTCCCGTCATAAAAGGGTTAATACTACAGACAATAAATGTTAGATCTGATAACATACTTTAACCCTTACTTTATTAACCCTTTACCCAACAGAACGGCCCTGTGCCAATGCATTCTCTTATATATGCGAGTCGACCATAGGTCGCCTCGCATATATAAGAGAATGCATTGGCTTAACACATTAAAAATTATAAAATTGTTAAAGAATGTAAAAAAAAAATGGTAAAAACAGATTTTTTTTAGGCCAATGCATTCTCTTATATATGCGAGGCGACCTATGGTCGACTCGCATATATAAGAGAATGCATTGGCACAGGGTATAACTGTAACTATCACAATGTGGTCAAGGAGCCGGTTCCAATGATATCCATATTTGTATGGTTCTATTGAGACAGACCTAAGATATTTTAGGCTGTTGAAGCTTTATTTGGCCGGTTTTGGCCGGTTTGTTGGGTAAAGGGTTAAATGGATTCTCCCATCAGTTATAAAAGTATATTCTGGAATGTTCTGCTATTCATCTGGAGGGAAATATAAACAGAAAACAGACAGGCAAGGATATAATACAAGGATATAATACAAGGATATAATACAAGGATATAATACAAGTGCAGAAGGATTCAGATAATAGGTTCAACAATTTGAACTTATTATTAGAACATTTCCGAAGGCAACTACTCGTCTATGAGTATTTAGTAAATAAATGGCTCATATTATCCCATAATACATTATTTAGTTTATATTAACCCTTTCTTTGCTAAATACTCATGAAAGAATAATTCCCTTGGAAGAAGTTTAGATGATAAACTCAACAAACAGATATGGCCATCTGCAAGCCTTGAAATAGGGTGTCATTTGCAGAATGAGGTCCCCAGAGGGTGAATTTAGTGATGCTTCCCCGCATAGTGGGCTAGCACCACCAAATTCACCCTCTGGGAACCTCATTCTGCTTAGGTGTAAGCAGAATGAGGTCCCCAGAGGGTGAATTTGGTGATGCTAGCCCGCTATGCGGGGTAGCATCACTAAATTCACCCTCTGGGGACCTCATTCTGCAAATGACAGACACCCTATTTCAAGGCTTGGCCATCTGTTGAATTTATTATTAAACATTTCCTACCAATGAATAGGAATCCTTCCACACTGGCATTATCTGTTCGTCTGTCATCTGCTTATATTTCCTGAACATCCCTCCAGATGAAGGATAGATTTACCCAATATATACTTTAATAGCTAAATGGAAGAAACTATGCAGTACAGAAAAGGTTAATTGAATGTGGTGTATATTTGTATGCCCTTATAAAGATTAGATATGAAATATGGGGACTATTTCATTTGAAATTCCAACTGATCTTGATTAGCCGATGCCACACTAAAATTGGCACCAACATATTTGTTTCAGAAGGAGATGAATTATTGGTCCATAATTATATGCCAGCGAATGTTGGGTTGTTATTTTGGAATATATTATATAAATTGCGAAGACAAGAACTCAATTAATATATATTATATATTAATATAAATCATCTGAGACAGGTAAGCTAAATGGTGACTTGGTCTATGTCAGAATGAGTCTCACCTACTCCCTAAATAGCTAGCTAACATTTACCTTTTCACCCGACTTGTACTCCTTTTCTCGAAGTTGTGAGCTATGAATCATTGCAGTGTGGCCACAAAACTCCACGAACAAACCAAACTTCACAACCTGGAAATATAAGGTTAATAAGTTTGACTCCAAAATCATACAACTTTGAATTGCTTTGCCATATGGTTGTTCTTCAACTTACTGAATAACGTTATCAAATCAATGCCTATGGTAAGTAAATCAATCCACCATATTCAATGCAACAATATATACTTTATTCACCCATCAGTAAGCCCATCCCCATATATAAAACCCAATGTCTATCAGTAACTCTGTCATGATTTTCCCACATATTAACATTTCACCCATGTGTGCGATTAAACCCAAACTTGAAACATGTCCTGTGGTGTATTTCAGAAGACAATACACCACATTTCACATCAATCGGCCAAAGAAAACCTGAGACAGACCATACACCTCACCAACTGAGCCACCACCTTCTCATAAAGGAAAGCTTTTGATCATCCTTACCTTCCTAATACTTCCTGTAAATATCATTCCAGCAGTCAGTGCATTAAATTGGAGGGATTCGTCAGTAACCTGCAATAATCAAAGTTTTGTCCAATTCAAAATTCACAAAAATACTGCATGATTATACCCACTCTATATCACCACTCTATATCATCCAATTGTTGGATATGACTCGCCTGACATCCGCTACAGTGGTAGATTTCCAAATTATGGCACTTTTAGTACAAATTTTGACCAGAATTAAGAATGATAATAATTTTAACATCAGATAAATATAAATCTATATCTGTTGTTATTTTTTACAACTGACTTGTCATTGCAGTCATGAATTACCATCTGTTGAATATTTTGATCAAAGTTTAGAAAGAAACTATCCGAGTCCCCTGTCCGACAATTTTTTGCAAATTTGGAATTCAGTTTGGTGGGATTCTTCCCTTTTGATGACACCCACATGCTGTTTCCACCCCTGGTTAAGTAGTCCTACTAATTTGCCATTATCCCTTTGGTCCTGCTGAATTGTTATGATGCTGGTAAGGAAAACAGATGCTGTTAAGTAAAATGTATTGTTCATTTTTCTAAAGTTGTGATTTTGAGGTGTTTGGCTATAGAGAGTAATTTGAGAAAAGCTAGTGTGTGCATGAAACATTCATGTACATATATATTTTTTAAATAGTGTATTCATGGCTGCCCTTGTGTTTGCAAATGCGACATGAATAGCCATCTTGATTATGGCCAGTTTGTAAAAACCGAAAGAGTCATTATTTAAACATCTTACAATATCTATGTTTTTGAATATTTTATAAATATAAAGACTTTTCCTCCACTAGTTTAGATTAGCCACAGATCATAAAAATGACAAAATAACAGAACATTTTATAAAACGGTCTACCAGCATCATAGTAAAACAGCAGGACCCACCCGCATAATAGCAAATTAGCAGAACGACTTAGCCAGGGGTGATTTCCTCATTCTGAGGTGGTCACTATTTCGCTGGTAATTATCTAGATAAAGCCCAGTTGAGCTAATAATGACTAGAAAAATAATTACCATCTTGCGGTGAAAGACAATCATCACGATAATACTCAAGTGACAACAAAAAGGAAGATGCTCAAGTGAGTTTTAACCCTTTACCCAACAAACCGGCCAAATAAAGCTTCAACAGCCTAAAATATCTTCGGTCTGTCTCAATAGAACCATACAAATATGGATATCATTGGAACCGGCTCCTTGACCACATTGTGATGGTTACAGTTATGCCCTGTGCCAATGCATTCTCTTATATATGCGAGTCGACCATAGGTCGCCTCGCATATATAAGAGAATGCATTGGCCTAAAAAAAAAAATTCTTACATTCTTTAACAATTTTATAATTTTTAATGTGTTAAGCCAATGCATTCTCTTATATATGCGAGGCGACCTATGGTCGACTCGCATATATAAGAGAATGCATTGGCACAGGGCCCTTCTGTTGGGTAAAGGGTTAATATAAGAATACAAATTATGGTAATAAACTTCAATATCATAGGTAAAACTTTATAGAAAATTGAGAGATCAGTAATTACCTGTGAAGTTGACGTATGTTTTGGGTCAATTGTGACATTGATCACTCTCGATTCAGCTTTCTCTTTTATTACAATTCCAAATGTACAAATCTGGCCAACATGCAATGGAAAACCTGTAATAGAGTCAACAAACAACTGACAAATGCATGAGAAATCACAAGGCCTATATACAGTAATGCCCTAAATAATCGACTCCTTATCCACAGCAGAATAATGGGTAATTCTGCTGTGGTTAAGGAGTCGATTATTTAGGGCATTACCGTATCAGGGATTTTTCTACCCGTTTTTAGAAAGGATACCAGGGCCTTCCCATTGAGAACATTTGTGTCATGGAGGCTTATAACTGGAAACATATTGAGAATATAGGAACAAGATTTTCATTGTGTAACTTGTGTAATTTAATTGTGTAATTTAAACAGTTTAATATATTTCTCAGACTGTATATACCTATCATATGCAAATGGAGTGAGAGAACTTGAAAATAGTTATAAACTGAATTTGATGTCCCATCTATTGAACAGAAAACAAATTTACATGAGATTTTCATTGAGAATTCAGGATCAGATCTTTAGAATAAACCTCACTATTTCCCATCGGGAATGGGGCCCATTTTCAGCCCCTGTCATTGTATAAAATAAATTACTGTATATCAATTGAACTAATAATTGTAAGACAAAGTTTTAGAAGTAGAAGAAACTTTTGTCTCAGCTGAGAGAGAACTCCTTCTGTTAGAAAATGAATGAACAATGATGAAAGGTCCTCACATTTTATGGGAACACAAAGCCAGGTGAAAACTCCCAATGAAAACTATATCAGAGAGTTCAATGAGAATACCAACAAATGTGACATGTTTCATTATTGTAGTAATCATATCGATTTCTGTATTGTTAATATTATCAAAGCATTTCCATGGAATAAATGGATTAAAAATAAAATCATGTATTGGTGGGCACTAACATACCATTGTTGAAATTTTGTATGTATTTCTCCGCATCCTTGTTTTTCAAAAATGCCTTCATATTCTTGATACCAAGGTCAACAAAATACCCATGATCCTCTCTGCTTATTATAGATCCAGTCAAAATCTGAAACACAAGACCACAACAACAAAGTGAATAAGGAGGAAGAAATACATTAGCAAATGAAACAAAATGATAGTCAGTCAGATGTCATTTCCGCTGAGTACACTATATACACATGAGCTTATTTTACTACATGAAACTCAGGGCGTAAAATCTGATGAGAACCAGAATCATTATTCTTAGTTTGATTCTTGTAAAAGGCAGCTGATTCGCTAAATAAGGCTATATTTTGATTATCGCAATTTTTTTTAATGGATTTTAGAGACATATTATGGACTTGTTCGGGTGCGTGAAATTGATAAGTTAGTACTCAGTCACTAAGCCAACCTGGGGAATGTAGCATTCTACTTACATCGTCAAAAATTTAGAAGAAATTGACCATATCACTCCATAGAAAAAATGGTCTGAACTACGCTCAATTGTAAACATTTACATCTCGATTCACGATGCAACTATGGCGATAAACTAACACAAATGATTTTTTCATCGAGAGGCATTGCATTTATTTAATTCATACATATGATGGTGTGTGTTGTCAATTTTGATTAATATCTGTAAGAAATAACTACTTTGAGCAAGATTATCCTCAATGTCTATTTGATCACCCTGCTGGAGTGGTTCACATCACTTTAAGGCCTGAAACTGGTATTTTACTATGAAGCCACTATACCCATTTGAAGAACATAACATTGTTCAATTTTTGTCAGAAAACTGAATTGTACAAAAGTTTAAATATTTATGGCTTTGTTTTGTCATAAATTAATCAGTGAAAACAAATGGTAATGATTCAACTAACGAGAGTTTCTCCATATAATTCATACATACACAACGACTTGTGTTAATAGGTTTTTCGATATATAACGATCCATTAATTGAAAAACAAAAAGACTTACACAAGGTTATTCAGAATCATATGAAGCTTTTATTTGACAGTTACGGTTTCATGGCTGAGGCGAACGTCATTTAAGTTGTGAGACGTCAACGTCATCTGATTCCAGACATATATGTGTGGAGTAGCTTGAAGAATTTGACAGCTAATCTTGATTCAACAATTATTAAAATAACCTGCATTAAGTAAGTTAACCCTTTCATGACGGGACCTGTGCTGGTGCAGCATTAAAGATCCTGTGCCAGTACATGTGGGAGACTCACATATATAAGAGATTGCATTGGCAAAGGGTTTTCGCAAAATTTCAGGAGGCTCCTGTCATGGGAGGGATAATTTGCTATCAAGCCTTGAAATAGTGTATCTGTCATTTGCAGAATGAGGTCCCCAGAGAGTGAATTTAGTGATGCTACCCCCGCATAGCGGGCTAGCATCACCAAATTGACCCTCTGGGAACCTCATTCTGCTGAGGTGTAAGCAGAATGAGCTCCCCAGAAGGTGAATTTGGTGATGCTAGCCCGCTATGCGGGGTAGCATCACTAGATTCCATCTCTGGGGACCTCATTCTGCAAATGACAGACACACTATTTCAAGGCTTGTTTGCTATGAACATTTGAACAACCAGCATTTCACTTCAAGAATGAAATAAAGTGAATTCAATAAAACATTATGATGTAAACGTACCATTCCATTGGCAAGAGAACCACTGGTGATTGACGAGTTCACATCTTTTGGGTTGACAGTTAATTCGCATAACTTCTTGCCAAATTTGCTCAAAGTTATTGTTGTCACTTTGCACCAAACAGGCATTCCAACCTTGAAGATTTCGTCCAATACTACAACATCCTGAAAAGTGATTATGAATGATTTTTAAAGAATATACAAATTTTTATTTAAAGATTAACTGTTATGTGGACTGTTTTTATGGAGATGTAACCGTGAGGTAAGTGGTCATAACTTGTGTAAAACACGAAGGGTTTTACATACAAGTTATGACCACTTACCTCACGGTTACATCTCCATAAAAACAGTCCACATGACAGTTAATCCTTATATTTATATACATTTAGCGAAAAAGCCACTTTTGTAAATGTATTTAAATCGAAAAGTGTATCGTGACAAAACCAGCCCAAAATATCCCATAGCACCCGACCAGAAACAAGCTGAGAACAATTTCAAAACGAGGCTCTTTATATTGAAATCTGATGATTTATTAAGTCAATCCTGCGCGAGTCAAATGCGGCCAAAACATTACGCGTTCTTCTTCTCCACAATCAATGACGCGTCGATGTAATTATGGTTGCAATTATGACCCTCTTGCGCGTTCACCGAGAAATAATTGCAACTAGTCACTTGGGCGCCGACCAATCAGAATGCTGGATTTAGTGATGATCACACTCAGTATGTAAATATAATATCATCTATTATATATTTTGGAACTTCTGTATGTGTGTATACATGTATGTATGTATATATGTATGTATGTATGTGTGTCATAGACTCGAAAACTGCTTGACTGACTAAAATATGGTATGTAGGCCTACTTTGATTCCGGGAACAATTTCACTTTCGACCGTGTCCTTGACCTCACTCATATACGCTCATATAGGCATGTTTCTGGACCGATCAAATTTCTTTTTCCTAACACTTTTCAATGGTGTTCGCTCAATCTCTCATCGTCAATAGTTTTCTCTCATTGTCACTTTGAACTAGTTGTAATTTTTAAGGCTGTTTCTATTAGGTTTCTTTCGTATTTTCTGCCCATATGGAGGCGATCACAAAGAAATCCCTAAATAGCCCGGACGAAGTCGGGCACATTAGCTAGTTATATATAAAATGTGAGCAAATTCCTCATAATGATTACTTATTTAATGTAGATCTTTTCTTGTGAGTTATAGCTGGAAATAATTTAATCATAAGCTGTCAATACACAGAATACTGTTAAACAATTGGCTGTCACACATTTAGCCAATAAGGTTATTTATCGGTAACCTAATAGTCTTGATTACATTCTGCTACAGAAATGAGAGCAGCATCGAGTTACGTGACCACTCCTATAATGCTCGCGCACAAAATGTACATAAAACTTTCAATACTTCCTATGATTTATAGGGAATTTTGATGTTGCATCAGAATTCCTTTGGGTAGGACTGCCCTGCCATTAACTGTAGGGCCTTCTGATAACTCTTGGTGTAAAAGCACCTACAGAAATCAACAAGATTTGATTTCTTAAGATACTAGCAACTAGTGTCAGAGCTGAAATATACCAGTAATAAGTGTGCACAGCATGCTAATGCATGGAAACTGGCCACTAGCCAATCATGAACACTGAATCGATGACACAACTTGAACAATTGATTATTAGAGAGCGTGTCCGTTTCAATCTCAAGAGTTTTTTCTCGATTTACTTCTACTTATGGTGGTTCTTCTGCAAAATGACGGATTAAATTATAAGAAATAATGCTTGTTTCGATAAAGGTTATGGGTTATAAGCAAACAGTTTGAGACAAATTTCCTATAATGCGCTATAGAATTTGTCTTTAAACTTATCGGTTATAACTGCATAACATTGATCGAAATAAGAGTTACTGCTTAAATAACCTTTGTATTTTGTCCCGACTATCCTGGTGCTACTTTTACTATGTTTACAGTAGCTATATCAGATGTATCTCAAAATGGTTATCCAGTCTGCCATTAAGCCTTTCTATACTAATAACTCATCGATGAGTTACCCCTTAGAAAATATATTCAGACGATAAGTTTAATAAACAAATGTAGGTCGTTTGTCAAACTTAAAATATCTGAATATTTCCCACCAATTAATAGAAATCCATTAGCACTTGTATATCTTTTCATCTGTCTGCCATCTGCTTTTATTACCTTAAATTTCTCCAAATGAAAAATAGACCATTCCACTGTGAGTGAAGGATCCAGGGATTTTTGGGGACACCTGTTTTCGGACAATGATAAGACAAAGGCATATCCCGAAGGCCTGAGCGGAGGTGTCCCGCTGCTGATGGTGGGGGTCGTGGGGTCCTGGGGTTGTCCCCTTGGACAATTTTTGAAAATCCAAGGCATTGAGAGCTAATCTAGGGCTCTCTAAGTCAGTATTTTGAATTTTACTGAGAGTCAATTTGATCAAGTTCTAAAGCGTAACTTTGCAAATTTTTATATATGTATGGGATTGGAAATGCTTATAAGTTATTGAAATACTGTAGTCTGAAGGCTGAATGATAACAAACCTGAACTCAAGCTATATGAAGTTTTCAAAGATGAAAGCTAGATAAAGCCCTTACTTACGCCTGGAGTTTGGGTGCCCATACCTGTTAACGGTATGAAAACCGGCCTGGATATGTCCCTGACTGTATACTTTTATGGGAGAATCCATTCAGTATAAAAAGGATAAATAGAGAATGGAAAGAAAATTGAAGTATGTCATCCTATTTTTGTTTGATAGTCCAAAATGCTTTGTGATTTATAATTTTCCAAAAACAATTCATGGACATTAAATATTTTGAATTGGTCCATACACTTATTATCCTATCCCAAAATCAACTTTGGAAATTTAACGAAACCACAAAGGAGGGGTAAACATATATACCTCCTGATCTTCATCGTCTTCTTTAACATCTGATGCTGCTCTGTATAGAAGAGCCTGGTAGGAGTCTGATACAGCTGTTATCGGAACAACACCAGTCATGCCGCCCGGCAAGCTGATAACCAGCTGTAAATCATGGATCTGCTTCACACATCCAAGAATTAGCATGTCCTCGCAAATTATCTGAAAATCAAACATGACATAATACGAGATTGTTGTGGATATATCCTTGCGATTGAGTTGGATAAGTGATATAAGAGGACGAGGATAATCCTGCAGGGAGAACTTCAGTTACTAGGATAGCCAACAGTATATTACCAGGAATTACTATTCTATAGAATATTACCAGGAATTACTATCCTATAGGATATTACTAGGAATTACTATCCTATAGAATATTACCAGGAATTACTATCCTATAGAATATTACCAGGAATTACTATCCTATAGGATATTACCGGGAATTACTATCCTATAGGATATTACTAGGAATTACTATCCTAAGGATATTACCAGGAATTACTATCCTATAGGATATTACCGGGAATTACTATCCTATAGAATATTACCAGGAATTACTATCCTATAGGATATTACTAGGAATTACTATCCTATAGGATATTACTAGGAATTACTATCCTATAGGATATTACTAGGAATTACTATCCTATAGAATATTACCAGGAATTACTATCCTATAGAATATTACCAGGAATTACTATCCTATAGGATATTACCGGGAATTACTATCCTATAGGATATTACCAGGAATTACTATCCTATAGGATATTACCAGGAATTACTATCCTATAGGATATTACCAGGAATTACTATCCTATAGAATATTACCAGGAATTACTATCCTATAGGATATTACTAGGAATTACTATCCTATAGGATATTACTAGGAATTACTATCCTAAGGATATTACTAGGAATTACTATCCTATAGATATTACTAGGAATTACTATCCTATAGGATACTACTAGGAATTACTATCCTATAGGATACTACTAGGAATTACTATCCTATAGAATATTACCAGGAATTACTATCCTATAGGATATTACTAGGAATTACTATCCTATAGGATATTACTAGGAATTACTATCCTAAGGATATTACTAGGAGTTACTATCCTAAGGATATTACCAGGAATTACTATCCTATAGGATATTACCAGGAATTACTATCCTAAGGATATTACCAGGAATTACTATCCTATAGGATATTACCAGGAATTACTATCCTATAGAATATTACCAGGAATTACTATCCTATAGAATATTACCAGGAATTACTATCCTATAGAATATTACCAGGAATTACTATCCTATAGGATATTACCAGGAATTACTATCCTAAGGATATTACTAGGAATTACTATCCTATAGAATATTACCAGGAATTACTATCCTAAGGATATTACCAGAAATTACAATCCTATAGAATATTTCCAGGAATTACTATCCTAAGGATATTACTAGGAATTACTATCCTATAGAATATTACTAGGAATTACTATCCTATAGAATATTACCAGGAATTACTATCCTAAGGATATTACCAGGAATTATTATCCTATAGGATATTACTAGGAATTACTATCCTATAGAATATTACCAGGAATTACTATCCTATAGGATATTACCAGGAATTACTATCCTAAGGATATTACCAGGAATTACTATCCTATAGGATATTACCAGGAATTATTATCCTATAGGATATTACTAGGAATTACTATCCTATAGGATATTACCAGGAATTACTATCCTATAGGATACTACTAGGAATTACTATCCTATAGGATACTACTAGGAATTACTATCCTATAGAATATTACCAGGAATTACTATCCTATAGGATATTACTAGGAATTACTATCCTATAGGATATTACTAGGAATTACTATCCTAAGGATATTACTAGGAATTACTATCCTAAGGATATTACCAGGAATTACTATCCTATAGGATATTACCAGGAATTACTATCCTAAGGATATTACCAGGAATTACTATCCTATAGGATATTACCAGGAATTACTATTCTATAGGATATTACCAGGAATTACTATCCTATAGGATATTACCAGGAATTACTATCCTATAGGATACTACTAGGAATTACTATCCTATAGAATATTACCAGGAATTACTATCCTATAGGATATTACCAGGAATTACTATTCTAAGGATATTACCAGAAATTACAATCCTATAGAATATTTCCAGGAATTACTATCCTATAGAATATTACTAGGAATTACTATCCTATAGAATATTACCAGGAATTACTATCCTAAGGATATTACCAGGAATTATTATCCTATAGGATATTACTAGGAATTACTATCCTATAGAATATTACCAGGAATTACTATCCTATAGGATATTACCAGGAATTACTATCCTAAGGATATTACCAGGAATTACTATCCTATAGGATATTACCAGGAATTATTATCCTATAGGATATTACCGGGAATTACTATCCTATAGAATATTACCAGGAATTACTATCCTATAGGATATTACCAGGAATTACTATCCTATAGAATATTACCAGGAATTACTATCCTATAGGATATTACTAGGAATTACTATCCTATAGAATATTACCAGGAATTACTATCCTATAGGATATTACCAGGAATTACTATCCTATAGAATATTACCAGGAATTACTATCCTATAGAATATTACCAGGAATTACTATCCTATAGGAATTGAGGTCCTCTCTGCAGGATTATCCTCACACCCTTATGTCATATACATGATATTTAGGAGATGACTTTTTATTTTCAATGGGAAAACACAAGAAAAAATTCCACCCCGCGAATTAAATAAAGTAATACTTGACTTGACATGGGTGATTTATCTGCTTTCTAACAAACCTTTGCAGAAAAAGTTTCTATAAATATCTTCGGCACTTTATCTGTTCTAGGCTTCTTGATCATATCTAATTCATCATTCATGTCATTCTTTCTCTTTTTGCGTCGCAGTTCTGCTGTTGGGCTATCCTGCAAAGGGATTAAAATTAGATATATGAAGGTTCTAACGTCTATTGCCTCTAATTAGGTTTAAAGATGCCCTGTCAGATTGGACATCATTAAACATACTTTTTCTTAAGTAAACATGCCCGCTTTCGCAGATTGCTGCTTCCAGCGGTTAAGTCGCTCTGTATATATTTACTGGGTGTTTACAATTGGGGACATAGAGAATAGTTTCTCAACTTTAATAAGTGAAGAACATTGTTAACAAGAATATTCACCACAGTGGATGATAACTTGAACACATTCGCTCATTATATTAAAAGATTGCCAATCAAAGCGAGAAAATCGACGAGGGCCACCATATTAGTAATATACAATTTTCTCTGATAGGAACCGGAAACGGAACGAATGGTTAAACTCAATCGAGGAGGTGACATTTGGAGCTCACTATCCCCAAATATATGTTGATTTTATTCAGTGAAATAGATTGTAAGCTCCATCTTCTGAAGAGAAATAATTTATTTTGTCCTTAAAATGTGTGAGAATCAGTCAAAAGACCCGATTTATGGAATATTTCGTTCCTGAATTTAATGATTCCGCCAATTGACATTACCATCTGTTGCAGAAGTTGCGCATGCGCACACAAAACTATTTAACACTTAACAATTTCGAGGAAGTATTTTTCTCATAAAACACGATGAAATAACTAAATACATTTCCTATTGTAGGAAAATCCGGTTTCTGTAAGAGAATAAAGTTTAGAACTACCCACGGAACAGATTCAATTCTGGCAATCGTATAATTGACGTTATTCATTGCGCCAGGTGACCTGGCGCAAACCCCCGGTACTTTATAACGACACTAAACTGAACATAGAAAGATACCCACTACGTTCATGACTGAACTAACTTTTTCTATGCCAGATAATAATCAGATCGAACCCAAAAGCCCATCACTTAGAAGATTTGATGGCCAGATATCGACTTTCAAAAGAGTAGGTTTTAAGGAATTTTGAAAGTGTCAGTCTAGAAAAAATCCTAATGATTGTCTCTTATAAAGAGCGTTCATGCTTGTAGGTTACTTATAAATATTGTGAGTATTTTCTCGATGATAGTACCATACGAATGATGTTAATTCAAGTAGTTAATTCAAGGTAAGCTGAACATTGGCTCAGGAAATTTGGTCAAATTTGGTGTCAAATCATATTATACATTGTTCAAATCTCGCGTCTAGTTGTGACACTTGAGTAAGGTCACTCATACTGCAATGTCTTCGCACCACTCATGCATTTAAAAAAGTACCAGTCAGCTTCTCATACTGGTGAGTAAGGAGCATGTTCTGATTTCCGACTAAATCATGAAAAATTACCCATAAATCTGATGTGATTAAGTAGTCAATTATTTAGGGCATTACTGTACAAATGGCTGCAGTCAGTCCATTGTTTGGCTTGTACAAATGACTGGGATAATAGTGTAATGGTACATAACAGATCATTTCAAGATGGAATCCAATCTCTTTAAAAAGCCAATAACAATTACAAACACTGCATCATAAGTGTCTTAGAGCAAGTAATTGGTTAAGCACTATATATATTAAACTGTCATTATAGTAACAATTTCATTACTGCTAGTTGTACATCTATGGGATACAAATTGTATGAGTGAATTAATGTACACTGCTGAAGCAATTGAATCAAGATCGAACAACTGATTCTAAGTCAAGAAATGGAACATAACTCTAGAGGGGTTCCTGCACATATGACTTAAAAGTTCCCAACAAAAAATTAACACCAGTAATGAAAGACTATAATATATACAATACACAGAAATATTTACTCACTTTGAACAGATCTTTAGCTTGTGACACTGAGTTTTTTGTCGTCACTTTACTGCTCTTTGTCACGCTCCCTCCACGGGGAAAGTTCTCCTCAATGGAAGCCATCTGTGCCTGCTGAAATAGAAGTTGTAAATTGTATGGCATTTTTCACAACACATCAGGCAATTAGATTTATATAATAGTGTAAATAGTGCACATCAGGGCAACCTATGGTCTGGCATAGTAAGAGGATAAATAGTCTACATTTAGATGAAAAACTTGAAATCCTTGCATTAGTTTTCCGAGAATGAATGATTCTCGAATAATTTCACATTGATAATAAGTTAATAACTTGTCTGGAATCATTTCAATATTTCTCAGTGATACAGGTATATAAACCAGGAGTTGATTTTAATTTTTTTAATTAGTATAGCATTTTGCAGCACTCAACATATTTTGTATAGCATTCAATACCAATACATGTTTTTTTCATTGTAAATTGGTTGGCAAAAATTGGAAATAGCATCGCAAATTGTGATGCGAATCCAGTTAAATTAAGCCCTGATAAACAAAGATATGCAATGGTAAAAATTCCATTTGATATCATAAATCCTCACCTGTTCAACATATCTTAACTATGGAATTCATTCCCACTCAACATCAAAACTCACCCAAAATAAGGCCATTAACCCTTTACCCAACAAACCGGCCAAAACCGGCCAAATAAAGCTTCAACAGCCTAAAATATCTTGGGTCTGTCTCAATAGAACCATACAAATATGGATATCATTGGAACCGGCTCCTTGACCACATTGTGATAGTTACAGTTATGCCCTGTGCCAATGCATTCTCTTATATATGCGAGTCGACCATAGGTCGCCTCGCATATATAAGAGAATGCATTGGCCTAAACAAAATCTTTTTTAAACACTTTTTACCATTTTTTCTTACAATCTTTAACAATTTTATAATTTTTAATGTGTTAAGCCAATGCATTCTCTTATATATGCGAGGCGACCTATGGTCGACTCGCATATATAAGAGAATGCATTGGCACAGGGCCCTTCTGTTGGGTAAAGGGTTAAGGGAAATAATTCATCTGTTGCTTTAGTAGAGTTGCTTATGTACTTTCGTGGGAATTTTTTGAACAAATATAGAGACTATGATATTATGATAGGGTATCACTTACTTTGTCTGAAAAAGTTTGTTAGACGTCATGGGTCCGCGACTGGAGGGAATTATGACGTCACAAAAATGACGTCATTGTCAGTTCAGTTCAGATGTAGGGTTGTCATAAGAACTGACGATTTCAGCGCATATTTCTTAATTGTTATACATTCTTTTCAGTTAGGGCAATTCATCAATAGTAGTTCTCGAAGTACAGTACCCAATTTAACGGGAAAACGTTATTCCAGTCAAAGATGACTGCCAAAATGGCACTAAAAAATCAACAATTTTGCGATTTTCAAGAATCTCATGTAAATGACCTTCCGTTTGGTATCGACTGCGAATTGTGACAATTCTGTGTTTAATTATTGCTTCAGCGATGGGGTGACCAATTGTATTGTACAAAACGTTGTTCGATCTATCAAAAATCCCCTTTAGACAATCGAATTATAGCATCATGTAAAAAATTAATTCCGATATTGTAGCAATAGATTTAAAGAAATGAGCGGCATTCAGTGATGGGAACGAAATATTCGTGCCACATGCGGAATTATTATCACACTTCAACAAAACTGTTCAATTTCATCCAAGATGGCTACCAAAATGGCAGTCAAAATACAAAAGTCAGTGTTCGTTACGGTACATCACCAAATGTCGCCCTGGCATTCCATCATGGGGAATTAGGTTAATCAGCTAATTTTAAGTATATGCGCATAGCTTTAATTTCTTATACAAATTAGCGATGTCCTATACGGCAAACGCGGCATTTCTTCAAATTTCCTGATATTAAGTGAGGAGGGTGTTGAAGAGAAAATCCAACTCACTATGTGAAATTAGAAAGTATCTTAGACCGCCATCTTAGCTTGGGGTGGGCAAGTGTTACTATTCCAATGTCTAGACTTCTGTGCTATACTCTAAGCCAAAGGACTAAGTGAGAAGTAATGGTGGTTACCATATCAAATGGTAATTGATGATGCAGTTAATCGTTAGTGTTAGTTCTTGCCGTGACATATCTGTAGCAAATGCATATAGTGTGTCATAGCAGGTAGCAATACGCAATTGTTTATTGTGATAGCTATGAAGTGGGATTGTACTTCTCAGCTATACCATTAATCTTAACAAGCAAGAAACAACACATCCTTGTTTATAAAACACAAACAATAGTATAATTAATGCTATGGCTGTCATTTTGGCCTGCTTGTCTCACTGTTATTTGCGCTGTAACCTTTAATTAAATGTGCATGGAAACACCATTTGAACCTCGTTTAGCTGAACTTAGCAGGTTTCAATCGTATTGATAACCACAACAGATCAAAATAGAATAGACATCCATAGGTGGGTAATATATCCGTATATGCGGTAGTGTCCCGTATCAAGCTTAAAGTGATATATTGTGAATACCAGGTTCTGAAATCTGGATGATTGTTTTCACCAAAGTAGTCCAACCACTTTCATTGCAAATGTGGAGTTTTGAAAAGTTAATATAAGTTAGTGACCCCACAGGACATGTTATTCAGTTGAAATGAACATTGCCATACACCAGGCTAGATCCCCACAAACGGGCGAAGTGGTATGACTGGTTCTTGGCTTTCCTCGTGTTCAGTTAATTGGTCGTAGCCATACAAAGTGATTCGCCCAATATACGAAAGGTGGCTTGGCATGAACACGGTAGGCTGGTATGGACCATTGATAGTATACAGCAAACTAATATCCCATATTGATTTATATGATTTAGGCATGCGAAACGTTTAGTGAGACAATGCATTACGTTTGTACATCAGTTTAATGGGAAAGTGGTTCTGGGCAATGGTTATGGCTGTGCTGCCGGCCGCACTTGATTAGCGATTATTTTGAAGTTTATTGAAATCAACAGGGACTGCGCAACTGCTTTGCATATCCAACCATGCAGCTTAGATGACGAAAGAATGTGAATGGTAAGCGCAATAGATATGAGCCAAAAATAGACAGGCGATACTTATTATGATACTAATTCCCGCGTTTTGACAAACTGTACGACCACGTGGTGGGAAACGGTGAAACGTCTATTAGTAGTGATGGGTCTTCCGGTGTCATGTCATCAGTTTGATTTATTATGTCCAATATACTCTGGAATCCAGGTTCTTAATACTGAATGATATTATGGGGCAACGCAGTCCACTAACTTGTGACAACATAATGTGAAGTAATATTTGGAGTTAATAACAGCTCATGACGTGCCATGTTGATTCTGGTTATAACGTTATCATCAACCAAAGGAAATGTGGAAATGAAGGAAGTTGAATTAGCACGCGTAACTACGGATGTGGCCATGGTTCATTATAATAATAATGGCATCTTTCAGATCATATTATATAGGCCGATCCATATATATTCTAATGACTCAAACTGTTCTAATTCTATTCGACTAGGAGTTATCAGATCAGTCTGGCTATATCCCATAAATTGTATATATCATGCTGCATTCATGCATCTTGATAATCCCCCAACCAAGTGGCATATATATATATTAAAGATACTCAATCCGAACAGAGGGTCCCCATCTCAACAGATTACAGCAACAATCCGATCAGAGGGTCCTATATTACTATTTCTTTGGCTTTGGGGGTAAAACATATTTGATTCGAGTCGAGGAACCCATCAAACAAAGCTCAGAGTTATTAGATATTGATTTTTGAAATTTGTTATTTTACTCGAGATGAGTACTAATAATTGCCTTCAACTGCCGTAATCTGCTCGGGATGTGTACACCAAAATCTATTCAAACAGACAGGGATGGATAACTCTAAAATCAAGTGGTAATAATAACGCAATTTTGACTGAGTTCTGGGCCAGAAAGTATTCCCGATAATGAAAAATAATGGATTTCTAAAATCGATATCTAACAAATCTGAGCTTTGATGGGTGAATTCCTCGACTTGAATCAAATATTTTTGATCCCCGAAGCCATTGAAATAGCAATTGAGAGGAGTTTTATCGGATTGAGTACCTTTAACTTCAGCAGAACACGGTCATGGTGAGGCTATTGTACGCAGAGCTCCATACATGTTCACGTGAAAATCAATCCAGTTTGATCAAATAGACTTTAGTTTAAACAGTATTTATTCCATGAATAATACAAAAACTATTAGTATACGTTTAATCGCGGACCGGATTCGACATCAACTGTGCAGGCTTATGCGAGTAATTTCCGGGAATCATTTTATATTCACCCCACATAACGATAGTGTTATGGTCCAGATACACATAAACGCTACTTGTATATGAGACAATCTAATTATATACATTTGTACATACATGTAGTGATACATACATGTAAGTATGCTAATATCGCTGCAATACAAGTAAATATATTGCTTGAGTTCTAGTTCAAATTTGTCAAGATCCCAACTTGGTCGTCATAGTAATGCACGTGTGGAAATGTAGCGGTACTTTAATAGCATGAACTGGTGATAAGAAACAGTCTAAGCATGAGGCAATCATCAACATTTCTTCCTGCACATATGTTTGCCAGAATGGTAGAATGGGGTTTCTGATAATTTTGTGTCGACCAAGAGTACCCATACAAGGGTTGATTTTACGAAGACTTTTATGGAAAACGTCAGAAAACGTCCGTGTAGCTTCGACAGACTATCCAACCTCATTCATCTACCAAGCCTATACCGGTGGTATACATGTATCATGGTGAAATGAAAAAAATAAAGTATAGCTAGAATATCTGAACAAGGTTCCGGGCGATCTCCTGGTTTATATTTTCAATTTCAGGCTTCATAAGTCAGCTACTGTTAGCTATATACAGTAATCTGATTGAGTCCATCGCTAGACCTTTTAGTATACGAGTAGATATTATATAAACTCAATCGTTATCGATATGCAAGAACGTATGGCGATCACATGCATGATTTGAGCATTGGTAGCGGACATCGCCTGAAGTTGGAAACTTCACTATTATCTCCACATACCACGTAGGTCTCTATTAAATTATTTATATAATATCAGAATCGAGTTTGACACAAGTCCATTTACTTAACGTGCTCGAACATATATTTCAGTTTGATATATTTCACACCGAATTAAAGCCCATGTATAATAATGATATGAGTATGTACCTTTCTTGCACGCTGTGATATATTTCGGAAATATATCTATTTTAATGTCAAATTTCGCCATTTCCACCACATTGGCGGCCATCTCGATTACAATGAGATATTAATAACTCCGGATAATCTAAATCGGAGTACATTCATTCATATACATGTATCTAACACCGAGATATCGTTCTCCTGTTGCGGACATGTTATTTGACGTGTGCAAATATAATGTTTGGCGAATTTTCACGATGCTTATTTGGACAATAATTGTCATATGAACTCGCATATTGAGTCATTGCGGAAAGACAACTACTATGAATGTGCCGTAACATTGCAGATATTTATTTGGAAGAAGCAAATTAGTCTACTACATTCACCTTCTACATGACAAAAACATAATTGGAAGAAAAAGGGTAAAATTTGCGTATTATCGTATTTTGGCCGCCATCTTGGAAGCCATCTTGGATTAAGTTGACAGTTTCTGGATCCAGTTAGATGTAAATACCTTATGTAATGATAATACTCATTTCCATCATCGATTATTTCTAAAGTTCTATAAGGATATAGTTAGAAAATAAAAAAGTATATTTTGGCGAAATTCATACCAATTCCTTTAAATCGCATTTGGAGAATTAAATCAAGGTTATGATTCAAGAAATCAACTAATGTGATGCCTAAGTGAGTTGTTATCAAGATTGAAGAGAAGTATATTCCATAATCGTCACCAGTTCGATACAATCGGAAATGATGTAAGCGACATGTATGGAAAATCATCAATTTCCCACTTCCGGTCGCCATTTTGGTGGCGATCTTTGATCAAGAGGACAAATTTTTATATAACATGGCGTCACACCATGCACGGTACAAAAGGATTGTCATTTATTTTATATCAAAATTATATTTTTATCATGAAATATAACAATGGCGAACTTAAAAAAATGAGCATGGTGGCCATCTTTGTGACGTCATCAGACCACCCAGTCGCGACCCCAGGGGGTCTAACAAATTTTTTTCTGAAGTAGAGACCATATACTGGCTCATGAACATGGTCTCTATATTTGTTCATGAATTTCCCACGGGAGCCCAAAATCTGACATAAGCGACTCTACTACTTCCAAAACATCATGTCAATGAGGACCGGTGTCGCCAGAAATAATACAATCGGATAATTACCCCCCTTGGCCAAATTAGTACTATTTATAGCCGTCATGATTAAGTTCATTTTTTTTTTAAATTGGTCCGAACAATCAGTGAAATTATAATTTTTTCTGTCTAAAACAAGGTCGCGCAATAGCTCATTTAAGCTCACGTAGCTAAATTGAACTAAATTGTTAACGTGATTTCAGTCTGTTCCTTCTATTCAACACCTTACGCGAAATATCGCAATGCGATTTAAATTTCATCAGTTTCATGTAGACCGCATGTGAAGCTTCACAGGAACACCTTCAGTACAACGAATTAAAACACCCGCGTTGCAATCAAAGGAGATTTGATTATAGTGATGTTCCGATAATGAAAAAGCCCATCAGACCGATTTCCGAAAACTGGAGGCACAATAGGCCGATTTCCGATTCAGATGTTTATATATATTGTGCATTTGTTCCCATAATGGATCTATATACACCAATTGCACTCCATATCCCGGTATAGTTTCAAAGCCAAATACATATATATATATACACACTGTCGTGAAAGTATTTCCGCAGACGTCAGTTGTGCACTGCCTTTGATGTATACCGGTAGCAGGGTTCGCGCTGCCGTTTGCCTCAATTTGCCAATAGCAAAAAATATTTTCATTTGGCAAAAAGTTTGGCAAGTGAGTTTTTTATGGGAAGTGAACTATCTAGTCATAAAACATCATCGGACGTGGGTTATTCATTACATGTACCTGCTACCATCAACAGTCAATACAATGGGAAACCAAAACAAGAAATCTACCAATTTACATGTAGGGTTGTTAGCAATGATATTTATTGCTACTTTGTTATTTATTAATAATACTAACTTGCTTTTCAAGTACATGTAGCTCATTTTACCTGTTTCTGTGGTTAGTTTTTAACAAAGATAAAAACAAGATAATTTCCCCAATTATATGAGCAATTAAATTTGGCAAATATTTTTTTAATTTGGCAAAAAATTTGGCAAGAGAACATTTTTGTCCAGCGCCAACCCTGACAGGTAGTTGTTTTGACAAAGAGATCAAATAAAAGGTGCCGACTCAGAGTAACGTTATCACCGAATGGGGAACACTTGCATGCGGTATAAAAGTCTTGATTGAATACTTATAAGTTGCGACAATTTAAGGAATGGTGATGATTATTAACTAAATTTAGATTGATGGATAATAATTGCTGTCATATTTGTTTGAGATTTCCCAAATTCCCATTGGTCACACCTTTTGTCTTTTAATAACTGGGAAGCTTTTATAGTTCCGCCTACTCAATTTTTGTTTTGCTAGACCGCCTCTGGGTTCAACGTGGAGCTAAGCACATTTCATTGCATACACCGTAACTTGTAAAAAACAAGCGCAATTTGTGACCTCTTCACCATATTGTCCCCTATACAGACACATTGGTCATTGTTGACAGTTCTGATCGCGACTGTACAAATTCATTCAGTGCGTGCTTCAAATTATTGACATACTAGTAGCATGTGACGTAACAGCATGGCACGTTCTCAACAGGAAACTACCTTACATTGTAATGGGGTCAGATGTTTAAAGCTTTCTTTGAATCTATTTCGTGTCACGCGATTGAACCAATAACATATTACACGGGATATGTCGGGCAGTGGTATTGCCATGCTTATATATAATCATATCAGACTGTTTGGGCCATGCCAATTACTTCTTTTTAGGTTGTTACAACTGCATTTTACATTTTACATTCAATTCTATGGTTGTATTGTGTACGTTTATTAAAGCGTGCATTTAGTGCTAAGATACTAGAACGTTTCTGTTTGTTTTGACAATCGGTAAAAGCCGATGTTCAACTGCGAGGTATGATTAATATCCGATATCGGAACATCACTATTTGATTAACACTTTTATGAGATAGATTAAAGACATATATTATGAATTTGTTCGGGTGCGTGAAATTGATAAGTTAGTACTCAGGTGGTATGCCAACCTGGAGAATGTAGCATTCTGCTAACATCGCCAAAAATTTCAAAGAAATCGACCATACCACTCCATAGAAACAATCGTCTGAACTACGCCCAATTGTAAATACTTACATCTCGATTCGGGACGCAACTATCAGCGATAATCTAACACAACTGATTTCGCCATCGAAAGTCATGGCATTTAATTAATATATGAGAATGATGGTGTGTATAATCAATTTGGATTAATATTCGTAACAAATTACTACTGTGAGCAAGATTATTCTCAATTTCTATTTGATCACCCTACCGGAGTGTTTCATATCACTTTAAACTTTATATCGAACTTACGAATTGTGTACATAAAACTGCCGCTTCAACACATGAATTTACCTGGAATGTTTTTCTTAAGGTTAAGCTAGGACACTTACAACGTCTTGTCTGATTGGATAAACCGCTGGCATCCATTTACGAGAAATATTTTTCCCAAAGTGACTGGACTCCCACTAGGAGAGGAAGAAATACGGAAGCACTAGTATAATTTTAAGCATAGCTTACTGTGTTTTCTATTTTGTCGATATGGTTAAGCACGTGGCTTTCCATACATTCTAACAGGTGATATTCAATTTGAGGAGTCAATCAAAATTGGGATAAGATCAAAGATGGCGTGGCAATGCTGACACGGCAAGATTTCCAAATGAAAAGTAAACTAAAAACTATTTTCGCTTCCGAATTTTAATGAAAACATATGGTTAAATCCTTAAACAAATGTCACTTAAATATATATAAAGACTGTTGTGATTAGATAGCGCAAGGTATTTTTGTGAAGCTCATTGTTATGTTGATCCAGTAAAATTTAATTCGCAGCGCGATATTTCACGTTAGGTGTTGAATTGAAGGAACAGACTGAAATCACATTAAAAGTTTAGCTCGATTTAGCTATTTAGCTCATTTGGCACCTGTGCCCGACTTGAAAACATAAGTTTATTATTCATAAGTTATTATTGGACCAATTACGGTGTCCCAACTAATTTTCAAAAAATTCTTTAATCGGGTTCTAATTGAACGTGGAGAGTTTATTTGAGCATTAAAGGACAGCTTATTCGCCTTTCTTTTTAGCGCGAAATCCAGACACATCTCGAAAGATCGATAAGCATGTGATTCAATAGATTCAAACAACCCGATCCAGGTCCATAGTGGGATTGCCTTTTTTAGAATACCGGAAGTCAGCTTACGAGCGACATCTCGTGGGAGGTAATGTACCTAATCTCAGCCGGGCAGGGTATCGGAAACAAAGAGGTTTTTTTTGGCCTCAGGCTTAGTCTTGTCTCTCTGACAATACTCTTGAGTGCCTAATAAACATACATGTACGATTATTAAAATCGAGGTAAAATTCCCACCTGTACGATCGTTATTTGGTCCTGTACGTTTATTAAATTAACCAAAAGAAATAATTCACCATCTTAAATTGTGTTATTCATAGATAAATGAACTCTGATTGTTGACAGTGATCAGCACACTGTAGATTCACAGACCTGTCTATCCATCGAAACTATTTCTGTCACATGGCATCAGTAAACCAACCTGTACTATTATTCCACCCTGTACTTTTATTAGGCACTCAAGAGTAGCGACATACTCGCATAGTGACATACCCTGCTGGACAAAACAAGTGTCCACTTAACTGCGGTGCGGTTAGCGTTGCCACCGCAGCCGAAATGTAACTACACCGCGGCTCCACCGGCTAACTACAGTTGGGCCGCGGTGTAATTGCCATTCGGGATGGTGTAGTTGCCACGGTGTACTTTCATCAAACTGAAAAAAGACAATACAAACCAGAAATCTAAGTTCTAACCACGGTGTACACGGTACGTATAAAAGCCGAACACAACCGAACACAACCGAACATAACCGAACACAAGTCCAAATAATCGGAAATATAACGAATAAAGTTCATAGGCATGTGTATTCATGTTCACACTATTACTATACGAAGTTTGGTGGAGTTCGGGCCAATAATAAGTGTTTTATTCGATATTTTGTAAAACGCGTTTTGTGTTCGGCATAGAAAAGCCGAACACAAGTTATAATTTTGTCGTGGATTAGTCTAACGGCTGTCTAGCTAGGTGATAATTAATATCTGACATGGTCACTAATCCGAAAGGCTTTAATTGTTGTTGGTGGCGGTCTCTCACCTATTGTAGTTCAGTGTTTTGACAAATAGTTTCAGTGTTTGATGGCGCCTACTATTATAAAAACATGCTTTTGATAGGCCCCGTCGTGAAAGACAACGATTGTAAAAACGTTGAGTGAGAAACAAGTTTTTCCGCTAGTACACATACCTTATGCACTCGTCACATGAAGCAAAAATTGGTGTAAACAATATTTATACACAATACAAAACAAGTGAATATTTTACAAAAATGCTAATGGGTGATTATGGGTGATTGGAAAGGGATGAGACAACAAGCCTGTTGTGGCTTTTTTGTAAGTCCTCTCCCAAAACTTGACGAGAAACATGAGTAAGACTGAGAGTCAAGAAAAGGTGAGCGAATAAGTTGGTAAATGTTTTAACAGTGAGAAAGGTGTCCTGGTATACAATAGACAAATGTTTAATTTGCGAAGAGGTCGCAAACATGCAGACATGTCATAACCAATAATTACAAAAATAAATATTTATGTAACTTCATGGAAGGGCTACAACTCAAAGTTTTTAACGTTTGACGATACCGAAAAACGGGGCTATTGCCAAGAAGCCATGTCAGATTAAAGAGTAAAGACATGCAAAACTAGATCAATCAACCCCAGCAAACGTCAAAAAGTATCTTGAGCGCAAAATAAATAATCTTTATTCCTTTCATATCACATTCCTGTCATATCAGACACAATTTTGAAAATAAAATAAGATCTTAAATTCATGCATATCAGACTTTTAAAAAGATACAATACGAAACGCTCTTTATTCGTATTCAGATAATTCATTTCAATTCAATAACCAATTCAATCGGTATTCAATGCATGTGTTTCTACGATAAGTTAAATACTGGCTTTATATCGGCTTCCACCATCATGCAGCATGATACATGTATATACACAAAAGTTAGGCACGCATCAGAGCCATTTCCATCAACTGACTTCAAGGAGAACAAGCTCTGCCCAAATCCGTTCCGCCGAGGGCAGTGTTTGCCTACCTCTAATGTCGGGTATTCTTGAAGTCAGTGGGTGCCTAAATTTTGTGGTAATCAGAAGATGTGCTTCATATTTTGTGCTTTTATATTGTGCTTTATATATTGTGCTTCACATTTTTATGTTTTAAGCTACGTGTGTTTTATGCCACCGACTCATGCATTGTATATAAGTATATATAGTATATTGTATAGTATATTGTATAGTACATTTAACATATACTATGGTTGACATCAATTCCACCAGAATTCCTTGCACCATCACCAAGATATGTTATGTCGCCAGCTAAAACACGACGTAGAATCGCCAGATAACAAACATATGAAGATATCGCCTGATTGGATGTTGGCCAGACACACACATATCCTGATGTCACGACGAATAACCCAATAACGGTCTGTCGGTGTATAAACATGCGTGACGAAAACGAATATCAGTGTCTTCCTACGGTTATCAGAAATTGCTGCAGCATGTTAATCACTATATCTATGAACCAGGACATGTCGACACGATGTCACGAATAACCACTGTAAATCCAAAAAAAACAGGCAGGGTGATAAAAAACAAAACTAAACAGAGATGGTGATCGGTGAAAACAAAAGAACTAGTCGGTGGTCATGAATAGAGAAGAGTATAGTAACACAGATCTATGTTTTGCATATATATAATTTTACAATGTTTACTTATGATTGCATTAAACTATTTGAAAATTATTTGTTTTGTGGTTAGTATTATACTCTCCGTACCATTTCCGCATGAGTAACATGCATCAACAACCGATTTACTACTTCTTAGAAGTCCGGGGCGTGCTGATATGTTCGCATTTGTCCAGTATGATCCATCTAAACTACCATATTGTACGAATGTACTTGTAATAATAACGGGGTGGGTGTAACATTTTAGTGAGAATGCAGACGAAAATGGACAACAATACGTTTTTCTCGCGAATAAAGCCTGCCAAATCCCATCTGGCAGATATTACTTATCACCTATCAGCGGATAAACTAATCCACGAGACAGAAGTTTGTGTTCGGCTTTTCTATGCCGAACACAAACGCGTTATACAAAACATCTAACAAAACACTCATTATTGAAGCAAACTCCACCAAACTTCGTATAGTAATAGGTTGAACGTGAATACATATGTCTGAATTTACAAGGTGGTCGTATATTTAGTAGACTCTATATAGAGTTATATATCTCAAACGCCAGCTAACGCCACATCTATGTGTTAATTAATTACCGGTGACTGCATGAGTGTCGAACATAAGCTAGCTTGTGTTCGGCTTTTCTATGCCGAACACTAAACGCGTCTTACAAAATATCGAATAAAACACTTATTATTGGCCCAAACTCCACCAAACTTCGTATATTAATAGTGTGAACATGAATACACATGCCTATGAACTTTATTCATGAAATTTCCCATTATTTGGACTTGTGTTCGGTTATGTTCGGTTGTGTTCGGCTTTTATGAGCTCCCGGTGTACATGCCATTCGACCGCGAGGGTAGTTGCCTTTCGGCCGCAGTGTACTTGCGTTCGGCCGCGGTGCTCAACTGCAGTTACAAACTCTGACACCGCGGCCGACCGGCAAATACACCGCAGTGCCAATGGACACTTGTTTTGTCCAGCGGGGTAGGCAACGGATCACCACTCTGATTGGATTAGGTGACTAGGAAAGCATGCATTTCCACTAGTATCTGTATCTGTAGTTGTTATGTCCTAGTGACCAAAGCTGGCTTTTACAGGACGGATCTCTTTTAAGTCTTTACAACAATATAATACACACTTGTGACCATGTCCTTTGAATGGACGGACTCTTTTCAATTAACAAATGTTGACACATGATTTGAAAAAAGAGATTCCATATTCCTGAATGGAACGGAAATAGGGAGGCATATCACGTTATAAAATCGGGGATTATGTAATGTACCTTTCATGCAATGCTCAATGTTACTGATTCTTTTTGTTAAATAATTTATGACAGTTCTTGCGTAAACTTCTTTCCAAAACATCAAAATATCAACCCCAACACCACATGGCTTGAAGGGAGGTAACCCGATTAATCGTGTCTACTCCTTTGGGTCTACTCCTTTTGTCTCTGTTCATTGACCGCGCGAAACGGAGAAAATAAGATACAATGAAAGACCTTACACGTCGTGTGACGTGAAGTTGAGTCTGAGAAAAGACAATCATCACTGGTGTGTGTGTGTGGGGGGGGGGGGCTGCCCCTATAGAATAGGTCCACTATGTGATTAACGACTGGAACTCCCTGCCAGATATGATAGTCTATCTGAATTTAAAACTTATCTGGATTCGTTCTTCTACATCAAGAAGTATCAATTTGAAGACCCTTAATTATCTGATTATCAGACGAGCTGTTATTTTTTACCAAGACGAAAGGTCAAAAGACTTGTCCTGTAGATTGATGATGGTGATGATGATGATGATGATGATGATGATTTGTTTATAGACAAACACTCATAATAATAATGACCAGTTTTATATAGCGATTAACCAATTACTTGCTCTAACATGCTTGGTACAATATTACCCCAATTATTTGTACAAGCCAACCAATGAACCGGCTGCAGCCATCGCAGGCGCTGATCTAGTTTGATAAGAATATGCTCTGATACTCATCAGTATGACAAGCTGACTGGTACTCTGTTAACGCATGAGTGATGCGAAGCCGACACAGTACGCATGAGCGACCTTGTTCAAGGGTCACAACTTGGCGCGGGTATTGAAACATCGAGCAATCCGACAATTGCACGTCGATCAAAGCGGCCAAGCCACTGATACGTGGAGACTCAATGACCGGCGACGCGCTGCGAACCCATATCGATGTGTTTACAGCGAATACAAGTCCGACAGGCTAACCACTGGACCACGGAGCTCCACTCATAGCTACCAGATCGTCCAATGACAATGTTCCGGTGCGCTGTGAAAGGCGAAGATACAATTATTGGTGCCATCAACATTCGCATTCACATTACACCAAATGTTATTTTAATCGACCCATTATACCCGCTGTCAGTTCAAAATCCATCTAATCCACGTTACTCCATGATTGAGAAATGATCGGACAGAAAACGTCTACATAATATAATTGTTCTTGCAAAGAGGTGAATATTTTTTTTTCAACCCAGTGAGTATGTTCTCCTAACCTGTATATGGTAATACATACCAAATGAGAAAATTACTATCATAGTATTGTGGGTTGTAAGTTGTAGACGCACCAAATTAGGGGTTTTACAATCGACGTATATAATGCGCGCGAATTTAAATAAGGAAATGACGCAATATCGTGACTCTGCTTATAAACAATTCACTGCGCTTTTTTGCGAGAAACTAAATAACACTCGACCTGCATTTTCTCGGACACAAAGCCTGTTTTGTGAATAATATCGCATTCATATCATCATTATGCTATACTATTAGAATATTCTAGAAGAAATTATCATAATTTGATAAATGTTATTCATAAATTATAACCTAAACGAAGGTCCCTTTAGCACAATGCCGATATAATTGCAACACATCTGTGTTTGTCAATGTTGCACGTATATGCACATGGCCATATCGATAAGAAATGAGAATTTGTTCAAGCTCACTGAGTTAAGCACATGTGAAGTAATCAACACTCATACTGAGTTCGTGCATCCATAACTATGATGTATATATACGCCAGTACCATGGTAATCGTATTATGTCACAAATGCAATTGCGGATATATATAGGATCTACAACTCGTCCTTAGTTCATAGCGGACTTTACAAAACGAGATAATAGTGTCAAACGTGTTTGCACAGTCGTTGGAAATTGTGAACGAATAGACCCTATACTGTTCATTCAGTATGTTTGTGAACTTTATTCTTAATTTCGTTGTTACCAACGACTTTTTTTGTTTGCCACGTTGTGTGCAAAACTTCAGATTCATTTTTTCACTCTCTTAATTTGACAAGGAAGAAGCAGAAAAATCACGAACGAGATATTGCTGACCAAGCTAAAGATAACCCCAAAAAATTCTGGGACTATGTATCGAGACGTACGAAGACGAAGACAGGGATAGCAAACCTAGAGAAAGCAGATGGAAGTGTAACAACAAGCGATAAGGAAAAAGCAGAAGTGTTGGCAGATTTCTTCTCCGAAGTATTCACACGGGAACCTAAAGGAAACATCCCAGATATCGATATGAAGACAATAAAGCATGAGATGGAAGACCTTGAAGTGACTGCAGAGGGAGTAGAGATTAGGCTATCAAAACTCAAACCATGCAAGTCCCAGGGTCCTGACAATATACACCCTAAAATCCTAAAAGAGCTAGCGAAGGAACTAAGCATACCAATAGCACAAATCTTCAATAACAGCCTACGACTAGGAATACTACCAAATGAATGGAAAACAGCAAACATATCTGCTATATACAAAAAGGGGGGAAAATCTAAACCAAACAACTATCGCCCAGTCAGCCTAACCAGTATAGTAGGCAAAGCTCTGGAGGCAAGAATAAGGGATAAAATAATGGACCATATGAGAAATAACCAACTATTTAGTAAGAAGCAATTTGGATTCATCAAGGGACGATCTACAACATTACAGCTACTGCACTCATTGGAAAAGTGGACCAAGACCATAAATGAAGGATATGCAACACATGTAATTTATATGGACTTCCAGAAAGCATTTGATACCGTTCCACATCAAAGACTACTGCATAAAGCAAGAAGCTACGGAGTAAATGGAAATATATTGGAATGGATAGAGAATTTTTTACAGGGAAGACAACAAAGAGTGATGATAAATGGCGAAGCGTCAACAACACGAGAAGTAATAAGTGGAATACCCCAATGAAGCGTGATCGGACCCATATTATTTGTCATATATATAAATGACCTCCCATCCAACGTCAAATCGGATGTCATGATGTTTGCAGACGACACTAAAATTTACAGGGAAATACAGGGTATACCAGATGTGGATGCATTACAGAATGACTTAGATGAACTCCAGACATGGTCAGACAAGTGGCTTTTGAAATTTCACCCAGATAAATGTGTGACAATGAACATCGGCACGAAAACAGAAGAGCCAAACTATCACATGAAGAACAAAGATGGACAATATGTACAACTAAAGGAGGTAACTGAAGAGAAAGATATAGGAGTCACAACTGATAACAAACTGAAATTTGACCAACATATAAATGAGAAAATACAGAAAGCAAATGCAGTCACTGGAGCTATACGCAGAGCATTTACGCACATGGACACCAAAACAATGCTGAAACTATATAAAAGTCTGGTGAGACCACATCTAGAATATGCCCAACCGGCCTGGAGTCCACGTTTAAAGAAAGACATTGAAATGCTCGAGAAAGTCCAAAAAAGATTCACAAAACTAATACCAGAATTAAAAGAACTACCATATGAAGAAAGACTAAAGAAGCTAAATATACCAACACTTAACTACAGAAGAATAAGAGGAGATATGATAGAATGCTTCAAGATATTTAACACCTATGATCCGGAAGTGAATGACATATTAAGAAGAAGCACCGAACTCCGAACCAGAGGACATAATTATAAATTATTCTTGGAAGGAGCAAACAGGGATGTGAGGAAATACTCATTTAGCCTAAGAGTGGTGGAGCCATGGAATCATCTAGCAGAAAAAGTCGTCTATGCAGAAGACATGAATTCATTCAAAAACAATCTCGATTACCATTGGCAGGACCAAGAGATTAAATTAAATTTCAAGGCTGAATTGAGGCTGACAGACCCTGATACGATCAGTCAAACAAAAAACAAAAATGCAGGAGAGTTCGGAGAAATAGAAGATGAAGAATCAGAGGTGGATATAGTGGCATCTATAGAAGCCAGCGTCCACTAACAACATAAGGTTACATAAGGTTATAAGGTAAACATGTTTATGGTGAGAGATACAACATAAAGTAAGAACGTATAGTCTCCAGGCGGTGGTGATAATTAATACAGGTTGGCAAGGTTATATAAGGTTATATACATATATAATATATATACATAATTGCTAGATGATGTAATAGTAATAGTATTAAGAATGGTTTATATATGGATCAAATGATACAAATGAGATGAGGTTTGCGGTGAAACAGTTCGATTAAGTTTGTACATTTCTCACAAATTCACAGAGCTTGTGTAATGTTACCATCTATTTCTTGAGTTCATAAGATAATACATCGAAATGCTTCGACATGAGCATTCGGAACAAATAATCGCACATGTATACCTACTGAATGACGACATCCTTCAAACCGTGCATAATAGTCAATATGGGACCTATATTGGGACCCACAGGAACAGAAAGACATAACATCATGCCATAGAAAAAGTACAACGAAGGGGCGCCAGATTCATCTAAAACAACTAAAGGCGAAAGGGCGTCTCCGTATATAACATACACGTTAAATGAACTGGAATTACCATCGCTTCAAGAAGGACGTCATGAGATAGAGCTAACCCAGTTCTACAAGATAGCGAATGGGATGTGCCAGATCTCGAAGTAGATGACTTCCTGACACCAAAATAGGAAAGCAGGAAAGTACCGCAGCATCTTTTCCGGACTTCATTCCCAACAACATCGTCGAAAAGGAGGTTTGTAATAACAATGGTCGTTTCAGCTCAAACGTTCTAGCTGCGACCAATACAAGCACTCACAGACTCCCCTGTCTCTAAAACGACCATCGAATGGAACAAACTTGGTGACTGATGTGTGCGCGAGCGATCCAGAGGAATTTTTAAAGGCACTTCGTAAGATCGCTGTTCCTGGAGTTTTCATTCGTCACAGCCGAAAACAACCATCTTTTCAATTTGATCGACAGTTTCGATTTTTAAATTATGTTTTCTCAATTTGCTCAGATTCCGTAGAATCAGCCTATATAGTAGGTCTAGATGTCTCTAAAGTTTATTATCTCATATATATTTTGAAGACCTCTGTCTGTATGTCTGTCTGTCTGTCTATACGTCATTAATACAAATCTACGATTCTCGACCGATCGGGACGAAACTTGGTACGTGTGTGTAGTTTGACCAGGCGGTCGTCGTTGTCGTATTGGCATAGATGAAGGAAGGATAGATACGTCACTCGACGTCATTTGATGGGCCAATCGGTAACGCACTCCGATTCTGTCCGCCATTGCTAAAGGTAGTTCAACTCGGATTGTTCTAATCAAAACAGTGCTTTCTCATCGCAATAAAAAGAGAAAACTCTGGCGTCTATTGCAGCTGAATTAATTGTACACCAACTGTCATGAATTATCAGAATCTCACGTTTCCAAGGGTGTCCGTTGGGGAGTCAGAAAGGTGAGTTTTTATGCCGTTTGAGACCATTTTTGTAATAAACAACACGACATTCTGGATTCTATTTTTGTCATTTTCACCTGGATGAAGACTGAAGTTATGTTAGTAACGACTTTCAAAATGAAATTAATTTAATAGATCTCACCATTCATGGTTGCATTGGTAATTTGAATATCATGTATACCGGGTACCGACCCAAACGTGTTTTACGGAAGAAATATTTCAATGACAGCTGTCATATTTCAAGAATGCCATGTGACTGCCAGGTGTGCAATAATTTAGAAATGAACAGTCAAAACAATTCACCAATTTGGCAGTTTACATGTCCTACTCCTAGATTCTAATTGTAATGATCATACTATTCATAGTTTGACTTGTTTTCATGTCCACTTTTTGTAATATATAACATTTGTTGATAAACATATTTTTCATAATGATAATCATAATTCATGTGTCTTTTGATCATTAGACTCGCATAGTATACTCACATTCATAATGTTAATAAATGACATTGAGACTGCGTGGGAATTAATTATAATGTATACAAGTACTGGTCAGCTATGTTGAAACATAATATCATTAGCCTTATTTATTATTATATTAGCAATAATATTATTTTTGTATATTAGTTATACTGCTATCATAAAGAGGTATGAACAACTGAATATTACATGGTTTGCCAATGTAGGCACTGGTGAGTGGTGTGTACTGCATGGGAAATATCCCAATATAACATATTTCATACCTGTAATCTGTAAATTAATTTATAATTAAAATTAAATGCTTCAAATTCTGTATTATTTCAGGAAGTGGACAGATCTATACCGTATGCCAATGGCAACACCTTAATGATATTGGTGGATCACAAAGTGATGTGTGCAACATGCATGAGCCGAAAATAATCCAGATGAGACAAAATGAGATGCAGAATGCAAGGATGTGTTCAAGATAAAGAAGGAATTGAACTATACTTGAGCGAAAATCCTGGATAAAAAGTAGCTGATGTCTCATTGACTGTCAGGGAAAGAGCCACAAATGATACATATTTATAAGTTCATCATTACATTAATTATAGATTTCAAACATTGTCTCTCCATCACATGGTACTTATCCATACTAAGGCAACACCCAGGTTCATTTGCAGATTGTGTGTCCCTCCAGTCTGAAAAAAAAAGTATCCTCTAGGCTAGTAGCCCCCAATAGCATGCATGATCCCATTCAGCTTTAGTAACTGTAATTCTCCAATGTAAATGGACTATAAGTATGTTATCTTACTAGTATATTTTACAAATTGTACCATAATCATTAACTATTTTATTACTGTATGGATTATCTCGCTCAGTTTCAAAGTACCTGTAGCCTATACAATTAACTGTTCTTCGTTGATATCTATTTTAATATCATGGTGGACAGAGATACCCTTTATATTCATGTTTAGGTTAATTCATATAACAAGACCACATACACACCTGTTTGTTGAAACACCCTACTGTGACCAAAATATACAAAATAATCATGGAACTCAAATAAATAATCATTGGTTATTCATTTATGTATATAAACATGATATATATGTCTGTTTTTATAAGATGAAATTAATTACTATGAGATATTAAAGGACATGTTTATAATACTCGTATATGTTAGAATACAAGATAGAATGAGGTGCAGTGGTCCTGTGACATTTATTTAATTTTACGGGAAATTATTTTATTTTTATATATATAAAGGTATATATAAAAGTTAAAAAGTTCCCGGTTGAATCGGGCTAGTGGTTCAACTGTGGAGGACATAAGACTCATATATATCCATTGATTAATTTCATCAACGTACGTGTGTACGTTTATGAGAAAAATCACTCTGAATTATGTGCTTCGGTATACTGTATACCTCAATACTTATATGTGCGCCAGCTGATCTGGGAAAACTACAAAACTAAATCCCAACTACACGTAAGAAATCAGATCATCCAATACTTGCACTAGCTGATCGAGGAAAATTACAAAACTAAATCCCCACAACACGTAAAAAATCAGAGTAAATAAACCTGGACGCAAAATACGCACAACTTGCCACAAGAGAGTTTGATTTAGCGCAGTAATTGACGTCGAATTACGGACACTTTCCATTCCAGAAAATGCATATCACGGACCAAATCGTATTTAGTGGCATTAATTCAATGTCACATTGAAAGCATTATGATTAAAAGTTAATATAAAGTACTTTATTACGAGTATTTCATCACAACCGTACACGAACCCTATGTAAATATAACGTAAAATTATCTCCCCCTACTTTTCTGAACTACCTTAACGCTTGAGGGCCAAAGCAATGGCGACGTCCAGTAGCGTTACAGATTGATAACCACGAGTGCGACGTCTATCCTATTTTTAGTCTATGGTATTGGCGAGCCCGTGCGACGCCCGTGCAGCGCATGCGCAGACGAGATCTCGGAAACGGGTGGAGCTATCGACTTGAAATTTGCTATGTGAATGTATCTTGCCCCGGATACGAATTTTATCGGGTCGCCGAGCCCGTGCGACGCCAGCTTCGCGCATGCGCAGACGAGATCTCGGAAACGGGTGGAGCTATCGACTTGAAATGTGCTATGTGAATGTATCTTGCCCCGGATACGAATTTTATCGGGTCGCCGAGCCCGTGCGACGCCAGCTTCGCGCATGCGCAGACGATATCTCGGAAACGGGTGGATCTATCGACTTTAAATTTGGTATGTGAATGTATCTTGCCCCGGATACGAATTTTATCTGGTCGCCGAGCCCGTGCGACGCCAGCTTCACGCATGCGCAGACCAGATCTCGGAAACGGGTAGAGCTATCGACTTGAAATTTAGTTTTTGAATAGCCCGGACAACGTCGGGCTGGGTAGAGCTATCGACTTGAAATTTGGTTTTTGAATAGCCCGGACAACGTCGGGCTCATCGGCTAGTCTATTATATATTTTGGAAGATCTGTCTGTGTGTGTGTCTGTGAACTCGAAAACGGCCGAGCCGATTTCGATGAAACTTGGTATGTGGGGGTATTTTCGGCCGGGGGTGGCATGGGCCTATTAATTTGTCCGTGCGACGTGACCTTGACCTTCAAATCGGGTCATTTCAAGGTCAAACGCCCGAATATCACGGGATTTCGATGAAACTTGGTATGTGGAGGTACCTTCGGCCGGTGAGTGGCATAGGCCTATTAATTTGTCCGTGCGACGTGACCTTTTCCTTGAAATCGGGTCATTTCAAGGTCAAACGCCCGAATATCACGGGATTTCGATGAAACTTGGTATGTGGGGTACCTTCAGCCGGGGAGTGGCATAGGCCTATTAATTTGCCCGTGCGACGTGACTTTGACCTTGAAATTGGGTCAATTCAAGGTCAAATCGCCAATTTTGATGGGATTTCGACGAAATTTTATACATAGGGTTACTTTTGTCCACTGAGTGTTTTGGACGGGTCAAATTGTGACCCCGACCTGACCTTGACCTTCAAAATGATCAATTCAAGGTCAAATCGGGTAAAACCGGATGGATTTCGACGGGCACGTTTGTCGGGTACTTTTGTCCGGGCAGTGTTTTGGACTGGTCAAATCGTGACCCCACTTGACCTTGACCTTCAAAATGGACAATTTAAGGTCAAAGTCCGGACGAAGTCGGGTCACCTTCTAGTATAGTTATATAAGGAATATCAATGAGCTATCTATTAATTTCTGATAATTGGTCAAAGAAAAATGTAAACTCTCACATGTTTCAACCTAAATGAGGTCCACTTATTGTAGTGCAACATCCTTACACATTCACTTCAAACATATTTAATTGTTCTTGGGTTTAAATTAATATATACAGGTACTTTATGAGCACCCCAACATAGTACGCACACCATGTAATTTCTCGCACCCCACCCCGCCCCATCCCAACTCTCTCCCAAATCTTGCACAGGTCTACCTGCACTCAGTTTATAATCATTATTGTATTTATTTCCCAGTATATAGGGCTCTGGTCCATAAGACATGTCTTCCACTGAGGCCCGTTGCCATTAGCATGAATACATACGTTGTCATTGTGTACAATATACATATTTTGGGTTATCAATAACAGTCAGTTGAGTTGAGTTAAAATTCACTGGCGTAGAATCTATAGACACAAGAATCTATGAATCCCAGTTATGAAACAGCAAGAAACTTGATATTCTACATCTACTATACGCAGCAAGTCCCTGGATATGCAGCAAGTCCCCGGTAAATGCAGCAAGTCCCTGGTAAATGCAGCAAGTCCCCCACACCTAGGGTGGGTTACGGCGAATTAGCCATGCTTGTTTACACAACGATGTGTTTAATCAGTGGAGGTGCTGATTACAAAGGGCTTTAATCAAAGGGCTTTAATTTGATCGTAATACTGATAGATTATTGAAGGGAATTGGACAGAATTGTGGGACTGAATCATTGAATGATAAAATTAAGGGTTGGATTTTTTTAGATGTTTTTATAGTAACATGAGAATAGTAGAATAGCAAAAAAAGAAAAATAGAGCACAGTTTTATAAATATACATATATATATAACAGTGAGCTGAAAGAAAAGTTTATTAGAATAAATTGTATATATATATGTGGCCAGTAAGGAAAGGGAAAAACCAAGGTATTGAGACATTCGTTTGGGAAGATTTTATTGAATAAAAAAATATTTGGATACATGTTATCTCTATGTTGTTTAATTTCACTCTCCGGTCATGGGAACTTTGCTTTGGGGGATTGTGGTTGACTTTGCCGTTCGTTTTCTCTTTCGTTGTCCTGGTTTTTTCCCCGCACTGACTGCTGTAAGTACCATCCTCTGGCCGTCTGTTGTTCTCAGCATCTCAAGGCTTTTCGTGTACTGGCTTGATCTCTCTTAAAAATCTGTTAAAATGCTTGTCCCTTACTTCTGATGATTTTGAATTCCAGATTTCCGGGCGAACATAGAATTTTGCGAACTCCTTGGTTAATGTAAACTGTCCAAATCCGAATAAACTACGTTGCAATTCCTTGTACTCTCCGTCAACTATACTAAACAGTGCCTGCACTAACTCCGTTAAAGGTTT
Source organism: Siphonodentalium dalli (assembly GCA_032622095.1). Classification (NCBI taxonomy): domain Eukaryota; kingdom Metazoa; phylum Mollusca; class Scaphopoda; order Gadilida; family Siphonodentaliidae; genus Siphonodentalium; species Siphonodentalium dalli. The sequence goes on from CP136062.1 coordinate 196,911,397, forward strand.
TGATTTCCAGTCTACTGTCTGTTTAAGAATATGGTTCAGAGATTCACAATTGTTGTTGGTCCAATTCGATAAGTCCATCGCCAATCCCGGTAGTTGTGCTGTCGCGAAATTTTCAGTGAAGAGTGGCTTCATCCTGTTCACAAAGTATTCTGAGAATGCTGGTGCTGTTAAGTCTATTGTCCTTTTCGCTTATTGAACCCTGTAGTCGAAAACTGACGCGGTAGTTGTTCCTATTGAATCTCTTAACTTGTGAATAACATTGTTCTTTAGATGGCGTACACACGATATCTTCTTCCCATTTTTGAAGGCAAATGTGGCTCCAAGCTTCATAGCCTTTTCGTCGTCGGTGCTGATAATAGGTTGTGAAGGACAGTCGGAAATGGAAGCCAGAATTTTCTTCAGAATGAACAATAAAGAGCGTTTGTGCGTGATAAGGTATTTTTCGCCCGCGAAGATTTTATGAACCTAAATATTCAAATCCTTCCAAGACAAAACCGAGCCAGCATGCCAGTTGACCTTTGATAAAACTTGAAAGGGAATATCGAGGAGAAAGTGACATGTCACAATCATGTTAACTCAAACAGTTACGATGTAGCAAACAATGTCGTCGCGCCCAATTTCTGAATAATGCTGACGTAATTGTAATTCGCGTGCACCTGGCATTTGAGATATACAGATGTGCGCAAAATTAACGGCGATTATCAACCTCCCAATCAAGGGTTTCACTCACTTTTTTGTGGCAATATACGTCAATACATTATAATGAATATATAACAAAATAAAAAATTAATGATGCATGCATGGTTTATACATCCATTGAATAAAAGCAAGCACGTGGTTCGTTTATGTGGATTTGCAATAGATCAGATATGGGATATCATGGGATGATTATAGTTGTGCTAAATTAATCGGCTTTCCGAGAAACACGGCACCAGAGCGCATCACTTCAACGAAACGGAAATATCTGAGAATGTACTTCCGTTGCGAAAACAAAAGTATCGTGGTTCTCCGCTTTTTTTTATTGGCTTATACGGCGCCGCTGTGTATTCCAAATTCCAATGTTTATTTATTTATGAAACTCTATTTCTCTTCCACCCTTGAATGAAGTAATTACAGTAAGCATGTTTGTTGAGATACTATACTTGTCAATATATGTCATAGCTGTCTGGTTTTTAAAATCCAGATTCCTACATAAATTATACCAGTAATAGATCGACGCATGCATGCATGACGTACTGACCGCGTGGTTGTTTGTGCACATGCACGCGAGGTTTCCCCCCGAATTATCTGCATTTTCTGATCAGGGCTAGTGGTTTTCATAACTTGTCAACATGACAATTTTTATTTGAATATGATGACTAAAATCTTATCTGTAGGAATGTTGGTAGAGAATACAATAAATGGTGTATTTTCAATAGCTTGTTAATGCATAATAAAACGGAAAAATTAAATAAATTGAAAAGCATACCGCCCGCCCCTAATGTCGGGGTGTCCGTTCGGGGAAACGTGTGCATTATTCCTTTTGACCTTATAAACGTGTCCCATCTCAATTCTAAAAATTCAACACACAATTGTTTGTGTAATCTTTATTCAGTCCATACTCGGGTGGCAAATGCCGTGGAATAAAAGAGCAAAGCGTAAAATGTCGCGTATTTCCAGTTTCAGTCGCAATTAACATGCTCATTTGACCAAATTAAAAAAAAAAAAAATAGCAACTGTAATAAAAACATGGGAATAATTTTATTTACTAATTATCGGTTATGGTGTCAAAGCATACCACATTAGAGCAAAATATCGGTAAGCTCCTCCCACAGCCAACCAATTAAAGCAGAGAATAAAATCTCGTAAACTAATCCTGGATGATTGACAGGTGTGTGTCGACGTGGAAGCATGCTGGGATCGACGCATGACTTTTTTTTTATATTTGACAACAAAGTTCCATTAAAATCTTCATTAGATCGTTGAAACGGTGGGGTTAAATATAAATGTGATTCGTCATATAATGACCTTAAAGCCGATATTATGTACGGATTTAAATTTCCTTTAATTAAAAATACTAACCTTCGTATATTTATACTAATAAAAAACTTAGAAAGAACTTAGAAAAACTATTTTATTTTATATATCAAAATCTACAAATACACATCTTAAATAATTATAAAGGGATAAAGATTTCCAAACAATTCTAATCAACTGCCACAGATCATAAATCAAATGGATAATAAAACACTGATTAAACTCATCAACAACTCCACTAATCCACCCTAGGTGTGAGGGACTTGCTGCATTTACCAGGGACTGGTGTGACGAGCACAGGATTCACATACGATCCGGCAACAAGTTGCACACAAGCTGCAAGTCCCGACTAAAAGTCACTTCCTGTTTACGTGTCAGACAAAATCATCTTGACAAGAATGTATTATGCGGAGCACAGATCCATCACACAAATATCGTTCCAATAAGCTATACATATTATATTAACCCAAATTATATTCTCCCACATTCAGATCATATCAGGGCACATATAGAAGCATTTATTTGGAAGTTTTGAGGTCGCACATTTATGTATTTAACATTGAAGCGAGTGCGTCTCCGGCAGTGTCGGAAGCTTTTTGGCCTGCGACCCCGGTTATCACAAATAGCGAATTTTCACATAAAAATGGTAACTTCCCATGACATATGGTTGTTATGCCTATAACAATCATATATCAATGCACCCCTCCACAATTATCCAAACCCTGGAAAAGTTCGGGAAAGTCAAATATATTCAATTATAAAACACCCCAAATTTCGACGCACATAAAAGAAATCAACCCGGTGCTTCCCGATTTCCATAAATAGTAAGAAAACAACAAAGTCCCATTTGTTGAAATTATAAGGCAATTGTCGGGTATACATCACTATATTACCCCGAACAAATGCCAACCCAAGGAAAAGTCAAATAAGTGAGTTTTGATCCAAAAATATGACGGCATATTTTTGCATTACGAATACACGGCCGCCATTAAAATTAGACTGCAAGCTAAAAGGGAAATCCCCTATCGCAAATATAGAAGCAGATCGGTGCTCGCCAGCTAGCCTGTGATTGGCTGGGTTTCAATGATTCTGATTGGTTGCAACTTTGTGCCACCAGGTGCCCGGAGATGGGTATAAAAGGAGGTCTCAGACCTGGAGAACCTCAGTTGGGTCACTGCTCAATTCAATGTAAGCTAGCTCGATTGATTGCATGGTTTAGTGCTTCTCAGGACGCCCAGCGAACACTGGACTTAAACCACCCCAAGTATGGAGTTTCCGTTTTGGGATCTCCTCCACCCGTTACAGAACAGTTGATTCACGATCACGATGTACACTTCAAAGGTCACTCCCGAGAGGCGCTGTACGAGTTCTACTTGGCCATCATCCGGAAGGCTCTGAGTGATCACCCCCCTTCGGACGCCCATCTAGCCTTCCTGCAGTGGTATCAGAGGAGGCCTGACTTCAAGAGGATCGCAGAATCCGACCTCCAGAAACCACCTTGATTGCTTTGTCTTATGTATCGCTTTATTTATTTCGACTTTGACCCCCCCTGCTACGTCCCTGACTTCTGACTTTGCCTATCACTTTTACCTTCCACGTGCTCGGCGGGCTCGGCTGAGCGACAGGTACCTCGTTTCCTGTCGTTCAGCCGTGCTCCCCGTGCTTACCTTGACCTTTTTCATTGTTATGTAACTCCTTCGATCCACATGCTTTCAACTACGTCCGTCATTTCCACTTTTCAATTTCGGTTGACCTACTTCGCGATTTCTTTCACTTCTTGGTTTCCGCTTTGTACTTCGGGGTCTTTGTCCCCATGTTGGCTCTTCCTCCGTTGCTGATTGTCGCATCGGCGGCAGGGCTGGGATGGGGACGGAGGACCCGTTCTCCAACGGCTTCTCATTTTCATTTCCATTTTTCTCCAATTGCTTTCGCTTTTACTTTAAATTTCAATTGACCTATTTTACCTTATTAATGACCTTTCGGCCTCAAATTCCAACTTCTACAATTTTGCCTTGTAACTATTTCATTCTTCTCACTTTTTTTCTTTTCCACTGTCTTTCTTCCTACTACAAATTTGGATTTATTATGACATTTCTTGATTATCCTTTTCTTATTTATTTCTTTATTGTTCCAATGTGTTTTTTTTTCCTATTTGCAATTTGATAATCCTTTTCTTATTTATTTAGTACATGCCTTTTTCTTTGTATTCGATTGTGACAATTTATTATGTACATTTTAATTATCTTATCTTTTCATTAAAGGACGATGATGAGTTCTCGTTTGGCCGTACTCACGTACACCGGCATGGTTTGGACCCTCCTGGTCTTGGTTAAACCCGTCGGGCCTTACGACCAGGACTGAGTCCACCCACAGGTTTAAAAAAAAAAAAAAAAAAAAAAATAAGAGCTCGAAGCAAAAGCTCGAATCTTTAAGATCGAAGCATAAAAGCTTAATTAATTAAGGTGTTACCCTAAGTGGTAAACCTTGGAAGTGTATAGAGACTAAGTGGGCAGTTTTACGAGGTTAAAACTGCCAAAGTCCTGCCACGGGCAGAACTTGAACAGACAGTTAGCTGGAAACTGTCGGTCTCTATTGTGTTTACAGATTGGCAAGGCCAAGTCTGTGTAGTGTATAGCAGGGTTTCCGTCAGGCCGGCTGCGGGTCCGTCCCACGGACCCATTCCCCTCGCAGATGATCTGTTTGATTCATACATGTACCAAAAGTCAGCAGCAATATGTCATAAAAAATCTGGCTGCAACGGGAGTTCGGGGGGTTAAACAGAATACTGGTGAAAAAGCGGGTCAATTGTGCAGTGTGTTACCAGTACAGCGTAACCCTTTGAAATAAAAACTTCAAAACAAAACTACAACGTAATGTTTGGTGTGCATTGAAATAGCGACGTTATATACAGCGTAATAAATGTCGCTGTAACATCAAAGAATGTCGGACTGCTGACTACGGATGTTATTTTGAATGAGATTTCTGTCGTTGAAACTACTCATGCTCGGAGATCCCGTGCTATCGTACGATTACATAATTTGATCAAAGAATGCCGAATTGCTGAGTTAGGCAGAGTAGGGATCAACATACTAGTAAGCCAACAGGCGGTTCTCCTACCAAAGGAGGTATCTACCTCCGAGATCCCGTGCTATCGTACTATTACAATACGGAACCTGTCCCAAATCAGTCTTTATAGCGGGAATTCATAGTGACAACACCATTCATTTGACCCATATTACATGCATGGAGGATAAACACAAAAAACATACCCCCCCCCCTCAAATATGGAGATAAAGTCAAAGTACGGTCAATAATAGTTTCGTTGTCCCGCCTGGGTCCCCAAACACAAACAACGGCGCACATGTTCCCATTTCCCGCCAAAACTCAATTATATTTCGCCGCTATAAATATCTCCTGCAGACAAACCCTGCAGTATATATGACGTCACAGTGCACAAATAGTTTTACGATTGACAGAATACATCGAATATATCAGCTTCATTTTCACGGAAGCTACTTGAAATTCTAGGAAATACTTAATTCAATTCTCCCAGCTATGTATTATTGGACAATGCATAGATGCTTTTTAGTGTTTAGTTTCATTATACCTGTCGGAATCTTATTGTACGTTATAAATTTTTAAACACTAACTTGTAGCTTGATATAGTGTTATGTGCGTAATTACATGATTAATTATCTGGATACCATCAACAGAATTAATGCACCCACGGAAAATGATCGACTTGCATAATATACGTAGCTTTGGATTACTTTGTGGGACACTCAGGTGCAAGGAAATGGCTACTTTTCAGTGTCAAATAACAAAATTTTCGCCCGACAGGACAAACCATGGTCCTCCCGTCGCGTTATGTGTTTCCCCAATACGGACTCATTAATTTCCCCTTGGCGGAAACCCTGACAGTATAGAGACTAAGTGTGCAGTTTTACGAGGTTAAAACTGACAAAGTCCTGCCACGGGCAGAACTTAGACAGTTAGCTGGAAACTGTCAGTCTCTATTGTTAGGGGTATAGTGTAGTGTTTCCCTTGAGCACTTAGAAAAATAAGGGTGGTGGCAGCAATTTAAGTAGAATCAACCCAGACATTAAAATCCCCTTGGGCGTCTGGGCGACCCACGAGTCGGAATCATATTCCTTTTTATGGCATGCAGTCGTTAGACCGCTCGGTTAGTTTATACCCCCGGTTGCATGTTACATAAAGTGGTGGCAGCGGTGGGATTGATTGATTCTAAAAATAACTTGTTAGAATAGATTAAGATTGATTTTTTTTTATTGTAATTAAATATTAAATGTTGGTTCTTGAAATTTAACTTTGAAATGGCTTCTGATATTCCGGTAGGTGTTATGTTATTTGAAGATATACATGAAGCTTCTCAAAGTAATGAATATTGTGCATATATGGGCCTTGATGTTCTTGAATTTACAATGTGTGGAAATTTTTGTATTGCTTTCTTTTATCTTGAAGAATTAAATGAAGTAATCAGTCATTGTGATCTCAGTAGTTACAATCACATCATTTTTCAAGCCTCAGAAATTGGATGTTAGGTAAACATCCAACTTCACTCAGATAATTTTGTTTGTTGACAGTTGATAATTATTAAGTATGTCAGATAGCAATAGTAGCAATTCCTCCCATCTAATTCCTGTAACGGAGCACTTGTCTAGCCTTCGTGCCAAAGTTGCACAAATGAAGGATGGAAATGATAGACAATTAGATTTGTTGAGGGAAACAATACGAAGACACAAAGAGTCATGTCTTAGTGCCAATGACAGTGAAGTGGTCTTTGAACCCCGTGGATTTGAGCATCAAGCTCACCACAGAAACGACTCTCAAGTAGAGCATGTGTATGACGATATAACTCTTCCGCTAAGACCACATTCTGTTGCTTTTGGTGATCAGTTAAAACTCAACCAAAATGACATGCAACATGAAAATACAACTGTACCAATGACAAAATACTCAGAAGAGTATTATGACCCAATGAATCGTCCCCAAGAGACAAAGCCCGAACAAAGACTGAGAAAATACTCAGAAGAGTATTATGACCCGATGAATTGTCCTCAAGAGACAAAACCCGAACAAATACTGAGAAAATACTCAGAAGAGTATCATGTCCCATTGCATCGAGAGACAACACCCACACAAAGTGATTGTGAGTCAAGGACTCAAACACAAAGTAATTTCCCAATAAAGTCCACATTGGTGGACTTCGCAAGTCATTCCAGGCTTCATGATAAACTGGATATGTTCAATGGTTGTAGTGATGCAACCATGTCTCTCAGAGAGCGTGAGCTGTCCCAACAAATTGAAAATCTTGAAAAAGAGTTAAATTCAATAAAAGCAAATTATAAGTCTAGACAGCCCAGTGATCATATACGATTCAAGGATGAGAAACCCAAGGGGCCCCCTCGATATCCACCCACCGAAGCACGACGTGCCGATTATGTGGCTAGACCACATACTGACAAATCTGATCTTTCATTCTCCCAGAAATTTCCCATAAGGTCAGAAACTCCAACTAAAAATCCTGTGTTTGGAATTAAAAGTAAGACTCCAACACCCTATCCACTGTATCCAGGTCATAGAATGGATGCACAAGGCGACTTGTTTCGGATGAATGGTCCATCCCAGGTATCTAATGTGAAAAATCCAGCCAACCAACCAATCAATCTCATTCAGAGATTTCCCACACATAATAACCAAAATGATAATTTAAATTATGAGTCAAATTTTCGCAGCAGTAATGAAAACCCACATGGTGAGAACCGACCACTATATAACTACCCACCGATATCACAACCCCCAATGCAATATTCAATAAGTGGGATGAATCAAACCCGCCCAACAGTCATGCCATCTACATATGATGGTACCATCTCATGGATGGACTACAGTGCACACTTTGACGCTTGTTCAAGATTGAACAGTTGGTCCATTGAAGAAAAAGGTCTTTATCTCGCTGTCTCGCTAAGAGGCCAGGCACAAGGTGTTCTGGGAGACATGCCCATAGGTATGGAGCGAGACTTTCAAACACTTGTAAGTGCAATCGAAGACAGATTTGCAGCTACAAATCAAACAGAACTCTTCAGAGTTCAATTACGAGAACGTCGCCAGAGAGCTGGAGACACACTCCCAGAGTTGGGACAGTCTATAAGAAGACTCGCCAACCTTGCCTATAAGTCGGCCCCACTTGAAGTGAGGGACACCCTTGCCAAGGAGCAATTTATTGATGCCTTGTACGACTCAGAGATTCGTCTCAGAGTCAAACAAAGCAGGCCCCGATGTTTGAATGATGCCATTAGGCATGCAGTAGAACTGGAGACATTTGTCAAATCAGAAAAGAAACATCAATTTGCAAGACAAATTGACTTAGATACAGCTGCATTATATTCAGTAACAGAGGAATCTAACACGAATGCGATCTTAGAAAAGATACAAAAATCTATAAAAGATTTACAAAGAGATGTGGATCATAAAATTGAGAAGTCTATAAAATCTATTGCTCTTCTACGAGCAGAAATAAGTGAAAGGCCACATGGGCAATCACCCAGTCAAAACCCTCAAATATATCACAGGCCTAATGACACAGCAAGGCTGTGCTACACGTGTCAGTCCCCTAACCACTTGAACAGAAATTGCCCAAACAGAAAATTTGACCCCAGGATTGATAGAAAATTTGAACCCCAGAATAATAATGGAAAATTTGACCACCAGAATGACAAAAGGTTTGACCCACAAAATGGTAGAAAATATGACCTTCCAAATATCCATAGGGATGTGACAGTAGTTGGTCAAAGGGAATCAGGATTATTTGTCAACTGCAAAGTCATGGGCAAGCCTGCACAATTTCTAGTGGACACTGGAGCTAGTGTTTCACTTATATCAACTGAGCTGTACAACAGTATCAGTGATAGACCTCAGCCCGGCAAAACTCAAACCCCAGATTTGTACTCTGCCTCAGGAAATCTCATTCCAACTCAAGGCACAGCCCTTTTCCCCATTGAGATAGGTGGAAAATTCATCCACCAAAGTATGGTAATATCAGAACTTAATGTTGCTGGTATTCTTGGAGTTGACATGATGATCAAACATGAGTGCATAGTAGATGTACCTGGAAGAACATTTATCATGAATGGCCATGATGTTGAAATGCTCTGGAGGTCCAACAAAGGAAGCTATAGAGTAGCATTATCTCACTAAAGTGTAAATACTGATTAAATCTTTGTATGTATATAATTGTTGTGTTCTTTATATATATGGTGTAAAGGGAAGTGGTGACTATCTGGGGGAGCATCGAGTCCCAGATGGTCAGAGCTTAAATGCAAACACAACCCCTTGGTGCTATTTGCAGGAATAGCACCATGACTAGATGTCGAGGGATGGGCGTGCCCTCGTAAAATGGCTGTGCCGTGTTCAGGAAAGTAACCCCCTGAGCACGTTAAAAATCCACTGCGATGTTTCGTGGTAAGAGTAGGCCGGCTTGCTGGCCCGTTCAGTGATAAAAAACCTGCACAAATCTGAACCCGATCCAAATATTCTTTGGCTTACACCTAGTTGAAATCTGTTTAAAAAAACCACGAATTGATCGAAGTTGAAGATGTTGAAATTGTTGCAACCAATCAGACTTCCTTGAATAACTTGTTTATATTTTTGCATTTATTCATCAAATTTTCTTTAAAAATAGTTAAAAGTCATTGAATCTAACACGAATGCCTTACCACCGTGGTCTATGCAAAAAGACTATCACAGTTTCATTGACTGAATCAATAAAATCAATTTGCCAAAGTACCGGTACTGCCCAATTACTGGACTTCAACAATAGGTGCAGTCCTCACATGAACTCTCTCTAGTTTTCCCATATAAGGCATCCAGCTCAAACTTTCGCCTTGTACTATCATGCCATTCTTTTCTGTTGATGACGCCTTCATGAATAAAGTTGAAAGCGAGACTGAACGTCATCTTGATTTATCAAGTGACAAATTATCTTTCTCAGAGCTTATCACCATGATCTTTTCAAATGGCATTTCTATATCATTCTCCCCGGAAGATCACTACTATTTTAAATTTGGACTTGGACATTAAGCCGCGAGAATCCAGGCATTGTATCAGTGTCATGCGACCTTAGGCAGACCTCCTTCCAAAAGCCAGATAGTAACATTTTCCCAAGCTCTTTTCAAATGGCATTTCTATATCATTCTCCCCGGAAGATCACTACTATTTTAAATTTGGACTTGGACATTAAGCCGCGAGAATCCAGGCATTGTATCAGTGTCATGCGACCTTAGGCAGACCTCCTTCCAAAAGCCAGATAGTAACATTTTCCCAAGCTCTTTTCAAATGGCATTTCTATATCATTCTCCCCGGAAGATCACTACTATTTTAAATTTGGACTTGGACATTAAGCCGCGAGAATCCAGGCATTGTATCAGTGTCATGCGACCTTAGGCAGACCTCCTTCCAAAAGCCAGATAGTAACATTTTCCCAAGCTCTTTTCAAATGGCATTTCTATATCATTCTCCCAGGAAGATTACTACTATTTTAAATTTGGACTTGGACATTAAGCCGCGAGAATCCATGCATTGTATCAGTGTCATGCGACCTTAGGCAGACCTCCTTCCAAAAGTCAGATAGTACCATCTGTCCAAGCTATCTGTCAACAGATTAATATCCTCAGTTTGCAATAAAAAAATTTCCGCATGCAGGGACGCATGCATTTTCGAAGGCGTGGGTGGTGTGACGAGCACAGGATTCACATACGATCCGGCAACAAGTTGCACACAAGCTGCAAGTCCCGACTAAAAGTCACTTCCTGTTTACGTGTCAGACAAAATCATCTTGACAAGAATGTATTATGCGGAGCACAGATCCATCACACAAATATCGTTCCAATAAGCTATACATATTATATTAACCCAAATTATATTCTCCCACATTCAGATCATATCAGGGCACATATAGAAGCATTTATTTGGAAGTTTTGAGGTCGCACATTTATGTATTTAACATTGAAGCGAGTGCGTCTCCGGCAGTGTCGGAAGCTTTTTGGCCTGCGACCCCGGTTATCACAAATAGCGAATTTTCACATAAAAATGGTAACTTCCCATGACATATGGTTGTTATGCCTATAACAATCATATATCAATGCACCCCTCCACAATTATCCAAACCCTGGAAAAGTTCGGGAAAGTCAAATATATTCAATTATAAAACACCCCAAATTTCGACGCACATAAAAGAAATCAACCCGGTGCTTCCCGATTTCCATAAATAGTAAGAAAACAACAAAGTCCCATTTGTTGAAATTATAAGGCAATTGTCGGGTATACATCACTATATTACCCCGAACAAATGCCAACCCAAGGAAAAGTCAAATAAGTGAGTTTTGATCCAAAAATATGACGGCATCTTTTTGCATTACGAATACACGGCCGCCATTAAAATTAGACTGCAAGCTAAAAGGGAAATCCCCTATCGCAAATATAGAAGCAGATCGGTGCTCGCCAGCTAGCCTGTGATTGGCTGGGTTTCAATGATTCTGATTGGTTGCAACTTTGTGCCACCAGGTGCCCGGAGATGGGTATAAAAGGAGGTCTCAGACCTGGAGAACCTCAGTTGGGTCACTGCTCAATTCAATGTAAGCTAGCTCGAAGCCTAAGAGCTCGAAGCAAAAGCTCGAATCTTTAAGATCGAAGCATAAAAGCTTAATTAATTAAGGTGTTACCCTAAGTGGTAAACCTTGGAAGTGTATAGAGACTAAGTGGGCAGTTTTACGAGGTTAAAACTGCCAAAGTCCTGCCACGGGCAGAATTTGAACAGACAGTTAGCTGGAAACTGTCGGTCTCTATTGTGTTTACAGATTGGCAAGGCCAAGTCTGTGTAGTGTATAGAGACTAAGTGTGCAGTTTTACGAGGTTAAAACTGACAAAGTCCTGCCACGGGCAGAACTTAGACAGTTAGCTGGAAACTGTCAGTCTCTATTGTTAGGGGTATAGTGTAGTGTTTCCCTTGAGCACTTAGAAAAATAAGGGTGGTGGCAGCAATTTAAGTAGAATCAACCCAGACATTAAAATCCCCTTGGGCGTCTGGGCGACCCACGAGTCGGAATCATATTCCTTTTTATGGCATGCAGTCGTTAGACCGCTCGGTTAGTTTATACCCCCGGTTGCATGTTACATAAAGTGGTGGCAGCGGTGGGATTGATTGATTCTAAAAATAACTTGTTAGAATAGATTAAGATTGATTTTTTTTTATTGTAATTAAATATTAAATGTTGGTTCTTGAAATTTAACTTTGAAATGGCTTCTGATATTCCGGTAGGTGTTATGTTATTTGAAGATATACATGAAGCTTCTCAAAGTAATGAATATTGTGCATATATGGGCCTTGATGTTCTTGAATTTACAATGTGTGGAAATTTTTGTATTGCTTTCTTTTATCTTGAAGAATTAAATGAAGTAATCAGTCATTGTGATCTCAGTAGTTACAATCACATCATTTTTCAAGCCTCAGAAATTGGATGTTAGGTAAACATCCAACTTCACTCAGATAATTTTGTTTGTTGACAGTTGATAATTATTAAGTATGTCAGATAGCAATAGTAGCAATTCCTCCCATCTAATTCCTGTAACGGAGCACTTGTCTAGCCTTCGTGCCAAAGTTGCACAAATGAAGGATGGAAATGATAGACAATTAGATTTGTTGAGGGAAACAATACGAAGACACAAAGAGTCATGTCTTAGTGCCAATGACAGTGAAGTGGTCTTTGAACCCCGTGGATTTGAGCATCAAGCTCACCACAGAAACGACTCTCAAGTAGAGCATGTGTATGACGATATAACTCTTCCGCTAAGACCACATTCTGTTGCTTTTGGTGATCAGTTAAAACTCAACCAACATGACATGCAACATGAAAATACAACTGTACCAATGACAAAATACTCAGAAGAGTATTATGACCCAATGAATCGTCCCCAAGAGACAAAGCCCGAACAAAGACTGAGAAAATACTCAGAAGAGTATTATGACCCGATGAATTGTCCTCAAGAGACAAAACCCGAACAAATACTGAGAAAATACTCAGAAGAGTATCATGTCCCATTGCATCGAGAGACAACACCCACACAAAGTGATTGTGAGTCAAGGACTCAAACACAAAGTAATTTCCCAATAAAGTCCACATTGGTGGACTTCGCAAGTCATTCCAGGCTTCATGATAAACTGGATATGTTCAATGGTTGTAGTGATGCAACCATGTCTCTCAGAGAGCGTGAGCTGTCCCAACAAATTGAAAATCTTGAAAAAGAGTTAAATTCAATAAAAGCAAATTATAAGTCTAGACAGCCCAGTGATCATATACGATTCAAGGATGAGAAACCCAAGGGGCCCCCTCGATATCCACCCACCGAAGCACGACGTGCCGATTATGTGGCTAGACCACATACTGACAAATCTGATCTTTCATTCTCCCAGAAATTTCCCATAAGGTCAGAAACTCCAACTAAAAATCCTGTGTTTGGAATTAAAAGTAAGACTCCAACACCCTATCCACTGTATCCAGGTCATAGAATGGATGCACAAGGCGACTTGTTTCGGATGAATGGTCCATCCCAGGTATCTAATGTGAAAAATCCAGCCAACCAACCAATCAATCTCATTCAGAGATTTCCCACACATAATAACCAAAATGATAATTTAAATTATGAGTCAAATTTTCGCAGCAGTAATGAAAACCCACATGGTGAGAACCGACCACTATATAACTACCCACCGATATCACAACCCCCAATGCAATATTCAATAAGTGGGATGAATCAAACCCGCCCAACAGTCATGCCATCTACATATGATGGTACCATCTCATGGATGGACTACAGTGCACACTTTGACGCTTGTTCAAGATTGAACAGTTGGTCCATTGAAGAAAAAGGTCTTTATCTCGCTGTCTCGCTAAGAGGCCAGGCACAAGGTGTTCTGGGAGACATGCCCATAGGTATGGAGCGAGACTTTCAAACACTTGTAAGTGCAATCGAAGACAGATTTGCAGCTACAAATCAAACAGAACTCTTCAGAGTTCAATTACGAGAACGTCGCCAGAGAGCTGGAGACACACTCCCAGAGTTGGGACAGTCTATAAGAAGACTCGCCAACCTTGCCTATAAGTCGGCCCCACTTGAAGTGAGGGACACCCTTGCCAAGGAGCAATTTATTGATGCCTTGTACGACTCAGAGATTCGTCTCAGAGTCAAACAAAGCAGGCCCCGATGTTTGAATGATGCCATTAGGCATGCAGTAGAACTGGAGACATTTGTCAAATCAGAAAAGAAACATCAATTTGCAAGACAAATTGACTTAGATACAGCTGCATTATATTCAGTAACAGAGGAATCTAACACGAATGCGATCTTAGAAAAGATACAAAAATCTATAAAAGATTTACAAAGAGATGTGGATCATAAAATTGAGAAGTCTATAAAATCTATTGCTCTTCTACGAGCAGAAATAAGTGAAAGGCCACATGGGCAATCACCCAGTCAAAACCCTCAAATATATCACAGGCCTAATGACACAGCAAGGCTGTGCTACACGTGTCAGTCCCCTAACCACTTGAACAGAAATTGCCCAAACAGAAAATTTGACCCCAGGATTGATAGAAAATTTGAACCCCAGAATAATAATGGAAAATGTGACCACCAGAATGACAAAAGGTTTGACCCACAAAATGGTAGAAAATATGACCTTCCAAATATCCATAGGGATGTGACAGTAGTTGGTCAAAGGGAATCAGGATTATTTGTCAACTGCAAAGTCATGGGCAAGCCTGCACAATTTCTAGTGGACACTGGAGCTAGTGTTTCACTTATATCAACTGAGCTGTACAACAGTATCAGTGATAGACCTCAGCCCGGCAAAACTCAAACCCCAGATTTGTACTCTGCCTCAGGAAATCTCATTCCAACTCAAGGCACAGCCCTTTTCCCCATTGAGATAGGTGGAAAATTCATCCACCAAAGTATGGTAATATCAGAACTTAATGTTGCTGGTATTCTTGGAGTTGACATGATGATCAAACATGAGTGCATAGTAGATGTACCTGGAAGAACATTTATCATGAATGGCCATGATGTTGAAATGCTCTGGAGGTCCAACAAAGGAAGCTATAGAGTAGCATTATCTCACTAAAGTGTAAATACTGATTAAATCTTTGTATGTATATAATTGTTGTGTTCTTTATATATATGGTGTAAAGGGAAGTGGTGACTATCTGGGGGAGCATCGAGTCCCAGATGGTCAGAGCTTAAATGCAAACACAACCCCTTGGTGCTATTTGCAGGAATAGCACCATGACTAGATGTCGAGGGATGGGCGTGCCCTCGTAAAATGGCTGTGCCGTGTTCAGGAAAGTAACCCCCTGAGCACGTTAAAAATCCACTGCAATGTTTCGTGGTAAGAGTAGGCCGGCTTGCTGGCCCGTCCAGTGATAAAAAACCTGCACAAATCTGAACCCGATCCAAATATTCTTTGGCTTACACCTAGTTGAAATCTGTTTAAAAAAACCACGAATTGATCGAAGTTGAAGATGTTGAAATTGTTGCAACCAATCAGACTTCCTTGAATAACTTGTTTATATTTTTGCATTTATTCATCAAATTTTCTTTAAAAATAGTTAAAAGTCATTGAATCTAACACGAATGCCTTACCACCGTGGTCTATGCAAAAAGACTATCACAGTTTCATTGACTGAATCAATAAAATCAATTTGCCAAAGTACCGGTACTGCCCAATTACTGGACTTCAACAATAGGTGCAGTCCTCACATGAACTCTCTCTAGTTTTCCCATATAAGGCATCCAGCTCAAACTTTCGCCTTGTACTATCATGCCATTCTTTTCTGTTGATGACGCCTTCATGAATAAAGTTGAAAGCGAGACTGAACGTCATCTTGATTTATCAAGTGACAAATTATCTTTCTCAGAGCTTATCACCATGATCTTTTCAAATGGCATTTCTATATCATTCTCCCCGGAAGATCACTACTATTTTAAATTTGGACTTGGACATTAAGCCGCGAGAATCCAGGCATTGTATCAGTGTCATGCGACCTTAGGCAGACCTCCTTCCAAAAGCCAGATAGTAACATTTTCCCAAGCTCTTTTCAAATGGCATTTCTATATCATTCTCCCCGGAAGATCACTACTATTTTAAATTTGGACTTGGACATTAAGCCGCGAGAATCCAGGCATTGTATCAGTGTCATGCGACCTTAGGCAGACCTCCTTCCAAAAGCCAGATAGTAACATTTTCCCAAGCTCTTTTCAAATGGCATTTCTATATCATTCTCCCAGGAAGATTACTACTATTTTAAATTTGGACTTGGACATTAAGCCGCGAGAATCCAGGCATTGTATCAGTGTCATGCGACCTTAGGCAGACCTCCTTCCAAAAGTCAGATAGTACCATCTGTCCAAGCTATCTGTCAACAGATTAATATCCTCAGTTTGCAATAAATTTTTTTCCGCATGCAGGGACGCATGCATTTTCGAAGGCGTGGGTGGTGTGACGAGCACAGGATTCACATACGATCCGGCAACAAGTTGCACACAAGCTGCAAGTCCCGACTAAAAGTCACTTCCTGTTTACGTGTCAGACAAAATCATCTTGACAAGAATGTATTATGCGGAGCACAGATCCATCACACAAATATCGTTCCAATAAGCTATACATATTATATTAACCCAAATTATATTCTCCCACATTCAGATCATATCAGGGCACATATAGAAGCATTTATTTGGAAGTTTTGAGGTCGCACATTTATGTATTTAACATTGAAGCGAGTGCGTCTCCGGCAGTGTCGGAAGCTTTTTGGCCTGCGACCCCGGTTATCACAAATAGCGAATTTTCACATAAAAATGGTAACTTCCCATGACATATGGTTGTTATGCCTATAACAATCATATATCAATGCACCCCTCCACAATTATCCAAACCCTGGAAAAGTTCGGGAAAGTCAAATATATTCAATTATAAAACACCCCAAATTTCGACGCACATAAAAGAAATCAACCCGGTGCTTCCCGATTTCCATAAATAGTAAGAAAACAACAAAGTCCCATTTGTTGAAATTATAAGGCAATTGTCGGGTATACATCACTATATTACCCCGAACAAATGCCAACCCAAGGAAAAGTCAAATAAGTGAGTTTTGATCCAAAAATATGACGGCATATTTTTGCATTACGAATACACGGCCGCCATTAAAATTAGACTGCAAGCTAAAAGGGAAATCCCCTATCGCAAATATAGAAGCAGATCGGTGCTCGCCAGCTAGCCTGTGATTGGCTGGGTTTCAATGATTCTGATTGGTTGCAACTTTGTGCCACCAGGTGCCCGGAGATGGGTATAAAAGGAGGTCTCAGACCTGGAGAACCTCAGTAGGGTGAAGGGACTTGCACACTGCAGTCCGACCACCCTACCCGGCCTTCGGCCGGAAACGACTCAACAACGGAGAACCTCAGTTGGGTCACTGCTCAATTCAATGTAAGCTAGCTCGAAGCCTAAGAGCTCGAAGCAAAAGCTCGAATCTTTAAGATCGAAGCATAAAAGCTTAATTAATTAAGGTGTTACCCTAAGTGGTAAACCTTGGAAGTGTATAGAGACTAAGTGGGCAGTTTTACGAGGTTAAAACTGCCAAAGTCCTGCCACGGGCAGAACTTGAACAGACAGTTAGCTGGAAACTGTCGGTCTCTATTGTGTTTACAGATTGGCAAGGCCAAGTCTGTGTAGTGTATAGAGACTAAGTGTGCAGTTTTACGAGGTTAAAACTGACAAAGTCCTGCCACGGGCAGAACTTAGACAGTTAGCTGGAAACTCTCAGTCTCTATTGTTAGGGGTATAGTGTAGTGTTTCCCTTGAGCACTTAGAAAAATAAGGGTGGTGGCAGCAATTTAAGTAGAATCAACCCAGACATTAAAATCCCCTTGGGCGTCTGGGCGACCCACGAGTCGGAATCATATTCCTTTTTATGGCATGCAGTCGTTAGACCGCTCGGTTAGTTTATACCCCCGGTTGCATGTTACACTTGCTGCATTTACCGGGAACTTGCTGCATATCCAGGGACTTGCTGCGTATAGTAGGTCCCACTTGTTACATGTATATCACATATGTATCATGTGTTCCTGTTTATTTTTATCTATACATGTAGGTTGTCCTACACCAATATGGGTCTTAAAGACCATTAAAACGTATCTTATCTTATCTTATCTTAAAACGTGGTCGTTAACAGTATGTAATTGTCGCCGCTAACTGTGACAATACTCGGGCTACACGGAGCTCATGAAAGGAACAGTTCCGATTTGACCCAACATCATTTTGACCCTGAAATTTGTTTGAGCGTTGTCTGCCTTATTAACAGATTAAAGACAGTATTCAGGTAAACCAGAGATAGAGATAGGCCTATCTGACTCGAAATGACTAATAAATAAAGTAATCGAATAATAAATATTGTAGTATTAACTCGTTGAGTCAGATTGAGTCGACGCAAATAAATTTTTATCAAAATGATCGAAATTCGAACTTGGAGTTGGACAGGTCGCCAGTGACTTAGTGAGTGTTGCCACAGAGGCCTGTAACGCGCTCCGCTGCCCGCCACCCTTTTGCGATGCCTGACACCCTTTTGTGCTGCCCATATACGCCGCTTCTACCCCGCTGGACAAAACAAGTGTCCACTTAACCGCGGTGCGGTTTGCGTTGCCACTGCGGCCGAACTGCAACTACACCGCGGCTCCACCGGCTGACTGCAGTTCGGCCGCGGTGTACTTGCCGTTCGGCCGCAGTGTACATGTACTTGCTGTTCGGCCGCGGTGTAGTTGCCGTTAAGCCGCGGTGTACTTGCCGTTCGGCCGCGGTGTACTTGCCGTTCTTTGAATGATGTTGAAAAACACAAAGAGGGCACCATAAATGAGGCTTGATTGAGGCCATTGTCTAAATACCGTCCACCAGACGATCTGTTATATGTTTGAGGGCTAATCTGTCTGGTGATAATCTTTTAAGTAGTCAACGTCCCACCAGTAAACTGTCATAAAATCAAGGTGTCATAATCCATCCTGATTAGAAAAGGCTCCCGCTGTTAATTATTAGGCGACACGGAAGTGTGATGTTGCCGACAACAGACTCCATCTAGATTTGGCAGCACATGTATTTTTGAGAAATAAGCATTGGAATGCCGTGCACACGTGGCAGCCTCATCATTAGATAATTGAATTACCATCCTGTCATTTAAGACTGATTATAAAATAAGGATTATGGTTTGTTGTCGCATCCTACTTTGAACTGTTTGCCCATGTTTAAATATTTGTTATTGTGATGTTGTTTTCTCTTGTTCAAATATATTTTTTTTACATTAATTTAAACTATTATTTGGTATGAATTTATATACTGACTACATCCACCCATGTGGACCTCCTTTTGGAATTTACTGCTGTCCATTGAATGTATAAAAATCTGTGCCAGAATTTTCTTCAGAATGAACAATAAAGAGCGTTTGTGCGTGATAAGGTATTTTTCGCCCGCGAAGATTTTATGAACCTAAATATTCAAATCCTTCCAATACGTAGTTACTTTAAAGACAAAACCGAGCCAGCATGCCAGTTGACCTTTGATAAAACTTGAAAGGGAATATCGAGGAGAAAGTGACATGTCACAATCATGTTAACTCAAACAGTTACGATGTAGCAAACAATGTCGTCGCGCCCAATTTCTGAATAATGCTGACGTAATTGTAATTCGCGTGCACCTGGCATTTGAGATATACAGATGTGCGCAAAATTAGCGGCGATTATCAACCTCCCAATCAAGGGTTTCACTCACTTTTTTGTGGCAATATACGTCAATACATTATAATGAATATATAACAAAATAAAAAATTAATGATGCATGCATGGTTTATACATCCATTGAATAAAAGCAAGCACGTGGTTCGTTTATGTGGATTTGCAATAGATCAGATATGGGAGATCATGGGATGATTATAGTTGTGCTAAATTAATCGGCTTTCCGAGAAACACGGCACCAGAGCGCATCACTTCAACGAAACGGAAATATCTGAGAATGTACTTCCGTTGCGAAAACAAAAGTATCGTGGTTCTCCGTTTTTTTTATTGGCTTATACGGCGCCGCTGTGTATTCCAAATTCCAATGTTTATTTATTTATGAAACTCTATTTCTCTTCCACTCTTGAATGAAGTAATTACAGTAAGCATGTTTGGTGAGATACTATACTTGTCAATATATGTCATAGCTGTCTGGTTTTTAAAATCCAGATTCCTACATAAATTATACCAGTAATAGATCGACGCATGCATGCATGACGTACTGACCGCGTGGTTGTTTGTGCACATGCACGCGAG
Organism: Siphonodentalium dalli; assembly: GCA_032622095.1. NCBI lineage: Eukaryota > Metazoa > Mollusca > Scaphopoda > Gadilida > Siphonodentaliidae > Siphonodentalium > Siphonodentalium dalli. The sequence continues at coordinate 196,931,836 of CP136062.1, forward strand.
GTTTCCCCCCGAATTATCTGCATTTTCTGATCAGGGCTAGTGGTTTTCATAACTTGTCAACATGACAATTTTTATTTGAATATGATGACTAAAATCTTATCTGTAGGAATGTTGGTAGAGAATACAATAAATGGTGTATTTTCAATAGCTTGTTAATGCATAATAAAACGGAAAAATTAAATAAATTGAAAAGCATACCGCCCGCCCCTAATGTCGGGGTGTCCGTTCGGGGAAACGTGTGCATTATTCCTTTTGACCTTATAAACGTGTCCCATCTCAATTCTAAAAATTCAACACACAATTGTTTGTGTAATCTTTATTCAGTCCATCCTCGGGTGGCAAATTCCCGTGGAATAAAAGAGCAAAGCGTAAAATGTCGCGTATTTCCAGTTTCAGTCGCAATTAACATGCACATTTGACCAAATTAAAAAAAAAAAAAATAGCAACTGTAATAAAAACATGGGAATAATTTTATTTACTAATTCTCGGTTATGGTGTCAAAGCATACCACATTAGAGCAAAATATCGGTAAGCTCCTCCCACAGCCAACCAATTAAAGCAGAGAATAAAATCTCGTAAACTAATCCTGGATGATTGACAGGTGTGTGTCGACGTGGAAGCATGCTGGGATTGACGCATGACTTTTTTTTTATATTTGACAACAAAGTTCCATTAAAATCTTCATTAGATCGTTGAAACGGTGGGGTTAAATATAAATGTGATTCGTCATATAATGACCTTAAAGCCGATATTATGTACGGATTTAAATTTCCTTTAATTAAAAATACTAACCTTCGTATATTTCTACTAATAAAAAACATGTTTTAAACTCGAGAAAAAAGACGATACAAACCGGAAATCTAACCCCGGTGTACATGCCGTTCGGCCGCGGTGTACTTGCCGTTCGGCCGCGGTGTACTTGCCGTTCGACCGCGATGCTCAACCGCGCTTACACAAAGTGACACCGCAGCCGAACGGCAAGTACACCGCAGTGGCAGTGGACACTTGTTTTGTCCAGCGGGGTATATACGCGCCTGGTTCACGTTAATGTTAGTATAATAAGGACAAGGGGAACTAGATATTTTCCGTTTTATCATCTCTCGGGAATCGGACAAATTTAGCCCATTTATCCGAGTAATGCTATTGATATAGCCACGGGTGTGTCGGCGAGAAGGATTCCTCTTTCAATCAATACCATTAATATTAAAATGAGGAGCTGTGTGAACGGTAATAAAAAATGAAAAAAAAATAGAATTATCGACAGATTTCTCCTCTAGGCCTATAAAAATTGTTTACTGACGATGTGTTGATTTGTATGAGTAAATAAATTATTAGCCGACAAGAAATCACTGAGCGCTAGATGTTTAGTTGATCGTTTGACCGATTTTTAATTATAGTAAGTTGTATGGGGATGAATTTAGAGGAACATATCGGCCATTGTTCTCTGAGTAGGATCAATCCGAAAATTTACGCTATCCAGAGACAATATTCGGTGGTAAAAAAATTATCAAATGCTATGGATATATATGGTAACGAGGGGAGCTTGTGGTATTGATTGAAAGAGGAATCCTTCGCCGACACACCCGTGGCTATATCAATAACATTACTCGGATAAATGGGGCTAAATTTGTCTGATTCCCGAGCGATGGTAAAACGAGAAATATCTACAGTTCCCCTTGTCCTTATTATACTACCGGTACCATTAACGTGAAGCAGGCGCATATATAGAAGCGGCGTATATGGGCAGTGCAAAAGGGGGGGTGGAGGGCAGCGGAGCGCGTTACAGGCCCCTGTGGTGTTGCCAACTGTTGGGCACACCGCACCGGCAGTGTATTAGTCGCAGTGTAAATATAGAATTCCCATGACTTTATGTATGAGAGGTTTCGATCTCTTGCGTCTTGATCAGTCATTATACGCTTTGTGTGATCACATTTGCTGGACATAAATGATAACGTCCCAAAATTGGCAAAAATACGGTTCTAACTTCTAATCGAATTTTAATAAAACCACTAAACACAAAACACCGGGCATATGTCACCTGTTTCCTATAAATAACAAACTCAGCTACAACTCTGCAGCGTTACAGGCCCCTGTGGTGTTGCCAACTGTTGGGCACACCGCACCGGCAGTGTATTAGTCGCAGTGTAAATATAGAATGCCCATGACTTTATGCACGAGAGGTTTCGATCTCTTGCGTCTTGATCAGTCATTTTACGCTTTGTGTGATCACAGTTGCTGGACATAAATGACAACGTCCCAAAATTGGCAAAAATACGGTTCTAACTTCTAATCGAATTTTAATAAAACCACTAAACACAAAACACCGGGCATATGTCACCTGTTTCCTATAAATAACAAACTCAGCTACAACTCTGCAGCGATAAAATCATTGCAACGTCAAAAGACTCAAATTACCAGAGTTTGAAACAATTTTCACCATTAGCGACGAGTGACTTGTCGCCATCCACATTTTGTTTCTAAGCATTGTGTGAAGGTAACCGGTGTTCTGAAGAAAAAAAGTGCATGTGTTCCGACATACTATTAGTTGCAGAACACCGGTCTGTCCAACTGCTGATTGAACAAGTATAGAAAACAAAATGGCGATATGGATGGCGACGAGTCACTCATCGCTAATGGTGAAAAATTTTTCAAACTCTGTTAATTTGGCATCTGGAATGATTTTATTGTTGCCGAGTTGTAGTTGAGTATGTTATTTACAGGAAACAGGTGGCATATGCCCAGTGTTTTGTGTTTAGTGCTTTTATTTGAGATATGTTTGTCCTGATATCGGCCTATAGGATATAGGATATCGATTTATAAATTTGATTAAAACCTTATTTTTGGGACTTTATGTCCAGTGACTGTGGTGTGATCACCGAAGTTAAGCAACGCCAAGCTTGGTTTGTCCTTGAAGTTGGACACTGTTGGATTGGTGACCAGCTAAGGATTCCTGGTGCTGTCAACTTTTGGTGCAATTCCGCACTTCTCTCTGGGAAGTCGGTAGCCTAGAGGTAGCGTTCTGGTCTCTCGTGCTACCAGACCTGGGATCGAAACCTGGTCAGGACTCAGGTAGTTCAACAAATTAGACTATTCAGATTAAGAGATATTTTAATATTTGGACATTTACGAACCTCTTAATCCTTAGTCCTTAGTGGACATGAAAATTTTTATCGCTATGAGCCCAACAATCGGATCGGGTAGGATATGCCCCTTTAAATTAACTTTGTTAGCATCTAATGACACAAATAAAACTATAAATAAAAAAACACATACCTTTTGTTGGAAATGTTAAATATCATGACTGAACTAACTAGCATAAAATTGTGTTACTATTAATAAAAAAAAATAGTCGTTGAAAGACAACGGCAAAAATATTCAAACCAACAAACCGAAAGTACGCGCATGCACAATAGATCAGAAATCTTGGAAAACACAAGAAAATTTACATGATTTATTCAGTCTTCACCAAACTAAATTCTCAGTTTCATTGTTCCAGACCGCATACAGCTATGCTCTAATTAATCGACCCTCCTTAACGAGGTTGACCGCGGTGTAATACCGCGGTCGGTGTAATACCGCCTGACCGCGGTGTAATACCGCCTGACTGCGGTGTAATACCGCCTGACCGCGGTGTAATAACGCCTGACCGGGGTGTAATAACGCCTGACCGCGGTGTAATCAGGCGGTCAGTTTTTTGGTACCGCGGTGGTATCTACCGCGGTGTCATGGGGTAAGGCATTTCATGACCGCGGTTGACTTACGCCGTTAACGAATTTCATGACCGCGATGTCTTATAATAACTTCTTGGTTGCACGCGGCGTAGGAACATGCTGATTTTTATGTATATTATGGGAACTTTAATTTATCTCTGAGTCTTCCAATGTATGGTTTTGTTTTAACCATGCATATTCATCGTATTAACGCCCATATATTATTTTGAATATAATAGACTGACCATACTTACCATTACTTACCATAGAAGACATATTAAAACAACACTGTTCATTTGAAAATTGATTTACCGTTTTCGCACTTTGCTGGAAAAGTGGAAATAATCGGAACCACCATCGGAACTCCAGGATTTTTTTTCCGATGCCGATTATAAACAGACAAACGAAAATATAGGCCCAGTGCCATTTCAGTTAATATTTCATCACCAGAAATGTGTTGCTTTTATGCCAAAATATCAAACATATGTTCCTGATTTTGGTTATACTAGTAGTTTTAGAATTGTAAACATTTCATGGGGCCCAAAAATCCACAACAATGCGAATATAATCCACATAAGTGACTAATAATAATAACTATTGCCCATGCAAATCATACTCTCGTCGAATCTTGCCATGCAGGAAAGCTTGAATGACCAAGCGTCCGGTTAACCATAAAGCATTGACTATTACGCTTTTTAAAAGTAATCAATTTGCATTTCAAAAAGAATAAAATAATTTCCATATCTGTTCAAATATTGTTTACTTAAGAAAAAGCATGTTTATTTTTGGTTACAGAAATGTCAATGGCATAACTTTTATCCGAACACTAGTATGATGAAAATGTCAACAAAACCGGACAAACAGACCCTTATTATTGTGAATCTCAAAAAGAACGGTGGGAGTAGAATATAGAAGGCCAATGACTTCTCTGCATGAGAGGTCTAAATCTCTTGGTTAGTCATTAATATGCTTTGTGTAATCACCGAAGTTAAGCAACGTGAAATTAAGTTAGTCCTTGGGTGGGTGACCAGCTTGGGATTCCGGGTGCTGCAACTTTCGGCACGACTGCCACACAGGCGCACTTCTCTCTCTCGTTACTAGTATGTTGCACAGGTACTATTTGATCTCTTGAGACCAATCTATTTGTGCGACTGCAGACAAAACAATCTAATATCCAAAAAACATACTTACCATACACACCTTGACAGATTTTTCCTGAATAACAACTTTTCAGCTGTTAAGTATAATCAAAAACACAACAAAATTGGGACGAGGTGCAATTACATGTGCTTCGGGAAATGTGTTTCTCTCAACTGTGCCCATTTCCCACATAAACTGCCATTTCTTGATAACTACATCCAAACAAACAAGTGGTTTATATGTACAGGAAATGTTTATGTTTGGAATAAATGGCAGATTTTTGTCCCTACAGAAATGAAAATGATTCATAAGGTTGTGTCTTTCAGGAGGAGGGAGAGAGATGAAGGGGAGGGGAAATAGAGTGAGAGAGGGAGATTAAACTGATTGTTGGACACACAATGACCTTGATCCTTTTATTTCTCTTGCTATAATATGCTTTTGAAAATTCGCAATATATCACTCCATTGTAAATCTTATCATGTGATTATATTTACAGGGTGAAGTATGGGTAACGAAACCGTTCCTGAGTCTCAGAACCCATACAAGGGTTGGCAACGAACCTTCAACACATTTACAGACAGAGGAAGGGCCAACGTTAGTATTAAATTTATTGCCTACCGGTACCTTGTGTTACAATGCCAGGTAGAAAGATGAATTAATAGCCGGACAGTTGTACCTAACATGATGATGATGGTGTGATAGAGTATGACATTTGTAACTCCTGGAATAATCAGCGTCTGGAAAATATATCAAAAGTGGGTGTTGGACCACTGCATGCTGTATCAAAATTACACTTAGTGTGACTAATAGTAGTATAGGTCCATTCAATAATACCTGAAGAGCTTAACCCAAGCGAAATCAGTAAACCTACTAAACTATAAACATAGTCAAGTATACCAAATACTTATTACCTAAGTTATCATACTTAACAAGCAATTAACTTACGAGACTCAACTCTACAAACGCTATACTAAGACAGTTAGGCTTCCCTTGCTAAATTTTAATCTTGTAACTAATCACCCCGACTACTTACTATATGACTACACAAATCACACCCGCAAAATCATCCAACGATTTATGGCTCACCACAGACACAAAAGTCGGAACAATCCGAAACAGGTGAACCAAACTCGAACAAGGATAATAGGAACGCAAAATGAAGGCGTGTCCTATCACAACCCGCCAGAAAACATGATACACCTCCACACATGGAAACCAATATCCCCCTTCACAAAAGTCCTTTATACAAGGCCAGGAACCATCTTTTTAAACTCTTACAACAAGAATCCAACAACACATCAGGGATATACCAAATGCTCACTAAAGCTAGCCAGCAAACACATCTACCACTCACGTCATGTCACATGTCTCAAACGCTGACTCAGACATCGAGCACAATACTCGACGTCGGCGAAACAATATAAAACTGGATGTTCCTACTAAGGACAATATATCCAGAGGGCATGAACAGGCCAGACACCTTATGGTGAATAATATTAATCCATTCAATAATAGTACAGGGTGCAAAATCTTCAAAATGTTTATAATAGTAGTCCTCAAAATTTGCCACGGCAATAAGCAATTCCAAGGGAAATGCTGTGTCATATGGAATCTATAATGCCACAGCATTAAATTTGCCATGGGACATTTTCCTACTTTCAAGGGTGGAGTACAGGGTGGAATAATAGTCCAGGCTTACAGGATGTGCAGGTACATCAATATAATAGAACCAGTTATCCACATTACTTAGTTTCTTGTATATGTTGGAGATAAGACACCAGTGTTTTGGTGAAAATAAAGATAAAAGTGAATCCATTAAAATAAATTCCACCATACTTCTATATTGTATCAGTTCTTACTAACAATTGAATAATCAAAGAATTAGGTGGGCTGACATATCGGACATGGCGAAAATTAATAAAGGTACATGGCCAAATAAGGATGCAAATTTTGTCAGCAAAAATATAAACATACATGTACAGTTAATCCCGCTTTATCACATAGCCTCGGTGCAAGAGGAATTTATGTTAATAAGCGTGTATGTTTATGTGCGGGATTCCTTTATTTGGCCAATTTTGTGTGTACTTTGTATGGACATTTGACCACGTTTTCCGTCGCCATCATCAATAATTGAATATGGCGGTTGTTTTATTTATTTTTCTACTATTCTTCTTTTTATATCACCAAAACTAACTTGACACAACATAACTTTGATGAATGATTGTAGAATCAATCTTGATGCATGTATTATGCATGAAAAAGAACCAGAAACAAGTGAATTTAAGCGCCGCTAGTCGGCTTCCATTTTCACTAATAGACATTGGAGTGAATAGGGGATTTCCACAAAATAAAACAAGCTTTACTTTCAGTTTTTAAATATTACGAGTCAAACAGACAGTAAAACATAAACAGTACAACATATATTATTTAATTCATAGACATTTCACACACAGTAGCACAATTGTTCAAGGAATCCAATGTACTACTATTAGACACTTGAAAGTATTCCTGTGGCAATTTTCTGACAACCCAACACAGAAACATATATTTTATCATTGGTTCAGCAAGATAATCTCACATTCTTCCAAAATTTATATGCTGAACACTTTTGTTGATCAATACAAGTACCATAGTACATACAGTAATGCCTTAAGTAATCGACTCTTTAACTACAGCAGAATTATGGGTAACTTTTCGGGATTTAGTCGGAAATATGGCTTGTTGCCATTCATCGGAAAGCTCTAGGTGTGAGCTTTCCAATGAATGGCAACAAGCCATATTTCTGCTGTAGTTAAAGAGTCTATTACTTCGGGCATTACTGTACTATTGATAATCAGTAGGATCTCAAGGAATACTTAGAAGAGCCACAACCTACATGTACTGTATGTATGCCAGGGATGTTTTAGCCAAAACCCAAAAATAGCTGTGTTTAGGGTTTCCCTACCTACCCTAGAAAAAGGTGCCTACCCAACACATTTTATTGGACAGTAGACACAGATTTATTTTTTTTTCAATGGGAAAGGCATCGAAAGGTATCTTAACCATTTTCAAACCTCTCCTATAAAAATGTATGGAAGTTTTTATTAGTCCAGTGCTCTGACTAATTCAAGATAACAATATTTAGTATTGAACCTTTCAATTAATCTGAATTGTGAAGTTTCTAGATTGAATTGTCAATGACCCAATGGAATTCAGAATAAAAAAAAAAAATTCCCTACCTACCCTAATTATTTTATACAATGTAATCCAAAACACAGGTATTATTTGTTTTGGCTAATGGGAATAGTCTGGTTTATTCCGCTAATGGGAATAGTCTGGTTTATTCCCATATCTTACCAAAATTCCTATATTCACAGAAAGTCTCTGTGGCAAAAACTCTCTCAGTGAGAGCTTTCCGATGAATGGCAACAAGCCATATATCCGACTAAATCCTGAAAAGTTACCCATATAAATTCTGCTGTGGTTAAGGAGTCGATTATTTTGAGTATTACTGTTACCTGTATTAACTAACAAATACATGTAAATTCCCTGTGTTATTTTTCAATGTTATGAACTTCCCTGTCAGAACATCAAAACGTTTCATGGGTTTGAAATGGTGGAGTATGATGGTCAGAGTAGAGATTCATGACATGATCTATGAAAGCAGAGACTACCTTTAAACCTTTCATGATGGGAGTTATGTTGGTGCAGCATTAAAGATCTTGTGTCAGTGCATTTTCTTATATATGCAAATCTCCCATATGGAGCCTCGCATATATAAGAGGATGCATTGGCTTACAAGTTCAAGGTAAATATTGTTAGGCCAATGTATTCTCTTATATATGTGAGCCTTTGTGAGGCTCCCTATGGGAGAGTCGCATATATAAGAGAATGCATTGGCACAGGATTTTCGCAAAATTTCAGGAAGCTCCAGTCATGGCTGGGTAAATCTACTGCCTTAATTAATACCTCCTTTTCATTTCAGACCGTGTATTTCTGGATTGGAGCATCTGTAGTCGGATTCATGTTTTGGAAATTGAAGAGCAGGAGCAAGGCAAATAAATAGACCATGGAACGGAATTAGACTTTAGCAAATTATTAATTAATATCTGTGAAACCTTTATGGATTTTACTATATAAATCTGACAGGCACCATCATTACTGATACCATATTGGATTTCACAGTTTACAGACTCGATTCTATTGTTTTTTGTTTCAAAATGGATATTCTCAGTGATATGTGTGAAGAGATGTGCGAAATGAAATAAAAAGTTTAGCTAAACCAGACCGCATCTCTTATTTAGCTCACCTTGACACAATGGCCTGAGCAATTGGTCCATAATAAAATATGTGTTTGTTTGCAACCACCCGACCTACTGGCCATAAAAGGCACCTTAATGTCATACCTATAAATTGGTATTGACATGAGTAATTTGCTCAAGTGGGAGGGGAGAATGAACCCAGTATAAAAATAAACAGAATAATTTTCACTCCCATCAGGAGATATTGACCTTTTGTCCATAATCAACAGATTAGGGTCGATTATGACTTGGAGTCACATGTACAAGGCGGAGCTCAAGTCTGAGTTTAGTATGTCTGTCATTTGCAGAATTAGGTCCCCAGAGGGTGAATTTAGTGATGCTAGCCCGCTATGCGGGATAGCATCACTAAATTCACCCTCTGGGGACCTAATTCTGCATGGCCTTATCTGCATTCGGAGACTCAGATTGAAGTTCCCAAATGGTGAATATTGTTATGTACACCCATTGGGAACCTCGATTATGCAATGTGTCATCTGCCAATTTGGGGACATACTACATAGAGAAACTAAAGTAAAGAAGTTTCTTTAGCAATTTTATAATAAAGAAATTTTCCAGAGAAGATGAGGCCTAAGCAGAATGAGGTCCCCAGTGGATGAATTTAGTGATGCTAGCCCACTTTGCGGGATAGTGTCACTAAATTCACTCTCTGGGGACCTCATTTTGCATAAGACAGGCACCTTATTCTGAGGACTGGCAGAGCTATGTTCATTGATCAAGCCTTTAAATAATTTAGTAATCCTCGGCTATTTCAGCCTGTCAGTTCATACCTTCTGCCGGTCAACAATATGCCACAGTTAAAGATGCATAATCTGTATTAACCCTTTACCCAACAAAACGGCCAAAAACGCCCAAATAAAGCTTCAACAGGTCGCCTCGCATATATAAGAGAATGCATTGGCATAAAAAAATTCATTTTTATGTTTACCCATACCATAGTATGGTAAACATAGTGTCGTTGCCCGTATTGACCACTCGTCGTTCGTCCGTCTGTCTGTAGCCACTTTACGAGTAATGCGATAACTCAAACATTTTCTATCCGATCGAAACCAAATTTTGTATATGGGTTTCTCAGCCCAAAATACAGAGTTATGGCCCTTTTTTAATTTAGAATTCACACATTCTGCCATAACTCAAACATTTTTTATCTGATTGGAACCAAATTTGGTATGTGAGTTTCACAGCCCAAAATACAGATCGAGTTCGAATATGGGTTTGATCCGATTAATTGTAAAGGAGTTATGACCCTTTTTCGAAAAAAAAATAAAAAATAGATTTTTTAATTATTTTTTTTTAACTTTTATAATAATAATAAAAAAAAATGTCATTGACATTGTCATTTGTTTTCATTTAGATATTGATGATTATGATAAAAGTTGATAAAAAGATTTCCAATGTGTCCCTTTAATTTTTTTAAATAATTAAAAAAAAAAAAAAAAAATTTAAGTTACAAAAATTTGAAAAACTAACACCATTATAACTCTGCCAAAGGTACCCCGAATCACCACACCAAATTTTATTAAATCGGTCCAAAATCTTGTGTTATGTACTGGTAAATCTGTTTGGAGCAACATTAAATCCAATTCACCAATTGCCTTTGAACTACTTAGCTATTGATAAGGCTATATTATTTTCTGATGTCTCTTATGCCAATGTGCAAATAATCTGATAAAGAAGGCTATGGCATCTAATTTAAAATAAAGATTCAACAATAAACATCACATGATATTAACAGTAGACTTGGACATCTGTGCTGCAGAGTTATATCTTCAGATGGTCTGATATCATTATAATTGTTATTGGTTTAATTGAGAGGTCAGTGTTCAACATAAACAATTCCTGTGATATTTTGACAGCTCTGCTATATAATTGATATTAATGGGTCAGTGGTGAGGTTGCTTATCTGTATACTAGGACACATTATTATTGTAAACTTAAATTGGACCCAAGTATTCCATGTCCAGGTCACACCTACACATTTAACCCATGGGCTTGCTGGCTGTGGCGGTTTAGCATTACAGATCCTGTACCAGTGCATTCTCTTATATAAATGCCAGTGACCCATAAATTCCAATAATTTGTGTTATGTACATTTGTCTATAATAGTACATAACAGTATACTCTATAATTCAACACCAAAACTCTCATTTATCCGATCATATTAAAGTTTTATCGCCAAGGGATGGGTTAACATCTGCCGATCGTGATCGGCCTCTCGTTTAACACTTTTTACCATTTTTTCTTTCATTCTTTAACAATTTTATAATTTTTTCTTACATTTTTTAACAATTTTTATAATATTTTTCTACATTCTTTGACAATTTTATCATTTTTAATATGTGTTAAGCCAATGCATTCTCTTATATATGCGAGGCGACCTATGGTTGACTCGCATATATAAGAGAATGCATTGGCACAGGACCGTTCTGTTGGGTAAAGGGTTAACGCTCGCAAATTATTTTTTCCTTGGCTTAGGGGGTAAAAAATATTTGATTCGAGTCGAGGAACCCACCCATCAAAGCTCAGAGTGATCAGATATCGATGTTTGAAATATATTATTTTTCACCACCGATAATTTTAAGTGGCCCAGTAAACAGTCGACGAGAAGACTTTCTCTGACCAAATTGCGGATGAAGATGGATAACTTTAAAATCAAGTGGTTATTTTGTGTCAGATATTTGACAAACCCAGACAAACTGGCAAAAGTTTATTGAACAAAATGTTGATAAATAACAGGTTTTGGGCAATTTTATACTATAGTTGACTGGTTAGCATTATTTTTAGACAATTACTCGATTCTGATAACTGAACCGGCATTTAAAAATATGTGGTTGTTATAATCTGATGATATTTGGACCATTGAATCGATTGAGTACCTTTAATACAAATATTCTAGAAACTTATCATTATTCAAAGAAAGTTGTATTACAAAACTGAGTCATTGATGAATTCAATTGTAATTAACATAATAAGGTCGAATGTTGTACATTCCTATACTCATAAGACTTCAGATCCCTAAATTAATCTCAAGCGTATCATAAATTATTGGTTGCTTTTTGGTATTTCTGTGATTGATCATCAACTAAATCTTGTCACAATGCCAGGTACAAAAGCTTTTCATTTAGTGACACTATCAGTATCCAGCATGGAGGGCTAGCCCATCACCAAATTCACACTGGGAACCTCATTCTGCTTAGACCTCTGCTATGGGAGACCTAGGAAAATGTGACTAAAAACAATGTTAATTTTAGACAAGAGATACTTCCCAGAAGATGAGGACAAAGCAGAATGAGGTCCCCAGGGGGTGAATTCGGTGATACTAGCCTGCTTAGTTGGATAGTGTCACTAAATTCACTCTCTCAACCTGTAAATGACCATAACCGGCCAGTTAATTCTGAACTTGTTAATGGTGAGGTGTAACTTTAATTCAGAGCTATTTATCACTCATTGTATTCAGTCCTTGAAATTGACCACGGCAATAAGCAATGCCATGGGAAACGCTGTGGCAATACGTGGAATCTATCATGCCACACCATTAAGTTTGCCATGTGACATTTTTGCCGTGAGCAACTTGTCATTTCTGAGTCATTCCTATCAATACGCAATCCGTGTAATCCGGCCTGAAGTTCCACACATGTACTTTTTAAGATCAAATTCTGAATCGTATTCTTTGGTGTAATTTGATCCAATATTGAACACTTTTGATCTCACCTGAGATGAAGTTTCTGGTGGAACTATAATCATTATTCCTTGTCCGTCAACAATTTTTTAAACATCTTCTCCAGAATCACAAGACTGAATGGGTTCATATTTGGTGTGAATGTTCCCTTACCTCAGGTAATTCATTCAGATTTGTTCAATTGAGGTCACCAGGTCAAATATGGGCAGAGCCAGGGACATAACTCTTTCCTGCCATAGTAATTCTTAAAACGACTTCTTTACCAGAATTTTCATTTCCTGTTAACTGTTGATTGAATAGAGTGAAATTTGGTTTGTTGTGTTAGAGGCCAAGTTGATTTTGTGTTCCAGTCTCCCATTTTTAACAGAGTTAAAACCTTTTTAGACAACAATTTTTAAATAACGGGACATACATTATTTTTCTGACCATCCGTTCGCTTTATTGGTTGCCGGGTGATAACTATAGTAAGTCTGAACTGAATGGAATGAAATTTAGTGAGCTTACTAGCCCAAAATACAGGTCAAGTTCGAATATGGATTCCGCCCGCCAATTTTTACCAGAGTTATGGCCCTTTGTTGGAATTAACACTGGCGTATTTTGACATGCCCTAGCAATGCTTTTGTTGGACTGAAAACTTGATCAAAACCAAACTTTGTATGTGGCTGAATTGTTTAGGTATTCTTCTGAAATGCACTTTCAAAACAGACATATTATGCCATGCCTGGCGGTCCTTTTGTTCATTATTGTCCCCCGAAAAATTTATTTTGGGGGGACTATAGAAACGGGGTCCGTCCGTCCGTCACACTTTTGAGTACCTTCATGGTGTAATCATCTCCTCCTACAAATTTCATCCCAGAGATTTGAAACTTCAGAATATTGTTGCCCACATATTGAAGATGTGCAACATGTATATAGATGACGGAAAAATTATTTTTTGACGGAGTTATTAACCCTTTTCGACTTAGAATATTTCAACATTTTTTATAATTTTCTGTATGAGGGTACCTTCATGGTGTAATCAACTCCTCCTACAGTTTTCATCCTACAGATTTGTGAGTTCAGAATATTGTTCCCCATATATTGAAGATGTGCAACATGTATAAAGATGACGGAAAAATTATTTTTTGACGGAGTTATTAACTCTTTTTGACTTGGAAAATTTCAACATTTTTTATAATTTTTCTGTATGAGGGTACCTTCGTGGTGCAATCAACTCCTCCTACAGTTTTGATTATAGATATTTGAAACTTCAGAGTATTGTTATCCACATATTGGAGATGTGCAACATGTATATAGATGACGGATTCTTTTTTTTTTTACGGAGTTATTAACCCTTTTCAACTTAGAAAATTTCAACATTTTTTTTTAATTTCTTCAACAAAGCGGCATCGACTTGCCACTTTTTCGGGGACACTGTGGTCTGCTGACCTTTTATTTATCCTCAAATGGTCTTTGCATAACCTCAAATTAGTGCCCACCCCAAAAAAAAAACCCTGAAGATGATGCTTTCTATAAGTAATCTGCAACCTGCGGAAAAGATTATTTGAAATTTCCTACTACCAATGGATCAATTTAATGTAAAATCTTGCACCCATTTCTAGCTTGTAGATTTAATGTACATTAGCGGCACAAGTTCAGTAGATGAATTTGATGAATGCTGTTGAAAAGGAGTTACCTTTCATTCTTCTGAATCTGTATAGCAGATCCAGATGATCCCTCCCAGTTCCCATCAACAATCAATGTTTAAAGGAATATCCCATTTTGTTACAGAATCTTATGGATATCGGTGTATGAAGACAATGTTTAATAAATCTTTATTCAGCATAAAAAATTTCCATTTTAACAATCTCACATCTTAAACAAATTTTTCATTGACTCACAAATAACAAAGAAATTCAGGATGACTTCTCCTCCGTACATATATGTGTAAAGATTAAACTTAATCCAATTAATATAATGGGTTCCTTCCAGGTTTAAAGGCATAAAAATAGGTCATAAAAAATATACACCTACATTTATGTTCTCAAGCAATTTGATATGGGAAATTTAAGGAAGTGAGGCTTTTGATTAACAAAAAAAAGTATAGAAATTTATGGATTGATACAGGATTTATAGACCATTTAGGGAATTTTTTAACCTGTTAACCCTTTCATGACGGGAGCGGCGCTAGTGCAGCATTAAAGATCCTGTGCCAGTGCATTCTCTAATATATGCGGGTCTCCCACATGGAGCCTCAAATATATAAGAGAATGCACTGGCTTACAAGGTCAATGTATTTTCTTATATATGTGAGGTTCCCTATGGGAGACTCACATATAAGAGAATACATTGGCACATGGTTTTCACAAAATTTCAGGAAGTCATGGAAGGGTTCAGCAGTCTATATAACTCTTAACCAGTATATATCATCCAGTATGTCTTGAACAGAAACCTGTCAAATTGTGGATAAATGAAATTTTGACTTTTAAAAGGACATTATGCCTTCGCATTGGGAAATGTGAAAAACATTAACAGTTTTTAAAACCATCATCACTAAGAAGAAAATGGAAAAACAGATAGCCGTTGTTCTCAATTTTTACGCCATTTAAAAAAATTGGGACGTATTATGTCATTGGTCTGTCCACTTTTGGTTTTCCGATAACTTTAGATAGTCTCAACTGAATGGAATGAAATTTGGTCTGGATTTAATAATACAGGTCGGGTTCTGCCTGCCAATTTTCACCAGAGTTATGGCCTTTTTGTTGGAATTTGCACTCATTTAGTACGTCTGAAGTGAATGGAATGAAATTTGGAATGTGAGTTTGAATTACAAAATACAGGTCAAATTCAAATTTGCGTTCCACATGACAATGTTTTCAACATGCGCAATTAAGTCATTGGAGAAGAGTGTTCACCAAAACACTTGAACATTCACTGTGTAATTACTTGATCCCATTCATTCATTGTATGGATGTTAATTAACCCTTCCGTTACAAAATGGATTTTTCCACTCAGTTATAAAAGTGTACATTTTATTCATCTGGAGGGATGTTCAATGTCTATGTTCTTCACAGTGATGATGGATTTACGAACATTTTTGATTTTCACATTTACCCACCACAAGTGCATTGTGTCCCTTTAAGCTCTTGAAATATTCGTGGTAATTTTACAATTAAATATATCTTAAGAGACTCTTTGGCTGATACCTGAGAACATAGTATTTTTATGTGGCCTTATTGTTAACATATTTACAATGTAAAAAAAGTGGCTCAAACTAATCATCAAGGGAATGTTTTTGCAAAATTAAAAATTCCACCATTATTGACCTTGCAATCAATTATTAACTTACAGTAATGCACTAAATAATCGACTCCTTAACCACAGCAGAATTATGGGTAATTTTTCAGGATTTAGTCGGAAATATGGCTTGTTGCCATTCATTGGAAAGCTCAGTGAGAGCTTTCTGATGAATGGCAACAAGCCATAATTCTGCTGTGGTTAAGGAGTCGATTATTTAGGGCATTATTGTACATAATGCTTGTTAAGTCTTCTGCTGAGATTACACTGTTGCGTAAGAAAATCTCAACAACATGGTTTCCATTTCATCAGTGGCTGTTTTTGATTTCGTTAAGTGTTTTCTTCTAGAGAATATTAAAAAAATAACTGATTTATCACACACAACTATTAAGACCTAATAAGAAAACATAGCAACACATTTAAATCTGTTACGGTAAATTGCCAAAAAAAATAATTTTCAATTAACTCATGCAACTCTTGTCAAAGCCAATTTAATATGTAGAAAAAAACATTTTAATGATAACTCATTGCCGGCAGTCATAATCATAATGCTAGACGGTGAGTTCTCTCGCACCCAGCACCAAGACAGCTAAGTTGTGCCATGATTTGAGTTTCAGCAAATATAACATGTTTTATAAAACGCAAACCTGTCCTAATAATAAGTTCAACAAACAGTTTGATAAACAGGAACACCATACAGATTCCCATTCATTAACCCTTTACCCAACAGAACGCGGCCCTGTGTCAATGCATTCTCTTATATATGCGAGTCGACCATAGGTCGCCTCGCATATATAAGAGAATGCATTGGCTTAACACATATTAAAAATGATAAAATTGTCAAAGAATGTAGAAAAATATCATAAAAATTGTTAAAAAATGTAAGAAAAAATTATAAAATTGTTAAAGAATGCATTCTCTTATATATGCGAGGCGACCTATGGTCGACTCGCATATATAAGAGAATGCATTGGCACAGGGCATAACTGTAACCATCACAATGTGGTCAATGAACCGGTTCCAATGATATCCATATTTGTATGGTGTTATTGAGACAGACCGAAGATATTTTAGGCTGTTGAAGCTTTATTTGGGCGTTTTTGGCCGGTTTATTGGGTTTGTTAATTTGTATGGAATTTCTGATAATATGCTCAATAAGCAGCCTAATGGAATCAGATGACGTATTGGTTTCGAGTTATCATATGACTAAACAGCTATGAAATTATATTTTGATTGACAATGTATGACTATGTACTACAAAAAAAACTCATTCAAATTATGTGATACAGTAATGCCCTAAGTAATCGACTCCTTAACCACAGCAGAATTATGGGTTACTTTTCAGGTTTAGTCGGAAATATGGATTGTTGACATTCATCGGAAAGCTCTGTCGGAAATATGGCAACAAGCCATATTTCCGACTAAATCCTGAAAAGTTACCCATTATTCTGCTGTAGTTAAGGAGTCGATTACTTAGGGCATTACTGTATAGACATGAACTCGCACTAACGAAAGCATCATCAATATGAAATAAAAGCAACAGTTTTTTCTGCCTTTTACAAATATACAGAAGTAAATGATGTCACGACAACAATTTGAGTATCCAAAATATTTTGATATAAAAATATGATCTTGAAATTCATTATTACTCCAGGGGTCAATACTAATGAAAGTGTCAATGACACTGTGGCTCAAGTTGGAGAAGGGATAATGTCATACATATCAGTCAATGGAGCGATAAGGAATGCAGAAAGTTTAAGTGATACCAGAGGTCAACCCAAAGAGATTTCATGTTTGGGATCAATTGGATGAAAAGTTTTGGCAGTAGGGAATGCCGAAGTATTTAGCGATGCAAAGATTGAATATAATTCAAATTTGATAGCTCCCATCTGGAAGTGATGCTGAACACACCTGTAAATTTTGTTGGCTGCAGGGTGTGCCGATGGATTCAAATGTCATCATAGAATGACATAGATGGCTGCTGTCAGCCATATTTTTTTAAACGAAATTTAGTAAAATAGGCAATAGCTCAAACTTGAATTTGTCAAGCTGAGCTAAAAATTTCTACATGAGTAATTTACAAGAAAGCAAAATTTCAAAATATAATCGGCAAGCCTGCAAATAGCGTGTCTGTCATTTGCAGAATGAGGTCCCCAGAGGGTGAATTTAGTGACGCTATCCCGCATAGTGGGCTAGCATCACTAAATTCACCTTCTGGGGACCTCATTCTGCTTAGGCCCTCAACTGATATGGCAGACCTAGGATCAGATTGAAGTTCCCCAGTTGAAGTTGATGTTCACCCATTGGGCACCTCAATTATGAATTTTATCTTCTGCAAATTAGGGGATATAGAAACTTCCTAGAAGGGAAATGTAACTAAAAACAATCTTAATTTGATACTATAGATACTTCCCAGAAGATGAAGCCTAAGCAGAATGAGGTCTCCAGAGGGTGACTTTTGTGATGCTAGCCCGCTGTGCGGGATAGCATCACTAAATTCATCCTCTGGGGACCTTATTCTGCAAATGACAGACAAGCTATTTGCAGGCTTGATAATCGGCATTACTACCTCTTTTGGTGGGATTCTTATTAGTAATACTTTATCTTCGCAGCCTAGGGGTATAAACCATTGACTTAAATTTTTACAGTAATTTGGTAATTTACATGTAATGAAGTTTTATAGTACTGACCCCATGATACAATAAATTTCGAGCTTTCTGAGTCTTACTTAGGCTCAATTACAACTTAAAGATTTATTCAGGGTTCCAGCTAGTAGGATTGTAATTCAAGTTGAATTTTTTTCGCTAAAACATGCCTTTGATTGGCTGAGAGCTGCTAACTTTAGTTTTCTATTCACAAGCATCATCTGCTGAAGCGTGCACAAATTTAGAATAGAGTACGCTGCTATTAACAATGCGCATCAAATATGTCACTGCTCTACCAGGAGTAGCGTAATCAAGTTCAACCAGAAAGTTGTTTATTATAGATATGATGAACAGGAAGTTGTTCGGCGCTGCTCCTGTTAACACAATGGAGCGTACCCAGCGATTTGATCTCACTTCATAGCATGTAATACTATAAGTAATCGACTTCTTAACCACAGCAGAATTATGGGTAACTTTTCAGGATTTAGTCGGAAATATGGCTTGTTGCCATTCATCGGAAAGCTCTCCATCTAAATCCTGAAAAGTTACCCATAATTCTGCTGTGGTTAAGAAGTCGATTACTTAGAGCATTACTGTATAATGCCTATAAAAGTACTATTGGAACAGATTCTTTTAAATGTTTAGGCCACACAAGGGTAATGTTTTGGTTCCCGGCAATTTTTTTTAACTTTAACTTCGATGACTAACTAATATAACACCACATGATACAATAACTTAGTGAAAAGACATTATATGAATGGTCTCAAACATTGGAAGATCAAAATCAGTGATTTATATTTATTTATACATTAATTATAACAAGCTTTAATTTCAATTTGCAAATATCTTGAAATTATTGTGTTATTATAAGATATCCCCCTTCAATTGACATTGGGGGGGGGGGGGTACTCCCG
The DNA here is from genome assembly GCA_032622095.1 of Siphonodentalium dalli. NCBI lineage: Eukaryota > Metazoa > Mollusca > Scaphopoda > Gadilida > Siphonodentaliidae > Siphonodentalium > Siphonodentalium dalli. The sequence continues at coordinate 196,951,498 of CP136062.1, forward strand.
CAAGAAATATTTTGAAAATGCCATGCATTGAGTGAGAGAAAATCTAGGGACTCACTAAATTGAAGGTGAAGAGAGTTTATCCTGGTTTATAAAATTTTAAATTCCAATAAATGTATGTATTGTAACGAGGGTGATGCTATTTAAACAACACCCACTGAGTAAAATTGAGTTCCACTGATTTATTTAGGTAATAATTCCTCCATTAATTCATGACACCATGAATAAGGTAGATTTTTTTTTTTTTTTTTTCAGAGGTGACTAATGACTAAAATAAAATAAAAATCATGCGGAAGGGGAAGGGTTTCGGGAGCATGCATGCAGGCCAAAGAACCGTAATATTGACAGGCTCATTCAGAAAATGTTTTCATGCTTGAATCCATGAATATCCAACTGAACAGAATATGTTTATCTTCTAAATATAGCACTCATAACCGCTAAATGTGAAAAATAAAGTTAATTTGTCATTTTGGAGCCAATAGCTCAAACAGCCAAATTTGTATTGGCCGATACGACTAAAAGTGCTTTATGCAGAATTCTAATTTTAAATACCGGAGTCAATATAGAAAGAGACAAGAGCCCTGCATACATCTTTAAGAGACAAGAGCCCTGCATATATCTTTAAGAGAAATGAGCCCTGCATACATCTTTAAGAAACAGGCCTCAAAATATGGTGCTGGACATTTGCAGAATGAGGTTCCCAGAGGGTGAATTTACTGACGCTACCCTGCACAGCGGCTAGCATCAACAAATTCATGCTCTGTGGACCTCATTCTGCATGGCCTCATCTGCTAAGGATCTGGGAACATTGTTATGTGCACTCATTGGGCACCTCGATTATGCAATGTGTCATCTGCTAATTTTGGGATATAGAGAAACTATAAAAAGAATGTACGACACAATGCAAAATCAAGGTGCCCAATGGGTACACACCACCATCTTCACATCTGGAAACTTAAATCTGTATCTAGGTCTCCCATAGCAGATATGAGGTCATGCAAATTGAGGTCCCTGTGTGGGGTAGTATCACTAAATTTAACCTCTGGGGACCTAATTCAGCATCATGTTTTGAGGACTGTTAAGAAACATCCATAACTCATCAATGGTGATGTGATATGTCACCAGAACAAAAATTAGTGCAATATTTACATGATTATAGGCAAGCCTTGAAATAGTGTGTCTGTCATTTGCAGAATGAGGTCCCCAGAGGGAGAATTTAGTGATGCTACCCCGCATAGCGGGCTAGCATCACCAAATTCACCCTCTGCTTACACCTCAGCAGAATGAGGTTCCCAGAGGGTGAATATGGTGATGCTAGCCCGCTATGTGGGGTAGCATCACTAAGTTCACCCTCTGGGGACCTCATTCTGCAAATGACAGACACACTATATCAAGGCTTGATTATAGACAAACAGCAAACCAGATGTTATTATACAGTTATCGCATTGTTTCGAGGTTGACACGAGGAATTGTCAACCCGATGAAGTCAATATTCACCAAGGCCGAGGTGAATATTGGCTTCCGAGGGCTGACAATTCCTCGTGTCAACCAAGAAACAATGCGATATCTGTTTTATTATATGAAACGCGCTTTGATTGGACAAGACGTTGTGTTATTGAACGTCGCTGGAAAACCTGATCAATTTTCAGGTCTGATAATAAGTTATGTTAACCCCTGAAGTTTCTGACGTCACTCAGAACTGATATTAACCTGTTGTTTCATTAATGAGGTGAACATCGTTATATATCTCGATTTTTTCGTTACGTTTTAACATAGGAATTGGGTAAAGAAACTTAAGATCATATAATAAAACATTATGTTAACATGATGATAGTCAAGGAACAGTGAACATGATGGTCAGACAGTGATGCTCCAAATTTTGTGTTTACCAATGGACGTTGGAAGTCAGAGATATGATGTGATCCACGTAATTTGGTAGTAGGGACAATATTGGTTGATTCCTAAAATTCCAATAACAATCGCTCAAGTAAAAGCTATATTTCACAATTCTAGGTTAAACTGTTTAAACAACACAGATGATATACAAAATATTGTTGGAATTTTAGGAATCGTATTAGCCATTCTAGAGTTATGGCCATTAGACGTTATGACGAATTAAGTGATGCACCTTGTTTTAATTTTGATTGGAAATGTGAATATAATTTATTAAAAGGATGAATGATTCTTAAAGGTCGGGGCATTGCAGTTGCTAGGAGTCGGTCATCTGCTCTAATACATAAATTGATTTTACAGCTGGGGCTTCATGCTGGTTTACAAACACAAGTACTCATGCTCTGTTCTTGCCTCTAAAATGTTCACCGCCGAAAACATATAGGTAATTCCATCCTGCATGGCAGCATGGGATTGCATATTTTGCGTATGTAGGATGGTTCAACCAATATCGGGATATATGATACTGAAACATCTCGTAAAGCTACTGGGAAGGAATTTACCAGCGTTTCATTGCTGGTGCAGCTACGAGTTATCTCGTAGTTATACAAATATAAAGTTTTTGATGACTTAGATAACATAGAGTGCTGTATAGATGTAAGCATATCCTGTATAAGACAAAGTAAATGAATTTATATGTAAACACTCTACGTTATCTAACATGTCACAAAAGTACTATTTATATACCTACAAGATAACTCGTAGCTAGCACCAGCAATGAACACTGGTAAATTCCTAGCCAAGGGCCGATAAGTTATCTCGTAGTAGCTTTATAACACATTTCAGCATTGTATAACCTGATTGTGGTTGAATATAATTGTATAAGACATGATATATGAATATATACATACATACATACACACACACACACACACACACACACACACACACACACACACCCTTGTACACTCATTGCCAGCAAATTGAACTTGACTGCATGGGTAAACAAGCCACATGTATTGGATTGTTTATACATTTGATGTAGGGCTAGTTCGAGTTTCCAACAGCCTCTGGCACTATCCAAATCTTCCACTCAGAATTTAACCACTATAAAGCCAGTGATGCAGGTATGTAATAAATATTGAACAGCTGATAATCAGATAATTAGAAATAAAAGGCTGCCATGATAAAGTGGCTTTATTTGACATTTTGTTGGCATTTTAACCCTTTACCCAACAAAAATGCCGAAATAAAGCTTCAACAGCCTAAAATATCTTCGGTCTGTCTCAATAACACCATACAAATATGGATATCATTGGAACCGGTTCATTGACCACATTGTGATGGTTACAGTTATGCCCTGTGCCAATGCATTCTCTTATATATGCGAGTCGACCATAGGTCGCCTCGAATATATAAGAGAATGCATTGGCCTAAAAAAATTCTTTTTTTACCACTTTTTACAGCTGCTTTTTATAAATTTTTCTTACATTCTTTAACAATTTTATAATTTTTTCTTACAGTTTTTAATTTTTTTTAAATATTTTTCTACATTCTTTGACAATTTTATCATATTTAATATGTGTTAAGCCAATGCATTCTCTTATATATTCGAGGCGACCTATGGTCGACTCGCATATATAAGAGAATGCATTGGCAGGGCCGTTCTGTTGGGTAAAGGGTTAATAAATGAAAACTGTGATTCTGGGAACAACCATTGAATCAAACTTTGCTTCCAACTGTCTATGTTAACTATTTCTGAATAACGCAAAATTGGGTCAATCTAATCATTGCAAGCATGCAACTATTAAATTAAAAAAATGTTCAACATAACTATTTTATATTGTTTTGATGAAAGACCCAATATGACAATGCATGTACAAGTTTGATATTTCCTAAAAAATAGAATCAGCTATACGTCAAGTGTCATGTGTACTGCAAGCTAGTAGACAGATAATAATAAGTCGAAAATACCCTGTAGGACCATGTGGCTTTATCCACCAAAGTTACACAGTTCAATATTGATGCCTCCTGCATATTGGTCTGATTATTTGGATACAATACCAATGGAGCGATTATAAGCAAAATGAACCTGATGTCATATAAGTATTATTGAGATGGCATAGTATAGATACCGATATGTTAGTACAAAGGCCTTATACTGTTTTTCAAATTCAATATGACCTTGAATATATCCATGCAAACCTTAATAATACCGTAACTTTGGTGTAGCGATTAAAAATTAATTGATGCTAACAGATACGGTACTGATATTCTTACTGATTATAATCGGTATACCAAAATACCCCCCAGCAATAGAGCTAAGGAAATTTGACTTGTATGTATGTCAATAAAGATTAAGTTGTTGGGAATTGACAGTTTGACAATGTCATTGAATTCATTTATAACAGATAAAAAAAACAATATTTTTCTAAATAAGTAAAATATATATCTCCTAGAAGTATCTTGCCCACTGAACTATATGGTATATCCCCAATATTAACAAGGAAGGGTTAACAAACCCCCGCGTTGAAAACGGAACAAAAATTCTGTGGTACATTTTATCCTGTTTCCTGACCGGTAACCTCTGATGACGTCATCTCCCAATGTCCATTTAAACTCGACGCCAGATCGTTATTCTCACTTTCCCCCCATTATGACATTCCTCGTGAGCGGGGTGGGTGCGAAGCCCTGGGAGGGAGCTCAGAGATCAGTGGGCAAAATACTTCTAGGAGATATATATTTTACTTATTTAGAAAAATATTGTATCTCCGTCAAAGGTATCTTGCCCACTGAACTATATGGTATAATATAGAATTTTCTGGCAGGTGGAGGCCACGAGGAAAAATAAACACCTCTACGCACCTCAATCAAAGAACTGGATTGACCTGATAACCTACAATATATACAATATCACATAAGCCAATGTATGTAATTACACCAGAAGACTAATACATGTTGGCCAGCTACAAGAGGGCCCAAACTAAACAAATAGTGGTGACTTGGATTGAATATCCTGCAAATAAAATAGATACTGGTAGTTCCCGAAAGACATGGGAGACTGAGATGACCTCCCTTTCTGAGCTTAGAGCTATCAATGTATCAGCTGTACACCCCCCAGAAGAATCAAATGTGCCAAGATGACCCACTAATGTAGATTCAAATAGGGCCGTGTAGTATTAGCGTGTACTAGAAAGGAAACGTTGCATTGACCCTATAACCAGGAAGTAAAGGAATAAGCTATTCGTGGAATTACCCCATTTGCAGGTGACCCGTCAAGGAAGTCCCTGCCTGCCCGCGTTAGCCACAACATTGAGTGAATTACAGGCTTACGTAGTCCGGATGACCGCCGTGAATACCAATGGAGACACCCGCGCGTGGACACTAGCTCGTGCATACAACCAATTTCGGAACATCTGTAATAAACCATTGAATACATGAACAAGAGGATCCTAATGAATCAGTGAACATTATGGACCATAAGCAGTCATTCACCAATTGAAAGGTCTAAATGAAGCCCCACCGTCGCTGTCAATGTGTCTCATGTCATGGAGAAGAAGAGAAGATAATGGGACGAGATGAAATCAGATAGACCGTTTAGAAAGGCTACGTCTAATCAACTGTCCGCTAAAGTAGGCAACAAGTGGTTGCAAACCTTGAGATTCAAGGAGAACCACGAAACCTATGCTCGTAATGATGCTCGCGAACTTTTCAAAGTTCAGTGCTGTATGACCAACCTGCTTCCGCATTCGATGCTCCCAAAAGGAAATGCATTTGGAGCCTGGCATTTATGTTTCACGATTTCGTTTCCCAACCTGGCGATATTCAATATGTTGAAATACCGGCTAGCTCCAAAGTTAAACCCAACTGAGAAATCACAGGAAACATGCACCGTGATTGTGGCACAAGCCCAAAACCAGCCGAAACAGATGGCAGGTTGAACTATTGAAAAACAAAGACCCAGTTTTCTTTTCTCTCTATTCTTGATCTTCTGACGTACCCCCGACAGGTCGATGGTCCAAGGTACCCCTCCTGGGACGGATGGGATGCCCCTCCGATTGCACCTTGTTCTTGAGACAACCATCGCCCTAAGTGCGAAGCTAGTGGGCGAAGCATATGATCTGGCATCCTACAACCAATGCTAGTGAATACCTCGTGAAGATAGAAAACCAGTTGCTTTCTGAAGATGAGCATATGTCTAGGATGGATTCATATAGTGACCCATTGTATCAGTACCGCTCTTCGTGATATGACTGACCCATCATACAAAGATTATTCTTGAAGACTATCGACATGGGTGACACTCTATTCCAGCCATGACCACGACCTCGCAGGTGCCGGATGGCACATTGAAAGAAACAATAACATATAAAGCAAGGAAATGAACTCTGCTCAATCCGAGAACAATAAAACTTTTGAATACCTGGCACGCTCCCAATGTCGCCCGGTTTGCAGTCCGATGGCCTAACCACTCGGCTACAGCGACACTTGTCTGCATCAGAGAACCCTGAACAACTATCTGAGCTCCCTCGTGAGCGCATGGATGGGTGACCCCAAAGGAATGTCCAAAGCATTTTTACCTCGGGGATAGAGCTACAGCTCGTCCCGATCCCGATCTCCATCAGTCCGAACTGGCGATGGGTTGTTAAGAGGGGCAGGATCCGAAGCATGCCTCCTACCAGAACGGCATCGGGGAACAAATTCTTGTGCATCTTTAACAGGATTCAAACCTGGAGGTACTGGCTGCTATTTGATCAGAAGGCGCCCAGTAACTGGAATTCCAGGCCCACAGACCTGGAGTTGGCCAACAAGGAGGAAGCATGCTTGGGAATTTCAACCCCAGCCCAAGCCCAGCAGGGACCGAACGCATATAGGATTATCATAGGGACAGGGCGAACCCCCAGCCGTGCTGACCCCGAGATAGTGACTAGTAGCGATGGACAGCGCGTGGTTCAAATGTTAGATGGAAGCCACGGCCGCAACTGGGCACGCCAACCCGCCAACAGTCGACCCGAGGCTTGAGTAGATTGACGTCCCTTACGATAGTCCAGGGAGCGCACCAACTGTGACAATGGGTTCGATGGGTAGCCCCAACCCGCGCCCTGTTTGAGGTAACTATCGCCCCGAGTTGCTAAGCCAAAGAGGGGATCACCCTCGATAGGTGTCCTTGTCACAGAGGCAGCGGTACCCTCGAAACGAGGAAAACAGCATCTTCTGTATCTGGTTCTACTTACATCGTATCGGTATCTGTAGATATTACAGTGCAGGAACCATCTGGTTGTAGACGCACTGGTCCAGGTTAGTAGAGCAGAACACAGCCGTACCTGCCGAGGATACGAATTGGTGTCCCATTCGATAGTCCAGGGAGCGCACCAACTGTGGCCAATGGGTTCGATGGGTAGCCCCAACCCGCGCCCTGTTTGGTGTGACTATCGCCCGAGCGCTAATTACGCCGATGAGGGGAACACTATATATCGATAAGTGTCAGTGTCCTGGTCTCAAAGGTTTCTTCTCTTCTCTTGGGACCCTCAAAATGAGGGGAAGTAGCTCTAGGGGAGCTACGGGGATCAGTGGTGACTCCAGTAGCGTTCTTTAATGTGCACACTCTGAGGCGTGTACACGGGTCAGCTATTAACTTGTTCGCGCCCGATTGTGCATCGTACTGCACCCACGACAACATACCTGGACAAGTGTTGTAATGGGGGGGAAGTCGGCATTTTGCATTCAGATCTGTATTCAGTGATCTTGAATGAGACTTTTCAGCCTGACAAGCTTGGTATCTGACCGAGTTCTGACAATTGCTAACCATAAAAAAATACACCTGTTATTTTTATGTTGATAATGATAAGCACCTATCGATTGTTTTGCACGAAATCAATATTGTAAACAAATATTGTTAAGTTGAAACAATGAAAAAATTATTAACAAGTGTCAATTTACACTCTAGTATACATAAAGCTTTTAGCGACGAAGCCGTCAGAAGCCGAAAGTAAGTCACCTAATTTCGTGATACCTTATCGCACAGGCCAGAGCACGTGTCGCCTTCGCTTGGACCACGGAATACATTTCACATGTAAGCAATAGATTCTTGCAATAAAGATGAGCGTCTTTAGTCATATTCCAATGTGCATATATCATTCTGTCTTGGCGACTATAATATACCAAATTTTTTGGACAGATGCCATTTTGAATTTGTTAAAAATATGGAAAACGAAATGACTTAAAACGAAAAGAGTTTTCACACAAAGCCGGGATATATTGCATATCCTTACAATCCGATTTCATAAGATTTTAATACTGCTTTCTTTCTGATAAATAAATTGTAGCTACAGTTTACCAAGCCGTCAGACCGCTGAAAGTAAGTCACTTAATTTTGTGATACTGTTACTAACCAAGCGTCGCACGTGGTAATTTTGCTTCGACCACAGAAAATCGCACATGTGTGCAATCGATTCGTGCTATAAAGATTTTTAGCGTCTTTAGTCATATCCAAATGTGCATCTATTATTGAATAATTTATTCGTCCATTCCACGACAAATAGTATAAAAGATGCATTCGTTGAATTATGAACGTTCTCGATTGTTTAAAAACATGGACGCTAACCGCTATAGCAACGCGAGTCAATTGCACAATTCAACATAATAATTAACGGAAAAAATGTTTTTTGTATAACACAAAAAACTGTCAACTTATCTTCGATGTGGTTCCTTCCGTTAACAAGGGAAAAGTGAGAATAACAATCTGGCGTTGAGTTTAAATGGACATTGGGAGATGACGTCATCAGAGGTTACCGGTCAGGAAACAGGATAAAATGTACCACAGAATTATCGTTCCATTTTCATCGCGGGTTTGTTAACCCTTCCTTGTTAATATTGGGGATATACCATATAGTTCAGTGGGCAAGATACCTTTGACGGAGATATTGATTTGCAATATTGCATTTATTCCAATATCCAACTTTCCAGCTGTGACTGGGAGCTCTGCATTATAACGGCTTAGTGCAGACAATGGATTGTGTCATTGTAAAGTACCAACGCAACGGACCAATATATTCGTCTGAACACTACTTTATGTTCACATCATGCATTGATTTTCAGACCCCACCCCCAGAACAATGACTCATTCAACGTAACGCTGTAATTCTTCATGAAACGACTTGCGTCAGGTTAACAGCAGACATCAATTATCAGGAATGATCCATGTGTTGTGTCATCATAAGGCCTTTGAAGTTTTTAACATCCTATTTACAGTGTTTATAGTTTTCTCTCTGGGCAGCTGACCTGAAATATATAAACAATCAATTACCTGTAAGATTGAACAAACTGTTGTTCAGGCTGCGGCAGCCTTGTTAAACCAAAAGAATATTTTATCAAAGATATGTGCATAATATCACGAAATTGTTAAAGCTAATGTCAGTGCAGTCTCATTGATTCGGGTTGTCAGTTTTTAAGGAAGCCCCTTTGAACTTGGTAGGTCTCAAAATAATAATCAACACCAATGAGCCGATTCAATTCTCCCACAACTAAGCTAAGAGTGGGGGATACAAATTGGGCTGCAATTATTAAAATCTTTTTTGCCAGTCCTAACCAATGTAGAAGATACAACCAGGTAGTTCATCAGTATTTTTTATTTTCTTCATTTTCAACAAGAAATTAATCTGAAATATCTGGTTATATTAGATGTTTTTTGACAACCCAAATTATAATAATTATATCATTAAAACTAATAACTCTTGAAAAAACTGACATTATTTTTGTGAAATCATGTTTAAAAATTAAGTTTTTATTTTGGCATTGGCCTTTTGAATCTTTTAACAAATTTGGTATTGACAGAATACCATATGATTGAATTGAAATCTTCTCTCCTATTAATTATTTTGCAGGTGAACAAGTTTGTTTGTTGGTTGACCTTACCATGCAGATGAAAAAAGTCGTGCCGATTAATTTTGAATAGTTTGGACAGAATCAATTTCAATGTCAAAGACGGCAGTCAATCATCCAACATATCTTGATCTCAACACTTTTGATGCCACGCAGCACCACAGATAGACACCCTAGTGCCACGCAGCACCACAGATAGACACCCTAGTGCCACGCAGCACCACAGATAGACACCCTAGTGCCACGCAGCACCACAGATAGACACCCTAGTGCCACGCAGCACCACAGATAGACACCCTAGTGCCACGCATTCTATTCATGTATACATAGATTGTGGGTGTATATGGTTAAGTTGGTGTATCTCAAGTATTGTTGGGTATATTTTGTTCAAATTTCACGAGTGAGTGGACATATGGTTGTGTATATTCAGTTGTTTACAGGCAAATATCCACGATAAAATAATTCAACCACTAGTATTTTGCATTGAATATTATTGTACTATTACCAGTTGTTATATCGTAGGCATTGACACACATCCTACCTTTAGAATTTATATTATAACCACATCCGAATGACCATGCTCATCACCATGGGTGCAGACCTACTATTATATATATGATCCAATTTATGTGGATTTAGGCAGGGATGTTTCATTTTATTTGTCCTACATGTATCTGCTACACTTTCTGTTGTTATGTTCAGGTATGAATACTACATAACCTATATGGGGCATAATTTGCCACCTTTAACTGCCCATAAGGGTTTTGTGGTCATGGCGGCCATCTTGAATTTGCACCGGTATGTCTGCATTTCAGATACCGTTATATCCAGGCTTACAATGGAACAAATAGCTAACAGAAATATTATATGCTGTAGCTATTTGTATTTTGTTTCAATTTCACTAATAGGTGTTTGTAATTGATTAGCACATGGCATGGAGTATATTTTTATGACAACCTTTGATCAAGTCACACGACCACTAACTACTGTATGCATTTATCCATTAAATATGTCTACCAAGCAATTTTCCCAAGTCGAGACAATTTTGTTTTGTCAGACGAGCAACAACCGAATACAGAGCAATGCCACTACCAAAGAAACAAGCTTGTTTGAACTGGTATGACTTCAAACTATATGCCCTAGAAATTGTTTTCCAGTATGGCGCATTATCATATACCCTCCCACCTCCCCTACCTCACCATTGTTATGTAACCAAGTATACCCTTGCAGATCTTATCTGGATATCATTTCAATAAATACCACTCAATCATACATTAGAACTCAACCAATTTGATGCTTCCAACCACCAAAATAACTCATACTGTGATATTATCAGTCGTATTTGCATTTCTTCGATGTCGTGTATATCCCGAACAACATGAACTACCTTCTATGAGCATTATATGTCCCAGAAAGACGCAATGAAGTCATAAAAAATACTACTTAGAACAGAATCTAAACACTTGTTATGCCATTTGTATTTATTGATGTTCCAGAATCAGAAATGGAAATACCCACGATTGTCCGGTAACGGTTTATTGCATTACCTTAAAATGAAACTATTTAAAAACTTCATGCATGGCTTTCTATTCATTTTAATCATAGAAATTTATGTAGTAACATAAATGATTCAGAAAGATGATACCTCTAAATTTTCTTCCCACGGTCTACAGGTGCAATTTTTACGTGACCGCTGATAAAACAATTTAACCGGCACAAACGAAACAATCTCAAATTTATCAACAATATACAAACAAAAAATCTTCTGTGTGTTTTTTCAGACACCTCTTAACAAATTATGTATACCGAAGTTTTGGTTTGAACGAGTCATGTCTCTTTAATATAAGAGAACAATGCTTCTCAGTACTTCATTAAAGATACATAATCCAAATAAACGCTCGCAAATTACAATTTCCTTGGCTTCTGGGTTAAAAAATATTTGATTCGAGTTGATGAACCCACCCAGAGTGATCAGATATCGATTTTTGAAATCTAATATTTTTAATTTTTTGATCAGTCGACGAGGAGACTGTCTCAGACCAAATTGCTGATGAAGATGGATAACTCTAAAATCAAGTGGCTTTTTGTGTCAGATATTTGAGAAACCGGCAATATTTCGTTGAACAAAATGTTGAAAAATAACCTGTTTCGGGTAATTTTATACTAGAGTTGACAGTGGTTAGCATTATTTTTGGGCAATTAATTGCTTCTGATAACATTAGCAGCATTTCAAATAAATTTGTTGTCCTTGGAACCTGATGACAATGGGGACCATCAAATCATATTGAGTACCTTTAATATATATTACATCAAGTGCCTATATTTGAACATTACCTTTTGACTTTTTATCAGCTAGGAGTTACATCTACGTCTATGTGTCGTGTAAGGTACTTCATCATGCCAAACAATCGAACTCGTTTCTTTCCTGCAAGATATATTAAGCAAATGGTCAGGCTGACATTAGGGCCCTGTGAATGGACAATTTGCTGCAGATTCAAAATCTGATAACAAATCGGGTGCCGATGTCGATATCGAATCGGCTAGCTATAAGTGCAGAATGTAGGTCTACCGTCTACGAAGTGAGTCCAGATTTTATTATTATAAGGCATTTGGAAATTTCATTGTAAGTATGCTGAAATAAAATTAAGTTATATACATTTCAAATGAGTTATCACCAGTAAATCTTGATCCTGTTTTATATCAATACCGTATAATCTGCAGACATATTTGTGGCATGATAGCGCGACAATAAATAGTGATATATTTATATGTGCGTGTACAGCCACAATGAAGTTTGCACAAATTAGGCACATAAAGAACTATACCCATCCAGATAACAAAATTAACTAATCATAAAATCTTTTCGATGGTATACCTAAGTGAACCAACCTCTAATATTACAAAATTAGTGTGTTACGAGAAATATCCTGAATGCATCAAACAATATATTGTTAATCATCTTAGGTGGTCTGACGATCCGAGAGAGACAATTCTTCTATTTTATTCCGAAAGAGGTCTTGTATGTGGACAGATAAAAATTGTGCCCTTCGTAAAAGATTGGCGATGCAAAGACCTACCATGAACTAGAGTGATCACATAGTGAATCAATGTTCTCAGTAATGCAATATTGCAGGTTTGAACTAAAGAAAACATGGCTAAGACTGTTGCAGACAGTGTTGTGAGCGATGAGTATGTTGCGAGTATCACGTTTTCTGTGGTTTTTGCATTTTTCGGCATCAAAACATGAACTTGATTGTCGTGGAATTACATCATACTTCGGGCCTCCTGTTTTGTTAATATTATTGTGTAATAGTCATAGTCAATATTTTCAAGCATAAGTTGCTTTGAAGTGATAACAATATTTACTCGAATAGCCTTAACAGTTACATCCATTTCTGGCATGTCCGTCATTCTCCGTAATCTGAAATGATGGCGACTTCTGAGTAAACCTCAGCAATTAGGTCTCTTTCATTTTCTTGTGTTAAGACCCTATGACGGGCCGTGTGAATTGATAAATGCTATTACATTTGTTCTAATATAGCATCAGATGAGAAATCATGGATGACACACCACTGGTGACAGCTTACGGCTTTGCCCTTCATGTACAGAAGACTTCACAGGTGAATATGCTGTCTGCAACCATATACTTGGTATCAATTTGTCATTTTTCAGAACACCTAACTTCGCGTGGGCTTCTCCCAAAATATGTCACACTGTCATGTTAATTGTTTGACTGGACGCTTTCATCTCATAGTGAATTCCAATTGGTACTAATGACTCAGAATCCAATGGTTTGGAAATAGAAACTCTACCAACAGGTAATCATAACCACCATATATGTTATATATAAGTTTTCGGAGATTGGTGAATATGTGTAGCGCATAATATGTCACACTGTCATGTTAATCATTCGGCTGGAGGCTTTCATGTCATAGTGAATTCCAATTGGTGCTATTGACTCAGAATCCTTTGGTATGGAAATAGAAACTCTACCAACAAGTAATCATAACAACAATATAATGTTCTATATATGCTTTTGGAAATTGGTGAATATGTATAGCGCATATTACAAAACTGTGAATTAGAGGAGTAGAAAAAGAATTTGCAAACCTTTTCAGTGAACAAGCCCATTGGCAGTTTACATCCAAGTTTTGCACCGATACATTTCATTTTCCACATATTCATGATCAGAAAGAGGGCAGATGCATGGGACATTATCTCCAAAAAGAATAAACAAAATACTAATATAGAGACCTTATATACTCTGATAAGTCTTACTGTAGTCATAGAAATTATTTTCAACTGTTTTCAGCTTTCTTCACCTAAGGCCATTAAAATAAAATATCTGTGTTCTCAGGCAATTAGATCTCAATTTTGAGAAGAGTGAGAGAGGCTATTTTTTTTTTCTCATATAAATCTGAAAAAGATGCTCAAGAAAGAAACAAAAAATCATTTTGGCTGTTCAAGTCCAATATATATACTACTATCAGAAAATATTGAAAAAATTGTTTTACGAGGCTTTTTAAAAGAACATTTCAGTGATTAGGGAGGTTTTTTGCATTTGCATAGCCTATACAGCGTATGATTGGTGACTCACCAAATAAAGACTCTAGCTGCTTATCACAGACCATAAACTGTCGGTTTCTTGGATCCTAAAACAAAATGTAACCAGTCAAAGATTAAATGCAGCTGCCTCACCAAGACACAGGGACATTAAATGCATTTGATGTTGTTTGGATATATTTTTAAAAGTAGACAGGTGCAAATTTACAAATTCACTGATACTAGTAGCCAGGCCTGCAAATAGTGTGTCAGTCATTTCCAGAATGAGGTCCCCAGAGGGTGAATTTAGTGATGCTATCCTGCATAACAGGCTAGCATCACTCTGGGGGGACCTCATTCTGCTTAGGCCTCATCTTCTTGGAAGTATCCATCATCTCAAATTAACATTGTTTTTGTTACTTTTTCCCTTCTGGGAAGTTTTTATATCCCATAATTTGCATAAGACAAAATGCAAAATCGAGGTGACTAATATATTAACATCACCAACTTCAATTGGGGAAATTCAATCTGATCCTAGGTCTCCCATAACATTTGAGGCCTAAGCAGAATGAGGTTCCCAGAGGGTGAATTTGGTGATGCTAGCCCTCTGTGCAGGATAGCATCACTAAATTCACCGGCTGGGGACCTCATTCTGCAAATGACATACACACTATTTGCAGGCGAGCTGGTAGCCTCCTATAGTCAACTGTTGTAGTTAGGGAGCCCACATATGTTCTATTTACACTTTTGCGTACAAAAGGTTTGACCCCCTAAAGTTGGTACCAATAATGGAACATTCTGAAAAACCGATTTCTTAAGTTGCGCATTCCTGGGGTTTAGGGGCCGCTGAACCCCAAAAAGTGAAAAAAATCACTTCTATTTACACTTCTGCGTACATCGATGAATTTTGGTTTGATGATACTCCTAAGTGTACTGATTAAGAAAACACAACTTAAGAAAGGGATTTTCCTGGGGTTTTCAGATAAGAAAGGGGGTCCCATGCTGAACCCCAAAACGTGATTTTACACTTTTTTTTACACTTTCGCGTACATCCATAATTTTTGGTCTCAAAGTACTTTGATATATACTAATTATAAAAACACAACTTAAGAAACCCCTGGAACGTTGCACTATTACAACCAATACATCCCTAAATCGATACGATCAACTTAAGAAATATATATTCATGTCGTTTTCTGATAAGAACGAGACTTGTTACACCCCCCCCCCCACAACCCGATCCATTTTCTAGAACTATAAGTGAGCCAGTTTTTATGAAAATTATAGCGGGAAAATCTAGTAAAATGTATACAAATGTATATATTTTCGTGAAGCTAAGACATAATGACACTTTTTTGGGCCAAAATTGAAACTCACCATCCAATATGGCCACCAAAATGGCGGCCGGAAGTTGAAAATATGACATTTTTTCACAAATATCTTCTAGATCAATTCATGCTGTTTGGAACTGGTTGAGTAATGCAACTTTATTTTGTGTTTTGTATATTAACTGATCATTGGACCAATTAAATATGGAATTATTGGGGTCCTAACCCCTTCCAATCCCTCAAAGATTTGATTGTACAGAATGCGGTATAACATTTCACAAAAAATCACAATTGGGATTCTAGTCACATTTCAACAAGAAATGAACAGAACTTTGTAATGTAAGTGAGGCATATCATTACCTATGAATATTCCAAATCACTGGAACCAAAATTCTTACTTTGGCTCAAAATGGCTGCCAATATGGCCGCCAAAATATGGAAAATGGTAAATATTACACCAGCGTGTCCTGCAATCGCTTACAAGTTGTGTTGATGTATAAAATTGGCTATTCTGCATTCTATGCATTGAATACTAACATTTCTGATGCACCATGGTTAATTGTTACTATTTTCACCACTGACATCGTCAAAAATATTGGACTTTTCTCTCACAAACTTGACATAAATATTGGCAAAAATTCAGTTTTCAGGTTTGGACCATTTTTTCAGGTAAAATATAACTATCTTTGGACTGAAAGGTGTTTATTGTTTTGGTCTATCTTAAATGTGTCGCACTACGGTGTTTGTAGACCAAATTGCTCAAAATGGCTTCCAAAATGGCAACCAAATTTGTAAAATGCTAATGTTTTACATATATCCCGAACATTCTCTGCATTATCCGAAAAGGTAGCAAATTGTGACTCTCTTGGTTATTATACGTGTTAGTTAATTAACTGACAACTTCTATTCCCAGTTGTCCCAGTTCCATATGGGGCATGACAAATTCATTTTAAAGTATGTAATTTTGCAGAGAACCTCTTTTGTGATTTTGGCCATATTTATTGAAAGGAAATGGGCAGAACTTTGAGACAGAACTGAGATGGACCATAATCTTTGGCTATTCTGGTCCATTATGATAAAACAAATGTCAACAGGATACAGTGTGGATGCCAAGATCGTAGCCAGGGAGTTACTCTGTGATCATATGTGAGGTGAATAGGTATACAGGGAGTTATTGTATGTCATGACTGATGTGAGTAGGTATACACAGAGTGACTATATGGTTATGAGTGGGTTGTCCATGGTAAGATGCATCTAGGTATATACAGGGAGAGTTCATGGTCAGGTGTGGGGTGAATCAGTATGCATGTAGTGACTGTATGGTGTATGATTGTGTATATCCAGTAGGGGTGCACCCGGTGTGCCTGTGTGGTCATTGGTGTGGTGTATGGATATAACTACATGGTCATCTATGTGTTGGTTATGTATATATATGGAGTGACTGTAAGGTCATGGTGGGATGTACGTGTGTTGTCTGTATGATCATGGTAGTGATTTTATGGTTACGGGTAATGTGTATAGGTATACATGGGATAACTGTACGGTCATGATTGAATATGAATACCTGGAGTAAGCTGGGTGGACATTATCGAGCGTGTGGGTACATAGGGAGTCTCCTTGTGGTAACGGGTGGGATGTATATTATATATCATTGGTGAGTGTATATGGCTTAGCTGTATTATCATGGATGGCGTGTATGATTATACAGTGAATTGTCATGTGTGAGGTGTATATGCAAGTATGGATTGTTTGAGTGGTCGTATGAGCGGGTCTTTTGTATATCTGGAAGGGCTGAATGGCCATTAGTGAGGTTTACGTGTATACCTGGAGTGAATCTATGGTCTAGGGTGGGCTGCATATGTATATCGAGTGGTCATATGGCTGTGTGTCGAATAGGTATACAGGTAGTGACTGTATGGTTAATGGTGATATGATTACATGTAGGTATACAAGTAGTGACTGTATGATCATAAAGGTAATGAACATGTATACAGGGGGTGACAGGCGTATGAGTATACATGTACCTGGTGTTCCTGTTTGGTGACTCGTGTCGGTATCGTCATGTGTAGGTTATACCAGTACACACACGTGTTGCTTTATTGTCATGGGCGAGGGATATGTGTATATAGCGAGTGGCTATATGGCCATGGATGAGGTGCATATGTATACATGGAGTGACTATACTGACATGGCTGGGTGTATTAGTATATCTTGAGTGGCTATTCGGCTATGGTGTGACAAATAGGGATACAGGGATTGACATGGCCAATGTTGAGGTGAATATGTATACAAGGATTGACCATGATCGTGTATGAATGTTTTGAATAGGTACACACGGGGTGACTATATGGCCATAGGTCAGGTGAAGGAGTATACCAGGTAACATGGGTGAGGTATGTGTATGAAGCGAGTGGCTATATGGCCATTGGTCATGTGCATATGTATACTGGAGTGACTTTATGGTCATTGTTGTGGTGTTGATGTATATATTGATTAACTATTTGACCATGCGTTTGGAGAATATGTATACAGGGGATAACCTTATGGCCAATGGTGAGATGAATGGGTATACAAGGAGTGACTATATGGTTATGGGTCGTGTTTAGGAGTATACCCGGTGTGCCTGCATTGTGACGCGTGGCTGTATGGTCATCCGTGGTCATGGGTCAGGTGTACATGTATACAGTGGGTCACTATATTGTTATGTCTGTGGTGTTTATGTATATATGTAATGACTGTGTGATAATGGGTGGCTATCGCTTTCCACGATATGACATGACCTCTCTATTGATTAACATATCCTTGAGTTATTGTGGAAAGCGATAGCCACCCAAGGTACACATGTACAACCCACCCATTACCCCAGTCACTCCATATGTACATAAGCACCACACAAATGACAACATAGTCACCCACTTTATACACATACATGTACTAGTACACATGATCATACAGCCATACTTGGTTATACCCGTACATACCACAAATGACAATACAACCACGAGTCACCATGCACGAACACCAGGTATACACCTACACCCGACACATGACCATATAGTCAATCTATGTATACATATTCACTACATTCACGATCATACAGTCACTCATTGTATACATATTCACCTCACCATGGACCATACAGCCACTACATGTATACCTATTCGCCATACCCATGACCATAGAGTCAATCCAGGTATACATATGCACATCACCAATTGTGAGCACTTCCAGATATACCAATATCCGCACATACAACCACTCATAAGTTCCATACTTGCCATACTCATACACGCCATCCATGATAATAAATCTACTCCCCATACACCACCAATGATAACACATCCACAACATATATAAATATACGCCCCATCGTTGCCAACAGGGCACTCCCTATATACCCACACATCATTCACGACCATACAATAACTCCCTGTATTATCTAGTACCTATTATCCTCATCTATGATCATAGAGTAACTCCCTGTCTGCCATCTTGGCTTCCATCAATTTTTTATCATAATGGGCCAGAATACCCACATATCATGGTTCATCTCAGTTCCGTCTCAAAGTTCTGCCCATTTCCTTTCAATAATATGGCCAGAATCACAAAAGAGGTTCTCCGCAAAATTCCATACTGCAACTTTAAAATGAATTTGTCATGCCCCATACGGAACTGGGACAAACATAATAGAACGTAGTTGTCAGTTAATTAACTAACACGTACAATAACCAAGTGAGTCACAATTTGTCACCTTTTTCGGATAACGCAGAGAATAATGTTCGGGATATGTTAAGTTTTAACTTTTTACAAATTTGGTTGCCATTTTGGAAGCCATCTTGAGCAATTTAGTCTATAAACACCGTAGTGTGACACATTTAAGATAGACCAAAACAATAAACACCTTTCAATCCAAAGATAGTTACATTTTACTTGAACAAATGGTCGAACCCTGAAAAGTTAAATTTTGCCGATATTTATGTCAAGTTTGTGAGAGAAAAATCCAATATTTCTGGTGATGTCAGTGGTGCATCAGACATGTTAGTATGCAATGTATAGAAAACGGATTAGCCAATTGTGTACATCAACCACAACTTGTAAGCGATTGCAGGACACCCAGGGGCAATATTTACCATTTTCCATATTTTGGCGGCCATTTTCGCAGCCATTTTGAGCCAAGGTAAGATTTATGGATCCAGAGATTTGAAATATTCATAGGTAATGATATGCCTCACTTACATTACAATGTTCTTTTCATTTATTGTTGAAATGTGACTAGAAGCCCAATTGTGATTTTTTGTAAAAAAAATTACTGTGTTCTGTAAAATCGAATTTTTGAGGGATCGGAAGGGGTTAGGACCTTTAATTGCTCCAATGATCAGTTAATATACAAAACACAAAATAAAGTTGCATTACTCAACCAGTTCCAAACAGCATGAATTGATCTAGAAGATATTTGTGAAAAAATGTCATATTTTCAACTTCCGGCGGCCATTTTGGCGGCCATCTTGGATGGTGAGTTTCAATTTTGGCCCAAAAAAGTGTCATTATGTCTTAGCTTCACGAAAATATATACATTTGTATACAGTTTACTAGATTTTCCCGCTATAATTTTCATAAAACTGGCTCACTTATAGTTCTAGAAAATGGATCGGGTTGTGTGGGGGGGGGGGGGGGGGGGGGGGGGGGGGGTAACAAGTCTCGTTCTTATCAGAAAACGACATGAATATATATTTCTTAAGTTGATCGTATCGATTTAGGGATGTATTGGTTGTAATAGTGCAACGTTCCAGGGGTGTACGCACACATACACACACGTTGGACGAATGCAATCATGTAAATAAAAGTATTTTTTACGTTTTGAGGGGTGACCCGATGACCCCCTTCTTATCTTAAAACCCCAGGAAAAGTTGCTTCTTAAGTTGTGTTTTTATAATTAGTATATATCAAAGTACTTTGAGACCAAAAATTATGGATGTACGCGAAAGTGTAAAATCACGTTTTGGGGTTCAGCATGGGACCCCCTTTCTTATCTGAAAACCCCAGGAAAATCCCTTTCTTAAGTTGTGTTTTCTTAATCAGTACACTTAGGAGTATCATCAAACCAAAATTCATCGATGTACGCGGAAGTGTAAATAGAAGTGATTTTTGGCACTTTTTGGGGTTCAGCGGCCCTAAACCCCAGGAATGCGCAACTTAAGAAATCGGTTTTTCAGAATGTTCCATTATTGGTACCAACTTTAGGGGGTCAAACCTTTTGTACGCAAAAGTGTAAATAGAACATATGCGGGCTCCCTAACTATTGACTCTATCGCCAGACTTTTTTATGTACAGATAAATATGAACCATCTTTATTGATATGCAAGAAAGTCTGGCTATCACATACATCATCTGACAGCACCTGAAGTTTGAAGTTCTTTATCTAAACCTGTCTATTATCAGGGTTAAGAAATGTTAAAGGATTTAGGCGGAAATATGGGAGCTTTCCGATGAATGGAAACAAGCCATATTTCCGACTAAATCCTGAAAAATTACCCAAAATTCTGCTGTGGTTAAGGAGTCGAATATTTAGGGCATTACTGTATGTGTGGCCAAGCACCAGCCTAGAGGGAGACATGGGCAGGGACAAGCCTGATTATAGGGCCGTCATTTTCAGAATGAGGTCCCCAGAGGGTTATAATTTAATGATGCTATCCCGCATAGCGGGCTAGCATCACTAAATTCACCCACTGGGGACGTCATTCGGTTTAGGTCTCATCTACTCTGGAAAGTTTCTTTATTATCAAATTTCTTTTGAAACTTAAGATTCTTTTTGTTTTTTAATTCAGTTTCTCTATATCCCAAAATTGGCAGACGACACATTGCATAATCGAGGGTGTACATCACAATATTCACCACTTCGGAACTTCAGTCTGAGTCTATGTCCCCCATAGAGATGAGGCCATGCAGAATGTGGTCCCCAGAGGGTGATTTTGGTGATACTAGCCCGCTATGCAGATAGCATCATTAAATTCACACTCTGGGGACATCATTTTGCAAATGACAGGCACACTAAACTCAGACTTGGACAGGGATGTGCTCATGCCTGGCGGCAGCACCCACAACCATAAAATATCACCCAGTAGTCACTCCAATTTCAAACAGTAACACCCAGCATTTTTATTCATAATGATGCCCACTTAGGAAAATTATTCAAGTTGTTCATGCAATTAACACTCTGCATGACAGAAATGAAAAGATAAAGTGATCTTC
This sequence comes from Siphonodentalium dalli, assembly GCA_032622095.1. Classification (NCBI taxonomy): domain Eukaryota; kingdom Metazoa; phylum Mollusca; class Scaphopoda; order Gadilida; family Siphonodentaliidae; genus Siphonodentalium; species Siphonodentalium dalli. Next base: position 196,973,385 of record CP136062.1, read on the forward strand.
CAAACTATCATAGAAAGTCTTGATTCACTTATTCCACTGACTAATTAGAGACTTGTATTTACTGCAATGGATGATAGATAATAAAACTTCAAATAACCACCATAAACATGGCCAATATACACCAATATGCAAACTGTATTGCGCTCCAGTTTGTGTTTAAAATACATTCGATCGCAATAGCGTAGCAAGGGGGGAAACTCTATCTTGCAGGGTTACTTACTTTGCAAAGGTCAGGTTGGCGGACAACTCATTCAATATTCAACTTCCTGCTGATTGAAATATTTCAACACATTTGACCAATAAACTTGGGGGTTTGGACAGCCTGTGGTGACAATACACCTGTATACACCCATCAGTAAGCCCGGGGGGCTCGTGCACATTTTTGGTCAAAAAGTGGGTACTGGGCTTACTCACGAGGACCTCCCCATGCAAAAATTAAGTTAGCCTTCAGGTTCTGACCTACCATCATGTTTTTCACTGATGCTTATTAATCAAGCTAATTCTTATAAAAACACAACAGTGAGAAGTGGTGAACACACATCACACTTCTGCATTATCAAAGGATCCTACAAAAACACCAAGTCATTACTCCACATCCCATTGGATTTAATCTGATAGAGGTGTGAACAATAAGTGACACATCCTTTGATTTTATTGATGTGAAACCTCTTTGACAGATCCAACAACTAAGAATAGAATAGAATAGGATGTGTATAATTCAGAATATTAACAAAGTGTATCTTTAATATTTAAGAAACTGGTCAAATTATAAAAGCACAGATGTGCTTGAGTATCTTCTCCTATTCTACAGGATAGATACATGATTGTATTCACCTTCCAAATGCTCAAAAATGGGGGTGGGCTTATCTACGAGGACCACCCCATGTTTTATTTAGGGTAAAAAACACAGACTGGGCTTATCTTCGAGGATGGGCTTACTGACGGGTGTATACAGTAATAGTAAGTCGGGATTTTGTTTACCCTGTGCCAATGCATTCTCTTATATATGCGAGTCGACCATAGGTCGCCTCGCATATATAAGAGAATGCATTGGCTTAACACATATTAAAAATGATAAAATTGTCAAAGAATGTAGAAAAATATTATAAAAATTGTTAAAAAATGTGAGAAAAAATTATAAAATTGTAAAGAATGTAAGAAAAAATGGTAAAAAGTGTTTTAAAATTTTAAAGATTTTTTTTAGGCCAATGCATTCTCTTATATATGCGAGGCGACCTATGGTCGACTCGCATATATAAGAGAATGCATTGGCACAGGGCATAACTGTAACCATCACAATGTGGTCAATGAACCGGTTCCAATGATATCCATTTTTGTACGGTGTTATTGAGATATTTCAACACATTTGACAAATAAACTTGGGGGTTTGGACAGCCTGTGGTGACAATACACCTAATAGTTACCATTGCATATGGCCTTTTGTTGAATACCCACACATACACCATTGTAATTAGCTCCTATTCAATATTTGAAACATAACTAATTTCCATGTGACAGTTTCCTATTTTTGTGTTACCGGTTTATAACAGTGGCATAAATACTACTTGAGCCTTTATTGCAAATCCACAGATGGTTCAAATTCTCTTTCACTTTGCACCAATAACAATATCATTAACCCTTTGAGTGCCCAGGGCCGATCTCATCGGCCCTAAACCTACAAAATAAGTTAGGCCAATGCATTCTCTTCTATATGCGAGGCGACCTATGGTCGACTCGCATATATAAGAGAATGCATTGGCACAGGGTATATGGGTTGTTACAAAAATCCTGGCACTCAAAGGGTTAAAGCAATCCAATCTTATATCACCAGGAGTGGTCGGTTTTGGTCTTCTGTCATTAAGGAGTTCTATATCAAAGCAAATTTTGGCCATATAACACTAATTTATTCACCAAGTAGCCTGATTCATTGGATTTTCATTAGATTTCCATCAAATGTGTTTTGCTCCATTATTTTTAAAGTTATAAAGAATGCTATTTTTCTGATATTGTTTAACCCTTTCATGACTGGAGCTTCCTGAAATTTTGCAAAAACCCTGTGCCAATGCATTCTCTTATATATGCGAGTCTCCCATCGGGAGCCTCGCATATATAAGAGAATGCATTGGCCTAACAATATTTACCTTGACCGTGCATTCTCTTATATATGCGATGCTCCCTATGGGAGACTCGCATATATAACAGAATGCACTGGCACAGGGTCTTTAATGCTGCACCAGTGCAGCTCCCATCATGAAAGGGTTAAAACACTCAGCAGTAGTAAATCAATCTCAGTCTCACTCTCTGCCGATTCATCTTTTCTGTAATGTTTTGTTTCCTCATCATTTTCATTTTCCCTCAAACTGTTCTCTTCAACCTATATATCTACTCTCTTCAACTCAGCCTCTTGCCATTCACTCCTTCTATAATACACTCTACATGCTTTTCTTCTCGGAGGCAATAACTTAAAGTGATGTGAAACACTTTGGTAGGGTGATCAAAAAGAAATGGAGAACAATCTAGCTCAAAGTACTTTTTTTTTTACAAATATTATATCCAAGTTGACAACAGACACCGAAATTCTTATATATTTATTAAATCCAGTGTCTCTCTTTGTTGAAATTGTTTTCATTGGTTTATTGCCGATACTTGCATCCCAAATCAAGAAGTAAATATTTACAATTAAGTGTAGTTCAGACGATGATTTCCATGGATTGGTATGGTCAATTTCTTTGAGATTTTTGGCGATGTTAGTAGAATGCTACACTCCTCCAGTTGAAATAGCACCGGAATACTAACGTATTAATTTCATGCACCTGAACAATTCCATAATATTTCTTTAAGATAAGCAGAGATAAGCAGAGACCTGCTTGTTGTTAGATCATCTTCACCCTCTTATCAACTAAATCATGTATCTAAATCGTAAATTAATGTTCAATGTTTTGTTGGATACAATATTTTCCTAAATAAGTAAAATATATATCTCCTAGAAGTATCTTGCCCACTGAACTATATGGTATATTATCCCAAGTAGGAGGGGTTAACTCTCCGAGTTGAAAAAAACGTACGAAATTCTATGGTACATATCTTCTGTCATGTTCATGACCCGTGTAATCACGTGATTTCTGACACTTAGTGAAGGAATCGCCATATTTTTTATCCCCAGTAGGACATTCCTCGTGAGCGGGGTGGGTGCGAAACCCTGGGAGGGAGCTCAGCGTTCAGTGGGCAAGATACTTCTAGGAATTATATATTTTACTTATTTAGGAAAATATTGTATCTCCGTCAAAGGTATCTTGCCCACTGAACTATATGGTAAAGCATAGAATTTTCTAACAGGTGGAGGCCACGAGGAAACAAAAACACCGCTATGCATCTGAATCAAAGAACTGGATTGACCTGATAACCTACAATATATACATATACATGCACAGACATATAGATATATATGTATATACATATATATATATACACACATGCACAATAGGACCATAAGCCAATGCAATATTCCATCCTAAAACTAATACCTGTCAGCAAGCTCAAACGAACAAAAAGTGGCCACTTAAGAGTTTAAGACCCCTGCAAGTAAAGTAAATAGCTTCAGAAGACATGGAGATGGATACGACATTCGCATCTCGGAACTTAGGGCTAATAATGTATCAGCCGAGTACTTGCCGGGAAAGGTACGGGTAACACCCCCCCCCCCCCCACCCCCCAAAAGGGGAGAAGCATCCATGTTCTAAGGAAATATGGAAATAGAAAAATACCCGTTGACAAGAAATCCCCAGCCGGGTATTATAAACCCAGGGATGGCTAAATACTAATACCGCACCTAACAGGCTAACCCAGGCAGCAAAAGCCGCAAGTAATAACGAAGACCCCCATTAAAAACAATAGAACCAACCCCCGAACCAAATCTTGAGTGGGTTGGGCCGTGTCCCAGTACACGATGAGAGCCCTATGAAAAACCAGCTGCAAGCTCCCAAGAAAGGGCCCGACACCAACTACTTGGAGACATGCCATTGTCGATAAGGAGGAGGTATCATTGACCAATAGTCTGACCGGGAAGCGAATGGGTATTACACAGACATACGTTGCAAGGCTCAGGCCGTATGAAGAACATGGCTCAGAATTGGAGTTTCACAGCAGAAAACTTAGTTTGAAGCCTGGAGTTCGAGATATGACCGACTAAGATGCAATAAGCCATGTCATTTTTCCCTGATGACGTTCCCAAATGTGGAAATGCCCACCAACACAGTTAAACCCAACTGACCAATCACAGGCTACTGAATCCATGACAGAAAGGCAGCCAGGAACCGAAATTCCAATGTCGTTAAGGTGGAAATCCACAAAAACAAAAATTGGACTAACGATGCATCAGGATTGTGGCACAAGCCCAAAACCAGCAGAAACCGACGGCAGGTATGTAATGAAAAGCAGACCAAGAGCCACCGCGCCCCAACTGTTCGAGCTCTGCTGACTGGTCCCCGACGAGTCGATGGCGCGAGATATCCCTTCTGGTAAGGATGGGGTGCCCTTTCAATGGGACCCTGTTCCGGAGACAACCATCGCCCGAAGTGCGAATCGAGAGGGCGGATCATATGATCTGGCATCCGACACCCAATGCTAATGAATCTCGCACGAGGAGAAGCATCTGGCAAGAATTTTCACCCGGCTTTATGAAGTGTGCCCAACACGATTCATATGCTGCCCCACAGGTGCAACATTATCCTGCATTGGCAATCGCTGAGGTCAGCAAAGGACCTGGCTTAGTATGTTAAATGAGCACTAGGCGAATCAAGCACTATCAGGGAAAACAAAACCATTATGTACCGACAACCGAGCCCATAAGAAGAATGACGTATTAGACGCAAAGGCCGATATCACAGAAGCCATTTCGTTCTTCTTTTCCACGCTGCTAATACGCCGTGTTGCCCATTAAGCCCGAGTGGGGTGCTGAACTAGACCTCATGTCAACAGTGTTCTGAAATTGAGCATATGTCGAACCATGGATAATGGACTCATCTATGTATGACTGGACAACAAAAGTGAAATCCATGTTGAGTTAGCACTGAAAGCAACCTGAAGACAAAATATATGTCATTCGTATCTATTACAGAAACACAGCAAGGTCAGAGATAAAGCATGTATGCTTGTTTATCTCTGATTCTTGCGTCCCAAATCGAGATGTAAATATTAACCCTATCGAGCATCCGAACCAGTCCAGAACACGTCTTAAAAGTCAGGAAAATGAAAGGGCGAGAGTCATATACTAATCTAGTGATATGAATGACTATAGACATTCTCCAGCAAAGCCTGTGACCATGAAAGAGCTGGATGGAACATGGAAAGAAGCAACAACTTATAAAGTAAGAAGTTGAACACATCCCAACCCGAGAGCAGTAAAATGGTTGAAAACCTCTCAGGATGGTCGAACCCAGGTCGGCAAGTGTGCAGTCCGATGGCATAACCACCCAGCTCTGACGACGTTAGGCAGGGTACAAATTGACCGGCATCACAGGGCAAGTTGCTACCCAAATGCTAACAAAAGCCATGCAACTTGGATCCTATTTCCTCATTTGACTGTCCCAGGGTATGCCAACAGTCATCCCGTAGTATCCGACTTGGAGTCCCTGTCGATAGTCCAGAAAGCCCACCAAATGCGGCCAATGGGTTCGATGGGTAGCCCCAACCCGCGACCTGTTTGGTGGGACTATCATCCTGAGTGCTAATTACGCCAATGAAGAGAACTCTATACATCGACAAGTGACAGTGTCCTGGTCGTAAAGGTTTCTATCTCTTCCTTGGAACCCTCGAAACAAGGGAAAGCACTCTGATGTTCTGTTAAATTGTAAATGAATGTAGAACAATGCTATCAAATCATGTCAATCTGAGGTTATTTGCTAATCAAAATTCGACATTAATTTTCTTCCTGCGATTGGCTGCATCAGAGAACACTGAACAACTAACTGAGCTCCCTCGTAAGCGCATGTAAAGGTGACCCGAAAGGAATGTCGAAAGCCCTTTCACCTCGTGCTGGAGCGACTGCTCGATCTGATCCTGATCTCCATCCGTCGATGGGGTGTTAACAGCACAATACACCACGACAAGCTTCATTTCTAATTGCATGTAAGGTCTGGTCATTGGGGACCCCGGAGGAATGTCCAGAGCCTGTACATCTCGGGGTGGAGCAGCAGCAGGACCGATCCCGATATCCAACCGACCGAACTGGCGATGGGAGGTTAGTAGGTACCAGTTCCCAAGCAAGCTTCCTGCTATAATGGCGTCAGGGAATAAGATCTTTTGTTTTCATTTAAAATCAAACCCGAAGTTACTGGCAGCTGTTGGCCAGAATGCGGCCAGTAACCTGTCTGCCAAGCCCCCGGAAGTGGTGACTTATAATAAGGAGGAAACAAGCCTGTGAACTGTGATCCCATTCCAAGCCCAGCTGGGGCAGAAGGCATGGAGGATAAACTTTCAGGTGCCAAATAATTGCGTAAAAGTAACAATTTGAGAAAAAGTCTCCTAATTTGAATTGAGACAAAGTAAAATGGCCATTCGACTAGTAATTTTAGCCCAAATTTCCACACACTATGATCATAAGGCACCGGAGAGCATGGTCAGGGACCACCGAGGGTGTATCCCCCAGCCGCGCTGACCCCGAGATGACGACTTGTAGCGATGGACGGCGTGTGTCGAGTGTTTTAGTAGAGCTCAGTGGTCACAGCCGTCCGGGGCACGTCAACAGTCGACCCGCAGAAGCAGATTGACGTCCCGTTCGATAGTCCAGGGAGCGCACCAATGTGACTAATGGGTTCAATGGGTAGCCCCAACCCGCGCCCTGTTTGGTGTGACTATCGCCCCGAGTGCTAATTACGCCAATTAGAGGAACACGATATATCGGCAAGTCAGAGAAGGATACAGGGATGTTTTGATACCTGTTACAGGTTTGGGTGCCCAAACTATAGAGAGCCAAATGTCCCCAAATTCCATGTAGATAGTATTTATTCCAGTTGGATCTTCCATATTTTCAAGGAATTTTTCTACAATTAAACAAAATGTCCTAGTAATGCAAATCATCAGCCCGCAGATGATATATAGTCTATAATATGGAGCCTTTATTTGCACAATCAAGTATCCAGTACTGAATATTTTAACATCCAAATTTATATGGGCACATACTCAAATACAGAACAGGTGTCCCCAAACAAAAATTCTCTGGATCCTTCCCCGCTCGTTTGTCAGTGTCCTAGGGGAAGCAACTCGTGTGAGCTACGGGTTCGATGGGTAGCCCCAACCCGCGTCCTGTGTGGTGTGACTATCGCTCCGAGTGCTAATTACGCCAATTAGAGGAACCCTATATATCGACTTTCGTTCTCTATTCTTGGGACCTCGAAACGAGGAAAGCGACGTCAAGGGGAGCTACGGGGAAGGCGATTCATGAACCTGTTCTTACCTCGATGAGCAGTCCTGTGAAAGTAATTAATATGATTACGAACAATCACAAATACACCTGTTGTGTTATGTAAATTACCTGTGCCAACCAAGGCAGTAACAGCTCCATTGTTGGTTAAAAAGGTTCAAATTGACATTCAGGATTTTACAATCCTATCAGCGTATTTCACAAGCGTTAAAACAGTGCTTTTGTCTTCAGTTTTACACCAGACGATGATTGTCAACGTCTAAATAAATCCGTAAAACGAAAAAATGAACTCGAAAGTAAGTCACCTAATTTCGTGATACCTTTAACCACCGTCAACGCACTTGGTAACTTAAATTATACGTCACCTGTATGCCATAGATTTGTTATAAAGAAAACGATCAGCGTCTTTACTCATATCCAATGGTGCCTCGAATGTTCTGTCGTTAAGAGGCCAGAAATTCTTATATTGTCGGCATAAACAACGGATATTACTTCATTTGACCGATTAAAATTATGGAAGACAAAGTCCGTTAAAACGAAACGAGTCATCCATTTCCGATCTTATATTCGGAACAAAACCGCGTAATCTTTATGTGAATTGTTACATAATTTTCAACTATAAGCAAATAAATAATGTTGTTTGTATAAAAACAAAAACAAAACTGTTTTTGCTATACAAACTGCAACTTAGCTTCGTATTCTTTGTGAGAGATTCTTTTTGCACCCGTCCTGGTGAGGAGGGAAAAAAATATGGCGATTCCTTCACTACGTGTCAGAAATCACGTGATTACACGGGTCATGAACATGACAGAAGATATGTACCATAGAATTTCGTACGTTTTTTTCAACTCGGAGAGTTAACCCCTCCTACTTGGGATAATATACCATATAGTTCAGTGGGCAAGATACCTTTGACGGAGATATACATTTATTAAGGTTCAAATAAATACTGTTTAAACCAAATCCACAGATTCCTTTTATGCCGGAAATTAATTTTGATGGTTCTTTCAACTTATCAATAATTCTGTTGTCTTGAAAATATGAAAAATTTCAATTGTACAAACTATGTGCAACTTAAATATACCTTGTCCGATTTATCACCCCTTAATTACCTTTTCATCTACTTTGGGGGTGAAAAATATTTTATTTGAGTCGAGGAACCCACCCTTCAAAGCTCAGGGCTATTAGATTTTGATTTTTGACAAATTTAAATATAATATATCTGAGTTTTAACCCTTCCATGACAGGAGCTTCCTGAAATTTTGCGAAAATCTTGTGCCAATATATTCTCTTATATATGCGAGTCTCCCATAGGGAGCTTCACATATATAAGAGAATGCAATGGCCTAACAATAATAACCTTGACCTTGTAAGCCAGTGCATTCTCTTATATCAGTACAGCTCCCGTCATGAAAGGGTTAAACGGTGAGTTTCATGACTCAAATAAAAAAAAATTCACCCACTAAGCCTGAGAAATATTAATTTGTGGGGCATCTTTAAACTGTTTGAACCACCATCTTCCAGAATGATCAAACATAGGATTTGCTTACCACTAATTCTCGTTCCCTGGCAACAGCCCACATCTTTTTCACAACTTCACTTCTGGGTAACTGAAGAAGAGGAAACAGAATTAGTTAAATGCATTGAGACTAAATAAAATAATGTTCTATCTTGTGTAAGAAATCACAACTTTGGCCCACGCCTGGATATAGTGTGTCTGACATTTGCAGAATGAGATCCAGAGAGGGGGAATTTATGACACCATCCTGCACAGGGGGCTAGTCATCAAATTCACCCTCTGGGGACCTCATTCTGCTTAGGTTTCAACTGCTATGGGAGACGTAGGATCGGATTGAAGTTCCCCAGTTGAAGTTGGTGATGTTCACCTAATAGTCACCTTGATGATGCAATTTATCTCCTGCAAATTAGGGGACATAGAAACTGAACATAAGGGAAAATGTAATTAAAAACAATGTTAATTTGAATTTATAGAAACTTCCCAGAAGATGAGGTGTCCAGAGTGTAAATCTGGTGATGCTAGCTCGCTGTGCAGGACAGCGTCACTAAATTCACCCTCAGGGGACCTCATTCTGCAAATGTCAGACACACTATATCCAGGCTTACTTTGGCCAGCCACCCTTTACCCAACAAACCGGCCAAAACCGGCCAAATAAAGCTTCAACAGCCTAAAATATCTTCGGTCTGTCTCAATAGAACCATACAAATATGGATATCATTGGAACCGGCTCCTTGACCACATTGTGATAGTTACAGTTATACCCTGTGCCAATGCATTCTCTTATATATGCGAGTCGACCATAGGTCGCCTCGCATATATAAGAGAATGCATTGGCCTAAAAAATCCTTTTTTTTAACACTTTTTACCATTTTTTATTACATTCTTTAACAATTTTATAATTTTTAATGTGTTAAGCCAATGCATTCTCTTATATATGCGAGGCGACCTATGGTTGACTCGCATATATAAGAGAATGCATTGGCACAGGGCCATTCTGTTGGGTAAAGGGTTAAAACATCATGTTTTAATTTAATTTCGTACAGGGTACAAATCACTAAGTAAGCTTAGTATTTATTGTAATATCTGGACAAGATCCCAAGGCTAAATGACTCTAGTGAAGGCACAATTCAATATTACTGAAGAATGGGTTGATGATCAAAAGTATAGGTTGAAATAAACTAAATTTAGCTGTTGAGGCCATCCAAAATTAATTATTTCATTCTCAAGCAATCATTCACTGATTTGTGATAACCTCATCAGACCTCACTGTAGTCCAAGTCTTCTCGTACTAAAACCAGCTAAGATATTGGGATTGCGAGATGCTGGATTATAGTCCGAGATTGCCTCCATAGGCTCTTTATAACAAGAGTTACGGCCAGGGTTTGTGGTGGGAATTTGTGGTGTATTTTACTCGATTTACCTAACAAATCAATACATGATGCTATATACATCGGAAAGAGTGACATCTTATGGTCATAATGGTGTATAATAATCAAACTTTCATGTTAAATTACACATAGAATATTCCGGCTGATTGCCACTAACATCACTTTGTTCATATGTTTGTTTACGTTTTAACTGAAAGCCGAAGTGTTCTGAAGAACTTCGGCATAGTCCGGAGTTTGTTTTGGCCGAGACGAATTTAGATACAAACAAGATGGCAGCCCCCATATGTATTCTAATGCTTGTTGTGTTTACACTGTTTTAAACTGTAAGAGGGTTGTAATTCCCGTAATTTATTTAATGTATTACATTTATATCTTCAATGTTTACTTAATCTATTTATTATTTATTTATTGACACACATAATTACGATTACAATGGAGAATTCATCGTCATGTGCGTGGTTAGTCGAAAATCTATGGAATATGTTCACCGGAAAATGCCGAACACTGTTCGCGAGGTCAACAGAGTTCGCACAATATATGTCAACACTGCGGTAAATGTCTCTTTTCACATTAAATTACTGCTTTCAATTCACAACCGATGTGGGTTTCAGATCAAATATCATGTCTTCTGGGGAAAAAATCTGTTTATTGTTGTAATTGTGATATTTTATTTCATATAATTGTGGTTTTATTTGAGTGGGTCACAAACGCTTAACTCGTGTTATAAAGAGCCTATGGAGTCGAACTCGGACTAAAATCCAGCATCTCGCCATCCCAATATCTTAGCTGGTTTTAGTACAAGAAGACTTGGACTAACCTCACTGATACTTTTTATTGTAAGAAATATGTGCAAATAAAAAATTCATGGCCATTATTGCACTATCATTACTGGTTTAGAGTTGTAAACAACTTACAAGCATGCATACTGACATCAGTAGTAGACAAAGAACAATAAAATTGACATGTATAATACATGGGCCAGAGAGCAAGCCTGCAAATAGCGTGTCTTGTCAGTTGCAGATTAAGGTCCCCAGAGGGTGAATTTAGTGATGCTATTCCACACAGTGGGCTAGCATCACCAAATTCACCCTCTGGGGACCTCAATCTGCTTAGGCCTCATCTTCTGGGAAGTATCTATAGTATCAAATTAACTTTGTTTTTAGTTACATTTCCCTTCTAGGAAGTTTCTATAGCCCCTAATTTTCAGAAGATAAAATTCATAATTGAGTTGCCCAACTTCAACTGGGGAACTTCAATCTGATCCTAGGTCTGCCATAGAATTTGAGGGCCTTAGCAGAATGAGATCCCCAGAGGGTGAATTTAGTGATGCTAGCCCGCTATGCGGGATAGCGTCACTAAATTCACCCTCTGGGGACCTCATTATCCAAAATGACAGACACGCTATTTGCAGGCTTGCCAGAGAGCAAGTCTATTCTAAACGGTAACCCTGTCTGTTATTTAGTAGAGAATCACTTAACAGGCATCCCACATTCATACCAAGTTGTTAAACAGTGAAGAAGATAGTGTCCTACGAATCGGGGAGTTTGCATTGAATCGAATCTCGATATTGAATCTCCTTCCTAATATTGACTTCAAATCGAATTGAGTGGTGATTGTTTACCGTCGATAATTTCGGTGTCTCATGACAAAAAATTGCAAAAGTCAATAAATAGTTATGTCCTTGAAGAGATATATATTAATCAGTGTTAACAAGAGGGGTGCACTCGAGTACTAGCATACCCCCACGGTGGCAAATTCAACCCGCATTATCCGTAAACCCAACAAAAAAGATTTTTAACTTTAAAGTAAAATTCGGACTAATAATATCGATATGGTGTCACAAGAAGCTTGTACAGAAAAAATTATTCAAATTGGTTCATATTTGTTAAAGTTATTAAGTCGGACAAAATAAGTCGAAAATGAAGTGTAATATTACGAAAACAGTCTGAGCCAATCCCTAGCTGCATCATGTAGAGAGGGTATTGTGAGCAGCATGTATACCAAAAATTATTGAAATCGGTTCATATTTGTTAAAGTTATTAAGTCGGACAGAATTTTCTAAGTCAAAATAAGTCGAAAATTAGGCGTAACTTAAAAAAAAAAAGTCAGACCGAACCACAATTAGCATCATGCGGAGATGCAGTCCTAAGGAGATTGCATACAAAACATTATTGAAATCGGTTCATAGTTGTTCGAGTTATGAGGTCGGACGGACGGATGGCTCGACAAACGGAGGGAGAAAGTGTGACGAACGGACGCAGTCAATCCAGTATACCCCCCATTTTCTTTGAAAGTGGGGGTATAATTAAATTTATTTCACAATTATATCAACTACAATGGAGTAATGTTCAAGAATAAAACTGATTTCTCAGTAAGGATACTCCCCATGGCAGCCAGTGGCGGAATGTTTTACAATTTATTAATTGAATTATTTGGGAATGAAAAATAAAAATAAAAATAAAACCTCCTTCCTTCACTGACAGAATTTGTCTGAGAAGCAATTAATTAACTTTGGATGGACTAATATACCACAAGCAAATTTTGATGCTTACCTGAGGAGCACCGACTACTTCAGCCAGTGCTGTTGATAACCAACAATCCTTATGATACCCTGATTTCTCTGAAATATAAAAATAATGAATTATTGATGGATAGATAAACCTGGGTATTAATTAACTATCAGATATCTATGGCTAATTGGCATGCATTAGTCAGGATACGATATCAGCATAAAAATTAAGGTCATATCAAAAACAGTGGCGGAAACATCAATACAAAGAAAATTTTAAATAAAATTGTGTTTTAAAAATTTGACAGTTATTTCCATTCAGTTTCATTCTAATTGCTTCTATAACTAGGTGAGATTAAATCTTCTATATATATATTTGCGAATGTCTGTATGTCTGTCTGTGTTCTATAGAAATTCACAGGGGACCATCTAGATGATACCAAAGGGGTCTACTAGGGGTAACTTTTGACGAGAAAGATAATGGTGGGGGTTATAATTTTATTAAGTGACGCCGTTGTTGTCAGGGGCAGAAAAAGGGGAGGGGCAGAATTTTTGTTGTTGCCGATTGCCACGAAACTTACATATAATCATCCACATGATATGAAGAATCTTATGGTGTGGTTTGAATATGTCAAAAGTGGCGTCGTAGGAGTCAGGGATGCACGGAAGGGGAGAGGGGCACCAAAATTGATAAAACTAATTTTAGCGCCGATTTCCACCAAAATTGATACATATTCTTCTTCATGATACAAGGAATCTAATTGTGCGATTTAACAACGTCAAATTGTTGTTGTTTGGATGAGAGATTGGGGGGGTGGGCACTAAATTTGATAACAATGGGTTTAGTCGAAAATTGCCACCATACATACAAAATCATCCCCATGGCATGAGGAGTCTAATGGTGTGACTTAAATGTGTCAAATGTGGCCTCATTTGAGTCAGGGTTGCACTGAAAGGGAGAGGGGCACCAAAATTGATACACAATATTTTTAGCGCCAATTTCCACCAAATTGATACACATTCTTATCCATGACATGAGGAATCTAATCGTATGATTTAAAGAAGCCATGTTGGTGCTGTTTGGGTGAGAGATGGAGAGGGGAGGGGTGGCCACCAAATTTGATAAAAAATTGTTTAGTCGCCGATTAGCACCAAACTTATAAATAATCATTTCCATGATATCAGGAGTGTAATTGTGTGGTTTAAGGATGTCACAAGTGGGGCCATTCGAGTCAGTGGTGTATAGTGGTGAGAGGGACACACACAAATGATAATAACATCTTTAGCGCCGATTTCCACCAGATTGATACATATTCTTCTCTTATCGTGTGGTTCAGATACATTAAATTGGTGCCCTCTGGGTGAGAGATATGGCACTCAAAGGGTTAACATGTTGGAGGCATTTCCACATTTTTATTAGCATCCACGAATTCGTCCATATTTATTGACATGAAACATGAAGCATAACTGGTTGGTCGTCATTGTTTTAGTTTACACAAGACATGCTGATCACTCGTCAAAATAGTTCCAGTGGGGTGAGAATGAAGTCACGCAGCGTGAGTGAAATAGGAAAATCTCACTCAACTATCTCACACAGGCTGTCTGTGCTAAAATGTGTAGTGGTGCAAGAAAGGGAAATCTCACACAGCTATCTAACATGGGCTGCCCGTGTTAAAATGTGTAGGGGGTGGGAGAAAAAATCATTTCTACGATTTTATGCCAGAAAAATAAGAATCCCACACACATTATTTGACTGAAAAGAAGAACCTGGTTTCTCACTAAACTGTAAAAAGTATTGTGCATGCTATGTCTGTGTTTCAAATACAGCCATCTTAATTTGTTTGGATTCGGTAATCTGCTATGGCAATCCTTTGCCATGGCCCAGAGTGCTTCAGCAAATGGCTTTGGCATTGCTGATTGCCGTAGCCAATTATGAGAGCTTATTAATATGATGACAAGCAAACTCCTGATAAAGATGGTCATGAATGGCATCTGTTTTCATCAGAGTAGAAATAAACCAAAACCTGAAACAGTAAAAGATAGTTACTTTTTTTCTCTGGATCCTTTTCTTTTTCTTTTTTTACTTTTACTTTCTTTGGTGCCTACAATAAAGATGTGATAGTTTTACAACCATGAACTACAGTAAATGCGCTCAGGAGGAATGAGCTAAAAACTTGACAATCTCTTTGAAAGCCTTCAGTCATATCTACTATGCTGTCTACTATATTTGTTTACATAAAACTGGTTGACATTTTAATTCTGACACCAAGATTATTAACAATGAACACACAGTCTGTACGGCCAGGAACTAGCTTAGTAGAGGGCAACTTGGGAGACATTTCCCTAAAATGTGCAACATCTCCCTATTTTTGTTCCAGGGAGAAGTTACTTCTCTCTCACATTCCAGAATGCATAGTCCCAACAGCATATTTAAAGTAAATTCACTGACTATAATGGATTAATGATGTTCTTATAAATACTTATAAATGAGCTCTTGTGTTGCATAATACTTATTGGATCATAGATGGGTGATGTTGGGGTGTAAATTGAACTTTAGCCATTGTCACCTCTCCCTGGCAACAGTCCACTTCTCCCTGATAGAAATGACTTCTCCCAATTTTGAAAATCTGGGCTGGTGCCTATATAAGGTGTCCCAAAGTATTTAGTGATGCAATGAGTAAAATTTGAGATGTCTGCCATGTTTTTCTTCGAGTATCATACACATTCATTTCGAGGTGATTCTAAACCTGCTTGTAAATTTATAATACATTTATGCAATAAATGTGGGATGCATGATTGCCGATGGTTTCAAATTTGAAATCCAATATGGCTGCTGACGGCAATGCTTTTAAAAAAAATTCTCAGACAATTGATTGGTCCCATCTGGAAGTCATAAAAAGATATGTATGAAGTTTGGTGACAAGGATTTAGTCATGCAAAGTGTTAATGTTACCCTGAAGATTCATATGAAGTCTGGAAACGATTGAGATGTGACCTGTAGGGTGTGCTGAAATGATAATATCTTTAGCGCCGATTTCAACCAGATTGATACATATTCTTCTCCGTGATACGAGGAATCTTATCGTGTGGTTCAGATACATTAAATTGGTGCCCTCTGGGTGAGAGATATGGGGACCTTAAATTTGATACGAATTTGAAAACTCGCCAATTTTCACCAATTTTATATATATGCATCTCTAATCTCTAACGAGTCTAAGTGTGTGGTTTAACAGTGACAAAAGTGGCGCCGCTTGAGTCCGAAATAGGGACGGGAGGGTCACCAAAACTGCTAAAAAATATTTTTAGTACCAATTACCATCAAATTCAGACACGTTCTTCTCGAATGATACGGGAAATCAAATCGTGCTGTCTGTCTGTATGCATTCTATATATAACTTCACAGGGTACAATCAAGATGGCCCCAAGGCGTTCTAAGAGGGGTAACTTTTTACGAGGAAGATAATGGTGCGGGTTAAAATTTTCTAAAGTGACGCTGTTGTTGTCAGGGGAAGAAAAGGGGGAGGTCGGTAAAATTAAAAAAATATGGTGAAATAGTTTTGTCGCCGATTCCCACCAAACGCATTCATAATCACCTCCGCGATATGGCGCTGTTCGAGTCAGCGTTGCAAGGGGGCATCAACAATTGATTTAATAAACTATTTTTAGCACAGATTTCCACCAAATTGATATTTTTTCTTCTCTATGATACGAGGAATATAATCGTGTGATTTAAAGATGCCAAATTGCTGCCGTTTGGGTGAGAGATGGGGGGGGTCATAACTATTCTAAGAATTTGTTTAGTTGCTGATTACCACCAAACCTATATATAATCATCTCCAGTATATCATGCATCCATGAGTCTAATGGACGTGGTTTAAATATGTCAAAAATGGCGCCGTTAAAGTCATGCATGAGGATGGCAAAGAGTAAATTCCAAGATGGCCACGTTTTTAACAAAATTCAGAACAATTTGACGACTCCCATCTAGTGGTCACCCCGAAGATCCATTTTAAGTTTGGTGTTGGTCAGATGAAGGATGTGACTTGTAGTTGTAGGGTATCATCAAGGATGCCACCCCATGGCAATAGCTCAAACTTGACTTTGTCATGTTGAGCTAAAAATAAGTTTGATCAAATAAAATTAAAGCTCTGCTTCTCAGAAACTGCCCTCTCATTAAAATATGGTCTGCTGTGTGCTTACTACAGCCCACTGAAAATAAAAATTATAAACCATCCTTCCGTAACTGCAAGACGTGAAGTCCACAATTTATGTCCACTACTGACCATAAACTCAAAATATAAAAACTTCAATTTGTATTTCATTTTGATATTTCTCTTTGATATTTCGGATAATATAAAAAGGTTATTTTTTAGTTAGAATTGAACATTCCATCTCATACAGCCAAGCACATTGAAGTCGCTTCCAGGGGACTCTGCTTCACGTTTCACCCACGCTTCATCAGACGATTATTTCTATTGAAGTTCAAAACAATGAAGAATAAATGATGCCCCAAAACAAACAACTCCAGCCACCCCAGACGCCCCATATAAATATGGTATTAATCATGTGACTATGGAACTGAGGATGAATTACACTTTATTTCAAACTGCTACCCTCTTAGAAATGAACGTAAGATATTGATGGATAATATCAGTAGCATATTCCGAAAATTCCATACATTTAGTAATGAAGAAAAAGCTCATTTCATTTTATGTTCCAATGATATGGATATTACGAAAATTTGTATGATTGACGTGTTCAGCATGTATCAAAACCGTAAGGAATTAGCCAGCTCCTGATTCATATTACTTTGTTAATTTGTCATTATGTTTCATATTCAGCAATAACTGTTAAAAATATATGTCAATATTTGTCTTTATCATCTGTCAGTTTTGTTTGTTATGTATTTGTATTGGTCATGTTCCGATAACTGGAATTTATACCAAATAAATTGAATTTGAATTTGAATTTAATTCAAGTTTACCACGTGTCAATATATATGAGGAGCTGAACAACTAATACTGTCATACGATCTAGTTGGAACTAAATACACCATAAGGTGATTCTCCTGCAAGAAGAGGAAGTTACCAGATAGGTAAAGATAAAGGTAAGCTCAGGCATAACACAATTTTTATGCAAGCACGAAAGATATTTGAGCTGCAAAAGATAGGGGAAAGTATTTGATGCCGCTAAGTAACTAACTAATTTAGTGACCAAAGAGTGACATGGGACTATGAAATTATAGCTAGTTCCCTGACAAAAAAGAAGGATTTGCAATGCATGCAAATGAACAGGGTAATAAAAAGTGGTTTCAAATGGTCAATAAAAAAAATATTTCTTACATGAGATTTTTTGGACGTTGATTTTCTGGTTGAGCGGACATTGTTCTCTTCCATATGCAGCTTCCTAGCAAGCTCTTCGTCATCAATCTGATGGGAATACAATGTAATCAAGCCATACAACATAATCACAATCTGCTCAAGAATGATGTTAAAGTGGCAAATACATGTAATGATGAGTTATCAACTTAACCCCCCCCCCCCCCCCAAACATTTCCTGATAGTGAGACAAATTAAATTCTCTGGAAAACAAGGCTTTGTTTACTTATAAATCTTGTTGCTTTGACATTCAACAGACCTCTGGTATACGCATGTTTGATATCATCATGCTTGGAGAAAGTCTGCCCTCTATGTTCATATGCAAAGTGTTCGCCTGACCTAATCCGAAGGCATACAAGCAAGATAACTTCCACCCGTGATTCTAGGCATAAAGTCTGTTATAGAAGAGTAACAGGACGGGGCTCGGTCCAAAACAGCATCAACTCAACATCGACTGCAAGCTGTTGTGGACCGTGAATACTTGATCTATAATAATAATTGTCTTGTCCTTGGACAATACAAACAGATTACATTAAAAAGTCTAACAGAAAATGTCTTCTCTAAATTATGAAGTATATTCTCATAAATTTGTTCATGTAAATTAAGCAATATCGATCTAAATGTCAGTATAACTACAAGCCATATATTACAAAGTAATGTTGCATGAACATGTTACGTTACAGCACTCGTTTGTCTTGCCGCGAGGTAAAAATCAAACCTATACAGTTCTCGTTTCACAACAAACTCATGCAATAACGTTAACCAGTTCACACACTTGTGTAGTTCTATCTATAATATACTAAATTATACTTTATTTCAAGAAATAAGTAGAATACACCTTAAGACTTGTTTGTAGTTTAATATCACTAGAGATTAGGATGTTGAAGTGTTGACGTGACCACAAGACGCGTTGACATCAACTTCTTGGTAACAGTCTCAGAGTTTGGTAATGTGATAGAAAACCATGATTCCGGTTAACGCCGCTCTTTAAGGCCAAACAAAAAAAGTGTTTTGATTCTCGGGCATAGCCGCGTCTGGAAAAAAGGCCCACGTTGAACCATTTTATTACGATTTTCAATTTGACCGAAGCTGTCAAATGATAACACGAAAATAGGAAACTAGAAAACAGAAATTAGTTATGTTTCAAACATCAAATATGATAGACATACAATGGTGTATGTGTTGGTATTCAAAAACAGACACTAGGCAACGATAACTACCAGGTATATTGTCACCACAAGCTGCCCAAACCCCAAGTTTATTAAGTCAAATGTGTTCAAATATTTCGGCTTTTATCAATTCGAAAAGGTAGATAACCCAATTTTCGTGCGGTAAACAATTCTGAGATTTCCAATTTCAGGAACGCAAATCGGAAAGAAATATGGTGCATATTGGCGATGTGTATGCTGGTTTAATATAATAGTATTTGAAGTTTTATGGCTAGCATGTATAGTTACTATAGTATAGATGGATAAATATTAAAGTATATAGATAGATATAAATAGATATACTATAAAAGGTACATACATATATCAAATATATCAACAACAGTAAATTGAAATATACATTGTATATATATATATATATATCATTCTGGTAAATCCCTATATGATGTACGGATAGTACAATGTCATATATTTATGTCATTCTTTATTGCAAATTTGATGTACGGGTAGTACAATGTGATAATTAGTCATTCTTTATAGTGGAATACATTAGTTTATATTAAAACAATGTTCTCCTTACATTTTATTAACCTGGGAAGGTATAATAACCCATGCTAACTATGGGCATTATCCCCATAACAAAAATAAAAAATAAAAATAAAACCCTCGCTCCCTCATCGATTCTCAAAAAAAATTGCCTGAGAATCAGAACACTTTTTTTTGTTTGGCCTAATGTGTCCAGTTTATATACATATTTCATTTCAACAGTCTTGTGTTTTGTAAGTTATTGAGTCCACTTTCTAGCACTGTCACTTGCATGTTTTCAAGGGAATGGTTGTGTGAATTAAAGTTACAGAGAACGGTGGCCATTCATCCGTCTGCGTAAGTTCTGGCTCGTTTCACAGACATATAATACACTGGGACAGTTGTTACATGAAATTGCATAAACGACGCTGGAAGAACAATTAAATGAACCTTTAAAAGTTATGGTTTCTCCCATAGGTCCGATTAGAGGTCCAGTGTTATAACTATTTACATGTTGCACATTAATGCTTGATATCACCTGTCAATGGTCCTATTTCTTCTGAATTTCTTCAGACTGAACTCCTCACTAGTTTATTCCTTTGGTTCGTGGTTGACGGTATGACATTAAAGTGGTTCTTTGAATATGTCACCTAACTGTTCATTACTTGCCAGGGTGTCCTGTAGTTCCTTAGCTATGTTCTTAATTCTATTAAGTGCTGGGTTAACCCTTTACCCAACAGAACGGACCTGTGCCAATGCATTCTCTTATATATGCGAGTCGACCATAGGTCGCCTCGCATTTATAAGAGAATGCATTGGCTTAACACATATTAAAAATGATAAAATTGTCAAAGAATGTAGAAAAATATTATAAAAATTGTTAAAAAATGTAAGAAAAAATTATAAAATTGTTAAAGAATGTAAGAAAAAATGGTAAAAAGTAAAAAGTTTTAGGCCAATGCATTCTCTTATATATGCGAGGCGACCTATGGTCGACTCGCATATATATAAGAGAATGCATTGGCACAGGGTATAACTGTAACCATCACAATGTGGTCAATGAACCGGTTCCAATGATATCCATATTTGTATGGTGTTATTGAGACAGAACGAAGATATTTTAGGCTGTTGAAGCTTTATTTGGGCGTTGTTGGCCGTTTTGTTGGGTAAAGGGTTAAATGATACAACTAACGACACTCTGAACGTGCGTGACTCCAAAGATCTATACCCAGAGATCGGTCATATCTTTCCCGGTGGCTTCGTTGATTTTTATGTTCACCATATGCCTGTCGTAGCCCATATGAATAAAATTTTCCCACAGATATTGTAATTCGGATACACAGAAATGTTAGTCACTGCATATCCTGTTGTTCCTTAAGGCCTCGCTGTAACAGCCTCCTTCGTGAGCGATAAACACCTGTGGTTAGTTTTCCATCAGTGATATTGATGGTAGCTCCAAGAAATTTACAGATTGTAAGGATGTGTCCATCTTCAAGTTGATATGAAGATTGTGTGACTTAACCCTTTACCCAACAAACCGGCCAAATAAAGCTTCAACAGCCTAAAATATCTTCGGTCTGTCTCAATAGAACCATACAAATATGGATATCATTGGAACCGGCTCCTTGACCACATTGTGATAGTTACAGTTATGCCCTGTGCCAATGCATTCTCTTATATATGCGAGTCGACCATAGGTCGCCTCGCATATATAAGAGAATGCATTGGCCTAAAAAAATCTTATTTTTAACACTTTTTACCATTTTTTCTTACATTCTTTAACAATTTTATAATATTTAATGTGTTAAGCCAATGCATTCTCTTATATATGCGAGGCGACCTATGGTCGACTCGCATATATAAGAGAATGCATTGGCACAGTGCCCTTCTGTTGGGTAAAGGGTTAAATGCACCATAGAACTGCTGAAGATCATGCTCACTGTATTATTGCCAAACTAAGAAAATATCATCGATGTACCTGTAGTACAATTTAGGCTTTAATTCCCTCGACTCCAAGAAAGTAGTTTCAAACCAGTCCATAATATGTTGGCGAACTGAGGTGCCATAGGTGTTCCTATCGCTGTAGCTTTAGTCTGCCAGAAATGCTCGTTGCCATATGCTTGTACGGCTATACATATAACAATACTTTATTTCTGACACATTGTCAAATCAGGGTTATAAATAGATGGTATTATACAATTTGAGCTGTCAGCAATTCTCAAAAGAAAACTGTACACATGCTTACGCCTTAACATCAACATTGATAGCGTTCGGTCAGACACAAACATTCCACAAGCACTGCATGATTTATCATAGTTCTTAACATTCTGTATGCATTCTGTATAGCAGACAGATAACTTATTTATATTCTTCTTAGAATAAATTGTCCAGAGATGAGCATATAGTAGAGTGAAGATACAAATCTTTGTAATAGGAACATTTTCAGTGGTGCGAACATCTGGTGAATATACCAGTTACACTGTTAGCACGCACACAGTTAGCCCTGTCTCTATATATCATCATTGTCCAATAACTCATTGGTTAAAATATGTCTGAGATAAATACAAGGGGCACAAACTTAATCTCCATTCAAAGTTATCCGAGCTAAGTTGTTTTATTTAAAGATATTCTGTACAGGAACCTCAGTTCAATGGTTTTTCAGTGTTATAAGTAACAATGATTTTGAGCAAATTGTTTAGATACTCACATTGCTGTCGCTGTCTGTTGCTGCCTCAACCTTTTCTGCCTGAAATAAAATAAGCAACTCTTTAACAAAAACAAATTCAGTACCAACTATAGGATAAAATAGAGCCATATATGTCCAAATATCACTAGAGCTAGACTGACTATATCACAGCATTTAAATTTTGCTACACTGAACACCATATCAAATATATGTTGCTTTACTCATCGCAAAATTTGTGATTGTGAAAAATTAGAGAAAATTGTAATTTGTGCACTTGAAACTCTTACATCCTAAAAAATGTTTGTACTTATTTTTCCACCAATGAGAAGGATGATAAAATTTAACCCTTTACCCAACAAACCGGCCAAAACCGGCCAAATAAAGCTTCAACAGCCTAAAATATCTTCGGTCTGTCTCAATAAAACCATACAAATATGGATATCATTGGAACCGGCTCATTGACCACATTGTGATGGTTACAGTTATGCCCTGTGCCAATGCATTCTCTTATATATGCGAGTCGACCATAGGTCGCCTCGCATATATAAGAGAATGCATTGGCCTAAAAAAAATCTTTTTTAACACTTTTTACCATTTTTTCTTACATTTTTAGCTCAACTTTACTTTGTAAAGTTTGAGCTATTGCCATGGCTATTTTTTCTTACATTCTTTAACAATTTTATAATTTTTAATGTGTTAAGCCAATGCATTCTCTTATATATGCGAGGCAACCTATGGTCGACTCGCATATATAAGAGAATGCATTGGCACAGGGCCGTTCTGTTGGGTAAAGGGTTAATCATTTGAAGAGATCTTTTTGATTATCATCAGAATAGAAATGTATCGACAGGGATGTGCTCACACACCGGGCAGCCCGTCACTCAAAATGTTCACCCAGGAGCTACACCATTTTCAAAGCAAAATACATGGCACATTTAACAATACCCACAAATCAAATTTGTGCAAATTGTTCATGAAACTTCATGATGACTTGCAGTGTCTGGCATTTATTGACTTCCATAATTAAATGTATGTTTGGAATCTTGATTAGAAATGTGCCAAAGTGAGAGATTTCAGCAATATGAAACTAATTAAACATGCCTAAGCAACTGAATGAAGCTTTGGACTATGGTTCATCTTCTGTGATCTTCCTGTTTGAGACTATTTTGAGACTATTTTCAGAATTGGTACATCACTGTATGCACTAGTTCGCACTCTCATCCTACATGTATGGGAAGGACTATCAAAGATGTGCATCTACCTGCTTCCTATTGTTATCAACAGTAATACCGTCAAAGAATAATATAAATATAAAGCAGATATGCAGACAAACATATTGCAGAGTTATTGTTGCAACACTTCATTAATTTCTGTTTTTGGCATTTTACTGAGTCTTGTATGATCAGGGCGAACTCAGAAAACAAATGGAGTTGTCTCCATTGATATTAAAGCTAGACAGTTCAAATAAACCTTTATCGCAGGAGATTTCTTTAGTTTCTTGGCTGGAGGTTCTTTTGTTTCCTAATAAAAAAGAATTATATCAGTTAAATTCATGCACAATTCAGGGACTTGATTTGATAACTTAGTGTTAACCGTTCCCTTGTTATTGACAATACCGGTAGCTGGTCGATATCATGATTTTATTGCAAAATACAGAAAGTTTCAAAATGTTAAAAAAAAATCTGTCTTGTCGGAATGTCCTTGGATAATACAGACTGGATATATTGACAATGTCCAAGTCTGCAAATAGTGTGTCTGTCATTTGCAGAATGAGGTCCCCCCGAGGGTGAATTTAGTGACGCTATCCCACAGGGCATCACCAAATTCACCCTCTGGGAACCTCATTCTACTTAGGCCTCAACTGCTATGGGAGACCTACATGTTGGATCAGATTGAATTTCCCCAGGTGATGTTCACCCATTAGTCACCTTGAATTTTATTCATTTTATCTTCTGCAAATTAGGGGATACAGAAACTTCCCAGAAGGAAAAAAGTAACTAAAAACAATGTTAATTTAAAACTGCAGATACTTCCCAGAAGATGATGCCTAAGCAGATTGAGGTCCTCAGTGCGGACCTAATTCTGCAAATGACAGACACACTATTTGCAGGCTTGACAATGCCATTGACGACGTTACCTATAACGGAAAATGTCTTCACTATTATTCTACCTGATTAGCTCAATTAAACAACGCAGTCTCAACCTATTAAAATTTCAATATACTACAAGCTACATCATTAGGGTGTGCAATAAATATAGAACAACACAGTGGTGTGACCATGTTAAGGTTATTACAATCTGGGGTACAACTCAAACTCATGCTACTTGTTGTACCATCGCATCACAACAAAAATTGGCAAGTGAGTTTTTAATTATGAGATGTGAACTATCTTGTCATAGAACATCATCGAACGTGGGTTATTCGTTACGTGTGCCGAATTACAGTCGGAAAAAAGCGATGTTCTGTAAATTTTTCATTGAGGCTGTTGTAAGTACTTTGTAACATGATCTCAATGTGGATACTGCAACAGCGTAATTATTAATTTGTTTTGACAGTTAATCCTCCCTTTGTACGTTTGGATTATGGAAGCATGTAGTCATTGTAACAATGCATATTAATGGCGATATTTATGATGTCAGGGTTATATTACCGGCAAGTAAAAGATAATAGGTTAATCAGCCGATTGCGAATGACGATGGATTACATGATGGCTCGTTGATTTAAGCAGTATTACAAGGCGAAATACATGTAATATGTGTGCTTGGTGACTGTGTAGCAACACTAAACGCAGTTTCCAGGCAGGTGTAGCTTAGATATTTATTGCTACTCTGATATTTATTAATAATAGTAACTTGCCTTTCTAGTAGTTCATTTTACATGTGTCTGTGGTTTATAGTTTTTAGTAAAGATAAAAACGCGATAATTTTATCAATTATACGCGCAATTAAATATTTTTTTAATTTGGCAAAAAATAATTTCATTTGGCAAAATTTTGGCAAGAGAAATTTTCGTCCAGCACCAACCCTGGGAGACTTGCATATACAAGAGGATGCACTGGCACACTGGTCTTTAATGTTGAACCAGCGCAGCTCCCATCATGGGAGGGTTAACAACGATAAAAGGAATATGTGGTCAGTGTGAAAATAACTCACATCTTCAGAATCATTTTCAGCCTCAGAAGAACCTCCGTCACCATTAGCCTTCTCTTTATTCCCATTCTGCTCTGCTGTGAGCAGTTCCATCAATATGCCATCTATTTCCTTTTTCCTGGAAACCCCAAATGGAGAGTAATACATTCAACATGTTTTGTTAAGAAACAAATCTTGTCATCAAGAAACTGTTTCACCAAAATGGAGAATTATAGTTACTAGTAATCGTATTATATTGCTATATGGTAACTTGCCACTCACATTTTATTGGGTTATTCTTCAATAACAAAATTATTTCAGAAGATGGCTAATGGTAAATAATCAATCTGTTTTACATATCTACTATATAGTTTGGAACTTCTGTCTGTGTGTATGAATGTATGCATGTATGTGTTATAGAGTCGAAAACTGCTCATCCGATCTTACTCAAATTTGGTATGTAGCCTACGTAGGCCTACTTTGATCCCGGGAAAATATGGGCAGGTCCAATTTCATGTGCGACCATGTCCTTGCTCATATACGCTCATATAGTCATGTTTCTGTCCAGACGCTGTATATTCTGCCCAGATGGAGGCGATCACAAAGAAATCCCTGGATAGCCCGAAGTCGGGCACATAAACTAGTATGCTATAGAGGGGAAAAAAAATCTACTTAAAATGGTTCTTTATGCAACATGGGATACTACAGCGTGTCCCAATTACAAAAACTTGCCCCAATACATAAATCAGGCTATCTCCCATTATCAGGATTCAAACCAGGTTCGGCATTGCTGAGCGGCTGTAATTTTCTACAGATTCCATTTGGGTGAAATTCTAAGTTTTTTTTCCCAGTAACTTCTTGAGTTAACCCTTTAAATATGGGTTGATACAAAAATCGGACTTGGCACTGACAGGGTTAATCTCCTGTCGCTGTTGCAAGTCTATTTTCTATATTATTAATTTTATGGACATTCCTCCAATCATTATGAATTTTTGTCATCTTGATTCAGAGTTAACCTGACATCGATGTATACTCGCCCTCCTCTAAGTTCTAAAAATGGGGCTATGCTTATCTTCGAGGACCACCCCATGATTCCTTTGGGAGCAAAAACATACTGGACTTATCCTCAGGAATGTGCATACTGATGGGTTTATACAGTAAAATTATTCTAACATCGGGTCAATGACTACCAGCCAGGTTCGCCTAATGTTGTTGATAGTAATGTTCTATGTTGTTACATGTACATTTAATATTAAACTTTATTGATCAATATACATTTAACATGTGTTTATCTCCAATGTAATTCAGTACTCAAAACATTTTCAATAAATTGCATGAGAAGCTCTTTTATGCATTAAAGTGAGATATCTAGCTACTATCTGTAGTAAATAACATTCCAGTTGACTCGATTGCATGACTCCTGGCAGCGCGATGACGTATTTTACACACATTGTCAATGACACCATGCGCCATTAAAAAAAATTTCTCAGATCACCAGCCAATGCTGGAGAATCAAAACTTAAGTTAGCAGCTCTTGCCCAATCAGAGTTCATGTTTCAGCGCCAAATATTTAAATTGAAATAAAACATGTGTTTATTAATTTAATATGGAGTTCAATGGCCAAGGGGTCTAAGAACCCTGTATTCCACACAGCATGGCATGCTAGCCCACAACAAGTGATTTTTATTGATAAATTAAAATATGCATATTATACACAATAACAACGGGGCTCTGTAGAAGGCATGGCTTATGGGCCAGAGCCCTATAATAGCATGATAAATACAATAATGAATATAAACTGAGTGCAGGTAGGTGCAAGGATTGGGGAGCGTTGGGGCTGGTGGGGGGGGGTGCAAGATTACATGGTGTGCATAATATGTTGGGCGATGCTCATAAAGTATATATATTAAGTCAACTCCAAGAACAATTTAAAATGTTTTATGTGGCTGTACAATCAGTGGACCTCATTTAGGTTTGAGATATGTGGTAGTTTAGTTTATACTTTCAGATTTAAGTTTAGAATTGGCCATTGATACGGCTGAATTATTGTACTCGTTTTCTTATAAAGTAATCTTTTAAATATTTAAGGTATTCTGGGCTACTAATTTTAATGCGTAGTGTGCAGTCTGCAGGGAGGCTATTCCATAATTCTCGCGCTTTGTTTGAGATTGCACTTTTTGGGTTTTTAGTCCTTTTGAATTCATGATAAAGATTGCCTTTTGTTTTTGCGTGGGTATTATAGCTATGGATATCTTCAATATGTGTGAATAATTTTGATAACGAATCCGGTAGTGCATGCATATGATAATCATGTAGTATTCTAATGAGCTGCATGTTACCAATATCATCAAATATTAGTAGTTTGTTTAGTTTACAATAAGTCATAATATCACTTGTATCATTTTAGATAATTTTAAGGGCATTCTTCTGTAGTTTTCTGATTTTGGTTAGGTTCTTTTTGGTAGTCGAGCTCCATATTGCGTTACAATAGGTCAAGTAGGGGATAATTAGTGATAAGTATAAGGTTTTCAATGTTTTTGCAGGAACAAATTCACTGACTTTCCTCAGGATTCCAACATTACTGGCAAGTTTAGAGCATAATGAATTTATGTGTTTGTCCCAGGATAAATTGTCTTCAATAGTGATGTCTAAAAATTTGGTATTTGCCACTCTATTAACATTTTTATTGTTTATAGTTAGGACTGGTAATACCTCAGGTTGTGAACAATTAGTGAAAAGCATGTAATTTGTTTTATCAATGTTCAATGACAGTTTATTAGCAGCAAACCACTGATTCATATAATCCAGTTCAGTGTTAACTCTGTTAAATAATTTGTGTATATCTCTATCAGAACAAAATGCATTTGTGTCATCTGCAAAAAGTATCAATTTAGCATCCTTACATATACTTGGTAAGTCATTCATATAGATTAAAAATAAGAGAGGCCCTAAGATTGAGCCTTGTGGGACCCCACAGGTAATTTCATTGAGTTCTGATATATGGCCATCATATTGAACGCATTGTTTTCTATGAGTAAGATAATCCTTGAACCAGTTCAGTGCAACCCCTCGACATCCATAGTGCTCTAGGTTTTGAAGCTTATTCTATGATTTATTGTATCAAATGCCTTAGTAAGGTCGAGGAACACTCCAATTGTGTGTTCGTGATTGTCTATGGCACCAGTTATTTTCTCTATAAGGTCAGTCAAAGCTAGAATTGTGGAATGATTCTTCCTAAAGCCATACTGGCTGCTGTATAAAATCTTGTGTTTTTCTAAGTATTTATTTAATCTATTATACATGAGTTTTTCAAGTACTTTTGAAAAGATAGGTAGCACAGATACAGGTCTGTAGTTACTGACTATACTTGCATCTTTAGATTTGAAGATTGGGGATACTTTAGCAAATTTCATTCGTTCTGGGAATACACCTTGGGAAAGAGATAGGTTACAGATATGTGTCAATGGTACGATAAAGGAATCTGCACATTGTTTTAAGATGCCACATTTAAGTTCATCTAAGCCAGCTGCTTTTTTTGAGTCTATATTTTTCAGTATGTATATTATTTCTAATTCTCCAGCAGGTTCAACATATAATGAAGATGGGTTGGGAAGGGGGAGAAATTCCTTTGGGTCATTGGTTGAATTTATCTTTTTTGCTAGATTAGGACCTATATTTGTAAAAAATTCGTTGAATTTTTCTGCAATTTAGTTTTTACCACTTATATACTTATTTTCATGTTGAAATTGTGTCACATTAGTTTTGTTTTTATTTCGATTAAGTATTTTTTTCAGAACAGTCCATGTTGATTTCATGTCACCTTGGTAGCGTTCAAATTTTTTGTGATAGTAATGTTGTTTGGCCATTCTTATTATATCTGGTTTAGTCTTAATCTATCCTTCCTTGCTGGCACGCATGCTATAACAACCCAGTTCACACACTTGTGTCATTATGGGTATGTCATCTATGCCAAGGCTATGGGAGTATGGCCCATATCATATGACTATGTTAGTACCGGTGTTCTGAAATATAAGTATGGTTGTAAAATAAGTATGGTTTTTGCGTCTGCGCATGTTCACTCCTCCCACAAACCGTAGGTCGCGCATCGGTGGGAAACAGTGTCACCAAAGAGTGGGTGTTAAGCACTGATCATCAAACAAGTGAAAATATTAATTTCCACAACAAAAATGAATGTGTCAACACAAGAATTTATGGCATTCTTGTCCACAATTATTTTATATTCTTCATTAGACTCTCTCTGCATCCGCATTGATTTATAAATATATTTATACGGATATATACATACATGTGCGTCTATACTATTGACCCGACAAGTTTGTTTAATTTGGCTGTTCGTAAAATACATATTTATTTTTTCTGACAAATAAGTATGGTTTGCATATGTCAAATGTGCGTGAATTAATCGCAAAATAAGTAGTGCTATTCATTGACAAATAAGTATCGGTTGACAAATAAGTATGGTTGTAAAAATAGCTAGGTATATATATGGCTGGAGAGCGAATTAGCAGGGATGATGTCGGTCGAGAATACCACACAAAAAAGAACATTTTGGAATAAAACCACATACTATTTTACAAATGTCACAAGGCTTGTAACATTGACCCGACATTCTTTCGTTCGCAAAATAAGTATTGATTGACAAATAAGTATGGTTGTCAAATAGCTAGGTACCGTTATATGGTTCGAGAGCGGATTAGCAGGGATGATGTTGGTCGAAATTACCACACAAAAAGAATATTTGGGAATAGAAGTGGATACTTATTTTATAAATGTCTTAATGCTTGTAATAATATTTATGGGAAGCCAAAGCGCAAATAAGGACATTAAAATTTTAAAAATCATTACCTGACACACCTGTTGATATTGGCAGAGTCCACCACACATTAGAGTCCACCACACAGGGGAAGACTATTTTATTTTTGAGGGAAGATCTATATTGATGGGGCATGAAATATACATGAGTTAAAGCACAAATAGTTTTGCTTAATTACAACTATTTTTGCATATCTCAAATAATTGCGCTTAAGCTAAAATATTGACCCGACATTTTTTTGTATTGATTTTTCTAATAAGTATGGTTGTCAAATGGGTAGACGTACTGGAGAGCGGAATATCAGATAAGATGCTGGTCAAGATTATCACACAAAAATAACATTTGGGAATCGCGCGTGATACTTTTTAGGTTTGGTGTGTATGTATCTATATGTTTAATTATATGTTTCTTCCCTTCCAGACGAAGTTTATACAACGCTGGAGACATCAGATATATACATATGATCAGAGACGCTAAAACACAAGATCCAACAAATTGAATTATATATGGAAAATGAACAATATTATGCTTCAAATTTCAGGAATGAATTGTGTTTTATTCGTCTTTATTGTGTATCAAAATAGATCATTCCATACACAAATTGCATCTGATTTCTGTGTTAATCCAATTTAGTTATTAATTAATGCCCCACGAACAACACATGGAACGGCTTACAAATCTGAATGTCGTGACTTTGTCGTTTGTTTGTTTTTTTAATTTGTAAGTAAAATAAGTATTGGTTTTTCTGACAATAAGTATGGTTGTCAAATAGCTCCGTATGGTTGGAGAGCGGATTATCGGGGATGATGGGAGTCATCTTTTAAGATTATCATACTAAAAGAACATCTGGAAGCAGAAATGCATACCGATTTTACAATTGTTTTAAGGCTTCTGACAGTAACATGACATTTTTTCGATTGCAAAATAAGTATTGATTTTTTGACAAATAAGTATGGTTGTCAAATAGCTTTATAGGTATGGTTGGACAGCGGATTAGCAGGGATGGTATTGGTCGAGATTCTTATACGAAAAGAACATTTAAAAATAGAACTGCATACGTATTTCACAATTGTTTTAAGGCTTCTAACGTTGACATGACTTTTTTTTTTCGTTTGCAAAATAAGTATCGATTTTGTAACAAATAAGTATCGTTGTCTAATGGGTATATACATATGTTTAATTGGTTGGACAAGTGTTACATGAATGATTTGATCGATACGAAAGGAACATTTGGCAAGAGACGAACTGATTGACAGTCGGTCGGTACAGACCTCACAGTGAAGGTTACAGCGCGCGCCTGCGCAATACTCGCGCCTGCGCAATACTCGCGCAATAGATATTTTGAGTCCTATGCGCATGTGTAAGCCAAAAACCATACTTATTTTACAACCATACTAATATTTCAGAACACCGGTACTACTACTAGTATGACTCTGACTCGTCTGAGCAAGTTCGCCCATGACACGGGTGGGTAAATGCAATCGCATTCCCCCAACATCAACTGGTTTCAATGATTTAATAACAGATACCAATTAAATCTCTCTCCAAAACAGCTATATTTTCACGATATGTTCGTCTCACCTTTCGAATAGGTCTGTCTTGTGTATCTCTTGTAAACGATGACGAACTTTTTTTGCCGACATGGTGGACAGGTCGGCATTTTTTAGAATATCTGTTCAAAGAAAATAAGGATAATCAGATAAAGAGAGAAAACAAAATCAAATGAACAGTGGAAATATAGTCAAAGATACCACATGTCGTGTCAGATCATCGTTTGACTGAAAAACATCGTGCTTTTCACACCTTTTATGCTCTTTGTTAGATCTTCGCTGCTCAATGCTGACATCTTTCGTGGCAAGGGAGAGAACTGACCGCTGAGCTCGCACTTCCGGTTGGGAATTTCCGTTTTTGTGTTTTCGCGGGAAAAAAGTCCTAATCTTACCAGTGAACGCCAGCAAGAATGTCGACTCCTATGGAAGTTGATAAAACTGCAAACACAGGTGATGCACCGAAATCTGGACTAAACACAGGTTATGAACTCCCATGGGTTGAGAAATATCGTCCCACTAAGTTGCATGACCTAACTGGAAACGTGGAGACAATCAGCCGTTTGGAAGTTTTCTCCAGAGAAGGAAATGTTCCAAATGTCATCATAGCTGGTCCACCTGGAACTGGTAAAACTACAAGCATTCTGTGTCTGGCCAGAGCCCTCCTTGGACCCTCATACAAAGATGCAGTATTAGAACTTAATGCTTCAAATGACAGAGGTATTGATGTTGTTCGCAACAAAATAAAAATGTTTGCTCAACAAAAAGTGACTTTGCCTAAAGGAAAACACAAGATCATAATTCTGGATGAAGCTGATAGTATGACTGATGGCGCCCAACAAGCAATGAGGAGAACGATGGAGATATATTCGAAAACAACCCGTTTTGCATTGGCGTGTAATGCTTCGGACAAAATTATAGAGCCTATCCAATCCAGGTGTGCTGTTTTGCGCTACACTAAACTAACTGACTCCCAGATATTGAAGCGATTGTTAGAGGTTTGCGAGTTTGAGAATGTCAGTCACACTGATGATGGTTTGGAGGCAATAGTGTTCACAGCACAAGGTGACATGAGGCAGGCTCTCAATAACTTGCAAGCAACGTTTCAAGGTTTCGAACATGTGAACAGTGAAAATGTCTTCAAAGTATGCGACGAACCTCATCCGGTCCATATTAAAGGCATGTTGGAGCACTGCGTTACAGGCAACATCGAAGAAGCGTATAAAGTTCTCTTACATTTGTGGAAACTGGGATACTGTGCTGAGGACATAATCACAATTGTGTTCCGAGTGTGCAAGAATCAAACAATGCAAGAATATTTAAAGCTTGAGTTTATCAAGGAAATTGGCTACACTCATATGAGGATTGCTGAGGGAGTCGGTTCCTTGTTGCAACTGTCTGGGATGTTGGCTAGACTTTGTAAAAAATCAGCTGTTCCTAACCCTATTGGATGATGTGTACCGGTAGCTGTGCCATTTCCACATAATTCTGCTGAATTACAAATGACCAATGTTAAATACTCACTGTCAGTGTCTCAGACCATTAAACATACTTCTAGTGCAATGAAACGCTGCTTTTGGTCGTTCGTAAATATTTCCTAGGGTCTTAATATAACTGGTACCGTCTGGTACCGTTGTAAATTTCGATTTTAACTAATACTTGTGATTGGTGGAGATTCAGGCTGAAATTAATAAATATTGTCTATGGCCTAAAAAAGACGTTTGTTTCCGCTAACGAGCTGGAAAAAAATAGGGACGCTAGGCAGGCAAAACTTTTTTTTGTATTAATTTTTTTTATTTTTCTATATTTTTATCAATACATGTATGTGTATAATACTTGATATGAGCCCACGTTATGGACTTCTTAGTCTCAAAGTGGCCAACCCATGGGATATAGAAACAAGAAACTCAGATTCAAAGGTACAGATGATATATATTACTTTCTTAAGAATATCAAATACATTCCGCTGTGTGGTGATTTCCATAGTATCATGTTCGATCTGTTTTTCCACAATCTCTCTATCATCGCAAACAAACTCAAAAGGTTTATGTTTAATGCGGACAACTCCTTAACTTTCATTTGCACTTTAACCTTACTGAAGTCAGTCTTATCCGGGTGATTTCTTCAATTTTGGCTCCGTTGTCTATCGATCTGATCTCTTTTTTGCTTCCGCAGTGGACACATTCGTCCAGATAGATAGCCACAATGTGCTGGCCTACAGAGGTAGCCATTGTTGCTGTTGTGCTGTGAATTCTGTTTACTTTCCAAAGCACCGGCTGTTTTCAATGGGAGATACGTATATATTTGTAGTATGTGGGTATTTCCACCGGAAGCGACCGCCGTGCTTTTATCTCTGTTAAATGCGTGAAACATTCACAGATACCATTATTTTTTTAAAGTCAGTTTTTCGATCGCAATAAAAAGTTTAGACTCGGCGCTTTTAAATATGGTCGGT
Organism: Siphonodentalium dalli; assembly: GCA_032622095.1. Taxonomy (NCBI): domain Eukaryota; kingdom Metazoa; phylum Mollusca; class Scaphopoda; order Gadilida; family Siphonodentaliidae; genus Siphonodentalium; species Siphonodentalium dalli. The sequence goes on from CP136062.1 coordinate 197,007,941, forward strand.
CTGGTTAGCGGAAACAAACGTCTTTCTTTTTTTAAGGCCTACAGCTGTATGCTCTATGCTCTTATGTCGAGCAATGAATGCCAAATATTATAGTGACCATTCAGCTGGATCATTGGGTATTTTCTCCAAATTTAATAATTGTGCTGACCCCCCGCCAAACCCCAACCTCCACAACCTGGGTATTCCTCCCCCCAACTGATTTTTATTCACTTATTTGATATTATGTTATGAAATGGCAAAAAAAAGAAAACCTTTTTTGAAAGAAAAGTTTGGGGGGGGGGGAGAGGAGATAGCCAGACCTGGATATCTCCCAGCTCCTCCACTACTCAGCAGCTACTCCAAACCCTGACTGAAACAACTATTTCTCTGTTTAATGGCTATATAAAAGGAAAATAAACAATACAATCATAAGATTATTTTGTTTTTGTTACCAGCTACTGTGAGGGGGATACCCATGCCTGGGCATATATAGTCTTGTAACTGGCCCAGACACGCTCACTGTTCCATCCAACTCCATGACGTAAAGCATCTGTCATCGGAGTCCAGTAAGTGCCACCATCTTAGGGGCGGAATTCTGCCCCCCCCCCCCCCTGCTATTTTCGGATATGACATCATGAATCCTATGCTCCAGTACACCTGGGCGCTGGTTTAAAACCTGGGGGGATTTCTGGTGACGCTATATATATATATACGTGTATATATCATATATAATCGCGATGTCGCACAACAACCTCCCGGAAGTGACGTCACAATAGAAATAATTAGAATAAAATGGCGTTAACCTGATGATCGGCCAAAAGCCGTTACAGGCCTCGTTATACAGCCAGAAATATATATATATATATATATATATATAAAAGGTATGTTGGCACTTACATATCACAATATGCTGGAACATTTCGGCACCTTAGTGTGATGGAGGCTGAGCACTATAGAACGAGTCCAGGGCATCTTCCCCCACCAAACACCTTTTTCTTGGAAATGTATAATTTCTTGCCATCTTTAAATTATAGTAATGCCCTAATTAATCGATTCTTTAACCACAGCAGAATTATGGGTAACTTTTCAGGATTTAGTCGGAAATATGGCTTGTTGCCATTCATCGGAAGCTCTTGGGTTACCCATAATTCTGCTGTGGTTAAGGAGTCGAATACTGATGGCATTACTGTAGTTCATCCTTTATACATATGTTTTGATGAGAACTTTTTGAAAGAAATATTTTTGACCTTTGGTCATTTATTTAATGACAATTTCTTAATTTATTTGTCACCATTGGTATATATGCTTAAAATTAAAATACTCATCAGTGTAGCCTTTCAGTCAGCCCTCAAGGCAAATAGGCAAAGATGACTGACATTTAGCGTGTTCAGGTTCACCGATAAATCTATACTAGTACGGATTTCCCAGAAAGCCTCTAGTTTTTTATAGCTCACCTGAGACGAAGTCTCCGGTGGAGCTATAGTCATCACTCTTTGTCCGTCCATCCATCTGTCCATCCGTCAGTCAACAATTTTTTGAATATCTCAGATCCATAGGACCGAAAGGGTTCATATTTGGTGTGGATGTTCTCTAGGTGAGTCACATTCAGATTTGTTCAAATGAGGTCACTGACTCAAATAGTTGCGAAACCTGGGCCATAACTCTTTCCCTTCATAGTAATTCTTTAAACAACTTCTCATGTACCATCAGGTCGAATGGGTTCATATTTGGCATGAAGGTTCCTGGGGTTCATATTTGTTCAAATGAGGTCACTGGATCCAACGTGGGTGGAGCCACGGAAATAACTCCAAAAAAAAGATATTTAAATTTTGTTTTTTTTATTTTGAAAAACTAACCGTGTAAATCGACTCATCCCACAAAATTTAGTTGAAATCGGTCAGGGGTCTGGGAGGAAAATCACGGAACAGATTGTTACCCTTGCCAATTGAGGGGTCATAGTAAGTATATGTACCCCTGTTACAAATGTTGTTCTTTCACATTCCTAATGCCACTATATTATTAGCTCAACTTTACTTTGTCAAGTTTGAGCTATTGCCATTGCGTGGTATACGTCGTCTGTGTGTGTGCGTGATTCGTCAACAATTTCCTTTAGCACGGGCTACAGGTCGTATCATTATGAAATTTGTCATGGGCGTTGACATTGACATGTAGATGGGAACAAGTCATTCAGCAAAAAAACATGGCCGCCAGTGGCCATCTTGGATTTCAAAATTCAATCCATTAGCACGGGCTACAGGCCGGATTGTTTGTCTGATCATCATGAAATTTGTCATCGATGTTAACAACGACATGTAGATGGGATCAAGTCATTTTGGGGTCATTCGGCCAAAAAACATGGCCGCCAGCAGCCATCTTGGAATTTAATCTTTGCATGACTAAATCCGTTGGCACGGGCTAGAGGTTGTACCTTTGGTTGTATCATTATGAAATTTGTCATGGCTGTTGACATTGACTTGTAGATTGGAACGAGTCATTTTGGGGTCATTCGGCCAAAAAACATGGCCGCCAGCGGCCATCTTAGATTTCAAAATTCAATCCATTAGCATGGGCTACAGGCCATACTGTTTGTCTGATCATCATGAAATTTGTGATGGAATTTAATATTGAGATGTGGATGGGAACGAGTCATTTCGGGGTCATTCGGCCTAAAAACACGGCCATCTTGGATTTTACTCTTTGCATGACTAAATCCTTTGGCACGGGCTACAGGTCGTACCTTTAATCATATCATCATGAAATTTGTCACGGATGTAAACAATGACATGTAGATGGGAACAAGTCATTTTGGGGTCATTTGTCCAAAAAACATGGCCGCCAGCGGCCATCTTTGATTTCAAAATTAATCCATTAACACTGACTACAGGCCGGAGTGTTTGTCTGATCATCATGAAATTTGTCGTGGAAGTTAATATTGACATGTAGATGGGAACGAATCATTTTGGGGTCATTCGGCTGTAAAACATGGCCGCCGGTAGCCATCTTGGATTTTACTCTTTGTATGACTAAATCCTTTTAATCTTGATATTGATCTACTGGAAGCTATCAAATGTTTTTGAATTTCATTGGAAAACATTGCCATCATCAACCATCTTGGATTTTACTTTATATATCTCTTCATGTTGATAATCTAGTATTACTTAGACCTTTCAACTTTCCGCATTCATAATCGCTCCATTGACTGTAACACATGAAATTATTCCCTTTCCAAGTTGAGCTACAGTGTCATTGACACTTTCATTTGAGAAGTCATCTCTTTCACTACCAATATAAAGATTGTATGCTTGCCATTTCTCTTAATGTCCCCTGTGTATGAAATGAATGTTGTCTGACAGCCGTTGATAAACAAATCACAGATAATGTTTATTTGTGTCATTCATTTAAATTAGATTAATTCCCATATGTCATGTTCTATGCAGTTGTCCAGGCAAGCGTTTATATAGACTATTGACTTCTATTCATCTGTGATAATGATTTGTCTTATTTATTATGCTGATGATTTCAAGGAACAATTATCAGAGGTGCCATGTTGATAACCCTTCCCTTAATTTTGTAACTTATTTTAATGAAAATGAACTCACTTCAACTTCTATAATATACCATTTGAGATTACCAGATCAATGGATCTCTTAGATTGGGATTTACAGTTGGTTCAAATAGGGGCAGAGATAGGAGATTTAACACTCCCGCACCCACCCTGTCTATGGTGTGAATTTATGTTTGGTACTTGTATATAGATTCCTATATTACATGTAATAATTTGATATATACTGGTATTATCAGAAAGGTTTTGATAACTTTCCAACAGTTGGAGATCTTGAAGTACCAGTTGTAATTTAGTTTGGTCCAGTTCGGAGGTAATGGGCAATGATCTATTGGGGGAGGGGGATGGATGTACATTTAGAAATATCAAGGTGGACACCCCCATATCCCCTCCCACTGTTCAACAATGACCCTCTACCTGTGTCCTGGTTTAGAACTACTAGTTTTAATGTGTTTGACAAGTACTGACTATTTAATTGTAGTCTTCAGAGTCCCAGTCTTCTCCGTCTGTATAGTCTGGTGAGCGAACCACAGTCATTGTCTGTCTTGTTTAGATACCATGCATGACCGAGTCCCCGAATAAAACTTGTTCCATTGGATAGAGGGGTCATTCCCATGTAAGGATAGTGTGGACAAATTATTTTCCTGAATTGTCCGATAGCAAAAAACATCTTTTCGTGTTAAAAGTCACAAAATTTCAGTATTTCCACTAAATATTATCATTGGTTGTCACACAAAATCTATCCGATATGAAATTTAATGACTATCATTTGAGAATTCTTTGGCGAAACAAGAAGAATAAGACAATGAAAAACTCTCTATATTCAACTGAAAATGTACGAAAAAGAATACTTTTTTCTTCAAATTCTTACATAAATTCGAATAACGTTTTCTATAGAAATTGACAAACATTATCAAATTTTGTCATGGTTATCCCTGAGTTTGACAAAGATTTACAAGTAGAGACATATCCCGTAATTGACTCGCAGTGAAGGTTTTTTTTAACCCTACCCAAATAATCTTGCCAAATTTCAATATTTAAACCATTCTCGTCATAAAGTCTTGTAATACAAACTATAGGCAACATTAATTTAATTTGTATTATGTAAGAGATAACGGATGACACATAATGACAAAGATAAAAAGAAAAACTAATAATCAGGGGTGGGGGTGACCCGGGGTCGTGAAAAAGTTTCAGGATTCAAGCTCCAGGTATAGCTGGGTGGGTCTGAACACGATTGCATATGTTTACAATGCCATGTAAAGCTTTTTCCGATTCCATGTTTAAAGATGAATTATGACTACTAAATTTTTTAATGTTCCGGCTTATAAACTGCACCAGCATTAATCGAGAGAAGGGGCACCTAGTTTCAATATTTAACCTATATTTCTTTTATAGCATTAGCACAATATCATGGCATTCATGTGGTGGGTCCCACTTTTTACGAGGAACAAAATGTCATGAAAAAAAAGCAATTCCATCTGTTCTCACAGGTTTTCGTTGTTGTTTTTTACCTTCAATTATCCCTGTGATGTCAATATCAGCTCATTAATTCTTCTGGTGCTTTAAATGGTATGCATATTGAAAGATATACAGATTTTCTGTATCATTATATGATGTTCATCATCGGGTAGATAGGACCTTGGATGTCTGGGTCATACCGATATAATGAAAGCTGAGTAATTGAACAGAACTTGCTAATTATTACAAAACAAGTATTCGTTTTTAGGGGCTTGTAATGCGCTCCACTGCCCCAAAACCTGCACTGCCCTTATGTGTCATCCTTATAATATATGTGCCTGTTTACATCATGGTAGTATGCATGGGTCTCATATATATACTAGCAGGTATAGCACATAATGGCAGTGCATCAGTGAGCGTGTTACAAGCCCCTGTGTTTCTTCCATTTGCAAAGAATACAAATATTTTGTCAATGTTTTCTTCAATTACTTGTTATTGGTTAATGGAACAAAAGACTGCAGATGGAAAATTATATAGTTAAACAGAGACTGGACAACTATTTGGTCATCCAGTCGGGGCTATTCACCAAATGAGAGAATACGCTCCTCTCAGCATTTATTTGATACATAATTATACACACGTCTGGTGCGGGCGGCCACCGTGCGGCTAACCTATGGGTATGGATGCTGAACCTTATTTGATAAGTTTAAAGTGATGTGAAACACTCCGATGTGGCGATCAAATAGAAATTGAGAATAAACTTGCTCAAAGTAGTTATTTTTACAAATATTATATCTAAATTGACAACATAGACCGTCATTCTTATATATAAATTAAATGCAGATGGCGAAATCGTTTTCATTAGTTTACCGCCGATAGATTCGTCCCGATTCAAGTAGTAAATATTTACAATTTAGCGTAGATCAGACGATGTTTTCTATGGAGTGTTACGGTCGATTTGCTTGAGATTTCGGTGATGTTTCTAGAAAGCTACATTCATCCAGTTGGCATAGCACCTGAATACTAACTTATCGGTTCCACACACCCGAATAATTACATAATATGTTATTGATTTTTGTGTTTTTCTGAGAATTCTGGTGCTTTTCATAATTGAGCTTACGTGATTGGCATTTCATACAGATTTTTATTTTAAATATTTCACACCCTTTGTCCGTATCCTGCTATTTTCACTGTTTTTCATCAAACTTTGGTTGGGGGGGGGGGGGGGGGGGTCCCCAATTTCGTTTGCAAAAAAAACTTGCATTGGATCATCGATGCATGTCGTATACATATAATACTAACTGGGGTACCGAGCGTTGATCGGGTGAAGCATATGTCATTTATTAGTGGCCTTCAGGTCATTTGAAATAATCATTAGTCATCTGATATAAACAACACCTATTGCATGACATTAAATCTATCTTTTAAGTTGATGATGAACGCTCTTTATTGGTAATTATTAGTGCCTCTTTAAATCATATGCGGTCATACCATATATCGTGACATTCCCTGCGTCATTTTACTTTTATGTACCAATTTTCCCACATATCTTCTGGACTGATAATAAACGCTCTTTATTTATCATATAAGTTATTAGTCTCCTTTTAAGTCACATGAGGTCAAGCCACCTATCCCATTACCCTGGTCAGGTGAGCCAACTCTGCCTATTATTAGTGACCCTTCAAATAATTTAAAATAATTAGTAGGCATATGGGGTAAACAGCACTCTGCAAGACACCGGATAAAGTTACAACTATGTTTTAATTGCTAATTATTAGTAGAGACATATCCCGTAATTGACTCGCAGTGAAGGTTTTTTTTAACCCTACCCAAAAAATCTTGCCAAATTTCAATATTTAAACCATTCTCGTCATAAAGTCTTGTAATACAAACTATAGGCAACATTAATTTAATTTGTATTATGTAAGAGATAACGGATGACACATAATGACAAAGATAAAAGAAAAACTAATAATAAAACTAATAATCAGTGGTGGGGGTGACCCGGGGTCGTGAAAAAGTTTCAGGATTCAAGCTCCAGGTATAGCTGGGTGGGTCTGAACACGATTGCATATTTTTACAATACCATGTAAAGCTTTTTCCGATTCCATGTTTAAAGATGAATTATGACTACTAAATTTTTTTAATGTTCCGGCTTATAAACTGCACCAGCATTAATCGAGAGAAGGGGCATCTAGTTTCAATATTTAACCTATATTTCTTTTATAGCATTAGCACAATATCATGGCATTCATGGGGTGGGTCCCACTTTTTACGAGGAACAACATGCCATGAAAAAAAAAGCAATTCCATCTGTTCTCACGGGTTTTCGTTGTTGTTTTTTACATTCAATTATCCCTGTGATGTCAATATCAGCTCATTAATTCTTCTGGTGCTTTAAATGGTATGCATATTGAAAGATATACAGATTTTCTGTATCATTATATGATGTTCATCATCGGGTAGATAGGACCTTGGATGTCTGGGTCATACCGATATAATGAAAGCTGAGTAATTGAACAGAACTGGCTAATTATTACAAAACAAGTATTCGTTTTTAGGGGCTTGTAATTAGCTCCACTGCCCCAAAACCTGCACTGCACTTATGTGCCATCCTTATAATATATGTGCCTGTTTACATCATGGTAGTATGCATGGGTCTCATATATATACTAGCATGTATAGCACATAATGGCAGTGCATCAGTGAGCGTGTTACAAGCCCCTGTGTTTCTTCCATTTGCAAAGAATACAAATATTTTGTCAATGTTTTCTTCAATTACTTGTTATTGGTTAATGGAACAAAAGACTGCAGATGGAAAATTATATAGTTAAACAGAGACTGGGCAACTATTTGGTCATCCAGTCGGGGCTATTCACCAAATGAGAGAATACGCTCCTCTCAGCATTTATTTGATACATAATTATACACACGTCTGGTGCGGGCGGCCACCGTGCGGCTAACCTATGGGTATGGATGCTGAACCTTATTTGATAAGTTTAAAGTGATGTGAAACACTCCGATGTGGCGATCAAATAGAAATTGAGAATAAACTTGCTCAAAGTAGTTATTTTTACAAATATTATATCTAAATTGACAACACAGACCGTCATTCTTATATATTAATTAAATGCAGTCACTCTCGATGGCGAAATCGTTTTAATTAGTTTACCGCCGATAGATTCGTCCCGATTCAAGTAGTAAATATTTACAATTTAGCGTAGATCAGACGATGTTTTCTATGGAGTGTTACGGTCGATTTGCTTGAGATTTCGGTGATGTTTCTAGAAAGCTACATTCATCCAGTTGGCATAGCACATGAATACTAACTTATTGGTTCCACACACCCGAATAATTACATAATATGTTATTGAGTTTTGTGTTTTTCTGAGAATTCTGGTGCTTTTCATAATTGAGCTTACACGATTGGCATTTCATACAGATGGTTATTTTAAATATTTCACACCCTTTGTCCTTATCCTGCTATTTTCACTGTTTTTCATCAAACTTTGGTTGGGGGGGGGGGGTCCCCAATTTCGTTTGGAAAAAAAAACTTGCATTGGATCATCGATGCATGTCGTATACATATAATACTAGCTGGGGTACCGGGCGTTGATCGAGTGAAGCATGTGTCATTTATTAGTGGCCTTCAGGTCATTTGAAATAATCATTAGTCATCTGATATAAACAACACCTATTGCATGACATTAAATCTATCTTTTAAGTTGATGATGAACACTCTTTATTGCTAATTATTAGTGCCTCTTTAAATCATTTGCGGTCATACCATATATCGTGACATTCCCTGCGTCATTTTACTTTTATGTACCAATTTTCCCACATATCTTCTGGACTGATAATAAACGCTCTTTATTTATCATATAAGTTATTAGTCTCCTTTTAAGTCACATGAGGTCAAGGCACCTAGCCCATTACCCTGTTCAGGTGAGCCAACTCTGCCAATTATTAGTGACCCTTCAAATCATTTAAAATAATTAGTAGTCATATGTGGTAAACAGCACTCTGCAAGACTCCGGATAAATTTAGTTACAGCTATGTTTTAATTGCTAATTATTAGTGGCTCTTTAAATCATTTGAGTTCAACAGAACCTATACCGTGACATTCCACACGTCATTTTACTTTTGTACACCAATTTCCCCACCTATCTTCTGGATTGACAACACACGCTCTTTATTTGTCCTATAATTCATTAGCCCCCTTTAAGTCGATCATCTAAGGTCAAAAGCGCCTATCTCATGGCATTCCCCTGGCCAGGTGACCCCTCTGCCAATTTTCCTACATATCGTCTAAGCTGATAAGGAAAGCTCTTTATTGTTGATATTTGCCCCTTTAAGTTGTCTGAGGTCAACGGCATCTATCTCATGACACTCTACGGGTCAATATATCCTCTATATATAATTATGGTGCCCTTTTATGATATCTGAGACGAACGGGACCTATATAATAACGACCCCGGGTCAAATTACCCCAATATACAAACTTTCAGCTGCGATGGTCCAGCCGTACGGTCGCCTATACAAACAAACATTGAGCTTTATTAGTATCGATGGTCGGGTGTCCCAGATCTGGCAGGAAAAAACTTGCGTTGCCGGGGTGGTGGACCCCAAACATTAAAAAAACTAAACATTTCAACCTTGTATCCTGGAGGCCACATCCCTAATACGATCGTCACCAAATGTTATATGGATCTTCGGGATGACCTCCAGATGGGAGCCATCGATTATTTACGAAATTCATTATAAAACATGGCTGACAGCAGCCAACTTTGATTTCAAATTTGAATCCATCTGCACATCCGGGTCCTGCATGCAGCTCACATTTATTGGCGAAATGTGTAAAATGAAAATAATTTCATCTACACAATACAAACCCTTTACTGTAACTCTTTGACTTTCCTTCTTCTTTATCATTCTATTCATTGCTCAGCTACAGTGTCATTGACACTTTCATTTTCAATATAATTATCGACATGGCCAGGTGTGCATCTCCGCCACCGTGTATGACCCATAATGATATTGTAGTCAATGCATGTGATTATGCACAGGGACGTACCGGCAGGGGGTGGGGGTGTCTCACCCCAATGAGAACCACAATTTTCAATAGTTGGAAATTTCATGACTCAAATTCCAATAGTTGAAAATTAAAAGTAACAAGTATATCGAATTATCCAAGTGTTTCAATCAGAGTTCGCGATATTCCGACTCAAGAATTTGTACCGGTGTTTACTTTCCGACTCGGAATTCCAATTCTAAATAATCGTCACCGATTTTCCAATTCGGGAATTGTACAAATTGTTTTTTCCGACTCCGAATTCCGTCATTTTGATTTTTCGCTGAGCGGGTATAGGTGAAGGAACAGTTACAACGCAAAAGAATCGAATAAATCATGACTAAGATGCAAAAAATGTCAAATTACGCTGTACGCTTGATTATCATCGATCGGTAAGTAATGATTATATGTTGATAACTTGCCAAGTCATTTGGAGGAATATAATTAATTTTACAGGTTTGAACAAATTTTAGTTTTTCAAAATTGAATCTAAATTTTAAAATTAAAAATAAATTTTTCATAATTGTTCATAATTGAGCAAGGAGTTAAATCTAACAAAAAAAATATTGTTTTTTTTTGTTGAGTTATGTCCACCCACATTGGACACTGTGACCTCATTTGAACAAATCTGAACCCAAGTCACCCAAGGAACATTCATGCCAAATATGAACCCATTGGAACTGATGGTATACATGCGAAGTTGTTTTAAGAATTACTATGAAGGGAAAGAGTTATGGCCCAGGTTTCGCAACTATTTGACACAGTGACCTCATTTGAACAAATCTGAATGTGACTCACCTAGGGAACATCCACACCAAATATGAACCCATTCGGTCCTTTGGATCTAGAGAAGATGTTCACATGTGGTGACTTGCTGCCAAGTTGCCATTTGAACACGCAAAACAAAAGAGAGGAACCCCCCAACGTAGGATGACGAAATTTGCACGAGAATATTTGACGCAGAAATCGAGACTCTCGCATTGCCGGCTGTTCATGCAGGCAGATACTATGAGTTCACAGATAATATAAGTTCAATAGACATTGTTCAATTTCTTATCTGAACATTCCCTTTATCCAACAGAAGGGCCCTGTGCCAATGCATTCTCTTATATATGCGAGTCGACCATAGGTCGCCTCGCATATATAAGATGCATTCTCTTATATATGCGAGGCGACCTATGGTCGACTCGCATATATAAGAGAATGCATTGGCACAGGGCTAACTGTAACTATCACAATGTGGTCAAGGAGCCGGTTCCAATGATATCCATATTTGTATGGTTCTATTGAGACAGACCGAAGATATTTTAGGCTGTTGAAGCTTTATTTGGCCGGTTTTGGCCGTTTTGTTGGGTAAAGGGTTAATTAACCCGTTTTATATTAAATGGATTCTTCCACTCAGTTAAAAAGTGAACATCGAAATGGTCTATTGTTGACTTGGATGAGAGATGACCCGGATGTTAAGGTGATAAAAGAAGACAACAATACATATACAAGTGATAAAAGAAGACAACAGTACATATGCAAGTGATAAAAGAAGACAATAATACATATACAAGTGCAGAAGGAGCCCTAATTATTGAGGGAAATGCGTGACCGTTTGTTGAACTTATTATTTGAGCATTTCGTATGTGACAACTACTCGTCAATGATGCTTTAGTATAGAAAGTGTTAAATTGAAGAATTGGAATCACATGCCCCTGTATACTTCATGCAGAGACATGTGATTCCCATTCATCCGTTTAACCATTTCTATTTCTATTATGTATATTCATATTAAATAGTATCTAATATATACTTGCGATCATAGTATACACAGCCTTATACCAAGTTCCTATATACGTTGGATAAAATGAGATACGAGTTTTGAAATTGCGACAAAGGGTGGGACGAGCAAGCCAAAACTTCCATTTGGACCCATGCATGGAGAGTGTAGTTGGAGTTGTGTAATGTTGGACATTTCCGAAAATGAGTCAATATCGTTGTTTTATAGTTCCATGATGCTTCAAAGTTATTTAATCAATCCATGAAGTTCTTATTTGTTCCCTGGAGGACAGCAAAGCACAAAGAATGAGAGCTAATCATAAACGAACCGCATCACCAACGAATACGATGTAGTCCGGGAGATATAGGGCGACCTCTGCACCCCCCCCCCACCACCTCCTGGGAGAGGAGGAACTCATAAGTGAGTAAGCACTTGTCCTCCAATCCCATTGTCTATATAAAAATGTATGTATCATTTCCTATATGTGTTATTGAAATCAGACACATAAATATGTTTAAACTAAAAAACACCAGGACTCAACTTCACTCCACTAATTTTTTTCTTAATGTCTCCTCTAATGTTTTTCGGATGTAAACAAGAAAATAAATAAAAGTGGCCGCAGAGACTCAATACAGGATGGTGTCCATCATGGCGGCCATTTTTTATTCGTTATGCTAATATACAACCCTTACAAATTAGCCAAAAATCCGACACCAGAATCCAATATGGCGGCCAAGATGGCCGCCGAAATGTGAAAATATGCTATTTTTCTGACATCTCACCAACTTTCGTTTGTCTCTGTGGGAAAATATTGGCATCTTAGCGTGATGTTATACATTTGTCGTATAGACGAGTCATTGGCACGGGGGCCATAATATACATTCATTGTGGGATATTTTTGTCCGAAATCACATTTTCCCAAATGCCGGTATAATCCGGTCAAAGCCGAATCGACGCTAATAGCGCGATGTATTGTTTCGAATAAAGAGAATAAAGCATATATCTTAATCAATGAATGTTATTGCTATCATAACAACACCCATGCATATATATGTGCAGGAGAAAATGGCTGATTTTAACATCAGTGAGCGTTATTGTCACGAAAACTCCACACCTGCTTACTATTGTGAGTTGGGAACACTTAGGCGAAGAACTGTCCTATATCATATCCAAATAAAAGTCCATCAAATCAAAAATGGCGCCCATAATGGCGGACAGATTTTGAATAATGACCGAAATTCCCTCATATTCACATCATTGGGCATTATCACTGTGTATGAACTGTTACATCGGAAATCGTTCTATCGCCGATTTGTGATGGTTCTTGACTGATTTGTGACGGTTCCTGATGATCCAAATTATACATTTTCGCGAGTTTTTGACAGTTAAAACGCAACTTTTGAGCCATCTAGGTGATAATTCGATTAGTTTTTCCATTCCCCTCATAATCGATGGTACCAAATAACGTAAACATAATGCAAATTCTATTGTGCGAGTAATAACAACGACGAAAACTGCGAATTGTGATATCTCGATCGGTTCTCTCCCGATCCAGACGGTTATCTCCCAATTATGTTGAATTTACACCACTTATGATCAATTACGGTGAGTTACACTGTCTTCTTATATATAATTATGTGTAAACAGTAGTAACATATTCGTTCACTTTATTGTGACGCAAAGCATGCAATTTGACATAAATGGTCAATGGCCGCCACTTATTTTCAATATGGCCGCCACATTTTTTTCAAAATGGCCGCCACTGTTTTTTTCTTCAAAAAGTCGCATTTTTCAGCTTGTATTAAACTTATACGAACCACGTGCATGACTTCCATTCCGTATTCGAACATGGCCGCCGCCCATGTAGAGGGGTTCATATAGGTGACCCATGCCATTATCGGTTCCTTTATATATTAAGGTCAAACAAAGGGTGCTGTAAGTTGCCCCCCCCCCCACCAAGACGCCTTAAAGAGTCACCACAAACCCCACCCGATCCAAAATTGACGGCGGGGGGGGTGTTTATGGTGTCTTGTGGACACATGTTTTAATTTCATTTTGTCCACAGTTGTCATTTCACATTGAGGCAGTATGAACGATAAAGTGAGTGCGAGTCGATTTAGCCAGTCCGTGTACCGGTATATAGTTTGTAATTAAGTTCGTTTTAACTCTATTTTGGGCTTACTTGTGCAATTTGGGTTATTTATATAAATGCTTCGTATACAAATTAGGAGCTAAGCATATACGAGCGTATTAACATTTCACTCGATGATATTTTGGATGGTTCGAGCGAAATGAAAACTATATTTAATAAAATTAAATATATACTCATAAAACCTGCAGTCAGATGCTCGTAGCCCGTTTATATATAACCATGGGTATATGCGAAAAATACACAACGAAAACACACTCCACTGTTTGGACCGATAAGTCTTGCCCTGTGTATTTTGATGTTGAGTTTTTTGACAATCGGTCTTCCGTATCATTTCTACAACACATTTATCGTCTTACTTGCAGCATGACTTTATCGTGTGATCGTCACGGAAGCGTTTCGTTCAGAATATGGGCAATACATTGCTGCCGGTGAAGTGTATTCTCTGATAGGAAACAAATAGGCCTATGCCGAGGGCAGAAACTAAGTTGCGAGGGGCACCCGTGGTTGAGTGTGGGATATTTGGCACTCTGGACTTGGTTAGAGGGTTTTCGTTTGGGTGGTCTCGACCTTGGAATTTCCAACTGCATTGGACCACAGCAAACCCAAACCCATTTAAGTTTGCGTAAATCAATTTGCACCCCCCCGTGCTTTCATTTTCCCCAAATGTTCCCTCACAGAGTACTAGATGTTAGCCTATTCTAAACGAACCAGTAATATTGTGGCCACTTAATTGTCATGCAGGGGGGGGGGGGGGGGGTGAAAAAGATGGTTCGGCCCAGTATGAGATTAAATTTTTTTAACTTTTTACATCTAGTGGTATAACACCACACAAATTTGCACCCCGATCTATTTTATCTTAAATTAACTAGCAGTTTTTTGACTGGCCGCGGGGGAGGGACCAGGACACAAACTTTCCAAGTGTTTTGAAATTTCCTACCTGTCACCATCCTAAGGTTGGAAATTTCCGACTGATGACCATTTCAGTCCAAAATCTTTACCAAATATAGGAAAATATGCCAACTTAATGTTGGTGTGAAATTTCCAACTAATGTTTTGGCAGGTATGAAATTTCCAACTGTTGAAACATTTGACCCCCCCCCCCCCGTCGCCACGTCTCTGTCTATATCATATAAATACTTTTTATAAAAACCCTTAAACCAACTCGACGTGCGATTTCCCTGCGCTCCTGCATGTTGCGCATATTCTAGTATAAAAAGTGCGTCTATTTCAGACGAAGTCCAAACAGTAAATATGACCAGACAAGACATAGAAACCGCTAATCTCATATTACCAATCTAACAACACCAGTCGAACATGATTACCTTTCAAAACAATAATACCGGGCACCATGTTACGGACAACCACAGGCACACACACCATGGATAAATACACGGTCAAAAGAACGGCGTTTTTTTTGTACGGTTATATCTGGCATATACCCATGGTTATATATAAACGGGGTATGAGCATCTGACCGATGGTCTATTTCCAATATGTTGGTGCACAACTCCATGACAAAACATCACAAATTAATATAAAAATGTTATGTGCTTATTGCTTGGTTGTTTTATTTGTTCAGTCGTTCCTTGTTTGCGTATAGTTTTTGTTTTGTTATTAAATAACATATGATATTTTAATTTGATTTATTTCATTATTCATTCCTATGGGATAAAAATGGTTGGAAACTAAAAATTGTAATCAGATGTAATCGAAAAGTAATTAGTTATATCTTACTAAAGTAATTGTAATCGTAATCAATTACGTTTGAAAAAAAATGTAATCAATAATCGTAATCATGTAAATCAAAAGTAATTGTAATCGTAATCGATTACATTGGCATGTAATCGCCCCAACCCTGGCTAGAATTGAACACATATCCCACATGGAACTTTCAACCACAGACCTTCATTTATCAAATACAGTCACTTGGTGGTTTGCGCTCCAAAATACGCGTAATAATTGTCGCTTTTAAAGTTTTCCCGATATAGAAATAGCTCGATAAACCAGGGGGGGGGGGTCGGAAAATTTTCCAGGCACGTATGATGGGGTGGGTGGGTGTCTCTTGGGTCCAAAAAACAGTTTTTTCCATATGCCAATTTTTTTTTCCATTCCTGCTATTGAGTCTTATTTTGATGTGTTTTGAACAGAAACAGGTCATATATAGTTAATACTAATGCTATACTACATATAGAGGTTATCAGAAGTTGGATCAGTTGCACAATGGCCAACAATAACCCAAATTCAACTTGATAGAATTACACTGCGCTATTGGAAAAATAAAATTTAATCAGGATTCCATCTACTGATACAGCAAAATAAGAGTAACTATGCAGAACTCAGCTGAAAATAAGCAATAAAATGAAAGCACACTTGACCATATGTGACTTGGAAATAAAGATATAATAAATAATGGAATAAAATAGACTTTTGACAACGTAAAACAAAATCTTATCAAATAAATTGAAGGCCAGCCGGGCCAGCTTGAACAATTTCACATTGTTTTCCATGTTAATGTGGATCAGCTTGTAATGTTAATCACAGTAACGAAGATTTTATCGTCACTGATATCGTGAGCAAAAAAGAAGTGAAATTGGGCTATCCATCCATATTATTCCCAATTATTACGAAGCCTATTACTTCAGGCAGTGGCTACCAGCCTGCCATTACACGCTATAACATGTTTCCTCAGTTCTAGTTTCTGAGATGCCCCAAGAAGAGTCACGCATGTATATCATGGTTATGTTTGGTATTAGCATTATTCTTCAAACTGGGATGAACTGGGATGAACAGTTGTATTTCCACATGTTTTGATAAACAATTTGATTCCAGCAATACAGTAATGCCCTAATTAAACGACTCCATAACCATAGCAGAATAATGGGTAATTTTTCGGATTTAGTCGGAAATTAAAATTAAATTACCCATTATTCTGCTGTGGTTATGGAGTCGATTAATTAGGGCATTACTGTATATCACATAGCAAATATCAAAATATCAAATAATCTGAAATTTGTTGTACCGGTACCATGTATTCTGTAGAATACTCAAATGTGAGTATGTGACTAGATCATGTGACTATATATTATGAAAATGAATGTTAATAAAAACCTTGGCACTCTGCCTATATATCCCTAGAAATGTGATTATGTTGACACATTTCTTGATTAATGACACTTATATGATAAATTCAAATAGTATAGTTATCTCATTATGCACTGTTCTATTCAAATATAGCGCAATAAATTATGATAATGCAGGATAATCAGCTATTTGGTTGCTCAATTGATAATTTTTCCCAAATTTAAGGGGGGTGGGTGTCCAAAACTGACCGGAAAAAACTTCCTGAAACGGAAAAAAAAGGGTGGGTGTCCAAAATTGCCTGGAAAAAAGGCCAGAAACGGAAGAAATTGGGTGGGTGGGTACCCTGTGGCCGGAAAAAATTTAAATGATCATACGTGCCTGGAAATTTTTTCCGACCCCCCCCCCCCTGGATAAACACTTGAAATACCTTTCTATGAGCAGTATAATAATGTCACAGAAAGACACATTTGAGTCATGAAAAATACAACTTTGAACCCGATGTTTGCACGACATGGAACAGAAAATACCGTTCCGTGTTAGTCTATTCTTGATATGGTAGAAATAAAGAGCCTTTGTTTCACTTCTGTACGAAAAAAACCCAGCTGGAATAGGGTTCTGACCACAGTATGTATTTCTCAGAGCATATGCGGCCGGTATATATACTTATCAACATTTCTTGTATTTACAACCAATCTTAAACATCCTTAGAAATTACTTAGACACAATTTGGAAGCTCGAATGAGCCATGTCCATTTAAATTAACAGAATATCATGATAGTAAATGTCTAATTTCATTGGGTCAATTATGCGGGCGTGCACGATTATATATGATCCAACACCCAACATGACTTTCAATATGTTGTATCTGCCACTCGAAGTGAAGGTAATGCCGTTTAATCTTCTGTTATAATAGATAGCTATACTCTTATTTCTTAATACACTTGTCGGATTATGTTGGTAACATCCGCTGCAACCATTATCGGGTTTAAAACGTTTGTTACACACAACTAAATTATCCCAAAGTGCAGATATCGTTCGAATAAATATCACGTAAAGAACCGTCACAGCCGTGATTACCTTGGAATTGAACGTTAACACGCATAAAAGTTGTTATTAGGCGGCTAATGCGCCAAATTACCGACACACATCGGGATATTTCCTCAGCTATGTTACGGAAGAATAACACATGTACAATTTATACTCAGTGCTCGTCTTCAGAATGCGTTTCACAGTTGGTATGCTACCGAAAACAAAGAAATTACGTTTACAAGGCTTGATTTTCAGTGATTACATGTTGATAATTACACGTTAACTCGCCATATCCGAGTTAATTGTGATATAAAGTTCAGATTTCGGTAAAACGACACTTATGCAGCCTATGTTCGTTCAAGAAAGTTTAATGTATTTAAGATATATATATAATTATGCGTGATTTTGTCCCGAAAATGATAATTTTTAATCATAAGGAACCGTAACAAATCAGTCAAGAACCATCACAATACCGGTGATAGAACGACTTCCGATGTAACAGTTCCTATACAGTGATTTTAAGATAAGAAATTTATAACTGTTGAACATGTTGACCAAATTTGGGGATAGACACAAATTAAACACCCCATCCCCAAGTCCCCCCACCACCCCAATCACGTCATGACCTATCAATTATTTAGTTGAACGTGATTTCATAAGTTATATTCATGTCTGGGCGACAAACATGTGTAAATGTTCCTCAGGCGGACTTCAGAGGAGGAAATATGATGGCGCTGGCATTGAAATATTGTCACACCTGGATCTTTCAATAATGCCCAGATTAAGTAAATGAATATAACATCTTATATTCTCCTGAGAGTAGATTTATATTACCATTGGTCATTTATATAGGCGGGCATGATTATGATACTATACTCATCGGGACTTTCAATATTTTATTTCTGCCAATTAATGTCACTTAATCTCCCGTACTAGGTATTTATTGTGTTATTTCTTAATATACCTGTTCTATTATGCAAATTACATAAGCTACAGTCATTATCTGGTTTAAAATGTCAGATACACGAGACGATGTTCGGACCAAAGTGCAGATATCGTTCGAATAAGTCTCATGTACAGAACCATCAGTCATGATTGGTTTGAAATAGAACCGTAACAAGCACCCGTGTTGATTACGAGGCCACAGCTCCCAACTATCAACCCCTATCGGGATACTTTCTCAGCTATTTTACAGAAGAATAACACGGGTATACTTTATAGTCAGTGTTTGTCTTCAGAATGCGTTTCATATTTTATACGCCACGAAAAACAAACAAATTGCGTCCACGTGGCTTGATTTTCAGTGATAACATGTTGATATTTACACGTTAACTCGCTAATACCGAGTTAATTGTGGTCTAGAGTTCAGGTTTCGATAACACGGCACTTCTGCAGCCTCCGTTCATTCAGGAAAGTATAATATATTCAAGATATCTATAATTATGCGTGATTTTCTCACAAAAATGATTATTTTCAATCATAAGGAACCATAACAAATCAGGCAAGAACCATCACAATACCGGCGATAGAACGACGTCCGATATAACAGTTCCTACACAGTGGGCATTATTGTCGAGACAACTCCACCCATGCTTGGATATAATGAGGTGAAATAATTACCTTACATCTCATGCAAGAGATGGTTTTCCAAATCGAAGATGGCGGCCAAATTGGCGACCGAAATTTGAAAACACGCCTACATTCCGTTACTTTCTTACGATGGGCGTTATTGTTTCGCGATTTCTACCCACCATTACATGTTGATATGGAATATTGATATGAAGTATTCATTTGAGTTTGGCAATTGATACTCACAGTCAAGATAGCGACAAAATTGGATGCCAGAAATTGAAAAGAAATCGATATTTTCACATACTAATTTCAACTTTTTGTCACAATATCGATATGTGTGGACGAAACTGTATATATACCGTCTACTGGTTCAACTTAAAACGTAGCAAAAGGCATAACATAGCTCGTATCCTTCTGGAAAGACGAAAACCCACAATTAATTTCGCGATGTGGCATTTCGAAATCCATTCTCCACTTAGCGCCGATAATGTCTGTAACCGTAGGTGCGCCGAATAGTCATATTAGAACAATTACCTGATAACAGACACTGACTTGCCACGTCACGTCCATAATTATCTGGACCAGGTTCTATTTCTTTGTCTGATAAATCTAGGTCGCTCACACCGACAAAGTATTCAACACTTCATGGGAGAAGGGTCCCTCTATCATAACGTTTCAAACAATTCAGTTTTCGGTGGCTAGCTTACGATTTTAAATATTTGTTAAATATGGGATTTGTGCGTCATCTTGAAATAGAAAGGCATATGGTCGATGAGTATACAAACAGTCACCTCTATATATGTGTATCATACCCCATGGGGATAACGACATGTACACCTGGCGAACCAGTTAGCTAGGAACTTCTCAATATATGGTTCGCCAACTCACAAACCTAGCGAACGCATTGGCATACGTGGACAACTTCGGCAGTATTTCGAAGGTTGCTAGCTGTCTCGTTCCCTTGGACAGATGCCTATCTGCTAAGGAGAAGACCATAATGTACCGACTACCCACACTTCTTGACCATGATCCTAAGCAAACTGTGTGACGCCCCACAGTCGTCTCGTCGAATAGCTCCCAGCAGAGAAGAACAATACTCGCGGTGCTAGTTTGTGGACATGCGCCGTGATAGTGGAAATGAAATGGGCTTCAACGGTATTCACCACCCCTACACCTGGTGCATGTTTCAGATATAGAATGCCATGCGTGTCGGTGTTTATGGTGTGGTAAGATGGTATTTCCCCAGAAAGGTCGGATGGACTGAAGGATAATGTATTTATAGAATGAAGGTATGCGTTGTTGTTATCCTCTCTCAGGGTTAGTGTCAGTATGTGGGCGGTATTCAAGACAATGTCAGAAATTGTGGTGCATTTATTTCACTATATGTTTAAAGAACAATTTATAGTCTCGACGGCAATGGCTGTGGACGTTGGGTAACGTGACCTTTATGATAATATAGCTTTATATATATAACTTTAGAATATAGTAGTTAATTTGTCTCATGCAGGAAAATGGTCGGAATGGTGATGTTATCAAGAAATCACTTGGTGTACCCAACGTATGTTGAACTGATTGCAAGATCTCACCAACTTAACATTCCTCTGGATGTTCGTCGCGTTGAACATTTCACCCTTGTGTTGATGGCATTGGTACTTTCTTGGACCATACCGACCACCACCCAGCGTGAGTACGACATATCAACCAACTATCAACGGCATCGCCTTTGAGACTACACCCCAGTCTGGGTGGGGCTTATATAGTAGCAGCCAATGGTACACGCCTGGTCCAGTTGATTAAGAACGGCTTCCAAACCGATGGGAAGATACAATATTAGCATACAAGGAAAGCAAAGCCATGCATGAGATCCTGTCTGAATATAAAACATACGGTGCAGTCATGGTCCAATTTCATTTCCACCACCATGACACATGCCCACACACTAGCACCGTGTGTATTGTTATTATCTGCTTGGATCTGTTCGGTGAGACGATTGCTAGACGGCAACAAGATTGTTAAGTGTGGGTATATTATGCATTATGGTCTTCTACGCCTTAGCAGAAAGGCATTCGTCAAATGTCAGGCTTTCAACATTCGAAGCCATATACAGAAGAAGTTGTCCGGGTACGTCAGTGCATTAGAAGAGTATCTGAGTGGTGAACCATATATTGAGAAGACTTAGTGGCTGGCTGGAAAGATCACCAGGTGTCCATGTTGTTATCCTCATTATGTCACCAAAGCTGAAAATACGCAGATTGAGAGGTCCTTCTGAAAGCTAGTATACGCATCGACCGCATACCTTTCTAGTTTATCGCACATTATGACGCTCAGATCCAATATGTAGCATCTGCATTATACCACAAGCTATACCACGAATGAAGCTCGCCAAGAATAAGGATAATAATTCCCAGCTTTCAAGACAAACACATGAGCTGGACACCGGCATATGTATTGTTTGAAACATTTCGATTAGTGGGACCCTTCTACAAAGAAGTGTAGAAAACTGTGTTGGTGTGAGCGAGATAGATTAATCTGACGAAGAGACGGGAACTGGTCCAGATAATGCTGAATGTGGCAAATCAGAATAAGCTCCGGTACTGTTGTTTTGATTCTTGGAAGTCATACTATGACTATTCGGTGCACCTATATACGGTTACGGCCATTATGGGCGCTAATGGAGAATGGATTTCGAAATGCCACATCGCGATTATTAAGTGTGGGTTTTCATCCTTCCAGAAGGCTACGACTTATGTTGGAACTAATAGATGGCTTATATTATGTACCGTTTCGTCCATACATATCGATATTATGACAAAGTTGAAATTAGTATGTGAAAATATTGACTTGTTCAATTTCTGGCCGCCAGTTTGGCCGCCATCTTGACTGTGAGAGTGTGCCAAATTCAATGAATACTTCATATCAATGTCCCATATAAACATGTACTTGTGGGCAGAATTCGCGTAACAATAACGCTCATCGTAAGAAAGTAAAGGAATGTGAGCTTGTTTTCAAATTTCGGTCGCCATTTTGGCCGCCATCTTCGATTTGAAAAATAATTTCTTGAATGAGATGCAAGGTAATTACTTTACCTCAGTATTTCCAACTCAACTGTCAGCATGTGTGCAGTTGTCTCGACAATAATGCACAATGATGTGAAAATGAGGGAATTTCAGTGATTTTTAAAAATCTGTCCGCCATTGTGGGCGCCATTTTGGAATTTGGGGACTTTTATTTGGATATGATATAAGGACAGTTCTTCGCCTAAGTGTTCTCAACTCACAATAGTAAGCAGGTGTGGAGTTTTCGTGACAATAACGCTGACTGATGTTAAAATCAGCCATTTTCGGCGATTTTTCTATTTCTTGTGGCCATTTTGGCCGCCATCTTGGATTTGGGTGAATATTCATCAACTCAGTTATAAGAGGAATCCTAGCTCGAGTATCTCCTGCACATATGTATGCATGGGTGTTGTTATGATAGCAATAACATGCGGGAATGTGATATGGGGGGGGGGGGGGGGCTAACCCCGGGATTCTCGAAAGGGTCGAATGACCCTTTCCTTAACCCCTCATGTTTTGGGCCTTTAATTTAGATAACATAAATAAAAAAATAAAAAAAGCAATTTTTTGATTCTTTATCTTTTTTTTGTCTTTTTCTTCTTGTGCCTCTTCGCCGGTGGTGGTGCGGACGAAGAGGCATCCGAGGGAGAGGTGATGCTCGTGCTGCTGGTATTGGTCGGTCGATATACCCGTCGATATACGAGCATGCAATAACATTCATTGATTCGAAACAATACATCGCGTTATTAGCGTCGATTCGGCTTTGACCGGATTATACCGGGATTTGAGAAAACGTGATAAAAATATCACACAATGAATGTGTATTATGGTCCCCGTGTGTTCATCAATGACTCTTCTATACGATTAATGTATAACATCACGCTAAGATGCCAAAATTTTCCCACAGAGACAAACGAAAGGTGGTGAAATGTCAGAAAAATAGCATATTTTCACATTTCGGCGGCCATTTTGGCCGCCATATTGGATTCTGGTGTCGGATTTTTGGCTAATTTGTAAGGGTTGTATATTAGCATAACGAACCGAGCGGAAAGCAAGACCGCATGTGATATTATCTTTACTATAACGGCGATCAAAGAGACCTGGTGCATATACAAAAAATGGCCATCTTGGACGCCATCTTGTCTGGAGTCTCTGCGGCCACTTTTTTTTCTTGTTAACAACCGACAAAAATTAAAGGAGACATTAAGAAAGAAAATTGGTATTACTAGTACAGGGGGCGACTCAACCCCATTTAACGTAAATTAGAGTATATATTCCTACTTTTGTTCAAAATGTTTGGACTAATTTCCTACCAGTTAGAAAATTACAAACTACAGTGAATAGGGGGGGGGGGTGTTATGTTCGAAATCTCTAACAGCTAGATAGCTGTAGGTACAAGTTGGAAAATTCTGATCTGATAGGGATGCCGAAGGAATTCTTAAGTTGGACCCCTCGCGACTATATATAGCCACGTCCCTGGTAAGATCTCCTTGATACTAAACACGTTGTTTAAATTTGAAATTATATAGAATCAACCGTTTGTGTTACCTCACATATACATATTACGGTATTGGAGTTTCAGTATTATTTCAACCCCTATTCAGGCGTAACATACCATATCTCCGCGACGAAATTGAGCGCAATTCGATTGTTACCTCTGATTGTACACATGACACTGCTACCACCAAATGAACATATATAATATTATAAAGTTATTTCGCCCAATATGGGCGTTTCTCTGATGGCTGATTTTCATCTGACGTGTGTGTCGGGATAAATGATGTGGAGGATTTATGTAAATGTTAGCCCAAACTACATTTCCAAGTAACGATGGTTTTGTTGTTTATTTTGAGGAATAATACCGCATCAGATGAATTCAGCCCAAATATGTTAACAGTTGTCGTGTAAAACATTTGCAGTAGGTTAGCGTTATTTAGTATTTGTGGATGTCCTTTAACACGGGGAAAATAGACTACTGCGCTTGGACGAGCATGTGAATTTGTCGTTTTTAATGTATAGCAACTTGATAATCAATAACAGAGGCATTCTCTGTCAAATACAGTCGCTCTATTTACGGTATTAATTGCGGAACTTTCTAAAGTAAACTACGCGTAAACGGGTACATACTGTAAATTATAGAAGGTGTCGGAATTGGCCTAATCGCCACAGGGCCAACTCGCCCCAGTCGACGTGTGCCAATTCGGTACACACTATAAAATGTATCCGAGGCTGAGTCCGGCTCGGAATAAAAGGTGTATACGGGGTGTTATATAGTGTTTGGTCCGTTGTTTCTCAATGAATATTATTGAAATTATGTGTATATGTCCGGGCTGGGACATGGAATACAACAACGTTTGAATTGTTTTTAAATTTAAAAATTTGTTGATTTTATTAAATTTTTTTCGTTCTGAAACACACTATAAAGTGTATGCGACCGGCTCCAAAATAAAAGGTGTGAGCGGACTTGATGTCGCATTATCTTCTTTGTTTATTAATGGCAAGACTGAAATATAGTACATATGTCCGGGTTATGACATGGACAACATAAACGTTTGAATTGTTCTTAAATTCACAAATTTGTTGATTTTATTCAACTTTTCGTTCTTTCATTCTATAAAGTGTAAACGTTCGGCCCCATTTAAAAGGTTAAGCGGCTTATGTGCTTAGTGTTATAGGTAATCGGATTAACTAATTGGCGACTCTAAACTATTGTGTTTTGGGGTATTTGAGCTTTTTTGTGAAATAATAATTGAGGACGTGAATACATTTATTTTAAATGATAACTTTATTTAATGATAATAAACACATACAATATAATAACGAACACGAGGCATACATACTTTATAAACTGTTAACAAAAGATATCAAATTCAATACATGACAAAGATGACTCAGTGAAGTTTATAAAGTGAACATAAAAACATTAAGGTAAGAGTCTTTTTAAGGAATGCAACTTTATTTAATGATAATAAACACATAAATTAAAATAACAAACATGAAACATACATGATTTATAAACTGTTAACAAAAGATATCAAATTCAATACATGACAAAGATGACTCAGTGAAGTTTATAAAGTGAACATAAAAATATTAAGGTAAGAATCTTTTTAAGCATTACTAAACCATTTAGCACAGACCACAGTCCACTTCACTAGTCCGATCATCACCAAACTTCATATTTATCTTGATATTGATCTATCAGATGAGAGCTATCAAATATGTTTTGAATTTCATAGGAAAAAATGGTCGCCAGCGGCCATATTGCATTTACGTTATATGTTATCGCGTCATGTCGATATCTAGTATTACTTAGAAATTTCACCTTTCCAGATTCATTATTGCTCCATTGACTGTAACAGATGAAATTATTCCCCTCTTCGGATAGAGTGTCACTGAAACTTTATTTTGTCAGACTGTTTGTATAGTCACTGATTATATGTGGCAATAATCTGTAATAAGATGTAGCACTATTTTATTTTATATTTACATGTAGTGCTGTTTTTATACAACAATTCTAATTCCCCCCTAGATCATCATGTTCTCGACCATACATCGCGCACGAGGACCTGGTTGAATTAAGGGGGGTTTTATGGATCACTTCTGTCCTCAAGCTAGATTATATTTATGCCATTTAATGGCATGTTTCTAACGTGGAGGGTTAGATATGCTTGAGACACCACCACTCTTCAATTCACACCAAGTTCTCAGCTGTCATGTTCGGATATTAGAACCCATAGCCATGATATATGGTTTATTTTGTGTATACTAGTAATATAGTTATTTTCAGTACCTTTATATACCAGTACTGTGTATAACAAGGCATATAAATGAATCCATGTATACATGTATATTGATTCAACGGATTCAGTGGTTTTGTCCATCAGTCTATCAAATTTGCGGGGAAAACATGGCCACCAGCAGTACACCCTGCTAAATTTCAAAATTGAATCAATTGGCGCACCCTGCAGCCAGCTTTTATTTGAGAACTTTTTCTCATGTGGATATTTTGGGTCACCGCTAGATGTGAGCCATATTTTGTTCTCAAACTTTACTTGTGAACACATCACTGGCAGCGGTGATCTTGAATTTTATTATTTTTATGGTTAAATAATTTGGTTGATCCTACAGACGATACCCCTTGTCCGATCGTCACCAGATTCCACAATGATCTTCTGGATAACCAGGTGAGAGTAATCTAATTTTTCCGAATTTCGTTAAAAAACATGACCACAGGCAGCAATTTGGTATCTTACTCTTTTGCATGACTGAATTGTTTAGCAACTGTACAGACATATCCCTCATCTGATAGTCACCAAACTTCATATTGATCTTCGGGCTGACAACTAGATGGGAGCTATCGAATGCTTTGAAATTTTTTGGAAAACATTGTCGCCAGCAGTCATCTTCTATTTTGGTTTTTATATACATGTATATCTCTTCATGCGGATAGCCAGTATTACGTAGGTACTTCAACTTTCCGCATTCCTGTCATCATTTGAAATATAAAAATTTACCAGTGATACATGCACCCTTCAAAATTTGTTTCGTCTTATCTATTTTAATGACCCGTATGGTAATATTGATATAGATATATTTGTCAAAAATTTCTTTGTACAATATACAGGTATTTAGTTTGTAACTAAATCTAGAAATATATAATAGTAGCTGGTGGACCCGACTTCGTCCGGGATGTTCCCCTCTGATTTTCGGAGAATTGCGCGATTTAACCTTGAATTGACCATTTTAAAGGTGAAGATCATGTCGGGTCACGATTTGACCCGTCCAAAAACACTCCCCGGACAAAAGTTCCCGACAAAAGTACCCGTCGAAATCCGCCCGGCTTTACCCGATTTGACCTTGAATTGACAATTTTGAATGTCAAGATCAGGTCGGGGTCATGATTTGGCCCATCCGAAACACTCCTTGGACAAAAGTAACGGTAGGTATCAAATTTCGTTGACATCCTTCCGTTTTACCAGATTTGATCTTGAATTGACCTTTTTGAATGTCAAAGTCAGGTCGGGATCAAGATTTGACCCGTCCAAAATACTCCCTGGAAATAATTTCCCCTAGGTATAAAATTTCGTCAAATATGTCCGGCAGTTTTCCCGGCCATAGCTAACATATATATATTAGACTAGCTGATGTACTCGACTTCGTTCGGGCTATTTAGGGATTTTTTTGTGATCGCCTTCATCTGGACAGTACCCAGTATATACAGCGTCTGGCCAAACTATTGTTCAATTGGTCCAGAAACATGCCTATATCAGCACGTTCGAGGACATGGTCCCACGTGAAATTGGACCCGTCCATATTGCTCCCGGGATGGAAGTAGTCCTACACACAAATTTTTAGTCGGATCGGTCAAGGTCCAGAAACATGCCTATGAGCGAGGTCAAGTTGACACGTTAAATACCAAATCCGAGTCGGATCGGTCGAGCAGTGTTAGAGTCTATAACACATACACACATGCATTAATACATACACACATACATACAGACAGGTGTTCCAAAATGTATAATCGATAGCTACAACAATTCTATGGTAGATAGTTCACGGGCGACCTGATGCATGCATCTTAGTTTTCTTGTTATTACGCCACATGTGGTGTATCTAGTTTCTGTGATTTTGATATTGTGTGGTGGACAGGGCGAATGTATTCTTGGAGATTTTGTGTACCTTACTCAATCGTACCAATAGAATCACGTATATGCTGAAATTGTAGAGTTAACGGCATCGGTGTATAATACGTCTTTGAAAATATGATAAATCGTATCCATAGGGTCAGGACAGGCTGAAATTGTAAACTTAAAGTCACCGGTGTAATAATATGTTGTTGAAAATATAAATACTCTGATAGCCTGAAAATAATATATCACCTATTGGGAGCCCCTGGTGTATTTTTTTTATATTTTTATTTGTACCTTACTCAATTGTACCGATATAATCACGTAGATGCTTAAATTGTAAAGTTAACGCCACCGGTGTACAATATGTTTTTGAAAATGTGATAAATCGTATCGATAGAGTCAGGACAGGCTGAAATTGTAAACTTAAAGTCACTTGTTGTTGAAAATATAAATAATCTGATAGACTGAAAATAATGTGTAACCCATTGGGAACCCCTAGCTTAGTGAAGTGCATTGTGGTAGTTTAATTGTGTTTCTCCTCCATTTTTATTTTCTGGAATCAGGAATTATCACCAAGATTTCTCCACTCGATTCTCTTAAAATCTACCCTGATCGGTCAAATTCTTTTGATAATTCTATCTAAATACATCTTAGCTACTATTCGGATCTGCTGTCCCGGTCTAAAAATGGATAGTTTGACCAAAAAAACTATTGACAAAACTTTGTTTACAAATTGAGCGCACTCGTCTCGATGACCCGTCCACGCTGCAAATTTATTATCGAAAACAAATTCAATTTCTTCCATCTAAAACATAATTACGCGCCGAACTCTGTCATTTTAAGAATATAGTAGTATTACACACATATACACCAAGTTTCAGCTCAAAATTTTGAAAAATGACAGTTTTATAGACATAAATCGATTTTAATGGGAAATCCTTTATTAAATTTTATCATCGAAAAAAAAAATCATTTCTTCGATCTAAAAAATAATTACGTGCTGTACCCTGTCATTTTAGGAATATATAAGTATCCCAAACACAGACACCAAGTCTGAGCTTAAATTTTTGAAAAATAAGAGATTTATCGACATAAATGGATTTGTATATGGCAGATGCCATGTTAAATAAATTTTATGGCCCTGTAAATGTTTTCTGAGCTGTTCGATATTGGGCACTAGAGTCCATATTTGACCGGTTCACCCTGATAATTGTGTGACAGTACAGTCGCGTTACTTTATACGTCAACATTGGTCATTATCACTCGACAAATTTATTTCGGTCTATCGTATCAACCCCTATTTCCCCCACGTAGCCTGACTAAGTGTCAACATTGGTCTTTATCGCTCCACTAGTTTGTATCGTTTCATCGGTATGAATTCCATATCCGATTATCCACATATAACCAACCCAACCTCTAATCCCGGTCCAATTTATTTATTTCTTTCATCGGTATATAGTTATGTTACGTAATATTTTATTTCGTGATACTTGTACTTATATGTCTATGGTATTACTATAGTATACTGTATACGTATATCAATTGCTTTTCCTTTCTATATAATCCTGGTGCCATCTATAGAGATAATTTCAGACCCCCCCCCCTCAATTTTATATCATTGCTGCTTTAGTACAGTCGCGATGCATTACATGGCAACATTGATCCACTAATTTATGTCAGTTCATCGGTACAAACCCCTTTTCTCCGAGTCCATATAACGATATTATAACCAACACAACATCGTATAGAACTCCATAAATGACTATTCTGGCACTATATAGAGATGACTAAGATTCTGACACCCCCCTATTTTATAGCCTTATTGCAACAGTAGAGTTGATATGCATAATATGTCAACATTGGTCGTTATCGCTCTACAAATTTATATCGGTTCAACCCTTAGTTCCTTGTATCGCCCACCCCTCCCTCAATTTATTTTTTCATTTGTATTATAGTCTCGTCACATACACATTTTATCTTTTGTAACTTTTGCTTCAACGCGTCGAGTTCGCTGCAGACAATACAAAACTGACAACATTTTGAAATGTAAGCAGGCTTCAAACTCATCTTATCCGAGAAAAACTCTGGTGACATGAGAAATTTGTGTATAAGGTGTACGCGCATTTGTTGCGTTAAAAACCAAAGGTCCCAAGTCAAGGTCCAAATCCCCAACACACTGATGTGAGGTTTAACTCCATCTACATACAGTAATGTCCAAAGTAATTGATCACTTAATCACAGCAAATTGTGTGTATTTTTTCATGATTCTAAATCATGAAAAATTACCCATAATTATGCTGTGGTTAAAGGGTCAATTACTTTGGGCATTACTGTAACCAATATAAGGATTTGAGGTTTAATGATAACTCAATCATCATACAGTAATGTTCAAAACAATTGACCACTTGACCACAGCAGAATAATGGGTAATTTGTCAGGATTGTAAATGCTGAAAAAATACCCATAATTCTGCTGTGGTTAAGTGGTCAATTACTTTGGGCATTACTGTAACCAATATAAGGATTTGAGGTTCAATGATAACTCTATCCTCATACAGTAATGTTCAAAGTAATTGACCACTTGACCACAGCAAAATTATTGGTAAATTTTCAGGATTTCAAATCCTGAAAAATTACCAATAATTCTGATGTGGTTAAGTGGTCAATTACTTTGGGCATTACTGTAACCAATACAAGGATGTAAGGTTTAATGAGAACTTGGGTCCCAACACCATCCACATAACTAATAATTATGTGTGAAAATTAAAACAAAACAAAATAAATTCCATGATGGCGTCCAATATGGACTGCCTAATTCTGCTCCAAAACATGTATATTGAATATACGGATGTTTATTGGGGGAAACCGATTATTTCAATGATATTTTCATTAACTTGGATCCAAAACCCGACTTACAGGATCGTGCGACTGTATCTTAAGCATATGTGCATATTTAATGAGCCAACAATTGGAATCCCAACAGAGAAGATTGGCGTGGGTCCCTTGCGCGATCTGTCCATCGAAAACTATTTAGACATCTCAAGACACGTAAGACCCAATAACTTAATATACAGAATAGATACATCTGTTGCCTGAGTGACTAATATTTATATTTGTTACAATGAGGTCAAATAGTTGCGAAGCCAGCACCACAATTCTTTCCCTCCATAGTAAATCTTAAAACAACTTCTAAAGAATTATGAATTCTTCTTATATTTGGTATGAAGCGTCCTTGGTTAACTGGAGTTCAGATTTGTTAACATCACGTCACCAAGTTAATTACTTGCGAAGCCACAGCCATAACTATTTCCCTCCATAGTAATTCTCAAAACAACTTCTTAACCACAATTGACCAGGTCAGTCGCGCAATTATTTTTTTTAAACCAAATGTTACATTTAAATTATTGCTTTATTTAAACAAAAACAAAAAATTAAATGAGAAAATTAACTTTTACTACTTGCTAAATTTTATCTTTTAATTATTTCATTTAAATTTTAGTATTTACAGTATACTATGCCCAAATCTTTATAATCTGTTGAGTGACCCCACATTCGTTTACTTTGTTAGTAATAATTTAAAGGATTACTTGTTTAAACGCAATTGTTATCAACATATTTTATGTATTTTTTATAATTTCTATTTATATGTAATACTATAATCTTGGTGGCGTTACCATTTCTGACTATGGTTTTCTTGTACAGTGTTGTGCATATGTGTTTTTTCTTGTACTCGTCCAGGTTGTGGTGAAAAGTCATATTGTACTCGACGCGTAGCCTGGTCGAGTAAACAAAACAAAAACACATACTGTACACAACATTGTATAATGCATGACATTTTTATTATCCATCTGTATGTTTATCCAAATGACGTCACCCGGGGTGCCGATAATTTTATAACAGTCGTATTAGACTCGATTCGAGTCCAATATGACTTTCGGGAGTCCAATATGACTTTCTGGAGTCCAATATGAATTTCTATATCGGTATATATTTCAGTGCAGGCACCAATTCTGGTTATAGACGCATCCCGGATTATCATGTGATGGCCTTTGCCCAATCAGAAATAGTGTTAGTTAAGGGATGGATAATAAAATATAATACACGCTGTCAAAAGTTTGCCCGCATAATTTCACGGAACTTTGTTCTGGAAAAAAAGTTGCCAGAACTAGGTTCATTTAAATTACGGAAATATAAAAAAAAACGTAATGTACCTAAATTTACGAGTATATGGGTCCGTTAAGATTTAACGGATTGTTTGTAAAATCATTGAAAAGTCCATGTTTAGCAATTAATACTCCCATCAAAACCAAAGTTGTCACCGATAGTATATTCAGTATCTGAATCCACTGTTAGTATAGAGAAACACACGTATATGCCCATACCCTACTTCTATAGGAGTGAGCTATATGGTAGACACCAAAGCTCTGTCCACATATTTGGTTCCCCGGAGAACCAAATACCAACATAGAACCAAACAGTTTGGTTCCACACTATAGCGCTTTGGTTCCATCTGGAACGAAATCATAAGGTTGGTTCTTCAAAGAACCCATCGAATTCAAGGTTTATGTGGGAACACGGCCTAACTAACTGTTATATAGTCTAACCTTTAACAATATGATGTCCATGCCTGTGGAAGATGATATGGCCGAGGAAGACTAAATCAACCGTGATTACATTGAAATACAAATGCACACATGCCTTATAGGTTGTTTCGAGTTGTATGTATAGGCTCTGATCATTTGATTGCTGGCGTGGGTAATTCTATTGATCATATGACAAATAGGGGAGAAGTATGCAGCGCCACTCTTCTACTTGTCTGTCTATTGGCACAGACTCAATGTCGAATGGCCCCAAAGACACCCTTTCCATACATCTCAACACCAATCCTCCATAAAAAGTGGCCACCGCCAGAGGGGTGCGAGCAGGAGACACGTGCCATTTCTATTTGGGATGGGGGGGGGGGGGCACAGTACAACACCCTTTATTTGACCGCGGTCAAGGGGCTGATAAATGACATGGGTAACCTATTCGAATCCCTCTCGGCGGTGGCCATTTTGGAACGGGATGGGGTGTTGGGGTGCATGGGCCACCCTAAAACACCCTTTGTTTTTACCGAAATACACAATTTTCGAAAAAAGACTCGGGACTATAAGTAACAGAAGTCACATTTGTATCATAATCACGCCCGAACCGTCACAGACATCAACATGCACTCGCGGTTTTCGTTGTTATAACTCGCGCAATGGAATGTTCGTTGTTCTCACATTCTCGACCTGGACTACAAAATGTAAGGGGAATGGAAAAAAAATGATTCGAGGGCACACAAATTTAGTTTTGCTATATAGCTAAAATTAATCAGTTAGAACCATAACAAAACATTACTGAATCGTAACACAACTTCGATAGAATTACTTCGGACTAAAAGGGCAATCAGTTGGTATTTCTAGCTATATGGTGTTAGGTTGGAAATTTCCAAATCGAAAAAGAACTCTGAGGTACCACAAGGGGTAAATGGTGCAAATGGAAGGGTGCAAATGGAATTTTTGGGACTTGAACATTTCGGGTTTGTTCAATGGTTGTAGTTCACATGAGCACACCCACAAGGGAGACCCTCTCGTCACGTCCCTGGGTCGTTAGCTTTGAACGTATCCTTGATGTAACATATGGCATCGTATAGGGTTAAATCAAGACGATTGCGTTATATTAATCTGTCACCGATACCACGCCATAGTGTTATTCCTGTTAGAATACACTAAATTAATAATAGAACAATCTTTTTGGCAATTGGCAAACAAATTTGAAATTCGCTTTGTGCCTGCGTATTTCAGTCTGGCATTATTTTCGAATTGAATTATGGGACGATCGTCCGCTGTAATACCGTCCATCAATCTAAGACGTCACGTTTCTTACAACACCGATGAGATTCGTATAGCGCTATCGACGCCGATGCCCATTACGCTATTGTTAAAGCGATCCCCAAATCGGCACGCTGACGCAACAACAGCACAAAAGTGTCTGGGGGAAATACCAGATGTCCAATTGACGTAACTCAAATTGATAGTTCGTGGATTGACTCAAACTACCTCACTTTGCATGAACTTGGACCTACTTTTAACGGGTTTTTATGTTCAAACAGCATAATGCATACGGCTGCATGTGGCCAGAATACTTAGGTGTGTGAATTGTGTAATCTGGTTGGATATCTTCAGGAAGGTATTTCTATATAATCCCTTGGTCATACTGCTGGCACACGGAGAACATGAACATTGGTACGGCCAACTTCGTGTGGCCCTTTGGTGGTTTCTTGATATCCATATACAAATATGACACTTGATCTCCCACAACAACGGTGAATTTACCAGGGCGGATACCTATCTCGTTTTTACACATGAACGGAACTCATGCCGATACACCAACATCAGGATTCTGCACGAGTCACGACTAAGACTAAGACTGAATATGGTATCATCTGGTGACAAATTATGTCTGGCTTCTCATATCAGTGGCAACGGTGACTTGTCATCTGCCCGTAGTGCTTGTTGACACGAATTGATGCTTTAATCATGTTGGTTTCAGCTCCTGAATCTGGAATGACAGTCACTGGATGATGACATGGTGATGCTCTATGGTGACCTCATGACTTGAACTCGACGCATATCGAGTTCGGACATCTTTGGATATGAACTGCCATCCTCGGGGGAGTTTGTCATAGAATGATAGAAATACCACTTTTATCTTCCTCGTCATCAATAAGCACTGTGCGAGCTTTTTCATTAAGTTTATGTCTGACGATGGGAGATACAAGCATCGACTCAAACAATGTTGGAATTCAGTGCGCCTCGCCTGTTTACACAGAGGACAGATTTTGTATCCAGCCAGTGCTGAAAGTTGTTCTTCGGATTTCTTCGCTGTAGGTTACAATCAACTAATTATTTTCCATAGGCGACAGTGTTAGGATTAAGCCATGCCCACGATTCATTACGGTACTGAGCCAAACTTTAAATATTTTTGCGTTTAGAACTCCACGTCGACATGCGTTGTCAAAAAAGAAATGGTGCCTTACCATACTTATTCCTGGAAATAAATTGGCATTTCCACAACTACCCCCTTTTGTGCACAAAGTTTCAGTATAGAAAAATACCCCCCACGTACCCCCTACCAAAGTTGGCGACTAACGTAGACGCTTGACGAACAATCCCACACAATTGGCCGAGGAATTAACATAGCATATGAATTTCTTTTTTCTTTCACATTAAACAACCGAAGATATCTTCATCTTCATCTATGGCCTCCCCATTGTGAGAAATACCACCGTCCTTCTTGACCAGGTTATCATCCACAAAGGCAAGCAATCTCTGGTACAAGTTATCAGGTCGTTCGTCAGCCTCGAACTTAATTGAAGCAAAGTCTAAGGAATGACTACCCGTTGAACAAAAGCCATAATGCATTCTGATGGTCTGCGATACTTGATCGGTGGACGTTGAATTTTTCACGATAGAGTTTCTGGAGATTATATAGAACAGAAATTGGCTATTTGTCCGAGGAGTAGTTCAAGAAATGTTACTTTCTGTGTGGATTCTTCTGGGATACTTGAGATACAGTCTCAGGTTCACTGGTGAACCCACGGAGAGGAGCAGATTTTGAGCCAGGTAGTTCCCTCAAAAAATTAAGGTGCACAGTTTGTATCGAGCGACAAGCCAGGCGTATTGTAAATTGGCTCTCAAATGTTGAAATGAGTTGACTGTTTCTGCCTTCGTTAGACTGCTGCCATCGTTGAAATTTTCAACATGTTGTCTTTATGCGTCGAGTTACCTTCATTTTTTTTTTAATCAATATCGGAGAGTTCCCATTTTAATTTATCATAATTGCCCTTTGAGTAATTACACACAGAACGTTTGTAGGATTTTGGTTTATATATAGTGAGACGCACACTTCAACCGACGTTGCAAGGTGGTCTGATACTCCGAGGTCATTAGTTGAGGGGTTCATTGTTTTTATGGTATCGTTTATTATGACCGGGTCTAATAAAGTTTCACAGTTTCCTGTTATATTATTCTAGTTGGTCGACTTATGACATTTTTGAGAGTATATTTTGTCACGATCCGATTTTTTCAGCAGATCGCAGTTTATATATATCGCCAACATATAACCAGTGAAGAGTTTATTGACAAAGAACGTTCAATCGCTTCGTGTAATTTGTTCCAGTATGTATCTATACATTCATTTTCTGAACGGTAGGTTAAGCATAGAATAAATTTGTGCTTGGTCCAGGGGGGGGGGGGGGGGTGAAAAAAAAAATTCCCGCACATATGCCGGGGTGGGTGGGTGGTCAAAGCCACCAACAAGCAATTTTTTCGGCAACTAAAAAAAAAAATTCCTGCTTGTTTTTTAGTGTTTTGGCAATGAGTTGGGCTTCAAACCCACTTTGAATGAGAGAAATAATGTAATTCTAACTGTAAACTGACTTCAGGCAGTTATCGTGTTGTATTTTGTTGCAAATTTTGAAATCCAAGATGGCCGCTGGCAGCCATGTTTTTTTGGCCGAATGACCTCAAAATGACTCATTCCTATTTACATGTCCATGTTAACATCCCTGATAAATAGTATGCACAGAAATTCATATACAGCTGTTTACAGTGAATTTCCCCCCGCAAATCTCTGTTTTAGTGTTAAAAGGGGGGGTGGGTGTCAAAAAATGGTCGGAAAAAACTGCCGAAAACGGAAAAAAATTTGGTGGTGGGGGTGGGTGGGTACAAAAAATGATCGAAAGGGAAAAAATGCCATACGTGCCTGAATTTTTTTTCCGACCCCCCCCCCCTGCTTGGTCCCTAACTCAAATAATAAAATAAAATCTCATCGTCAAAACACAAGAAGTCTAGCAATTTGAAGGTGATATGAGTCGAGAAGTATACGGCAATTCCTCCACCATGTTCGTTCCCGTCGAGTCGAATTGGGGGTTGACAGTTAGATAAGTAATGTTTTCATTGGGAATTTAGTATTCAGATGTGTTTCATTGAAGCAGATAATATAATTATCGTCTATTTCCTCTGCAATTTTAGAGATTTTGTTTCTGATTCTGTCCATATACCCCTGGCCAAGTGGTCCTGCTAATATGCTATGATGCTGGTGGTCCTGCTGAATTGCTATGATGCGGGTAGGGCAAACTGATGCCGTTACGAAAAAGTACCGTTATATTTTCTAAAGTTGTCATTTTCGCGGAGATTGGCTAATCCGAGCGATTTGAGAAAAAACAGTGTGTGTATGAAACATTCAAGAACATATTTAAAAAAATATATAAATAATAATGCCTGCGCTGGTGTTTCTAAAACGACGTTAATAACCATCTTTATTATAATCGATTTTTAACGACTAAAATACAACCAGTATTAAAATTTAAAAATATTTCGCAATAAATATGTTTTTGAATGTTTGATACGCATAATGGCTTTTCCTGGATATGTTCAGATTATCGGAACACCGCGAAAAAAACAAATTAAAAAATATAACGGTACTTTTTGTTAACAGCATCAGTTTGCCCTAACAGCATCATAGCAATTCAGCAGGACCCAACCGCATCATAGCACATTAGCAGGACCACTTGACCAGGGGTGGTATATTGTAATGAAAAACTTCATGCACTTCAGCCCCAAAGTAATTATCCTATTTATATACATTAGCCTTTTGAAAACCATTGGCAAAATAATATATAGAATATGTGGATGCAATTATTTTCTAATACGCCCTGTCACTATAACTCGCGGCCATATTGGATCCACCAGGCCCGGTTCCGTGGTGCTGGTTCTGCAGGTCAAAGTTCTGGAGTACAGCATTTCCATAAATATGGAGATAATGAAAACTCAAAAGCTCCATATATGGAAATGCTACTCAAGAACTTTGACCCGTAGCACTAAAACCACGGAACCAGGGCTGGATGAATCTCTGAAACTCCGGAAGGGGGCTGGATGAATCCAAAACAACCGCGACGCAGTGATTGAACATATTTGTTGTGACCCACAAATGTATATACAAATTACACATATTATTATATATATATAGATAGTTGTGTGGACACAGAGGATCGGAGCACAAGTTACGGAACTTATCAGAGCCCCTCTCCTCTGGCATTTGGCTGCTAATAAAAGTATTTAGCGATAGGTTCAAAATTTAAAGTGGAATGCTGCATGCTGTAGCTGTTTGGAGTGGCTATGGTCTCGCGGTAGAGGGTAGGGTAACATTTATGAGAAGCGGTCAGTCGAAGAAATAAATGAATGGACTGTCTCGAAAATGCGCGTATTTATTGTTTCACTATAGTGCGGGATGCCGAACAGGAGATCTTTTTCAGAGACGATAGATACATTAAGTTCATCCAACCTTGCCCACATCAGTTCTCTGGAGTCTGCGTACCAAGGACAACTGAAGAAAAAATGGTTAGCGTCTTCACATGCATGACCACAACTACATGATGGTTGAGCCGAGATGTAATTTTCATGTTTGTCGAAGTTTAGATCACTGCAGTTATTTCTGAGTCTATATACAGTGCAGTATGTTTAGTTTCCTCTGACTAGCGTTATAGTATGATGGGGGTTTTATAGTAATTTCTTGTTTGCAAAAAGTTTTATACATGTTACTTATGATTTCATCTTTAGTTGGTTCTGATGAGGGGTCAGTAAGTTTTTTGTTGTCGGTAGTGGTTTTGCATGATAAATTCCATTCATCGATCATGGACGGGATGAAACTCGATTTGAAACGGGCCGTATTAGTGAAGTAGTTTATGTATCGTAAAGGGTTTCTGATGGGGTATCGAGATGCTTCACTGACAGTATGGGGTAGTAACTTTGTGAGGTAGTTTGGGACATGATTGGTTAATATTTTATTCCAGGTATGCATTTTATGAAGGTTTCGTCTTTCTTTAAGGGGAGCCCATCCGAGTTCGAATAATACTCTCTCATCTGATACCGAACGTGTCACGCCACTTACTATTCTACCGGCGTCAATATAGAGGCGGTCGAGTTTCCGGAGGAGGCAATGGGGGGCGTTGTCACAGACAACGTCTCCGTATTCCAAAATCGGGAGTACATAAGTTTTGAACATTATTTCGAGGGTTTGTCTATTTACAAGAAATTTCATTCTCCTTAGTTGTGACAGTCTGGTTGCCACTCGACTGCAGATTTCATTGATATGAGTGTCCCAATGAAGATTTGATTGTATAGAAATTCCAAGATGTTTGTGGCAAGCTACTTGCTCAATGTCGCGATCATCAAGATCAAGATCCAAATGATCTTCGGAGGGAGTGAGCGAAAACACCATAGATTTTGTTTTGTCTGCATTGAATGTAACCAACCATTGTTTCGACCAGCAAGATACTTTATCCAAATCTTCGAATAGTTCCCGCGAACTGTCTTCGACTGATGGTTGTGCAGTGAAGAAACAAGTGTCATCTGCATACATACGTGTACAGGAGTGTATGGTCGTTGCCAGGTCATTTATATATGTCAGGAATAAGAAATGTCCAAGGATAGATACTTGTGGGACTCCTGCCGGAATAATGTGATAATCAGAAAAGGAGTTACCAACTAAGACACGTTGTGATCTGTTGGAGAGATAACTGTTTAGCCAGTTGTGGATGTTTCCAGTAACTCCGTATTGTTCCAGTTTGAATAACAACCCCCTGTGCCAGACTGCAGCTCTCAAACGCTTTGGAAATATCGCAAAATATTGCTGATGTATTTAACTTCTCATCGAGGGCCTGGCACAACAGGGTGTGGTATAACTCAAGTAACTGGAAAGTTGTGCTGTGCCCGGGGACAAATCCTGATTGATATTGGAATAGTATATTATTATTTGAGAAATGGGCGGATAAGGATTTCAGAACGATTTTCTCCATGATCTTACTGAGGCACGGGAGTAAGGATATAGGGCGGTAGTTTTTACAGCTGGATTTATCATTTTTCTTGTAGATAGGGATAACATTTGCCTGTTTCCACTTTGTCGGAAAATCGCTAAACTCGAGTGATTTCTTAAAAAGAGCTTTAAGGGGGGGGGGGTGGCGATAGCTGGGCTTGTGATTTGGATCATTTTAACGGTGATTCCATCGTGGCCAGATGCTTTGTTTGGTTTCAACGTTCTAATTGCACAAATTATATCTTCGATAGTGAATGCAATGTCTGTTACAGTGTTGCTACATTTCTGGGTAAATATTGGTAGACTACACGACGACTCGTCGAGGTATGAATTAGAGATGAACACACCATTGAGCATGGGTGCTTTGGTGTGGTCGTCAAACACTAAGTTGCCACTGTCATCGGTAAGAGGGGGGGGGGGGGGGATAGCGTCCTTGCGTTTGGTTTGCATAATTTCCTTTATGCAGTGCCAAAAGTATTTGGATGATGGATGCTCTCGAACAGTTTTTTGAAGTATTTCTTCATAGCGGGCTCTGGCGTATTTTTTCATATTATTGACTGTGTTTCGCACTTTTTTGAATTTTGCCAAACGCAGTGATCTCTCTTATACTAAAAAGAAGCCCCCGTTGCCTGGCCTGCTACTCTGACTCAAAATAATTATTTTCTAAATTCGAAGCAGTACAGATAGTTCACAGCGCTGAGGGGAACAATCGTCCGTGATCTGGGAAATAATGAAATTTATGTCGGAAACGCTGTATAATTACGCGCTTCGTGCGACTTGAACCCGGTTAAGCTGAAGTTCCGCCTCCCGGTCCGTTGTTTACAACAAGCCAAGGGCCAAAGCGGGATTGCATCGATCACCTCGAACATTTCAATTTACAATGAAATATGACGGTTTGAATGCGATCCAATTGATATATAACCCGCCAATATATAATGCCTGTAATCACATTTACGCAAAATCGATCCGATCCCACTAACCATGTTTCCGTATATATTTTCGTAACGTCGTAAGGCCATACTAAGGCTTCGTTCACACAGCTGGTAAAATTGACTGTCAACTTTTCGTGAAATTCTTCAGGCACAGGGTCGAAAAGTTATGTAAAACATGCGTTTAGTATGTTGCAGGATCAGCGACTTGCAACTGACGATGATACTTTTTTACTTTTGGCCTTTAACCGTCTTTTACGCTTTCTAAATTTCATCTCTTTACACTTTTAAATTCCTTTTAGATTGTGCGTTCAAATGTTTTTTTTCTTCAAATTCTGTTTAACCGCTCCGGTGTTTTGCTCTCTACCACAAAATTCCTTGTCTTCTGAACGGGGAATAATTTGTCTGCTCTAAATTGGGTCCCCGACTTTAAAAATGCCCTTATCTTTCATATATCCTCCCCTTTATATTGACAAATTTATTTTCGGCATCCTGACTTACATCTTGTGCGCCACCTGTATTATGTGAACTAAGTAACATAACTAAATAGTTATAGCCGTTTTATCTTGCACACCTGATTATCATGTGAACCAATTAACATAACTAAATAATTATAGCCGTTTTATCTTGCACACCTGATTATCATGTGAACTAATTAACATAACTAAAATAGTTGTAGCCGTTTTATCTATCTCTAACCTAAGTTGACTTTCCATAAAGTCGTTATTTCACATTTCTGAACCGTCAAGTTTGGAATTGCAGTCCACATGTGTTTTCGGTTGTTTTATCGTTTATTGGACTGATGAAATTCAACGAGTTATGGTATGATTGATGCTTAGGAGCTCTTTGAAGATCAATTATGGGCAAATGTCAGTTGTATACTAACTTACTGAATTACATTGATCTCGCTCAGCATGCATGTGTAAAATGGTTGGGCATGTGCATTTTACAAGTAGTTTGTCGTTCATATCCTATCGCACACAACATCCCTCGACGACGATTTGTCTGTAAAGCTGACTAATATAAGAGATATACCAACGTGAATGTAACGGTGCGTTCACACACACTGACAAATATACACATGAAGCTGAACAAATTCCAGTAGCAAACTTGCCAAAACGGATTCATTTCTGCCAGCTTTCGACACATCGGCGATAGAAGTGATGAATTTACGACAAAGGTTTTGGATGATATCGCTCAGCGGCTAACAATATAGATTAAGAACGCGGTGCGCGTTGGCATTAGTAGGCAAGTCAAACTATAATGTCACTTGATAAATTACAATATATTTCGGCACTGCCAGCTCCCTCGCTGTAATACTGTCCCTAAACTAAAGACCACGGCTGGAAATTTAGTAAAAAATGACCACTGCATGGACTGATCCCTTTGTAGCATACAGAAATGTCCAAGTTCCGTACTTTAATTTGCACACCCATTGTCGGAATTTTATAAATGGTATCTCAAACTTTCCAATTGACTCTCTACAAGCTTGGTGAAGTTTGCGACAATGTTTGTTAAAAATTTTGCACCCCCCCCCCATCCCCGATTTCCATTTCTGATCCAGACAGCATCACGTTAGGACTCTTTATATCACACCATGTAGATTCCTCGTGCCGCGGAGATGCCTATACATGTATACTTCAGTATATAAGAAAATCGCCGAAGAATCTGTTTTTTTAATGTTCCACCCCGATCCCGTTCATAACGAAGTTGTTTAATGCTAAATAACATAAAAGTCTGTAAAACAACTTGCATCAACAATAAATTACAAGAAAAAATAGTTTGACTTTGTTATTATTTTCATTATTAAAGGTACTCAATTCGATTAAGCGCCCCCTCAATTACTATTTATTTGCCCTCGGGGGTAAAAAATATTTGATTCGAGTCGAGGAACCCAACCATCAAACCTCAGAGTGATCAGATATCGATTTTTAAAATCAATTATTTTTCACCACCTGGAAATATTTAGTGGCACAGTAAAAGTCGAGGAGAAGATTGTCCTGGACCAAATTGCGGATGAAGATAGATAACACTAAAATCAAGTGGCTTTTTTTTGGTCAGATATTTGACAAACCGGCAAAATTTCGTGAACAAAATGTTGATATTATAAATAACAGGTTTTGGGCTATTTTATAGTATAGTTGACTGCATGTGGTTAGCGTTATTTTTGGGCAATTAATCGATTCTGTTAACTGAAGCGGCATTTCGAAATCTTTGTTGTTGTTGGAATCTGATGATATGGGGACCATCGAATCGGATTGAGTACCTTTAATAGCTCGCCAATAATGAGATTTCGCACGTCGAAATCATTGTTATGTAAACATGTTACTGCTACAATTTTATTACCGATACAAGTTCAATTAGTCCAATAAGAAACCAAATGTTAATCAAAACTTGACGGTAAATATTGGGAAAGGTCAAACATTGAAAAATATTCTGAAAATCATATTCAGTCACAGCACATATACAAGCACAAGGGAATACAGGCACCAGTCTAATCCACAAGAGTTATGTCAACCACTAGTGACTAACCCTTTACCCAACAAACCGGCCAAAACCGGCCAAATAAAGCTTCAACAGCCTAAAATATCTTCGGTCTGTCTCAATAGAACCATACAAATATGGATATCATTGGAACCGGCTCATTGACCACATTGTGATGGTTACAGTTATGCCCTGTGCCAATACATTCTCTTATATATGCGAGTCGACCATAGGTCGCCTCGCATATATAAGAGAATGCATTGGCCTAAAAAAAAAAATATATTAACACTTTTTACCATTTTTTCTTACATTCTTTAACAATTTTATAATTTTTAATGTGTTAAGCCAATGCATTCTCTTATATATGCGAGGCGACCTATGGTCGACTCGCATATATAAGAGAATGCATTGGCACAGGGCCGTTCTGTTGGGTAAAGGGTTAACCCTTCCATGACTGGATCTTCAAAATTTATACGACAATGGAATCAACACGCGAAACTTCGTTATTTGAGAACTAGCAATAATGAATATAAGAAACAAATATATATATTTCACAATGCATGTCTTTCTCAGTGGTGATGTTTTTTTTACAGACCTAATTATTTTTGTATATTTACCCACTGCTAGTATCGACCACTAAGGGTACGATCATACGCTGGCAAATTTGCACGGTATATTTTTGTGGGCATTTCGTCATAGAAAACCACATGATGCCAGAATATGAACGGAAACGTGCACAAACATGCATCTTTACTTAAGCGAAAGACATGAGAAGTACCATTTTTCTTGTTCCACTTGTAACAGTACTACTGGAATTTGCCTTCAAATACCTGTATGATTAATTTTTGCCAGATAATTGCATGATTTTTACAGGCGAATTACAGTAGC
The DNA here is from genome assembly GCA_032622095.1 of Siphonodentalium dalli. NCBI lineage: Eukaryota > Metazoa > Mollusca > Scaphopoda > Gadilida > Siphonodentaliidae > Siphonodentalium > Siphonodentalium dalli. Next base: position 197,052,503 of record CP136062.1, read on the forward strand.
ATCGTTACTAGTGAGATTTTACTAGTGAGATTTTACTTCGCATGTAGTTAGCTATATGGCACAGATGCACTTTATGTGCCTTTTCCATTCATATTATGGCACCATATCGTTTTCTACGACAAAATGCATGAAAACCATATATACCGTGCAAACTTGCCAGTGTATGAACGTACCATAAGCAGTTTTTTTTGTTTACAAAATGGGGAAAGGTTGCAAACCAGGCTATTAAATAGCTGTTGCCTAACGACTGCTGCATGGTTGCCAGAATGATTATAAATATGTCTCGCAAAAGATGAGAAGCTGGTGTCCTATTATCAGAAAATTGAATCTATAACAATCGAGGTATATGTCTTGAGCGAATGTCGAAAATATTCACCAGAAAAACGATTTACAACTAAACTAATATCTTTCTTTATTAGATCCCGCTCATGGTCTATAAGGCATATCAGCAATTCTACAAAGTGTATTCCACTGTCGTCAGTACACATCGGTCGGGGCAGGCGCTGGTGCAATCCGGGTGAACCCTATATAGTCGCATCCAGCTATACATGTAGCTGTAAAGTATAGAGTACTACTGTCCACCATACAAATGATTATTATTTCATTGGTTGCTCATTATCTGATATCTCCCAAATATACATATCAATATATCACTACCAGTGCGATAACCATTATATGTTGTTCTATAACACATTTGTATATGCAAAAAAATGTATGCATTCATTTAAAGTGATGTGAAACACTCCGGTTGGGTGATCAAATAGAAATGGTGAATAATCTTGCTAAAAGTAGTTATTTTTATGAATATTAACCCAAATTTACAACACACACACCGTCATGCTTATATATTTATTAAATGTAATGAGTATCGATGGCGAAATCATTTGCGTTAGTTTATCGCCGATTGTTGCGTCCCGAATCAAGATGCAAATATTTACCATTGAGCGTAGTTCAGACGGTGTTTTCTATGGAGTTGTATGGTCGATATCTTTGAGATTTTGGGCGATGTTAGTAGAATGCTACATTCCCCAGTCGGCATAGCGCTTGAGTACTAATTGATCAGTTTCACGCACCAGAACAAGTCCATAATATGTCTTTAAGCAACAATAAACCAACGACGGAACCCAGCCAGTGAAATCGGTAACATTGGTTCCGATGTTCGATTGTCTTACTCTTCTATAGCGGACTTTACGCCCAGATCCAGTGGCGGGATTTTTCGTCAATTTTAATCGACTTCATCATACAAAGCAATTCATAATGCTATAGTTATTTTATAGAGTGGTATCTTACGGTCATAATGGTGTACTATAATCTAACATTTATGTTAAATGACGCACACAACATGTCGTGTATTAGGAGTAACTCACGTTTGACCTGTGTTTGTTTACGCTCAGCTGGAGAAGACCCGAACTGTTACGAAGTCGCGAGGTCAAATGGGTTCGTATTCTTTTGCAATTATGTAAACATTGTGATAAAATATATGTTTTAGATTAAATTACTACTTTCAGTAGACTACTTTTGTGGAGTTCAGAACAATATGTTTTCTATGGAATAAACTGCGACAAAATTGTGACATTTTATATGAGTCATTTGTGATTTTAAAGGTACTCAATCCGATCAGACGGTCCCCATATCATCAAGTTCCAACAACAACAACAACAATAACAATAACAACAACAGCAACAACAACAGCAACAACAACAAAATTTCTTCAAAATACGCTTTAGTTATCAGAATTGATTTATCACAACAAAATAATGTTAACCACTGTCAACTATGGTATAACATTTCCCAAAACCTGTTATTTATCAACATGTTGTTCAACGAAATATGGCCGTATTATCACTTGATTATCACGAAATTTTGCCGTATTACCACTTAATTTTAGAGTTATCCATCTTCATCCGCAGTTTTGTCGATTTGACGAATATTTGCCAGACGGAAAAAGTACATATCTCGAGAAATAACAGATGTCAGAAATCGATATCTAATCACTCTGAGCTTTGATGAGTGGGTTCCTCGACTCGAATCAAATATTGTTTTTTACCCCCGAAGCCAAAATAAATATAGTACTTTATGGGTGTTTAATCGGATAATGCGTCTTTAAATGAGCAGCAATTTATGCTTAAAGTCAGCTATAGGATAGTCAGGCAATGGTACTCCGATGTCAACCAATATGTGACCCGCCATATCAAATCCAGTCGGAAGTCGGGATTTTTTTACCCTGTGCCAATGCATTCTCTTATATATGCGAGTCGACCATAGGTCGCCTCGCATATATAAGAGAATGCATTGGCCTAATTTTTTTAAAAATTTTAATAATTCTTTAACAATTTTATAATTTCACCCATACAGAGCCCCAGACAAACACGAACAGACGACACTCTTCTATGTGCTTCTATATATGTGTGGGGCTCCCTGCAGGGTAATGGATGTTTTTTTTATTTTATGTCCTAAAAATTGTAAGAAACATTTATTTAAAAACATGATAAAACATTGTTAAGCCAATGCATTCTCTTATATATGCGAGGCGACCTATGGTCGACTCGCATATATAAGAGAATGCATTGGCACAGGGTAAACAAAATCCCGACTTACGACTGGATTTGATATGGCGGGTCACATATTATCACTAGCTGGTTTACGTCGAGGGATACTTCTACGTGTAGAGGAGCGGTCTTGGCACCAACGGGGCTTATTTTTCGATCTTCAAACTAATTCGGATAAAACTGCCGAAAAAGGTCAAAATACCTGTTACCATGGAAACGATATAGGTGAACTCAGACATATTGTCCATAAGAGTAGTCTACTGAAAGTAGTAATTTAATCTAAAACATATATTTTTGGTGCACTTCACCGAACGATTGTTAATCGTGTCACTCGAAATACATTAACTCTCTCACGACGGGAGCTGAGCTGGTGTAACATTAAAGACCATGTGCTAGTGTATTGATATTGATATTGCAAATCACAAGGACGACTTTTTAGCTCTCTTGTGTGAAACGTTGTGTTGACTTTTTGTGAACGAGGGCGCCCATTTATACCGTCACCCACCAACCCTTAGTGAGCGATTTTGAATACATTTTTGCAATGTTGATATGGGGTCTTTTATTGATTCCCGTTATAAGTTGATTATCCGAAAAATAAACTTGTACAGCTATATAGATGACAATGCTTCATAAAATTGCACGCTTTAAATGTCCGGTTTATGGAAAACAAAATCATCATTTGGTGAAATGTGGTCCGTTTCCATGACAACATATGAGTATACCGCACTATTTACCCAACACAGTCCGGATTAAAAGTTGATGTCATAGAAACAAATTTCAACAAGTTACATTGTGTCGCAAGGATTGTTGGACTTCTTTTCTTTCCAATAATGCCATTATTTTGTTTTTGTTTTAAATTCGTCTCCATGGTAACATGTATTTCTCACGGTATTGGGCCTTTTCGGCAGTTTTATAAAAAATAATTATAAGTACACATATGAAGCTATCACAATAGATATAAATTATTACTAAAACCAATGTAGTATCTAATAAATATTCCAATTCTAAAATTATCGCATTTTGTGTAAACATCACAATTTGTGACCCAAAAATGGCAATAAAAGGCTCATTACGCCCCCGGGTGTATACTAACGTAGAAGTTATTGTATCGCATGGGCGCTGTAATAGCGCTGGGTGTTTTATTTATAGAACTGGGAATTTTTGGTACACACTAAACATTGTAGTGCGACGCCGATGTCGACAAATTGCAGTAGGTCCCCTATTTGCGGATGTCATTTTGCGGAAATCTCAAATTCGCGGTCGTCCCTTAAAATGGTCGAAAAATGTTGATTTTAATGAGGGAACGGGCGCGTATATCTCAATTGATTCGTATTTTAAAGAGGTCAGTCGGATACAGCCGAGTCAGCCAACGGTTCGTTAATTAGGTGCTGATCGGTGTGACAATTTGCAGTAGGTTTCTATTTGCGAAGCTCCATTCGCGGAGGTCGCCGAATTCGCGGAGGTCCCCTAAAATGGTCGAAATAGGTTTATTTTAACGAGTGAACGGGTGCGTATATGTCAATTGACACGTATTTTAAACAAATAATGACACGATCATCATAATAGTGGTTTGTTCTATCAATTATATCATCATCATCATCATCACCATCATCATCATCATAATACGGAACAAGTCTTGCTACTTTTCGTCCCAATAACATTATTTGCAATGTTTGTTTACAAATATATGTATCGTCACTCGATATTTTCTTGTGAGTCACTTGAACATATTACTTGTCGTCGAACTCGTATTGTATATAATAGAAGAATGAGTCTATGTATATTTTGAATTGATCGAGTGTTGGAGCCTCAACAGCGAAGTCTGGCAAAGAGTTCCAGCCATTTACCACCCTCTGTGTGAAGAAATATTTTCCTATGTCATTGTTAACAATGCGCATCATTTATTATGTTCGCCTGTTCTTCCTGATGAATTTCTTTCTAATATGTCACAGGCATTGATATTGTAATGACCATTCAACAGTTTATATACCTGGATTAGATCTCCTCTAAATCTTCAATATTTTAAAGACATCAGATTGAGTCTTATCATTCGGTCTCGGTAGCATAGAGTTTTGATTTGACGAACTAGTTTCGTTGCTTTTCTTTGTATTTTCTCCGACACAATTCTTTGACATTTGTGATGTGGGCTCCATGCATAGTTACATTATTCGATGATAGGTCTGACCATGCTTATGTAGAGCGATGGCAAGGTGTCGATTCCAAGTTCGTGAAAGTTCTATTGACCATGCCGATGATTTGAGAAGTTTACTGTTTTAGGATATTGTAGGAAGGCTAATCTGGCCGTGTCAAATTGAGCTATAGCGATGGGATATCTCACAGGACAACACATTTCGGGTTTTCGCGGGGTGTGTATTAGCTGGATTGATAGTTGCAGTATGTAACAATTATGACCGCGTTAATTGCTTTCGATGTTTATATATGAACAATGGCTGGGCCACTCTTGGAAGATTTTATGGCAGGAACACAATGCCTCCGATTTTTGATCCGCATTTAGAGGCTTTCTGGTGTGGTGAATGAGAAACCTGCAGTAATAAGCCGTAGTTTTTTGTAATAATTTGAAGGATTAGTTGTTTTAACGGAATTCTGAGGCGGTGCGGTGCATTCATGTAACCAATATATATTTTTTATAATTTATACTTATGCCTAATAATATGATATTGAGGGCGTTACCATTTCTGATTATGGTTTTCTTGTAACCTATATGTGCATCATTTTAATACCGGTATACTGTAATAGTTGAAAAATAGTTATTGTGGAAAAATACCATCAACACGTTATCTTCAACGTCTGTTCCTGTTCTAGAAATGGCTGTAATGTGATTAAATTCGTTTTTATACGCACTTTTGAAAAAAGGTATTATGTAATCAGTCTGTCCGTCCGTGCGTCCGCCTGTCATGTCGTCCGTCCGTGCATGCGTCCGTCCGTCCATTACCAAAATACAGACCCAGTTCGAATATGGGTTCCGTCTAATTATTTTCACATGAGTTACGGCCATTTTTCAACTTAGAATTTGACCGTCTGTTAACATTTTTGGTTTCCGACCGACAACTCCCGTTTGGATTATTTGATCTGAACCATTTGATCTGAACCAAAGTTGTTATGTGAAATTTCCCAGCTAAAAATACAGGCCAAGTTCGAATATGGGTTCGGTCTAACTCCACTTTGAATTATTTGATCTAATTATTTTTACATGAGTTACGGCCCTTTTTCCACATAGAATTTGACCGAGTTCATAACAATTCAGTTTCCGACCGATAACTCCAGTTTGGATTATTTTTATCTGAACCAAAGTTGGTACGAGTGTTTGCCAGCTAAAACCACAGGCCAAGTTCGAATATATATGTTCTGTCCCATTATTTTCACATGAGTTACGGCAATTCTTCTACTTTGAATTTGACCTCATTTTGGCATTGAAATTAGGGGTATATCCAGGGGGGTCTGAAACTTTTTCCGAACACTAGGCGGGGGTGGGTGGGTGGTTTCCCTAGAGTTAGTTTTCTTCAAAATAATGGTTTTAAGAATGCTTCTATTATGTAATAGGTATGCACTTAACTCTTGGTAGAGGGGTTTGAGTTCACCATCAGTTAATGATGAGGGATGATACCAATGGGTAATAAAAAGGTCGGCTTGCTAAATGTTTTCATCAAGGATCTATCAATGCTCATTGACATGGAAAGGCTCAGATTTAAATAGTTCTATTAAAATTCATTTATTCAACCTGATATAACATTATAAAAGAAAACGTAACACAATAATAGATTCTTCAATTGAATGTAAACTCTTCAAATAAATATAGACTATTCAAAAAACCATTATAAAATAAAACATATTGGTATATGGGTCTAGGTTCACCTATAGATGGGAGCCGTCAAATTTGAACGATTTTCGATGGAAAATATGGCCGCCAGACCCATTTGGATTTTACACTTTGCATCACTAAATCCTTTAACACACACAAAAGAGCTTATCCCTCATCCGATCATCACCAAACTTCATATGGATCATCGCCGTGTCCTCTCGATGTGCATACGCCGCATACCATTTTCCCCGAATTATGTAAAAAAAAACATGGCTGCCAGCGGCCATCTTTGATTTTACTCTTTGTATGACTAAATCCTTTAGAACACCTTACAAGTCACATTTCTCATCCAATCGTCACCAAACTTCATGTGGATCTTCCAGGTTACCTCTAGATGAGAGCCTCCCTCCCCCAAAACTCGTTTAAAACAAACATGGCCTCCAGTAGCCATCTTGGATTTCAAATGTCAATCCATCAGCACACCCTACACCCACATTTATTGGAGAACTGTTTTGAAAATTTACAGTCTTGTTGGTAAATAAAACGTAGGAATGCTTCTATAAAGATCGGATAAGATGAGAAAAACTGAGTAAAATAGTCATTTGAAGCAGTTTGGAGGGGTGGGTCCCTATTCAGGAATCGGAAAAAAATAATGAAAGTGTCAATGACACTGTAACTCAACTGGAGAGGGGATAATTTCATGCGTAAGAGTCAATGGAGCGATTCGGAACTCGGAAAGTTAAAATGACTAAGTATTAAATAATATAGATAATGGTTGAGTAGCGCTGGTGGAGCATTATTGAGGAAACATTTAACCGCTCCCATCAAGAAGCCATCTCAAAGATCCATATGAAGTTTGGTGACAATCGAATGAGGGATGTTGCCTGTAGGGTATTGTCACCTTTCAATAACTATCAAAGAAAATTGACTATCAGGTACCAAACCCCAATTCGAAGTTGACCTGTATTGTGAGGTAATAAACTAACATACATAATATGAATCCAATAGAACAAAGCAAAATATCATCTGGAAAGCAAGAATATGCACAATTTCGGATGCGAAAAGGCCCACAACTCCGGGAAAATTCATTGAACAAAACCCATGCAAATTCGAAATTGACCTGTACTTTGTTATGACTGAGCCACATACCAAGTTTAGATGTGATCAAATAATCCAAACTCAAGTTATCATCCGGAAACCAAAATGTTGACATACAGACGGACAGACTGATTACATAATACGGACGTTTTTTTTAAACGGGCGTATAAAAAAATAAACCGGAACGAAATTATCACATCGATAAAAGTATAATTTAAAACAAATTAGATATCAATATCGTGTCAAAAATGGCAAATACTCATTGTTTTGGACAAATTGTGGGTTTAGAGTGGAGATACGGTTGCAGTAAGTTGCAGTATTATATGAGACAGTATATAAATTTAATATATATATAGGCCTAGTCTCCCTAGTACAAGCTTGAACAAGTTGAAATTCAGTTGTCAGCGGTGTTGTAACGTCACGATGACATCACGACTCACAGTGCCTACTCTCAACCATACTATGCAGACAGTTAAGTTATGTTTCACATAACTTTACATTTCACAAATTATAAAACTGAAAATGATGCAGAGAATCATATAAAATGGGGTATATTATTTATTTAGGCATATATCAGTCACCATGACAACAGTTATATTCACCAAAAAACACCACAAAATGCGAGTTATGATTATAACCAGTTAGTTCATATGTATTATACCAATGTCTATTTAATTCAATTAAACAGAATTGTATGACTGGAAGAACATTTTATATTGAATATATGATGTTAAACTATTACACCTTGGCAGCCATTTTGAAAACGGTTGCCATTGAGATGGGAGAACCATTTGACGAAGTCTACCCAAATCGTTTCGGAAGGCCTTGGCCCAAGGTGCATACCTTATATATAGAGTCTGCTCTAAGAAAGTCCCACGGAGTTATAGGCTAGGGTCACTATTACATAGAATGGCGCTCATGAATTCAAGCACAACCCCAATTAAATGTTTAGTATAACCGGTGATATATAGATGTTTATAATATAAATGCGAAATTTCGTTACAATCCAATCCATTTGTGGCGACGTTTGGACCAATCTGGTATGGTGAACGTACTTTTTAAAGGTACTTTGTATAACAAAAAAGTCTTGCCAAAGCTGTGCTCATAGAATGTGTATCAGATTGGTGCGAAATGTTCAAGAATATACTCAAGAACGCGTGGTTTTCAGTCAATTATTATTAATTTTGACAGTTGGAAATTTCATGCCTCACACAACATTTGTTGGAAATTTTACACCACTGATAGGTTGAAATTGTTCTCATTGTTTGATTTCCCAACTAATAATTACTGAGTGGGGAATTTGTTGTTTGTAGACCAACAGTAGCATATAATATTGTTTTATATTTAGTCTGAATTTTGTCTGAAATTGCTGTCAATTGGAAATTGTCCAACCTTAGGAGTAATGTTGGTATCAGGTTAGAGATTTCCAACACATGGAGGGGTGCAAAAGGATTTACGTGAACATTGGATTTAGATCTGGTTCAATGGGGTGGTAATTGGTAACAAGCCTGAGTTTAGTGTGCCTGTCATTTGCAGAATGAGGTCACCATATGGTGCATATAGTGACGCTATCCAGCATAGCGGGCTAGCATAACCAAATTCACCCTCTGGTGACCTAATTCTGAATGGCCTCATCTGCCATGGGAGACATAGACTCAGGTTGAAGTTCCCAAATGGTGAATATTGTGATGTACACCCATTGGGAACCTCGATTATGCAATGTGTCATATGCCAATTTGAGGACATAGAAAAACTAAATTAAAAAAGAAATAGAATATATATATGTGAATAAGTTTCTATAGAAATTTGACAATAAAGAACCGTTTCAGAGAAGATGAGGCCTAATAAGAATGTTGGTAATTTTACGATGGACACCCCTACGGAGTGTCTGGCTAAGTTACTGTATGATGTGTAAGTAGAACCACCCTATGTGTACCGATCGGTGTATTGCTGTGGGTCGGTGTAGAGCTGTTAACCGCGGGAATTCCCGTTTGAGGGGTACACTGGAAAACATGGTTTGTCAAAACACAGAATGAAATTTTCTTAACTGTTTTTTTTGCTTTAATCATCGAACAAAGGACCCAACAAACAGTAAGTATGATTGCCTAGTTAATAATATCGCATAATCGCGTCCCTTCAATACTTTTATCACAGCTTTTGCCTCGAAAAAGGTAAAATTCCTGTTTAAATCTCCATAACTTTTGCAAACCAAGACCTTTACTTCGGGAAACCAATTGAAATTATAGGCAAATATATTGAGAATCGATTTGGGTGCGTAAACCCAACCATCAAAGCTATATTTCTTTGGTGAAAATTTAGTTTGACGGAGGGCACTACCGAGAAAAAATGGCACGAATATAGCACGAGAAGAGCATCTGATAGTTACGATTTTTACCGCAAATGGACGGGAAATAGCAAATTATTGACATTCCAGTTTCATTGAGATTTTAATGGAATTTGAACTAAATGCAGCTGTTTCCTTATTCAATGATCTATTGGAATATGCAATTAATCTAATATCGATATGGCATGTCTGTAATAACCTACAACATTGTATTTATTACCTATCTAGTATATATGTGTGATTTATACAGATTTCCCAGTTAATTATCAGGTAGGCCTATATATGTATATTGTCACTGCCGAAATTGACGTCATTTCCCCTTGATGTTTAATTTCTTTTTGTGAAATTTCGTGCATAAATTGTCTTTTAAAAGTTGTTCCCAACAATTTAAACCACACATCAAGCTGCCAAATTTCTAGCTGGGATGTGTAATAAACAGAATAATCAACAGGCTGCGATGATTACGTGATATAACGCACTCAGTAGCTGTACTAACTTGTAAACTCCTTCATTCGGGTTTCTGTCAGGTCCATCCACCTTGTGACGTATATCACGTAATCATTGAATCCAGTTGATTGATCTCAATATAAGTAAGTTCCATAGTATTCATTCACATGGTGATTTCTCTCATCGTTTCGGGGATGGTGCAGGCGTTTAAATGTTTTCACTGTGGATCAAAGTGGACGAACCTGAGTGACATTGTAGATCGCAATGTCACAGATCACGGACAATGTGAGTTGCGCTATTTGGAAAAGTTTTTGGACCATGCAACAGGGACAGAGAAATACGCACTGAAAGTTCATCGTGGTGTCATTCCAACAGACATAGTCTCAGAGGGGAGAAGGGTCGATGTTAAGGACGATTCAATATTCATTGTCAATGTGAAATCGAAAGTAAAAAAACTCAACACACCTGTCAAGCGAAAACTAAACTATGAATCAGAACTAGTTGTTGAACAAGAAGACAGTTCAATGGATGATACCAGTGGCAGTAGTATCCCAATAGGCGAAATGGAATTTGAAGTTCAGATTGAGGAACTAACAGACCTGCTGCCAAAAGTGCTACAACAGTTAGAAGGTGAGGGGCATGTCGATCTGTATATGGAGATGAATCGACTGATCGCTCATGGCTCACTGCCCTTAGACAATATATGTTATTTGTTATTCTTGGACTTAGTCCGGTTATTTTCTTTGCCAACTACATCGATGATGCGATTTCCAAGAGAAACCAAAACGTTCTGGTTAGCTGGATATCGGCTATTTCGAGGAAAATTTCTTCGTTTCATGCGGGGTCCTCAACACATTGGCGACATAACTCAACAATTAACAGAGAAAAACTACTATGGCCCTCCAACAGCTAAGCTGAATTTTGCCGTACCTCATAGACTCAACCTTATGACAAAGGACCAAGAATCTAAAAAAGACCAAGATCTAAGGGTTATCTTCCTGGTATTCGCCAAGACGTTATCCAGCAAGTAGCACATGTGCTTGGAAAAAAAGCAATTAATACAATACGAAACAACTATGCATTGCTATTAAAGTCATAATAAACGATATTTGCACCTGACGTAAATGTTTATACGATATGTTTAGTCATGATCAATCAGTCCAATATATGTTCGAAGAATGTCCTGAGAATAACACCGCCTAAACCTGTTAAAATACCAGCATATATGAAGGTTTAATTTCAGCTATCATCCGATCTTTGATAGCTTTTTCCCGATCATACCATGTTTTATCATTGCTATATTCGTGCCATTTTTTCTCGGTAGTGCCCTCCGTCAAACTAAATTTTCACCAAGAAATATAGCTTTGATGGTTGGGTTTACCCACCCAAATCAATTCTCAATATATTTGCCTATAATTTCAATTGGTTTCCCGAAGTAAAGGTCTTGGTTTGCAAAAGTTATGGAGATTTAAACAGGAATTTTACCTTTTTCGAGGCAAAAGCTGTGATAAAAGTATTGAAGGGACGCGATTATGCGATATTACTAACTAGGCAATCATACTTACTGTTTGTTGGGTCCTTTGTTCGATGATTAAAGCAAAAAAACAGTTAAGAAAATTTCATTCTGTGCTTTGACAAACCACGTTTTCCAATCTACCCCTCGTACGGGAGTTCCCGCAGTTAACACCGACCCACAGCAATACAACGATCGGCACACATAGGGTGAGAACCAACGTATCCATAATTATAGTTGCAGTTCAGCATCAACAGTACGATTATGCGGTATATAAATCTCACAAAAGTTACATTATACATGTATATTGGAAGTGGAGAATCAAATCGTCGCATTGTGCATCATCATACATTCATCACGACATTGTAGACATCGTGTCGAATACAAGCCCGGTATTCTTATTGAATTTCCTTTGATGCTAAACTATAAAACTGGATTAGCTCGTCTAGATGTGTAGACGCAGAAAAAACAAGACTCTTTTGGGAAATTTGGACTGAATTTCGCATTCTCGCGAGAATTTAACAAACGTGATGTTACTGCCAAAATGGCCAAATATGCGTTCGCTCAACTTAACGGTCACAAGATCAGACACGAAGTACATAACACCTCACCGATGTCTGCGCCGTATCGAATTAATAACCCACAACAGGAAGGCGTAACGACGTACTATATTTACTTTACTGCTTTTGCGAAGTATTTAAGTGGACCCACAACGAAATTGTGACGTTTTCGTCCATCATTTATCGAATCTATGGGATTTACTATATGAATTAACCTGTACTTGATTTCTCGTGACAATTGCGTTATAGTTGCAATTTCCGTAACGCGCAGACAGGATTTGACGGGTCCCCTGGTGGGTATATACCTCGAATATGACACGCGATGTCTCAATCAATTCATACAGGAACTGAGTTCTCAACCAATCACAATTAAGACAGCTGAACATTGCATGTACAATAAAAGGTATATTATATAATGATATATCACAAAAGGTTCCGAATATATAATCAAACTGCCAAACCAAATGATTCGCGTCATCTCAGTGCAACTGGTAGTCCAAGTCTGCTCGTACCAAAACCAGCTAAAATATTGGGATAGCGAGATGCTAATTTTAGAACGAGAACGTCCCATGCATGTTAAATTACACATATCATATTCCGGTTTATTAGGACTATAACATCGTTTGTTATACGTTTGTTTACGTTTTAACTGAAAGCCGAAGTGTTCAATATTGTACTCAGCTAAGTTCGGCTTCTGTGTCGTCAATCGAGTACAACAATCAGAATCGAGTGCACCCTTAATCAAACATCGTATTCCACCACTAGCATGTGTCAATTTGTATTGTAAACGGTCCTAACTGCTGTGAACTATGGTACAAAATTTCCAAAAACGTGTTATTTATCAACATGTTGTTCAACGAAATATGGCCGGTTTATCAATTTCGTATCACGAAATTTGCCGTATTAACAATTGATTTTAGTTATCCATCTTCATCTGCAATTTTGTCCGAGACCATCGGTTTGACGGCTCATTTCTGGGCCACAAATTATTACACATTTCGAGAAATAACAAATTTCGTCTGCTCATGTTTTTCTGGGTCTCTGTATGGGTGAAATTATAAAATTGTTAAAGAATACAAGAAAAAATTATTAAAATTGTAAAAAATTGTTAAGCCAATGCATTCTCTTATATATGCGAGGCGACCTATGGTCGACTCGCATATATAAGAGAATGCATTGGCACAGGGTAAAACAAAATCCCGACTTACGACTGGATTTGATATGGCGGGTCACAAATTTCAAAAATCGATATCAATCTGAGCTTTGATGGGTGGGTTCCTCGACTGTAATACAAAAAAAATTAACCCCAAAACCAAAGAAATAATAATTTTGGGAGTGTTAATTCGGATTATGCACCTTTAAACTTTGTTCTTTTATTCATTATTTATAACATTCCATAGATGCAAATCGAAATTTAGTATGTTGCAGCCATTGCTAAATGTAACCATTGCACTATTACAGCGTCAGTGAACACATATCGTCGATTACAATTTGAAGAACATTTTTCAATGATGCATATCTCCAATGTAAATCATCAAGATGTGATTGAACTTGCACAACATTTAGTGGTTAAAATGACTTGCGCTGCAACAGCTATGTTTGAATAACAATTTCTTTACAGACTTTGGTGTAAACATATTTTATTTCAATCATAATAACATATTTAGACATTTGACAAACATTTGACAGTAATATAGAATGATCTAGATGATCGATTGATTGATTGGAAAGGGGATTAAACAACAAACCCAAGGGCTCTTGTTAAGATTGCTCCCCTTTTGCTTCGCGCCCGCTCTTCATTAAATAATGTAGAGGGGGTCGGATGGGAAGGAATGAAAACACTATAATTATAGTAATGATGATGTCGTGAGAAGCAGGGAGAGAGAGAGAGAGAGAGAGAGAGAGAGAGAGCGAGAGAGAGAGAGAGAGAGAGAGAGATAGAGAGAGAGAGAGAGAGAGATAGAGAGAGAGAGAGTTGGGTCGAGAGAGATAGAGAGAGAGAGAGAGAGAGAGAGGGAGAGGGAGAGAGGGGGATGATATAATAGACGAGGGGGCAGTGGTGAGGATTTTTCAATAATTGAGTTGTTGCGTGATAAAAATGTTGCTAGCTCGTCTATAGTATTCTTCGTGTGTCAGGCGTCAATCACAATGGCTGTTAATTGGTTACATCGGTCAATAAGTAATCAAACAATCAAGCACACAGCTACGAGTGTTTATAATCAAAATATTTCGTGGACTATATATTTTTCCGTGAGAATAAGAGAATATTCAGCGGGACTAGCCCGAAACAGGATAATTCCTATTTAAAGAGTGCTCACTGTGAATGTCGCAGCATCATTCGTGTGGAATCTTTTCACGTATTTAAAGGATAATAGCAAGAACATGTAGCGGACTTTACAGATTTCCATATATAACTATTGCAAAGGAATTGTGTGGCTTTGAAGTTGACACACGGAAACCAAACGATGCCAACGGTATTCCATATCATGAATAAAACAACACATGTGGTTGAGACTATACAAAATGTACACCCAACGTACATGTAATGGTACATCGATATCCAACAAGAGACCTCGAAATAACCCCAAGAACTATAACCGGTTAGCCAAACAAATTTTCCGGGCACGTATATATGCCGGGTGGGTGGGTGATCGATTGTCAGCAACTCAAAAATATTTTTCCTGCAAGTTTTTTGACTGTTTTTGCAATGAGTTTGGCTTAAAACACCTTATAATGTAATTCTAATTGCTAAACTGACTGCAGGCAGTTCTCGTGTTGTATTTTGTTGCAAATTTTGAAATTCAAGATGGCCGCTGGCAGCCATGTTTTTTTGGCCGAATGACCCCAAAAATGACTCGTTCCTATTTACATGTCAATGTTAACATCCATGACAAATAGTATGCATAGAAATTCATATACAGCTGTTGACAGTGAATCCCCCCCCGCAAATCTATGTTGTAGTGTTAAAAGGGGTGGGTGTCCAAAAATGGTCGGAAAAAACTGCTGAAAACGGTAAAAATTTGGACGCGGGGGTGGGTGGGTCCCAACAAACAAGGGTCGAAAGTCAAAAATCAGCATACGTGCCTCAAAAAAAATTCCGACACCCCCCCGGTCAGCCAAATCAATTCCATCAGTCCAGCTCTTCGGGCTGTATGTATCTTCATTTGATTCAAAACACGGATATGCGCCATCGCAACGTGTTTTTCATGCGTTATCAACACCCAAATTAGCTCCCTTCGAGCGGTGTAAATGACATGAATCGAATGCAGTCCATTATTCAAGCAAAATGATAGGTCATAATTGTCGTTCTTTGAGTTTCATATGGCGCCCTCGAGTACTCATATGAGAAATAATTGGGCACTTTGTTTCTGCGTGAGATGAATAGGAACGTGCAGAAGTGCCGTAATTTTTCGCGAAGATGACTACGAGAATGGAAATATATTTTATAAGAGTTGTCTCAATTATCCTAATCCGGTGGATATATTATTGAGAGGGGAAATAGCCATAGGGGTGCTATAACTGGCGGGATTTTAGCACTGATTCCGATTGTATCTATAATTGTTCTGAAATCGAGGCCATATGGCAGTGCATGTGGATACCTGGCAGAGAACATCCGAAATCAACAGCCAAGCAAATGAACACTAAACTTAAACGTACTGTGTTTCGTTCCCAGAACATAATATATTCTCGGAAATAATAAGTATTTCTTTTTAACTTGACGCTAATTCTTTCCTTTATCCTATTGTGGTAGGGCATACCACTGCATCCTATTGCAAACCGACGCATTCGATTCAGATACTAACAGACGCTTACGTGCAAGTGATTTCCTCACTGAACGGATGTTGTTGTGTTGTATCTAATGTATGTTGTGTCAAACCCCTCTCTCCCTCTCTCTCACTCACTCACTCTCTCTATTTCTCTCTCACCCTCACCCGTAACTCCCGTATTACCCATATCTCAATTCTAAATATGTAATAACATTCCAATCAAACAAAAATTATATATGCTCATATATCCCGTTTGCTTTACCTCAAGTCAGTCAAGTGATATTTCCGTCACATGAGGTAACATTTATTCCACGAGGAGAGGACTTTAAAAAAAACATTTTGCTTGTTTTCCAACCCTCTTTCTAAATCACTATATATCTATATGTGTATTAAGTTTGCGTAAAATGTTTGATTTTTGAAAATAAATAGTTTTTACACCAGATACTACCATCAAGTTGGGAAATACTAGCAGCAGCAGCAACCAAAACAAAATTCAAATTCAAATTAGTTTATTCTCATTTATTCATCATGGTATGACATATAGAGATCACAAATATACATGTAATACACTATAAATAAAATAGGTATGGCGTTGATACTGACAATTAAAGTGATATGAAACACTCCGGTAGGGTGATCAAATATAAATGGAGAATAATCTTGTTCAAAGTAGTAATTTTTACAAATATTATATCCAAATTGACAACACACACCTTCTTTATTATATATTAATTAAATGCAGTGACTCTCGATGGCGAAATCTTTTTCGTTAGTATATCGCCGATAGATTCGTCCCGAATCGAGTAGTAAATATATACATTTGAGCGTAGTTCAGACGATGTTTTCTATGGAGTGGTACGGTCGATTTGCTTCAGATTTTCGGCGATGTTAGTAGAATGGTACATTCCCCTAGTTGGCATAGCGTCTTGATACTAACTTATCAGTTTCTCGCACCCGAACAAGTACATAATATGTCTTTAAGTGCATGCTTTCTAACTTTTACATATCAGTAATATGGTCAAATATGGAATATTTGTGCTGCCTAAGTTGTTAAAATGGAGGTTGGAATGGGTTGTGTTGGGAGCGGTGAGCAGCATGATTGTAACTCTGGGTCATGTATGTGTGGGACCCCTTTTCCTATAGGTCTATGGCTCCATAGTATGGCAACGCCCCCTTTCCTATGCTGTGTATATATGGCCTCATAGTATGGTAACGCCCCCCTTTAATTATTATATATCGCTCCTCCTTCCCACGTAATTTCTGGAACATTTTTATTGTTCTGGAAAATTCTGGAAATTTTTTTGTTTCTGGAACATTTTTATTGTTTCTGGAAAATTCTATTTTTTTCTAGTAAAATCCATAATGTATTCGTGTAATAAAATTCATATTTGTCTACGGCCTCTTTAAAATTATATAACTGTAAAGTCCCAATGTTAATTTCACCCCGTACACACATTGGCTATCATAGCATCTATTTACCACGCATAGAATATAGGCATTTAAAATTATTTATCAAATCTCCTTAAAACACTTCGGCCTCTTTAACTTTTTTTACCTTTAATAAAAACATTATTGATCTCACAGATTTATTAACTGTTATGTACCTGGTAGAAAACACATTCCACGAGGCACGCTTTCTAACAATAACAGAGCATCATGGAATATATTCTATAATGGTTTAAACGATGCCAGATGTGCACTAAGCACGCGATGCACTAAGTGCGTTTTCACCATGAATTTATCTGGTAATTTAAGCGTTCAAACACATTCGGGGGTAACCGTAGATAATAGCCGGTCTAATGTGTAATTCATTCAAACATGGGCCACATATCATTTGCACCTATTGGGTAAGAAATTGTCTTTCTAAAAGGTTATGAAAAAGCCGACAAATTAAAACAATCTAGAATGTTCGAGAGAAAAAAATGTTCCACATTGTTCCATAACAATAAAAATGTTCCAGAATAACATCAAATTAGTGTGGGCGTTTCAAAGATCACTAGTACGTTCTAGAATAAAGATATATCTTATAAAACCATCGCAATCTTCATAACACTGCACTCGCACTTATTTTTATGAGTTGTACGTTTCAAGACTTAATTCAATTCAGGTGGAATAATCTGGAAATTTGTGTCTTCTACAACATTATAGTAAATCCATAATGTATTCGTTTAAGACACTTCATACTCGCATATGGCCCTTTAAACTAACAATGCTGAAGGCAGACGCACCTTTGTCTGTTAATTAACTTCTAAGCACGTGGGAACACAATGCACCTACTGCAGGGCACAGAGCTCTCAAGCTAATAACACAACATATAACCATTCTGGAACATTCTCCATACCGACGGGGATAAAGCGGTGAAACAGATTAATGAGATTATGCATACCACTAGGTGATAAAACATTTAAACCTGCACTAATTTGAATAAAAAAACATTCAGGGGCCGGTATCATTTGCACATATTGGTTAGGAAAAATATAATGCCTTTCTAGCTGCCTCTGAAACAATTAATAAAATTAAAATAATCTACAAAGTTCTCAGCACATGGGAGACCATCTAGGTATTAAATACACATCTAGCTCCAAGCAGCCAACATATGCTTACAGAGCATAACCCATGCAATTTAACTCTCACAAAAGTTATTCCGCTAGCGGAATGAACCCTGAATACATACTGACTCCCCATTATGTATCCCTCCTAATGGTCAACTGTTATGGTACAATTGATTAAATCATCACTAACATTAGTTAAGCTTTTTCTCTAAATACCCCTTTAATATCTGTAATCGAAATATTAGGAATCAATCAACGCCTTGCCAATAGATATTTGAACATTTCAAATAAAGTAAATCCTACACACAATTTCTCGAAGCTTCGTAATTAAACACATGTTTAAGTCATTTAATGCCACGATACTTCTGTCATTCAAATGCATGCTCCTAATGGCTTCTGCATCTGTGGAGACTGAGAGATAAACAAAATTAATGTTTCTGTAGAAATTAAGGTTTTCTAGTGTGTCACTACTTCAGATATGGTTCATATAGCATACAAATCACCGCATTTTGGTCACATACCTTAAAGGTACACGTCATTTATGCACTTAAACCTAATTCCGCGTATACATCAACAAAAACGCTCTTTATTTCCCAAATAGTTTGAATGTACCTAGTTTTAACAAAGATTTATGCAATCTACATGCTTTCATTCAAATAAAATTTACGACAACAACATTGTAACAGACTATCCACTTACCTTCAATTTATAGGTCATATTAGCCTGTACATTTATGGGAGACAGACATACATAATATAATGCATTGGCACAGTGTTACTGATAATAATAAGGTGTCACTACTTCAGATATGGTTCAAATAACATACAAACACCGCATTTTGGTCACATACCTTAAAGGTACACGTCATTTATGCATTTAAACCTAATTCCGCGTATACATCAATAAAAACGCTCTTTATTTCTCAAAAACGTCCATAGTTTTAACAAAGATTTATGCAATCTACATGCTTTCATTCAAATAAAATTTACGACAACAACATTGTAACAGACTATCCACTTACCTTCAATTTATAGGTCATATTAGCCTGTACATTTATGAGAGACAGACATACATAATATAATGCATTGGCACAGTGTTACTGATAATAATAAGGTGGCATTACTTCAGAAATGGTTCATATAGCATACTATTGTACCCGTGGTCACATACATTAAACGAACACGTCACTTAAGCATTTAAACCTAACTCAGTGTATCTATCAATAAAACGCTCTTTATTTTCAAATTTGTCTGAATTGTACTAAATTTACATTTAAAATCAAGCATTTAAACCTAATTCCGTCCATCCATAAATAAAAAACGCTCTTTATTTTCAAAATTTGTCTTAATGTCCATCGTTTACTAAATTTATATTTAAAATTAAGCATTTAAACATAATTCATCGTATCCATAAATAAAAAACGCTCTTTATTTTCAAAAACGTCCATAGTTTTAATAAAGATTTTTGCAATCTACATGCTTTCATTCATATAAAATTACCCAGTGTGTGTTAGACAACAACATTATAACATAGTGGCTTTCAAGTTACATATGCATGTGCATTCGATGCACGAGACAACATTGTAGGAAATGAAGGCATTGATGTGTCATTACTTCAGAAATTGTTCATACAATTGACCGTATTTTGATCACACACCTTAAAGGTACACGTCACTTTTGTCTATAATCACACAAAACATTACACATATAGGGTTCAACATGTCCACCGTAGTAAGCTTATTTACTTCAGAAATGGTTCCAATAACATAGTATTGTACCGGTGGTATCACATACCTTAAAGGTACACGTCACTTTTGTCTATAATCAGACAATACATTACACGTAGGGTTAAACATGTCCACCGTAGTAAACTTATTTACTTCAGAAATGGTTCCAATAGCATAGTATTATACCCGCGGGGTCACATACCTTAAAGGTACACGTCATTTGTGTCTATAATCAGACAATACATTACGCATAGGGTTCAACATGGTCACCGAAGCAACCTAATCCAAAAGCAAAGAACACCCATTACTGAGTCCAGCTGTTACACACAACACAATAACTCGGGATTAAGGTCTTCTAGTGATGAGTTATGGTTGTATACTTTAGAAATGGTACCTATAGCATAATATTGTACCACATTGATGCACATCACGTTTCATGTGAATTACATGAGCAGGTAACTCAATTCTCTGCATTTCGAATGGAGTTGGGTATTTTTGTATATTATATACAGTGTTATTTAGCTTACAAATGGTTGTTATTTTATATCAATATGCCAGTTTATGCCACAGACAAAATGCGTACTCACTCTTCACATAGACTAATATGTAAGCATTTGTATCATTTAGAATGGCAAAATATGGTCTAAGTCAGTCGTATTAGCTATATATAGCCACTTACCGTTCAAGTTATAACCCCATTAAAACTATGCTTCAAATGTAAATTATATGTAACTTGAATATGATCGGTCCCCAGGCCCTTTTTAGGTCATAGGTTCTAACCGACCATCGTTCATACTCGAACGCTTGTGTATATGATAGATGTGGTAATGGTAGAGAGAGCTAGTTAGGCAGGCCGTGAGATAGGTACACCCACTGCCTACATCAATATATATATACGATATACATGTACTGGCCGCAATGGGTTCCCGTTACTAGCCTATAGACATGAAGTATTAAAGTTATACACCTTCATCAGCGCGCTCTTAATGAGTTTTGAATTGGCATATGGGTACGAATCCAAACCATTCGGATGTAATTTAACGGAATGCCAATCATAACAATCTGTACAGAGAAAGCTAGTGGGAATGATACACACTGTTTGCGTAATTGACTAGACACATGGCGGTAAAGAAGCACCCTGATGTATCAAAGGTATATTTCAAGGATTTTTAATCGGCAACCAATTATTGAATATATTTTTGTTGGGCATGGTCATATGCACCACTGTGTTTCATATAAAACAAATAGTGGGTGGTTAAATCACCGAAGGCCAATATTCCCGATGGTAAGTTATTTTTAGCATATGGGATACATTTATGACTAAATCGGTTATAGGAAATGAGGTAAATTGCACTTTATTATTTAAAAGGAATAACGCTATACAAGCTTAAACACACAAACCATGGGTTTTTATCAACTTATTACGTGTAGCATATTTGGAGTTTAGTTATGTTCATCAAACACCGGCAATTGACACCTCTGTCTGGATATTTATGTTATTACGATTGGGTCCCGTGTTCACCCTTTTTTAGTCGTAAGCGAATAGTCTCCATAGCTCCAAATCGTTCCGAATGTCCAAACTAATTCACTATTTAATTCTGAAATAGGTTTAGTTGTGCTTACAATGTAATCCAAAACTAGTTGTTCATTTAACATCTTTTCAATAGTGAAAATAGGACAAGGTTCCCTCATAATAATGTAACCATAAATTGATGTAACTTCTTCGAATTCCAAACTATAGTCATTAAAAACCGTGCTACGGTATTCAGCGAAGTGGGCAAAGTTATCACCGATAAGTACACGAATCTCATATATGTCTTTTTTAGTAATACCACTAAATATCCAACACTCAGAAAACAGTTGATCCAAAGTATCCAGTAAGGTATCTGTTTCAAATTCTGATCTCTCCATCAAAGCATTCAATCTCTTTCTACCATCATCAAAATTTCCTTCTAGAAGTTCCGTAATTATTATTTTACTCTCCCTTAAGAACCATGTATGTTGTAATTCTGTTTTGATGTCTCCATGTATCGTTGACGCGTTAACTAACTCCTTGTAAATTTTCTCAAGCATTTCTGTGGGTAATATTTCCTCCATAATTCCTAATTTACAAAACCATCTGTTTATTCGAGTAAATCCGCTAACTCACATGTCATTGGGCATGAGTTTCTCATATAATTAACACAATCGGTTGTTCGTACCCATACCTAGTGAGCTTTTGATCTATAATAGCTAACGGTAATGTATTTAGTTCTTATTATAATATTTATAACCAATCAAAATCCGTTGCTGAATTTAGCTATACGAGGACAAACGGAATGATAACAGCCGTTCAACAACTTGGTATTCCAGTCATAGTCATAGTTCATTTCATATTATTGATCTAAAATCTCCATTACATGGAGAAAATAAAGAGCCCATCTGATGTAGACTAGTATATAAGTACTTAGTGATTTATTTTCATCAATTATATGTGTTGTTACTCCTATAAATATAGTCTGTTATACAGAGGATACATCGCCCACGTGACAGTATCGTGTCGCGAAAGGTCTATAAAAGTATATAAATGCGCGTCAGGTTTATGTATATGTCCCTGTTTCTTAAAGCAAATCCAGTACATATACGTGCGTTGAGACACGTGCAATTTCCACTGGTAAATCACGAATAAACGCTCTTTATTGTATAGTCAACTAATCATTTCTACATACACGCTGCTCTATGGTGGTCTGTTGTGTCTTACCATTATACCATTATATGTAGAAGGTAATGTAGTAAAATATGTATAAGTCTGATTTTGTGTCAATGTGCCTGTTATTAATCTCATCAATTGGGTCGTTTATAAGTCGTCAAACATGATGATTTCTAATCATCTAATAGGTATTATAAAAAATGCCTACTTCACAAATATTCTGAGTGCATTTCAGTGTATGTTTCGTACAGCAACATATCTTTTCCCTCCCATTATCAAGCGAGATTTTGTGGTTAGCTGACAAACATGGCATTTCGAATATATATAGCCTATTGGACACTTACTTCAAATGCTAAAATTGCCTCTTCAAAATAGTTAAAAGCACACATTTTTATTTCGAATTTCATTGTTTACGGTTAATTTCCTGTTATGAAATTGGTCCTTTTATAAACGCGTAATACGTAGTTACAAAAAGCCCTAATTGACAAACATTTTAAGTGCTATTATGACTATATTTGACGAATAAAAAAAACGCCATTTGACATAGTACAACAACGCGAAATGACTACTTTTTTAAACGCGAATTTGAAACAAAACTAATATACAAAAGAATTTTAAACTAAAATTATAAGTTTGGTTGATGTATAGTTTGGTTGACAGCATTTTCACACACAGAAGCGTTATGATAAAGATTCACCACGCACACAGAAGCGATATTATATGGTGTAGCGATATGTTACAGAGTTATCGTTCTTTTCGAGGCTAAAAAAAGCGCAGGCCGGCCTCTCCCTCGCCCCCGTTTTAAAAGGGGCGGGGTTAAGGGTGAGCGATCGAGCGTCACGAAAAAAATTTCACCCCATTTTACACATAACCTTTCTACATATTTACCACAATTCTACTTTTACCCTTACCCAATATAACCCCCTCCCTTCCGAACTTCTTAGCCATCATCTTTGTGCTACTTTGTGCATCATTCATGTTCTTTGCCCTATGTCCCTGTCATTTCCTATAAGTTTACACCATTTTGCATGTGTTCTCCTTTTTACTACTGTATCCTTAATACACAAACCACCAAGTTCATACACATATATGTAATACTGTCCATTCATTCTCTGCTTTATGTTTACTCTTTTGTCGCGTTACATCCCCTATGTTTTCGACCAACTGCTTACACCTAAATTATATATATATATATATGTGTGTCCCCTTTTACCCATCTCTTCTCCCCATCCACCCAGTTCATATGATTTAGTTATACTTTTACCCATATGGCCCTCTTTTCTCACTCCCTCTACCTGGTGCCATTTTATTTTCTATACCATTTAAGCCCCTTGCCGGCTCTTACCCATAATTACTGTCTGCAAGCATGGTAACCCCTCTCTTCCAAAGCAAAACCCCCACATTTCATATGATTTAGGTATATACTCAATGATTATTCTTATCTCATCTACTTTAATTATGTACATGTTCCCCAACCCAGCTCTCTGCTATACACCTCTATGTATTTCACCCTATACCCCATTTACCTTGCTCCACATAACCACCTTTCATTCTTGTTTACCTTCCCCTTTTGTACCTCTAAACACTTTGTTCTTCCCACAACAATCCCAATGTTTTCCTAGGAAAGTAATGCTTACTACTCAACGTATTCTCCAAATTATACCCTTCTGCACCCATTTACTTGCCTCTCACTCTCCCCACCGCCTTCCCCATTTTACACATGTATAAACCTCTGTTGAGTGGCTTTTGTTAGCCTCCTATACTCTTCGCTATACACCTATATACACTCTCCCAATGCCCCTTTACCCTTTTCCCATAAGCACCTTTCATGCTTTTAATGTCTCCCTTTTCCATTTTATACACCTCTTATTTTACCTCTGTTCTACCCACAACAATCCCAATGTTTTCCTAGGAAAGTAAGGCTTACACCTCAATGTTGTCTCCAAATTATACCCTTCTGCCCCAATTTCTTGCCTCTCGCTCTCCCCATCTCCTTCCCCTTTTTGCACCATCTACATGTATAAACCTATATTGAGTGGCTTTTCTTAGCCTCCTATACTCTTCGATATACACCTCTGTACACTCTCCCACTGCCCCCCTTTACCCTTTTCCCATAAGCACCTTTCATGCTTTTAATGTCTCCCTTTTCCATTTTATACAACTCTTATTTTACCTCTGTTCTACCCACAACAATCCCAATTTTTTCCTAGGAAAGTAAGGTTTACACCTCAATATTTTTCTCCAAATTATACCCTTCTCCCCCAATTTCTTACCTCACGCTCTCCCCATCTCCTTCCCCCTTTTGCACCATATACATGTATACACCTATATAGAGTGGCTTTTCCTAGCCTCCTAAGTTCTTCACTTTATGTTAATTCATATATTAAAAACCATGAACAGTGTACACTACCTAATCCATTATCATCTCCAATTAATACACGGTCATATCATCCCATCCCCCTGTCCCCCACTCCATTACCCCACATACTGTGTCGTTTCCCCCATCCATTTCCTCTGCCTTATACTTTTCTTCTATGACATTTTTTTCGTGACGCTCGATCGCTCCCCCTTAACCCCGCCCCTTTTAAAACGGGGGAGAGGGAGAGGCAGGCCTGCGCTTTTTTTAGCCTCGAAAAGAACGATAACTCTGTAACATATCGCTACACCATATAATATCGCTTCTGTGTGCGTGGTGAATCTTTATCATAACGCTTCTGTGTGTGAAAATGCTGTCAACCAAACTATACATCAACCAAACTTATAATTTTAGTTTAAAATTCTTTTGTATATTAGTTTTGTTTCAAATTCGCGTTTAAAAAAGTAGTCATTTCGCGTTGTTGTACTATGTCAAATGGCGTTTTTTTTATTCGTCAAATATAGTCATAATAGCACTTAAAATGTTTGTCAATTAGGGCTTTTTGTAACTACGTATTACGCGTTTATAAAAGGACCAATTTCATAACAGGAAATTAACCGTAAACAATGAAATTCGAAATAAAAATGTGTGCTTTTAACTATTTTGAAGAGGCAATTTTAGCATTTGAAGTAAGTGTCCAATAGGCTATATATATTCGAAATGCCATGTTTGTCAGCTAACCACAAAATCTCGCTTGATAATGGGAGGGAAAAGATATGTTGCTGTACGAAACATACACTGAAATGCACTCAGAATATTTGTGAAGTAGGCATTTTTTATAATACCTATTAGATGATTAGAAATCATCATGTTTGACGACTTATAAACGACCCAATTGATGAGATTAATAACAGGCACATTGACACAAAATCAGACTTATACATATTTTACTACATTACCTTCTACATATAATGGTATAATGGTAAGACACAACAGACCACCATAGAGCAGCGTGTATGTAGAAATGATTAGTTGACTATACAATAAAGAGCGTTTATTCGTGATTTACCAGTGGAAATTGCACGTGTCTCAACGCACGTATATGTACTGGATTTGCTTTAAGAAACAGGGACATATACATAAACCTGACGCGCATTTATATACTTTTATAGACCTTTCGCGACACGATACTGTCACGTGGGCGATGTATCCTCTGTATAACAGACTATATTTATAGGAGTAACAACACATATAATTGATGAAAATAAATCACTAAGTACTTATATACTAGTCTACATCAGATGGGCTCTTTATTTTCTCCATGTAATGGAGATTTTAGATCAATAATATGAAATGAACTATGACTATGACTGGAATACCAAGTTGTTGAACGGCTGTTATCATTCCGTTTGTCCTCGTATAGCTAAATTCAGCAACGGATTTTGATTGGTTATAAATATTATAATAAGAACTAAATACATTACCGTTAGCTATTATAGATCAAAAGCTCACTAGGTATGGGTACGAACAACCGATTGTGTTAATTATATGAGAAACTCATGCCCAATGACATGTGAGTTAGCGGATTTACTCGAATAAACAGATGGTTTTGTAAATTAGGAATTATGGAGGAAATATTACCCACAGAAATGCTTGAGAAAATTTACAAGGAGTTAGTTAACGCGTCAACGATACATGGAGACATCAAAACAGAATTACAACATACATGGTTCTTAAGGGAGAGTAAAATAATAATTACGGAACTTCTAGAAGGAAATTTTGATGATGGTAGAAAGAGATTGAATGCTTTGATGGAGAGATCAGAATTTGAAACAGATACCTTACTGGATACTTTGGATCAACTGTTTTCTGAGTGTTGGATATTTAGTGGTATTACTAAAAAAGACATATATGAGATTCGTGTACTTATCGGTGATAACTTTGCCCACTTCGCTGAATACCGTAGCACGGTTTTTAATGACTATAGTTTGGAATTCGAAGAAGTTACATCAATTTATGGTTACATTATTATGAGGGAACCTTGTCCTATTTTCACTATTGAAAAGATGTTAAATGAACAACTAGTTTTGGATTACATTGTAAGCACAACTAAACCTATTTCAGAATTAAATAGTGAATTAGTTTGGACATTCGGAACGATTTGGAGCTATGGAGACTATTCGCTTACGACTAAAAAAGGGTGAACACGGGACCCAATCGTAATAACATAAATATCCAGACAGAGGTGTCAATTGCCGGTGTTTGATGAACATAACTAAACTCCAAATATGCTACACGTAATAAGTTGATAAAAACCCATGGTTTGTGTGTTTAAGCTTGTATAGCGTTATTCCTTTTAAATAATAAAGTGCAATTTACCTCATTTCCTATAACCGATTTAGTCATAAATGTATCCCATATGCTAAAAATAACTTACCATCGGGAATATTGGCCTTCGGTGATTTAACCACCCACTATTTGTTTTATATGAAACACAGTGGTGCATATGACCATGCCCAACAAAAATATATTCAATAATTGGTTGCCGATTAAAAATCCTTGAAATATACCTTTGATACATCAGGGTGCTTCTTTACCGCCATGTGTCTAGTCAATTACGCAAACAGTGTGTATCATTCCCACTAGCTTTCTCTGTACAGATTGTTATGATTGGCATTCCGTTAAATTACATCCGAATGGTTTGGATTCGTACCCATATGCCAATTCAAAACTCATTAAGAGCGCGCTGATGAAGGTGTATAACTTTAATACTTCATGTCTATAGGCTAGTAACGGGAACCCATTGCGGCCAGTACATGTATATCGTATATATATATTGATGTAGGCAGTGGGTGTACCTATCTCACGGCCTGCCTAACTAGCTCTCTCTACCATTACCACATCTATCATATACACAAGCGTTCGAGTATGAACGATGGTCGGTTAGAACCTATGACCTAAAAAGGGCCTGGGGACCGATCATATTCAAGTTACATATAATTTACATTTGAAGCATAGTTTTAATGGGGTTATAACTTGAACGGTAAGTGGCTATATATAGCTAATACGACTGACTTAGACCATATTTTGCCATTCTAAATGATACAAATGCTTACATATTAGTCTATGTGAAGAGTGAGTACGCATTTTGTCTGTGGCATAAACTGGCATATTGATATAAAATAACAACCATTTGTAAGCTAAATAACACTGTATATAATATACAAAAATACCCAACTCCATTCGAAATGCAGAGAATTGAGTTACCTGCTCATGTAATTCACATGAAACGTGATGTGCATCAATGTGGTACAATATTATGCTATAGGTACCATTTCTAAAGTATACAACCATAACTCATCACTAGAAGACCTTAATCCCGAGTTATTGTGTTGTGTGTAACAGCTGGACTCAGTAATGGGTGTTCTTTGCTTTTGGATTAGGTTGCTTCGGTGACCATGTTGAACCCTATGCGTAATGTATTGTCTGATTATAGACACAAATGACGTGTACCTTTAAGGTATGTGACCCCGCGGGTATAATACTATGCTATTGGAACCATTTCTGAAGTAAATAAGTTTACTACGGTGGACATGTTTAACCCTACGTGTAATGTATTGTCTGATTATAGACAAAAGTGACGTGTACCTTTAAGGTATGTGATACCACCGGTACAATACTATGTTATTGGAACCATTTCTGAAGTAAATAAGCTTACTACGGTGGACATGTTGAACCCTATATGTGTAATGTTTTGTGTGATTATAGACAAAAGTGACGTGTACCTTTAAGGTGTGTGATCAAAATACGGTCAATTGTATGAACAATTTCTGAAGTAATGACACATCAATGCCTTCATTTCCTACAATGTTGTCTCGTGCATCGAATGCACATGCATATGTAACTTGAAAGCCACTATGTTATAATGTTGTTGTCTAACACACACTGGGTAATTTTATATGAATGAAAGCATGTAGATTGCAAAAATCTTTATTAAAACTATGGACGTTTTTGAAAATAAAGAGCGTTTTTTATTTATGGATACGATGAATTATGTTTAAATGCTTAATTTTAAATATAAATTTAGTAAACGATGGACATTAAGACAAATTTTGAAAATAAAGAGCGTTTTTTATTTATGGATGGACGGAATTAGGTTTAAATGCTTGATTTTAAATGTAAATTTAGTACAATTCAGACAAATTTGAAAATAAAGAGCGTTTTATTGATAGATACACTGAGTTAGGTTTAAATGCTTAAGTGACGTGTTCGTTTAATGTATGTGACCACGGGTACAATAGTATGCTATATGAACCATTTCTGAAGTAATGCCACCTTATTATTATCAGTAACACTGTGCCAATGCATTATATTATGTATGTCTGTCTCTCATAAATGTACAGGCTAATATGACCTATAAATTGAAGGTAAGTGGATAGTCTGTTACAATGTTGTTGTCGTAAATTTTATTTGAATGAAAGCATGTAGATTGCATAAATCTTTGTTAAAACTATGGACGTTTTTGAGAAATAAAGAGCGTTTTTATTGATGTATACGCGGAATTAGGTTTAAATGCATAAATGACGTGTACCTTTAAGGTATGTGACCAAAATGCGGTGTTTGTATGTTATTTGAACCATATCTGAAGTAGTGACACCTTATTATTATCAGTAACACTGTGCCAATGCATTATATTATGTATGTCTGTCTCCCATAAATGTACAGGCTAATATGACCTATAAATTGAAGGTAAGTGGATAGTCTGTTACAATGTTGTTGTCGTAAATTTTATTTGAATGAAAGCATGTAGATTGCATAAATCTTTGTTAAAACTAGGTACATTCAAACTATTTGGGAAATAAAGAGCGTTTTTGTTGATGTATACGCGGAATTAGGTTTAAGTGCATAAATGACGTGTACCTTTAAGGTATGTGACCAAAATGCGGTGATTTGTATGCTATATGAACCATATCTGAAGTAGTGACACACTAGAAAACCTTAATTTCTACAGAAACATTAATTTTGTTTATCTCTCAGTCTCCACAGATGCAGAAGCCATTAGGAGCATGCATTTGAATGACAGAAGTATCGTGGCATTAAATGACTTAAACATGTGTTTAATTACGAAGCTTCGAGAAATTGTGTGTAGGATTTACTTTATTTGAAATGTTCAAATATCTATTGGCAAGGCGTTGATTGATTCCTAATATTTCGATTACAGATATTAAAGGGGTATTTAGAGAAAAAGCTTAACTAATGTTAGTGATGATTTAATCAATTGTACCATAACAGTTGACCATTAGGAGGGATACATAATGGGGAGTCAGTATGTATTCAGGGTTCATTCCGCTAGCGGAATAACTTTTGTGAGAGTTAAATTGCATGGGTTATGCTCTGTAAGCATATGTTGGCTGCTTGGAGCTAGATGTGTATTTAATACCTAGATGGTCTCCCATGTGCTGAGAACTTTGTAGATTATTTTAATTTTATTAATTGTTTCAGAGGCAGCTAGAAAGGCATTATATTTTTCCTAACCAATATGTGCAAATGATACCGGCCCCTGAATGTTTTTTTATTCAAATTAGTGCAGGTTTAAATGTTTTATCACCTAGTGGTATGCATAATCTCATTAATCTGTTTCACCGCTTTATCCCCGTCGGTATGGAGAATGTTCCAGAATGGTTATATGTTGTGTTATTAGCTTGAGAGCTCTGTGCCCTGCAGTAGGTGCATTGTGTTCCCACGTGCTTAGAAGTTAATTAACAGACAAAGGTGCGTCTGCCTTCAGCATTGTTAGTTTAAAGGGCCATATGCGAGTATGAAGTGTCTTAAACGAATACATTATGGATTTACTATAATGTTGTAGAAGACACAAATTTCCAGATTATTCCACCTGAATTGAATTAAGTCTTGAAACGTACAACTCATAAAAATAAGTGCGAGTGCAGTGTTATGAAGATTGCGATGGTTTTATAAGATATATCTTTATTCTAGAACGTACTAGTGATCTTTGAAACGCCCACACTAATTTGATGTTATTCTGGAACATTTTTATTGTTATGGAACAATGTGGAACATTTTTTTCTCTCGAACATTCTAGATTGTTTTAATTTGTCGGCTTTTTCATAACCTTTTAGAAAGACAATTTCTTACCCAATAGGTGCAAATGATATGTGGCCCATGTTTGAATGAATTACACATTAGACCGGCTATTATCTACGGTTACCCCCGAATGTGTTTGAACGCTTAAATTACCAGATAAATTCATGGTGAAAACGCACTTAGTGCATCGCGTGCTTAGTGCACATCTGGCATCGTTTAAACCATTATAGAATATATTCCATGATGCTCTGTTATTGTTAGAAAGCGTGCCTCGTGGAATGTGTTTTCTACCAGGTACATAACAGTTAATAAATCTGTGAGATCAATAATGTTTTTATTAAAGGTAAAAAAAGTTAAAGAGGCCGAAGTGTTTTAAGGAGATTTGATAAATAATTTTAAATGCCTATATTCTATGCGTGGTAAATAGATGCTATGATAGCCAATGTGTGTACGGGGTGA
Source organism: Siphonodentalium dalli (assembly GCA_032622095.1). NCBI lineage: Eukaryota > Metazoa > Mollusca > Scaphopoda > Gadilida > Siphonodentaliidae > Siphonodentalium > Siphonodentalium dalli. The sequence continues at coordinate 197,084,485 of CP136062.1, forward strand.
AATTAACATTGGGACTTTACAGTTATATAATTTTAAAGAGGCCGTAGACAAATATGAATTTTATTACACGAATACATTATGGATTTTACTAGAAAAAAATAGAATTTTCCAGAAACAATAAAAATGTTCCAGAAACAAAAAAATTTCCAGAATTTTCCAGAACAATAAAAATGTTCCAGAAATTACGTGGGAAGGAGGAGCGATATATAATAATTAAAGGGGGGCGTTACCATACTATGAGGCCATATATACACAGCATAGGAAAGGGGGCGTTGCCATACTATGGAGCCATAGACCTATAGGAAAAGGGGTCCCACACATACATGACCCAGAGTTACAATCATGCTGCTGCGGTGAACTCGACAAGTGGACGTTCGTCTGATATAATCGCATAATTTAAGTAGGACGGTCACGTTGTTGGGGTTTAATAGGAGAACAAAACTGTATGTACTATAGGATTTTCAGTCAATGAAACTGGAATGTTTCTTCTGCGTAAGGAACTCCAGTAATTACACCACATTAAGTGGTGATATTCGTCACCTTAGGTGACCTTAAAAATTTATCTATGATTGGAAATGTGAACTCACTTGGTAAATGTTCGACCTATCAAATTTACAAAACACATTTTGGTACTGAACCTTACTTATAATGTAAGATAACAAGAAACGACGTGATTAATTTGATGATAAACCATCGCTTGCAAATAGAAACAGGATCATGGTTAAAATTGACAAGAATACAAAATATTGTAACTTATGTAGGACTAATGCATTAGACTCACATAATGCATTAGTCCTACACAAGTTACACTATCTTTTATTCTTGTCAATTTTAACCATGATCCTGTTTCTATTGGCAAGCGATGGTTTCTCATTAAAGTCGTTCTTGTTATCTTACATTAGTAAGGTTCAGTACCAAAATTTGTTTTGTAAATTTTATAGGTCGAACATTTACCAAATGAGTTCACCTTTAATTTCCAATCATAGATAAATTTTTCTGTTAAAGTTTGTTTGACAGGGGTGAATTAATTCTTTTGAATAATTACTAAGTAGATAGTAGTATAGTGTTCGCGTTATCTTAGGTTGATCGAATAAATAAATTTTGCCCTGTATAAGTAAACCATTCTTGTGTCGATTTCAATCTCCAAAGGGGTAAGACCTGTTTCGTCGTCTACCACGACGTCTGTGGTTCTAGATTTAAAGTACTAGGGTACAAGGTTAAAGATATACTGCAAATACGTTTTTTGCACGTTTTTCATGATATCCCCAAATTTCACAAGCGTACAAAAGAATTGGTTTAACAGTCTTTTCAAAGAGGTATACCTGTAAATTGACAGGTATGTTCATTTCTTTTGACTTATATATAAGTGCACACATAGCTCGTTTGGCATTTGGTCTTTTCAAAGAGGTCAATCTGTAAATTGACAGGTATGTTCATGTCTTTTGACTTATATATAAGTGCATACATAGCTCGTTTGGTCTTAGATATTAACTCCTTTATTCCAGGCGAGAAATTATTTGTACTTATAAGTTGAATCCCTAGATAATTAAAATTATTTACCTTCTCTATAGCTTTCCCGTTTATTTGTAAATTGGATTTTGGTTTTTTACCGGCACCCAGGACTATTCATTTGGTCTTTGAGGTATTCACGTTTAACTTCCAGAACAGTACACCGAAAAATTAGACAATGCTAATCGCATTTCTTTCAGGGTTTCAGTCATTATAACACTATCATCGGCGTATAATAAGATCACTATTTTCAGTAATTTGTCTATTTCTTTAAATACATATCGCTTTCCAAGAGGTACCACATAGGTGATTAAGAAAGATTCCAAATCGTTTACGTAAATTGCGAAAAGAAAAGATGAGACAATTGCACCCTGTAAAACACCAGATAACGTATGGTAAGTATTCGACTCACATTCACCAATTCTAACCAACGATTTAACATTTGCATACATGTTCTGTCAAAACTTGAAACATTAATACCCTCTAAAAGAAGTTTTTGGCACAAACATGTTCTCAAACCCGTATCGAATGCTTGCTTAAAATCAATGAATGTACAAAAGATCCGCTTTTTATGTTGTTTATAAATACTGGAAAGGAAATGTAAAGCTGCTATGTGGTCAACTGTGGAAAATCCTTTTCTAAAGTCTGCTTGATTCATATTAATCATATCTATGGAATCGGCATATTTGTTCAGTCGCGTGTTTAAAATCTTTGTAAATAATTTGCCTAAGCATCTTAAAATGGTAATGGGGCGATAGTTTTCAGGTTTTGTTGGGTCACCCTTTTTCTTATACATTGGAATTATACTACACCAACAGGCCATTGTTCTAGGATTATTCCACTTTCGAATATAATACCATTTTGTATATACTGATACCATAATGCGAATTGTTGTCTTGAAATACTCGTTACGTATATGATCTATTTCATTACTTTTGCCATTCGTCAGTTGGCTTAATTTACAGCTTTCATGATTTCATTTTCTGTTATGTGGGCATATCCAAAATTTCATTATCATCGTGTATGGAATTTGAATTTTTATATTCGTGAAAAAAGTCACACATATCATTTGCGGTTATTTGATGTGTACTTTTTTTTTTATCTAATGTTCAAAATTTTCCAGAATTCCCTGGGACTAATACGGGATGTATAGATTTTATTTTGTTGCCAAGTTACTTTCGATAGAGCTTTAAGTTTTTTTAAGTGTCTGCTGGTTTATCGGTATCAAATAAGTGGCTCGCACTTGTTTTTCAATCACATTGCTGACTGTCTATGTATATTGGTATATGTAATAGCGAATAAATATGCTTAAACATATTAACATGGAATATATATAAGGCATGACGTGCATACAGTACGTCGTACATTTTCGTCGAAAATTATTCCAAACTGGTTGGAAAATGAAACTATCAGAGAAATTTCAACATAGGTTTGGTCTAAACTTTCCAACTGAATTTGTTTGTCAAAGTTGAGGGGGTGAGAGATATATATATGTCAGTTGAGTATACCGTAACGGTATTGAGATGAACATACATTGCCCAAACGGGGGGGGGGGGTAGACGTTAGTCCAATTGTTCAATAGTCCAAGGGCTCGATAGTCCGATGGTTCGTTAATCCGAGGGTTCATCGATAGCTCGATAGTCCGATGGCTCAATGGTTAGATGGTGCATTCGTACGGGTTCAATTGTCGGATATATCTGGAACAAGCATGTCACGGAGAAGAACACAATTGACTTGTTTTGTTTTTATAATTAATAATTAATAATAATGGTTCCTATATGGCGCGCGAGGGCCATAAGCACTTCACAGTATTACCACAGCTGTTAAGTATATCATGCCGAGTCTTAGCATGCTGCCATCTTACAGGCGCTTCACAAGAGCGGCTTACACTTACCCAACAACCAGGTCCCCATTTCTCGTCTAGGTACGACGAAGCGAGCACAGTACAAGTGACCTTACCCACAACCTGGCGCGAGATTTGAAACAGCGTGTGACTCTATATAGCACACACACACACACACACACACGCACACACACACACCCTCACCCCCCACACACACACACACACACACTCACCTCACCCCCCCCCCCACACACACACACCATCTGACACACACCCTCCCTCATACACCCTCATGCACACACACCGCTTAATCCGACCAAGCCACTGTTGCGGAGACGATTGTCCACCGGCGGGGAGCGAACTCACGCCGATGCGTCCGACACTCTAACTACTGGGCCACTTCCACTAATTAACCTAGAGCTATTGCCTGTCCAATTGTTTTGAGCAATGTTGGGATGAAACCCCCTGTCGCTACGTTACTGCTAATGGACCCCGGACTATTGAACTCTCAGAATATCGAACCCTCTGACTATTGAGCCGAATCCTCGGATTATCGAACCATCGGACGATCGAACCTTCGGACTATCGAACCCTCAGTTTGCCCCGATTTAGACTAACTCTCGGACTATCGAACCATCTGACTATAGAATCTGTGGACCATGGAACCCTAGGACAATTGAACCATCGGAATAAAGCACTGCAGCCGTTCAAACGTAATATTGCGTTTAGTGGGGTGCCTTGGTACTTTATAGTGGTTGTGTCTGTCTGACTTTTGTGACTAAAACATGACACTCAGCTTGAATGACAGACTTACAATCAATATATTTACAGATAAAGTCAAAGTCAAGTCAAGAATTTCCGGAAACGCTGAAGACAGCTATTAGCATCGACGAATATCTTGGCCATGATGTACCGATACCTCTTTGCCCCCAGGGAAGAATACCAAATTACAAGGTTTTCTATTTCCCGATTTCGTGGAATGCTTTGGTTGCTTGCTGTGTTATGTGAATTGTGTCTGGATTTGATGTTAACTGGATTATTGGACCTGAGTGCCTCAGCCTGGCTTTAATTGTACTCACATTTACGCCACTGCGCCGATCCAATTTAGAAATTAACTAACGTCGATGCCGCTCGCCGGTACAGAATTATATGACAGACAAGGCGTTTACGATCTTGAAAACGTCAAAGTGCAATAAGTGGAGACCGCTGATGCCAGAAGTCAGTTGACCGCCAGGAATGTTGCTGCTGGGAAATATACCAGGGATGTGGCTAGAGGGTCTCCGAGGGGAGTGGTGTCAAATCAAACATCCAGACTTAGAATTTCCAAACTGCACCCAGTTTGAATTGCATCATACCGAAATTCCAAAGTTTGGGAAATACAATTTGCACCCCACCCCCACCGTTGGGTTGAATTTTTTTTTCAAAAATCAAGATCTCAAGCTTTCCTACTATTGGAAATATCCAACATGGAACAAACCCTCAAGATTTGTGCTGAAACATTAACCCATGACCATCAAGTCAATATCCTGAAACGACGAAGAGCGCTTTTAGTATCGACGAATATCAGTTCATCATGGTGTACCGATACTCTTTGCCCTCGGGGCATAATGTCAGATTACCAAGTTTTCGATTTCCCGATTCCATGGGATGCTATTGTATCTTACTGCCGTATGTGCGTTGTGTCTGGATTTGATGCTAACTGTATTATCGGACCTGAGTGCCTCACATTGGCTTTAATTGTACTCACATTTACGCCTCTCCGCCGATCCCATTTAGCAATTAACTAACGTTGATGCCGATCGCCGGTATGGAATTATATGACCAACGAGGCGTTTACGACCTTGAAATTGTCGAAGAGCAAAATTAAGAGACCGCTGATGCCTGGTGGCCGCCAGGAAAGTTGGTGGGAAATAGGCCAGGGCTGTGGCTAGAGGATTTCCGTTGAGCAGATGGTGTCCAACTTAGAATGTCAAACTTCACCTCCTTCAACAGACTCAAATACCCGATTTGCTTGCGTTGACATTTTCCAACTGGCACCTCAAACTTTCTAACTATTGGAAATTTCCATCTTGACACCCTTATGACTGGACATTTTCAAACTGATTGCCATTTCAGGCCTCCAGTTTAATCGAAAATATGCATGTACTACAGCCTGTTAAATGTTGGTGACAATTTTGGTATGTTCTCGGTGGCCTAACCGTCGCTTGAAAATCGCGTCTTCATCGTCTAAAATTCGCGAGCATAGTATACAAGTGGATTAAAATGCACATAAAACGGCGGTCGTTGGCATTAGATGTGGGCAGTACCGGGAATATCACAGAGCGTTAGTTAATTTGGTAGTGTTTCACGCATCATCCATGTACTAGTAAACACTTGAATATATTCAAATGAGTTACTGAGTTACTGAGTTACTGGGTCGATTTGCACGTGTATATCGCAGCTTTCTTCAACAGACCTACGTTTTTTGGGGACATATATAATCGTGGCTTAATGACCTGAACAATGAACATCAATATTTATATATATCGTCAATCTTGGTCAATCGTAAACATGGATGTCATATGGTTTTACTGTGCTGTGGCCTGTGAATCTAGATGGATAATTGGGCGTAATGTTTTTTTTTAACAACGACACATCACTTTATACCAAAAACAGTGAAACGTTTCTGTTTCTCTCATCATAAAGTACACCCAATTGGCTAACTGATTTCTTGAGGTTCAATTTTCTTTGCGAACGTGTCGAATTATTCCACTATATGCATATAATGTGAATGCTGACACACACACAAGGTACTGAGCGAATTTGTTGCTTTTTTGTTATCATATTCTGTGTTTTTATTACATTATCCAATAAATAATCAGAACAAATATCACTCGCCTATTGTATGTGATCAGCATAGTAGCTTACTAGTTATCTGTGCGCGATAATATAGCGTGCACAGGGTTGAAAACAATTATTTTCGGGTTGAAATCAATTCGTCTAGTTGGAATTTGGGGGTCACCAAATAGTCGAAATGGTTAAGTCAAACCCATGGATAACTCGAAATAATCTAACGGTCCCTTGCGATTCGACTTAACGAAGTTTAACTGTAACTAGATTTAAACACAGGCGCAGATGGGTTTTTCGTCACCGTAGCTAATAGAATGTATCCCAAGTTTTTATTTCGTACCAATATGTCATATATAACTTTTCAGTTTTTCAATGCTGGCAAATATACATAATTCAATTGCCTTCTGTTGCAACAACAAATTAACAATATAGAGGTTCTAACTTCTAACTCCAATAACTATCAGCTACATGTACCAATGGTCATATATGCATAATGTGTGATGTATCGCCAGACGTTCCAGCATATCAATACAGATGGTTCAAATGTATCCGTATACGAAAAAGTCCGGCGATGGATTCGGACCAGGAGACCATAGATAGCCAACAGTGACTGCATGGGGTTAGAAGTTAGAAGTTCTCAATCTATATCTGTCTATTGCGTATATTCGGACGAATTCCAAATATTCTATATTTACATCCACATGCATGACACAAATTGAACAGCTTACTGTTGATTTCTCTGGCGTGTCCCTAATGGCGATGAATTACGTAGGGATTATATGTCAGTACACAGTGCAGATCGTATAGAAGGCGATGCCCCTTAATGGAGTGCTCCGATAATAGGGGAATCAATTAGCTTCTAACGTTTTTAAAGATAAAGTTCTATTAGTCGTGCACAATGCATTGAACAATGCGAGGATGACTAAACATGTTGAGCCAGGTACGGATGATTTGACCGGTTGAGGTTGAGGTGCAGTGTATCACACATCAACGGTTAATGCAAATTGTTTACTACCTACGTTGTACATAGATTCACGTTGTGTAACTTCGAAGTTGAATCTGCGAGTTGAGTTTAGATGTGAGAAATGAATGTTGATTTTGTTGCATGAGGTATACATGCAAGTTTAACCAACTTGCATCCATATTCCATGGAACTCAAGCCAATCAACATTCGTTCGTTAAATGGAACCCGCTACTCGAGGTATCATTGGTCGGCTCATGACAGCCTACAATACACTATGTACATTATGTAACCGACCTTGTGGACGGGGACATTTCAAGTTTGGTTTGGTTTATTGGAAGATATCGTCATTTCAGTCATTATCGATGTCCGTAATCCACTGAGCGCGTTGCCGAAAAAAACTATACACTGTTGTAATCCTTTAAGTATGCAAATGGTAAACATTGACAGACGCGCACCAGAGTTATTAGAAAGGACAGTAATCACAGATTATATCACGCACCAATAACAATTGGGACATTGTACGTCGAAAAAGTAATTTCGATCTTATTAACCAATTATCCGATACATCCATGCACAAGCGTATCGTATCACTTCGTCGTGTGAACGGTCGATACAACTTAAATGGTACTCAATCCGATTCGATGGTCCCCATATCATCAGATTCCAACAACAACAACAACAACAACAAAAACAGCAACATATTTTGAAATGCCGCTTCAGTTATCATAACGATTAATTGCCCAAAAATAATGCAACATTGCCCAAAACATTGCACAAACGTGTTTTTATCAACATGTTGTTCAACGAAATTTGGCCGGATTGTCAAATATCTAACACCCAAAGCCAATTGATTTCAGAGTTATCCACCTTCATCCGCAATTCGGTCCGAGACGGTCGGCTTGAGGAGTATTTGCCAGGCCGCCAAAAATTACATATTTCGGGAAATAACAAATTTCAAAAATCGATATCTGATCACTCCGAGCTTTGATGGGTAGGTTCCTCGACTCGAATCAAATATTTTTAACTCCGAAACCAAAGAAATAGTAGTTTGGGAGCGTTAATTCGGATTATGCATCTTTAACCCCGTAACGACTGTGACGTTTCGTTACAAAAACGATTGACATCGTGTGATCAGGGCCTAATGAATAAATCATGCAAACTACCCATTACCTCATATATATACGAACCGTGAATCCATATACCGAGCGTCTGTGACTGTAATTACTGGCTAGCCACAACGTGACAAGGGCGTGCATGGGAGGCTAATGTATGAAAACACTATTACCCACGCGAATTACTTCGTCTAATTCAATCAGAGGTATTTGTGTAGGATGGTCGTGATCTTCTCTGTTCTCGTAACGATTCCGCGGATTGCGCCCGAGAGCTGTGCCGGGGCGTAATGACACCGCGGGAGACACCCCGCGAGCTCAGTATACTGATCCATCGAACGCTGCTAAGGGGTGTTTGGTGATCTATATACCAACGAACCGGAAGCTCGGATCGTATTAAATTTGTTTTATCTGCTAAGACATTCGATCTCCGGTGGACTAACAAGATGACTTCTGGAGCACAGCATGTCGATTAAATTGGCGTTACAAGATTTAGATTTAGACTATACACTGTTAGAAAATACTGTCGGTTTGACGGTATCGGACCGTCGTAATCCGACGGTCCCATACCGTTTCATCAGTTGTATGGTTATTCACCGTTTTATGCGCCCTGAAAATGGTCAAAGTTAAAAATGCGCGTGTTTTCAAGTTCATGCCGTCAAAATTCAACAATATATTTATCGGCTACCAAATTATATACAACAGTGACTCCATACAGTATGAATGAATCTGACTCTGCTGATATTTAATATTTTATTATTAATTGTTTGGTATCCGGTATATTCATTCTATGCAATGCACAGATCCGTCTTGTCTTGCGTCCGTAATTAAGTTACGTTATTTTCATGAGCGGTTACATTTATCACTCACAAATTTCTTTCTCCATGTCATCAACGCGCTGAACAGACAATTGTTTTTTGGGAAAATGTGATCTATATAGTTGTGGACTAATGTTAAAACTGTTTGACTTCGGTTCCTGTGTGAACGGACAAGTTCTAAATTTGCGAAAACCGGCTTAATCATTGATATTTTCCATTAAATTGTGACAACTGGGTTGTCTTCAAGATGCCACTTCGAGCTGTCGGCTATGACCTGTCTTCATTCGTCTCAGTGTTCATGTTGAAATTGACAGTGCTGTGACTAAAACACAGATACATTTGCTGACACAACAGGATACAGGTACACCAGCTAGAATAATTAACAGGATCTTCGATGTCAACCACTAGTGACAATAATAACAACAACAACAACAACAAGAACAACAACGTAGCAGCTATTACTATTATACTGTTGACAGTGTTGCCAGTTTTTTGTAAGTTGACCATTCAATCCAGTTGTCAGTGTTCTGATAGTTTTGAAGCACATACATGTACAGCTACACGAGAGGATATACTGTACGCACCAGAGTAATTCACAAGAGCTTCGATGTCAACAACAATAACAACACGGTAAACAATGAACTGATACCGCGCAGTGACAGATGATCACATATCTATACAATTCCAACTTACGATTACAACTATTACAATTACACGGACATGTTTATCCCATGTTCGTCAATATTCGTTGAATCGTGTGGATATGAGACATTGTCGCCATTCGCCATGTTATCGCCGAGTTATTACAACAATTTACGGACCGGGAGTCCACTACTGGTTGGATGTTCTTTTCAAACTATCTTTGGCCGACTCACTGAGATGGATACTAAGTGTTGTGGTGATACTAGTATACACAGTTTGATGTATGGCGATAACAAATTTCATCGATAAATGTGGGATTATAGAAGAACGTTGTCGACAAGTCGCATAGTTATTACGGGCTTTGATATTGTCTTGAAGGTTCCCATCCCGACTAGCTGTTACTGATATATTGTCGTGATGTACGCATTCACCTGTTAAAACAAAAACTGTGTTTCCAAGTGACTGGACAATGTCACGCCTTACATGTAACCAGAACGTATGCAATTAAGATGTTTTCCTTTTACAGGTACATAAATTTGAGTTTTAACTGTGATACTTGTAGCTTTCTTCCTTTATGTCTTAAAATGGCATGCCCGATTCATATGTTAGAATGGTCGCAATTAGTATTACTCGTAACTGAAGGATGGGCTTTTCAGCTACCATGTTGTTTTATCGCTTTTTATTTACATCCATATTTATACAGTAGTCCGTGAAAGGTGAACACATCACACAGTCTTTTTCTGGATTAAATTCCACGAGGCAGATAACAAGTTTGATCCTCTTTAAATTTCAAAGTTTCATAAATATTGTCTGTCACATTATGTATTGAGTATTTAAATTTCATCAAAACTATAATCGTAATAGAAGAACTAAGATGTATTTTTCAGTTACGAATAATACTAATTTCGACTATTCTAAAACATATGAATCGTAATGCCTATCGGGAAATCATATTGTCACCACGGGCTAATTCTACGGTAAATTAGCAAATTAAGAGCAAACAATTGGCGGTGACCCGTGAAAAATACCATTCGTCTGAGTCGTCTGACCGTTATTATTTATGGTCTTGATATTAATTAAACGGTGTTGAACCGTAATCAATACAACGGTCTGACTGTTACTGGTTACAGTCTGCCAGTTACTTAAACAGTTTTGTACCGTGTAACATGCTACAGCCTGACCGTATATGTTTAACGGTCCAAGGTTGGCAGCGATATTGCGCGGTATCACACCGTTAAAGCGACGGGAATTTTTCTAATAGTGTATGTATCACGTTACAAGTTGTTCTTGCGTGTGGCTGAGCCTGGCTAGCATGTGTAAAGTGATCGAGCAGTGAAATATATATATATATATATATATATATATATATATATATATATATATATATCACCCGTTCTGCTTCGGACAACACGGTATCACAGGAGGTCGGATGGCCATCACTCAATAAAAACCGACGTCAACTACATAAACTGCAGGCACTCTATAAAATAATCAATAATCTAGGCCCCTCTTATCTAGCCAATACACTTCCCCCCAGATCACACGAGGATGCAGATTATAATTGGAGACGCCCCGGTAAATTTTACTCATACTATTGCAATACTGAACACTTCAAACAGTCTTTTTCCCCAGCGATGGTGTTAGAATGGAATAAGCTTCCCAAAGTAATCACGGATGCTGATCAATCTTCTACCTTTAAAACCAACTTGTATGATATAGATCCCACAATCAGCCCCCCTCCGCATTTCTATGCTGGACGCAGAAAATACAACATTTTTCATTGTCGCATACGTAATTTTTGCAGTGAACTCCGATGTGATATGTTCAATAATTATATCGCTGACAGCCCCGCATGCTCATGTGGAAATCGATCTGAAGACGCCTATCACTATTTCTTCATGTGCCCATTGTACCAACGTGAGCGCTCAGTTCTCTTTGAGAAACTAGCCCGCGAAAATCTCAAAGTAAGCCATATTTCAGAACTCAGTGTGGAATACCTTATCTCTCGTCCCAACAAAATATGAAACTATTTTCCATTACACAGCAATATATTGCAGCGACTAAGCGTTTTGACCCCTAATGATAATATTTATCTTATTTTCGAATCTATACTTGCTTCCGGAATTTCAACTTTTACCTCACAAGCGGACAAACCTCTCATTCAAACATCTCATTCTGATTTATCATCTGTATTGCCTTCCAGAGCACAATAATAACAAAATAGAGAACGAATCAAGTGTACCATTATATTTTACAACCAACATAAAAAGTACTAAGAATAGATAATATATTGGCACTTGTCAATCATTCAAAAATTAATAAAGTAGTGACATTCTTCAATTACAAATTTTCTCACAGATAAGAAGCATCCTCATGTTGGATCATCTCTGGAAGGCGCTACACACTATATCTCCCATAACTTATCACCATGTAAATAAGTTTGTACCGTCATCTTGATCACATGTGTATTACAATATTGTATTAGGAGAGGGGCTTCATAAGTTGCAAAAACTTGTGCCCCAATCCCTTTTGTATATTTTGCAAATAAAATATGTTTCAAGTAAAAAAAAGTGAAATATAAATACGGGAAATGACAACACAGCGTACGATAACGTATGGTAGACATGCATGGAAATGCATTGAGCTAAATACCACCAGGTTCCTGTTTCCGTCAAACTAAAATATAATAGCATAAAGTTATTATACAATGTTGTGTGCAGTATGTGTATTTATTGTACGAGTATTGGACTTTTCATCACAACCTGGACGAGTACAAGAAAAGCACATACTGTACACAACATTATATAATGACATTTTTATTATCCATCTGTATGTTTATCAAAATTTTGGGAATAACACTTTTGTGGTTTTTTGATCATCAGAAAGCATGATTTGGAACATTAAACACGGAAGTGAAAACAAAACTCAATGCGGAAGTGAAACGTCTGCTAAATCCACCACAGCACTGCGCGTGCATCACAATTTCACCGATTCATTTGGCAGAGTTACATCGTGACGCCACGGAGTCCCGATTAAAAAGTCATATTGAACACTCGGGAGTCCAATATGACTTTCGGGAGTACAATATGACTTTTTCCCGGATTATCACGTGACGGCTTTTGCTCAATCAGAAATAATGTTAGTTAAAGGATGGATAATAAAATACTTTATTTGCCAATCACGGCGCATTAAGCGACAGAATGATCGTTATTGCGATCAGAATAATAATGAACAAAAACAAAACAAAAACAAGTGAATGATTGGTAATATAGCAAGTGAAATTGGATAATTAAAAACAAATACATTTTATATGAAACAACTATATATATACGATATTTATGTCAATCGTTGGCGATTAACCATATCCGTATTAATATTAATACTATACCGGTATGTAAATATAGAAGAAACAGATTTGCCGAATGGACATTTGAGTGTATTTAAGTGTGATTTCCAGAAGATGGGATTCGCAACATATCTGTTCTGTGTATGTTATTTTTAAAACTAAAATTGGTGTTTTAACTACAGATGGCCGCCAACACCGTACAAGAACGTAGAACCATTGGTAGTAGTACACAGATCCCCTAGTCGTTCTTATTATAATAATATAATAAATCCATTACATGCTCTATGTTAACCCTTTACCCAACAGAAGGGCCCTGTGCCAATGCATTCTCTTATATATGCGAGTCGACCATAGGTCGCCTCGCATATATAAGAGAATGCATTGGCTTAACACATTAAAAATTATAAAATTGTTAAAGAATGTAAGAAAAAATGGTAAAAAGTGTTAAAAAAAGATTTTTTTTAGGCCAATGCATTCTCTTATATATGCGAGGCGACATATGGTCGACTCGCATATATAAGAGAATGCATTGGCACAGGGTATAACTATAACCATCACAATGTGGTCAATGAGCCGGTTCCAATGATATCCATATTTGTATGGTTTTATTGAGACAGACCGAAGATATTTTAGGCTGTTGAAGCTTTATTTGGCCGGTTTTGGCCGGTTTGTTGGGTAAAGGGTTAAAGACTAAAACGCTTTCCTTATTTGTAAAAGATTACTGGCTGTGACTCACTAACCGATTAGTTTAGTTGATTATCATTTGTAATGTTTGAAAAAATATGACATGACGTATGCCCGAGTTTGGATTCGCACTATACCTATAACTTTGAAACGAGATGGGAATGAGGACTTGATTCACGAAATGATAAACTATATTATTTACGACAATTCTACAAAACTGAGAATGCTATTATCTAACTGAATGTAGGGCTATTGCGAAGATGATCGACACGATACAAGAATCCCTAATGTGATCCCCGTCAGTATATATGTCACTATCCCGTTTATTCTCAGAAACACACCAATATCTCATACTGGTATACAATGTTGAAAACAATTGTCTGGGTAAATAAAATGCCTATGTGTGTTGTAGATAATTTAATCTTATATAGTAACCTTACAGTAAACTGATTAGGATTCCAGTAATTTTTTTAGGGAAATAAGTCCGTGGAAACAGTAAGACTATAAATAATTATGTTGTGCTATAATACGACAGCTGCATGTGTATGTAACTTTGTATTAACCCTTTACCCAACAGAAGGACCCTGTGCCAATGCATTCTCTTATATATGCGAGTCGACCATAGGTCGCCTCGCATATATAAGAGAATGCATTGGCTTAACACATTAAAAATTATAAAATTGTTAAAGAATGTAAGAAAAAATGGTAAAAAGTGTTAAAAAAAGATTTTTTTTAGGCCAATGCATTCTCTTATATATGCGAGGCGACCTATGGTCGACTCGCATATATAAGAGAATGCATTGGCACAGGGCATAACTATAACTATCACAATGTGGTCAAGGAGCCGGTTCCAATGATATCCATATTTGTATGGTTTTATTGAGACAGACCGAAGATATTTTAGGCTGTTGAAGCTTTATTTGGCCGGTTTGTTGGGTAAAGGGTTAAGCGAGAGCACTACAACCAACCTACCACATACTTGCAGAATTGGCGACAAAATTTCGAAAGTTGGCTAGTTGGGTGATTTTGGGCTAGAAGTAAATCCTCTGACAGTCTTATTGTTGAAGTGAAGACCGCATAGCGAACTATAATCTGTGTTTGTCATAACTGTGATTAGTTAGATTGCTCACATACGCGAACTTTGGTTAAAATTGCCAACACACTGATTACAACATACCGATATAGCGCTCGCTAATCCTCGCCACTCAAGATTTCGGTGTTAACCCTTTACCCAACAAACCGGCCAAAACCGGCCAAATAAAGCTGCAACAGCCTAAAATATCTTCGGTCTGTCTCAACAGAACCATACAAATATGGATATCATTGGAACTGGCTCCTTGACCACATTGTGATAGTTACAGTTATGCCCTGTGCCAATGCATTCTCTTATATATGCGAGTCGACCATAGGTCGCCTCGCATATATAAGAGAATGCATTGGCCTAAAAAAAATCTTTTTTTAACACTTTTTACCATTTTTTCTTACATTCTTTAACAATTTTATAATTTTTAATGTGTTAAGCCAATGCATTCTCTTATATATGCGAGGCGACCTATGGTCGACTCGCATATATAAGAGAATGCATTGGCACAGGGCCGTTCTGTTGGGTAAAGGGTTAAATGGGCCGCCGTCAATCATTCTAAAAAAAGGTCACGGCGTTGATTGTCGAAAGAGCCATGCCCGTTTATACGGTATAACCTGGGTGTACTAACAGAAAATATCGCATGAAAACAATATATATAATACAGTATAGACGCCCATATATACCATGGTGCTATCTCATTGCTATATTATACCGACAGCCGATAATCTTCAGGTACATTTGCGTATTGATCAAATTCCGTGAGTACTAATCCGGTGCTATGTGTACACTTGTCTGGAGATACACATTCATTTCATAATAATTACCATGATGTTTGCATCGTTCATAGAGCACATTGGTATATACACTATTTAGTGTGTACCTACGATACTCTCGCGAGGCTATGATGTCGACGAGAGCCAAAAGGACGTAATCCACGAAAAGCGAAAAGCGAAAACAATAGACGACACCACAGGGAATGCGTCTCGGCGCCTGTCTTCCTAAAAAAAAAAATAATGTTTATACCGGAGTGTTCTATAGACCACTTTTAGACCTTAGTCTGCAATTTTCAGTGGGTGGGAAATAACCATCATCGCGTTGGTGTAATTCTTGACCAATAGGTTTATGGATTTACACATAGAAACAGCGAATGAATTAGTGCAGGAGATATTGGTCGACCCCTGCACCCCCCCCCCCCACAGGACTTAACTTCACCCCACGAATTTTCTTCCTTAAGGTCTCCTCTAATTTTTTTCACTTGTTAACAAGAAAAAAAGTGGCCGCAGATACTCCAGACAAGATGGCGTCCATCATGGCGGCCATTTTTTTTAAATGCACCAGGTCTCTTCGATCGCCGTTATAGTAAAGATGATGTCACATGCCGTCTTGTCCGCTCGATTCGTTATGCTAATACACAACCCTTACAAATTAGCCAAAAATCCGACACCAGAATCCAATACGGCGGCCAAGATGGCCGCCGAAATGTGAAAATATGCTATTTTTCTGACATGTTACCACCTTTCGTTTGTCTCTGTGGGAAAATGTTGGCATCTTTGCGTCATGTTATACATTTATCATATAGAGGAGTCATTGGCGACCACATGGGGTCCATAGTATACATTCATTGCGGGATATTTGTGTCCCATATCACGTTTCCCAAATGCCGGTATAATAGGTCAAAGCTAGACCCAGTTGAGTCAAATACATGATATACATATGTATTGGACTCAGATTAGCCACTATTTGACCCTGTCTGAAGCTCATACCTTTTCTATTTACAGGCGATAAAGGACTCCTGGTGCCAGATTCTGATTGGTTCTCTTCTTATGGTGACAATAAAGACAAGATTCCACCAAAAGTTCCGAAATCCGTACCTTGTTGTGCTAAATAAAAGACATTTATCATTTGTCAACTTTGCGCAAACCCAATTTATTTCCTGGTTACGTTCGTTTGACTTTCTGTTCCGGCATGTCAAATTGTTGTCATGCGCAGTGCCATCGTTCAAATTGCACCGGATATCGGAGATACTATATACCGAGACCAACCAATAACAAACGCTAACTACCGAGAACAAGTCAAAATTTGATAATTAAGTCATAATAATGTTTAATTATAGTGAATGTATCAGTCTTAAATGGATATTATACCATGTTTGACATTTAAAATGACATATATTATGGGTATACCGATAACTTGAAACATCAATTGAATTCTTTATTCTCATCACAATGCATACACAAATATAATATAATGCATACATAAATAAACATGTTTAATGATTTGCCCGGAAACCTGAATTATTATGAATAGCCAGGTTTATTAGATATATATAGAATATATATATTATATAATATAGATTATATCATATTTGTTATATATGGTATATATATTATATATATATTATATATATCATATATATATTATATTATAATATATATATAATATAATATACATGTTATATAATATATATTATATAATATATATTATATATATATATATTGTATATATATATAACTAGCAGGTGGACCCGACTTCGTCCGCGCTGTTTCCCCTCTGCTTTTCGGCGAATTGCGCGATTTGACCTTGAATTGTCCATTTTGAAGGTCAAGGTCAGGTGGGGTCACGATTTGACCCGTCCAAAACACTGCCCGGACAAAAGTACCCGACAAAAGTACCCGTAGAAATCCGTCTGATTTTACCCGATTTGACCTTGAATTGACCCTTTGAAGGTCAAGGTTAGGTCTGGATTACGTTTGACCAGTCCAATACAATCCCCGGAAATAAATACCATTAGGTATCAAATTTCGTCAAAATCTGTCGGGCAGTTTTCCAGGCCATAGCTAACACACACACATACAGGCAGAAATCCCAACCCAAAATATATAGTAGATATATATATATATATATATATAATATGTATAATATAATATATATATAATATATATATATGTCATATGTAAAAACATATATAACATATTTAACATATATAATATATATTATATAATATATATATATTTATTATATACTTGCCCATGAATTATAAGGTTTTACCAGTGAGATATAAGTGATATCCCACTAGTGAGATATAAGTGATATCCCACTGGTGAAATTTCTGATGTATTGACATTCATTGGGGGCCATAGTAACTAAATTATATAATAAACAGAATATCCACACTTTTTCAGTGGATATGGGTTAAATCTCATTCGTGATGACAAAACATTTGAATTTCCACTCGTGGCTAAAGCCACTCGTGGAAATTCAATGTTTTGTCATCACTCATGAGATATAACCCATATCCACTGAAAAAGTGTGGATATCCTCTATATATTATATATATATCTAATAAACCTGGCTATTCATTATAATTCAGGTTTCCTGACAAATCATTAAATATGTTTATTTATGTATGCATTATATTATATTTGTGTATGCATTAAATGGGTGATGAGAATAACGAATTTAAATGATGTTTCAAGTTATCGGTATACCCATAATATGTCATTTTAAATGTCAAATATGATACAATATCCACTCAAGACTGATACATTCACTATAATTAAACATTATTATGACTTAATTATCACATTTAGACTTGTTCTCGGTAGTTAGCGTTTGTTATTGGTTGGTCTCGGTATATAGTATCTCCGATATCCGGTGCAATTTGAACGATGGCACTGCGCATGACAACAATTTGACATGCTGGAACAGAAAGTCAAACGAACGTAACCAGGAAATAAATTGTGTTTGCGCAAAATTGACACATGACAAATGTCTTTTATTTAGCACAACAAGGTGTGGATTTCGGAACTTTTGGTGGAATCTTGTCTTTATTGTCACCATAAGAAGAGAACCAAGCAGAATCTGGCACCAGGAGTCCTTTATCGCCTGTAAATAGAAAAGGTATGAGCTTCAGATATAAAATGTACACCAGCAATCTGAAACTCAAAAGAGTGTAAATCTTTCGATTTTCCCTGGAACTAGGTCAAAGCCGAATCTACGTTAATAAAGCGATGTAATGTTTCGAATCAATGAATGTTATTGCTATTATAACAACACCCATGCATATATATGTGCAGGAGATACTCAAGCTAGGATTCCTCTTATACCTAAGTTGAGGAATATTTACCCAAATCCAAGATGGCGGCCAAAATGGCCACCAGAAATAAAAAATCGCCGAAAATCGCTGATTTTAACATCAGTGAACATTATTGTCTCGACAACTCCACACCTGCTTACTATTGTGAGTTGGGAACACTTAGGCGAAGAACTTTCCTTGTACCGTATCCAAATAAAAGTCCCCAAATCCAAAATGGCACCCACAATGGCGGACAGATTTTGAAAAATCACCGAAATTCCCTCATATTTACATCATTGGGCATTATTGTCGAGACAACTCCACCCATGCTTACAATTGAGTTGGGAATACTGAGGTGAAGTAATTACATTACATCTCATGCAAGAAATTGTTTTCCAAATCGAAGATGGCGGCCAAAATGGCGACCGAAATTTGAAAACAAGTCTACATTCCTTTTCTTTCTTACGATGGGCGTTATTGTTTCGCGATTTCTATCCACCATTACATGTTGATATGGAATAGTGACATGAAGTATTCATTCGGGTTTGGCAATTGGTACTCACAGCCAAGATCGCTGCTAAATTGGCGGCTAGAAATTGATAATAAATCGATATTTTCACATATTAATTTCAACTTTTTGTCATAATATCGGTATGTATGGACGAAACTGTACATAAACCATCTACTAGTTCAACTTTAAGGTATCAAAACGCATAACATTTATTTTTTATTTCTTGTTAACAAGTGAACAAAATTAGAGGAGACCTTAAGGAAGAAAATAGTGGGGTGAAGTTAAGTCCTGGGGGGGGGGGGGTGCAGAGGTCGACCAATATCTCCTGGACTAAATGGCATAACATGCCCCACTATATATTAACAGCTATAAATGTGCCTCTGGTATAATTCTGGGAAACTGTTGGTTCTACCGAACGTAAGGGTATCCGACCAATTTTGGCCGCTCGTCTAAATATGCATATGTTACAAGGGTAAGCAAAAGCAAATAAGATGATGGTGTTAATCATATATCTGCCACCGTTAACTCTATTAGAAGGAAGTGTCATTGTATTGGACTTCCCGTGGGTACAAAATGTTGTAGAAAATCTTCGCTTTTCAAAATCACAATCTTTATTTGAGTGAGATTACTGAACCTGGCTCGGTACATGTGTTAAATGTGACAAAAGCATTCAGCATGAATTGACGTCAGTGTGGTCAATTATTGGCCAAGAAAGATGTTGCCAAAGTCAACAATCGCCCATTTACCATCTCCCTTCACGAACAATGCATGCACCGCGATCAGCTTTATGCGCCCGTCGTTGAAGCGCTCAGACGTCTGATGACCTACTCATGTTGACATCACATTCGTTGAGCTGCCCGGGGCGCAGTAGGATGGAATGTCTGTCGTTAAACGGACATGACTCATTCGAGCTTCCAAATTTTGTCCTTGGAAGGATGTATGAGATTGGTTTACAAAACACACAAAATATTAATATACCGGTTTCATATACGGAGGGTAAAAAGGGTCAAAATTCTAATCCGATATTCCAATTATAACTGAAAAATATCACATTTAAAAAATTGAAATCTGATAACTCGGAACTTTGATGTCTGGGTTTCTCGACTCAATTCAAATATTTTTACCGCCGAAGTCGAAGAAATAATAATTTAGACGGAGGTGTTAAATCGGAGACTGTATCTTTCTACAAACACATTTAAATTGGAAAACAAAAGCAGGAGAAACGATATTTCAAAAAGGCTCAAATATAATAGTTTTCAGCAAATTAAATAACAAGATGAAATAAAAAAATAGTATGTTAAAACATAAAGTGATATTAGACATTAGAAAACATGTATAAGAATTAAAGGTACACAATCCGATCAGACGCTCCTAAATTACTATAGCTTTGGCTTCGGGGGTAAAACATATTATTATTCGAGTCGAGGAACCCACCCATCAAAGCTCAGGGTGGTTAGATATCGATTTTTGAACTTTGCTATTTATATTGTTTGTGGACCAGAAGCAGATGGTCAAACGGACGGAGATGCGGATGAAGATGGATAACTCTAAAATAAAGTGGCAATAATACCCCCGAAGCCAAAGTAATAGTAATTTAGGAGCATCTGATCGGATTGAGTACCTTTAAATGTTGAATTGAAGTTGAAAATTTGAAGTTAGAATTGGAATATTGGATTATAATTATGACCCTTTTTACCCTCCATATTCATGTGCTCTGAAAAATACTTTGCCATGCATGGTCACAGGCACTTTCCAGTTATTCTCACAGAAGTAAAATAAACGCTCCTTATTTCTACGATATCAGGAATAGACGTTCTATTCGTTCTGTTCCATGCCATGCACATAGCTGTCTTTTGTTTTTGGGGCTAAAAAATCGTGCTCAATTTGTATTTTATATGACGTCGATGCGTTTTTCTGGGACATATAATGCTCGTAGAAACACTGTGTAGGAACTGTTACATCGGCAGTCGTTCTATCGCCGGTTTGTGATGGTTCTTGACTGATTTGTGACGGTTCCTTATAATCGACATTATACATTTTCGCGACTTTTTAACAGTTAAAACGCAATTCTGGAACCATCTAGCTGATAATTCGATTAATTTTTCCATTCCCCTCGCAATCGGTGGCCACAACGAGCGTAATAATAACGCAAATTCCTTTGCGCGAGTCATAACAACGACGAAAACCGCGAATTTTGATATTTGTTTGGGTTCTCTCCCTATTTAATCGGTTTTATACGGATAATACTATGGCTAATATTTGGCAGGATAATGGTTGAAACTGACCATGTCGTAAAATTAACTAAGATAAACACAATAAAATATGCATTAAGTTGAAATTTACACCTCTTCTCATCAATTTCTATGAATAACAATGCCTTCCTATGATTATTAAATAAGCTGTGTTACACCTATCAAAATTCACCAAGTCGCCAGATAGTTTAAAACGCGTTTTGCAGGTCCAACATTTCCATGAGTCAATAGCCGGCTAACTATAATGGAATTTCATAGCGCTGGACTTCGGAAAGCGTGAGCGTAGACGGGATATATAGAGTTATCTGTCTTGTATTTTATGTTGTCTATTTTCGTAGAACCATTTTAATCAGCAAAGAGCCAAAACAAATAAGACGTTAAATGTTCGTTGATACCCATACATTGTTCTGATTACGCAATTTATGAAGTTTATGTTGGGCATCCACTTGATGTATGCTGATTATATAGGCTATGTGCTAGCATTCGTCATTTCTTCATCGCACTTGATCTGCTGTTCAGGATAATCTGACCGGCAATCACTCAGTGTTTGTTCTAACTTCTACGCCTGTAGACAGTGAAGCCATGCTATCTTTGGTAATATTAAATAAAATAAAAATTGGATGAAGTGAAAGCAAAAATTATTTGGTCACACGCCTTTGACTTACTATAGCAGTCGCCCCGAACATGCAAGATCACCCCGGGGCAACTGGTCTTCGGAATGAGTAGTCACGCATCCTCAGGAATATTTCGGAATGTAAATACAGGTACCAACCTTTAAAAGTAACTCAATCAGCCAATGGAAGTTTTACAAAATCATGTGACTATTGGTCAAAAGAGTACAAGTGTAGTCGGGCCCACGTGAAGTCGACCCAATATGAAGATGACCCAATATGAAGACGACCCGACGCGAAGTCAACCTGAGAGAAGTCAGCCCCGATTATTACATAGGAATTGAATATTGTTAATATTATTTTAAATGAGCGTGGCGGACAATTACACTTTAAACGAACACATTATTATTACATTGTGTGTATTGTAAAATCAAACTAAGGAACAATTTCAACATATTGTTGGTGCGAAATTTCCAACCAATCTAGTGTAAGGTATGAAATTTGTAACTGTTGAAAAATGTGACCTCAGTTGGGGACAGACAACAATTAAGCTCCCTCCCTGTCCCAGCCCACCCCTCACCACCACCTATATCCCCCGGCGACGCCGTAACATATCAATGATTCAGTTGAACGTGATTTCAATAGATTTGTTCATGTCTGGGCGACAAACATGCGTAAATGTCCCCTAGGCGGGACTTACGAGGAAGAAATATATTGGTGCTGGCATCGAAACATTGTCCCACCTGGATCTTTCAATCATGGCCCTGTATTAATTAAATAAATAAATCTCATAATCTCCTGAAAACCACCATGTTGCTTTAATAACAGCAGCCAAACGTGAACAAATGCGATTTTGTGGGAGAACGTATTATATTCAAATGGTCGCTTCTCTGTGTATACACATATCACAACAAAAGTAGTTTGATCAGGCTTATCTGCAACGGTCTCTACATTCCATTATGGTTAGTCAACATAAACGTATTCCATTGAAGCAATAGCAGTTTAACGCGCGTAGAATTTTCTGTATGTCGATGCCAACGCTACGCGGGTCAGACCACTGCCATCACGTACATAATGTAAGGAAATCTTTAATTTGTTTTATTAAAGGTACTCAATCCGATCAGACGCTCCTAAATTACTATTTCGGGGGTAAAAAATATTTGATTCGAGTCGAGGAACCCACCCATCAAAGCTCAGAGTGATCTGATATCGATTTTTGAAGTTTGTCATTTCAAGATATGTGTAATAATATGTGACCCAGAAACACGTTGTCAAACGGAGTGTCTCGGACAAAATTGCCCATGGAGACGAATAACTCTAAAATCAAGTGGCAATACGGTCAAATTTCGTGATACTTTAGTGATAATACGGCCATATTTGTTGAACAAAATGTTGATAAATAACAAGTTTTTGGAAATTTGATACCATAGTTGACAGTGGTTAGCATTATTGTGTTGCAATAAATCGATTCTGATAAATGAAGCGTATTTTGAAGAAATGTTGTTGTTGTATTTTGATGTTATGGGGACCGTTTGATCGCATTGAGTACTTTTACAGACTTTGTCGGTTACAAATCAAAATGCTTTATTCTGAGAAACTAAACCTTCCATTTCAAATCGGAAATCGGCCGGATCAGAACAAATTAGTCCGTAGTAGCGCGAAATAGTCCGCCATACAAATCATACTACGCCAACAGTAATTACAAACATGTTTCTGAAATGAGCTTGGCCCACGAATATGGGAGGCCAAATTCACCTTTAATAATTATTTGGGCTTAAGCGCAAATGATTGCGCTTAAGCGCAAATAATTACGCTTAAGCGCAATTAATTGCGCTTAAGCGTAATTATATTGGCTTAAGCGCAATCAATTGCGATTAAGCGCAATTCATGGTTATATGTAACTAAACACCCCTGGTGAATAAATAGGTTTATCCATAACTTATCCTTAACTCCTATTGACATATCACCTCTTGTTTTCATTGTTTGGATGGGTAGGGAGCTAGCCCAACTTCTTTGTCAAAATGGCTGACTCGCAATAGTATTACCTTCTGTTTTAGTCGGGGCGACTCGTGATAGCATTATATTATCTTCTGTATTAGTTGGGCTCAGGGATGTGGCTAGAGGGTCTCCGTTGTGGGGTGTCCACCTTGGGAAATTCCAACTGCACCCCCATTGAGTCGGAATCACACCAACACAACTTTTTGCATAATTCCATTTGCACCCCCCCCCTTGAATCAGAATCACAGACCAAACACAAGTTTTGCATAATTCCATGTGCACCCCCTTGCACATCAGTCCTCAGGCCTAATATCCTATGTATTCATAAACTATGTTGTTCTATATGCCCGGTATAAGAAAATTCAGATACATTAACCTGAGAATTGCATAAACCCTAACATCTAGTAGCCTACTCCAGACAAATGCACACGGCTACGGGTAAGACACCAGGACATTGTGTCCGTCTATGTTTGTTCAGCCCGGTGTGAGAAAATTTGGAAAACTATACAAGAAAATCGCAAATCCTAGCATCTAGACTGGCCTCAACTGAAGCTTCCCTAGTGTTGGAAATTTCAAACCTCATACTCCCTCTTAGGTTGGAAAATCCTCCAACCGATGACCATTTCAGTCCACAAGTTTGACCGAATGTACTAAACTATTGTTTTGTTAAACTAATTAGCAGTTTTGTATTGGTCACGGGGGAGGGACAGTGACACACCGGGCCGACCATGGTTCGGCCCGGTGTTCGAAAAATTTTAAATCTGAACAAGAAAATCGCAAAATCCTGGCATCTAGACTAGCCTCAAGTCTTCTTAGAGTTGGAAATTTCAAACCTGACGCCCACCCACTTAGGTTGGAAAATTTACAAATGATGACAATTCCAATGACAATGTTGACCAAATGTATGACAATATTGTTTTCTTAAATTTAGTAGCAATTTTGACTAGCCACGGGGGAGGACAAGGACACAAGCTTTTCCAAGTGTTGGAAATTTCCAACCTGTCACCCCCCTAAGGTTGGAAAATTTCCAACTGATGACCATTTCAGTCCAAAAAAAAATAGGAAAATATGCAAATATTGGTCCAAAAACAATTAATTCCCCCCAATAAATTGTTTGAAAATCAAACGACAAGAACATTTTCAACCCATTGTTGGTGTGAAATGAAATTTCCAACTGTTGAAAATTTTGACTAAAGTTGGGGGGGGGGGGGGTGAGACACCCCCACACCCCCTCTAGCCACATCCCTGGCTAAACCCACTAACAACTTCAACTTGTAAGAAATGTTCTCGTTTGTGTACTTATGTTGAATAAGCTCGTATCGACTGGATGTGTCAGAAGCTAGATACGAAAACGTGAGTATAAACGATACATGTAAATCGACTGGATGTGTCAGAAGCTAGATACGAAAACGTGATTATAAACGATACATGTAACACGCGGTGACATATATTGTTATGGAATTTCCATGGAATTTCCTATTCCAAAAATAGACACCAGCACGTGATGACAGTGGTCTATCCAGCGTAGCGAGGAGACATGCAGAACTCTGTAGGGCAGTTTGATGCCAACCATTCATCATTTAATGCAATGTGAGTTAATGACAAATCGGCCAATGAACGACTAGCAGAGTTATCATCGATGACCGGTGTTATCTCCCCTGACTAGTAGGTATACCGAGCTCTCATTTAAGAAAACTTCAACAAAGCGACGTTTTATCAAAAACTGCAGCATGATCTTATTGTGTTATTTGTCTATATTTATATAATAAAACGACCTACATAGGTATATTTTATAAAGTTACAACGATTAGAGCTATATTTGCTAGTTTTTTCACTTTATACATGTTTATACGGGGAATACATAGTTCCACGCCGATAAAGACTTCGACACAATATAATATTTTAGACCTAAAAGAAAAATATATAATAGACGGCAATGACTGAAAATAATACTCGTAGTTTATACTCCATATTTAGCAAATCTTTGACATGTAAGTCAAATGCTACGTATTCCCCTGACAAGGTATCCCGGTTCGTGAACGTGGCCTCAGTCGGGATTGTATGTAAGTTACGTATGAAAGCTGGTATGTCTGTAGAGAGCGCAAGACAGAGCGATAGGCGTGTGTCTGCATATTAATGCATTCTTTAGATGTAACTTGTATTAGCTATGTATACGTATGTTCAAATGTTATTCAATAAAAAGAAGAAAAAAAGTAAAAAGAAAAAAAGAAAAACAGAAAGTGGAGATGTGGAGCTTGCCCTAAAAAATATTCCTGTATTCGTAAACCAAAGTAAGAGACTGCTTCAGACTTCAATCAATCGGACCTGAATCCCTCGGGGATTTCTTCTTGTCCCGTCAATTCCAGTGCAGTAGCGGAGGATGGCAGAATTGCCGCATAGGACTGGGAATACGACGTAAGATAGACTAATTAATCCTTTCATATCCTGGACATAAGACACGTTGATCCCCTGTGACTCCGAGTATATCCTTCCGTGTTCTTGCGTTATGGCTATCAGCTATCCGTGTGTGGATCTATCGGATTCGCAATCTTCTTCGATGGCAATTTTATTCACTCCATGTACGTCACAGTGGATATTGACCTCCGCGCATCCGCCATCAACTAGCTACCAAATGTATCCCCCCAGAGCCCACGAGACTACGCTGATTGTTTTGTGCCATCCCGGCAATTAGCGATTTGTCCCATTGAAATCCCTGTCGTATCCCGTTTTATTTCGCCCACCATACACGGAAACTGGCCTGGAACTCATTCGTTCCAATAACGTACATAATCACGAGACGCTTCCCATGTTCGTCTTATAAGGGTGTCACCCTCTGAATCCTGAATACCGGTTGACAATTTAACAGAGACGGTGAATACAGAATGCCAGTTAACAGCGGGGATTAAGTACTGAATACAACTTAATAAAATTTCTCAATAGTAATATGCAAAACTGTACCACATTAAGAGAACAAGTTGCAATAGCTACATATTACACAGTTCTGGTTAATTAACCCTTTACCCAACAGAACGGCCCTGTGCCAATGCATTCTCTTATATATGCGAGTTGGCCATAGGTCGCCTCGCATATATAAGAGAATACATTGGCTTAACACATTAAAAATTATAAAATTGTTTTTTTAGGCCAATGCATTCTCTTATATATGCGAGGCGACCTATGGTCGACTCGCATATATAAGAGAATGCATTGGCACAGGGCATAACTGTAACTATCACAATGTGGTCAAGGAGCCGGTTCCAATGATATCCATATTTGTATGGTTCTATTGAGACAGACCGAAGATATTTTAGGCTGTTGAAGCTTTATTTGGCCGGTTTTGGCCGGTTTGTTGGGTAAAGGGTTAAAAAGCTACAATGGTGTTGAAATGTACATGGGGAACATGTCCAGTTGACGAATGATATTTATACACATGTTTTAGTTCGGTTTCCTAAATAAAAAAGTAACTAAAACATCTGCTTACTCTGGATTAAACAATGCCAACGACCACACTCGGATCCTAATGTTATTTAAATTCCAATATAAATATAACAGATTTGAAACTAAAACGTGGAAATAGTAGTCCCGATCGATTATGCGTTATGCATATTAATTGTGCCGCGAGTATTTGTTTTATGTGAAGTGTTTTTCGTTATAAATGTATACATGTGTTGCTGTTATAACACCGTGGTAATATTAAATCCAAATGTCAGCTATTCACACTAACCTGTAGGATCTCCTGCGAACGTTTTACTGAATCCATTTGAGAATCTAAAGCTTCCTCCATATTAATGCGACAATGTACGTGTAAATGAGAATCAACATACGTTTTCCAAGAGAATTACACGAAATTTCACACATTGCACGTGCTTCGCGGTGTATACACGCAACCTTCACCGAACGAGTTCACTTTGTGCCATTGTTGCCACATGGCAACATGTAACTGACTCCATGATAGTCGGCGTTTTCTTTAATGTACTTTAGTGATGGCAAAATAGGAAGTGGAATTTTAAAAGATCATGATTTGATAATCCTTTGCATCCGATCTGATGTCACCGGGGCTCATGCAGGACGCTCGATGTATGGGAAACTGATATCGTTATATTTATTTTGACAAAAGAGAGATTATAGATTAATTACCACATGTACACCTCCGTTTGGTTTATTTCATCAAGGTGTGAACTATTAGCATAGCTTCGATATTAAATTTTGCTATTTGATATTGAAGTTATATAATGGCTTCATTTACACAGTTTGATTCAACGTAAACATCGATCTTTGTTGGTTATCGGAAATGGCCTAACAATCACACCTGGTTTTTTGTTTAAATCTGGTTCTATTTTTGTTTATATCTAACGACAGTCACTTTTACAAGATGCATATATACACACATAGGTATCTTGAAAATCGTGAAACTCAGAAAGAAGCTATATCATCGTGTTACATGGCGTTTAACAACACAGTCCGTTCTCTTCGGAAGCCATTTTAGTAATGAATATGTGGCGAGATTGAGATGGCTTGTGGTGCTTAGTAACAGTAACCATCTAGCATATTGGTGGGCGGTACGTACGGATAGGTCCATTGGTTGAAGCCACCAGTAATAATGGTGGAAACTGAACTTCACTTCCTCATTCGTTTGTCCAGCTTACAGACAGGAACGTTCAAACCTATTTTCTCGTGTCGATATTTCCACGTTTCATTCTGATGTAGATATCATGGCTCACTGTGTAAATAATTGTGTTGTACATACTGCTCGGTTTATATCTCAGGCATATTCAATCAAACAATCAAAACTATCTAAATTGCCAAAACATGCATTAATAATAATATTGTATTTGTGTACCATTAACATCATCGTAAACAAGCTTGATGCGTGGAGGCAGAATCTCTACATTTATTGTTAATGGTAATTGCATGGAAAGGCAAAAACATGTAATTGCACAAACGAGCAAAAGATCAATTATGTTGTCTACAATTGTTTCAGCGCAATGCAAATGCCCTCAGTGCAACTCAACTCCGCTGCAGTACAATTCAATTCGCGCTAAATAAAATGTGCTTCCGCGAAATTAAATTGCGCTTCATAACATCGATGTGTTTATCTTTCACGCAAAATGTGACCCCCGTTAGACCCCTTTGGAGACATTTAGATGGTTCTCCGTTAATTCTTTAGAACATGCACGGACAGACAGACATATGTATATGTATATACATGTATATATATAGATTATTGGAAATTAGTTGCGACTTGGATTCAACGATGATTTTGTCAGATTAACACTAGATATGTCGATACTTGTAGAGGTTTTGCACAAAAGGCGTGTTTTTATCGATAAATATTGAAATCGACGGTATATTATCTCCTGCATGCAGTAAAGCGCGGGCATCGAGTCGGTGTTGTACGTGATTGTACGTGGGCATCGAGTCGGTGTTGTACGTGATTGTACGTGGGCATCGAGTCGGTGTTGTACGTGATTGTACGTGGGCATCGAGTCGGTGTTGTACGTGATTGTACGTGGGCATCGAGTCGGTGTTGTACGTGATTGTACGTGGGCATCGAGTCGGTGTTGTACGTGATTGTACGTGGGCATCGAGTCGGTGTTGTACGTGGGCATCGAGTCGGTGTTGTACGTGGGCATCGAGTCGGTGTTGTACGTGGGCAACGAGTCGGTGTTGTACGTGATTGTACGCGGGCATCGAGTCGGTGTTGTACGTGATTGTACGTGGGCATCGAGTCGGTGTTGTACGTGATTGTACGTGGGCATCGAGTCGGTGTTGTACCTGATTGTACGTGGGCATCGAGTCGGTGTTGTACGTGATTGTACGTGGGCATCGAGTCGGTGTTGTACGTGATTGTACGTGGGCATCGAGTCGGTGTTGTACGTGATTGTACGTGGGCATCGAGTCGGTGTTGTACGTGATTGTACGTGGGCATCGAGTCGGTGTTGTACGTGATTGTACGTGGGCATCGAGTCGGTGTTGTACGTGATTGTACGTGGGCATCGAGTCGGTGTTGTACGTGATTGTACGTGGGCATCGAGTCGGTGTTGTACGTGATTGTACGTGGGCATCGAGTCGGTGTTGTACGTGATTGTACGTGGGCATCGAGTCGGTGTTGTACGTGATTGTACGTGGGCATCGAGTCGGTGTTGTACGTGATTGTACGTGGGCATCGAGTCGGTGTTGTACGTGATTGTTTTGTTCATCGTCTGTTTTATAAGTTGTCGAACAGTTTATCCGGGAATTGTTTACCAGCTTTGAAATACATAACTCGATCGATTTGCGTTGCAATTTTAAGAATCGGTTCAGGCGCTCGTGAATTATGGCAGTTAGAGTGAAGAGGTATACCGTGTAAAAACAATACATATGTGTTTGTTAAAGTGGCATGCTCGCTTTAAATATATATTTTAACTTGCTTTTAACGACACGCATCAATAGAGATGCGGTTCGTTTTAAATTAAATTTTTTTAATTTATATTTTTAATTGTTTTTAACGACACGCATCAATAGAGATGCGGTTCGTTTTAAATATATATTTTTTAATTTATATTTGTACTTGTTTTTAACGACACGCATCAATAGAGATGCGGTTGTTAAAGTGGCGCGCTCGTTTTAAATATATATATTTTTAATTTATATTTTTACTTGCTTTTAACGACACACATCAATATAGATGCGGTTGTTAAAGCGGCGTGCTCGTTTTAAATTTATATGTTTTTAATTTATATTTTTACTTGCTTTTAACGACACACATCAATAGAGATGCGGTTGTTAAAGCGGCGTGCTCGTTTTAAATTTATATGTTTTTAATTTATATTTTACTTGCTTTTAACGACACGCATCAATGGAGATGCGGTTGATAAAGTGGCGTGCTCGTTTTAAATTTATATTTTTACTCGTTTTTAACGACACTCCCCTGTGATACACGCCAATGGATCTATGGTTACACGATTCGTGTATTTCCAGCTGCCTATCGTCAGTGGTTTCTATCCACGTCCATTTGAGTAATTACTCAAGTGAAATTATCCATAAAATCAGTATAAAAATTAGTTATATACACGCCCAGGACAGGACCCATCGACACATAAGAAATATAGTATGACATCTTAGATTCATCATAGATTATTCACTGTCAATTATTCACAGCTTACTAGCAATTTCTTCTGTGGGGTGGTAAATAATTTATGGGAGTTCTGCCCGTGTATCCAAATCAACGTTCGTTCTTTCGACGGGGTTCCAATTCGCAACCCACAATTCGACAAATTAATACTCAATTACATATTGTGCATTAATCGTTAACATATCTGCTTCCTTGCACATAAACGCATTGAGTGCAGCTAAGCCAGACGACGATGCCGTTGGCGCAGAATATTTAATATATGCACGTCGTTTTGCATACAACCAGACAAGAACTACAAGATATTTTCAGCAAAGAATTTATCTGGGTCTATGGGACTCTATCCTGAGAAAAGCCTTTCATTTCAAATGTTTTCCGGATCTATCCCGCGAAAAATTCTTTAATTTAACATGTTCTATTATTATTTCTTTATTTCCTCCATTTATTGAAGATTTATAAAGCGATTAACAAAAATCGATTTGTACAGAAATATAAACTAATAGTGATGAATTTGAAGAAATATAGTAAAGGATGTTAATATCGGACACTGGATATAATTACTATATACATGTACAAGGGTGGACATGCATAATGCATGATGATTGTGATGATGGCGCAGACTCATGGTGGTGGTGGTGGTGATGATGATGATGATGATGATGATGATGCCGATGGTGATAATGATGATGGTGTGTATGGTCGAAGGTGACGATGGTGTTAATGATAATGACGATGATATGAAGACTATGATTATGGTGTTGATGCTGACGATGTTGGAGATGATGTCCAATGATGATGATGATGATGACGACGATGATGAAGACGGCGCTTATTGTCTCGGCTCTATTAGAAAAGCTTCATGTGTGTCACAATAATGACATTGTACCAAATTTCAAAATGAAATTCCAGACAGATTTTGAGAAAATCAATTTTGAAATATCAAGTATTTTAATCAAAACGTGCGTCTAGATGCTTTAAAGTGATGTGAAACACTCTGGTAGGGTGATC
The DNA here is from genome assembly GCA_032622095.1 of Siphonodentalium dalli. NCBI lineage: Eukaryota > Metazoa > Mollusca > Scaphopoda > Gadilida > Siphonodentaliidae > Siphonodentalium > Siphonodentalium dalli. The sequence continues at coordinate 197,116,879 of CP136062.1, forward strand.
AAATAGAAATGGAGAATAATATTGCTCAAAGTAGTTATTTTTACGAACATTAATCCAAATTTACAGCACACACCGTCATTCTTATATATTAATTAAATGCAATGACTCTCCATGGCGAACTAATTTGCGTTAGTTTATCGCCGATTTTTGCGTCCCGAATCGAGATGTAAATATTTACAATTAAGCTTAGTTCAGACGATTATTTCTATGGAATGGAATGGATGGTCGATTTCTTTGAGATTTTCTGCGATGTTTGTATAATGCTACATTCCCACAGTTGGCATGGCGCTTGAGTGCTATAGTAACCTTATCAGTTTCACGTATCCGCATAATTCCATAATATGTCTTAAACTTGTTATGTGGTCTGACAACCGAGACGTTATAAAAGCGCTTAATGTTCAGTGTACCTATAGTATTTATTTTCCGAACGACAAATGTGTTGTTTAACTCTTTATGTACAGAATGGTTTGTCCCACCAGTTATAAAAGTATATATTGGAATGGTATATTATTCATTTGGAGGGGTGTTCAGGTGAAATGAGCAGGCGACAGACATCGAAATGATAAAACAAGTGTTCAATGCTTTCTGTTAATTGGTTGGAAATGTTAAGATAAGATCAGCAAATCGACAGGACTGTGTGTTGAACTTGTTATATATGGACATTTCCGAAGGGTCAATACGTGTTTCATAGTAAAGAATGGGTTAATTCATGAACTGTACCATAAATTAGGGGCAAAATATGTAAGCTACCAGAATAGCAATCTGTGGTCCCAAATTGTCCACTAAGCGGGAGAAAAACGTTCACTCCAGTAATGCGAGCATAGCGGTGCTCCCTTTTAAATCAAAATCATTTGCGCAAGTAACGAGGTGCGTTTAATGTGGGTCATATATTGTAAACAAACGAACGGCATTTGTCTGACTTATATGTGAACAGCTAAAACGCCCTATAAATTTATTTGTAGTTTGACCAGGCGGTGGTCGTTGTCGTATTGGCGAGCCCATGCGACGCCCGTGCAGCGCATGCGCAGACGAAATCTCGGAAACGGGTGGAGCTATCGACTTGAAATTTGGTATGTGAATGTATCTTGCCCCGAATACGAATTTTATCGGGTCGCCGAGCCCGTGCGACGCCAGCTTCGCGCATGCGCAGACGAGATCTCGGAAACGGTGGAGCTATCGACTTGAAATTTGGTATGTGAATGTATCTTGCCCCTGATACGAAGTTGATCGGGTCGCCGAGCCCGTGCGACGCCAGCTTCGCGCATGCGCAGACCAGATCTCGGAAACGGGTGGAGCTATCGACTTGAAATTTGGTATGTGAATGTATCTTGCCCCGGATACGAATTTGATCGGGTCGCCGAGTCCGTGCGACGCCAGCTTCGCGCATGCGTAGACCAGATCTCGGAAACGGGTAGAGCTATCGATTGAAATTTGGTTTTTGAATAGCCCGGACAACGTCGGGCTCATCGGCTAGTCTCATATATATTTTGAAGACCTCTGTTTGTCTGTCTGTCCTTTATAGAATCGAAAACGGGTTGACCGATCGAGACCAAACTTCCTATCCAAAGGTAAAATCACACGGACACCGTCGGCGTCGCGTTTTGGAGAAGCTCAAACCACCCGTTCTCCACTCTCAGTCACAAAAAACGGCACTGCGGTGGTTAATCAAGTGATAATTTAATGAGCGTTTGGTTTTGACGCATCGCTATAAAGAGCGTTTGTTTACCATGCATCTGCAGAGAGATATACGGGAACAATACTGCAGACGAGACCTCGGAAACGGGTGGAGCTATCGACTTGAAATTTGGTAAGTGAATGTATCTTGCCCCGGATACGAATTTTATCGGGTCGCCGAGCCCGTGCGACGCCAGCTTCGCGCATGCGCAGACCAGATCTCGGAAACGGGTGGAGCTATCGACTTGAAATTTGGTATGTGAATGTATCTTGCCCCGGATACGAATTTGATCGGGTCGCCGAGCCCGTGCGACGCCAGCTTCGCGCATGCGTAGACCAGATCTCGGAAACGGGTGGAGCTATCGACTTGAAATTTGGTTTTTGAATAGCCCGGACAACGTCGGGCTCATCGGCTAGTGGGAGGAGTGGGAGGAGCTTACGGTTGCTAGGAGACATGCGTTTACAGAAATTAGTTTTACAGCGCCTTCCAAACAAATAAATCCTGCATCTCCTATATTATTCGCCCGATCGCGTTGAAATTTTGAACAACTTGAGAGCATGGTAAGTTCAGCACATTGTGGGAATCAGGCATCCCATACAGTAATGCCCTAATTAATCGACTCCTTTAACCACAGCAGAATTATGGGTAACTTTTCAGGATTTAGTCGGAAATATGGCTTGTTGCCATTCATCGGAAAGCTCTCGCCGAGAGCTCTCCGATGAATGGCAACAAGCCATATTTCCGACTAAATCCTGAAAAGTTACCCATAATTCTGCTGTGTTTAAAGGAGTCGATTAATTAGGGCATTACTGTAGATTGTCTAACCTTATGCTGAATGTTGCTTGACTGGAAAATTTGCCATTTAAAACAAATCACTCTTTCAACGTTTACGCTCAACATAATCTCGTTGTTGATGGGTTAACTGATGGGTGATCAGTGTTTGTTAAGTATCACCGGCCATATGACTGCCTGGGAATTTCTTGAACTTGACCAGTTGTCAATCTGTGGGAAATTAGGAGCATGCTTTTGAACTACCCCCGTATCGTCACCTGCAATAACTCGAAAAGACCCCTGCCCCTTTATGGATGACCAACCATGTGTTATCGCCTTGGATTTATTGAAGACAAACAACCCCGTAAATCAGATCGCTCGAAGGATGGGTGCTCACCGAACGCGACAAGAAAACTCGGCCACATTTCAAGAAAGACCGCTTCAAATGTGGACAGTCTTCACGTAGCCAGTTTCTTGACGATAGTTTTTCTGATCACATTCGGGGACAAAAACAGTACACGAGCAACATGCGTTACGAAGGTGTTTGTATCAAACACAGCTATGGCGACAACCCTTGCTTGGTGCGCCACCTGGGACAGGGACCATATCGGGTGACTGCAGTGGACCAGACATAGGGGTGATTCAAAATCACGCAACTAAATGCCCACAGAGTAGTAACTGATCAAGGCAAAGAAAACCCCATGCAGTATACAAGGCCAGTGATACGTAAGAAACACCGATAACCCAGTTGCCCGACCAGCACGCAAGTCTGTTTAGTGTTACAGTTTAAGTCTGTTTGTTGAAAATGGCAAATTTTCCAATCAAGCGATATTCAGAAGATAGTTAGGATCGTCGGGATAATTGATTCCCACAATGTAGTGAATCAACCATTTCTCAATTCCTTAAAAAATATCAACGCGATCGGGCGAGTAACATATATAAGATATACATGGTATTTATATGAGGGGGGAAACTGACTTTTTTGCGGTGTTTATATGCTATTGTCCACCCGAGAACATACCTCCTTTTTTATATTTAATTGTGAAAATTATGACGAGTGCATGCACGCAAAATGAAAAGCAGTTTTAAAATGGTGGATGAATTTCCATTATTGTTGCAAAAATACAAATTTCAGTATATTATGATTTGACAACAAAAATGTGTTTGAATATAAGCAAATTAACACTGAATATATGCGCGGGTGTCAAAATTAGGGTGAACAAAAAATGTTTATGAGGTAAGCGACCGCCCCAGTCGCTGATTGGTAGAAAATATCGGCTAATAATTATTTGATTGACAGCTGTGAAAGTTCCACTAGTCTTAGACCTGTTTTGATCGGCGGAATGCTCTAAAATGTAGCTTTAGCTTGAACTTTTGAAATTAAGTGTATCTATGCAGAATCGCTCAGGCACTTTAATTGCCGAAACATCTGAACAGCTAATATGAGTTTCAAATTCACTTCACTGTGTTGTATACACTGCAGTGTGCTTAGTTCGTGCTGCACGATGTGTTTCTGATAAAGTAGAGAATAAAATTAATCACATCTCATGTATAATTACAAAAAAATGTGGAACCAGTAAATCCATTTAACTCAACCAAGTAATGTACGTTCCGTCTTATTTCCGACTGCCTTTCCGGTCTCTTTATCGTGTCCACGAGGGAGAGAAATGTCTCGCAGTTTATGATGTAATTTCATGCCAGGCGGTCAATTCGTTCTGATGCGTGCTTCGCTTAATCGAACTTCAGAAACCGCATGATGCCGACCGTCTCACAGCAATTGCCTCCTTATATGGCGGCCGAACGAACAAACCATTCACACACAAGCCACAGAAAAAACACTTAGAATGGAAATAAGTTTGAATCGTCGTCACCGCAAGAGTTTTAGCTTCTTTTTTTTATTGTTGCGCGGTGTAAATCTTGCCCACACGATTCAACATCAAACATATACAACTGGCATTTGACATTTATTTCAGTCAAAAATTACATCTGCGGATACGGAATGTTAACGCTTCCATGACTGGAGCTTCCTGAAATTTTGTGCCAATGCATTCTCTTATATATGGGAGTCGCCCATAGGGATCCTCGCATATATAAGCGGATACATTTGCCTAACAAACTTTACCACGTACGCATACTGTGGAGATTCAATGTCATGACCTTTTAAACTTTTAAAATAATTCTGCCGCGCGATTGGTGTATACGGTATTAAAGGGACGGACGGCCTTCGTTGTAGGTTATATTTTAGAAATAACATTGTCAAATTATGATAATTTATTCAAGAATATACTAATATAGTATAGCATACTGATGATATGAATGCGATATTATTCACAAAACACGCCTTGTATCCGAGAAAATACAGGTCGACTGTTGTTTAGTTTCTCGAAAAAAGCGAAGTGGATATTGCTCCATTTCCTTATTTAGATTCGCGCGCTGTATGTCCGTTGTAGAACCCCTAATTTGGTGCGCCTACTTACAACTCACAATACGACTCGTAGTAATATTCCTTATTTGGTATGTATGACCATGCGTATATAGGTTAGGAGAAAATACTAACTGGATTGAAAAATATTCATCTCTTTGCAAGAACAATTATATTATGTACATGTTTTCTCTCTGATCATTTCAAAATCATGAAGTAACGTGGATTAGCTTGATTTTGAACTGACAGCGGGTAGCAGGGGCCGATTAAAATTTGGTGTGATTTGAATGCGATTGTTGATTGCGCCAATAATTTTATCTACGCATTCCACAGCGCAACGGAACATTTCCATTGGACGATATGGTAGTTCCAAGTGATTGTCTATAAACAATCGTAACGTAACGTTTTTTATGTTTGTTTACATAACCATGCAAGGGTACAAACGTGACAATAACATACAATGTACGCAGTATTTATGATTGGTATGAAACAAGATGTGTCTGTTATATAATATTCTTTCTGTTTTAGTGGATGTGAGTATTTTAACACCTATGCACACAGGGAAGTCCGCCCGTATAATTATCTTTAATTAAATTAACAAATTCAAGAATTGTGCACAATAAGTGGGGTAGTGTGGAAAACGTATGTTGAAAAGTTGAAAAAAAGGCGTGGAAAAAGATGTTGGTCTTCTCGACTTCACGTCATGTATTTCGGAACTCGCGAATTTAGCGTGGGCGTGGCCAAACGTTAACATATGGGGCTATGGAAAACATTTAGTTCCTTCTAATCCGAAGCAAAGTTTAAACCGAGGTATATTTCTCGATCTCGGGTTTAATAAACTGGAGATTACAAATCGTTTCACAAAGTTTAATTAAGCCCAAACAGTTCTTGTTTCGTTGCCTTTGTGGACGAAGCAGGTGCCAACGCTAACAGTATAAACCACAAAGACGTCAAGAAATAATAGTGTCATATAGTTTGAGTAAGTGACAATGCTCGTTTCGCCGCCTTTATGGTCGAAGGAGTTGTCAAATCTAACAGTTTAACCAACACGGACGTCGATAAATATTAGTGTACAAGAGTTTGACTAAACTACAATGCTCATTTCGTCGCCTTTGTGGACGAAAGATATGCCAAACCTAACATTATAAACTATAAAGACGTCGAGAAATATTAGTGTTATAGGGCAGATGGGAGTCAACTTGTGTCTAAGCTCCATAACATAAAACGAATTACATGCACTCTGCGATAAATCCAATTCATCATGGCTGTTAATCTCTCGTATCTTTGTGGTGAGAGCTGCATAAAGTGCAGAACCGTACGAGCGCTGATATCGATTCACGAGGCTCGTTTCGAGATGAATGTCATATTCAAGCATATTCTCGCGAGAATAAATGAGACTACTAGTTTCATGTCATCCATAGAGTATACGTTTTATGCGTTTATTGGGGAGAGGTAATCGCGTGCGAATAATAAATCACAAAGCGACGGCAGCCTCTTGCACCAGATCTCACAGAACCGTTCTCCTATGGAACGGGTCCCTGATTTTAAACACGAGCCCGCAAGGGTGACTTGAAAGCGGTATTCCACTTCATCGGCGAGGTTTATGCTGCTATGGCTGCTGCAGCTATATACTGATCACCATTGTATGTCGGGTACCACGTTAAAGTGATGTGAAACAATCCGGTAGGGTATTCAAATAGAAATGCAGATTAATCTTGTTCAAAGAAAGTATTTGTTTTACAAATATTATATCTAAATTGACAACAAACACCATCATTCTTATATATTAATTAAATTCAGTGACTCTCGATGGCGCAATCATTTTCGTTAGTTTATCGCCGAGAGATGCGTCCCGAATCGAATAGTAAATATTTACAATTGAACGTAGTTCAGACGATGTTTTCTATGGAGTGGTACAGTCCATTTGCTTCAGATTTTCGGCGATGTTAGTGGAATGCTACATTCCTCCAGTTGGCATAGCTCCTGAATACTAACTTATCAGTTTCACGCACCCGAACAAGTACACAATATGTCTTTATGGATTCTTCGGCGGTTTCACGAACCCGAACAAGTACACAATATGTCTTTATCGATTCTTCGGCGTCAATCAATCATAAGTCCAATAAAGCTGGTTTAAATCTCGACGAGCTTAGATTAATGCGCGGTGCAAGGGGGTATACCCCTGATTTCACACTAAATTAGCCGGCTCTTGTTGAAACTGTTCTCCTTATGAACGGGTCCCCGATTTTTAACATATTCCTCAAAAGTTTACAACATTTTTGGTCTCTATATGCCCGTTTAACGTTGTTAAAATATGAGGGCCGACCTGAGACAATCCACATTTTCCTATGTGCTGCTTTATGTAAATGGTCTTTGCAAATGCATGGGTAATATATACCATGGCATGGTGACAATATGATTTCCCGGTAGGCATTAAGATTCATGTTTTAGAATGGTCGAAACTATAGTATTATTCGTAACTGAAAAATACATCTTAGTTCTTCTATTACGATCATAGTTTTGATTAAACGTAAATCATCAATGCATAAAGTAATAGACAACACTTATGAAAAAGACTGCGCACGCGTGATGTGTTCACCTTTCACTGTCTATGGATCAGGTTTCTTGCTACGGCATTGAAGATTTTGGAACAATCTGTACTGTTCGGGTTTTATAATCTTTGAAACATTCAAATGTTTTTAATATAACATTCTGTCACCTGTTGAATGATGTTTGCTAGCTGTTATCGATCTTCAGTTGTAGCCTAGGTTGTAGAATGCTTCTTACTTGCTGGAATGTTAGCTATACTGATGGTGAGTTCTTTCATGTCAGCATTATGCTGGTTTCCTTCTGTAAACATTTGTTGCTAAGGAGGTGCGGTTGTTAAACGAACATGGTAACAAAACATACATATATACGCGTCGGTTCCTGGAGGTTTCCTCGTATTTAGAAACGACATCATTTCCACTGATGAAAACACACTGGTCACAAGCGGTGAACTCATGTGGGCGAAGCTGAAGGTGAAGAGGGAAATATTCTAAAATGCGCCTTATATATGCCACAGATAAACTAGACGGATATCTAAGAGCTAAATAAGTCGATAAAACTCATTATGGGACCGCGTATATACCGATGTAATCTTAGCAGTTGGGAGGCCCCCACCCCCACCCCCCATGGAATACGGAATACCACTTAATACAGAGGGTGGAATACGGAATACCAGTTAACAGCCATATGGAATACATAAAAATATATGAAAACTTCATTTTTTGGAAGGTCGGCGTACGAATACCGGTATATTTGGAATACCGAATACCTCATAACAGAGGGGCCGGAATACGGCATACCTCATAACAGGGCATGGAATACGGCGTACGAAAAGTGGGTGGGGGCCTCAGTGGGCTTCAACTGTCCGGGTGTATACTGGGAGAAAGCCTTGGTCTCTCCAGGCTGCAAAGACACAAAGCAATACAGGAAACCCTGGTGAACATCACGTATGAAAATCACATAACACAAGTCCATCGTATCTGGTGAACATCACATAACACAAGTCCATCGTACCTGGTGAACATCACGTATGAAAATCACATAACCCAAGTACATCGTATCTGGTGAACATCTCGTCTGAAAATCAAATGACACAAGTCCATCGTATCTGGTGAACATCACATAACACAAGTCCATCGTACCTGGTGAACATCACGTATGAAAATCACATAACCCAAGTACATCGTATCTGGTGAACATCTCGTCTGAAAATCAAATGACACAAGTCCATCGTACCTGGTGAACATCACGTATGAAAATCACATAACCCAAGTACATCGTATCTGGTGAACATCTCGTCTGAAAATCAAATGACACAAGTACATCGTACCTGGTGAACATCACGTATGAAAATCACATAACCCAAGTCCATCGTATCTGGTGAACATCACATAACACAAGTCCATCGTACCTGGTGAACATCACGTATGAAAATCACATAACCCAAGTACATCGTATCTGGTGAACATCTCGTCTGAAAATCAAATGACACAAGTACATCGTATCTGGTGAACATCTCGTCTGAAAATCAAATGACACAAGTACATCGTATCTGGTGAACATCTCGTCTGAAAATCAAATGACACAAGTACATCGTATCTGGTGAACATCTCGTCTGAAAATCAAATGACACAAGTACATCGTATCTGGTGAACATCTCGTCTGAAAATCAAATGACACAAGTACATCGTATCTGGTGAACATCTCGTCTGAAAATAACATAACACAAGTCCATCGTATCTGGTGAACATCACATAACCCAAGTACATCGTACCTGGTGAACATCACGTATGAAAATCACATAACCCAAGTACATCGTATCTGGTGAACATCTCGTCTGAAAATCAAATGACACAAGTACATCGTATCTGGTGAACATCTCGTCTGAAAATCAAATGACACAAGTACATCGTATCTGGTGAACATCTCGTCTGAAAATAACATAACACAAGTCCATCGTATCTGGTGAACATCTCGTCTGAAAATCAAATGACACAAGTACATCGTATCTGGTGAACATCTCGTCTGAAAATCAAATGACACAAGTACATCGTATCTGGTGAACATCTCGTCTGAAAATAACATAACACAAGTCCATCGTATCTGGTGAACATCACATAACCCAAGTACATCGTACCTGGTGAACATCACGTATGAAAATCACATAACCCAAGTACATCGTATCTGGTGAACATCTCGTCTGAAAATCAAATGACACAAGTACATCGTATCTGGTGAACATCTCGTCTGAAAATCAAATGACACAAGTACATCGTATCTGGTGAACATCTCGTCTGAAAATAACATAACACAAGTCCATCGTATCTGGTGAACATCTCGTCTGAAAATCAAATGACACAAGTACATCGTAGCTGGTGAACATCTCGTCTGAAAATCAAATGACACAAGTACATCGTATCTGGTGAACATCTCGTCTGAAAATAACATAACACAAGTACATCGTACCTGGTGAACATCTCGTCTGAAAATCACATGACACAAGTACATCGCGAATCAACGAGAGAGAAGAACCTGCTTAATGGTGTTTGTCAGCAACCCATCACTTGTCAAATCATATATATAGAAGCGTCCCAGGTATATCTGGCCGCCGGCATTGTCGTTACAGATATGGAAATAAAGTCACACAACCAACGAAGTCCACAGAGGAAATATATACAGAGTTACATAATTATACAGGAAGGCAAAATGGGATGAAGCAAACTAGAGGCGTCTCTTCTATCGGCCAACATAGCACGCCTTAAAGCCAACAACGCCAGCGGTGAAGAAATGTGGACTTCGAGAACGAACTCAAGATAGTGACTGATAAGGAAACACCATCAAAAGAAGTAAGACGCAATGGGAGACCGCCATGGATTAGGACAGTAGAAACAAGGTCACATGAATGAGAGCCCGGGAAGGCCAAAAAGATAAATAACTAAATAAATAATGTCAACGCAAAAAATAGTGCAGAAGATAACCTCGTATTTAAAGCGGAATTGGACTGTACAGACACGATTATAACTGAAAGGTTAAACAAGACTGACACTAAACCATTATGTATAGCGATACATAAAATCACGACAAGACCCTATAGGGTAGCGTCCCTGCAGACAAACGGGAAGCTGGCGAGCAACAGTCAAGGGGTAGCCAGGAAATTGCAAAAGACAGCCCAGACATCCTCGTGTACGATCAACGCTGGTATACGGAGCAGTAGTATGTTATCCTTACCATCAAAAGGATATCAAAACAATTGAAACCATCTAAAGGAAAGAAACATGCTTTATCTTTATCAAAACAGACTACAGAAACTATTTAACACAGACGGAAAAATATATACGGCTGCAGTATATGTGGTGATGTCTGATACCGGAATGCAAAATCCCAACAAAAGGAAAGTAAAGCCTACGAAGTTCGACAATTGTAATAAATACGAACACGAATTCTTTGTGCGAACTGTTTTGAACTTAAACAGCCTGAGTGAAACAGTCGTGAAATAAAATCACTTTAAGACTTCACTTCTGCGCTGGATAACACCGCGAATGACTCAATGCGCTGGAAACGCTTGCTCACTCACGCCCTATTATATACCAGGATTGGTAATTTGGGCTAAAAGAACAGATACAGACACACATATATATCATAGAACGCTCTTTATTGTTACACGCTACAGAGAAGACGATACATTTTTTTTCATTTCAATAAAGCTGTCTTACTATCGAAAGGTCGTAAGTCGGTTTGTGGGCAAAACCTAATTCACACGCGCAAACACTTTCCCCACCACTGTTTTTGCTGGAGTCAAGTTGTCGCACCTCTCGCTCAAACAGAACCTTGTTTTTTATTTATCCCCGATAAGACATTTTGTTTTGACTTTCTTTTGGTCTACGATGGACAACAAATTCAACGATGTAACTCTGGCAAAAGTCGTATCAAGAAATTGTTGCGAGGTTACTCGCAGTATATCACATTAGATCGGCGAGGGATCAAGTTATCTAATATATATTTTGGGACTTTTGTTTGTCTGTCTGTCTGTTAGCTATGGCCGGGAAAACCGCTGAACAGATTGAGCTCAAACTTCCAATCTAAGGTTAAAAACACACGGGCAGTGTTTACCGCCGTTTTGGAGAAGCTCCCAGCACCCCTTATCCACTCTCAGTCACCAAAATGGCCGTCATTGGCACTGTGGGTTTAATCGCGTTGATAGTTAAAGAGCGTTCGTATCCGTAGTATCGTTGATAAAGAGCGTATAGTGTGATTCGTATGTCTGGGGCCAGACGTGAGTGTGTCTGTATCCAGATATCAGCGTGTTGTGTGATTCTTATGTCTGTCTTCGTACTTAGGGGTTCCAAGGAACGGGGGAGATTTTCATCGGGTAAGTTTTTCCGCCCGATGTGATCTTCACCTTGAAACGGGTACCAACAAACGTACCTCTTTTAGGGACGGATACCACCACGGGACGGGTACCATCATTTTTCTTCATTAAAAAGGCAGAATTAACTCAAATTAAATTAAAAAATTAACGGATTTCGACGAAATTTGATACCTAGGGATACTTTTGTCGGGGGAGTGTTTTGGGCGGGTCAAATCGTTACCCCGACCTGACCTTGACCTTCATAATGGTCAATTCAAGGTCAAAGCCCGGACGAAGTCGGGACACCAGTCCTGCTACTATATATATATTCTCAAAGGGTGTGTTTTTGCCTCTCTTCAGATACTAGTTAAACACTTTATAAACAACTAAATTAAATTAAAAAAAATTCTGTCCTGAATAATGACAAAAAATGTAGCCTAACTGTTGTCAATGTTTTGTACAGAGGTGAGACAAACGCTCTTTCTCGTCACCATGTCAAGAATAGACTACGAAAAAAACGCTCTTTATTTTTCATGGTGAAGAAAAATCTATATCCAACACGCTTTTATAAATAATGATTTAACTACGTCTTTATATTGACTATAACGTCGGCATATAAGTATTTAATGTATTTATCACTTTGACCATTTCGTCCAGGGTATATAACGCATGTAAGTATGTCGCACATATATTTCGTGTATTACCGGCCTATACTGTCCCTACCCCAAGGTACGTTTAGGTCTTCATAAAGTTTTAAGTTCAAATGAGCCGTCTATGTCTAATGAACGCCCATTTTGTTGCAATTAATTCGGAAGGGGTCGGTATATATTACACAACATAGTTGAACCTCGTGGAAATAAGCTGACAGTGATAATATATTGTGACTTCGATATCTGTCCAATGGGAACTCATATGTCATATCGAATAAGCACCTGATACAGACCAATGTTACTCTGTAGTAACACAAAACTATTAGTTAAAATTCCTCAGTGTTATAGGGTATGTGGCATGCCACGCCAGCCGTTGAGGCATGCCAATATCCCATAATATGTCAAATATAGCGAATTATCGAAATTTGAAATACCACGAAAAAGCGAAATAGGAAAATACAGCGAAATAGCGGAATAAAAAAAATGCATCGAAATAGCGCGAATTATAGAAATAAGAAATTATTTTTATTAACTAAATAACGGAGATATTTGAAAAAGTGTTTTTGACGGAATAACGGAAATATTTGAAGAACTGTCTTAAAAACACTTCTTCGAATATTTCCGTTATTTCATCAAAAACTCTTATTCAAATATCTCCGTTATATCGTCAAAAACACTTCTTCTCATACAAATCGTCGTTATTTAGTAAATTAACATTCTTTATAGAGTTATTGCCCTTCATATTAAACATGAAGCTAACATGCAGGATTAGCTATACATGTCTCGTCATTTAGTGGACAATCCCAAGCTCGCGTGGTCGGATTGTCCATTAATTATCGAACATTTTAGGTACGGATTGTCCGTTTATAAATGGCCAATCGTTGAATAATTGCCTGCCCAGGCCCACCCACCCTATAGAAGAATTTGACTTATATTTCACCAGAGTTGATCTATTGTGGTGTTGTAATTTCTCATACAAATCGCCGTTATTTCGTAAAGTTACATTCTTTATAGAGTTATTACCCTTTGGCAATGTTAGAATTTTAGCTTTTCAAAGAGCCTGTGTCATGCCGCAACGGCTGGCGTGGCATGCCACATACCCTATAACACTGAGAACTTTGAACTAATAGTTTTGTATTACTACAGAGTAACATTGGTCTGTATCGGGTGGAAATAAGCCTGGTACAGTTGTGAAATAAGTACAATAAATGCGTCATGTCCCTATGTAGTCCAAGTCTTCTCGTACTAAAACCGGCTAAGATATTGGGATGGAGGTGCCGGTCTTTAGTCCGAGTTCCAGGCCCATGGTCTCCTTTGACACGAGTTAATCGTTAGTGACCCGCTCAAATAAAACCACAATTATATGAAATAAAATATCACAATTGCTACAATAAACGGATAGTTTCCGCAGAAGACATGCTATTTGATCTGAAACCCACATCGGTTGTGAATTGAAAGCGGTAATTTAATGTGAAAAGAAACTTTTGCCGCAGTGTTTACATATTAAGTATGCGAACTCAGTTGACCTTGCGAACTGCGTTCGGCATTTTCCGGTGAAAATATTCCGTAGATTTTCAATCAACCACGCACGATGAATTCTCCATTGTAATCGTAATTATACGTGACAATAAATAAATTATTACATAGATTAAATACATATTGAAGATATAAATGTAATACATTAAATAAATTACGGGAATTATAACCATCTCACAGTTTAAAACAGTGTAAACACAATGACCATTAGAATATCATGGGGGCCGCCATTTTGTTTGTATCGAAATTCGTCTCGGCCAAAACAAACACCGGACAATGCCGAAGTTCTTCGGAACCTGAGTTCGGCTTTCAGTTAAGTAAACAAACAGAAAAAACAGCGATGTTGGTGACAATCAACCGGAATATTCTATGCGTAATTTAACATGAAAGTTAGATTATTATACACCATTATGACCATAATATGTCTCTCTTTCCGATGTATATAGCATCATGTATTGATTCATTAGGTAAATCGAGTAAAATACACCACAGATTCCCGCCACAGATCGTGGGCGTAACTCGTGTGATAGGATTGGTATGCAAGCGGGCTGGGACTAAAAACAGCAAATCGCCATCCCAATATCTTAGCTGGTTTTAGTACAAGAAGACTGGGACTAGTCCCTATGGTAATATGTTTTCTCGGGCGCTCGCACCACGTGCAGTTGGTTATAAGTTCAATACGGTTCACATGGTGACTGCGTATACAGATTGATAGGCGTCTGTGGTAATATCTGGCGAGGAAGTGTCCGTGCCTGTTCGTCATTTGCGATAATCTGGGACTTATCCGGGCTTGAATCTCGAGAAGAATGGCGAACCATATCTCGATCCCGAGTATAAGATTGACAGGTTGTTCGTGATAACAATATAACGAACGAATCGGACAATTCTATCACGATCTGGTGATTGATCAATCACACGCTGGGTCAACATTTTGTTTGACCCGATGCGAATCCATTAGGAAGAGAATGATTTATGAGATTGTCGGTCCAGTGGTTTGCTTATGGTCCGCGGAAATAACCCAAGACGCCTCACCAGCCTGCAGGGACACAAATACTCAGTAAATCAGTCAGGGCATCAGACCTGACTCTAAATTTCCAGCTTTAGTGCGAACAAATGTCAGTTGCATCATTGGAATGTCTACCGAATATCCTACTTTGAAGAAACCTATTACACTCCTGGTCAAGTGGTCCTGCTATTTGCCTGTGATGTTGGCTGATCCTGTTGACTTAGCTACGATGTTAGTGGGGGCAACACGAATATGCTGTTAAATTGTCATTTTAGAGGGATTTGGCAAGAGTTGAAGTGTTTCTAGACAATGTCGTTATTTGCATGAAGAAATGAGGTACACATTTATCTGGAAATATTTTGGCAATGGCCGTGAAAAGTAATGCAAACCGACCCAAGTCTAGATGTTTTTTCTGTGGTTTTGCAACAACGAACACAGGCATTATATACATATTTTTTAATTTATATCTTTGTGTGTGTTTCCTACAAATGGTGGCGTTTCCTTGAATCATTCATATTTGTCCAAGTCCGCGAAATGACAATGTAAGACAAATTAACGGTACTTTTTCTTAACAGCATCATTTTGCAGGACACACATATGCTAACATTATATAGGAGCAATATAATGGCCAATTAACAAGGCGTGTATTACATCACTCGTACGGAGTTGGAATATTATAAATCAGTATTTTAATGACAATCTCTAAACAAAACAATATCCCAAATGAAATTCCTCATGTTATTTCAGTCCTTAAATTGGAACCATTTGAATAATTTGGGGTTATCTTTGGGAATCAAACACTGCATCTCTATTGCGGCAATTAATAAATATGCGATTGGATTAGATAAGAGATTTTCTCTTTGACAGGAAGCAACGCGTCAACACAAATGAGCGTCGTTCGGGGTGGAACAATGTGACAAGTGGCGTGCCTCAAGGAAACGTCCTTGGGCCCGACCCTGTTTATTCTGTACATCGACTACCTCCGAGATAACGTCACGACAATGTGCAAAATGTTCGCTGATGATACGAAACTAATAGGCAACACCATACGCCATGATATCGAAGAAGATATTAATATTGTGTGCAAATGGTCCTTGGACTGGCAACTATATTTCAACTCTGCAAAAATACACGCAATGCACTTCGGTCACAACAATCCGACAAACCGCTACTATGTGAACGACACGCTAGACAAACCTCTTATGTTAGTGAGTTCAGCAGAACAAGATTTGGGTGTTCTCATCGATGATAAGATCAAATGTGATGTATACAGATCAATACAGTGTTCAACAAAAGCCCACCAAGTACTCGACATAATCAACAAAACCTTCAGACACCTATATATAGACATCCCGACATTCAGAGCCTTATACATGTTTATCAGCATGGTCCAGCCTATTATCGAATACTGCAACACTATCTGGAACCCATACATGAAGTACCAACGTATAAGGGTCAATCCACACCGGGCGCGAGCGCGCAATTTTTACGGGCCGTTTTCTGTCGTCCGTAGCGGTTCAAAGCGCGCGATTTTTATATTCACACCGAACGCGACTAGATCGCTTCGTCGCGCGCGATGGTTTGGGTAGATAATCGATAGAATGCATCATTTACAGGCAGGTCAGAATTTGGTAAACATATATTTTAAAGAATTTTTCAAACCTATTTAATTGTCAAATATAGTATGTCAAGCGGTATGGTGCACGGGCTTCCTAAATTCTCATAGCAATTGAGTTTAAATGAATTTAATTCTATAATTCGAGTTTGTGAGTTTTTTTTACCGGGGGGGGGGGGGGGGGGTGGGGTGCAAATTGTGGGCAAAGTAACTTCACAAGCTTGGAATGGATTGGGACCAAAAATTTACCAGAGGACCCTATTATTACGTCGATATATTGTCAGCCATTTTCTCTTCTCCTCAACCACCTTTGTTATCGCGACGATGAATGTGTCGCCTTCAGATAGGATGATTACGCCTGTATAAATATTCTATTTGACAGCGACCCAATTATCCCGCTGGTATTCCACAAAGCGATAAATCGACGAAGCATAAAATCACTGCTGTGATCGCCTCGTGGTCAGCGATTCAGTCACTTGCAGTGTGAATATAAAAATCGCGCGCTTAGAACTGCTACGGACGACAGAAAACGGCCGTTATAATTGCGCGCTCGCGTCCGGTGTGGATTGACCCTAACACTGGAAATAATTCAAAAGGGCGACACAGTTTGTTCCACAATTAAGACACGAGTCCTGCGAAGAACGATTGATAAGATCACGGCCAAACTCCAGATGCCATCAATTCGAAAGAAAGGACATAAGGAAGTAGTTCTTCACAAACCGTGTTATTTAAGACTGGAACTCTCTTCCACAATTTATCATTTAAGCTGGGGCCTACACCAGTTCAAATCTTACATAGACTCATACTTTTACGACAGGACATACGTTTGATGATAACACTCGCTAAATATTCACGATATACTGGAAGGGCAGATTATTAACACTAAACAACTTATTCACTGCATGTTACCGGAACTAGAAGTCACACAACTTATTCCGTGATCTTGGTGCTGATGAGGACGATGACGTCGATATTGAATGCACTCTAATTCTGTCGGTCAGCATTCAAATAAGAAATGAATGGTGGTTTCAACATGGTCATGGGATTTTGACGCGAGAAAAATTCAGCAAACTGCATGAACCCCGAAGGGGTTCATGCGGAGTTTGATGAATTTTTATCGCGGTCAAAACCCATGACCACGTTGAATCCGCCGTTTATTATTTATATTTATATACTTATAAATTCATTATCAACTAGGATTGTCTGTCTTTCGAAAATTACACATACATGTATATGACGAAATGTCTTGTTTATAGCTTGTAATGAATAGAGACATGTTGATTTCGAGAACGATTATATAATATCTGAAACTAACAATTAAAGGTACTCAATCCGATCAGAGGGTCCTATATTACTATTTCTTTGGCTTTGGGGGTATTTGATTCGAGTCGAGGAACCCACCCATCAAAGCTCAGAGTGATTAGATATCGATTTATGAAATTTGTTAATTATTGGAGATCTGTCCCACAATTTAGCAGAACCACGTGCTCAAAACGGACAAATTGCGGGTTAACAATAATAACCACCTTGATTTTAGAGTTATCCATCTTACACCCGCAACTTGTCCGTTTTGATCACGTGTTTCCGCCAACTTGTGGGCTACATCTCCGAAAATTAATAGATTTCAAAAATCGATATCTGATCACTCTGAGCTTTGATGGGTGGGTTCCTCGACTTGAATCAAATATTTTTTACCCCCAAAGCCAAAGAAATAGTAATATAGGACCCTCTGATCGGATTTAGAACCTGTTGTGGATGATAAGAAATTGATAACACGCCGTTCTACCATAATGATATATTTGTGAGGTTGTGGGTTGTGTAATAAGAGGAGATGAGTTTTAGGTGCAGGGTAATAACACTGCATGATTATATACCAAAACAAATTGCTTGCCAAATCCGGACGTGCTGAATAGTCAAGCAGTCGTTCATGTCCGACAATCTCCGGTGATTTCCGGGATCAATGTGTTCATAAACCTATGAACGACATTGAAAGTGACGTCACCTTACGTTCATATGTTTATGAACACATTGAATCAGGGGGCGTGGCTACCGTAACGCTATGGGGAAAACGGAAGGGATATTAGGTGTATGTAAATATATAAGAATGAACGACGGCTTCAATGTGCGATTGTGTCGTCATGGGATATTGACCGTGAGAAAAATTCAGCAAACTGTAGGAACCCTGACCGCCCGTGATCATGTTGAATCCGCCGATATACTTATATTTACATATTTGAATTCATTATGAATTAGGAATGTTTTTTTATATCTTTCCCACTACTGTGTATTTATTCAACTTCAATGCAATCCGTGAAGTGGCTGATATCTCGATTCTTCCAATCGAACACAACTTATTTCTTTTTGTTTTAATAACTTTATTTAGATCATATATTGGCATGCTATGTTATACTATACATCGTGTATACTGAAATCGGTGCGGATGGTTGCCACATATGCAGGGAAGGTAAAAGGACTCATCGGTGGTTTATGCGTGGTTCAGCAATTCACGGTGACCCATTCAAACCCCGAAATTTTGAGTGACGAGGATTAGCGAGCGCTATATATATAGGTATGTTGTAAACAATATGGTGTAAATTTTAACCAAAGTTCACTTAGTTATGTCTCCTCGGTGTTGAGCGTTTTGCGTATCGCACTATATAAGAACTGTACGTATGGCTTTTGTTTACTAAAAGGCGTTCTACATTGACAATAACATGCTATTTATGCGATGATTGGTATAAGAACAACATCTGTCTATATTTTAATATTCTTTCCGTTTATGGCGGTTTTAACGAATGTAGCTTTTTAAGCAGCAATACCCATCAGGCCAAATGTTATATGAACGATCTAGCACAAATGCGATTGCCATTTCTGGTTAGACACAATTTACTATCACGTAGTCAGGTAGGCGTGATACACTGCATGGCTTCCATGTTTTCGGGGGTCAAGATTTCTTATTTATTAATCATTCTCCCGAGCGGCGAACCCAAACGTCAAGTATCAAGGCCGTGGACCAGACTAGCTTGACGAATGGGTCCATAACATGTGTCGCTCTCTAGACCACAACTGTATTAAGACGGATTATTAATTAGATATCACATTTTTGCCTTGAGCGACCTATTATCGACCTCGGCTGATATCACTCCAAACTCGGCTGATAACCCACTAAATTCGGCTGATAACACACTAAAATGCATTTTCTCCTTGTATATTACAAAACTGTGTTTTAAGTCGGTTAATGGCTACGCCCTCGACCATCTAGTTTGCTAATATCCAGTCGCTCGTCCATTTACCATGACTTATCAGTAATAGTTCATCGTCGAAAGGTGTTCCATAACTGGACGAGGAAGGAACTCACGGACACTCATGAATAAGCCCATCACTCGTTTCTCGATTCTCTGGTCTAGATTTCTGATTTATTGATAATTCTCTTGAGCGGCTCAACCCAACGCCAAATATCAAGGTCATGGACCAAACCAGGATGACAAATGCGTTCTATTTCGTATAAACTGGGATGTTTTCCCACTTTGCTTCGTTTTATCTTTCTTATATCGCCATATTTCATCTCGCATCGCGAAAGAAATACAGACAATTCTGCGCTCGTTTGACCTCACTCGCGTTTCTTTTGTCGATCGAATATATATTCGTTATATATTGTTAAATATCCAATTTATATGGTATTCCTATAATACTTTTTTTCTAACGTTAATCGAATGCACTAAACTACATTTGTCCCGAGATTTGTAATTGCCTTATGTAAGAATATATATGGTATTGATTTGTTCGCACCATGATCATTTACAATACGGTATATATAAGCGATATGGATCGAGATACATAGGCAACGAACATCAATACGGTTTTCACGATGTCGTGGAACCATAGATGCAAGATGCTTATTGCAATACACACCATATATATTATCGTAAACATTTCACCGGTCGGCCTCACCCAGAAATGGAGCCCCGTGGTTGGTCGAGAGCTGTGTTATACATGTATATGGTATAATGCTGTGCTAAATTAAGCACAATGCTATACTTGTAACTATCGCATAAATATAGCATGTTATTTTCAAGATCGTACGCCGTGTTAGTAAACAAAAAACATCTTATTTTACAGTAAAATGCATAAAGAGTGTGCGATAAGCAAAATACTCAACAACGGGGAGACCCCACTTTGGACGAAATTTGGTTAAAATCGACAGCATATTGTTTACATCGCCATTCAAATTTCGCTGTTGAATGGGTCACCACGATTCACTCTCCCATTAAACTCGTCACGGTGTTTAGTGTTTTTTCTCATTGCACACTCCTTATGTGCTGTATACAAACAAACGATCGTCTCACACAAGTGTGTTTTGTGGATAATATCGTATTCATACTATCACAATTTCCGCAGATTTTCTGAAGAAAAAACACTTCTACATGTAACAACTCTAATTTGAACTATAGCCATTTTGGTTTTTATTTTCTTCTTTTTCTTTCACTCCGCGTGCGGGTGACTCTATATATAAAGTAGAGTTATCCAAGATTATAACAGAACAGAAGGAGGGCGACCATTGCTCTTCATGTAATAACGCACGACAATGAGACTCCACGTATACTTTGTACTCGGTGTCGTATATATATGATAAAAAAGGAAAATAAGCATCTGTACGGCTTACTGCCATGTACTCTCACATGCCGAATAATAGTACATGCATGACTATTTAATTTCAGTGAGAAATACATAGAGGATATCTAGTGTTTTTGATTGGATACCAAAAAATATGTCATGAGTGAGCGAGACAAATGTTTATTTTCGCGAGCGGCTTGCCGCGAGCGAAAATAAACACTTGTCGCGGTCACGAATGACATATTTTTCGGTATCCACTAAAAAAACACTAGATATTCTTTTTATTATACGCATTTCCAAAGAAATTCACCATTTACGACGTTAAATGATCTCACAATCGATGCATCATTTTTGAAGCCATCAGCTGATCGATGCCTGTTCACGCAATGCTACTTCACCATCCGCAGAATATAAAAATATAGTTCCCGCATTCTTCCCTTTATTTCCCCCATAAATATGTTGAATTTCAACATAAAATAGATTTTAATTATAACTGTAATATCAGTGAATATAATATAAATTAGAATATCAAAATGGGTTCTTTCACTTTGTCTTTCTTCAACAGTACGAACCGGAAACAGCATTGGTACACGCAAGTGAATCGGTCGCATGCACGGTCGAGCTAGTGTGAAAGTATATTTTTCTATATCCCCTTCTGGGTGATATCGATGTGTATCTAAACGCGTATTTTTCTATAATTCACTGTTGAACGTATAATAAAACCCTGCACTCTTATTAGGCAATGAGAAATATAGTGAAATTGCCTGCACTATTATTAATTTCAGCCGAAAAAACAGCTCTGCACTATAATTCACCTGACTATTATTCGTCAGATGAGGATAGATGTCGTTTCTGTCACCGCCGTGCCTAAAAAAAACCAACAACTCCCCTAGAGTTAGGAATAAACAATGTTCAAAACTCGAAAGAAATCGACAGAGATAAATGGCGAATGGTAATGGAGATAAATGCTGAATGTAGACTGGCTCGCGACAACGATGTTTTGAGACAAATATGGGGAGGCTACAACTAGGTGGTCGGACATTGAGCTGCATGTCTGATATACCGCCATGAGACTCCACTTACGATGATGATGAAGTGATTTGGGGGGGGGGGGGGGGCTAACCCCGGGATCTTCGAAAGGGCCGAATGGCCCTTTCCCTAACCCCTCATTTTCAGCTTTTATTTATAACATAAAAAAGGAGCAATTTTTAGAAGTTTTCTTATCTTCTCTTTTTTCTTTTTCTATGGTGGTGTTTTTCCCCAGAAGATGGAGACGTTGATTCTGTCTGGAGTTCTCGTTCTTCTCTCCGCTGTTGTTGTTGTTGTTGGTTTTCTTCTTCCCATAGCCGTTGTCGTTCATTGAACTCTGCTGTTATTCGTGTGTTATCTTCCACTATTTTCAGGAATCTGGCTACAAGTTCTGGGTTTGCTGTTGCTCCATCTTCGACAGGAGCAGGGGGTGGTGGTGCCTGCTCCTCTTCCGCGATGCAGACGGGGGACACCGGAGGTCTCGGTGTCGCTGGATTGTATAGTCCTCCGCTGCATCCGGGTTAGGAGACGGTGGTAGTGGTGGCAGGGTCTCCATCAACACCACAAAGTCGGCGACAGGGGCGGCCGGGGTGACATCTACGTCCATGTCGTTTCCGCTGGTGGTGATTTCAGGTCCGACGACAGTGGGCTGCTGTTGCTCCGTGGGAGGTAGCTGGGCGTCTCTCAGCCTTCCTCTTGATCCACCTGGCCTTCCTGTCGGCGTCCATGCGGCGGCGTCTTTCTCTTCGGTTTCTTTCTCTTCTTCTTGGTGGTACCCCTCCAGTGGTGGTGGGTTGCTGGTGGGTTCCAGCATCCGGGTTACCTCCAACAGAGGGTCCCGAAAAGGACCGTGATGGCGTAACCAGGAATTCCAGAAAAAGCTCCACGTGGCTACCCGACCTGCGTACAGTCCAGGCCAGACAGTGATCCACGTGGAGTGAGCTGAGTGCGTGACTTCGGCGGGGATTAAAGACGAATCCATTGTCCGGCCGAAGTCAGTAATCCGATCGCTGAGCGAGCTAGTTATAAGTCCTGGAGCGCTCAATCCAGGACGCCCTCTCTCGTCAGCGGTCGGAACACGAATGGTGATGACTTACTTTGTATTTGTGTCGTATATATGCTAATTCAGGGAAGTACGCATCTGTACGGCCTGTTGCACAGGAAATACAACTCAGTGGAGGTTCTTTGTGGTCATCTATGTGCATTTTATAACTCCAGGGCAGGCACAGCAAGACTCCCATACATTTGGGAATAAATATATTCAAAATTTGAACGGATTCGACATTTGGCAGAGATAAATGGCGAGTGCTAATGGCAAATAATCGCTGCGCCAAGAACGGCTTGCGACAACGATGTTTGAAGACAAATATCAGTGTCGGTATAAACATACGTCATAATTTGCTCGAAAATAGTGTTCGGTATTCGACGGATTTCGGTATTCGAATATTCGGTTCGAATAAAGAGCGAATATTCGAATATAGATAAATTATAAAATTATATAGATAACATATTTTGGAACCAATTTATTATTTAATGAAATAGCATATTTATCCATGCACATGCTATACGCAAAAAAGAGAGAAAGAAAAAAGTCTTTTGGCTTAATAGCAAGAGTTTATGAAGTTCAAGTAGTCAATGTCCCACGCATGGTTCCACAAGTTGGTCGTAGTGCCACAATAACTAAGAACATGATCTGGATTGAGCTTGCAGGTTGCCTTTTTAGTTTTGGCATCCAACGTGAAGTGAGTCCATATATCTGATTTATTCGAATTTGACGCCATATTATACACACAAGTGACAACGCGCAAACAAATCAAAACGATGCCTTATATGCCCGCTTCCTATGACCACATGCAAGCACGGTCTGGTTTACACCCAGCCAATACAATTATTTCGACGTCATGACGCCAATCAAATCAGACCGTCAGACTAATAACAAACTAGGAAACAATTACCGGGATATTATTCTCGAATATTCGAATAGTCAAATAATTATTCGAATATTTATTTTTACGAGCGAATATTCGAATATTCTGACCGAACACTACTCGAAAATGGCGGTAATTGGAAATATACTGTTCTTTTTTTCCTATAATTTACAAAGATATCAGCAGGCGATTAGACTAATGAGCTAACAACTACTATCGATTACTGCAACAACAACAAATGGATATCGAACGCATTTGTTTTTAAAGGCCCATTTAATTTTCGAGTCACCGATTATGTTTTTATAGTGCCTTAATATACGGTTTCCACAACAATCTATGCCATAACATATATTTTAGCTGTAGAAAAGGGTCGACATACGCAACCGAAGACGCCATTAAAAGACAGAATTTGTCACATGTGTGATGAACTTAAAGTTGAAAAAGAAAAACATTTTATTATGGAATGCTGTGCGTACGCTGACTCCAGAAAAGACTTGTTTAATATTGCTCAAAATTATAGCATAGATTACATAAACTTGAGTGATGATGATAAGTTCATCTTTATAATGAAAAACAAGGACAAACAAATAATCAATTCCGTGTGCAACATGATCCGGTTATTCTTTCTAAAAAGACAGAATGTCAACATGGGGAAATAAACGTTGAAAGTATTAATTTATAATACTAATGATTATTTATCGTACATATGTCTATTACATGTATTTTATTTTAATGTGTAACATTTCATGTATTAACTGTTATTTGCAACTGCCTCCATTGGTGTATTGCAATAAATCATCTTATCTTATCTTATCTTATGATTAAAATACTATAATTTATCACCATTTGAAACGTCTGTGTCTTAGAAGATGCCCATAGAGAAATAGAAAACAGCTGAAATCATAGCAAGATTTACCCCATTGTGGCTCCCAGAATGCAACAGAATTCACACTAAAAATATATTTTCAATTGAAGGGGAATAACTCTATATATTATGATATTGAGTTAGTCCCCTTCCATTGAAAATAATGAAACTTGAACACAGGACACAAGTCGGTATCTCAGCAAAAACAACATTTGAATAAGTTGATAATACAATGTTATGGAGCTTCCTCTTTCAAATGGTATATACTATGCCATATATTTTATATAAAATTATCTGAGAGTTCGAAAATTAAGTGGACCTTTATGAAGTTCAAATTGCACCACCTCAAAACATGGTGACCGAAGTCACTTGAACACTTACATATTCTCAGTGTCATATGGGGATGGGATTAACAATGAGCTAGCAGAAAATGGCACATAGCTCATTCGATATATTGTAATATCAGAAACCCCTATAATATCATTGAAAATTCCATTAGATATTTTCTTATCTCTCACTAGTGAGTAATCGCCGCGTGCTTCATGGGATACTTGGCATCGCGCCAAATAAATTACATTACCGCGCGAATTAATACTATTTAGAATAGCCGCACATGACACCGATACCATACATTGCAAAATGATTGCTTTGTTCATTAAAGTTCAATTATTGTCCACCTTCGTTGCACTAACGAAAATAGGCACAAAAACAAAGAGGCAAATTGGGGGAGATTATGTTTCATCGCAAGACAGAGAGCGCAATACTGTATATGGTTGTGAAGCGTCTCAGCCAATGCCGTGCATCTATGTATTTTACATGCATTTTTCAGCTTATTTTAGCTCTAGTTTTGTTCATGTGATATACAAGATCTTCAACTCGTTATGTTGGGATATAAGATTTTATGAAACTCGTTTGATAAATTTGATTCACAACTCTCTACGACTCTTTGAGAATCTAATTGATCAAACTCGTTTCATAAAATCTTATATCCCCAACATAATTCGTTGGAGATCCTCTATATATATACAAGTAGGCGACGAAAACGATGAATACTTAAGCCGCTTTCACACATGTCCGTTTCTCCGATGCGTTTCCTTGCGTTTCTAATATTTTAACGCATCCGGAAAACGCTTCGGTCAAAACAGTGATAATATCACTGGGTCTTTCACACATGTGCGTTTGCCGGATGCGTTTCTTTTTTTTCATGTCTCGGACTTGAAATGCTGCGTTTCGCCTGCGTTTCTAAAAAAGCATACACAAGCATGTGTGGCTAGCTTCACTATTTCGACCGATGCGTTTTCCGGATGCGTTAAAATATTAGAAACGCAATTCGCCGTTTTCGAGCAAATTATGACTCATAGGTTCTCGGTCCTGAATATGGGGAGGCTGAAACTGGATGGGTGGACATTTAACTGCATGTACTGAAACACGGCAATTAAACTCCGTGTACATTGTATCCTGTGTCGTATATATGCTAATACAGGGCAATAACCGTATATATGCTCTTCCAATCTATTGCTAGTTTATGGGGGCGACATTCGATTGGGGAACGAGACATCGGACTCCATGCGCAATCCAAGATTGTGTCAATTTCCTCACAAACTATCAAATGAAGCGCACATTCCCTTCTTCGTTACTCTGGAGTGACGCCAGCGGAAATTGCGCCCATATACGGCTTGTTGTAATAAGTCGGGATTTTTTTTTTACCCTGTGCCAATGCATTCCCTTATATATGCATTGGCCTAACAATTTTTTACAATTTTAATAATTTGTTCTTGTATTCTTTAACAATTTTATATTTTCACCCATACAGAGCCCCAGACAAACATGAGCAGACGACACTCTTCTATATGCTTCTATATATGTATGGGGCTCCCTGCAGGGTAATGAATGTTTTTTTATTTTATGTCCTAAAAATTGTAAGAAATATTTATTTAAAAAAAAAGATAAAAAATTGTTAGGCCAATGCATTCTCTTATATATGCGAGGCGACATATGGTCGACTCGCATATATAAGAGAATGCATTGGCACAGGGTAAAAATAATAGAAAATGATCAGAAGTGGTGAGTGTGTGGCTTGTTGCGCGGGGAGGACAACTCAAAATATCGATGATGTCATACTTTTGTTGTTTACATATAATTTCAAGAAGTCTTATTTCACGAATTCATTATCCCCGAAATGAAAATTATTCGAGTTAATGACAATTGCTGTGCCTGCCCATCAGCACACCAGCGCGTATTCTTGCTCTGATAGAACCAATGTCTATTTGGCCGGTTATACAAAGACAAATACACTGACCTAGGATTGTAATATATATATACTGCCTTCATCTCCACTATTGTTGATCATTACTGTATACATGGAGCTTATGTGGCGACAGGGGGTATCCCAACTTTGGTCAAAGCCAGAGATGACACAAGAAAGCTAAACTTTGGCTTATTTCCGATGTTATCGCTGTGTAATTCTTCTACTTCATCGCGTGCCATATATTACAGAGACATAAAGCAGCCATGAAAATGAGTCGCTATTTAGTTTATTTGCCATCTCATTTGTCAAACTACCTGTTGAAAATGAGAACATCTAATCATTAATTACCAGTAGAAAAAATGGATGGAAAAAAGATACCACAAATTCCGCAGACAACTTAATGGGGTACTGTACACTAAATCCGGCCATTTATGGGACCATCTCATTTTATACTCAACATAATATATGCAACAAACTAATTAATTTGAGGCACAGATGAGTGCAAAATACATTCATTTACCGCATGAATAATACAAACAATATGGTAATTATAATTAAAACGAATTTATGGCTGGAATCATATATTCATTTTCATTATAATTACCATGTTGTTTGCTTTGTTCACAGAGCACATGACTGTATTTTACACTAATCCATGACTCAAATTCATTCATTTGTTGCATATATTCTGTTTAGTATAACATGAGATGGTCCCCATAAATGGCCGGATTTAGTGTACAGTACCCCTTTAACAGTCCTTGCGACGAATATCACTTTATGATCCTATGTCAAAAGTTACAAGATTTATACGAAATTCACATCCCCAAATATTACTGAGAGAACCGTAACAGAAATAAATTTCATTGTTTCCTCTCAATTGAATATTTGAGCCTTCTTAAAAAAGTAAGCATATTTATCAAACTATCTTAAAAAAGGATACCATGTTAATGTAAATTGAATGGTGGATTACAATATAATTTTGTATGTGTGTATTGTTATTGATATGACTTATATGTTATGGATGCATTGTGTATAATATGTATATATGCTATTGCATGTTCCAACTTAGGGTACGTTCATACGTTCATACGTTCATTATCTCAATGTCGGGGTGAAATATGACTTTTTATGAGGCAATTCTATAATTTGGTTTTCTGCTTTTTTTCACTATTTCAAATTCGAACCTATTCCAATACTAACGTACCAGTCGTTAAACAAATATTATGGGCTGTATGGTTTTCCGAAACATTATACACTGGTATCCATCCCAATGAACAATTTTCTCTCTCAAGTTATTTACCAGAATATGAAAGAAAAAATTATTTTCGTGTTGTCCAAATTAATGGTCATTATTAGGCAAGTGATATCACGTCATTTATATTAGACATGCGGGAATAGCTACTGTAGTGTAGAATTATGATAAGACACGACATCCATGTACATATATACCTGAGTCGGATCGCAGATACATCTAGCACATCTGTTATGTCTTGAGAACTGGATGAAGATGACAGGTTTCGATTATGGCCATTTGTATTAGTATATCACGATTTTCCTCAACACCACCAAGTCTAGATATCATCTACACCATCATCGTGTATGTCATCTACCCCATCATTACTTATTGCTATTCGCCGTAACCAGGCAACATTGAACATTCTACACCGTCATAAACATTCATCTGCACCGCCAAAATTGGTTGTTTGTATTGAGGTAAATTCATACGATTGTGAAGGTGATCATGCGAAGTAACCATCAAATATACACTCCGGTGACGTTTCATGGCCATTAACAACATCCTGACCGAATAATACGGTAAAATAACAATTTAATTCCGCCTGAAATGCTAGCAATTTCATGAATGTTGGATTCGAACCTGTTTCTAACAGTTACAGTGAAGAAAAACGTCAATTATTATGCATCCCCTTAACCGCTAATTTATAGCCAGTAAAGTTGCGGATATGTGCGGTTACTACTGCCCGAAATATACTACTAATACCGCGATTTACAACGCACATACTCATCAAAACATACATCCTCCGCCATATTGGATCATCTACACCGTTTTCTCCACCGTTTTCTCCACCGATCTTGCACCACTGTGAATATGATGGCACCATATCGTTTTCTTCGCCGAAATGCCTGCAAACCATATCGTGCAAACTTGCCAGCGTATGAACGTACCCTTAACTGTTGGCTTTGCTAATAAACAATCACTCAGAGATCCCCACCACACAGGGTTCGCTTCATATACAAGCATACCATGACCACGTGGATCGCATGTACTTTGTGAAATTAGTCCGGAGCGAATTGCGGAAAATTCATCTCCGTCAAAGAATCGTCGCAATAATTTTACTCATTGATCTGCATACGTGATGGGACTCCAAAGCTACATCGGAGCGTCGGCACTCTAAATGAGACAGTGTTCATTATTACGCTTCGGCGAATTTATTTTTCGCATTCGGTTGATACATGTGGATAGATGACACAGATGAACCTAAAAGTAATCGAAGGAGCGAAATGTAAATAAGCATAACAAATAAAATTAAAGCAGCCAAAATTAATGTGTTTTTGAATCGTATTTTATGCATGTAGCTAATGTTGAATTGTAAGATATTTTGCCTGAAAAAAAAACCACACCGTTCCGTCGTCTTGGGTCGTGTCATATTTTTAAAAACGATTCCGTGTATGGAATCCGATTGAACACACGTGTGGGCATTCTAGGCGAGTAGCGAGTAGCTCTCCTACAAAATGTCGAGGCGAGCCATGCATAATTATATACCCGACAACCGCCATTTTGTGAAATATTTGTCCCCCAATCTTCCCCATCGTCGCCAGCTGGTTTCAACCACAGCAGAATTATGGGTAACTTTTCAGGATATAGTCGGAAATATGGCTTGTTGCCATTCATCGGAAAGCTCTCACTGAGTGTACACGAATTATGGTTTGCGCACAGCTGCCAACAAATCAGAATCAACTTGAACAGATATTTCTTGGAGTACATTAGACAAGCTATTGGTATGAGAGAATTCCCGAAGGCAAGAATTTGGTGAACAAAAACAGATACTATACTTATTATGTATGAATGGGCGGACTATTCGCGGAAGAGAACGACATGTGTCTCATTAACACGTGAAGTAGAAACAATTATGTATAAACAATCCTACCCTGTACACCACTCAGAACTTATGGATCCGCACTAGCCGCCAGGTGGTCATCATAACCACATGCTCATACAAAACAAAACTCCAGTGCTAATGCGAGAACTTCATGACCCTATACATGAATAATTACACTTGAAATTTGAAAACATTTCCTCTCCGTTAGAATGTTATCGCAACAATTCTATGTACAATGTAGTATCCGCAGCATGGTCTACAAGTTGCACACAGCGTCTGGTATACAATGTTAGACATGTTTATCAGCGGCGAATTTTACCACATATTACAGAACTGACAGCAACTGAATTCTGTCCAATTTGGTTTGTTTATAGGCGATCTGAAGTACAGGTACAATGCCATTTTGATACCCTACATTAAAGTTTGACAGCACATCACGGGGCTGTTCATTTATTGCACACATTACACGTCTACACGTAAATCTCCGCGTATCATCCTATTCGTAATACATGTACATATAGCTACGTCTGGTTTAAAGTCGGTTGGCTGGTTGTCTGATTGGGGCATTGTACTCTCCTGTCCATGAAAGCCCGCGATGTTGCCCAAGCACTGCCTGTTGGCTTGATTGTTCCTATACTTGATCCATTACTGTTATCCAACGGTTCATATTGATTTGATATTACACGAGTTAACTTAAGACATAGAGCCCGCGATAACCATCGAGTACCGGCTCGTATCCATCGCAGATATTCGGGATTGGGATGAGAGGCCTAGACGATATAACCACCGTCACGAGGCGGTACCGACTCTATCGCGCACAAACTCTCCGACCCTCTCGCGCGGTGCTATATCGCTATGGAACCAATGACAGGAAATGTCTCAAGTATCAGGCGCTATTCATATTTAGAGAACATTTGTTGGTTGTGTTAGTTTTTGTTTGCGAATCTTGCCAAGATCGTGTTTATCGGTGGAACACATAGCGGGAATCTAAAAGTTGAATCTTTCAACTTAGTTGCGTGATGTCTTGTCATCACGAACTTCTCGCAAATCAGTGCATGCTTTTGAATTATAGTTGAGATATCAAAAGTCGATGCTAAAATAATTAAATTCGTATGTATAGAAATTCATCGAACAGACGTGTCTCCAGACTTTGACATTTTAGGATTACTATTTATATATTCTGGAAACGGACGGAGCATGTGTGGCTCTATATATTCCTCGTTGGAATCAGACTTCGATTCCATAACGTACTGGTGAGTATAATATACCTCATTGGAATCAATTGCTGAATTTTTAACTCCAGATAATCGTTAAATGGGACTTGCGTTGAACTCGTATGTACACGAAAAGGTGGCATCTTGATACAACCTATATTCGACAGAGAAAAAAAATCGCTTTATGTACAAATATTTTGTCATGTAGGTGTAGGTTGTGTGTTGTTTGACAACAGAAAGAATGCGGTTCTTGATTGAAAATGACATAAATTTCACTCAATTGTGACTCGTAAAGCTATAGGGGTAACGATATAACACATATATAGTAAGGCCACTTCGTACTCTTGCTGCAGTCGCGATCACATGGCCACTCACTATAAACATATGAGGTTATGCAGTGGTCCTATAACAGTATATTTCACTGCTCATGAAAAAAGTGTCGCATTCCTGTAATGGAACCGAAGACAGGAAATGTCCCTCAAGTATATATGTATGAGTATTAGGCGCTATTCGCATTGAGAAAACATTTGCTCGTTGTGTTATATTGTAGCTTTTGCATGTTAACGAGTCATATATAGTGTCTTTCGGCAGAAAACTTAGCGGGAATCAAAAAGTTGAATCCTTGAACAGAATTTAGTGATGTCTGATTTGTCCTCTGAATCTTTAGCCGTTTTTGCACGCTTTGTTTACTGAAAGTTGAGATATCAAAAGTCAATTAAAACAAGTAAACCTCGTATATATATAGAAACATGTCTCCGGACTCTTGTCATTTTAGAATCACTCTTTTTATATTATGGAAATGGTAAATCAGTGCATGCATTTGATTTATCGTTGAGATATAATAAGTCGATGTTAAAATAAGTAAATTTGTCCGCATAGAAATTGCTCGAACATGCGTGTCTCCGAACTTTGACATTTTAGTGTTACTCTTTATATATTACGTTAACGGACGGACCCGTGAACATCACAATTTGGACTCACCGGTATTATTTATGGTCTTGATAGTAATTAACCCTTTACCCAACAAACCGGCCAAAAACGCCCAAATAAAGCTTCAACAGCCTAAAATATCTTCGGTCTGTCTCAATAACACCATACAAATATGGATATCATTGGAACCGGTTCAGTGACCACATTGTAATGGGTGCAGTTATGCACTGTGCCAATGCATTCTCTTATATATGCGAGTCGACCATAGGTCGCCTCGCATATATAAGAGAATGCATTGGCCTAAAAAAATAAAATTTTTAACACTGTTTACCATTTTTTCTTACATTCTTTAACAATTTTATAATTTTTTCTTACATTTTTTAACAATTTTTATAATATTTTTCTACATTCTTTGACAATTTTATCATTTTTGATATGTGTTAAGCTAATGCATTCTCTTATATATGCGAGGCGACCTATGGTCGACTCGCATATATAAGAGAATGCATTGGCACGGGGCCGTTCTGTTGGGTAAAGGGTTAAATGGTGTTGAACCGTAAAAAATACAACTGTCTCACAGTTACTGGTTACAGTCTGCCAGTTACTTAAATTAAAAAGGTTGGCAGCAATGTTGCGCGGTATGGCACCGTTAAAACGACGGGCATTTTTCTAACAGTGATATTATGTTAACCCTTTACCCAACAAACCGGCCAAAACCGGCCAAATAAAGCTTCAACAGCCTAAAATATCTTCGGTCTGTCTCAATAGAACCATACAAATATGGATATCATTGGAACCGGCTCCTTGACCACATTGTGATAGTTACAGTTATGCCCTGTGCCAATGCATTCTCTTATATATGCGAGTCGACCATAGGTCGCCTGGCATATATAAGAGAATGCATTGGCCTAAAAAAAATCTTTTTTTTAACACTTTTTACCATTTTTTCTTACATTCTTTAACAATTTTATAATTTTTAATGTGTTAAGCCAATGCATTCTCTTATATATGCGAGGCGACCTATGGTCGACTCGCATATATATAAGAGAATGCATTGGCACAGGGCCGTTCTGTTGGGTAAAGGGCTAACGGACCGTCTAGCTCTATATTCCTCAAATACTGTTCGGCCACTTCGTACGTTTGTTTCCATCAATGTCCCCCACTCGCTACAAAATCTACCAGATTACTCACACGACCAGCGCGAGTCGGATCTTGTCGTTGAGATATATGAAGTGATTCTAACAGTATTGCTCAAAGTTTGTGGTAAACAATGTTTGGTGCATTCCGGTTATGCAACCGCTGCTAGGAAAATTTCTCAAGTGTCAGGCATTAGAGAATATTCTGCAGAGAGAATTGTCTCTAAATGGTCTCGTGCATGTGAAAACTACAGTTGTTGATTGAACATTGCATTTGTATCAATGGTCGCGATCGTGACTACACGCAAACCTACATGGAATGCTTTTAAGCCATTTAGAATATTTACTAATACTGTCGTCACGGTCACACTCGCTTCAAAATCAGACTCCTGCACGATTATTATCGCGATAGACGCGAGGCGGATTTCGCAGTCGTACAATTGATATAGGACCAACACATAATATTTTTTACGGTTCAACACCATTTAACCCTTTACCCAACAGAACGGCCCTGTGCCAATGCATTCTCTTATATATGCGAGTCGACCATAGGTCGCCTCGAATATATAAGAGAATGCATTGGCTTAACACATATTAAAAATGATAAAATTGTCAAAGAATGTAGAAAAATATTATAAATATTGTTAAAAAATGTAAGAAAAAATTATAAAATTGTTAAAGAATGTAAGAAAAAATGGTAAACAGTGTTTTTTTTTTTTTTTTTAGGCCAATGCATTATCTTATATATGCGAGGCGACCTATGGTCGACTCGCATATATAAGAGAATGCATTGGCACAGGGCATAACTGTAACCATCACAATGACGACAATCGACCGCATGGATAATCGTTCGACGCGAGCTTTTCGCTTTGCACGATCCGCAAACATTACAGATGCATAATCCGAATTAACCCTTTACCCAACAAAACGGCCAAAACCGGCCAAATAAAGCTTCAACAGCCTAAAATATCTTCGGTCTGTCTCAATAGAACCATACAAATATGGATATCATTGGAACCGGCTCCTTGACCACATTGTGGTAGTTACAGTTATGCCCTGTGCTAATGCATTCTCTTATATATGCGAGGCGACCATAGGTCGCCTCGCATATATAAGAGAATGCATTGGCCTAAACAAATATTTTTTTTAACACTTTTTACCATTTTTTCTTACATTCTTTAACAATTTTATAATTTTTAATGTGTTAAGCCAATGCATTCTCTTATATATGCGAGGCGACATATGGTCGACTCGCATATATAAGAGAATGCATTGGCACAGTGCCCTTCTGTTGGGTAAATGGTTAACGCTCCCAAGTTACTATTTCTTTGGCTTCGGGGGTGAACAATATTTGATTCGAATCGAGGAACCTACCCATCAAAGCACAGATTGTTCAGATATCGATTTTTTATATTTGTTATATCTCGAAATGTATAATTATTTGTGGCTCAGAAGAAGTAGTCAAACCAACCGTGTCTCGGACAAAATTACGGATGAAGATGGATAACTCTAAAATTCAAGTGATAATACGACCATATTTGATAAATAACACTGTTTGGAAAAAATTTATACCATAGTTGACAGCGGTTAGCATTATTTTGTTGTAATTAATCGATTCTGATAACTAAAGCGTATTTTGAAGAAATGCTGTTGTTGTTGTAACTTGATGATATGGGGACCGTCTGATCGGATTGAGTACCTTTAAGCAAAACGCACCAAGTGATGGTTGTGCTATACAACAAATCTAATTGACTGAGTGTATGTATAGAGTGTATCATTAAATATACATAATCCGATTCGATTGTCCCTGTATCACACAGTTACAACAACAGCAACAAATGAATTTCACCAGAAGCCGATTTATTTATCCAAATTAGTTTATTACCAATAAATACTCACAACAATACCAATCACGATATCATATTTGCCGTAAAAGTCCTACAATAACGTTTTTTTCTCGGCAGTTTGGAGGTGAGCGAGTGTGGTATACAACTTTCATATATATGGTGATTCCTAAATCAAATTGGAATTTCCCCAACAAATGTTGTCGGATAGCACAGAATCGCGATAACCAAAAACTAATATATAAGTAATATGCGTCGCAAACAATCACAATATATAATAATTGAGAGCGCTCTTAATTGTCTACCGCTCTTGGACGACAGAAGCATGGACACTCTTTACAAGATGCGATGATTGGAATTTTTGCTGGGCTGACACAAATTCAAAATGTTTTAAAACTTCCTCTTTTGAAAGTCGATATCTGGCCATTAAAACATATTAATGGGTCCGATCTGTAGTGTGGTATACTGCAATACGTGCGTCCTTGTTTCTATCCGTCCGTCCGCTCATACATGTGTATCTCAACCATGCATGGGCTATCGGATCTCGATGAAATTTCAATGCAGGTTTGGTATCATGCATGAGGGCTTTCAAAAGAGGGTTAATTATTGACGTTGTAAACTTTTTCCGTTCAAGAATTTTTCCTCTTGGTTTATCTGAAAATGTTGGATTACATCTTAAAGCCATCCTACAGAAAGATTAATCCAGCCTGCCTGAGTCACTATACCACTGTGTGTGAGGAACACGCGGATTTTATAAGGTCAGTGTTCGGGATTTAGTCCTGATGCGATACCTGTAATTGCCAAATGATAGACTGGGTCAGTCATGTCGACGACAGTGTTTTCCGTAACGCCATCGGAGGTACCTTGTGCATTCAGGTGATAACAGATACACTACCCGGTTTATAAAATAAACACAATTTGTGAATGCAAGCCCATGGATTTATCGGCATCTGTTGATCGCGAGAAGATGAAAGTATGCACGAAATTACTATGCTTATATTGGTTTGGTGCTTAAATGTTATGAGTAGCTTTAATAAATATGTAAAATCGGATGGAAATCTTTATCGGAACATTGCGTTATATCAACAGCACGTTTCTTGACAATGAATCTACTCTTGACTACGTGTTCGCGGTTGTGTGCATTAGAGAAGACAACAGACCTGCTGCTAGACAATCCATAAGCAGCCCAATATCTTCTGGGGCGCGTCATTCATGTTTGAACAGCTGCCGGAAGCTGGAAGCTTATTCCATATTCGATTTGGTTGGTTCACATCTTGTAAATTCTAATTATAGTTAAGTTTGTATGTACACTGGGAGAGATTGCCGACGTCGTGAAAGAGCATTCATGACACATCAAAGTCTGAACTTATGCTCGCTTTTTTACATCCCTGTCCGGATCGGGGATCTCAATAGATCGATAAATATTCCAAATACTTCTTTACAGATTTTTAATTCCACATAAAGTCTTATTCAAGTAATATCATTTATAAAAACGGCACTCTTTCGTTTGTCTTTAGCAAACACGAGCATTCATTATTGGTCTATTTCTTATATTGTAAATATAGAGAGCGTTCGTCTCATTTGTGTAAGGAAAATTGAAAACAGCTCAGCTGGATATTTCCTTACTTTAGCAGGATTCGTCTCAGATTATATAAAGTACACATGTATGTATAGATCGCTATGTTGTGTATTCGTCAACCTATCGTATTTCTGCATTCAAATTACGTATAAATAGGTTGGAGGTTAAAATGAGTCATGACCGTTTTAAAACAAATCGTTCGATTGGAAATTTCAGGTGTATAACTCTTCTGGTTCATTTTAGGCAATTTTGGTGCTTTAGAATGGTCTGTCTATTCAGACAACAACAACAACAACAACAACAACAACAAAAACAAAAACAAAAACAACAACAACACATTTTTTATAAGTGTCGATTTCCAGACTATACACACTGATAGCTAGGTTGTGAACAAAATGAAAACTGAAAACTGGTTATATTATCTGTCGTAAAATCGTTGTAAATCTTTAGTCGAAATACAATTTGCCGTTATAGAAGAAAATTTTCTGGACAGATGTTTTGGATTCATATTTATTATTTTATACCCCGGAATCTATAAAACTTGCTGGGAAGAAATATATCATCTTTAAAAAAAAATAGAATATACTTCCCTATCATAATCCCCAGATATAACATGATGGCTATATATACTACACTTATATCAGGAAGCAGTTAAATGTTAAAGTATGCAGCTCTTGATCATACACTTGATAATGAAACATATGCATCATATTAAAATCAGATTGCACGCACTGGCCGCCCTAGCTCCCACGTGATGTTGAGTTGATGATCGTTTTCCCTGCTGATTATATCAGGCTGCAATCCTGGCTGGGTAAATGGCCATTTGCTAAACACATTAATCAAAATATATAGTCCGGGGATCAGTAAATGGAACGCAAATGAGGCCTTGTATTACGATGCAATCTCGGACTGCGTGCTAGCTTTAAGTGCTAATATACTGAAACAAGGACATTTCCTGGGTGTGTTGACATCTTGATATGTGTCAACGTTATAGCTGAAGTGCCTATCACGTTATGTGCTGCGTTGAACGTACGCAGGTATCCGTGACAAAGTTTGCCGTCTTACCCGTATACAGGCCTATACCCATTCCCATCGGACGCGTATCGCA
Organism: Siphonodentalium dalli; assembly: GCA_032622095.1. NCBI lineage: Eukaryota > Metazoa > Mollusca > Scaphopoda > Gadilida > Siphonodentaliidae > Siphonodentalium > Siphonodentalium dalli. Next base: position 197,155,063 of record CP136062.1, read on the forward strand.
AACTCACTATTATTGGATGTAAATCGGTATAGGTTGAGAAAACGGTAAAGCAAACATTACACAAATAGCTCAGACAGTTCTTGCTTATTTTTCAAAGCGACGATATGTGATGAATTCCATTTTAAATTTGTGTGTCCGCAACTCAAAGATTTGCGTGAGTCGTGTTTATATGACGCATTCGTTGAGAGAACTTTCATTCCAACGTCTTAACTCGACCATGCAGCCCTGTGATATTGAACAATTTGGCAATATTTATAAAAACTAAATTTTACATTTCCTATATATCCATGGCACACATATGAAGGCTGATTAAGATCTAAGCCCCATGTTTTTTCAACCAATAATGTATTTGTATTTTTATCTTTGCTCGTTTGCATGTATTGTATATGTTCGGTGTGCATGTTATTTAATGTTGCATTTTGTTTAGTCCACTGTTACCAATGTTCTATGAGTAAATAGTTGTATCATGTCCATGTACAAATTCTGAGAATAAAGCATTCATTCATGTGTACCCGACCGATGAAGGCAGAAATACCCTTGGCAAACATATTGACAAAATTTCCTTAATCATTCATGTGTTGTGGGGACACTAATTCATGTGTTGTGGGGACACTAATTCATGTGTTGTGGGGACACTAATTCATGTGTTGTGGGGACACTAATTCATGTGTTGTGGGGACAATAATTCATGTGTTGTGGGGACACTAATTCAGGCTAAGCAGGAATGGAACCAGCTGCACCATGCACATTAACTAGGACTGGGTGACTGTGGCCTACTGTGGGCCAAGTGTGTTACTGGCGCATTTATTCTTATACATAATGCATGATGTGATTGTCGTTGGTGAAAAATGCAAATCACATAATTGTGCTGTTCCCTCCGCGGCCATATTTGTCAACTATGTTAATTTTCACTCGGCTGTATGTGACGGCTAAGAAGAATGGTCCCCAAGAGATAAAATTTGTGTTTAGACTTTTAACATCCCAAATATATTCATCGTAATGATCTACGATTAGAGGACACTGGTTGTGAGCCTTGGTCGTTGAGATAATCCCCGTGGAATATAGATCGGAAATAACAGTTATACTATACGTTACTGCCTTGGGGAGAATAGCGCAAGAGTTATTTACCCGAGGTGATGTCTTTCGGAGTACAATCAGGACTACTGACCAAGTCAGTCAATATGTGTTTAATTATACATATATATGACACAATTATCGCTCCGATCGTGGCGTCACCAGGCGGATACGGGATCGAAGACTATAGCCCGGGCGATTGCTCGGTTGTCTAGCAATGGGCACTACTTTATGCCACGTGATCGCGTTTCGTCCAACCAAAAAAAAGTATGACACTCTGTGAACTGTACGTATATAACAATTGCAAATATATGTGGCAAATTAGTAAACATAATAATTTATTGATTGCTTTATTGCAAAAGACACAAATTTATGTGTAACGCGCATCACAAATGTACAATATTTTACAATTGGGTAGCATAACAAGTGACAATGGACACAGAAACAACGGACTTAGGTCGTTCACTTTCCTGCACTCACGGATTTTCAGATATGGCCACATACGTGATGTTGAGTTTGAATGCGGATGTCACAGAATGCATCCATGTTCCATCGGATATTTTCCAAGTTAAACCAACCAGCGAGATAACATATTATTAGTAAATACAATCACTGTATGGTGGAGATGACCACGTCAACGCCCCCTAGCAACGAGCGCGGTAAACACATGTTTTTATAAATTCCGTAGGCAGCGCACCTATGTAATTCCGCTGTATTCTCCAATCACTCAACTCGGTAAAACAACTGTTGATAGATCCTTTACGAGCCCGGTGAACACATTTATTGATAGATCCCTTTGCGCAGCGCACAACATCGGCTATTCGGCTGTACTCCCCCACCGCAACGAGCCAGGTGAACACATTTATTGAAAGGTCCCATGCGCAGTCCCCCGAATCGGCAATTTCATTGTATCCCTCTCTAGCAACGGTTCTCGTTAACACATTTATTGATATATAGGCTAATACACTGATTCCCCCATAGCAACTAGCCCGTGAAAACAATTCTTGAAAAATAACCTATGCAGACCACCGAATCGGCCATTTCAATGTACCACACCACAGCAATGCGTTCGGTAAAGACATTTCTGGACAGATCCCCTATGCAGCCCACCGAATCGGATATTCCCTGTATTCAATGGAATTCCCTATTAATCCGTATATTGCTGCTATTTATGGCAATCTTCTGACCAATGTAATCACGCGAGAAAAATCCTAGACATCTCGAAATACATTAATTGTCCGAATGCAACACGCTTGCCTGATAGTGACAGCAGTACCATGGTTATATCCACATGTCATATGCCAAGGAGAGACCAATATATACCAATTTACGGACATCAATAGCGGCCGAGAAAGCCAATAAGAGTCCACGAATCGACGTGGATACTTCACGCTTAATTTCATTGAGTGTGTCTGGGCCGAGGGATTCAGAATGGACTCTTGGACCCGATCTTCGCAATTTGATGAGCGCAAATTATCCCAAAATCTCAGTTACTGTCTAACTTTGACGTCAGTCATAGTGGTCAGTTGCCAATTCTATCGCCGATTGCATCACATGAATGTGGAAGTGAATCAGCATGTTTGTGCGTGTGGAATTACATTAGATTATGTGGGATATTGAACCTTGTGTTTCAACTTTTTAGTGTGAATGCCTGGTCCATGACCGCATCTTTATGTTATACATATATTATTTAGATATATCAGGCCTATTGTGGAACTATATAATTTTAATTTTGATCAACAATACGTCAAAGATTAGTCAGTAGTAGTTATAGTTATAAAGTAGTCGATTCCAATGCTACGCCACAGTATATCAGTATCAAATATGGATATTATAATTTCATGAACAGAAGTGGACATTCTCTCCCGAAATCCACATACTGTACTTTGATGTTTTGCCTCCATGTGCAGACCAATCAGGAGTTCTAATTGTTTGGGTTCTTGTAATATATCATATTGATATTCGCTGAAATTCGGTAGAAAACAGAACAATAATTTATCAAGGCTTTTCGTTGGTTCTCGTTGTTTTGTTAATGTTCATCAACGTCCTTTTATTAGCATTATTGGGAAAGCCCCGGGTATAGGCCATGTAATATAAATACAATTGTACGGTATCATCTATATATAACAGAGTGAATGTGTAAAAGACCAAAGTGTGCGCTCAGCCCCCTGCGCCGCTGAATAAAGGCTTCCGATTGGAGCAGCTCGTATTACAATATTCAACTATTGTCGTTGAAAATCGATTTTGAGGTGAACCTAGAGCAAATTGGTAACAACCAGCGACCAAAGAACGACCCAGCGAATTGGCCTTTGAATTACAATAGTGTGTGGGACTACCGTTTCATTCGACGAGAGACACCCTGATAGAAATGACGCTGTTAGAAGTGTTACAACACTTCCCCTTAGGAATACACTACTGAGTGTTGTGCGACGAGGGGAGATCAGTTGACTTCCATAGTTTGGAGGTCGAGTCCATTTATGACAAAAATGTTTGTCACTATTCATGCAAATATGTCGACGATACCCCAGCCAAAAACAGAAATCAGACAGCTAGTAAAGTCAAGACATTCAATGGTTTGATGTGGGTTGTTCATGGCTCGAGTCCCAGTCAGGCGCAGAGTTGGACTCATTTCATGAATTTCATGTTAAAATCATTGGGTTTGTAGGGGAATCTGATATGTGCATGGTTAAATTGTTGAAGAAAATACACCGCAATCGTTATGGAAAATCTATTTTCTTTGACAAGGTTCATAGATGCAAAGGTGTCGTATGCATTGACAACGTCGCCAACGATTATTGTTATCCTCCTCCCTATGTTCCACCCTTCTGATTGGCCCATGTGCTGTCACGTGCCGGGCGACAAATCACACTGTCGCCCGCTTACCCGGGAGACATTGTTTTTGTCGCCCGCCTGATGTTATATTGCAAGAATATCTCCAGACACACACTGCAGTAACTCATCTACTTCGCATCACCACAACGTACTATAAAATCATAGATCTTATATACCCCACGGATTCGCAAAACACACCAGTTGTGGTGTTTGCTAATTTGCATATATTTAGTGAACACTAATATTCTTAAGTTTTAAGTTGATACTTTTATCGGACAAGCGTTATTATTTACTTTTTACATCGCAAAATCTCGGTGATTCAATTTGTTCATGTCGACATTATGATGCAAGATTGAAAGAGAGGATCCCTTTAGGTTGGTTGGTTATAAATGTTCGCTGGTAGACAACGTAATGCATACGTTTGTCGCGAATGAATGGTACTGTACGCTTATCTTCCGCGATGTCTGCAATGTGATCATAGAAGTATTTTATGTGAGGATCGCCATGAGCACTGCCACATATGAATGTACATTAATGAAATTGACAACTTCCCAATAGATTTCGGGGAAGACCGTTATGAAATGAACATCGCGAGTAAATTGCGCGCACAAGACGACATTGAATATGCCTTGCAGAAGACGAGAACATACCTATATGGCTTAATGGTTTACATTGCATGGACCGATATTGACGATATTGACCACCAAAATGATCGTAAATAAACGCGGATTATCAAACGCTTAAAAGCTTGACTATCGTTTATGGAACAGAAATCCTATGGGACGATAAGTAGTTACTGAAAATATACATAATCGGGAAAGAAAGCACTCATGACTCAGTGCAACATCGTGCGTGTGGATGGCAAGGATATTTTCTGTGGTATAATCGGATAACAAAACAGTTGTTGCCCTTCTGCTCGGGAGACATTGAGATTTGTCACCCGCTCGAGAACGGAATGTCTCCCTCGGAGCTTCGCTCCTCGGGAGACATTCCGTTCTCGAGCGGGTGACAAATCTCAATGTCTCCCTCGACAACGGGCGACAACTGTATAATGGTATAGTGATAGAAAGAAGAGGAAGAAATAGAAAGAAACAGAAAGATCTTTTTTAATTGCAGCTGAGGTAATCAGGGCCCAGATAAGTGAATTGAGTACACAACTTGCAGTTTTACCCAACATCGGAAGATATATCGAGCACTTTATGAAGCTGTCCAAAATAATAATATTTCCATATCAGCGGCTATTGGTTCTCCAGTTCTTTCAAAGTTGACAGTATGTTTGAATGAGTATTAGGTATTATTTGAAGAAAAATCACATACGGCACGGCTATGTTTACAATATATGGAATATGCTCAAATATTGAAAATCTTTGAGCAGAAGGTATGAGCGATTGCAACCTCAACCGTTTGACAACACGCAAGATGCTCAACCTGTTTGCGGCAACTGGTCACATCCATTGTGCATATAGCCTAAATGTTAGAATTGCCAGAAGAATATTCCTGGAAGTACCATCAATTCCAAGCATATGGTTTACATGCCCCCAGAAGAAGCAATATAAATCGGGCGAGGCCTTCTACTGACTTGATCATAGAACAGTGATTGGTGATGACTACCACGATTCGATGGGGTCTCACAAAGGGGTAGGGCTTGATTCACCTGCAATGGGTACCCATTATACATAGTTTGGCTCAATCGATGCCTGAACAATAGCGTTGACTAACATTAGCCACAACAACACACTGAGGTGAGCAATTCAACAGCGGTTCGATGAGCATGAGGCACTTGCCCCAAATGAAGATTGTCTTTGCTCATTGTCATCAAGCTTAACTCCCCGTGACGATGATCCGGTGAATTGTATAAAACTACGGAGCTGCAATCCAACAAACACAAAGCAATTGGCAAAGTCGCATATATGAACATGTATATGAAGAGGAGTGAGCATATTGTGTAATTTGTGTCGCTAAGTAGTCTCTATCAAGGCACCAATGATGATAACAAACGGATGCAATTTGATCGAATTTTTTTATTTTTGCGTCCAACAGCTGTTGTCCAACGACCTGACGATGTGGCGAAGTATTTCAATTATCCCAACTTCTTTGTTCAAAGACTATGATATGCGGAAGCCTGCCAAGACACAATTAACAAAAACTGTATCAGATTCTTGTCAATGATATGAAATACTGACACAAGTGATTATTGTTATTGACCGAGATGCTCTCCTTCACAGAACCAAATGGAACAAGTGGTCAATACATTTTAAGCTATGCCAAGCATATGTTAAGTATGTCGGCTCTAAATATGGAGTGATTTGCATAGTGCTCGAAGGACCGTCGAGCGAAGGCCATGAACACAGACGAAGAATTGGGAAGACTTGTGCAGATATTCAACTGGTAGAAACTGCATGATCACACAGTAAACAGAAGATTTTCTTCTCAAATAGAAAAACATCTAAGTTTATCGACTTATTGCTGATGTTTTTGAAAGATGGTAGTCATACTGTTCACAAGAGCACAGGATATGCAGACACCTTAATAGTTGCAACTGCAATTGGCATCGCGTCTCATAAAGAGGCACTGTCGTCGTAGCATATCTTGTCATTCTAATGATGTATCATTTGTCAAAAGACATGGCACATATTCTCTTCCAATATGAAGCCATCAACACGTTATGTTGAGAGTTAGATACATTGTAGATACGGCTACTACGCATATCCTATTCATACATGCTTGGAGTGATTTTGGATATGTTTTCCCCCAGGTCCTGTCGTCCAAAATGACACTAAAATGGGCTTGTTACCAATTTGTTCTAGGAATTATGCCCCATCGACAAGACTATTGCGCGATATGCAGTATGGCCGGTAAGTGATATCTCTTTTGATCAAGATTTCATAAAGGTTTCTCTATGCATGTTATTAAGTGCAAACCTCGCGTCGCTATTGCCCAACTTATTGAATTGTTCGGGAAGATAGTTAAATTATTTTATTATATGGAAGTGAAAGCAAGGGACACCACTATATCCAATAATTTGAGAAATTCCAATTGCGCTTTTTAGAATATAATTTGAATTTAAAACCAAACACACCTGATGCCATGGTGTATGGCGAAAGGGGAATCTATTGGCTACGAATCGATACTGACATTATAATCAGGCTAGGTTAATTGTTGTTAATTGAGGAAATGAGAAAATAAATGGTATCCTCTAAAAAATATAATAACTGAACATTATATGCATGGCGGCAAAAAAATTAATTCTGAGAAAAATATGCTCTTTACCAAAAATTAAATATATAATTTTATTTAAATCACGTATCAAGAAAAGTTGCGTGATCTATTATCGTCCGCTTGCGATGCCAAAACCATCGTCTGCTATTGAAACCGGTTCATGTGGGAAGAGCGAACGATTCCATTCACAAAGACGGCACACAGTATATATGCAAAGCCTGCTGCGGACTTATGATAGGTGATGAATAATGTCACGATATGTTTAATTGCTAAAACACTGAATTACCGAGAAGACATTACATATCTCCAAGATTGACAAGGTACACACCTTAGGAAACATAGCCAATACCAGAGATCCTGAATACCTTCACAAACTAGGCGAATTTATACGAACACTAAATACATGTACAATTATTGGTTCACCACCGACTCAATCTGTCCATTACAACCATTACCATTCATTAAATGTACACAGCCTCTATTCCGAAATATCGAAAACTATTTATTTCATAAATGCATACATGTACAAGTACCACCAACGCCATTCCTTGATTCAAGATTGTTATTTTGAATGACCTCCTGTTAAACACGTAATTGTGTATTATTACAAACTGATTATTAGTGAAAATAATGAATAAGCCTCGATCCAACATAAATGCATGTATAAATGCATATATATTATATTCATACATACATACAACTGTACAACAATACATACATACATACATACAATCAATCGAGCGCATACGACAATGTTACATGTGTAAATACAATTATATAGGGAATAAACAATGCAATCACAATCACCATCATACATGTATATGCCATAGCATACTATATCCTAATGCAAAAAGTGAAGCCAAGTTTGCACGGTATGTTATGCAGGCATTTCGTCTTAGAAAACCACAATGTGCCAGAACATGAACGGAAACATGCATAAAAGACGCATCTTTACCAAAGCGAATGACAAGAGAAGTAACAGTTATGTAGTTCCACACGTAACGGTGCCACCGGCATTTGACTTCAACTACTTGTAAGATTGATTCTTGCGTGATAATTACATGCTATTTAAAGGCAAATTCCGGTAGCATCCCTACAGGTGGAACTACAGAGATTTTACTTCGCACGTAGTTAGCTGTGGTACAGATGCATTTTATATGCTTGTTTCCGTTAATATAATGGCACCCGGAAATCGTTATCTACGACGAAATGCATGAAAACCCCACCCGTGCAAACTTGCAACCGACAACAGCCCTCTATATATGTGGGATATTCTTCGATAAATGACCGGGTTCCACACTATTTCAAATCCTGTTCCGCGTCCCATCACATTCCGCCAACGAAAAACATGATTTCGTTGCGGCACGAAACTATAATCGTACAAAAGCGCATTAGGGTCATCCGAAACACCACCCCACCCCAAATATACTAATACATTACGAGTCGTTATAACGAGTTGTGTGTTTGAATATTTGGGGGTGCTGTGGTGTTTCGTATGACCCGAATGCGCTTTCGTAATAATCGAGATGTCGCGTAAATATGCTACATACACTGCCAAAAATATTTTCTCAATTCAGGAAAAAAAAAATCTTGAAATGAGATATTATCTTGGGAGAATAGCTAGAAAAATAAGAAAAAACATATTTTCTAGGTCAAGAAATGAAAGGGTGGGCAAATTTCTTGTCTGAGAAAATTTCTTGTCTGAGAAAACACAGTAATCTTAGTAAGAAAATCCTAGTAAAAAAATCTTAGTATAGATTTTTTTTCTTAATGTAGGAAAGATTGTTTTTCTCACATAAGTTTATTTTTCTTGAAATAAGATAAGTTTAAGATACTGCGATTATCTTGGGAGAATAGCTAGAAATTTAAGAAAGCTATACAATTAATCTAGAACAAGAAATTATATTTTCTATAGTTAGAAATATCGTCAAGATATTTTTTCTTAAGTGATGCCAATTTTTTCTAGAATGAGATTTTCTCAAGCAGGAAAATAAATCTAAGTAAGGAAAACAAGTTTTCTTAACTAGGAATATTTTCCCCAATTAGGAAAGATATATTAGAAAACAATTCTTAATTAAGAAAAACATTTAATTTTAAATTAATATATAATTTCAATTGTGTTTTTAAATATACAATTGACATTTATTCTGAATATAAAAACTTCTTTGTAAATATCATTGTTAAATGTATAATAGAGACAATAAGGGGGCTTAAAGGCACGGGAGGCCTTATAGTTGTCAAAAATATTCATATTTGTTTCAATCACCGTAAACAGAAAAACATTAAAACGCATACAGTTTTGTTCATATATACCATGACCATCGCGTAAACAGCATGCTATCATAAAGACCTACCTAAGACCTACCTAAGCAGGAGCCTGATTGTGTTACAGAAGGCAGCACAGTGTTACTGGCTAATCACACACAAATGATATAAATGCTCTTTATTCGTTCCATATCAAAATTCAGCAACATTGAACGCTCTTTATGTTTACCATCATAATATAAACAAACACCAGGAAAGTACCTTTTTATGCTTTTGTTTACATAAGAATGGTCAAGCATATGACAATAACATACTGTTTATGCGATATTTCTTATTTGTATACGGACAAAGTCTGTCTGCATTTTAATATTCTTTCTGTTTGTGGCGGTTTTTGACCGGTGGAAATATTTTCACAGCATACCCACCGCCAAGGCCTCCCGTACCTTTAAACTTTAAATATCAACAATATTTCGTTACAGTTATGGGTTTCTAAAATTGCAAGTGGCCAAACAAGATACTGTGTACATTCGCGAAATGAAACTATACAAAGTACCTGTATCTGCCTCTTAAAATTGTATAAACCTATATACGCAACAAAAAATATATTGATTGCTAATAATTACATCCCGACACATGATTTTCAATATATTTATAGAAAGAGTTACCTCAAATCTGTCGGTTGCAAAAAAAATATATAACAATTTCTGTTATTTGAGTATCCAGTTCAAACGATAGGAAAAAAAATCATCACACATGACAAAACAAGCACTGTATGTGCCTTAATAAACATCGTAACCCTGTATTTTTAAATGCACATATTCTAGGACGGGTGATGTGTAATAAACAGAAAGACACTTGTATTAATGGATTTGTTGATACGGCACTTGTGCCATTGAGGAAAGATAGAACTCTAGGGTGTGCTGTTAATTCCGTCATTGTGCGCTAGCACTCGTGTCATATCAACAAACCCATAAACAAAATTGTGTAATTCTGAGTATATACAGCATGGTTTCAATAGCTGTTTCATGAATCATGCAGATTGCAGGTTTACTGTTCAGGTACTAGCCAAAGTCTTTTCGGTATGCAACAACTTGAGATATCGAATACAGTAATGCCCCGAGTATAATCGACTCCTGAAACACAGTAGAATTATGGGCAACTTTTCAGGATTTAGTCGGAAATATGGCTTGTTGCCATTCATCGGAAAGCTCTCTGAGAGCTTTCCGATGAATGGCAACAAGCCATATTTCCGACTAAATCCTGAAAAGTTACCCATAATTCTGCTGTGGTTAAGGAGTTGATTACTTAAGAGCATTACTGCAGTTGAAACTGTTTTGGATCGAGTCCTATACGGCTACTCTTCTATAACCTCTCAAGATTTTGAAGTGTTGAATGGGTCACAATGAATCGCTCAATTAAACAATCGCAACGGTGTTGAGTGTTTTGCTTATCGCTCACTATTTACTGCTGTATATAAACAAACGATTGACTCACACAAAGTGTGTTTTGTGGATAATAACGCATTCATATGAACATTATCCTATACTATTAGTATATTCTTGGGAAACTTTTTGTAAATGTTATTTATAAATTATAACCTATAACGAAGGCCATCCATTCCTTTAAGTTCCAAAGATATAAGGAGAATCACTGCATTTTAATTGCATACCGCATCCATCGTGGTGCTGTTTTGTGTTCAAGTGACAACCTTACCATGGTGTTGGAAATTACTGCAGTGTAATACCACAGCATTACCTGGGTAACACCACGTTAGAGATGGTCAATTACTTTAAGTATATGCAGGTTTGAAATCATCACGCTTGGGAAAGGCTGCCCTCTATATTCCTATAAAAAAGCGTCACTTTGACCTAATCTGACGAAATACTGGTAGTGCTACAATCAAGATAACTTCAACCCACAATTCTGGGCGTAAAGTCCATTATAGAAGAGTATCGGGATGGGACTCGGTCCAAAACAGCATCAACCCAACCGATACCACAAGTTGTGGACAGGGAAAACTTGGTCTAAACAGGTACTAGTACATGCATGTATTACAAGCATTAAAGGGTACACTAAATCCGGCCATTTATGAGACCATCTCCTTGTATACTCAACAGAATATATGCAACAAATGTATTTGTTAAAATGTATATGGGAGAGGGGCGGATTTAAGTTGTTAAAACTTGTGCCCCGATCCCTTGTGTAATATTATATTACAATAAAAAATGTTTAAACAAAAAAACAAATGAATGAATTTGCCCCATGGATAAGTGCAATACCTGTGTGCTCTATGAACAATGCAAACATGGTATTTATAATGATAATGAATTATTGGCTGGAGTCATAAATTCATTTTCATTATAATTTATACCATGTTGTTTGCATATATTCTGCTGAGAATAAAAGGAGATGCTCTTAATGCTCAGTGTAAAACACTGCAAATATGGAACTTAAAGAGCTTTTGTCTATCTTCTACTGGAAACAACTGTTAAATTTATTAAGACTTTATCAAGTCTTTTCACAGTATATAGTCTCCATGTTTAATAGTATAGCACTAGTACTCACTAGTATTTCCAGACTTTTTGTGATAAAAATGCGGATAAAAGTGCAGAATTCTAAATTGATGCATTAAGTTGCAGAATTTTAAATTGATGCATTACGTGCATGAGCGGCTTTAGAGTTCTTTGAAGTGCGGTCATGCAAAATAACATAAAAGTTTGTAAAACAAGGTACATGTACATACTATGATTATAGCGGTATGAAGTGTCTGGAGCACCTTTGATGGATAAAAGCGAATGTATACAGGCCTTAAAATTTTGCAAGAATCAAACTATAGCATTTCTACATCAAATCAGCTGCTTTTTACCAGACTCAAACGAAGAATCATGATTCTGACTCTCATCACACTAAAATCCCTACAAAATAATCTACTGGTGTGCAGATATTTCATTGAGTGTTTCAAATCATTTTAAAGGGACCCAAGGCACTCATAGTGAGTAAATATGCCAAACATATAACATACAACAGTTCGTAAAAACATCACCACTCAGAAAAACATGAATTCCTGATTCCTATATTAATTATTGAAAGTTTTCCAATAACGAAATTTCTCCTGTTGGAACCATTGCTATGTAAACAAAACTGTTACAGTGATTTGTCAACAAACATTGCTACTAGTAATCGCGTAGAAGGTTAAACATATTTTAGTCTATTAAAATATTATTTTCAGAATATTTTTCAATGCTTTGGCCATGCAATGTTTAACCCTTTCATGATGGGAGCTGCGCTGGTAGAGCATTAAAGATCATGTACCAGTGAATTCTTGTATATATGCAAGTCTCACATAGGAAGCCTCATATGTATAAGAGAATGCACTGGATTACAAGGTCAAGGTAAATATTGTTAGGCCATGTATTCTCTTATATATGTGAGGCTCCATTTTGGAGACTCGCAAATATAAGAGAATGCATTGGCACAGGGTTTTAGCAACATTTCAAGAATCTCCAGTCATGGAAGGGTTAAGTTTTTATTAAACTTTGGCATCTTATTGGACTTATTCAACATTGGATGGTAATGTCACTGTAACAGTGATGTTTATCAGAATTGCTAGCATGCAATGACATTCTTTCATATAAATTAATTAACTCACAGAATATCGAAAGACCAGATGTGAGTATAATATAAATTTATCACCCCATTTTATGCAGGGATACAAAAAATAAAGATAACATATGTTATGCTTTAAAGTCAGCATGGACAATTAAAGGTAAACAATCTGAATTGATGGTCTCCATACCATCAGATTCCAAGAACAACATTTCTTAATCGATTAAATACCAAAACATAATGCTAACTAAGTACTGTCAACTCTAGTGTAACATTTTCCAAAACATGTTATATATCAACATTTTGTTCATCGCAACTTGGTATCAAGATTAGGTCAGTCGACTCAGTCGGCTTGTTGAATATTTGCTAGGCCGGGAAATATTCAAGGCGGTGAAAAATAACAGATTTCAAAAATTTATATTTTGTAACTCAGAACTTTAAAGGGTGTGTTGACTGTGTTCCTCGACTCGAATCAATTATTTTTACCCCCGAAGCCAAAGAAATAGTAATTGAGGAGCGTGAACTCGGATTATCTATCTTTAAATGTGCATGTATGGTACATGTATAAGCCACTTTAAGCTCCTTGTACAGATTACTTGGTGATACAGCAGGTTGACAAAGATAAAGGAACATTAGAATATTTTGATTCTGTTATGGATTTTAAGGCCTGTATGTGTACATGAATCTGATTATATTGACATACTGCAATAATATGTCACTTAAAAGTTCATATCCTTCAGATAAGCTCAGAAACAAGGCTTGAGACTGTTGTGCTTTGTGTGGAGATTTGAAACTGGTACACCTCCAAATTCTGGTCAATGTAGTATGAAATATAAAAAAGTTTATGCATACACTGGATGCCATAGTGCACAATTTCTGAGACTCGATGATACAAGTACATGTCTGTTGTAGAATTGAATTCACTAACTTCACTTGCCAAGATTTTCATCACATAAGTCTGATAAAATGTAGAGGTCACTGATCGGTCTCCATCAAGGAAGGAATGCATACATATATGTGTCATTTTTGCCTTTGATGAACACATTGATCGTCATTTGGTTATAAATTAAAGCCTCCCCTTCGCTGCAGTGTGCACTAGTTACCAGGTAAGCATGGTACTGGATTCAGTGCATACCGTCCGTAGGTATACATATGGTACATGTGTATAGCCAGGAGACCCAGGACTCACTGTCACACAGCAACAACACACATGTCATCACCATTGTCATGCATGGACGAATACCGATAACATCTACAGTACATGTATACAGTACATGTATCCAGTACATGTACACCGAATAACATTTGAAATCCTTCCTCATCCAGTCTTGGACAGAATTAATAATATTGGTATTAAGGGTCACCATGCAGTGTCTGCAAGAAGCACTCTGACAGGAAACATGATTCTATGATTGGTTATCAGATAATCATATCAGGCCTTGAATGAAATTTTGATGTCTCAATCCAGTCAAGCAGCTCCTCCTGTCTGAAAAAAAAAGATTTTAATGCTTGTAATGACATCAGAAAAGAGGAATGACTGATCATATATTATTAAGATACATCATCCAAATTGATCACCCGGGGGCCGAGTTATAACAGTAAATTATATCCATTCAAATGCTGCATGATGGTCAGAAACAGCTACAAATACATGTACCGGTATCATATACCGGTGTAACAGATATCTCCCCCTGGATATATCCCCCACTCTGGATACCCCCCCCCCCCCATGAATGACTAAAATAAAATTTCACTCATTTGATATATGTTACTTGAACAAACAAAAATAAAAAATAAAAAAACAAACTTAAATCTCATAAAACATTTCTTTCTGGCCATTTCAGGGTCAAACGATATTAAATGAGTGAATTTTCTTTTAGTCATACATGGGGGAAAATGCCCAGGGTGTGCGAGTGAGATATCTGAGGACATTCGCAAATACACTCCCCCATGGAGGAAGATATCCAGACAGGAGGAGGTGACGTGTTACACCGGCAGAGGCGGACTGGGCCAAGAAACTGGCCCGGGAAATTAATATAATACCGGCCCATCTGTTTGGGGGGGGGGGGGGGGGGGGGTCCACAGTCCACACCCCCCCCCCCTTGAATCAAAATCAGACCAAATACATGTTTTTGCATTTTGCATAATTCCATTTGCACCTCTGGTCTAATATCATATATATTCATAAACCATGGTTCTATATATTCCCGGTATGAGACCATTCAGATATTTTTACCTGAAAAATTGCATAAAATCTAACGGTCTCCAGACAAGAAGCTCGCAAATCCTAGCATCTCTATATAGACTGGCATCAACTGAAGCGTTCCTATTTTGTTGTAAATTTCAATTGGGGGAGGGTCCGGGAGGGGTGTGTGAGATTTTTTTGGGATTTACAGCTGGAATCTCGAGATTAACGGGGTCTTTACGTGGTGTTATATGATGCTGACAAGTTCATTTAATGACAAACTTACGATTAGCCAATTCGGCTGGTTAAACAACACATGTGGCGGCCCATGTCCGGAGTTTTCCCGATCGGCCAGTCCGCCTCTGCCCCCCCCCCCCCCCCCCATCGTCACATTATGCTCACATGGGGAACCTGTCAACTTCCCAATTTAGGTAACTTCTGTCTTTCCTCGCCGGTTTTCCGCTTCTCGGGTGATATATATTTATATATATATATATTGGCAGTACACAATATCCGAAGTAAAACATTTGACCCGGCATACGTGCCCAGAAATCCCCCCCTGACATGATGGCCAATATTTTTAAAGAAGTCAATCCGCAGTATAAGTGGTATATACTGGTATGTGTGATATTTGACATGCAGAAGTACTAGTTTGTGCTGCTATCTTCTAGTATACATAATTATGCTTGTATAATATACAGTATAATTTGTTCAATTCCCCAATGATTATGTATAATTGTGTTTACTAGTATATGCATGGAAATAGAGTATTTGTGAACTCACCTATTCAAGTAAAGATGATAAAATCAAATGTTGTATTGACATTTGGGGTGCCACATTGCCCCCCCCCCCCCCCAGGGGGGGTCGGAAACAAATTTCAGGCATGTATGGCATTTTTTCCCTTTCGAACATTTTTTGTACCCACCCACCCCCACCGCCAAATTTGTTTCCGTTTTCGGCAGTTTTTTCCGACCATATTTTTTACACCCACCCCCCTTTTAACACTAAAACAGAGATTTGCGGGGGGAAATTCACTGTAAACAGCTGTATATGAATTTCTGTGCATACTATTTATCATGGATGTTAACATGGACATGTAAATAGGAATGAGTCATTTTGAGGTCATTCGGCCAAAAAAACATGGCTGCCAGTGGCCATCTTGGATTTCAAGATTTGCAACAAAATACAACACGATAACTGCCTGCAGTCAGTTTACCAGTTAGAATTACATTATTTCTCTCATTCAAAGTGGTTTTGAAGCCCAACTCATTGCCAAAACACTAAAAAAACAAGCAGGAAATTTTTGTTTTAGTTGCGGAAAAAATTGCTTCTTGGTGGCTTTGACCACCCACCCACCCCGGCATACGTGCCGGAAATTTTTGTTCACCCCCCCCCCCAAGCTGTTTAAATTGCCTTAAAACATTTACAAATATATGATATTTACAAGACCAATATGATATCATACCTGGCCGATCGGGAGACCGGGAAATTTCCCGATGGGCCGGAGGCCAGAATAATTCTGATTCCACGTGATTTTCTATCAAGCGAGAATCCGAGGGTTTTTTTACGGTTTGGGGGGGGGGGGGGGGGGGGGTATATGTGGTTGGGCCGCCCAACCACAACTTGGGCCGCAAATGAAACCGACGTGGGCCGCCACATGTGTTGTTTAACCAGCCGTGTATCCAATAAGATGGTACTCTTCTCACATAAATTCATGAGGGCAGAGGCGGACTGCATGGCCGATCGGGAGACCGGGAAAATTCCAGACGTGGGCCACCACATGTGTTGTTTAACCAGCCGAATTGGCTAATCGTAATTTTGACATTAAATGAACTTGTCGGCATCATATAACACCACGTAAAGACCCCATTAATCTCGAGATTTTAACGGTAACTCCCAGCTGTAAATCCCAAAAAAATTCTTACGCACCCCTCCCCCAATTGAAATTTACAAGAAAATAGGAACGCTTCAGTTGATGCCAGTCTAGTTTATCGGATTCAAGATTTTCTTGTATAGTTTTCAAAATGTTCTCACCCCGGGCCGAACAACCATGAACAGCCCGGTGTGTCCTGGTCTCTTGTCCGTAGCCGTGTGCATTTGTCTGGAGTTAGACCGCTAGATGTTAGAATTTATGCAATTTTTCAGGTAAAAATATCTGAATGGTCTCATATCGGGAATATATAGAACCATGGTTTGTGAATATATAGGATATAATAGGCCAGAGGTGCAAATGGAATTATGCAAAAACATGTATTTGGTCTGATTCTGATTCAAGTGTGGGGGGGGGGGGGGGGTGCAGTTGGAATTTCCCAAGGTGGACTGTGGACACCCCCCGAACAGATGGGCCGGTATTATATTAATTTCCCACACAACCCCCCCCCCCCCCCCCGCAAATCTGTTTTATTGTTAAAATGGTGGGGGTGGAAACCGGTGGATGTTTGGACGCGGGGGTGGGTGGGTCCCAACAAGGGTCGAACGAAAAAAATCAGCATACATGCCTGAACATATTTTCCGACCCCCTGATCATATGGCCATTTTCGTCTATTTTTCCAACTATACTTTCTATAAGCAATGGGAATGCTTGATAGAAAATTTGTAAATAGTATATACAAGTAAGGGGTTAAATGTAGCACACCATGAACTTTGAAGTTGCCGACATTGTTTCTGGTGTCAATTTTTAAACTCCACCCATCCCCGGTTGTCAGGCCGCATTCATTGGCATTACACAAACAGGCATGGAAATACAAGATAGTGATTCGTCTTATACATGCATATATAAGTTAATTTAACGATATCCGTGTGGTTGTATTAATTTTCAACTTTTGGTGTGATATCTTTTGGTGTATCAGACATATACTGCCGGTAATACTGCGGTCATTACGTGGTATCACCCCGTTTTTAAGGTCAATTATTTTGAGGATAGCGCAGGGAAGAATCCAGAGATTTTTTGGGGACACCTGTTCTGCATTTGAGAATGTTCCTATATAAATTGGGACATTAGCCATTTTATGACAAGAGCTGCACTAGTGCGGCATTAAAGATCCTATGCCATTTCATTCTCTTATATATGCAAGTCTTCCGCATAAGAAAATGCACTGGCTTACAACGTCAAGATAAAAGCCAATGTATTCTCTTATATATGCGAGGCTCCTTAGATGGAAGACTCGCATATACCGTATAAGAGAATGCATTGGCACAGGATTTTTGCTAAATTTCAAGAAGCCCCAGTCATGAAAGGGTTAAAACATTCCTCACTGCACACTTGATTATGGAAATAAAGGCTCTATATCAACTGAATATTGATGATTTGCATTGCATGTTGTTGAATTATAATAGAAGATTTCCTTCAAAATATAGAAAATTCAGCTTTAATAAAGACTATTCACTTGCAATTTGGGGACATTTAGGCCTCCAGAGTTTGGGCGCCCAAACCTGTAACAGGTATCAAAACAGCCCTGGATCCTTCCCTGGGATAGCGGTATATACATGTATTGGTGACAATGTACCAATATTCATCTGCATGGTAGCTATATAGATTATACACTCACCACTGGTATTTTGATCAACACACTTCTTCCAGTAATATTTCACCTGTCATTTGTTCATTACCACATGTCTAGTAAGACATGACCGATGCTTAGACTAATCATGGGCAAAGTAAATCTTCATCTTCAGATGTTGAAGACGACAGGGCATCCACCATGGCTAATGAATCTGGCATTACTGAAATTGAAGAAAAATATGCTGCATATACATGTATGTGATATGGATACATGTATTTTTATAATTTGCAAACATATTTATAAACAAAGTGTAAAGTTCATTCTTCCAACAATGTGAGCGTCGTCGGCGATTCAGACGACCATGATTCAATCGTAAGTGGAGGAATCGGGCCTGATAAAATCATGGATAGTTTGTTCACACGATTACGATGTCATCGCAGAGGAGTATATTATCGGCGGTTAACCACGTGATTAACTACCCTATGATCTTTCCATTTACTTTGTATGATTTTTACGAACACACAAAGTTCTGTGATTCCATCACAGGTGGAGGTAACCAAGGATATGCTACAATTTCGCATCTAAAATCAAACATTGCTTGACATTACTTTTTTCACTTGCGATCATGTCGTGAGCATGCATGCGCAGTCCAACACACACAATGGAAATCTTTCCACTTACGATTGAATCATGGTCATATGAATGTTCACTTAGTGAACGTTCAGATGACACGATACAATCGTAAGTGGAGGAATCGGGACCGACGAGATCGTGGATAGTATGTTCACACGATTACGATGTCGTCGTACATGATGAAATCGTAGGTTGTTCGTAAAGCATGTTATTGACTACCCTGCGATCTTTCCAGCCACGATTTTTACCTACACACGACTGATTATGTCACAAATGGAGATAACCAAGGATACGCTACGATTTTGCATCTAAAATCAAACAGTGCTTGATATTATTTTTTTATCTAATATTTTGACGTGAGCATGCGCAGTCCAACTATCGGTTACTTCCTACGACGGACATATTTCAACTTACGATTGTATCGTGGTCGCCTGAACAATCACTTAGTGTTAAATTGACAATAATGAGATTGTGTTTGTGGGAATTCTATCACTGTATCAGGTTGACATTTGTTAGAATAATGCTATGAAGTATAACTGACAATTGCCTTATAACTTAGTTATATTATAAGCTATATTTTCAATAAATGGGACCTTTTTGTTTTCCAACTGACTATTATCATATTAATATGTTAATGTCGACCGATAATACACTGCATTTATGCCATAATTTGATTTTGCAAACTAAAATAGCCATTCCCGGATAGTATTACGTTTATATAGCACAGAATTTAGGCCCAATTTATAACTCAATAAAAATCGTTTTTGCAATTTTTTATACAGTTGGGAATATTGTGTAAGTGTACGTTGGTATATGAATCATAAATGCAGTATAATCATAGGCCATCATATGTTACTATGTTGTCATGACAAATCATCATTATGACTATCCGATCATCGTATTCTAATTTTTGTTTACACATTTCACCGACAGTAAAATTCACGATAATTTAATTTGAAGAACGTGAATAATTCACGCAATTTTAATCGTATTTCAATTAAGTATATCACTCGTAACATCATCTTCGTAAAGAGAAAACACTTCAACATTTACTAATTAGCTTCACTTACCTGAATAATAGTTTAAATATATCAAGTGTCTGACCGTAAAAATTGTCAACATGGAGAAACAAAACCTCGTGCATGAGACATGACCTCCAGCTGCCGGCGGTATGTAAAAGACCCGGAACGGTGTTTAACCGTGTTTTAGCGGAACGAAATTAAATCAAGTACTAAACCGCGAAAATAGTTAATAAGCTCCATGAAACAATAAATTGATTAGACCACCGCCAACAGGGACGTGAAAACAGTGCGAATGGGGTGTCTATACCGCCAACTTTGGTCAAAATTTTCAATAGTTGAAAATTTCATGACTGCCACATTATTTGTACATTTTACACCATATATGTATGGGAGTCCCTTTTCACATTTATTATTTATTTGCACTTAAGTGCAAATATGTGTCTATCAATTTATTTGCGCTTAAGCGCAAATACCAAACACTCCCTTACTTCCCTCTGGTTGGGAATGATGGAGTCCATCTCATAATATATTATTATGAACTTATGGGCCCATAGTAGTAGCCCGGTGAATGATGGAGTCCATCTCATAATATATTATTATGGGCCCATAGTAGTAGCCCCATACAGACTCAAAATTTTAAGAAAAAACATATTTCCATATGCATATCAGCATATCTGTCGCTGGTGTCCCAAGAATTGGTGCCTCACTCCCAGAGCTCTAGTATATTTGATTAAAGGGACATCTCCTGCACAGATATATACCATTTCCATGGCCATAAAAGTGGAATTAGGGGTTAATGGAGGCTTGCTTCCTGCATGTGGTTTACTTATTGACTTGAAATAGGGGAAAACAACCCTATTTTCATATTATCAGCATCCCTGTCCCTAATAATTTGTGTCTCCATCTCAGAGATGTAGTATATTTTATAAAAGAGACATATCCTGCACAGATCTATACCATTTGCATGGTCATAAAAGGTATCTAGGGATTACTGGGGATTGCTTCCCTCATATGGTGGGCCTATATAGACTTGAGTGATGTGTTTAGGCCTGTGCCATTTAAAATTAATTCAGGGGGGATCAATGCATATTAATTTTTATTTGCGCTTAAGCGCAAATGATTTGCGCTTAAGCATAAAAGATTTGCGCTTAAGCGTAAATGATTTGTGCTTAACCGCACATGATTTACGCTTAAGCATAAATATTTGCGCTTAAGCCCAAATGATAGAGGTTATTTGCGCTTAAGCGCAAATATGTGTGTTTAAGCACGAATATTTGCGCTTTAGCATAAATAAATAATAAATGTGAAAAGGACCTCCCATATATATGACCATATATATAACTTGAATCGCTCACCACGTTGTTGAAAGAAATAGGTTTGTGCAACCATTGTTTATTTTTTTAACCCTCTCATGGCGGGAGTTTCGCTGGTGCTGCATTAAAGACCATGTGCCAGAGCATTCTCTTATATATGAGAGTCATCCATATGGAGCCTCGCATCATATATAAGAGAATGCACTGGCTTACAAGGACATCTTTGCCAATAAACTAAACATTTCTCAGGTTATTGCATGCACTTTTATTACACAGGGCAAGGTATATTACATTATATTAAGGGTATTTTACTTAAAATATTCTGTGGAAACTACATAAAAGCAATATTGTATGCATCCATGTATAGCCAAATGAAATTAAACTATGGATATTTTATTGTTTATTTCACCAGAGACATGTATTCTGTTGAGATATTGCCTTATATATGTTATAAACATGCAAATAGTGGCTTCATTTGGGCTTGCTTCCATAATTTAGAGAGTCAAACCTGAAGAGATTCCCTTATTTCAAATTTGTAAGATGCCAAGGCAACTGAAATGGTGTATCAAACCTCAAATGGCAGTATTTCTTATCAGATGGACATGTCTACCAATAAATTAAACATTTCTCATGGTCATTGCATGCATTTTAATATACAGGACAAGGTAGAAACATCATTTGATGGAAATATTACTTAAAATAGTCTGTCAAATCTACATAAAAGCCATATTGTATGCATCCCTGTATAGCCAAATGAAATTAAACTATGGATATTTTATTGTTTATTTCATTAGAGACATGCTTTCTGTTGAGATATAGCCTTATATATGTTATAAACATGCAAATAGTGGCTTTATTTGGGCTTGCTTCCATAATTTAGAGAGTCAAACCTGAAGAGATTCCCTTATTTCAAATTTACAAGATGCCAAGCCAGCTGAAATGGTGTATCAAACCTCAAATGACAGTATTTCTTATCAGATGGACATGTCTACCAATAAATTAAACATTTCTCATGGTCACTGCATGCATTATAATATATAGACCAAGGTAGAAAACATCAGTTGATGGATATTTTACTTAAAATAGTCTGTGGAAACTACATAAAAGCAATATTGTATGCATCCCTGTACAGCCAAATGAAATTAAACTATGGATATTTTATTGTGTATTTTATCAGAGACGTGTATTCTGTTGAGATATAGCCTTATACATGTGATTAACATGCAAATTGTGGCTTCATTTGGGCTTTCTTCCATTATTTAGAGAGTCAAATCTGAAGAAATTCCCTTAGTTTTATATTTATGATCCCATAATCCCATGAAATGGTATTTTAAACCTCAAATGTCAGTATTTATTATCAGATGGACATATCAACTAATGAATTAAACATTTCCCATGGTCATTACATGCATTTTAATATACAAGGCTATGTAGAAAACATCATTTGATGGATATTTTACTTAAAATAGTCTGTGGAAACTACATAAAAGCAATATTGTATGCATCCCTCTATAGCCAAATGCAATTGAACTATGGATATTTTATTGTACATTTTATCAGAGACATGTATTCTGTTGAGATATATAGCCTTATACATGTTATTAACATGCACATAGTGGCTTCATTTGGGCTTTCTTCCATAATTTAGAGAGTCAAAGCTGAATAAATTCCCTTAGGTTTCAAATTTAAAAGATGCCAAGCCAGCTGAAATGGTGTATCAAACCTAAAATGTCAGTATTTCTTATCAGATGGACATCTCTACCAATAAATTAAGCATTTCTCATGACCATTGCATGTATTTTAATATATAGGACAAGGCAGAATACATCACTTGATGGATATTTTACTTAAAATACTTTGTGGAAACTACATAAAAGCCACATTGTATGCTTTCCTATATAGCCAAATGAAATTCAACTATGAATAAATTGGATATTTTATTGTTTGTATCATCAGAGATATTAGCATTCTGCTATTATATAGTCTTTTGTGTGTTATAAACATACAATAGGTGCATGGCCTCATTGGGCTTGCTTTCATAATACAAGAGAGTCAACTCTGAATAAATACCATCGGTTTGAAATTGGTAGCATCTTCCATCCTTATATAAGAGGGGTATATACCAGCTTGAAGTACCGGTTTAATTAATAGGTTCAATGCAAGGGGCCACCAGAGAGGTTTGTCTAGTTCGGGATGGTGTGGCAAACCGCCATTTGGATATTTCAAGGGAGCTCTAGGTCTCCTCAATGGCGACCCACTATATTGTGCAAACAAAATTTTATTAAAATTGTATAAAGGTCAGCATGCCCTAAGAGCATTGAGAAATAGATAAAAACACTTACTGACAGATTGCCAATAACAAAATTACATCTGTTGAAACTATTGTTATGTAAACAAAACTGTTACAGTGATTTGTCAACAAATATATAATTCTAGCTGTATTATTAGTTCAAATATTTAACTATGAATAACATTTTCAGAATATTTAATCAACAGGTTGGACCTTTTCCAATGTTATGTAAACAAAATTGTTACAGTGAGTGACTTGTCAACAATTATATAATCCTATAGCTGTAGTATTACATGTAGTTCAAATATTTAAGTATGAATATGAATTTTCAGAATATTTAATCAACAGGTTGGTCTGGTTGGACCTTTTTCAATGTTTACCATAAAATTTTGATCACAATTTTGCTCTCGTTGGACTTTTACAGTTATTCCAATACAGCAGTAATTTCTACATAACAATTAATTCTTGGTTTAGAAATATTTTCTTTAAGTATTTCTTAACTTAGAAAAAAAATCTTGAAACAAGAAATATATATTTAATTTTTGAAGCCATTTTCTTAGTAAGGAAATTGTTTCTTGTTTCAAGACTAAAATCTATCTTATTTGAGAAAACTATCTCTTGTCTGGTGGGAGTTTCTTAAATTTTCTTGATGTAGCAGAATTGGGGGGTATATTTCCCAAAATAAGATTTATTTTCCTGTTTCAGGAAATAGTTTTTCTTGTTTCAAGATATTTTATCTTATTAAGAAATTATTTTTGGCAGTGCAAGTGAAGATTTGTGTTTCTTCACACACACTTTCCAGTAAAATTTTGTTTAGACCGAATTTTCATCCCATGCAGTTTCAACGCAGTTTCAGACATACATTTTAGACCCAATCAGAAATAGACGAGATAATATGTCCTCTGTACGACGAACTCGGTTGAGACGAAATCAGAGTTTGCTGTGAAATGTCCACCATACAAAAATCTTTTTTTTCACAACTTACGCGTGTATTATATAACCGAATTCCACGGAACGACACATATGTAAGACCTATCAGTTCATTCTTTAACAAAAAGAGAAAATCGTCACGCTGGCACCACAACTATCATATATGCGATATGATCCGGCGCTTCTTTGAAAAGCAACATAGGTTATCAGTTTGAGTTGCACATGTCTACGAGCAACTTGAGTCCAATTGAGTGCAGAACAACTGACAGAGATAGTCGTGTCTTGGGTTAAGTACGGAATAGTCGTGTCTTGGTTTAAGTAAGGACAGAGTCTTGTCATGGTTTAAGAAAGGAAATAGTCGTGTCATGGTTTAAATAAGGACAGAGTCGTGTCATGCATGGTTTAAGTAAGGACATAGTCGTGTCATGGTTTCAGTAAGGACAGTCGTGTCATGTTTAAAGTAAGGACAGAGTCGTGTCATGGTTTAAGTAAGGGCAGTCGTGTCATGGTTTAAGTAAGGACAGAGTCGTGTCATGGTTTAAGTAAGGACAGAGTCGTGTCACCAGAGTCGTGTCATGGTTTAAGTAAGGACAGAGTCGTGTCATGTTTTAAGTAAAGACAGAGTCGTGTCATGGTTTAAGTAAGAACAGCGTCGTGTCGTGGTTTAAGTAAGGACAGAGTCGTGTCATGGTTTAAGTAAGGACAGAGTCGTGTCATGGTTTAAGTAAGGACAGCGTCGTGTCGTAGTTTAAGTAAGGACAGAGTCGTGTCATGTTTTAAGTAAGGACAGCGTCGTGTCATAGTTTAAGTAAGGACATAGTCGTGTCATGGTTTAAGTAAGGACAGAGTCGTGTCATGGTTTAAGTAAGGACAGAGTCGTGTCATGGTTTAAGTAAGGACAGAGTCGTGTCATGGTTAAAGTAAGGACAGAGTCGTGTCATGGTTTAAGTAATGACATAGTCGTGTCATGGTTTAAGTAAGGACAGAGTCTCGTGTCATGATTCAAGTAAGGACAGAGTCGTATCATGGTTTAAGAAAGTACAGAGTCGTGTCATAGTTTAAGTAAGGACATATTCGTGTCATGGTTTAAGTAAGGACATAGTCGTGTCATGTTTTAAGTAATGACATAGTCGTGTCATGAGTTAAGTAGGGACAGAGTCGTGTCATGGTTTAATAAAGTACAGAGTCGTGTCATGGTTTAAGTAAGGACAGCGTCGTGTCATGGTTTAAGTAAGGACAGAGTCGTGTCATGGTTTAAGTAGGGACAGAGTCATGTCGTGGTTTAAGTAAGGACAGAGTCGTGTCACGGTTTAAGTAAACCAGAGTCGTGTCATGGTTTAAGTAAGGACAGAGTCATGTCATGGCTTAAGTAAGGACAGAGTCGTTTCATGGTTTAAGTAAGGACAGAGTCGTGTCATGGTTTAAGTAAGGACAGAGTCGTGTCATGGTTTAAGTAAGGACATAGTCGTGTCATGAGTTAAGTAGGGACAGAGTCGTGTCATGGTTTAATAAAGTACAGAGTCGTGTCATGGTTTACGTAAGGACAGCGTCGTGTCATGGTTTAAGTAAGGACAGAGTCGTGTCATGGTTTAAGTAGGGACAGAGTCATGTCGTGGTTTAAGTAAGGACAGAGTCGTGTCATGATTTAAATAAGGACAGAGTATTGTCATGGTTTAAGTAAGGACATATTCGTGTCATGGTTTAAGTATGGACATAGTCGTGTCATGGTTTAAGTAAGGACAGAGTCGTGTCACGGTTTAAGTAAACCAGGGTCGTGTCATGGTTTAAGTAAGGACAGAGTCGTGTCATGGCTTAAGTAAGGACATAGTCGTTTCATGGTTTAAGTAAGGACAGAGTCGTGTCATGGTTTAAGTAAGGACAGAGTCGTGTCACGGTTTAAGTAAACCAGAGTCGTGTCATGGTTTTAGTAAGGACAGAGTCGTGTCATGGCTTAAGTAAGGACAGAGTCGTTTCGTGGTTTAAGTAAGGACAGAGTCGTGTCATGGTTTAAGTAAGGACAGAGTCGTGTCATGGTTTAAGTAAGGACAGAGTCGTTTCATGGTATAAGTAAGGACAGAGTCGTGTCATGGTTTAAGTAAGGACAGAGTCGTGTCACGGTTTAAGTAATAATAATATTTCTTTAGCAGAATCAATCGAGTCGAAGACGAGATTTATGTTCTTATCGACTTAGAGCACAATTGACCGCACATGATGGGGTTAGCTCCCATTGAGCGTGTGCTGATCACGACACACAACCCGTGCGCTGATCGATATTGAACATTGAAGCCCAGGTACGTGACATTCCATTTGCATGCACCCCCACGTATTGGAACTTTCTACCTCAAGAATTTCAACTGTTAAAATATCCAACCTGCCTCCCCATATATGGTTGTAAATTTTCCTACTGAAGGCCATTTTAAAATGGTCGGCACACATGATTCCTGTTTATATCCGATCTATAGTAAGTTTCAGTTATACGAATAAGTCAATATGCACCAAGTAGGAGAGACGTGTTCCTCGCTTCGGGTTGTTATCGGATCAGTTGCATCGATGTAAATTGATCATTTTTCAAGGTTATGTAAATGTGTATTGGTTTGATGCTGACATGTTTCAATTTCCTCTTGACGGCTGGCAGAACCAGAATTGGTATGGGGGGGATTTGTAATTTCCTTATTTATAAAATGTCAGCGGTCCCAATCAGAATTCTAACTACATGCTAGCAGTACGCACGAATCAAACCGCGTCTACCTCATTCGACCCAATCAATATCAATGAAAAACAGTATCGTTTTGTATTTCAATATTTAACAAGTACACAATGAAGTTGATGGGGTCTTCCTGTTCATTCGACGGCCATTGTTTCCGATAGAGGTGTGGTAATCCTCAACATCACGGAGATGCCGTCGACAGTTGATTTTCCTAATTGTCAATGGGAATGGAATTTCAACAGCTGTCAATAAAATAATTATTAGCAGATATTTTCTACCAACCAGCGACAGAGCCGGTCGCTTGCTGCAATGAAAATTCTTTGTTCTCCTTAATTATGATATCCGCGCACACTTTCAGTGTTAAATTGCTTATAAGTCATGATGTTGGAAACTCATCCATGATTTAACACTGATGTTCATTTTGCGTTACGCTTGTCATAATATTTTACAAATAAAGGCCAAAATAATGTATGTTTTCCTGTGTATTATAGCATAAGGACAAACGTTATAAACTTATTAAACTATTTCTGCAGACGATTTGTCACTAGAAACCGTAAGTTCCCCAAACCAGTATATGGAAAGTTCCAGTGGGTCCTGGTGGCGGATCTGTAACAGATTGGACTATGTTAAAATCCACACAGGGATTAATAAGAATCAAAGATTTTATTCAATAACTTATAATTAAATAAAGCACAAACAAATATACAACACAATAAAATTAGTCAGCCTTACATAGTTATAGCATTACATGGTACTTTATATCATGGCATGAGTCTATATATAGTCTGGCTACGTCCGTAGAGATCACATTCCATCCGTCCAAAACCTTGGAATATTTTGATGTTCTGTCCTGTTCTGAATGGGAACGTTATAATATTATAATAACAAACAACGCAGGGAATATATTTCTTTGCCAGGACTAATCTTGTTCCTCAATAATCTAGTTCACAGTAGGGGGTGGTCCTTGATCGAGATTAATTTGAGAAATTTCATTATTATAAGTAAAATCGGCTCTACAAAGTCACTAATAATCATATAATCTCGAACTGGGACTTCCACCTACAGTGAAGTACATTATGAAAGAAGGACTGTACACTAAATCCGACCATTTATGGGACCATCTCATATTACCATATTGTCTACATCGTTCATAGAGCACATGAGTGTATTTTGCAGTCATACATGGCTCAAATTCATTCATTTGTTGCATATATTCTGTTGAGTATAATAGGAAATGGTCCCATACATGGCCGGATATAGTGTACAGTGCCTCTATAAGGAGCAGGTATAAACTAAAATATTGATTACCTGCATTGTTTCTCAATGTTATAAACTCCCCTATCATAATCATCATCATCATCATCATCATCATCACCACCACCATCATCATCATCATCATCATCATCATCATCATCAACAACATCATCATCATCATCTTCATCATCGTCATCATTATCATCACCAATAACAACATCATCATCACCATCATCAATAACAACAACAACATCATAATCAGCATCAACAATATCATAAGCATCCTCCTCCTCATCATCATCATCATCATCAACATCACCCTCATCAACATCATCACCATCAACAACATCATAATCGTCCTCCTCCTCATCCTCATCGTCGTCGTCATCATCATCATCATCTTCATCATCATCATCATCACCGTCAACAATAATCATCATCGCCATCGTAATCATCATCATCATCGTAATCATCATCATCGTCAACAACATCATGATGATGAAGATGATTATCATCATCATCAACATCATCATCATCATCATTATCATCGTCATCATCATCATCATCATCATCATCATCGTAATCACCGTAATCATCGCCGTCGTCATCAACATCATCATAATCATCATCATCAACGTCGTAATCATCGTCGTTGTTGTGATACATCAGCAACATCATCATCAACTATATACATCACCACAGTCATCATTTCCATCATCATCACTGTCGCCCATACCATAATTAATTGTAACTATCATCGTCACCATGACCACCAACATCACTATCACCACCATCACCCACGTCGGTGCCGTCATGGTCGTAGTCGACACCGCCGTCGTCACCGTCATCGCCAGCCGCACATCGCTAAGATGGTATATACCGTCTTCACACCATCTTCAGTGTAGTCGTCACTGTTATCTCCATCAATACAATTACTGCCAATAAGTTTCACATAAACCGTTGTGGGTTGATAACAGCTGCCATGGACATACTTGATCCGTCAAATAACAACGAGTGTCCACCTACTATTCATACATATTGTAATATGGTAATAGGCGCTACATACTAGTGAACGATGTGTATATTATATTATCAACCAGTTGTTTTTTACTTCGAAATTTGGTCATCAATATAGAACTTGGTGTGAAATGATTGTAAAGCAATATACTATCAGTAGTACCTATACGTGTACCTTGTGACATATAAAATTGAATGCAATGAATTTATTGAGGAAACCAAAATATAATAGTAAGCTACACGTCAGTAAAAAACATAATCTAAATGTACTATATAACCGCACCAGATTTAATTCAGACCAATTAGTTGTCTGGGTATTTTTCACCGAAGTTGACGTCTAGACGACCACAAGGGAAATCGAGAAGAATACGTACCGATCGTCATCTTATTATAAGGCGAGAAACTCAGAATACCAAGTATTCATTTCTCAATTATAAATGAGAAAATTTACCATGGGAAGCATGCAGTTCTCAAGAACTCAGAATTCCCGACAGTCTATGAATGACACATACCATTTGTATCCATTTGGTTTCGATTTCGTTTCTCACACTAACTATAGTCGCCGCGCCGTACGCGTATCCATTGGTTAACCCTTTCATGACGACAGAGGCACTGATGCAGCATTAAAGATTCTGTGCCAATGCATTCTCTTATATATGTGAGTCTCCCATATGAAGCCTAGCATATATAAGAGAATTCACTGGCTTTTTATGTCAAGGTAAATATAGTAATATGCTAATGTATTCTCTTATATATACGAGGCTCCCTATGGGAGACTATGTATATACTGTGACAGAAAGCCCAAAAAAGCGATCACGTCAATTTCGACCTTAAACTGGTCCAGTCACGAGGCCATTTTTGTGAACTTTAATGTATACCATCTCAATGTTTAAAATAAACTAACCACATGTGGCTCAGTGGTTGCTCTCTTCACTTAAGGTTATAGAGCAACGATACTTGTAGGTTTCGGACATAGAGTTGTTGTCTTATAATCGGAGAAATAATATGCTGTGAAGCACAGAGAGAAATTAATGACAATTTTGTTGAAATGTTAACATAAAATGAAAGTAGTTATACCCCGCACCAGACTTTGGCGAGACATTTTCATGCGGTTATGTTTAAATTGCAGTCCTAGCAACATAAATGTCGGACATTTATACATCCTCTCTATACATGAAACATATATATGTAAACTGGCGTTGGATGTACGTCCTACACCAGCTTATACATTTGTAGCCCAACCGATGTTCCAAGCTGTTTATTTTAACTAACGGTTGCTTAACAACTAGTTTACGGACGTCGAAATAATTACGACTCAAAGGTTCATCGTCCCTTGTGTCAGCGAGACGCATCTGTCATTCTAGTTATGTTGACATCTGTCTGCCTTCAGATGTACTGTGATATAATCTTAAGCAATTACGCGCCAAGGACAGGTGGTGTGAGTTCAACAAAGGGTTAGGCCTTAGCTGAATGTTAATCACAGAAACATCGACAATTTGGTGTATATGTTCTATATTTTACGTATCTGTTATGGTCAATTCCCAGACAAACTAGGTTGGCAAATGCTTTATTACCGTCAGTGTAGATTCATATTCTTCGGTCAATTCCCCGACAATCACGTTTGAGAAATGACTTTTGTCCGCCTGTGTAGATTCCCAGACGTGTATCTTCGATTTCTCCAAACTCTGATTTACGTATATAACATAGCACCAAGATGAACAACCTTTCGCATCGATACATTCTGCTATACCATGACGATGGACGGCTATAACAACGACAATGGCCAATGACACGTGCCATTTGCCCCTTTTATAAATATCAAAATCTCATCTGTTATCGACACAATCAATTTAAAGGCCCACTTAATTTTCGAGTCGCCGATTATTTTTTTATAGTGACTATATGATATACGGTTTTAATAACAAGCTATGCCATAAAATATGATTAAAATACTATATTTCATCACTATTTGTAAACATCTGTGTCTCAGAAGATGCCCACAGAGAAATAGAAAACTGCTGAAATCATAGAATGACTTCCCCCCTTTGGCTCCCAGAATGCAACATAATTAAAACTTTTTCAATGGAAGGGGAAGAACTCTATCTTTAATATATAGAGTTATTCCCCTGCATTGAAAATCATACTGCTTTTTACTGCAATCTAGACAAAACGCGTTGGCAACTCAACAAAAACAACATGACCACAGTTTATTACACCGGATAAGTTGATAATACAATGTTTTGGAGCTTCCTCTTTCAAATGATATATAATATGGCATATATTTTATATAATGTAGTTCTGGGGGTTCGAAAATTAAGTGGGCCTTTAAGAATAAAGTTAGTCCACAATAATATTGTCCAAAAATTAAGAGAAATCGGAATCCAAAACTCATTTATGACACGTTGATTTTGTCTCGCAGTGGCAAAAACAGATACATGTATATATGACTGTGTTGACAGAAGAAGGCCACCAAGCGTGAAAATACTGACCACCAGGTCACAAGTTGTCATCTACATCATACTAATTCTAATCATATAGACCATGTAGTGATGTACTATGATGTTACCTGTTCTACCTTTTCTAGACATGGTTTATTTCGGTAATAAACCATGCATGCAAATCCTTTGATCATTAAATGTTTAGAATTTACGCGGGTAATCCTCGGATTTTTCAGGTTATACATGTGAATATCAAGTTTACTGTCAACAAACGCACGTGGAATATGATTCCATATAAGTATATGGTTTCTCTACTGTACATACTATTTGGTTTAAACAATATTTATTTCTACCCTCAACTAATTACATGTATACATGAAACAAGACATTGAACATTATGATTTATATGACAGATTAGAACAGAAGAGGGTGAAGAGGATCTAACAACAAGCGGGTCACCGCTTATTTGAAGTTATCTCCTCGGAAAGAAAAGCATGCATAATAGTATGTAGAAGGAGCGTATGGCAAGATGCCGAGTTAAAGAGAACATGTTGAGGGAAAATGAAAATAACAAGAAAACAAAACATTAGGAATAGTATAATTAGTATGAATCAGTTGAGGCAGAAGAGATGGGAAGAGTGGGACAGAGAGTGAGTTACCACTGCTATGTGTTTACAAGCATTCTCGAATATATCTATCTTTATAAATTGGTTTTTCATGATGATTGACATTTAACGCAGATATAACGGAAATTCACTGAATCGGTCAACTATGCTACTTGAATAAGTGGACGTATTTGGCCAAAGTTTTATTCATACTATTTGGCCATGGATATAATCTCGAGTTCACAATTTAACATTGTGTTCGGCTTCAGTCATGTAACTTGTCACCACATGTATTGTACCGGGGAGATGAGGATATTCTAAGTGACTACCACTAATCATCCAATCCTCTTTCTCATAAATACATTTATGAGCAAATAAAATATGTTTAAACCAACATTTGTATATATAGGCAATATGACACCACCGCCGTGGACACATTCTGGGTGTTGATGACGTCACTAAAATGCATCATACGCTCGTATAAGGACAGTTATTGTGCTAGATGTAACGTTCATGGGGTGGAGGAGAAGATCACTCGATCTTTTCGACCATCCCGGGCGCTTCGCGCCCAACTACTCTCCTCAAATGTAACATGCATGTAGTCTCTTAAAGTACAACGCCGAATGACTTATTTTGCACTCATTCAGCTTAATTGATGGGTCTTTATAATGTATTATTGTTGGTCTTGATGCCACAATACGCATCCTATAGGAGTTCACGCCAACCGAAAACGATCCATTGGATAGCAACAATGCAGACACCACGATGTGCATCAGTTAATCAACAGCTACCCATCGACACAACTCATACATAACATGTTTATATATGTTTAAGCCAGACACCCCCATGGCGCCTGATGCAGGCATAATAAGGAGTCTCACAACTCTGTCAGTTCCCCCTCTTCTCCCACTCTCTCCTCTTCCTCGCTCTCTCTCCATCTCTCGACATGAGTATTACCAATATAATATTTCGGCTCTGGTTCATTATTATTTAGCATTATTATATTAACTCAGTTCCTTTCCCAACCCTCTCTTCTCCCCTACTCATCCTCCGTCTCTCTTGTCACAATACATACATGTATCTCTCTCCGACATAATAATTCCAGTCCTTCCCGTCCTCCACCTAATGCAGAGGGGGCGCGTAACAAAAGGGGCGCAAACTTAACATAAACCGCTCATTCCGTTTATGCACACGTCCACTATTATATTTACTTTTGTTTGAATTGATATTGTTTATGTACGTACGTTATAGGGATTGGAAATAAATATGTTTACACCAACACAGCCACGCCGGAAACTCGGGGCGGAAACGAAATCTATGGATTTTTTCCGCCGGATATCTGATGATGCTGGGATCACCGCCAAAATAAGTAGACTGGTCCGCAAATTATTGACGTAACGGTTTTCAGACATGACAATCCGTAACAGGTTTTGATGAATGGGCGCCAGCATTTCAGACCAAAATATAACATTTCGTCTTGTCATCTTATATGATCATGTTCTTGTGAGTCTAATGAGACACTTGCAGAATTAAAGAAACTCAGATCGACCTATTTGAAAGAATGCCCACATACTCTCAGAACTCATTAAGACAAGAAATAAACAGACACTTATATATATTTATATGTAATAGGAATCTGTCAACTTTCATAAGGAAAGTCCCGATCCAGGATCGATATTTTCGGCAACTCCACTTAAGGCTAAATCACTGATATCCCATATACCCACCCCTATATGTTTAAAATCTCTACATCCCTGGCCATATAAGTCCCGCCACTGTATACCTGAAATCATCACCCGAACGGAAACTTACCAAAATATAATCACTCATGTATTCCTCATGTAAAAATTATTGTTATATATATGTCATGCATACTTGAATATTTTGATGTCATATATATCTTGTCTGTATTATCTACACATAGATGAACAGAAATAAATTGAATCGAATTGCAGTCATATCTTCCATTCGGGTTTAGCTTATAATGGGCAAATTCTACAACAGGTCAGCTCAGCCCGACATCTTGGAGTTGACTTAACTAACAACATGTCCTTCATTGAACACATAAACAGGATAACATCAAATGCCAACCAAACTCTCGGCTTTCTCAAGAGAAAATAAAAACAAAAAATGAAATGATCAAGAAAATAGCTTATCAAGCTATGGTGAGACCCAAATTAGAGTATGCGGCTTGTGTCTGGTCACCTTATACAGCCACAAATATTGATGAAAATGAGAAAGTGCAGAATAGGGCTGTGAGATGGATAAAAAATGAATATTCAAGATATGAAAGTGTTTCGGCCATGACATCAGACCTAAATTTAAAATCATTAGCATCTAGAAGGACCATCTCACAACTATATCTCTTTCAAAAAAACATTCATAACCATGTAGCAATGCAAATTCCATCCTATCTTGAGAAGCCGACTAGAAAAATGCGATATCACCATGAGGGAACATTCCGCCGCATTCACACAGGCCCAAATTATTTCAGATTCTCATTCTTTCCAGCAACTGCAATTCGTTGGAACAGTCTAAATCCCGACCTGATCACACTCTCCGATCCTGACACATTCAGGAAGAGTGTGTATCAGCAAATCACATAACTGCCTCATATCTGATCATTCTTTTAACTTGATGTATTAAAACTATTTTAAATTCTCCTCTGTAACATAAATCTAAAGCTTAACTATTCTATCTCTCAATACTCTCCTTTCTTCTTCTCATGCTAACCTACTTGCACTGACGCGCACTGGACATAATCTCCGAAAGGAGGTCTCCAGAACCTGCAGATAGATAGATAGATAGATAATCCACGTGGTGTAGTTCGTAGCGGTTCAGCGCACATAGTGTCTGCGATATTTGCTGGCGTGTACAGTGATCAACGATACCGGTCAATCTTTGCCGTGATTGTATAATCATACGGCGGCTGTGTCTATCCGGTCGACGACCACAGTCATCCTGGTTATTGATCTTTAACCCTTCCATGACTGGAGCTTCCTGAAATTTTTCGAAAACCCTGTACCAATACATTCTCCGATATATGAGAGTCTCACATAGTGAGCCTCGCATATTTAAGAGAATACATTGGACTAACAATATTTACCAGTGCATTCTCATATATATGTGCGGCTCCCTATGGAAGATAATAAACTGGCACAGGATCTTTAATGCTGCACCAGCGCATTTTCCGTCATGAAAGGGTTAATTATAAACCAACGGGCTTTGCAAAACATAAATCATGCTGGTAGTTATGACTGTTTCTGTATTAAATTGGTCTCTTAACCCTTTCTATATACTAAATGAACTCTCACAATCAGTTATACAAGTATACATTGGAACGGTCTATTAATAATTTGAGGGATCTTCAGGAAAAAAATAAGCAGACTGTAGATAATACAAATAGAGGATGTGTCCTATTTATTAGAGAGATATGGCAGATAAAAAGTTCAACAAACGACCAATAGTCGGTTTTTGAACTGATAAATATTCGCCAATGAGTATTCAGTATAAAAGGGTTAAGGTACAACGACCAATGACTTTTTTGCTCTCATTCAGCTTAAATGATGGGTCTTTATATTGTATTGTTGTTCTTGATGTCCCAAGACGCATCTTATATGAGTTCATGCCAGCCGGAAATGATCCATTGGATTGCAACAATGCAGATATAGTTCACCCCCGATGTCTCCCGCGCGCAATGCGGCTACGCCGGAAGCATGGGGCGGAAACGATTTCTATGGATTTTTCCGCCGGATAACTGATAATGCTTGGATCACCGCCAAAATAAGCAGACCGGTCCGCAAATTCACGACGCAATGACATAACCGTTCACAGACATAATAATCCACTGTAAAGCCGCTTTCACACTTGTCCGTTTTACGGGTAGGTTTCTAGAAACGGTCCGTTGCATGGTTCATTTCACACATGCTGTCCGTTTCGTGGTCCGTTTCTGTCCAACAACGGACGTGCGTTACCATGCAGTGCGAAAGAGGTGGTGGAGTTCTCTCATTTCAGTAAATTTCAGTGTATTTGTATGGGTTGGAAGGGTATATTGTTGATTTTCAGGGTGTGCTGACAGTATACAGTGCTATTCACTGATTCATACGAAATGTTAAGGTCATGTCCAACAACGGGCGTGCGTTACCGTGCAGTGCGAAAGGGGAGGGGTAATTATAGTTCTCTCAATTCAGTAAATTTCATTATATTTGTATGGGTTGGAAGGGTATATTGTTGATGTTCAGGGTGTGCTGACAGTACAGTGCTATTCAGTGATCCATAGGAAATGTTCAGATCATTTCCGGCCGGCGTGAACTCATATAAGATGCGTGACACCAAGAACAACAATACATTATAAAAACCCATGATTTACGTTCAACAAACAACCTCGGGTCATTTGTTGAAAATATAATCCGAACATTTCCAAAGGTGATAATTTATCAACGCCCATAATTGGTGACTTTGTTACCCAGCTGCAGTATATCCGAGTTGACCATTATAGAGTATACCAATGTCCTTCCTTATACATGTATGGAAAAGGGTGACTATAGGGTACCCGGGGAGTCTAAATTTAGTCTCGTCTCTTCCGTGCAACACAACGCACATAATCATCAAGTTTCAGAGATCATGGGTACCAGATTAATAAAAAAACTTGCGACAATGACAATTTCAGCCGTCATTCAAGTGGTGATCTATGTGTTATTTTTTCAAGTCATTGCAGGAATAATTTAGAAATATTCTGAAATGATTGCCAGATTTCCTTGCAAATGTGTATAAACATTAACTTACTACTCGCTATATAACAAAGGTAGTAAAAGCTTCCACGCCTTTTGCCATATATAGGATAATTGGGGTTTGTTATCTAACTGCATTCAACTACAAACTACTGCAAGTAAATGTGTGAATATGGCTTGGAATGTTTGTAATTCTTTAGTGCAATCATTTTGAGCTCAACTTGACGAAGTCAAGTTTGAGCTATTGCCATGGGTTGCATCCGTCGTTCGTCAACAATTTCCGTTGCACACAATACAGGTCACAACTCTCATCCGATCGTGACCAAACTGTATCTGGACATGGCCGCCAGCAGCCATCTTGGATTTTGCTATATATATATATCAATCTCCATGTTGACATCTATAGTATTACTTAGCCATTTAAACATTCCGCATTCCTAATCGCTCTATTGACTGTAACACATGAAATTACCCCCCAACCAAGTTTAGCTACAATGTCATTGATACTTTGATTTTTGGATTTCTGGCTTTACAATTACCCGTTGCTCTCTTCGACGAGAACAATATTGTCGGTTCACAAGAACTTAATTGTGAAGGAATCCGAAAGCGACCCCTCGACGTGGCTTAATTTCAAGAGTATGCTCTCACATCGATGGATTCGATGGTAGAATATAATCAGATGTAGCATGCTAGGCACGTTTGCCCCAATAGACGTCTCACATCGCGTAATTATTTCGACGTAATTTTAAAGAGGAAACTATTTTCGGAACAAATTGTGAACGCGACCCAAAATGTTTCGGACTAAAATATTTTGGCATCAGTAGCCGGCCACACCCGCATTTCGGGTGTGTTAATTGTCACCATTCCCCGATTTCTAGAATGACGAATAAGGCGTAAGTAACGGAATTGGCATTGATATAGATTATATAATTGATGATGTATAATTTATAAGTTACCAGAGTGAACTACATTAGGGATAACTCTCATAATTCACAGAAGCCCACGTTTTGGATATTGTTTATAGTTACCTCTTTGCTTATTGCTTATGCACTTCGTCCAGAGAGAGTTTCCTATTTTCACAATTAATGGTTGTCCCCTTGGGTGAGACATTCTCAACTCCCCTTCGGTAAGACATCCTCTTTGCTTATTGCTTATGCACTTCGTTCGGAGAGAGTTTCCTATTTTCACATTAACCTATTGTCCCCTTCGGTGAGACATTCTCAGTTCATCTGAACTCAATTGCAAAGAAATCCCAAAAGCGACACATCGACATGGCGCATTTACAAGTGTGACGGCTCATGCCCTCACAACAATTCCTTCGACAGTGGAAGCAATCAGATGTAGCATGCTAGGCATGTCTGTGTAATAGCAGTTTCACATCACGTAATTATTCCCATTTAGACTCATTTTGCATTTTTAACCCAAATTGTCTTTCACTTTACAAAGGACGTTCCCGGTGTCATTTGCCGTCATTTTTTAAAACTTTGACGACTCGAGGAGAGCGGCAACTATTTTCGGAACAAATTGTGAAACTCGATCCAAAATGCTTCGGGCTAAACTTTTTTTTGGCAAAAGAAGCCGACCACACCCGAATTTCGGGTCATTTGTCACCATTTCTAGAATGACGAATAAGTAACGGAATTGACGTTGTTATATATTTTATAATTGACGATGTATAATATATACGTCACCAGTGCGAATATGGATAACTTCTCTTAATTCACAAAACCCCACGGTTATGGAAATAGCTATTTTGTTACCTCTTTGCTTTTGCAATTCGTCCGGGAGAGGGTTTCACATCTTCACAGTCACCTGCATGTTGCCCTCTTCGGTGAGAGAAAAAAAAAATTTCCCAGTTCATCTACATTTAATTGCAAAGGAATCTCCAAGCGACCCCTCGACATGGCTTCTCGATATGGAAGCAATCAGATATAGCATGCTAGGCATGTTTGTCCCAATAGACGTCTCACATCGCGTAATTATTCCCATTTGGACCAATTTTGCATTTACGACCCCGGTGTCATTTGCCATTATTTTTTAAACTTTGACGAACAAGGCATCAGAAACGGAATTGACGGTCATATAAATTCTATAATTGACGATGTAAGACCCATAAGTTACCAGCGTGAATATGGATAACTTTTCTTAATTCACAGAACCCCACGGTGAGAAATAAAACATTCTCAGTTCATCTGTACTTAATTGCAAAGGAATCCCCAAGCGACCCCTCGGCATGGCTCATTTGCAAGTGTGACGTCTCACGCTCTCACACCAATGGCTTCGCTAGTAGAAGGCAATCAGATATAGCATGCAAGGCATGCTTGTTCTAATAGACGTCTCACATCCCTTAATTATTCCCATTGCATCAATGGGATTCCGAAGCGAGGGAGAGAGAGAGAGAGAGAGAGAGAGAGGGGGAGAGTTGGGAGAGAGAGAGAGAGAGAGAGAACAGAGAGAGAGAGAGAGAGAGAGAGAGAGAGCGATACATATATATATATATATATATATACTAGAAGGTGACCCGACTTCGTCCGGGCTTTGACCTTGAATTGTCCATTTTAAAGGTCAAGGTCAAATGGGGTCACGATTTGTTCAGTCCAAAATACTGCACGGACAAAAGTACCCGACAAACGTGCCCGTCGAAATCCATCCGGCTTTACCCGATTTGACCTTGAATTGATCATTTAGAAGGTCAAGGTGAGGTCGGGGTCACGATTTGACCCGTCCAAAACACTCAGTGGACAAAAGTAACCACATGTATCAAATTTCGTCGAAATCCAATCAAAATTGGCGATTTGACCTTGAATTGACCCGATTTCAAGGTCACGGTCACGTTGCACGGGCAAATTATGAGCCTATGCCACTCCCCGCCCGAAAATACCCCCACATACCATGTTTCATCGAAATCCCGAGATATTCGGGCGCTTGACCTTGAAATGACCCTATTTCAAGGTCAAGGTCACGTCGCACAGGCAAATTAATAGGCTCATGTCACCCCTCGGCCGAAAATACCCCCACATACCAAGTTTCATCTAAATCCCGAGATATTCGGGCGTTTGACCTTGAAATTACCCGATTTCAAGGCCAAGGTCACGTCGCACGGGCAAATTAATAGGCCTATGCCAGTTCCCGGCCGAAAATACCCCCACATACCAAGTTTCATCGAAATCGGTTCGGCCGTTTTCGAGTCCATCGCGAACACACAGACAGACACACAGACAGACAGATCTTCCAAAATATATAATAGATATATATATATATATATGTATATATAGCTATATATATATATATATATATAGAGAGAGAGAGAGAGAGAGAGAGAGAGCGCGCGAGCGACAGAGAGAGAAAGGGAGATAGAGAGGGAGAGAGAGAGAGCGATAGAGAGATGGATAGAAAGGAGATAGAGAGATATAGAGATAGAGATAGAGCGATATATAGAGATAGAGAGAGAGAGAGAGAGATAGAGAGAGCGCGATAGAGATAGAGATAGGTAGATAGAGAGAGAGAGCGCGATAGAGAGATAGGGAGAGAGGGCGAGAGAGATATAGAGAGATAGATAGAGCGAGAGGGAGCGCGAAATGTGTTTTAAGTCAGTTTCTTCCACTCCAGCTACAGACATTGGTATGTCTAACACTCGAGTGTGACATTTATCGTACATAATTTGCGGATATATATATAGTTAACGGATTTTAGAGCCACGAAGCGATATTATTGAAGTGATAACGGCCCGACCGCAAACTTTCATAAGTGTTAGCTGGATAGCAGAAGCCCTATATTGCGAACCTGTCAAATATTGTTCCGGATACTCCCGATTGGGTCGAATTCTTTAACAAACTACTCAATTGTTAAAGACACGGTTGGCCTTGGCGGTGGGTATCCTGTGAAAATATCTCCACCCGTCAAAAACCGCCACAAACAGAAAGAACATCAAAATGTAGATAGACTTTGTCCGTATACAAATAAGAAATATCGCATAAACAGTATATGTTATTGTCATTTGTTTGACCATTGTTATGTAAACAAAAGCATAAAAAGTAACTTTTCTGGTGTTTGTTTATATTATGATGGTAAACATAAAGAGCGTTCTTTGTTGGTGAATACCTGATATGGAACTAATAAAGAGCGTTTATGCCATTTGTGTGTGATTAGCCAGCAGCATTGTGCTGTCTTCGGTAACACAATCAGGCTCTTACTTAGGTAAAATATAGTAGGTCTTTATGATAACATGCTGTTTACGCGACGGGCATGGTATATATGAACGGAACTGTATGCGTTTTACTGTTTTTCTGTTTACGGTGTTTGGAACAAATATGAATATTTTCGACAATTAAGGCCGCACGTGCCTTTAAAGTAACGGCTAATGCCGCTATACTAACACACACTTGTAGTACCAAGTGCGGAGGTTAGTATGAAATGCCACACCTCATCAAATGTGTAGCCATACATGTAGGTGACTGCTGTATTAATCAAGTAGAATATAGTTCACCGAATTTCCAACGGACGGCAATCGTTCCATTATCTTTAAACAAAATTTAAAATATTCATTTGATATCACTTATAGCACACGACGATACCGTTTTATGAATAGCAGACAATATAAAAAAAAGGTGCTCAGCATCGTCATACATATTGCTACAACTATACATCGAGGATATAACGATGCAAACAATATGGTAATTATAATGAACATGAGTTTATGACTGGAGTCATTAACTCATTTGCATTATAATTACCCCATTGTTTGCATCGTTCACGAATCCATAGCTCAAATTCATTCATTTGTTGCATATTCTGTTGAGTATAATAGGAGATCCCCCCATAAATGGCCGGATGTAGTGTAATGTGCCCCTTTAACCCTTTACCCAACAAACCGGCCAAATAAAGCTGCAACAGCCTAAATTATCTTGGGTCTGTCTCAATAAAACCATACAAATATGGATATCATTGGAACCGGCTCATTGACCACATTGTGATTGTTACAGTTATGCCATGTGCCAATGCATTCTCTTATATATGCGAGTCGACCATAGGTCGCCTCGCATATATAAGAGAATGCATTAACAATTTTATAATTTTTAATGTGTTAAGCCAATGCATTCTCTTACATATGCGAGGCGACCTATGGTCGACTCGCATATATAAGAGAATGCATTGGCACAGGGCCCTTCTGTTGGGTAAAGGG
Source organism: Siphonodentalium dalli (assembly GCA_032622095.1). Lineage (NCBI taxonomy): Eukaryota > Metazoa > Mollusca > Scaphopoda > Gadilida > Siphonodentaliidae > Siphonodentalium > Siphonodentalium dalli. Next base: position 197,197,868 of record CP136062.1, read on the forward strand.
TTAATATAAGTGGCGATTCTCTGCATGGTTGACACAGGCCCCTGGGGAAAATACCAGATATACAATTATATATTATACCAGTGGCATAGTATATATTGGTATATCTGGTATTTTAAAGATACTGGCGGCGTTGGCGGTGGTATATATGCTGTTAAAATATTCACCTCCGTCAAAAACCGCCATAAACAGAAAGAATAGTAAAATATAGACAGACTTTGTTCTTTTCCAATCAGAAATATGACATAAACAGTATGTTATTGTCATGTTTCCCTTTGTTATGTAAACAAAAGCAAAAAACGTTTATATAATTTTTGTGTGATTAACCAATAGAATTGCGCTGTGTTATGTAACCAGAAGCACAGTCTCTCTAACACGAGCAGGCTCTTGTTTACGTACACCATCGTACGTCTTGATGGCAATATACTATTACAATTATGTTTATTATGATTATGTTTGGCATATGAACATAACTATATATATTTTAATATTCCTTCTGTTGAAGGCGATTTGAACAAATATGAATATTTCTGCAAAGAACGCCGCCCGTGCCTTTAATATCCCAGGGGTCTGTGATGGTTGTTAGATCATCGATCTGCATCCATACCTATCGTAAGATCACGATTTCTTCATATATCTATATAGTACTCTGTATAATAATGTGTATTCATGAAAATAGGGTTGAAATAAATATTGTTAAAATCAAATACAGACCAAGTAATTGTTGCAGGTCCAGTTGAAGCTCTACTGCTCTTATATTTCTTGCAGCACTGTTTCTGTGATGACTATACACACAGTTCCTTCCTGTCCCCGCCCTCTGTACTTTCTACCCAGTCGCGCACGTATTCTCTTAACCAACTCAACTAACACTGTGCGACGAGGCACGCATCCAAATTGAATGTTGTAATAATATTTATTATACCGAAGTCCTGTGTAACTGGCGCGATATGTCGACTTTTCTCTAGACAGCCTTATTGCATATAAATGGTATTTTGTATTCCCTCCAAATTTGCGTATGAGTCAGGGGGGGGGGGGTCGAAAAAAAATTACAGGATACAAGGACCGGGTGGGTGGGTGTCCACGAGCCCGGAATGCAGATTTTTTCTGATGTCATGCAATTTTTTTCCAAAATCATTTCTAAGACAAATTACAGCTTCAAAATGAATTGAAACAATCAGATTCATATAGTAGTGCATGCTATAGCCTTATACAAGACTTAGTGAGGGGGGGCTCTATATTGTCCACAAATTCTCCCTTTAACAGTTGAAAACATGGGGTGGGTCCGGTTTTGGTCGAGGAAATAAATTGCAATGAAAAAAAAAGCCATTCTCATCTTTTCTCATAGTTTATCATGGTTTTTTAACTTATTATACACAGATGATACCTGCGTGTTTTGAGTGAATACCGGAAGTATCTCATGAGTGGTCACAGTGAGATATAACCTATAATACAGTATACAACTGCATACAACATAAATAATGTAACATCAGTACAACACAATACATAAATAGTAACTAACATAGAAATTCATATTGCTCAAAAGTACTTGGTTCCCTCATTCCTTGAAATCCCACTGGAAACCCTAGTACTTTTAAATAAATACCGGTAATGTATGACCCATTAGATTGATTTGCTGTCAAAAAGCCGAAAAACAGTTGGCCTCATTTGTTTATATTAATGATATCAGTCAATATATTGCATACACAATAAATACAGTGACCACGTCGTCGAAGTACATGGTCGATGTCGATACATGACTACAGTGACTTAAGTCACATAATAACGTGTTGTTCACTGATTGGAGCATTAAAAGGCTCCAGATTCAATCTCAGAGCATCTAATTTAAAAAAAAATCGAGGGGAGGCCCCCTGACCCCTCCCTTCGGCATCTCCTGCTGGGATACTACTCGCCTCCACATTTTGTAGGAGAGCTACTCGCCACTCGCCTAGAATGATTTTCAGGGGAACTCCTCATTGCTCACCAGTGATTTCACCACATGGAGAGGACTGGGACTGTTTTTTTTATTTATATAGGAGATATAGCACAGTAGCTGTGTTATATTTATTGCCTCCGAAACATGCCGAGCCGAGCTGGCCCTCAGAACATGCTTGGGACTATACAACACACCAGGTGCCTATTTTTAGAAGCAAATTTAATTCTTGAGACAGTGCAATTATTTTTAGACTGGGTGGGATTTGAACCCCGGCCCATGACGGCGAGCACGCCTTGCGACTCAAAGTCTCCTATATATATACTATAGAGACCTTAAAATGTGCATATACGTGTAGTGTCCTAAGTGCGACGTCAGAATACAGCGGCCATTTGAGCTTCCTTTGTTGAAGTTGCTTCGGTGGTCGTGTGCAGAGTCAGAAGCCGCCATCGCCATATTGGCCACAAGCCGCCGCCAGCCATATTATCTCCAACGCTAGCCACATGAACACATCTCCGCCACCGGAATTGTAAAATGGCTGAGCCATGGCATGGACTTATATTTTAAGGACAACTGTACTGCGAATCACAAATAACTAAACCGCATTGCCTAATATTGGCATTCTCGTATGCATGGACACGGCGTGTTTGTTACACTTTCAGAACACCCGGGGCCTCTCATTGTGGAATAGACTATTCCAATGCATGCTTCCATATAACAGAGTGGGAGCATCCATTCAGCATTGAAAGGATTTAAAGTTTAAATCGTTTATTTCGACACGACTCAGTCTCGGACATCGCTGACATTTGTCAATATATGCACATAAACCGTCTACAGAAGAAAATAGAAAATAGTTTGAAATATTATATATCAATACTAATGGATTCAGCATCAAATGATAAATACATATATCGCAAGATGCCAGTGATGATATAGCCGTCTGAAGTCGACAGAAGTTCCAATGTAACTTATACCGATTATATAGATGGGAAACTACATATAATTATCAATCCCTGCCAGTCCTTTACTGACTCCTTCGTGTATTTCGCCATAATGGAAAAGCCCAACACCAAAAGACTGCTATGGGTTCACAACAAACGCCAAAACAAGCGGGTGTCTATAACCGGGGATTAGGACAATTTCTGAAACTAAATACGCTGAATGATAACGTCTCAGACGGCTGAGCCGCCATATTTCGTCAGCCACGAACGTCGCGCCTGAGCCTAGCTAGATAACCAGCCACAAAAATTGGTTGAGCCAGCCGTGAAAACTAGTTGTCGTGGCTTCAGATCTAGCCGTGTGGTATTGACGTCGGACTTTGAGTCGCAAGGCGCGCTCGCCATCATGGGCCAGGGTTCGATTCCCACACAATCAAGTAGATGTGCAATCCAAAAAAAAATTGCACTGTCTCAAAAATCAAATTTGTGTTTATTTACTCAAATTGATGGTGTTTTTACCTTACACATGCACATATTTTAACCTATTGCTAAAATGGGACACAACTATCCTGTTAAAATGGGTATTTTACCTTTATAACCATAAATATTTTGGTTTTAAAGGTTTTGTCACTAGTTTTGTAGGCATATTTTTCAGACATGTGCTTTGTTCGTTTATTTTTTGTGGGTGTACTTGATCAGCGTTCTCTCAGTTCCGGTGCAGACACAATGAGATACCCTTACCCGGCCAACAACACATTATTTAGTAGAATTTACAATATTTTCATCAATTTTGGGGGTGGGTGTCCCAGACCTGGGTGGAAAAAACTTACGCTCCCGGGTGGGTGTCCCAGACCTGGGTGAAAAAAACTTACGCTCCCGGGGTGGTGGGTCATCAAAACTGAAAAACATAAAATTTCCACCTTGTATCCGTAATTTTTTTCCTGACCCCCCCCCCCCCTGTATGAGTGTTACTAAACTATGTCTACATTATAATGGTTGAAATATATAGGTACCAATATTGTAAATATGGTTGACCAGTGTTTCTTAATGTGAAGCGCTCAGGGTCCCTTCTGTTAAATAAGCACCATTATTAATATTTATTAATTCTTCACAATTTCCTTGCGCTGAGAGTCCTTCCCTTCTGTTAGGGAGATAAACGCTAAATAAGCACCATTATTAATATTTATTAATATTTATTCCTAGTTGGTGCCGGTGCGATTAGTTAGTGGTGCCGCCATTGAACCAGAACATTACTTTGACTTTGGTGTAACATATATATATATTTTCTTTAAATCGTGCACAGGAAGAACAAATTGTATAATATAACATAAAATAATATAATTATATTAGATAATGGGATTTTGCAGAAAGCATGACGCTTATATCAGCCCCCATGCATCTTTTAGCGAGACAACTTTTTTGAGAGAAAAAATCACGTGACTTCCGGCAGTGCATGGTTGCACAAAAGCGTGCAATCAGCGATGAAAAGAATAAAAATGCTACTTCACAATTTCTGATATGAGATGATGAATAATTGAAGTATTTATTTAATCCAGGTGTCTAAATCGGTTTAACCCTTTACCCAACAGAAGAGCCCTGTGCCAATGCATTCTCTTATATATGCGAGTCGACCATAGGTCGCCTCGCATATATAAGAGAATGCATTGGCTTAACACATTAAAAATTATTAAATTGTTAAAGATTGTAAGAAAAAATGGTAAAAAGTGTTTTTTTAGGCCAATGCATTCTCTTATATATGCGAGGCGACCTATGGTCGACTCGCATATATAAGAGAATGCATTGGCACAGGGCATAACTGTAACTATCACAATGTGGTCAAGGAGCCGGTTCCAATGATATCCATATTTGTATGGTTCTATTGAGACATCGCGGATGATCTCTTTATTGATTCTTCATAATGCTCTTTTTACCAGTTATGTTATGCTTTCCTGTTCAGTTGTTCAATAGCATTGCCATTGTCAGTCTTCTGGGGCATAGACTATCAAACAGTAACCTATACTAACCATTTCATGACGGGAGCTGCGCTGGTGCAGCATTACACACCTTGTGCCAGCGCATTCTCTTATATATGCGAGTCTCCCATAGGGAACCTCTCATATATAAGAGAATGCATGGCTCACAAAATGCATATCTAAGAGAATGCCTTGCTCAAAATATGCATGCTCTTTTATATGTGAGGCGCCCTATTATATGGGCACAGGGTTTTCTCAAAATTTCAGGAAGCTCCAGACATTGAATGGCTAATGAGTCGCTTTTGGACAGTTTATATATATCTTTATTTCCTCCAATTCAGGAGAGTATAACTGAAGAAAAAAAAAACATACATGGAATAAGCAATAAATATTTACAGACTAACATGACGTGTAATGAAATGAAGAAAAAAAAAAAAAAGTTTATATTCACGATTCTGCGTTTCTATAAACTGTGAACCTGGCATGCAAAACCCCCCGGAGACACACCGGAACACTTGATGTATAAGGAGTTGTGCAAGCCGCAGGGATGCATATATGTTTGCCCCCCATTGCGGTCTACAGCTGCCCCAAATCATTCAGTGTGCCGGTGTACTCGGGCTGGACTAACAAACCAGATTCCACAAAACTGTTGATTTATATATATAGCGGATAGACCTTCAGTCGTAACAGCGGAGAATGTGGCAAATGTTACCGTGAGACATATAAATCCTGACATACATTATCCGACCATCGACACCACAGTGAGTAAGTAGCGTTAATAAAAAATTGCACATATTCAAGCTTGTCTTCGACGAATGGTTCTAATGTGAGGGGCATATGACCCAAAAACACATGAATAATTTGCTCCGGGCTCATGTTATCTAGTACGTGATAAAATGAAATTCCGAATAAATTGTTACCTGTGTGTGATCTGACCCTCGACCCAGTTTCCAATAATCGAAGTCAAAGTTCGAAATTCGAAACCAAACGACAAGAGAGCTGTATCCTTATGTACGTATTACGAACAACTCGAGATTTTCAGATTTATTACATGATCCGATCCTTCTTTCGTTGTATAATCCCATTCTATAATACCGGTAATCAACGACCATTGTATAACAGGAAATAGCGCCAGGTTAACTGAAATGCATTGTTACGAGGAACCGTGACCTCTGACTTCCGGCTTGTCGTCTGTTTACATTCGTATTCTAAGTACACTGAATCGATGTTTGTGACTATTGTTGATTTAGTTAGAACAATTATTTCATTAAATTTAATTACACCAAAGCGTGTTATTTACCTGGCACCATTTCTTGGCGTGAAGACCGCGGACAAACTTCCGGCTTGACTTCCGGCTTGTGTTATAGAAATCGCTTTTAGTTTCTCATCCCATTTAAGTACGTTTATATGTTTATATTTTAGTACATATTATGGAGGTTTTGGATCAAGTAATAAATAGAATCTTCAACTCGTCCCTATAGTTATAGCGAAATTTACAAAACTCGTCCAGTAAATTAGATCTGGACTTCGCCTGAGGCTTCGTCCATACCTAATTTACTGGCGAGTTTTGTAAATTTCGCTATAAACTTGGGACAAGTTCCTCTCTATATAATGTATATATATACTGAAATATATGAGCTGTTTTTCTAGATTTCGAGGTATACCGTATATTTGTTCACATCGATTTGTGGGTTATTCCACACATTCACATTATTTCCCATAAATAGGCAGGAATATTTATTTAACCCTTTACCCAACAGAAGGGCCCTGTGCCAATGCATTCTATTATATATGCGAGTCGACCATAGGTCGCCTCGCATATATAAGAGAATGCATTGGCTTAACATATTAAAAATTATAAAATTGTTAAAGAATGTAAGAAAAAATGGTAAAAAGTGTTAAAAAAAGATTTTTTTTAGGCCAATGCATTCTCTTATATATGCGAGGCGACCTATGGTCGACTCGCATATATAAGAGAATGCATTGGCACAGGGCATAACTGTAACCATCACAATGTGGTCAATGAACCGGTTCCAATGATATCCATATTTGTATGGTTTTATTGAGACAGACCCCAAGATATTTTAGGCTGTTGAAGCTTTATTTGGCCGGTTTTGGCGGTTTGTTGGGTAAAGGGTTAAACAAAGTTGAGTTACGGGAATAACTTAAATTTTTTTTTTTTTATAACTTATTAGATAACGCTATTAATTTCGGAACCCTCGAAAAAGTATTTATGTTATCTATGATTTCGCCTCTATTTTGGCTTGTGATAATCATGATAATATACACTATAGTAGCATAGTACTGCACTCTTTCTATGTGTTTGATGCATTTTATTCTGCTACCATTCATTTCTCGTCTGCACTTTCTTTCCCTTTATGTATATATTTCCGACCAAACAGAACCATAAAACATCTGCTTTACCCCACTTGTATCTATCCTAAGATACCTGGAATAACTTTTACTGGGGAAAGAACTGTACAAAAGCTCAATCATTGTTTTGAACATTGTATTTATGCTTTCGTTCAAAATAAACTATTGTTTAATCCACATTACTACATATAGGTCCCTATATATGTGGCAGCCGGCATATCACAAGACAACTGTTTAGATACAAGTTCAAAATATCGATAAACCTGGACTATATTATGACCTTCCCGCGGTGAAGGAATGCGGCCATTTGTTTCGAACTGCCAGACTCGACTGTTTCTTTGGCGATTTACACAGATCCCCCATCTATCTCAATACCCGAAGGCGAACCGGACTTCTCATCACCCAGAGCGATGATTGACGAGGTATTTCGACTGGTCGAACCTGGAATTAATAGGAAGCCACATGCAATGCATGCGCCGGTAATGGGCTCATGCAGAGCGGTAATTGGATGAGCGTTCTGAACAAAATGAACTCATCAGAGAAACCCAATCACACCACAACATGCATGACCCAAAAATGTAATCGCAAGATTGCTTCTCTCTAGCCATGTTGCTCACAACTGGGGTAAAACTTTTCATACATATATATATGAGTCGTTATTTCGTTAGAGAATCTGGATTCAGATTACGGATTAGTCCCCGTATGACGTGGTTCGGTAAACGAACAGACCAGAAACAGTAAACGAACAGACCGTAATCGTAATCAATCGTTATTTCGTCATAATCCGGATTCAGATTCTGATTCCGATTACGGACTCAAACTTTCATAATGTAAACAAACCGAGATTTCGCCACCTTGGAGTTTAAAAACACAATAAAACATAAGAATCCGTCCCTTGTGTCCAAATTATTGCAGAATATAAACGATCTATATCAAAGAATTTTAAATGCGGAGACAAATTTGTGTTATTTAGTGTAAACGGGGAGAATATTGCCGAAATTAGCCGAATAATAATGTTATTGATAGTAACGCTGGGGGAGCAATTCAGTTGATGGCGAAATTGAAGCAAATCATTGTCAATTTCATTGTCACATTCATGTCGCATGTCGATTTCAAATTCGGCGGATACGTCACCATTGACCGAATTCAAGTGAACCTGCATGGATATGTCTTCTGTTTTGTTCGTTATTATTTGTTCCTTCTTATTCAAGAAATAGTAGGATTAATATTACCAACTTTTACTGGTTGAAAAATCAAACAATAAGAACATCATTCCAACCTATATATGGTGTCAAATTAATGTCCAACTAATGTTGTGTCAGGCATGAGATTTCCAACTGCTGGAAATGCAGGGTAATGGATGTTTTTTATTTTATGTCCTAAAAATTGTAAGAAACATTTATTTAAAAAAAATGATAATTTTTTTTTAGGCCAATGCATTTTCTTATATATGCGAGGCGACCTATGGTCGACTCGCATATATAAGAGAATGCATTGGCACAGGGTAAAAAAAAATCCCGACTTACGACTGGATTTGATATGGCGGGTCACATGTTATGAAAATAAAATATGTTTCAAATCCAGGGATACACGGGTGTTATCCCACCAGCATCAACATTCACGCACTATATAACCTACACAGGCTCATCTCCTACGTGACAATCTATGGTCTACGTCGAGACTGTATTGACGGGACAGGATGTGTGCGTGGACAATAGTTTATTTAAATTAAAACTGAGTATCGTTAACATATCTTTGCTTCGATCATATCGATTCAAATTGGATCTAAAACATTGCCTAGAGCTACGTCTGATCCGAGAACGAGATCTCACCACTATCCTATATATCACAGTTATTCTATGCTACAACGAACGCCGAATATTTGCTGAGATTATGGTCCAGCTCAATGTCGCATGAGGATGTTTACTATTCAGGAACAACACGTAGTGGTGACTCTGAGAGCTGAGTGCACTGGGGCACGTTATGGATCATCCTATAGGGAAACCTACTGAGTGTTCCGGGATCATGCTGTTCGCTGTAACTTATTAACCGAGATGTTATGAATATACCAGCATGGACGGATACACTGGTTCAGCATGAATTTTCCATTGTTCCAAATTCCAAATATCATTTCTTATCGAATTGGCCATATCACGATCGGAGAGGTACATTGAAATGTCCCTCAACTCACATCAAGCTTGAGAAAATCGGTCACGATGTTCGCTCATGTCGGGGTTGGAACACGCACCAAACACATCTATTGAGAAAAGTGATGGAAATAGATTGCATTGAAGTGCGAAATCTATGTCCTCCGCCACATATTTTCTTATCGGGAATTCAGTTGTAATTCCCGTCTATTAACTGGTATTCAGGATTCAGATGGGCGTGATGAAAGGGGGGGGGTGACATGTGGAAATGTGTGCCATTTGTTTTCTGAGGATCGGTCTACGCGCAGTGGAGTTGTTTCCGGGTGAAATTAACCACCTGAAGTTTTCCTCAACTCATAAAACTGAAAAAGGTCGTGATATGGCATATAGCTCAAATGGACGACGATAAACACCCAACAAGCAAATGCAGAACGTACACATTCATATTTAAAGGCACGGGCGGTGTTCGTTGCAGAAATATTCATATTTGTTCAAATCGCCATCAACAGAAGGAATATTAAAATATATATAGTTTTGTTCATATGCCAAACATAATCAGCGCGTAAATATATATAGTATATTGTCGTCAAGACGTACGATGGTGTATGTAAACAAGAGCCTGCTCGTGTTACATAGGTTGTGATTCTGTTTACATAACACAGCGCAATTCTATTGGTTAATCACACACAAATGATATAAACGCTCTTTATTATTTCCATATCAGGAAAGCAGTAACGACTAACGCTCTTTATGTTTACCATATCCGGATCTAAACAAAAGCCATGTAAGTTGTAACGTATCGTTTTTTGCTTTTGTTTACATAACAAAGGGGGAAAACTTGACAATAAAATACTGTTTATGCCATATTTCGGATTAGTATAATAACAAAGTCTGTCTATATTTTACAATTCTTTCTGTTTATTGCGTTTTTTGACGGAGGTGATTATTTTAACACCATACCCACCGCCAACACCTCCCGTATCTTAACATACCCACCGCCAACACCGCCCGTATCTTAACATACCCACCGCCAACACCGCCCGTATCCTTAAAGGTGCAGAACCTATTTGACTTTATATTTAGATTCTAGTGTATAAAATAACTTTTTTGAAAACAACAAGTACTGCAAGAAAGACACTATTTTTATCTTCAATGTTCTATACATCTATTTCAAACAGTATTGGTGTTTTAGAGGGACACCAAACATTATTTTGTTATATATAATATATAAATGACATTTTTTGCTATTCATTTTACCTGTCATATTTTGTGTTCAACAGAGCAATGCAGAATTATATTTTTATGTTGTTGTTGTTGTTGTAAGTGGAGGTTTTGAACCCTGAATGCATCTTTAAATATATAATAGGTAAAGTAGTGATGTGAAACCATTCAGAGAAACGACTGTGGCAGCAGCTGGTGGTGCATGGGAGTAAACACATCGAGAATGAAGCCTCATACTTGAAATAATCCTCAGTCCATGCGCATTCAAAGACGATTACGATAATGGATTCTCGATTTCTGCGCGCTAAGCACTCTACTCATCTTCTCCGATAACTCTAACTGAGTATGCGACATCACATGAAACCTACTAACTTTAAAGCCGGCGTTTTCGCATCACCAGAAGAAAGCAACTCGCAACAATATATTTTTTGTCGTTTTATGATGAAATTTGCATGTTTAATGGACTGAAATTGTAAGGAATCGAATAATGGTATGACAAACAACAATATCAAAGCTTAGAAGGAAAAAATGAGGAAATGAAAAGAATGCAGAGATGGAAAAAAATGAAGCACGCGATCGCTGAACTACACCGAACAAATGAAACCTTAGGACAGAGGAATGTGGGCGCATCAATTCTGTGTGTTATATTGACTACTCGATCACAGGACTGGGGAGTGGGGTTGACCTTTAGTCTTCAAGATTACTGTGGAGCGAACCCCCATGGCGAATTCATCGTATGTAAAGCTCGCAAAGCCAGGTAGCAAAGTATAGTTGGTGCCAATTAACGTGAGGTTATGAGAATGAAATAAATCAACATGGGCACTCTAATGAAATAAATATTTTTGGGAGTGGGCAGGCCATGCATTTAGTTTCGAGTATATATATATGACATCTACGTTATGTCGACTCGATACTGCGGCAAAGCATTAGACTCCTGTCGAATAATGAACTACTATACTGATAAGAATTACGAATAGGGCACTACGTATTTATACGTCACTAGAATTTGTGTTCTTTCTATCGGTTGTCGTTTTGCCATATCCGTAGTTACGATTGTGGTTTCTGGTCATCACAACGTCGGTAAGTTCCTTCATGTTTATGGCTATACCAGTCGAATCCTTAAGGCCAAAAAAAACAAGTGTTTTGGTTCTCGGGCAATTTTTTTTCTTCAAATCAATGAGGGAGGGAGGGTTTTATTTTTATTTTTTATTTTTTTCTGCGCATAGTAAGCATGGACAAAGATACCTTCCTCTGTCTAGTAATAACCAGAACAGGTAGAGGGAACTGTTATGCATATAAACTCATTTAGTCTTATATAAAAATGTCATTGTACTACCAGTGTATGACTGGGATTACCTAACAATATATAATGCCCCTGACATTAACTACTGTTATTGTTGTCTAAAAACTGATACCTCCCCATTCTAATATGTGATCCTGAATTTAGTCCTGTGCCTTTCAATTGTATAAAGTTACAATTAGTGTAAGTTGTTCACAATGACTAATTGTAAGAAGAGCATGAGGATCAGGCTAATCATTTTCTTAATTGTAGTCATCTACTTCATGTTGTAAGCCTGCAAGTCACTTTTTAACACATTTCATGTTAGAGCTCAATGCACACTAATATTCAACACATATCTGCTATGGACATGTTGATAAAAAAAATTTTGTCATAACATCAGGCATTCAATAAAAAGGCCTAATGCGGCCCTTTTTATTCAATGCGGCGGGGCCTGAGAACCAAAACTTTTTTTTTGGCCTAAAACATGTCTCATGTCAGGTTTTATACATGTGCCAAGGCATTGCGTGCTTTCGGTGCAACCATCGAGTCTAATGCTGACTATGACCTGACAACGGACATACTTAAATGCAAAATAAAATTATGACAAATAGAACAAGTTCACCTTCATTCGAGTGGAAATAAGTTTGAACGGCACGGTTTTCGCACAATTGTTCGACTCGGAATATTGATAGTTTGCTATGTGATACCGTCCCTCCTATATGTGTACGCTTATATGACGATATCTTGGTTTTGCCAACTTCTACTGGCTTTCCACCGGATACACACACGATCTAACATCGAAAGCTACCAATAATCTTGGATCGCTATTAGATAGCGATTGGTATGTAATCGGGAACACGTGTCAAGCGATGTTAGGTTTATATTTCAAAATGAATTTCTTGATTTAATCGGAAGGGAGATAACCCAATATAGAACGTACTTTTGACTAAACGGCTATTTGTCTGAAACAGTTTAACCCTTTCTTGACGGGAGCTGCACTGGCCCAACATTAAACATCATGTGCCAATGCTCTTATATATGCGAGTCGATCATAGGTTTTTCTCGCATATATAAGAAAATGCATTGGCCTAACAATTTTTTATCATTTTTTTTATTATCAATTTTTCTTACATTTTTTAACAATTTTTATAATTTTTGTTATCATTTTGTTCTTACAATCTTTAACAATTTTGACTATTTTTTTAATCAGTTTTTCTTATATTCTTTAACAATGTTTATTATTTTTTCTTATATTCTTTAACAATATTATAATTTTTTTTAATTTGTTCTTACATTCTTTAACAATTTTATCATTTTTTATAATTTTTTATTACATTCTTTATCAATTTTTATCCTTTTTTCTTACTTTCTTTAACAACTTTTATCATTTTTATAATTATTTCTTACATTCTTTAACAATTCTTATCATTTTTAATAATTTTTTCATATTCTTTAACAATTATAAAAAAATAACATAAAATTTGTTAGTCCAATGTATTCTCTTATACATGCGAGACGACCTATGGTCGAATCCCATATATAAGAGAATGCATTGGCACAGGGTTTTCACAAAAATTCAGGAAGCGCTCCTCGTGAAAGGGTTAAACACCACAATTGATCTTTAAAAACACTTACTTTAAAAATAAAAACTCCGGTACTTGTATGCGGTGGTGTAATGGATTTAACAAACATGTTTTTAATATTTTTTTAATTTCTAAATATCTCCCTTATTTAATCAGTACCATCATATCAAATAGAACTGTATTTAGTAGTGGCTAGATGGCTCTGGTCATCCCCACTTCCGATTAAAGGCACGGGCGGCGTTCGTTGCAGAAATATTCATATTTGTTCAAATCGCCATCTACCGAAGGAATATTAAAATATATATAGTTTTATTCATATGCCAAACATAATCAGCGCGTAAATAGTATATTGTCGTCAAGAGGTACGATGGTGTACGTAAACAAGAGCCTGCTCGTGTTACAGAACTTTTGCTTCTGTTTACATAACACAGCTCAATTCTATTGGTTAATCACACACAAATTATATAAACGCTCTTTATTATTTCCATACCAGTAAAACGCTAAAAAATAACGCTCTTTATGTTTACCATATCCGGATCTAAACAAAAACCAGGTTCTTTAACGTTTTTGCTTTTTTTACATAACAAAGGAAAACATTTGACAATAACATACTTTTTATGCCATATTTGGTATGTCTATATTTTACTATTCTGTCTGTTTATGGCGGTTTTTGACGGAGGTGAATATTTTAACAGCATACCCACCGCCAACGCCGCCCGTATCTTTAAATATAAACACTCCGGTAATTGTGCGGTGGTGCGATGGATTTAACAAACATGTTTTTATTTTATTTGTTTATTTCTGAATATCTTCCTTATTTAGTCATTACAATCATTCCAAATGGAACTTATTTAGTAGTGGCTAGATGGCTCTGGTTATCCCCACTTCCGATTAAACCAGGATACCCATTTTGAAATATAATCCTTACATCGATTGCATGATTGAATACCATCTAATCGTATACCACGATTATATATTGTTTTAAATATAATCATTTTGCGTATTGCCTGGGCTTTCCGATATCCTGCCATCCTCTGGCGACTAAAAGGTCTGAGACAAAAAATTGAGCACAATAATCTCCAACAAACGTATCGGCTTGGAAACGTGGATATTGATTGGGACGCTGTTCTTATTTTGTCTCAGATGCGGCCAATTTACTGGACGTTGTCATTCATATATGCCAATCGTTTGCTGCCTCTAAAACTCATGTTTCTTTGTTATCGTCTACATCCGTTGGTGAATGTCTTACATATATTGATTTTGTAATCTCACCAACTGTTCGTTCTCCGAAATTACAATGATGAAAGCGGGATGGCGATTGGTGATATTAAACGTGAATGTGATTTTTTTCCTTTTGTTCGTGAGGATGGTGACCTCCCGATATGGAGGATGAATGTCCGCAATACTCAGTAGTATAATCGAGGACGTGGTGACAAGGGGTTGGGATATCTCAAATCTTATGCCCCTGACACACCATCAGTTGAAAAAGACAGACACAAAAATACATGTAGGTTTAAATTGTTCTGATACATGTAGTTTGATTTTATACCAGTGTCTATAGGGTGAATTTTGTTATTTGTAGACCGAAATTTGAATATTTTCTTACTTTCGGTCAAATATCGGACTGAAATGGCCATCAGTTGGAAAACTATATAGGGGTTGTTAAGTTGAATATTTCCAACTGTTGGAAAACTGAGCGACAATTTCGGAGTAATTAGTAATTAGAACATATTTATTGCGATATCGGCTTAAAAAAGTCACCAAAAGGCAGAATTGAGGGAGACAATTTTGCGTGCCAGTTGCGACGAATCTGCTCGTGTATTTATTGCGATATCGGCTTAAAAAAGTCACCAAAAGGCAGAATTGAGGGAGACAATTTTGCGTGCCAGTTGCGACGAATCTGCTCGTGTCTGTTCTCGACTTGCTTCAGACACAGATTGACACACACGCATTGTTACTATTTCGGAGTAATTAGTAATTAGAACATATTTATTGCGATATCGGCTTAAAAAAGTCACCAAAAGGCAGAATTGAGGGAGACAATTTTGCGTGCCAGTTGCGACGAATCTGCTCGTGTCTGTTCTCGACTTGCTTCAGACACAGATTGACACACACACGCATTGTTACTATACATATGCATTCTTAGAACATGCTCATGCATGACTGTTCGTCTTCTTTTTGCATGTTGTCCAGACAGATGTGACTATAGTTTCAGAACGATAGAGGGTCTCCGAAAGATTTATTTTGAGGGAAATGACAAAACAGGAAGGACTTTTATTCCCTTTCTGTTGCTTAATATATATTAACGACCTTTTAGTCTCCTTTAAAAAAAATCACACGTTGTGCTGCAACTTCACAGAAGCCCACATAATACTCCAACTATAACAGATGAGATCCCACCATTATCCAAATTAAAGCTCGGATTCGACAATGTTTCGCAAAAATGCAAGATATATTACATTAAATGGCGGTTTAATTCTTCGCAAGTCAAACTGAAAGTCGCGATAATCATTGAATCCAATAACGCTCAAGTGGATGCAGATAGGATCTGGATACCAGGAAATTAAATGATCCTTGAGGAATTCAAAATGCATTCATCTAAGAGTGGCGCAGAAAAAGTTGTCAAGCGTGGTGCGTCTGATACATTGAATATATACGTTGTTGGGATCATTACGCCTATATATAATTCTAAAAGCTATTATAGATGGAATTGGAACTTACCAGTAAAATAATTAAGGGAAGGATTATAATATAAACAGTTTAGGGTACCTCCATACACTGGCAAGTGTGCACGGTACATGGCTTCCAGGCGTCTCGTCGTATAGAAAACCACTTGGTGCTAAAATATGAACGGCAATATGCATATAAATTGCATCTGTACCACAGCTTACTACGTGAGAAGTAAAATCTCTGTAGTTCCACATGTGGAGATGCTACCGGAATTTTCCTGTAAATAGCATATAATTCTCTCGCAGTCATACAGTATTTGAAGGCAAATGCAAGTAGCACCGTTACAAGTGGAACTACATAAATTTTACTTCTAATGACGTTAACTTTGGCAAAGATGCATGTTATATACATGTTTCCGTTCATATATTCTGGCACCATGTGATTTTCTATGACGAAATGCCTGCAAAACATACCGTGCACATTTACAAGCGTATGAACGTACCCTTAGAAGGGTCATTTTAGAGGGGTCATATTAGAGGGGTCATTTTGCGATGTCGAGTTTGTCTGGGGGCATCACCACTTGTGTTTAGAGCAGAACAATAATTACCAGAGAGAGAAATAGTTTTATCCTCCATATCAGAAGATAATATGTTACAATCATACACAATTATATACATTACATGATATCACATTACAAAATATAAATAATGGCAATTCGTTGTCGATTATCATAGGAAATTAGTGTATATATATGCGAAATTCATCTACACAACAAGCAAATAAAGCAGACACAATGTCTAAAAAGTTGTTCCTCGTCACAAATGAGGTATATTTCCGAGCATATACATCCACCGAAACAGTATGCTAGAAACGTTATGTCGGTCATTGAATCTAACATATTGTAAACTTCAACGGTATAGTTGTCAATAATAAAATACCAGAAAGAGTTTCGCGTTGTCAGTGCGAACTCGAAAGAACAGTCGGTGTATATATATACGTACATATGAAACAACTGGTTGTAAAACGCCCGTTGGCAATGGTGACATAGTGAATCGTTGTCATATGTCGTTCTGTTGAGAATGTTAGCCATCTGAATACTTAAAGCAGAGAAGGGCTGCTCTTCTCGCCATAAACACCATATTCTCCAAGTGCTAAATGGGTCAGGTTTAACTTGGTAGAAAAAGTGCATATCCGATAAATGTGGATTATAATATATCTCACGTGAGTAATGGGCAACAAGTCTTTCTTTAATCAATCGCTTCCACGTTGTTAGAGACGGAAATATGCCTGAGTTAGCAAATGTTACGATAATGTCATACAAATCATACGTTTTAAGGATTTTAGTTATTTCCTTGAGGAAGCCTTTTTTGTGCGACCATAAATGGGGTTACCGTGGAGATTGAATAAAAATATTTCTAGAGCATGCCTGTGATTACTCGGTGAATGTACCAATGTGTCTAGGAACAGTAACTTTCTGCGCTGAATTTCATATTGGATTGGCAGAATACCAAGCAGGGAGAGTGAGAGAATCGTGCTGCTTCTCTGAGGAATGTGTTGCATGTTTTTAATACACATGCGATAAG
Organism: Siphonodentalium dalli; assembly: GCA_032622095.1. NCBI lineage: Eukaryota > Metazoa > Mollusca > Scaphopoda > Gadilida > Siphonodentaliidae > Siphonodentalium > Siphonodentalium dalli. Next base: position 197,215,565 of record CP136062.1, read on the forward strand.
CACTTTCTAGCATTTTCATATTAGTTTTTGTCAGATCCCACCACATCTCGCAACCGTAAAGTGATTTAGGAGTGATAACGTGAGTGAGAAGTTTTAGGTTGGTCATAGGGCTAAAATCCTTGGATATTGGAGATCGACAAGCATTTGCGTAGAGTTTGAGAGGCTCGTTCTATGTTGGGTGTGTGTGAGCACACATGATCCTGAATTATGCCGAGGTGAGTCACTTGTTTTACTACAGATATAGAACCAGGTCCAAGATAAAATGACTCGTGTGCTGTGGTCCCAACGTTGCGAGCGTTAAAAATAACGACATTGCTTTTTTCGACTGAAAATTGAAAACGCCATTTAATGCTGTACGCAAAGCATATGTTGATAAGTCTCCTAAGGCCACCTTCAGTCAAAGAAGTGACGGCAATGTCATCCGCAGTTGTGGGCGACGAGCACGTTAAGGAGCTAATGTGTAGGCCATCTGGATGATCTGCTAGAGAACTTACAATGTCGTCAATAAAAATAAGGTAGAGGAATTAAGGGGGATAAGACTACTCCTTGCCGCGTGCCTTGTTTAATTTGGAATGGTTGAGTTATAATTCCTTTATGAAGTATGTGACTTTCGACGTCTGTCTACATATTGTGAAATAGTCTGAGGAAGTCGCCTCTCACTCATTTTTCATACATTTTATAGAGCAACCATTCGTGCCATACGCAATCAAAAGCTTTTCGTGAATCGAGAAATGCTGTGAAAAGACGCGAGCTATTGGAATTGGCAAAGGCGACACCTTCCTGTAACTCGAATGCAGTCACCGAACAACCAACGCCCTTCTGGAACCCGTTTTGTAAGGTATTTGGGAAATTATTGAAAGCTTGGGCTTTGCCTAAGCCTTCGGAGAATAATAATCTCAAATAGCTTATAAACAACTGGGATTGCTCGGTAGCTGTCTGGATCTTGAATAGGCTTTGGTTCACCTTTGTAGATCGGCACAACAAGCCCCTTCTTCATAAGAGGAGGGATGTGCGTGAACTGGAACATGGAAGAATATAATAAACATAATAAGTTATGAATGGCGACAGGAGCATGCAAAATGAGTTCATTTGTTAATGTGTCAATACCGCCAGCTTTATTTCGTTTGAGCCCCTTGAGTGCACTAACGACTTCGGTCAGTGAGACTGCACTTGTTGAGTAATTGTCGCCATGTTTGTCATCACTGCATTTGATGTACATGTATTCCTCAAGTTTGGAATGAACAAAAGATTGGAATTCTGAGTCACTGTGTGTAGAAGCTCTATAGAGTTCCTAAAAATAACTTTGCCACCCTCTAGGAATATCGAGGGGATCCCGATACATAACACCATTGAAAGCCATTTCGGAACTTTCAGAAACGCTACTAGCTGATTTGGGACGAACAGCTTCCCAGAAGCTCTTGTGGTTATTAACAGCAAATGTTTCAATGTTATGCACCGCATTCCGCATGTGAGCTTTAACTGCAAGACGGTAAGCTCTACGAAAACGACGTTTGTCATCTATACGCGCGGTACGTTTCATTAATAAACGCAGATGGGCGTCCCGCTATCACCCACCGTTTTCTGCTAGCTAAGATGGCTCTATGCAATCCATGAATGTCACGGGTCCAGTATGGTTTTGAGTGGTGCTTCGATTTTGGTGCGGGACTAGATTTTTGAGCTGCAGAGAGCAACACACTAACTAAGTCGGAGTAAAATATATCCAATGTATTTTCATTGGTAATAGTTGTTGGAAGATTCGCCAAATCATTACTCAGAATAAGTTTATATCGTTCAATGTCGATTTTCTTCCAATTTATTGTTTTCCGACGAGGACTATTAGAGTTATCGGACGTTATACTCGTGATGAGTGCTGTGCAATTCACTGGCCGATGGTTCGAAGTGTTGATGGCGTCATCATCTAAAATTGAATAATTAGACATGATATCAACTCTACATTCGTGTACCGTGAATAGTGTGATCAATGAGCGAAGACGATGATTCGGGACAATATGGCACAAAGGGACACACATGGGCCTTTACAGGACTGTAATGACATCAGCGAAACCATATTGTGCTCGCTTAGAAAAATTTCCATCGCGTCCGATCTGGCACTACGTTTAGGCCCTATACTTTGGAATACTCTGAGTTTGTTATAGGAAGGTGCCCATTGAAATCTCCCATCAAGATAACTGATCCGTGAGACGAGTAAGTTTCGATCAGTTCAGAAAGATCGGACAAGCATTTCAAGTATGATTCTTCGGGATGATTTGTGTTCGGAAGATAGACTTGGAATGTGAATAGAAATTGTTCGTATTCAAGTCTGATACGAATGATAATGATACGCTCATTGTGTACATCGACGGTGGACGCATTGATTGACCGAGATTTCTCAACGAGGAATGCGACACCATCTCGATAATAACTACCACCCGTTTTCGTAGTGATAGCTCTACCACATTTGGCGACACTTGTGAGATTCCAACTATGTCATAACTCTGTGTATTTTGATTTAGTAAAGAGGACAAGTAAGAGGCGCTGGATTGGATACCAGTGGCGTTCCATGAGATCACATTGACAGGGCTATAATAAACAGGTACATTATTACACGAGAGTGAATTACGTTGTTCAGCCATGATATCATTCGTATTGAATGAGTCTTTGGGTCGGTCACAGAATGATCTCCAAGGGCAACTATATACATTTGGTGGCCAGAAATTTACCGAACAGATGCGCGAACACGCGTCCGCTGGTACTGTGATCCTCGCCGACATGCTATTTCGAACAGTTTTGCAGGACATAACTTTAACGTACGTTGGGGTAATTCCGCGATCCTGCAGATAATCACGAATTACCTTCTGATCGTCGTATGGAGAAACGCCTCCTATGTAGAAACTTTTGGTAGTTGGAATCCGATATTCATTTTGATGTTCATACTGGTTAGAACTAGATAAAACAGGAGAGCCAAGTTCGTAGAATGAGTCGCATCCAAGAGAAACAGGTACGGAATTTAGTGAAACATTCCATGAGTGCTCATTTGACTTAGGACTCAGTGCTCATTTGACTTAGTTTCACGGTCAGCATTTTCCCTCTCAACGACATTCTGTTCAAGAGAATGAATGCGCGATTCATAATTGTCAATGAGAGTTTTTAATAACTGGTCGAAGTAGCTTGCCATTGTATCGAAGTTCGTATTTGTGTTCTCGATAGAACGCTTCATAGATTGGTTGAGTTGATCGATCCTGGCGTTTGCTCTTTAAAAACACTTCTTCGAATATTTCCGTTATTTCGTCAACAACTCTTCTTCAGATATCTCCGTTATTTCGTCAAAAACACTTCTTCTCATACAAATCACCGTTATTTAGCAAATTAATATTATTTATAGAGTTATTGACTTCATATTAAATATGAAGCTAACATGCAGGATTAGCAAAACATGTCTTCATTTAGTGGACAATCCCAAGCTCGCGTGCCACGCGTGGTTGGATTGTCCATTTATTAATGACCATTTTAGGTACCGATTGTCCATTTATAAGTGGACAATCCTTGAAGAATTGCCTGGTTTGATGTATATGATAACATGACGTTGTGTGCTGGAAATTTTGATACAATATGAATTAAAATACCTGCATTGAGCGAGTTTATTAGCTGTGCGCCCCTATAGAGTGCTTCACATGACTTTAAATTGCGCTGATAGTTTGAATCTTCCAACCACTATTTAGCGTGAAATTTGTTGTTTTTAGATCAAAACCCGAATATTTTACCACTTTTGGTCAAATTGTTGGACCGAGTTGGTATCAGTTGGAAAATATCCAATCTATATTTCCATCAGTTGGAAAACAAGTGGTATGGAAAGGGTAAAAATGGAAATTTCGGTCCTTTTCAATCCAAATGGAAATGCCAAGTTTATCACACCTTCGGAGACCCGCTAGGAACGTCTCTGGTGTGGTGTGGTGCATACATGTACATGTATATCAGTTGAGTTGGGTAAAGCACTCACCCCAATTTGGTAGAATTTTACGCAAAAAAAAAAAAATAAACCGATTCAAATTTTACACTTGATATATTTATCAACGTAATTCGTTCTCGCAAACGCGTCAACAGGTCTGGGGTGACCAATTACATATAGTGCACGTTCACACACATGTATCTTTTGCAGGCATTTCGGCGTAGAAAACAATGTGATGCGTGAATATGAACAGAAGCATCGATATAAAATGCATCTGTACCACAGCTAACTACATGAGAAGTAATATCTCTGTAGTTCCGCCTGTAGTGATGCTACGAAATTTGCCTGTAAATAGCATGCAACTATCTCGCAAGAATCAATCATACAGGTATTTGAAGGCAACAGTACTGTCACCAGTTGTACGTGTTTCGAGTATCTGGGTAAGTTTGTCAGTACAGTACCAGTCAGAAGAAGTGGTATATTGAGGCGCGCCTTTAGTGCGATATTGAGCTCGCTTAATTTCGAAAAAGGCGCGATTATATAGCGCAATACCAAAAATCTGTCGCGCTTATTATTGCGATATTGAACGCAAAATATTGCTATACTAAGCGTGCTAAATTTCATACAGACCCGAGAGTGTTATATTTATATTAGATAAATACTGTGCACATAGTGTACATATAATAATAGAACTATAATTATATACAAATTTAAAACATTGTTTCTATTTATGCAATAAACAATATAGAACAAGCAATAATTTGATTTAAATTTCACAATTTTGAGCGCAAGATGTCGTAATATTAAGCGCAAATTTGCGATATTAAGCGGAAAATATTGCAATAATTTCACAAGCGGCGCGCTTATAAGCGTTTGCACTTGCAATATTATTGCGATATTGGGCGCGAAAATAGCGCGCGCTTAAATACCACCTCTTTTGACTGGTACTGTAGCTTACTTGGGAACGGTGGTTTCTACGCGTGATAGAGTGCTATTTCCGATGATAACGGTTTAATTGGCTCTCCGTTCGACTATTGATTGGATAGGGAATGGTAGTTAAAACAAAGAAAGTTATGCATACACGTATCTATTGTTTCGTGTATTTTTGGAGCGCCGAAAAAACAATGTGTGCTCCGCCGAAAAAAGTCAGCGTACTGACAGACTTCGATCCAATCAAATCGCGCTGCTGTCAATACAATTTCCGGACCGAATTTGCAAACAGCGGCTTTGATATTTCATCCCATGTTATTTTATAGCGACCACTGAAATGCCTTTTCAGACAACCACGTGTTCGTTTGGGCAATGTCCGTACTGCGGAAATTAATTTGTAACGGACGGAAGTTTCAGAGCCGTGACGTCATGATCGTTTGCAAACTGAACCGTCGAAATGATGGATTCTGACAGAAGCTAGGTTCAGTTACACATATGCGTGACCTGTCGTGCGTGTGTGTGGTGCTATTGCCAACGGAATTTACGCTATATATTATAATCAGGTTATTTTTGCGACTACACAACCAGTCATTATAGGTTACGAGTTAGTTGTGTCGCGTAATGAAAGGTATACCAACGAAGTACAATTCCATCTCTCGCAACCGAAGTGAACTAAATAGACATGCAAATAAATTACGTAATTGGTATGTGCATGTGATGTCCAAAGTGGCTAGTTATACGGTATTACTAGTACATTTATCTGATTACCTTAGAATATCTAAATAAATATTTATTGTTTCGGCATATGAAAACGGAATGTGTTTGTTTTTTTTCTGCATGTTTTTCGAATAGTTTGCGAATGTCGTGCATGTGTTTAGTTCATTTTTCAATATACACGTAGGAGAGCTGGACATGTACGGGCATCTTTATTGTGATTTTTCGATTAGTAACTTGACCGATGTTCTAACGTTTTGCTACATGACATCACTCTACATGGCTATTGTTACACGATGGTTATACACAATCAGCATGTATGTTTGCCTCATAAAACACATGGATGTTCCCACTATAGACACGGTGTATAACTAAAACCTAGCTAACATTAAGGACGATTAGTCGAAGAAGCGAGAACAAAATAAAATGGAAATAAGATAATGAACAGGTATAAAAGGATCGAGGGAGACAAAGCCGAACTAGAAGACAAAGGGAGAAAACTATAAATGATGACTGATACACCACGAAGAAGCAATTGATAATAACCAGGTTCAAATATATGTACGTGTGACTTCTAAAATATGTTCCTATTATCAGTTAGACTCATGATGATCGTTGAGAGATCTGTATCGTTCATTGCACAGGAAGCACAGGGCAATAATTATTCGGCCAATGGAGCTTTCCACAGAGGCGACACCCACAGCGGTAGTCCCACCAACTGGTAAAAATACTTTATCCACATAAATATTGTCTGTTACCCGAGATCGACTACCGACGTGAACACATCAGCACTTGCCCTTATGTTAACTAGCTGAAACAGAATCATGTGTATGATTCGTTCAAATTTGATCTTAAAATATTATAATTAATTATTTTTTATTTTCTTTTTAGATTTTTAGATTGAATCTTTAAAATGTGTTTTAATTTTTTAATTAATTTTTTTTTTTTACTTAATTAAAAATTTTTTTTAATTAATTTTAAAATTTACTTTTTAGATTTTTAGATTGAAACTTCTTGCTAAAAAATTCTAAAATTTGAAAAAAATTAAAACATTTTTTTTATTTGTTTAAAAAAATTAATTTAAAATATAAGTTCATTATAACATCTGCCGTGGTACCCCGAGGCACCACACCAAATTTGGTTAAAATCGATCAAGGGCTCTGGAAGAAAAATTGCATACAGACCAGAACAGACAGACAGATCACTGAACTCTAATATATCTAAACCAGAGAACATACATTCGTTTTGCCATTAAATGTGAAAATTATGACAAGTGTCATGCTAAATGAAAAACATTGTTATAATCACGGATAAATTTATAACATCATGCCGCAAATATAAATATCAGTATATTATGATTTGACAACAAACAAGAAATTATGGCATTGAAATCCATGTAAAAAGGACGACCGTGCAGTCACGACCTGCACTACTCAGACTAATAGGTGTTGACTTATATGAACATCAAGATTTAATTAACTATAAATATTTCTTATAACCAATTGGGCCTACGTACCGTACACGAAGTTGGTTGCTTGTGGTAGGGGGTTGGGTCTGTACCTCACTATGATAATTATCATATTGTACTCAATACATGTATCTTCCAGCCTTTCGATCGTGGCTCGCCGGGGCCATTTTTTTGACTGGCACATATGCCCATTCTAAATTTGGATGAAATATTAGTTGTACTCGCCTCCACAACCCTTGGCCTTGGTTGGAAATTGGGGTTATTATGAGTGAGAACTCGGGTTTACCTCCTCATAATTTGGGTTGTTTGTTTGTTTCAAATCACAACCCAAATCATTAGAATATAAGTAACAGGTTTTATTTGTAGGCCTACCTGTACAAATTCTATAGTGATTTAATAGGTTGGGATTTGGTCAGTTTGATTACAATTGCATGGAACAACATTTATACCAGTGCGCGGACTCGGACCCATGCACTATGAAACAACGTCAACCCAACCAAACCTAATGCGAACCATGCCAACATTATGCCTGCTTTGTGTGCTATGTCGCGTCGCTGTCAAAACGTCAATAACTTTCGCGGGAAAATGCGCGTGCCAATATGACGTCGCTTTGGATACAACATATGACGTAACCTAACAGTTTACAGAACATGATTCTACTAATTTACTAAACTAAAGAAAAGTTTATTTAGTTATATGATAAACATTCAAGATATTTACGATATGAATTATGTTGTTTTCGTAAGGTGGCTAAGGAAAATTTGCAGTTTTACGTAAATTTCCGACATTTCCCGAATGGCATAGCAACCCGAGTCCGCGGGCGACAATATTTATGATTTAAGTAATGTTTATTGTTCAAAGAATAAAGCATGCAATGCCTTAACGCAATGAATACTCTTATGTTGGCTATATGAACAGTTACATTTTGTAGTTTTAATTTAATTGCAATGACGTTTCAAGATGGCGGCCCCTCAAATCCAAGATGGCGGCGCCCATAATTCAAGATGGCGGCGCCCATGTTCGAAAGCGAACTTAGTATAAGGACGACCTGCGCATATGTTGCTGCGCAACATATGCGCGACTGGGCTGCGCCCAGCTGGTCGTCCTTAAAAAAGTTGTTTGAAAATAGCCAATTTAACACTGAATGTATGCTTGGATATCAAAATTAGGGTGAAGAAAGATGGCGTCGAAAACATCTCCGCAGCCAGCGGCCGGCTCGGCATCTGATTGGTCGAATATATTCTAATAAATTGCCATTGGGCGGGACTACGCTGTGGGCGTGGCCTCTGTGGAAAGCTCCATTGACATAATACAATGTATTTGTGCCTGAGCGACATGATCGATGATAGATTAACAGGTAATCATAATTTAACTGTCGGAGTCGCAAATATATGTGATCTATCTACAAGATCGCACCACGTGCGTTGGCTTCTAGTCCTCCATCCACAAATCGCGCGCGAGTATCTTCGAGCCACAGCGTCATTAGGCAACATACATCAAGAATATAACAACGCGCGTCAGAGATCACTGACACATGTACCAAAACCTGGTTAATTACGCGCGCCGCGTGTATACTAATGCCTAAATTCTTGTTTCGCCTGCATGGGCGCTGGAATTTACTCTGGGGTTTTTATTTATAGATATTGGGAATTTTTGGGACGGATTTAAAAGTCGAACTGCGCGACCCAGAGGCCGAGTCAGGTAAAAGGTGTAGTTGGGAATTTCAATTTCGTTTATTGTCCTTTACATTATTATGTCAATAATGTTGATTTTTTTTTGTGACAAGCTATGTCAATTACAACTAAAAGAAATGAAAAAGATAATTTGCAAGTCTTATATTTCAACTTTTATAGACATCTTTCGTTCTGCAGCCCACTGAGGGTTGTGGTCGGAGACGGCCGAGTCGGCCACCGGTTCGTTAATTTTACTTCCCATGTCGTTAGCTTTGGTAGATATTAATTTTATATGCATTTTGTTGTTATTCATATTCTGGCACAATAGTGCCAGTGTATGACCGTAGACCAACCCTCCACGAATCCACGGTAATTACCTGCAAATTTGCCAAAATTGCATAGATTGTTTTAAAACAAATCGTAAGATGGCAGCTATTGCACACACTTGAATGAAAAAAAAATATGATTTTCGGATTAAGGACCTTCCATCTCTATTGTACCACACCTCGAAGCTATGCAATTCTATGAGAGATTGCACGATTGCCAGATATTGGAAGGCTAATTTCGGCCATATGTATGTCATAAAAAACCCAGGGACGTGGCTATTGGGTTTCCGTTGGGGTGTCCACATTGATATTTTCAGATTAACCTCCTCGCACCTGACTTCCCCCTTCTGTGGGAACGTCCTAATTGGTACCTCAAGGTTTCCAACTATTGAAAATATCCAACTGAGACCCATTTCAGACCCAAATTTGAAAAGTACAAACATTATTCTACAGTTGGCATAAAAGCAAGAATTTACCCACTAATTACTGGATGTAATATGAACCGATTTGTGGTATAAAATTCCAATTTATATTGTGTCAGGCATGATGGTTGTTATTGTTATTTTAACGGAATTCTGAGTTGGTGGTTCGCGAAAACAATATATTTTATATTCTATAATTACAATCATGGGTATATAATATATGATCTTGAGCGCGTTACCATTTCTGACTATGGTTTTCTTGTATCCCCCTACTGACCCAATGATGATATTTCTACCACGGGTTAAAAACCCCTGGTCAAGTGATCCTTCTAATGTGCTAGTTATGATGCTGGTGGGTCTTGGGGAATTGATATGACGTTGGTAGGGAAAACTGATGCTGTTAAGAAAAAGTGCAATTATTTTTTATAAAGTTTTCATTTTCGCGGTGTTTGGCTAATCCGTGAGATTTGAAAAAGCCAGTGTCTGTATGTCACATTTCAGAACATATATATCTTAGAACAAAAATAATAATGGCTGCGCTGGTGTTTGTAAAACGACGTGAATAAGTTTAATCACTAACTCGCGGCCATATATTGGATCCATCCAGCCCCGCGTCCCGTGGTTTTAGTGATACAGGTCAAATTTATTTCTGGAGTAGCATTTCCATATATGGAGCTTTTGAATATTCATTACTTCAATATATGGAAATGCTACTCCAGAACTTTGAGCTGTAGCACTAAAACCACGGAACGGGCCTGGATGGATCCAATATGGCCACGATTCAGTGAGAAGACGTATGGACATCATGATTGTAGTCCATTTGCAATAACTAATACAAACAGCATTAAACTATTTCGCAATATATGTTTTTGAATGTTTGATATACGCAATTGCTTTTCCTGGATATATGTTCAGATTATCGGAACACCACGAAAATTACAGCAATAACGGTACGTTTTCTTAACAGCTTCAGTTTTCCCTAACAGCATCATATAGCAATTCAGCGGGACCCACCGTATAGAAAAAGGCCGACACACACAACCAAAGACGTTATTAAAAGACAGAATTTGTCTCATGTGTGATGGGAAAAAGGTTGAAACTGAAAAACATTTCATAATGGAATGCAGTGCGTACACTGACCTCAGGAAATAATTATTTGATGTTGCTAACACTAATAACATACACTTTACAAACATGAACGATGATGATAAATTCATTTTTATAATGAAAAATGAAGACGAAGTAATTATGAATTCCGTGTGCAACATTATCCGGTTATTCTTCCAAAGGAGAACAAATATAAATATGGGGAAATGAAAATTATGGGAAATTTATATTTCATTAAGAATCGTATGTATGATGTAGTTATAGGTTTGTTTACTGTTATATGCACATATATTATGTATTATGTTTAATTTACTTGTACTTTATGTTATTTGCAACTGCCTGCACTGGTGTATTGTAATAAACTATCTTATCTTATCTTATCTTATCACATTAGCAGGACCACTTAACCAGGGGTGTATTAGCAGTAACAAAACCCCCGTTGAACGCCCACTGCTCTATAATTGTATTCAATGGGTCCGTCGAACGCATTGTCTAAATAAGCCCAGGGAAACAGTTGAGTCTGACAGATTTGTCCAGGGTTTTACAAATAAAGGTTACTCGTACTTTGTGTCTTTGGTACCTTTTCCCCCAGCGGTGTCTCGACGCTCCGTTGTCTGTGTGCAAATTCGTCCAGTACGTGGTCTCATCAACCTCCACCCTAGAGATATGCGCTATATAAAATTATACAGAATGAATGATGGCGTACTGATAACACAACTCTCAGGGGATTTCCAGGTGAAATAAAAGTGTGCTGATCATATGACTGAACCATAATCAATATTCAACTTGCTTCGACAGAACACATATTGAGCGGTTACTCCATCATGCATGGCATTTGCGACAGTACCACTTTAATCATGTTCATACCAATATCGAAATTTGAACATATGAACGCGATTGTATAGGTCAACATTCTGTTGGTAGTACTCTGATCTGCATGCACCACTGTGCAATGAGACCAAATATTCAACCCTGTGTACATTTTGGGTTATTTCGTGGTCTCTAAATTTTATGAAAACAAAAAACATAAACTGAAAGGATGCCTTATGTAAACAAAATCATAAAAATCAGTAAAATCATCATTATCAAGAAGAAAGTGGACACATGTACACTTTGTTATTATTTTCTTATCCTTCTATAGCGAGTTGGCATGCGAGAAACCATTGTTATGTAAACATCATTATGCCTAGAACACTAGTGTTTTCAAATAAGAGGATTGAAGCATGAACATTAGAAAAGGTCACAGCATTAAAAATATATTCATCAAAACACATATTTTCAACTGATTATTTGGAGCACAATTATCGTTGGCGATGTTTGTTGACAAAAGTGTAACAGTTAATGTTTATATAACTATGATTTCAACATGCTAAATCTCATTTTGATTAATTATTAATAATAAATTAAGAACAAGGTATATCTATTTGTTCACGTTCTTCTTGGAAATGGTGAATTTACAGAGTATTATCATTTTTCACATGAACCCATCGGAGAGACCTTGAGTCTCTTTAGCACTTTAACTTTACGTAAAAACATAATTCGAAAATGTTCGTTTTAAAGTTCTATTACTCTGTCATTTAATATAGAGCTGATGATTTAGACCATACATGTCTTACTCCTCAAAGTTAAAACACGTCAATTCCGATTAATGTTTCGCATCAGTCAATTGTCTTAATCTAAAATCCTTATTTCAGCTATGAAATGTCAAATATTAAATTCTTTATCATCGCTACCGTCGCCAAAATCCTGCCGATAAACAGTGTTTATTGAGATCGGTCACCCATGGCTACATTTCATTCAACTTTACAGCATTGGAAATGCTTTGTTTCAAAATGATATGTTACACCAAATCCTGTTCTGTGGTTGGTAAACTGCCAATTGGGTCACCCGTTTCATTCCCCAATAACACATGCCGTAACACGATCACAACGTCACAAATTGTTGACCTAATAACTAAAAGCGGTCAGCAGACTAATTGGGCGTGCTTTTAAAAGTTCAGCCGAATTGCATCTGCAGCCAGTTATATATATCGAACGTTATCGTTGCTAAGTTCTTGGAAATCTTATATTGGCAAATTTTGTGAAAATAAATAAGAATAAATTCAGCTTTTTTATGGGAATAAATAATCAAAATGCTATATAAATATAAGAAATGAATGTAGTGTTGTGTTATTGGGGGATACGGCGCTGTGCTCGTTTTGGGTTCACACAATGTGCCCCAACAACCACAGCGCCGTATCACCCTATAACATACCCACTACATTCACTAACGACCACAGTGCCGTATCACCCTATAACATACCCACTACATTCACTAACGACCACAGCGCCGTATCACTCTATAACACACCCACTACATTCACTAACCGACCACAGCGCCGTATGACCATATAACACACCCCACTACATTCACTAACGACCACAGCGCCGTATCACCCTATAACACACCACACTATATTCATTAACGATCACAGCGCCGTATCACCCAATAACACACCCACTACATTCATTAACGACCACAGCGCCGCATCATCCTATAACACACACCACTACATTCACTAACGACCACAGCGCCGTATCACCCTATAACACACACCACTACATTCACTAACGACCACAGCGCCGTATCACCCTATAACATACCCACTACATTCATTAACGACCACAGCGCCGCGTCACCCTATAACACACACCACTACATTCACTAACGACCACAGCGCCGTATCACCCTATAACACACCACACTACATTCACTAACGACCACAGCGCCGTATCACCCTATAACATACCCACTACATTCATTAACGACCACAGCGCCGCGTCACCCTATAACACACACCACTACATTCACTAACGACCACAGCGCCGTATCACCCTATAACACACCACACTACATTCATTAACGACCACAGCGCCGTATCACACAATAACACACCCACTACATTCATTAACGACCACAGCGCCGCATCATCCTATAACACACACCACTACATTCACTAACGACCACAGCGCCGTATCACCCTATAACACACACCACTACATTCACTAACGACCACAGCGCCATATCACCCTATAACACACCCCACTACATTCACTAATGACCACAGCGCCGTATCACCCTATAACACACCTCACTACATTCGTTAACGACCACAGCGCCGTATCACCCTATAACACCCCCACTAAATTCACTAACGACCACAGCGCCGTATCACCCTATTACACACCCCACTACATTCACTAACGACCACAGCGCCGTATCACCCTATAACACACCCACTACATTCGTTAACGACAACAGCGCCGTATCACCCTATAACACACCCCACTACATTCACTAACGATCACAGCGCCGTATCACCCTACAATACACCCACTACATCCATTAACGACCACAGCTCCGTATCACCCAATAACACACCCACTACATTCATTAACGACCACAGCGCCGTATCACCCTATAACACACCCACTACATTCATTTCTTAAGTGACCCTACATGCATGGACGCCCATGTGGATACAGCCATTTGAGAGATAGAGGGATAATACGCAAAGAAGAAAGGAGAAAGACAGAAAGATACAAGAGAGACAGAAAGCTATAGATTGGAGCAGATTTTTTGAGTGCGTGTGTGTGCATGGGTGGAGCATGGTTCTCAATAATCGGTTTTTGCGTGCGTGTGTGTGGGTGGGACACGACCACATGTCATTGTTTTTGCGTGTGGGGCACGGCCCCCAGTCATCGTTCACGGTTTCTTGTGTAATCGTTGTGGGAAGTTCAACTGTAATCACTTTGAAATTACTTCCGATGTCGGTGACACACTTATTAAAGCCCGATGGCGTTTAGAAGCCTCTCATTGTTAGTAGTATTGACACATTCGGGTCAGGGTCGCTGGATTTAACCCTCTATATACTAAATTGATTCTCCCATTCAGTTATGCAAGTATTCATTAGAATAGTCTATTGTTCATTTGGAGGGATGTTTAGGTAATAAAAGCAGATGACACAATGATGAAAAGATAATACAAGTGCAGAGGATTCATATTCATTTGTGGGAAATGTTCAGATAATAAGTTCAACAACTATGGTCGTTTGTTGAACTTATTATCTGAACATTTCCTAAGGCAACTACTCATCAATGGGTATTTAGTATAGCCAGGGTAAATATGTATGGTTATGATATCTCAGCAACTCGAACAATCTGAAGTTGAACCCTCAATCAACATAATTATAGCGAACACAAACCAAAAAACTGTTCGACCTTTATTGCATACTTGTACTTGGACGCGTACATACATGTATATTGATAATATAAATGCGTTGATGCACATCAAGGACCATAAATTATATTAGTAAATATATTATTTGCTTATAATGAGAAAATAGTTACACATAAACTTATAAACGCGATATCGATGTATAATATACAATACCACGTCATAACTCTGCTTAATGATTTGCTGTGTATGTACACGCACATATATTGACGCTATGTAATTTGTGTCATACATAATATCGCTGCAATGTCTTTTATGATGACTAGATTTATTATTAAAATTAATCTGAATTGACTAGTACCTCGTTGCAAGCATCGTATCATTGGGTGGGTAGTACAACAATTACTGGAAGGTGTGCCGTTTTGTTTTAAATCTGCATTTTCGGGACCCACCACCCCAAACCTGCAAAAGGAAACAAAAATTGGCACCCATCCCATGATCCCACCCCCAAATTTCACGGATTGTGGACTTAAACCACAAAAAACATACTGATATCACTCATATGACTGCGAAACCAGTATAACCTGTTTCAGAAGTTGTTTAAATTGAAAACATGGTTAATACAGGCAAATATATATGAAGATCTGTTTTCAAATTCTGGCTGATAGGCATTTGTCTACCACATACATGCATTGTAATTTCCAGGTCAGTGTGTAATGTGAGTATGTTATTGGTCTAACTGGTTGGTCAAATTCCATACTGCTAAATGGAAAATTCTAATGCATCGATGTGGACAGCGGACAGTGGACAGTATAAAAATACAGTAACCCATCAGAAGCTGATATGTGCACATAAAATACTAGTACAAGGTATATGCATCAAATTTTACACAAAAAAACAAAACAAAACAAAAACAAAACAAACAAATAAATTATACATATCCCCTGCATATACAGTGGGTTATCATTTTCCATTCAAGCTATTACATGAACCGAACATGTGTGTTTGCTATTTGGTTGTAATACATTTTAAACTAATAATGTCTCAGGACAGTGAACCTAATCATGACTTTCGACTCACCGTTGAGCTTTTGTAGACATATCCATCACATATCAGTTGTTAATCTCCAATTCAACTAGGAGCTTATTTTGAAAGTAAATACAATCATAGAGAGGAAATTTACCAGGTTGTAATTGGAAATCATATTTTATAAATTGCTGATATCTGCAAACCTACGTCATTTTGCATGATACACACAATTCCATAATTTCTAACTATCTCCTGATTAGTCTGTCAACCAACCCAGTATCAAACATATTCCATACCACTCTTGTTAGTCTACTGGAGCAACTTATATTATGCTAAACTAGCTGAAACAGGCTCTCTTCGGAAGCCTATATTCAGCGTCGGATGGGCCTGTTGTCCGCTCCTTTGTACACGACTTCGTGCAAATTTGGATCTTAGACAGAGCCTTTATTCAGCGGCGGCCCCTTGTTGTGCTTCAAGCATATTTTGATCATTTAAACATTTCGATTTAAAATAAAAAAAAACAATTACTTTTTTTTAAATTAATATTTTTAGATTTAACAAAACCATTTGTTTTTGGACAAATCATCTGATCGATGAGTTGATTGACATGCAAGTAATTCACTAATTGGTTTGATGCACTGTTGAGAGTTATTTTCTAGTCATTGATAGTCATATTAATGTTTGAGACAGTTGTTAGCTCTTTTCCCATGCACACAATGATCTAGGCTTAAATCTCTTAGTTACATGTACATCAGGACAAGTTTATTTATTTCAGTTTTACATTTCTCGAAGCTTCGATCTCTACAAAGGGTGTCGGGAAGAAGGCTTTTCACCTCATCGTCCCATATTGCAACATGGCATAGCTTAACCCTTTACCCAACAGAACGGCCCTGTGCCAATGCATTCTCTTATATATGCGAGTCGACCATAGGTCGCCTCGCATATATAAGAGAATGCATTGGCTTAACACATATTAAAGAAAAAATGGTAAAAAGTGTTAAAAAAAAGTTTTTTTTAGGCCAATGCATTCTCTTATATATGCGAGGCGACCTATGGTCGACTCGCATATATAAGAGAATGCATTGGCACAGGGCATAACTGTAACTATCACAATGTGCTCAATGAGCCGGTTCCAATGATACCCATATTTCCATGGTTTTATTGAGACAGACCGAAGATAATATAGGCTGTTAGGGCGTTTCTGGGCGTTCTGTTGGGTAAAGGGTTAATGTCATCTCTGCTAAGGCCCATATGAGGTCCCAGTAACATAAATATGGTGCTTTTGCAGTTATAATATGTTTTAAACACAAAAGATCTTCAGTAAAAAAATTGCACGACGTTGTAAAAAATGTCATCTTTGCCACTTGGACCACCCACCCCGGCATACGTTACTGCAATTTGTTATTTACTCCCCCTCCCCCGGTTTGAGCCTGTCACCCCTCCACACGAAGCATGAATACCAGTTAACAGAGGCATGAATAATGAATGCCAATTAACAGAGGGGTGAATACTGAACGCCAGTTACATATGACATGGTGGGTGAATACATAGTGTCAGTTAACAGGGCCCGGGGTTGATACTGAATGCCAGTTAACATAGGGGGTGAATACTGAATGCCAGTTAACATATGGGGTGAATACTGAATGCCAGTTAACATAGGGGGTGAATACTGAATGCCAGTTAACATATGAGGTGAATACTGAATGCCAGTTAACATAGGGGGTGAATACTGAATGCCAGTTAACATAGGGGGTGAATACTGAATGCCAGTTAACATAGGGCGTGAATATTTTTTTTCTGACCCTAAACTGGCATGGGTCATTATACCTTCCCAAGTCCATAAAAACGTAGAGAGAACTTTTGTAATTTAAAAATTAAAAAAAAAAAAATCTGATATAACGAATGACAAATTATGACATTGTACTACATGTGCATCATATAGGGACTACCTAGAATTATCTATATATTGATATGATTTTAACATCGGCACTATCATGTTTAACAACACAAAACTACATATCCGGTTCATATGCAAATACGGAACGTACATACAGTCGAAACGAAAAGATAGAGTGATCTTCCAAACTATCATAGAAAGTCTTGATTCACTTATTCCGCTGACTAACTAGAGACTGTATACATGTATGTACCGCAATGGATGATAGACAATAACACTCAAATAACCATCATAAACATGGCCAGTTTACACCGCTTGTCGAACTGTATTGCGCTCCGGTTTGAGTACCTTCGATCGCAATAGTGTAGCAAAGGGAAACTCTATGTTGCAGTGTTACTCTCTTACTGCGCAAAGGTCGCAAAGGTCAACTATCTAACGTCCTGCTGATCTTTTACAAAATGTTTCAACACATTTGACCAACAAACTTGGGAGTTTGGACAGCCTGTGATGACAATATACGGTATTATATACCTGATATTTATCGTTGCCTATGGTCTTGTGTTGACTACCCACACATACACCGTTGTATTTAGCTCCTATTCGATATTTGAAACATAACTAATTTTCGTGTGACAATTTCCTATTTTCGTATTACCGATTTACAACTACGGCGAAATCCCAAATCGAAATAAAATGGTCCAACGAGGGCCATTGTTTTCGATGAGACTATGCCTGAGAATCAAAACACTTTTTGGGTCTTATATCAACATTTTTTTCAACGCAATTTGTTATCGAGAGTATGTCAGTCGGCTCGTCGAATATTTGCTAGGCCGCCAAATATTACAGGTGGTGAAAAATAACAGATTTCAAAAATCGACATTAAATTTGTTGATAACTCTGAGCTTTGATGGGTGGGTTCCTCCACTCGAATCAAATATTGTTTACCCCCGAAGCCAAACGCATAGTAATTTAGGAGCGTTAGTTCGGATTATGAATCTTTAATGTCGATAATTTACGCGCTGGAACCCCAGAGTTTTCAGAATGTATTTGTGGGATCCCCTAATTTTCGTAAACAAAAGCGTACATGAGGTAATTATTTATAAATGAAATTGACTGAACAGACATGGACCGATTAGGGATAGTACAGGTGAAACTTGATTTTTTTCATATCAAGATAAAGCTTAGCACAACCCCCACCGCAGTTAAAATATTGATACACATGTAATTTGAATCGCACTGGGGAATTATAACAAACTACAATAGGGATTTGGGAGAAATTATTTAAAAA
The DNA here is from genome assembly GCA_032622095.1 of Siphonodentalium dalli. NCBI lineage: Eukaryota > Metazoa > Mollusca > Scaphopoda > Gadilida > Siphonodentaliidae > Siphonodentalium > Siphonodentalium dalli. Next base: position 197,234,580 of record CP136062.1, read on the forward strand.
TTTTTTGCCCAATTATTCAATCAACCAATCACAGCCAGTGTTTCAACATTCTACTTTAATTTCTCCCCTAACCGTAGGAAGTGCTGCTAATAGTTGATGTACAGTGTATTTACACCATTGTGACCGAATGTGGGACCGATTTGCGTAAAATTAAACCCAACTTACTGGAAATTATCGCCTTCGTTTAGCAAACGATATTGCCTAATGCTACGGTCTAGTAGAGCCATTGACGCTTAGAGATTGTCGAATCTAACCGAGCGAACACTATTTTCCCAATTATTGTGGCCACACAGATTCATCGGTCTCACACACATGTATGCCCCAGGGCCCAGTATCGCGACCAGACACATTATTACAATCTCAATCGTCGCGTTATTGCCGTTACAACATTTAGTAACTGAATTGTTCCCAATTTATTCTAAATTCTGAAGGGCAATTCATATTCTGCTCGCTACCTAGGGACCCTTGATATAATCACTTCAGTTTGGTCAAGGTTTCTGTCAGACGAGGAATGACCCTCGAAATCAAGTCTCAATCTTGAATAAAAACTCATTTAGTTTTCTGTGGCCTTCGGTAAAGTTGCCCTATATGAGAGTACTCAGTAGAATCGGCGTCGCTAAGATAATGGGCTCAGTTGGTGTGGTGCATGGTACATTAGACGAAGATAAGCCGTGGCGCGATGGCGAAGATTGTTCTAATTTTGATCAGCGCCGATTTGTGATATGTAATATATAGAGGATCGCCAACGAGTTATGTTGGGATATCAGATTTTATGAAACGAGTTTCATAAAATCTTATATCGCAACATAACGAGTTGAAGATCTTGTATATCACATGGGAAAAAACTAGAGCTTTATGCATTTTTAACAAAACAAAATCCTTAAAAGAAGCTTAACAATGCACACATTTACATCGTTGGCTGAGACGTTTCACAACTGTATACGACAGGAATGCAACGAAAAATATATCCCCCAATTTGCCTCTTTGTTTTTGTGTCTATTTTAGTCAGCGCAACGAAGTTGGACAAGAAATTTCTTTGATGAACAAATCAATCATTTTGTATTGGTTGGTTTCTGCTGTCATGCGCGGCTTTTCAAAATAGTATTAATCCGCCTAATCAACGTGAGGTAATTTTATTGGCGAGCTGCCAAATTTGGCGGGAAGCACGCGCTTATTAGTCTGACCATAGGTCGCCTCGCATATATAAGAGAATGCATTGGCCTAACAATATTTTATCATTTTTTTTAAATAAATGTTTCTTACAATTTTTAGGACACAAAATAAAAAACATCCATTACCCTGCAGGGAGCCCCACATATATATAGAAGCATATAGAAGAGTGTCGTCTGCTCATGTTTGTCTGGGGCTCTGTATGGGTGAAATTATAAAATTGTTAAAGAATACAAGAAAAAATTATTAAAATTGTAAAAAATTGTTAGGCCAATGCATTATCTTATATATGCGAGGCGACCTATGGTCGACTCGCATATATAAGAGAATGCATTGGTACAGGGTAAAAAAATCCCGACTTACGACTGGATTTGATATGGCGGGTCACATATACACTATGTGATATAAGGAAATATGTAATGGCTTGTTAAGGATATAATAGGGGTTTCATGTGATATAAACTGATTTGTGCAGATTTCAGATTAATTCTTCTACCAAATGCTTTAAGAATATACATACATATGCATAAACTGCATAAACATAGAGTCAAACATATCATTGCTCGCAACCTCAGATGATTATGATGAGATAATAATCACACAGATAATAATTACACAGGAGAGCAATTCGCTCTTTCATTGATGTGGCAAATAAATTTACACAAGGTTCGAATTATATTTTGTTTGATATTTGAAAGAAGAATTATGGGCATTCAAGTAATACGGGATGGGATATTCATCAACAATAATATTCATTTCACAAAACGTGCATTTGCTCTCATAATGTGGAATTTTGTTCCGTCGACCGATCGCATATGGTCAAATTTGTGAGTTGCTTTTCGGACAAACGATGGTTTCGGTATGCAGTGGTGCAATTTCTAGATGAAGTGACCCGCCCGATGTTGCCTTTCCTCCATCAATAAAACTAAAGGTAATAAGTTTATTCCCCCATCCAACATGCATGGCACGGAGACAGAGCAGGTTAAAATAAACAATACATATCCCCTGTCACGTGCAGATAACAATATATATTAAATGGAGCATGTTCACTTTATATGAACACTAGCAGGTGGACCCGACTTCGTCCGGGCTGTTTCCCCTCTGCTTTTCGGCGAATTGCGCGATTTGACCTTGTATTGTCCATTTTGAAGGTCAAGGTGAGGTGGGATACCGATTTGACCCGTCCAAAACACTGCCCGGACAAAAGTACCCGACAAAAGTACCCGTCGAAATCCATCTGGTTTTACCCGATTTGACCTCGAATTGATCATTTTGAAGGTCAAGGTCAGGTCGGGGTCACGACTCGACCCGTCCAAAACACTCAGTGGACAAAGGTAACCCCACGTATCAAATTTCGTCGAAATCCCATGCCAGTCCCCGGCCGAAAGTACGACTTAAGGTCAAGGTCAGGTCGGGGTCACGACACTCAGTGGACAAAAGTAACCCCACGTATCAAATTTCATCGAAATCCCATCAAAATTCGAGATTTGACCTTGAATTGACCCGATTTGAAAGTATCCCCAGACACTAATTTTCATCGAAATCCCGTGATACCCGGGCGTTCGACCTTGAAATGACCCGATGTCAAGGTTAAGGTCACGTCGCACGGGCAAATTAACAGGCCCATGCCAGTCCCCGGCCGAAAGTACGACTTCGTCCGGCTGTTTCCCCTCTGCCTTTCGGCGAATTGCGCGATTTGACCTGGGTCATTTCAAGGTCAAGGTCACGTCGCACGGGCAAATTAATAGGCCCATGCCAGTCCCCGGCCGAAAGTAACCCCACATACCAAGTTTCATCGAAATCGGCTCGGCCGTTCTCGAGTCCATCGCGAACAGACAGACACACACACACACCCACACGCACACACACACCATCAAGCACCCCCACACCCTCACACACACACACACACACACACCCTCCCACACCCTCACACACCCTTGTTTGTATTACATACGTTGTGGGTACATTTCTTTAGAAATTCAAACAATACCGTAGTTGTGAGGACTCCCGTTATTTCGTAAATATATCCAAACTCGGAGGGTACCTTTAATTAACGAAATAACGGCAATCTTAGTAACGCATGCGTAGTATCATTTCCGCCTAGTGCGGACGAAAAAATATCAAAAATTTCAAAAAATACAAATTTCCGTCGGCTTAAGGGAAAAAATTGTTAACATTGTGAGGACATTGTTTTACTATATGAATGTCTTCACAGAGTTGGGTTTACAGACTCACCCTCTCACACACACACACAGATCTTCCAAAATATATAATAGATTAACTCCCCCGCTGTTTGACAAATCATTGCATAAGCGCAATAGTTCATATAATCGGTGTAAACATATCTTAATATTCCAAATAAATAGACACACAGAATATTTAAAAACAGTTTGTTAGAAATTGGCGGAATAAGTGGATTTGGCATAAAGCAAAGGAAGCTGAATTAAATCCATGTCCATTATTGTCGTGAGATCGACCCCAGTCATGAAATTTTTAAATGTATATTACCCGGTGCGGGTTGGTTCGTCATGATGTGCACACATATTATTTATAATTTACGTTTATGCGTGTGTTATCAGAACGTGACAGAAGTTATAATTTTTTTTTTTTATAACTGATGGTCTCGAAATTTTAACATTTTAAAAAGCATTTTCAATTATCTCAAGCTGTATTCGATTCTAGAGAATACAAGCAATATATAGAGAACTTTCGCAAAATCTCGATTACGATTACGGATAGGATATATTGTCCTATATATAGTAAGGGGGACACCATCACGATTTACCTGTAATGGTTAATTGGTGAGGCGGTATATGCCCCACTATATTCAGTTACACATATATTTGATAGAAAATGTAACGTGTGTCTCTTTCAGGTCCAACGTTCTTATCCGTGTGTTATACACTACACGGATACTGTTAGAGCATTCCCCAAGCAGGACCGGGGCACATCCTTGACACATCTGCACATACTTTAACCCTTTACCCAGCAGAACGGCCCTGTGCCAATGCATTCTCTTATATATGCGAGTCGACCATAGGTCGCCAGGCATATATAAGAGAATGCATTGGCTTAACACATTTTTTTAGGCCAATGCATTCTCTTATATATGCGAGGCGACCTATGGTCGACTCGCATATATAAGAGAATGCATTGGCACAGGGCATAACTGTAACTATCACAATGTGGTCAAGGAGCCGGTTCCAATGATATCCATATTTGTATGGTTCTATTGAGACAGACCGAAGATATTTTAGGCTGTTGAAGCTTTATTTGGCCGGTTTTGGCCGGTTTGTTGGGTAAAGGGTTAACTGAGTGGGGCATACTTCGTCTCACATAAGAACCCCTATGCGTAAATATTATTTGTTTTGCCTGTCCGGGTTGAATATTGTCCATATCCGTAATCGTAATCGTGATTTTGCGAAAGGTCTCTAGTAATAATAAACGCCGTGATAAGTATGGTCTAGCGATTGAAACACCGATAAACCCCGATAAACCAAACCATCCAACAAACAGCACGATCTGAGTCACATGATATGACCATATAGAGTCATCGGCTTTGTATGCTCGAGTGTCCGGCATCGCAGCCAGACACAATTATCATCTCTCTCTTCACGATATTGTTGTTACTAGTAACTGAATTGTTCCCAATTTATTTTATATTCTTAAGGGCAATTCATATTCCGCTCGCTATCAAGGGACCATTACTTCAATCACTTCTGCTTGGTCAAGGTCAATGTGAGACGCGAAGCGACCCTCGAAGTCAACACTCAACCTGGAGTCAAAACTCGTTGATTTAGTTTTGCTGTAGCCTTCGGTAGCTGCCCAATGAGAGTAGACCCAGCGCTGCAACGATAATGGGGCAAATGGCATAAGATGTGCTATACGAACTTTTGTCGAGGTACATACCAACTGAATAAACATTTACATTGTATACATATCTTCCTAAAATTCCCGCTTGAAATTATGGTTTATAACTTAGTATGACAGCCAATCACCAAGACTAATATGAACATCCCCCAAAAGGACTGAAAGGGAATCATATATGTCTTATGCACTCCTTTTAATGAATTACCCATCCAAACTAATAATAGACTATTCCAATGCATAATTTTAGAACTTGAATGTGAGAACCCATTCAGCAATAATAGGGTTTTATGACAAGTGCACCGAATGAACTAATTGAACTGTTACATTGTACTAATACCGAAAGGGTAGTTATCTGTTAGATTTTGGATACGTCCTTTTGTTCCAGTTTTCACTGAGGCTGGATGCGTCGGGTCAGATTACTATACGTTTTCAGATTCTTTTTTCAGATTTGGACCAGGAACCAGTCAATTAATCAAGAGATATTGCGCGGTGTGCGCAAACAGACAAGAGAATCGCACAAACATTGACAGACGGCAGCAAAATAGCAATTTTCATTCACTGAGCAATTATATATCATCTTTGTGACGAAATTATGTTTTTAAAATGTTCATCTTACATGTACTTCCATGAAGATGTTGCCGCACTTCGCTCATTAGACTGGTCCTTTTCCCAATTAAACCGGTCGCCTGATTCGTAGTAACCATAGTAACCAGCCGCCTGATTCATAGTAACCTGATTCTGTCTACTGCACTGCACCGTACAGCGCACCAAATCGATCAGGCGATTTCTTAATTACGTCACTAATATGATAATACGCAAATGCATATATAAAACGACCTCGGTATGATGTTAAGAGGAAGGACAGTGCGAAGGATCGTGTAAATAGTCATGAAACGATATGCCTGATTTTAATTTTTTAAATTTAATTTGTTATCAATGGGCGACGTGTAAACCATATTTTGGCGATATTGGTGCACGCTCATCGGATTTATTCATTGAGAAACGAGTAACGCTCATGGACCATTAATCCGATCTCATTCTGATTTGAATCAAGCTGACAAAGAGAATGTCTCTCAACACGAGTTTCACGCGCTGTTCATCACTTTGTTTGTGGTAGATTTTCTGCAAGATGCTTTAACCACAAAGACAAAATGTGGTGTATTTACATGTATATATGTATACGTTAAAGGATATAGGAGCTGTATATCTGTATGTTCGTTTGTCTGTTCGCATTTGATTTAAAAATAAGAAAATATAATTTAAAAAAACGAAAATAAAATTGTATTGTTAAATTGAGTAAGGAGTTGAATAATTTTTGTTTGTTTTAAACTGTCTACCCTTCTAACTAAACAGTTATTCAGTAATAATCAGTTTGTTTAAGTACACCCACACTTTGTTTCTTAACCCTTCCATGACGACTAGAGCTTCCTGAAATGTTGAGAATGCATTCTCTTATAAATGCGAGTCTCCAATATATATAAGAGAATGCATTTGGCCTAACAATATTTACCTTGACCTTGTAAGCGAGTGCATTCTATAATATATTGCGAGACTCCCTATTGAAGACTTGCATATATAATAGAATGCCCTGGCAAATGATATTTAATGCTGCACCAGCGCGGTTCCCGTCGTGAAAGGGTTAATGGGCGCTAATAACGACCCCGGGTCGAGTATAGGTAACGGGCGGACGCACGTACTTGTGACGTCACACATAATTTACAGTATACCGTGAAGGTGAATTGTTTGGCGAGACCGCTTTTCCAAGAAAAAAATCACGTGAATGTCGGCAGTGCATGCATGGTTGCACAAAAGCGCGGAATCAGCAATTAACAATCGCGATGAAAAGAAAATAATTCTACTTCACAATTTCCGATATGTGATCATGAACAATTGAAAGTATTTATTTATTTATAAACAGTTACTATAAGTATATAGGTTCATATCAGTTCAATTGTGTTTGTTAGCTGAACACTTAATTGTCGTGTCGTCTCTGGACAACTGATTTCGCGTCACTGGACTGGACATTTAAACACAGACACGCTTCAATTACTATTACTATATAACATGGGATAAACATATATGGCCGGATTCGTCATCTCAGGTTCAAACCTGCATATTTTTATTGGAAATTTATAAGCGAGAAGCACTTACACCTATAAAGTATGTGGGATAAGTTTTTGTCAATTTTCATTTATTTGTTTTTTTTTGAATTTTATAAGCTTAACCGGCAACTAAACCGTATAATTTGACGGTCCAGCTAAACCAGTTTTACCAAGGCTAAACCTGAGATGACGAATCCGTCTTTTCTCGATCGCGGATTAGAATTGTCAAACAATCAAATCAAAGGGCGGAGCTGTAAATACGAGAGAGAGAGAGAGAGAGAGAGAGAGAGAGAGAGAGAGAGAGAGAGAGAGAGAGAGGGCGTGTCTAAGTGGCGACTGCCGACTGGTGTTATGATGTCACAGTTGATTCATACGCACGCGAGCCTTGTATTGCTCAGATATGGACAAGTTACTTCAAAATGATTTTACAACTATCTTGTGGCTTTTTTTTTGGCTTGTAGCAATCACAAATACTGGTTCAACATTTTAATTTTGACACCAAAACATTGCTACGGTGTGACCAGATATGCTATACACATAGTTTGCAATCCTAAAATTATATTGCTATATGGGTCAAATTTGATGACTTATTTTGAAGTAGATCATACAACAAAGCTCTACTCTGGCTACGCCCATAAATTCTCATAATATTCCACCAGTTCAAAACCAGGGATCATTTTGATTCTCTGCATGACGGGAAATTTATGACATTGAAAAAAAGCAACGCATGTAATATATTTCTTTATTAAAAGCTGTCTCTCTGCATGGTTGCCCACTTCCAACAGTTCAGATGCCGCTTCTGGTGTGCACTCATATGCAAATTGCCTTTACTTGACTGACCTCTTGGTCCAGGATTGACTCGATTATGGAACCTTTACTCAGCACCAGAGGGGCCTGCGGCCCCTTTGTGCGATAGGAACCTGCGACATCTTTGCGCACATTTTGATCATTCGAATATTTTAATTAAATTTTTTTTTTATTAAATTTAAAACAAACACAAATTATTCAACTCCTTACTCAATTTAACAACACATTTTGTTCAATTCAGTAGTTTCAGTTAGTTATATCTTCAATGTGTAAGAACATGATATACAGCCACAACGCAAGGTGCGCCACGAACAGACGTGCATATAATCATACACTTCGGTGTACTAATGCGCTAATAAGGCACTCGACTGGGATTATAATGCCTCTAGAGAAATCTGTAGAAGCCAAAAAAGAGTAGCTTGAAAATCACAAGTAATTGTAGTCATTGTATCTGTTAGAGAGATATAAAAGGATCTCTTTGGATGAGCTTTCTTGCGAAGCCAACACAGTTAAAGATATGCCCACCAGTATAGAGTTGCATCGGCAACAAAGTCATTAAAAGATTCTAACATTATTTTATTCTATTTTGTAGAACAAAGACACACAGACCGTGATTGTCGGGTCAAACGAACTTTTCTGATGGAGAAAACATAGACCATCTGGACTTTTAAAGGTACGTGTGTTCAACCTATTGCTGTCCCCCGATAAACTCTGCCATACGTACGTTACGATTTACATTGGTTACCTGTCCGTTACCGAATTAAATTAAAACTACTGGTATTATTCGCGCTCTCGGTGGAACAGCAACTATTTATTACCCGTTGGGGAGCTTTAATCGAAGAGGTCATATGTAGAAAAGGTCGAAATAGAAATAGGCTTCCGTCACTGCCAATATTAGACCATCCTATGTCAAGGGACAGAGCCTTTCGCATCACTGCGCCAACTCTACGAAACAGTCTACCACGAGTCACCCGTATTCATCGCTAACTTTCTAAATATGCAACGGGAATAGCATTACATAGATCTACCATGTAACATATGTCAGTTTCGTTGTCATGCATTAAGGGCTTGAATAAGTCAAGGCAAGACATTTGTCCATATTTACTTATTTTGTTATAAAATAAATCTAAAGGGCGTAAACTATTCTAAGTATAATGTGATCAGTGTTTTTTGAGCGATTCTCAGTGGTTCGCGGTGATTCTCAATGGTTCGCGGTTATTCTCAGTGGTTCGCGGTGATTCTCAGTGGTTCGCGGTGATTCTCAGTGGTTCGCAGTGATTCTTGAATAGCCCTGGTCAGTATCCAGTATTTCTGTCGATTCATATTAATCCAATCCAGGCAAGTTCACGACACTTTCAAACTTTTAGTTGAAACATTTATACATCTTATACATTAGTATTATATCGAATATACAACAGTTAGACGAGTGTACTAATGCACCATTTAACAAGTAATGCCCTCTTCGTCTTTGAGAAGAATGCACACGACACATCTGTGGATGGGGTACCACTATCTTGTCGGAGAATCTCGCACGTTCATTCACCATGCCATGACACCAGAGAGCGGTGCTCGCGGACATGTTCCAGCAAAATTAGCGGCGGTCAATGATATAATTTGTCCGGCTGATATCTCTCTGCTATTGTCTATGGCATTAGCGGAAACCCAATATAGATAATGGCCGTTTAGCTGAGTCATCATTCGGACAAAGATATGATCCTGAGAGGAAATTCATGTCCACAGTTGACACAAATGACCCCCATTATTATAAGCGATACTGGGGAAATCCAGCCCTTACGATTCATTGACCCCGTAACAATGTTCACGAAGAACGAGCAATGTACTGGGAATTGGACTGGGTACTGATGCCCGAAACAATCGGCTATGTGCTCCGGATAAATGGGTCGGTGATATACGGGCGTTCTGATCGGGAGTCCATGATTGACGTGGCATGATTAGCAGCATTAACGGATCCCGGGCTCGATACTAGCCTTTCTGACATCCGTCACAGTGTAATCTACACTAGAATAATGACCACCAAATTAGGTTAACAGAATATACTGTGTCGATTGTGGTCACAGCGAACATATCAATACACTCTACTTACGCATACTTGGAGTGTCTATGATAAACGATATATAGCCGAAAGTTACCATTTCGATTTAAGTACATGTAGATGAATGTCGTGGATTTTTCCCCGGAGCAAGCAAGTGATATTTATAGTTGATTGGAGGGTCAGAATGTGATATGAAACGTCGGCGAATTATACATAGTATGGGCTCACATTACCCGATGTGTCACCAGAAAGGGGAATTTCAACGACCACCATTTTTAGGTTGCCCAACTATTCTAATTTCGGGATCCGGTTGTTGCGGGGTCAATATAGGGGGCACAATATGATTTTTTCCACATTTTCCTCATGCTACCCAACCTTATTTTTATTCATTTTTCGAGTTAGTTCCTGTGCAAGTCTAAGATGCTTAAGCTGTATTCAATTTATCTTTTTCTTCCTTTGATATGGATGACAGTTATGTGAGTGGTATTGAAAATGGTAAAACGTTTTTTTTAAAAAATTATTATAATTTTTTTTATTGGAACAGACATCAATGAATGAATGTAAATACATACAGGGTACATGTTATTATAGATAAAGTTATATTCTTCCAATTCTCTCACATCTCGCTCACTTCATTTACACGTCTTTCGTACAACATATCCACTCCCAGTGACTTACATGTGAATAGGGATAAATCGAATAATGTGTTAATTTTATATAGTAATCCAGATTTTAAATCTTTTGAACTTTGTTCCTGTGTATGGGGCATCGGTACGACATCTAACTATAGACGGCATTGTGGTATTGGGGCGATAATAGTATTTCTTGGGTATAGTAATTAAGGAGTTATTGGCATCGTGTGGTATACTTCTCACATTGGTATCTATAATTCAATTCTTTGAGGAAAACATTTAGCGATAAGTTAATTGGCTTGAATTTGGTCCTATAAATGTATTGTTTAATTAGAAGCCATAGCATGTTCGTTATATAATTCGGATTCGTTAGTGATGAACCGAGAATCATTGTCATCTGTTGGGGACAGAGATCAATGCTGTTAATTTTACCCCAATCGCTGAGTGCCTTAATGAATTTATGAACGTGAACACAGTTCCAAAATATGTGGGAGATGTCTTCTGTCTCGCTTTTACATCTATCGCATTTATCATCTTGTCGTAAATTGGACATTTTAAGAAACTTGTTAGTTGATAATATTCGTGAGTTTAGCCATTGCAGCTTTGTGACAGGCGTCGTGAGAAAGGGTAGTTTATCTAGTTTACACCATTGAATTGTGTTGTCAGGAAAAAACGCTTGCCATTTTTTGTGTAAAAAACCCCCAGATAATCGATTGACGTTTGAGCTGTGACTTATTTTGTTAACCCTTTACCCAACAAACCGGCCAAAACCGGCCAAATAAAGCTTCAACAGCCTAAAATATCTTCGGTCTGTCTCAATAGAACCATACACATATGGATATCACTGGAACCGGCTCCTTGACCACATTGTGATAGTTACAGTTATGCCCTGTGCCAATGCATTCTCTTATATATGCGAGTCGACCATAGGTCGCCTCGCATATATAAGATAATGCATTGGCCTAAAAATCATTTTTTAACACTTTTTATCATTTTTTCTTACATTCTTTAACAATTTTATAATTTTTAATGTGTTAAGCCAATGCATTCTCTTATATATGCGAGGCGACCTATGGTCGACTCGCATATATAAGAGAATGCATTGGCACAGGGCCCTTTTGTTGGGTAAAGGGTTAATCGTGAATGTATTTTTTCCCCGCTGATTCAGCTAAATATGCCTGTTTCAACTCCGTTTATCAAAAATTTATCGGAAGTTGTCACCATATGAATGTATTTTTGTGATCCGTGGCATATTTGCTATTGGATGGATGTGTTATTGTTGCTCTATGTTGTACGTAGTGCGAATACAGGGCAAAAACTTACCCCTCCCCAATATGATATTTAGTGACGCATTTGACAAATAGTCGGATTACTTATGTTATATGACATGTTTGCTTGTTTAAAGCGACATGAAAACAAATGTTATATGCATATTAAGTCTATTGTCAGGATTGACTTGTTTCCATTCTTAAATTTTGGAGTGTCGACCTAAAACGGTGTCAAAATGAGAGCATTTATTTGTATCGAAAATGATAGATAGTGCCATTTGGCGTATGGTGATCAGTGCTATTTGAAATATTATGACAACTGCAAAGTGTGAACCTCAGACATATATTTGAAAATTTGGATGTGGTCAGTGAGTCCTTGCTTGCTACAGTTGTGATAAAAATATAACATTGGACCCTATAGAGATTCTCGTATTTGGGATAAATGGCACCCTTTTGTGTAAAATGTGAAATGAAATTTCTAAAAAATACTATGTATGAAACTCAGGTGCTGTTTGGAAAAATTTGGATGTGGTCAGATTATTCTTACTGGCTACAGTTGTGATCAAAATTTAACGTTGAACCTACGGAAAATATTTTGTTATATTACTAAAACTTTGATAGTAATATCACTAAACGGTCACCACTTGTTATTACATGAAGACAATACAATCACGTCTGACCCACTGTAACAATCAGAAATATAATTCATGCAATAGTCGATATACTTAAGCTTCTAGATACAGTACTGGGCAAAAGTAGGTGTAGAATGGTTTGTAATGACCCCGATATCATACCGTCTGATGCATGTTGGGTCAAGTGAAAAATTATCACAAGCCTATAGTTTTTTGTTTTCACGATGTGGCTACATAGTATATTATTGTTTTATTGATACCTGTTATCAACTGACTAGTGTGGAGGCCAATTGCAGATCATAACGAGTTGTAATGTGATACTTACAGATGATACTCCATCATCATCGTCATCGCACATGCACCCAGCGTTTCTGTGTCATCCCTTCTACATTTATATGGTGTCGATTTACCTGTGTGCAAATCATTTATGACGTTATAAGGTGTCCACTTGGTGAGCGCTGTTCTTTATATGGTGTGCATTCATCGTTATATATTGTCCATTTACCTTTATATGGTGTGTTTTTACCTGTATATGGTGTCCAGCATTCACCATTAAGATGATGTCATCTGTTCTCTATATGATATGCATACATCTTTGTATGATGTTGCTCCACCTTTATATGGTGTCCATTCATCTTTATATGATTTTCAATTGTCGTCATATGACTCATATGGTGTGGAAATGTATTTATATGGAGTGAAAATATATGTATATGGCTATAGCATGATGCTATAGCATATCATACAGACATATGCTCAGAATATAAAGTCCTATACACATATAAAGTCCTATACACATATAAAGTCATATACACATATAAAGTCGTATACACATATAAAGTCCTATACACATCATATAAAGTCATATGTACAACATTTAAATAACAGCGGCCATCGTCATAAATGGTCACCATCTACAGATAAAGGTAAATGGACACCATATAAAGGTAAAAACCACATCATATATAGGTAAATACACACCACATAAAGGTAAATACACACCATATTAACAGTGAATGGACAGAATATGAGGTAAATGGACAAACAATACAGATGAATGGTAACTACATACAGGTGAATAGACACCATATAAGGTGGTTGGAAACCATATAAAGGTAAACACACCATATAAAGGTGAATGGACACCATATAAAGACATTTGCACACCATATAAATGTGAATTGACTCCACACAAAGGAAACAACACACAATGGACACCATCTAAAGGTGAATTGACATCATGTAAAGACATTTGCAGACCATACAAATGTGAATGGACACCACTAGAAAGGTGAATGGACACCATATAAATGTGAATGGACATCATATAAAGACATTTGCACACCATACAAAGGTGAATGGACATCATATAAAGACATTTGCACACCATACAAAGGTGAATGGACATCATATAAAGACATTTGCACACCAGACAAAGGTGAATGAACACAAATAGAAAGGTGAATGGACACCGACAGAAAGGTGAATGGACACCATATATAGGTGAATGGACAGCACATAAAGCCATTTGCACACCATATAAAGGTAAATTGACTCCATATATCGGTGAATGTACCCCATAGAAAGGTGAATGGACACCATATAAAGGTGAATAGACACTATAAAGACATTGGCACACCATGTAAAGGTGAATGGACACCATATAAAGACATTTACACACCATATAAAGGTGAATGGACACCATATAAAGACATTTGATCACCAAAAGGGTGAATGGACACCATATAATGACATTTTCACACGATATAAAGGTGAATGGACACAATATAAAGATATATTCACACCATATAAATGTGAATGGACACCATATAAAGACATTTATTTACACACCATATAAAGGTGAATGGACACCATATAAAGATATTTGCACACCATATAAAGGTGAATGGACACCATATAAAGACATTTTCACATCATATAAAGGTGAATGGACACCATATAAAGACAGTTGCACACCATATAAAGGTGAATGGGCAGCATATAAATGTGAATGGACACAATATAAAGGTGAATTGACACTATATAAATGTGAATGGACACAACAGAAAGGCGAATGAATACCATATAAAGGTGAATTGACACCATATACAGAACAGTGCTCACCATTATAAAGGTGAATGAACACCACATATGGACATCTGCACATCATATAGAAGTGAATAGACACCACGCAAATATGAATGGACGCCATAATACAACATTTGCTTACCATATAAAGGTTAATGAATGCCATATAAATGTGTATGGACACCATATAAAGATGAATGGACACCATATAACGACATATGCACATCATATAAAGGTGAATGAATGTCATATAAAGGTGAATGGACACCATATAAAGGTGGAATGGATATCATATTATGTACATGTACGACAACCCCACAAGGCAGCTATTACTTCCATAGAAAACAATACTCTTCTGATGTATGTTTGATAGACTCTTGACAGTGATGATGACGTAGTATAATTTACCAGTGTATTTGTCACATTACAATTCGTTATGATCTACAATTTGGCTTCAATCACTAGTCTGTTGCTAACACGTATCAACAAAATTTCACATTGTGAAAATGGTGATAATTTTTCATTTGACTCAACATAATTATGCAGCAGGCTGCATATTATCAGTGGCATTACAAAGCATTGTGCACATACTTTTTTGCCAAGTACTGTATCTAGAAGCATAACTATATCGACTATATTGGATGAATTAGATTACTGATTGTTTCGATGAATGTCTCGTCTTTCTATATTAGCACTTGGTGGCCGTGTAGTGACATTACTATCAATGTTCGAGTAAAATAACAAAATACTAGTATTCTCCACAGGGTTCAATGTTAAAATTTGATCAAAATGGTAGCCAGTGAGAATAGTCTAGTCACATAACTTTATCCCAAAATTGCGCCTGAGTTTCATACATAGTATTTTTTTGAAATTTCAATTCATATATAATCATACGCAACATGGCGCCATTTATCCAAAATACAAGAATCTCCATAGAGTTCAATGTTAATTTTTTATCGCAACTGTAGCTATTACGAACCCATAACCAAATTTTCAAATATATCTTTGAGGTTCATACCTAGCAGTTTTTGTGACAACATTTCAAATCGCACCGATCACAATACGTCAAATAGCACCATCTATCATTTTGGTAAAAAACTAAACGCTCTTTAAATTATGTTGACCTCATTTTAGGCCGACACTCCAAAATTCAAGAATGGTGACAAGTCATCCTGAAAATAGACCTACTAAGCATACAAATCTGTTTTAAGATAGCTTTAACAAGCAAAAAAATGTGGTATGCTGTAAAAAATCTGACTATTTGTCAAACGCGTCACTAAATATCGTTTTGGGGAGGGGTAAGTTTTTGCCCTCTATTCGCGCTACTTACGTCACAGGGCCACAATAATTCAACCATCCAATAGCAGATATGCCACCGATTACAAAAATACATACATATGGTGATAACATTCGACAAGTTTTTGTTAAACGGAGTTGAAACCGACACATTTACGTTCACGATTAGCGAAATACGTCACAGCTCAAACGTCAATACCACTCACATAACTGTCCCCCAAATCAAAGGGAGAAAAAGTTAAATTGAACATAGATTAATAAGCTTAGACTGATGAACATCACAGGAACTAACCCGAAAAATGCTTTAAAATAAGGTTGGGTAGCATGAGGAAAATGTGAAAAAAATCATATTTTGCCCCCAATATTTACCCCGCAACAACCGGATCCTGAAATTAGAATAGTTGGGCTACATAAATATGGTGGTCGCTGAAATTTCCATTTCTGGTCACACCTCAGGTAACGAGAGCCCATACTAACATATATACTGTGACAAGACTATAGTGCGGTCACACTAATTATACGCACGCAATACATTTCTCTTCGTCACTCGGCGCGCTTGTGTTGTGGGTAATTGACTTTATATAGTTATTTACTAGTCTAGTGTATATATCATGTTATTTAAATATTCATTAATGAACTAATTCATCGACTATATATGTTCTACATATCTCACTTCGACATGGAATTGAATCAGGAAAGACAACCCGATCTGCGTCGTACAGAAATGTGACACAATCATGTAGCTACGTGTACAACAACCGAAAAGACAAACCCTTATTCACATCGTCAATGTGGCTAGAAGCTAACGGCCTTATGAAAAAATAATGCCCATTGGACACAGGCACGCCGATGTATACACTTTACGGCAAAATACACGCAATTATACCATGCACGCCTTATCGTATTGGTATATCGCGTGTGTATATATGTGTAAAGTATACGAGCTTACACATGGGGTTGTCTATGGTATTAATCACTAGGCCACCAATTACCTACACTAGTTTTCAACACATATGTACACGCGACCTTTCACCATAACCTTCCTGCTGGTCACATGGGTCAATACTATAACGAGTTTAATGATATTTAAAGATACCCTGTCCTATTTGACAACAACACAACACCATTTGTACGTCTGCTATATCAGAAAAAATATCTTTATTAATTAGCTATAGGTTATCGGTCGCGATAAGTAGAAAGCTGCCTGCATCATAAGTAACATAAGTCGCCAATAAATGGAAAACACGGCCAATAAGTAAAAAAGTCGGGCAATAAGTAGAAAGGCAGCCAATAAGTCAACGGTAACGTACATGACACCATACGTATTTAGCCTGATCGGCAAAGAATAATGGGTCGACGGAAGATAGATTACAGTTGCAAGCTTTCGGGTGAATTTACGTAAGACTGTCACTGTTTTTGGGAGTAAATATACGTGGATGAACTACAGGTATCCGTATCAATAGCATTCCCACTGGAAACAGAGAGTACTGTGAAATCGCTGCAAGTTCTCCACAAAGTTCACAAGAATACAAATTGCTGGGATAATCACGCACAAGAGTATATATCTATGTTAATATATTCATCCTTTGAAACAACAATTCCAATGTTGCTAATTAGTAAATACTTATTAATTGGTTGTTTCCACACTGACCTAGTTATGAGGCCTCTGTCTCTCGTATAGGCCTTCGGTCTGCGGCCTCAGGCCAATACGACAGACCTCAATCTCATAACTCGGCCAATATGGAAACAACCAATTAATAACATATAAAATCGGCCCATGGGAGCATTAATATGCGATTTTTGGTGCCATTTTCTTTTGCCTGGTAAGCGCACACTTAGCTTAAGAAATTCTGAACATATTATGTCTTGGTTGTTGCAGTTCTCTTGACCATCCCTTTAACACTAAAACACCACAATTTTAGTCAGTATTTCATGTATCCAACCTATAACTATGTTGGGTTTCAGGTCAAAACATAGCTATTTAACAGCAATTTCTTACCATCAATTGTTTTTGACATTCTACGAACAATTGTGACTCCATGTAGATTCAGCTCAGCCAATAGCTTAGACTCGAACGAATCAGATATATTGATGGTTCTCAACACGACCCTGCAGCTATTCAATGTCTTGTGATGGGTAACAAACACACGTGTCTGTGGAAGCTATGTTAACTGAAGAAGAGCGTCAGATTGAATTTTCTTTGAGCATGAAATCAGGAGATAGCCATATACTGGCCCGCTTTGCAACGTATTGTCAAGACATAGACATATGACACATAGCACCAACGATCCAAGTACTGAGGGAGGTTATGCCTCAGCAGCATTGCGACTTAGCAAGTCATCAGTGGTACGTTCAGTGCGTTGTTTTGTTCTAGTTGCCATATGGGGAAGAAATGATCGACAACTGTAGC
This sequence comes from Siphonodentalium dalli, assembly GCA_032622095.1. NCBI lineage: Eukaryota > Metazoa > Mollusca > Scaphopoda > Gadilida > Siphonodentaliidae > Siphonodentalium > Siphonodentalium dalli. Next base: position 197,252,907 of record CP136062.1, read on the forward strand.
CCAGCAGCCGCGGTGAACCACTCTTCGAAATGTGGTCTGGTCAAAGACAGGTACATAGCTGAAGTGGTGACCCGTTAGCCCAGGGATGTGGCTAGAGGGGGGTGTGGGGGGGGGGGGTGACCCGTTAGCCACACACCCATACAGCAGCTTCTCAGTACCTCACAGTACCTCATTACTAGATTCAACATTCAACATTATCAAGACGACATTCAAAGAAATATAGGACTACAGAAATATCGTACAAGAGTAAACCGAACGATGTCACAAAAATAAAACAACATATTGATAAGGCTGTCGTACACTGTTAGAAAATACCGTCGGTTTCGTGATAGTAGTAATCTGACGGTCCCATACCGTTTTATCAGTTATACGGTGAGTTACGGTTGTTTTATGCGCCCTGAAAAGTGTAAGTTATAATTGTGCGTGATTCCAACTTCATGCTGTCAAAATTCAACATTATTATCGGTGACTAAATTATATACGACAGTGACACCGTACAGTACATGCATGACTAAATCTGACTTTGCTGATATTTGCTTATTCTATTAATTAAGTGTTATTATTCAGTGCAATGCATTCCGACTGAGTATCCGGCATGTTAATTCAGTGCAATGCATTCCGGTGGCTTGCAACAACGACAACAACAACAACAACAACAACAACAATATCAGAACGTTGACATTTTCGCCAATCGCAAAGTTATCGCCCAGTTATTACGCAAATTTACGCAGTCCGCTATTGGTTAGAATGTTCCTATCAAACTATCTCTACTCATTGATATCGATAGTGTCGTGATATATCCAGTTTGATACACCATGACATCAAAATATGTGACTATAAGAGAACCTTGTCGCCAAGTCATCGCGCAGTTATTACGAGGTCTGCTATTGTCTTAAAGGTTCAATCCAACTAGCTGTGACTGTTACTGATAGTGTTGTGATGTACTCATCCACCCGTTATTTCATGAACTGTGTTTACAAGTGACTGGACAATGCCACGCTTTACATGCACTTGTTACCCAAAAAAGTATGCTATTCAGATGTTTTACTTTTACATGTACATTTGATTTTTAACTGTGATAGATTTTTTCCTTTATGTCTTAAAAAAGGATGTCCGATTCATAATAAATAAAAAGCACACAATTATAATAAGCTCACTATGGGCCTATTTCCAAATCAAATACATGCGAATATTTAGGTTCAATATGAACCTGTTTGCAGACCAGATGTACGCTCTTTATATATGTGTTTTCATTTTGGCCCGCGCCATGCAACTGAATAACGGGCATAAGTCCACTATGGGCTTGTCCTATTTCAGAATCAAATAAGCCGAATATGAACCTATGTGAATATTTAGGCCCAAATGTGCGCGAAGTGCACACAGGGGCGGCATCCCCTCCGACGCTGAGTAAAGGCTCCCGAAGGGAACCTGTTTCAGTCAGTAATATATAATTAAAGAACTAAATGGGTGATCTTTTCAGTTGTTATCATTTTTTTTTATTTAAAGCCATTATTTAGAGTCAGTGCATCACGCATGCGCAGCATTTAATCCGGATTAATCTCACGAGGCAGATAACAAGTTTGATCCTCTTCAAACTTCAAAGTTTCATTAGTATTCTCTATCACTTTATGCATTGAAGATTTAAGTTTCATCAAAACTATAATGCATATTGGGAATTCATATTGTCGTCACAGGAACTTTACTACTTATACGGTAAAGTAGCAAATTATGAGCAAACAACATTAGTTTTGATCCCTGTTGACACGTGAAAACACACCATCGGTTTGACCGTTATTACATGTAGTTACCGTCTTGATGTTAATTAAAGGGTGTCGAACCGTAAAACAAATACCGCGGTCTGACAGTTACTGGTTACAGTCTGCCAGTTACTTTAACAGTTTTGTACCGTGGAATATGCTACAAACTGGATGTTTAACGGTCAAAAGTTGGCAGCGATGTTACATGGTATGACAGCGTTAAACTGACGGGCATATTTATAACCACCATGCTTCCTACACCACACCTCATGTGATGACCCCGCGGCAAATATGATGCCACTGTAGGATAGTCTTACCCCTCGCAGTGGGGCGGTATGCATATTCTACCGCGGAGCCCACACGGGGTGGGAGCGAAGTCTTGTTGCGATCTGTGGAGGATTATTACTATTTTCAAATATTACGAGACATCTGCGTCTTATTTATGGTCTATATAATTAATCAAACGATCGATGAGAATCGAAAATCGTTCTAAGTAGCAGCCACGCCACGTTCATTTCCTATACCTATTGTAGCGGAAGAAACTGTACCAATAACCTCTAAGTATAACTCATTTGACAGTGTAACGTAACCTGTGCGATAGGGTTGTCGCATTCTAGCGAGTTTGAATCTATCTTCGTATTGAACAATTCGATGAGCTCTACTAAATCATCTGCTCCGTGCTCCGTCAGAAGACGTCTCGGTGCCGACTGTTTATCATCGATATTCACGCAATTCGGACTGATCAATGTTATCTTGATGCATTGAGCGACCAACGGACCGAACTCTTTCGTGCTATCGTGCAAATAGTTATCTTAGAAATAAAGAAATGGGTACATCCGTCCTCTCTCCCGTAGATTAACTTTTTATAAATTAAGAGTTGTGTATATACTCGTTAGGTGAGTTGTTCACTTGTGATGTGCAGGTCATTATTGCTTTCAATCGATGTTGCCCATTTCAAATGGACGATACGTGTATCATCATATCAGAACGTTGCCTTGTCATTACATCAAATGTATGTTTCTTACATATGCATATCATGTGAAAATATTGGTGCCAATGAGTGAGAATTGACAAATTGGGTGCACAATATTTGGATACACCACTTTGGAAGTTATGGTAACTGTTTATCAAACTGAATCCATATTTCAAGGGAGATCTCAGTATTTTATTATTTGTCAACAAGATAGCAACATCGTAGCTCACTAAATCTGGCATGCATCCCACGTTCACGGACAAAGGACGCTGCAAACACACATAACCGTCTGCAACTCAAAAAAGTTGAAACGTATACGAGGGTACCTCCGTTCGTAACAAATGTTGAGGTCTCTATGCGAGTCATATGCGAGATTTGTATTATCTTTATCATGGTATATGCTCACGAACCACCATGTGTGAAATGATACAGGGTTGTTATCTATGACTTTGGTTATATCTCCAGAATAAAGAATAAAATTTATATAGAAAATTCACATAGATGTTTATATGGTGCGCACGAGGATGCAACGTTTTGTAGGAGACATTCTAATTAATTTTCGACCGTTCAGCAACAACTGGAAGACATCAACTAATGATAGAAGTTCTACTTGTCGGTACCAGTCGCGAGACGAAAAGTACGAAAGAAAAACTTAATGTAATGTTCCAAAATTATATTATATGGACAACGCGTTTTATTCAGTTACAATTTACTTGACATACTCGATATGTTTGATAAGATATAACCCAGCATATGTATACCTTTAAATTCCACTACCCATCACCACGTGAGTTCAATCCCACTCAACGCATCTCTGAAACTACTTATCCATAGCTATCTAACTCGATATTCACCCCTCTTTGCACATTTCTTTATTTAATGCTCAATTTGTAACTCATATAAATTGTGCATCACATGTAAGCGGGAGGTGGTCTTTGATAAGTTGACCTAAATCTTGTGACTTAGCATTATTTATTTTTGCTAATACAATATGTTTAAACGAACACTCTCCCAAAATGTGGCCTTGTGACTCCCCGAGGCGGGTCAAATGCCCAACTCTTTTCGCTCCAATATACACTTGGGTTGAAGTGTATCGGCAATTGTAATACGACCTTGCCCAACCCTACATATAAAGCTCGTCCTGATTGGTCAGTATTCTGTATCCCATGGTAACACGACCGTCCTTTTGTGGTACAATTCTAGATATTCTGAATTGAACCACAAACAAATGTGGTACAATCAGTGAAATGCTGCCAACGTCTCATTCTTTCAGAAGTCATACCACACGGGTGTTGATTAATGTCATGATCTTGACCGAAGAAAGAGACATATAATGACTATCTACTGTACTATACTGAATTTTTTTTAAGATAGAACAAAAATAAGTCTTAATTTAAATTTTTTTTTTTTAAAGCAATGAAAAGGGGTCGCCGTTCAATAGTGACGTCATGTTTGACGTTACAGTTCTAAGAGCAGAACTGTTTGGTGCAAAATCATTCCACGCAGAGCTAGAAACTGGGCTATTATATAGCAGGTTGAACGTATGTCGCTACATGTTCGATCAAAACTTACAGTCGAATTACAAAAGAAATAAATACACCGCGCATCGGCGTGTATAGTATAATTTGACCACATAAACTGATTGTAGGACTCCGCTTCGCGTTGTCCTACAATCAGTTTCTTTGTGGTCAAATTCTACTATACACGCCGATCCGTAGTTATTTCTTAAATGTACATGCATCAAAGGTATATCAACTTATCAGAATTTCACGAACGAGTCGCTTATCGTTGCCATTGCAAGGCGGATGAAAGCATAGTGCACGCGACATATTAATGTAGCCATAACGGTCTGTTTGAGCGAGTTCCATTGTGAAAGCTACGGCGTATTTGTGATTACCGAAACCAAAAAAGAAAGTGGCAGATCTAGGCTCTAATGAATGTCATCACCACCATCGCCCGACCTTTTGCGCCAGGACCAACCGAGCGCGCTGGAGTGATATGATATCATTATTCGTCTATCTCGCGCAATTAATTTCTAGTGCCGGTTAAGATGATGTCGAGATGGCCTATATCAGCACTGTTAGTCATGTAGTGAAGCGGTGGACCAGTGGATCGCGTGCCCGAGATGGCCTATATCAGCACAGTTAGGCATGTAGTGAAGCGGTGGTCCAGTGGATAGCGTGATCGATATGGCCTATGTCAGCATGCACTGTCAGTCATGTAGTGAAGCGGTGGTCCGTGGATCGCTTGCTCGAGATGGCCCATATCAGCACTGTTAGTCATGTAGTGAAGCGGTGGACCAGTGGATCGCATGCTCGAGATGGCCTATATCAGCACTGTTAGTCATGTAGTGAAGCGGTGGTCCAGTGGATCGCGTGCTCGAGATGGCCTATATCAGCACTGTCAGTCATGTAGTGAAGCGGTGGACCAGTGGATCGCATGCTCGAGATGGCCTATATCAGCACTGTTAGTCGTGTAGTGAAGCGGTGGTCCAGTGGATCGCGTGCTCGAGATGGCCTATATCAGCACTGTCAGTCATGTAGTGAAGCGGTGGACCAGTGGATCGCATGCTCGAGATGGCCTATATCAGCACTGTTTGTCGTGTAGTGAAGCGGTGGTCCAGTGGATCGCGTGCTCGAGATGGCCTATATCAGCACTGTTAGTCATGTAGTGAAGCGGTGGTCCAGTGGATGCCGTGCTCGAGATGGCCTATATCAGCATGCACTGTTAGTCATGTAGTGAAGCGGTGGTCCAGTGGATCGCGTGCTCGAGATGGCCCATATCAGCACTGTTAGTCATGTAGTGAAGCGGTGGTCCAGTTCATCGCGTGCTCGAGATGGCCTATATCAGCATGCACTGTTAGTCATGTAGTGAAGCGGTGAACCAGTGGATCGCATGCTCGAGATGGCCTATATCAGCACTGTTGGTCATGTAGTGAAGCGTTGGTCCAGTGGATCGCGTGCTCGAGATGGCCTATATCAGCACTGTCGGTCATGTAGTGAAGCGGTGGTCCAGTGGATCGCGTGCTCGAGATGGCCTATATCAGCACTGTCGGTCATGTAGTGAAGCGGTGGTCCAGTGGATCGCGTGCTTGGAATGGCCTATATCAGCACTGTTAGTCAAGTAGTGAAGCGGTGGTCCAGTGGATCGCGTGCTTGGAATGGCCTATATCAGCATGCACTGTTAGTCATGTAGTGAAGCGGTGGTCCAGTGGATCGCGTGCTTGAAATGGCCTATATCACATGCACTGTTAGTGGTGTAGTGAAGCGGTGGACCAGTGGATTGCGTGCTCGAGATGGCCTATATCAGCATGCACTGTTAGTGATGTAGTGAAGCGGTGGTCCAGTGGATCGCGAGCTTGAAATGGCCTATATCAGCATGCACTGTTATTGATGTAGTGAAGCGGTGGACCAGTGGATTGCGTGCTCGAGATGGCCTATATCAGAACTGTTAGTCATGTAGTGAAGCGTTGGTCCAGTGGATTGCCTGCTCAAGATGGCCTATATCAGCACTGTCAGTCATGTAGTGAAGAGGATGTCCAGTGGATCGTGTGCTCGAGATGGCCTATATCAGCATGCACTGTTATCCATGTAGTGAATAGGTGGTCCAGTGGATCGCGTGCACGAGATGGCCCATATCAGCACTGTCGGTCATGTAGTGAAGAGGTGGTCCAGTGGATCGCGTGATCGAGATGGCCTATATCAGCACTGTCGGTCATGTAGTGAAGCGGTGGATCAGTGTGTCGCGTGCTCGAGATGGCCTATATCAGCACTGTCAGTCGTGTAGTGAAGCGGTGGACCAGAGGATCGCGCGCTCGAGATGGCCTATATCAGCATGCACTGTTAGTCATGTAGTGAAGCGGTGGTCCAGTGGATCGTGTGCTCGAGATGGCCTATATCAGCACTGTCGGTCATGTAGTGAAGCGGTGGTCCAGTGGATCGCGTGCTCGAGATGGCCTATATCAGCACTGTCGGTCATGTAGTGAAGCGGTGGTCCAGTGGATCGCGTGCTCGAGATGGCCTATATCAGCAAAGGTAGTCATGTAGTGAAGCGGTGGTCCAGTGGATCGCGTGATCGAGATGGCCTATATCAGCACTGTCAGTCATGTAGTGAAGCGGTGGACCAGTGGATCGCGTGCTCGAGATGGCCTATATCAGCACTGTTAGTCATGTAGTGAAGCGTTGGTCCAGTGGATCGCGTGCTCGAGATGGCCTATATCAGCACTATTAGTCATGTAGTGAAGCGGTGGACCAGTGGATCGCGTGTTCGAGATGGCCTATATCAGCACTGTTAGTCATGTAGTGAAGAGGTGGTCCAGTGGATCGCGTGGTCGAGATGGCCTATATCAACACTGTTAGTCATGTAGTGAAGCGGTGGTCCAGTGTATCGCGTGCTCGAGATGGCCTATATCAGCACTGTCAGTCATGTAGTGAAGCGGTGGTCCAGTGGATCGCCTGCTCAAGATGGCCTATATCAGCACTGTCGGTCATGTAGTGAAGCGGTGGACCAGAGGATCGCGCGCTCGAGATGGCCTATATCAGCATGCACTGTTAGTCATGTAGTGAAGCGGTGGTCCAGTGGATCGTGTGCTCGAGATGGCCTATATCAGCACTGTCGGTCATGTAGTGAAGCGGTGGTCCAGTGGATCGCGTGCTAGAGATGGCCTATATCAGCACTGTCGGTCATGTAGTGAAGCGGTGGTCCAGTGGATCGCGTGCTCGAGATGGCCTATATCAGCAAAGGTAGTCATGTAGTGAAGCGGTGGTCCAGTGGATCGCGTGCCCGAGTTGACCTATATCAGCACTGTCAGTCATGTAGTGAAGCGGTGGTCCAGTGGATCGCCTGCTCAAGATGGCCTATATCAGCACTGTCGGTCATGTAGTGAAGCGGTGGACCAGTGGATCGCCTGCTCAAGATGGCCTATATCAGCACTGTCGGTCATGTAGTGAAGCGGTGGTCCAGTGGATCGCGTGCTCGAGATGGCCTATATCAGCAAAGGTAGTCATGTAGTGAAGCGGTGGTCCAGTGGATCGCGTGATCGAGATGGCCTATATCAGCACTGTCAGTCATGTAGTGAAGCGGTGGACCAGTGGATCGCGTGCTCGAGATGGCCTATATCAGCACTGTTAGTCATGTAGTGAAGCGTTGGTCCAGTGGATCGCGTGCTCGAGATGGCCCATATCAGCACTGTTAGTCATGTAGTGAAGCGGTGAACCAGTGGATCGCGTGCTCGAGATTGCCTATATCAGCACTATTAGTCATGTAGTGAAGCGGTGGACCAGTGGATCGCGTGTTCGAGATGGCCTATATCAGCACTGTTAGTCATGTAGTGAAGAGGTGGTCCAGTGGATCGCGTGGTCGAGATGGCCTATATCAGCACTGTTAGTCATGTAGTGAAGCGGTGGTCCAGTGTATCGCGTGCTCGAGATGGCCTATATCAGCACTGTCGGTCATGTAGTGAAGCGGTGGTCCAGTGGATCGCGTGCCCGAGATGGCCTATATCAGCACTGTCAGTCATGTAGTGAAGCGGTGGTCCAGTGGATCGCCTGCTCAAGATGGCCTATATCAGCACTGTCGGTCATGTAGTGAAGCGGTGGACCAGTGGATCGCCTGCTCAAGATGGCCTATATCAGCACTGTCGGTCATGTAGTGAAGCGGTGGACCAGTGGATCGCGTGCTCGAGATGGCCCATATCAGCACTGGTAATCATGTAGTGAAACGGTGGTCCAGTGGATCGCGTGATCGAGATGGCCGATATTAACACTGGTAGTCATGTAGTGAAGCGGTGGTCAAGTGGATCGCGTGCTCGAGGTATAGTACCGCGGTAGTACCATTGTAGTAACATGGTATTACCATTGTGCTCTTTTATATGGGAGTCTTGATCTCGTCACATAAATTTATGCATTTCTGGGCATCGCGCAATGCGATCAAACACCAATTTCCTGATTGTTTAGTACAGTTATCCACTAAAATTAACGGACGTCTTGTTACGCAGGTATGTGAAAGGCCTATAGTGCTGACTCTATTGTTTAAACAAATGCGCATTGTGTGCGCATAACGCTGAAACCCCTTAGGTATATACTCTATGTCGACCATTTTATGGAGGATTAATAATTTTGTCTAATATTGAAAACCGATATGCGTGTTATTAAACATGTTTGCTTAACCTAAGTGCGTGGTGTTCGAAACCGTTTTACGAGTTCTTGCAGAAATAATACTCGGTTTCAAAATGCATACCGTATACTTGCCTTTCATCTTATTATAACATCTGGGTTCAACATATAAGTATGCTGTAATGCTAGCCTATTTGGAGACAAATAACATACACTCAGAGAACGGCCGACAGGGTCTCACCTAACGATTGAAATCGTAAACTTGGAAATTATTCAAGAAATAAGGTATATAAATCTCTTTTGTGACACGATTAAGACATTGTTTTACTTCTTCCCATAGATGGTTCATTCTCACACCTTTTAAAATTAATCTGATATGGATAATATCATTGTTTTGTTTAATACTCACCGATTTTGTGCAGTAGCTTCGACGTGAAAATTAAAAAACTGACCGTTGTACTTAGTTCGCGTAACCGCAGATCGAGTTCACGGATCTCCAGTGTGATATATATCACTTTAGAATGAATGATTCACATCCAGCTAGAAGCGACATCAAATTAATGAGCTCGTGAGGTCGTGGCGTTTTTTTACTCGGGACGCATCCGTTTAATGATTTAATCCCCGTCAAGTCGGATAGCTCCTCATACAGAGGAACGTCACTTAGGATTTATTGTTGAACCATAGCTGTCTGAACTCTTGCGGGGAGACGTCAACCACATGTATCGATCATGGTCTTTAGTGAGCGGAACTATCCGCCAAATGTCAGACAGCATTCCCTGTTATATACCAGCCATGTGTCGCTCATACTGATTAGTACTCATAGTGGCGGCAACGAATTTTCTGTCGTGTCCTCAATCCATCATTCCAGTGGCTGGATAAAGAACGTCGAACGGCTATACGTTATCACGTTCATGTTTTGTTTACAAGATGTAAAGATATCCAATAGGTGGCTGGCAACATCTGACACAATATATAGGACTCCTTCTGTACTTTTATGATCTGTCGTCTGCTCTTTTTTAAAAAGAAAAAAAACCCCTCCAGATGAGTAAAATCGATTTCCTATGAACACTGTTTTAACTAAGTGCGAGAGTCTAATTAGTACAGAAATGGTTAGAAAGAGTGTTTATGTTTTCGTTGTTTAATATGATGGCACCTTACTGGTTGTATCAGAAGTGCTTGGAATACTTGGACATTTCTGTCTATTTCAAGTGGGAATTCCTAACTGAACTTCCAGCTGCAGATACGTCGCAATAGGAAACGGATTCTGAATACGAACACTGAGTGTAAAATATACATGTGTTATTCATCTGTAAAATAGCTGAGAAAATGTGATGTTATCTTGAGATATGTGACATGTTTTGCAAATTTCACTACGGAAACCCCCTACCGGCTGCAAAACGGCGGCACGTGTACTCTTAATGACAACTAGTGCGACAAGGTAGCTTTATGCCGCAATGTAATCTTTCCAATAGTTCGCGTCATTGCGTAGGAACTGTTATCTCCGGTATTGTGATGGTTCTTGACTGATTTGTTACGGTTCCTTATGATTAAAAATAATCATTTTCGGGACAAAATCACGCATAATTATAGATATCTTGAATGTATTATACTTTCCTGAATGAACAGAGGCTGCAGAAGCGCCGTATTATCTAATCGTGAACTCTAGATCACAATTAACTCGGAATATCAACATGTTATCACTGAAAATCAAGCCACGTGAACGCAATTCGTTTGTTTTAAAATAGGAAACGGATTCTGAATACGAACACTGAGTGTAAAATATACATGTGTTATTCATCTGTAAAATAGCTGAGAAAATATCCCGATAGCGGTTGATAATTTGGAGCAGTAGCCTCGTAATTAACACGTGTGCGTGTTACGGTTCTATTTCAAGCCAATCATGGCTGTGACGGTTCTATACATAAGATTTATTCGAACGATTTCTGCACTTTGGTCCGAATATTGTCTTGTGTATCTGACATTTTAAACCAGATAATGACTGTAGCTTATGCCATTTACATAATACAACAGGTATATGAAGAAATAATAGAATAAATACCTAATAATAATACTAAGTGACAGAATCCAAATATTGAACGTCCCGAGGGGTATAATATCATAATCATGCCTGCCTATATAAATACCAATGGTGATAGAAATCTACTCTCATGATATTATGAGATGTTATATTCATTTAATTAATACAGGCTCATTATTTAAATATCCAGGTGGGACAATGTTTCGATTCCAGAACCAACATATTTCTTCCTCGAAAGTCCCGCCTAAGGGACATTTATGCATGGTTGTCGCCCAGACATGAACATATCTTATGAAATCACGTTCAACTGAATCATTGATATGTTATGGCGTGACCGGGGGATATGCGTGGCGGGGAGAGGTGGGGCTTGTACAGGGAGGGTGCTTAATTGGTGTATGCCTCAAACTTTGGTCAAATTGTTAACAGTTCCAAATTTCATTCCTTACACTATGTTGGTTGGATATTTCAGGTAGCATGTTGAAATTGTTCCCTTAGTTTGATTTTACAACAATGACTGAGGAAAGTCCCTCCTTATGTATATACACACATTGTAGTAATACTGTGTTCGTTTAAAGTGTAATTGTCCGCCGCGCTCATTTAAACTAATAACAATATTCAATTCCTATCTAATCATCGGGCCGACTTCTCTCAGGTCGACTTCGCGTCGGGTCGTCTTCGTATATGGGTCTTCATATGGGGTCGACATCACATGGGCCCGTCTTCAGTTGTACTCTTTTGACCAATAGTCACATGATTTTGTAAAACTTCCAATGGCTGATTCGGTTACTTTTAAAGGTTTAGTATTGGTACCCATATTTACATTCAGGAATATCCCTGAGGATGCGTGACCACTCATGCCTAAGACCAGTTGCCCCAAGGGTGATCTTGCATGTTCGGGGCGACTGCTATAGTAAGTCAAAGGCGGGTGACCAAATATGTTTTTCTTTCACTTCATCCAATTTTTATTTTATTTAATATTACAAAAGACAGCCTTTACTAGTATAAAACAATTATTCCCTCTTACAGGCGAGTGGATACAATTAATTGCATGATTGGTTGTAATCATGTATCTCTTAAAAGGAATCTGAGTGGCATGACTTCACTGTTTAGAGGCTTAGAAGTTAGAACAAGCCCTGAGTGATTGCCGGTCAGATTATCCCGAACAGCAGAACAAGTGCGATAAAGAAATAACGAATTCTAGCACCTAACCTATATAATCAGTACCCAGCAAGCGGATGCCCAACATAAACTTTATAAATTGCGTAATCAGAACAATGTATGGGTGTCAACGAACTTCTAACGTCTTATTTTTTGGCTTTTTGTTGATTAAAATGCGTTTACGAAATTAGACAACATAAAATACAAGACAGATAACTCTATATATCCCGTCTATGCTCACGCTTTCCGAAGTCCAGCGCTATGACATTACACTATAGTTAACCGGCTATTGATTCGTGGAAATGTTGGGCCTGCAAAACGCGTTATATTTCAAACTAGCTGGCGACTTGGTGAATTTTGATAGGCATAACACATGTTATTGAATAATCATAGGAAGGCAGTGTAATTCATATAAATTGATGACAATGGTGCAAATTTCAATTTAATGCATATTTTGTTATGTTTATCTTTGGTTAATTTCACGACATGGTATGTTTGAACCATTATGGTTCCAATATTAGCCATAGTATTACCCGTATAAAACCGATTAAATGGGGAGAGAACCGACTCGATCAGTAGAGAACCCAAATAAATATCAAAATTCGCGGTTGTCGTTGTTATAACACACACAATGGAATGTTCGTTATTATTACCCTCGTTTGGGTCACCGATTGTGAGGGGAATGGAAAAATTAATCGAATTATCAGCTGGATGTCTCAAAAATTGTGTTTTAACTGTCAAAAAGTCGCGAACATGTATAATTTCGATCACAAGGAACCATCACAAATCAGTCAAGAACCATCACAAACCGGCGTTAGAACGACTTCCGATGTAACAGTTCCTACATAGTGGTTCGCGTATGGAATTGGATTCTATACTCCTGATAAATTTGATGGAATATTACATTGCATAAACCATATTTAGTTGCAGTAATGCCCTAAATAATCGACTCCTTAACCACAGCATAATTATGGGTATCTTTTCAGGATTTAGTCGGAAATATGGCTTGTTGCCATTCATCGGAAAGCTCTCAGTGAGAGCTTTCCGATGAATGACAACAAGCCATAATTATTTTCGACTAAATCCTGAAAAGTTACCCATAATTCTGCTGTGGTTAAGGAGTCGATTATTTATGGCATTACTGTACTTTTTGCAATATTGTATATCATAAAATGCATTTTAATTAAAATGATTTGATTGTTAATTATTTGACATAATGCGATATGCGATATCACTTAGACCGTTCGATAAAATATAATAACTATTGCACGGCTTATCGACTATGCCAAAAATATTTTTGTGTTTATTTTCCCCTCCTGCATCAACCTGCGTCTATTTTTTTTTAGATCCAAATGTTCGTAAACCAGGCTAGTTTACTGTTGGCTGCACAAGGCCGACCTGTGTAATCTTACGAACAGCGGCTGACGGGCAGCTTTGTGCAGCGGTATAATCCTTCCAATAGTTCGCATAATATGGAAATTGGATTCCATACTCTCCTGAGGTCAGACGCCACGATCACGCTGGTGTGTACATATCCTCACAGTTCTAGACCAGATATTAGGGATTAGTGGCAAATTCTCTGTAATGTTAGCGGTGTCATTTCATTCCATTCTTTGCAATGCCCGCGACTCCACAGAATGCGAATATTTACGAGCAATAATAGGGAGAAAATCAATTTTCCGTCTATAGAAGCGACGGCAAAATCGGATTTAATATGGGAATAATCTGTGTTCCGTAACTCCTTATATTCGAGCAATGCGACTGCATGAGTAAATCTATCAAGGAAAATAAAATACCTCGCTCAAATTGCATCCCCCGTCACTGAACAAACGAACGTGTTTCCGTGAGATTAGATATACTACCTGTAAAACCCGACTTTAGAGAGTTATTTTCTACGAGGATTTAAGCGAGTTTATGTCGACGTGGTTACTTTTACTTTAAACATATTTTCTTCGTATATAAATATACAAAAAGGATCGGGGCACTGGTTCCCCTCTCCCGTATACAGCAATTTACAATACATTGTTATGAAATGACAAGAAGGCGATAACAGAAACATTTGTACATGGTGAGAAAAAATTGAGTGTGCATTATATCGAATAACATCTTTCAGCGTATGTGTTTATGGATTACCAACTAAGACGAGGAAATGTTTGTGTTTGGTGTATTTTGAGCGATTTGTGGTTGACAATGTATTGTGACTATTTAATGCAGTATACTGGAAAAACCTTACCTTCTCCATAAATGATATCTAGTACATGTATATTCCGTAAAAAATAATTATCATTGTCGGTTATAATGAAGCGAAGTTCAGTTCACCCGTTTCGATTTATGGAGTGCATCATATTGTACACTGTTAGAAAAAATATCGTCGCTTTAACGGTTTGAGACCGCGCAAAATCGCTGCCAACTTTTAACCGTTAAACATACGGTCAGGCCGTAACATGTTCCATGGTATAGAACCGTTTAAGTAACTGGCAGACCGTAACCAGTAACTGTCAGACCGTTGTATTGTTTTACGGTTCAACATCGTTTAATTAATATCAAGACCGTAACTAATAAAGGTCAGACCAATGGTATTTTTCATGGGTCAACACCAATTTCTTGCTCTTAATTTGCTAATTTACCATAGAATTACCGACCCGCATAACACAGAATGAATGCCGGATTAATATATATTAAATATCAGCAGAGTAAGATTCAGTCATACTGTATGGAGTCATGGCCGTATATAATATGGTCGCCGATAAATATACTATTGAGTTTTGACGCCATGACTGTATGGGGCCGTCAAACTGATGAAACGGTATGGGACCGTCGATTATGACGGCCCAAAACCGTCGAACCGACAGTAATTTCTAACAGTGTAGCGTTTGAGACCTGGATAGAAATGGGGGGCTCGCGGTGTTTGGAGGTTTGTATATGAGCAGTAAATTAAATTTGTAGTCAGAGAAAGTGTCATTTCAGTTTAATTTTGTTCCAATCAACTATCGCCTTGGGTAGAAAGGTTCTCAGTGCTCAGTGTGGCATCGGTAAGAATATAATTTTCTAGGGCGTCTGGAATTATAACTTGAGACCTGACTGCTCTGGGTGTGAGGATGGTAGATAAGTACATGTAGTTGGACGATTAATTTTTCACTATTTTGTAAATTACTTCAAGCTTGTGGAATTGGCGCCGCGTTTCTAAAGAAAGCCAACCTTCCTCCTATAGAACAAAATTAGAAACTGAGTATGTCAGTCCAGAGACTATACGGCCACCATATGCATCGGCTTTTTGTTGATTAAAATGCGTTTACGAAATTAGACAACATAAAATACAAGACAGATAACTCTATATATCCCGTCTATGCTCACGCTTTCCGAAGTCCAGCGCTATGACATTACACTATAGTTAACCGGCTATTGATTCGTGGAAATGTTGGGCCTGCAAAACGCGTTATATTTCAAACTAGCTGGCGACTTGGTGAATTTTGATAGGCATAACACATGTTATTGAATAATCATAGGAAGGCAGTGTAATTCATATAAATTGATGACAATGGTGCAAATTTCAATTTAATGCATATTTTGTTATGTTTATCTTTGGTTAATTTCACGACATGGTATGTTTGAACCATTATGGTTCCAATATTAGCCATAGTATTACCCGTATAAAACCGATTAAATGGGGAGAGAACCGACTCGATCAGTAGAGAACCCAAATAAATATCAAAATTCGCGGTTGTCGTTGTTATAACACACACAATGGAATGTTCGTTATTATTACCCTCGTTTGGGTCACCGATTGTGAGGGGAATGGAAAAATTAATCGAATTATCAGCTGGATGTCTCAAAAATTGTGTTTTAACTGTCAAAAAGTCGCGAACATGTATAATTTCGATCACAAGGAACCATCACAAATCAGTCAAGAACCATCACAAACCGGCGTTAGAACGACTTCCGATGTAACAGTTCCTACATAGTGGTTCGCGTATGGAATTGGATTCTATACTCCTGATAAATTTGATGGAATATTACATTGCATAAACCATATTTAGTTGCAGTAATGCCCTAAATAATCGACTCCTTAACCACAGCATAATTATGGGTATCTTTTCAGGATTTAGTCGGAAATATGGCTTGTTGCCATTCATCGGAAAGCTCTCAGTGAGAGCTTTCCGATGAATGACAACAAGCCATAATTATTTTCGACTAAATCCTGAAAAGTTACCCATAATTCTGCTGTGGTTAAGGAGTCGATTATTTATGGCATTACTGTACTTTTTGCAATATTGTATATCATAAAATGCATTTTAATTAAAATGATTTGATTGTTAATTATTTGACATAATGCGATATGCGATATCACTTAGACCGTTCGATAAAATATAATAACTATTGCACGGCTTATCGACTATGCCAAAAATATTTTTGTGTTTATTTTCCCCTCCTGCATCAACCTGCGTCTATTTTTTTTTAGATCCAAATGTTCGTAAACCAGGCTAGTTTACTGTTGGCTGCACAAGGCCGACCTGTGTAATCTTACGAACAGCGGCTGACGGGCAGCTTTGTGCAGCGGTATAATCCTTCCAATAGTTCGCATAATATGGAAATTGGATTCCATACTCTCCTGAGGTCAGACGCCACGATCACGCTGGTGTGTACATATCCTCACAGTTCTAGACCAGATATTAGGGATTAGTGGCAAATTCTCTGTAATGTTAGCGGTGTCATTTCATTCCATTCTTTGCAATGCCCGCGACTCCACAGAATGCGAATATTTACGAGCAATAATAGGGAGAAAATCAATTTTCCGTCTATAGAAGCGACGGCAAAATCGGATTTAATATGGGAATAATCTGTGTTCCGTAACTCCTTATATTCGAGCAATGCGACTGCATGAGTAAATCTATCAAGGAAAATAAAATACCTCGCTCAAATTGCATCCCCCGTCACTGAACAAACGAACGTGTTTCCGTGAGATTAGATATACTACCTGTAAAACCCGACTTTAGAGAGTTATTTTCTACGAGGATTTAAGCGAGTTTATGTCGACGTGGTTACTTTTACTTTAAACATATTTTCTTCGTATATAAATATACAAAAAGGATCGGGGCACTGGTTCCCCTCTCCCGTATACAGCAATTTACAATACATTGTTATGAAATGACAAGAAGGCGATAACAGAAACATTTGTACATGGTGAGAAAAAATTGAGTGTGCATTATATCGAATAACATCTTTCAGCGTATGTGTTTATGGATTACCAACTAAGACGAGGAAATGTTTGTGTTTGGTGTATTTTGAGCGATTTGTGGTTGACAATGTATTGTGACTATTTAATGCAGTATACTGGAAAAACCTTACCTTCTCCATAAATGATATCTAGTACATGTATATTCCGTAAAAAATAATTATCATTGTCGGTTATAATGAAGCGAAGTTCAGTTCACCCGTTTCGATTTATGGAGTGCATCATATTGTACACTGTTAGAAAAAATATCGTCGCTTTAACGGTTTGAGACCGCGCAAAATCGCTGCCAACTTTTAACCGTTAAACATACGGTCAGGCCGTAACATGTTCCATGGTATAGAACCGTTTAAGTAACTGGCAGACCGTAACCAGTAACTGTCAGACCGTTGTATTGTTTTACGGTTCAACATCGTTTAATTAATATCAAGACCGTAACTAATAAAGGTCAGACCAATGGTATTTTTCATGGGTCAACACCAATTTCTTGCTCTTAATTTGCTAATTTACCATAGAATTACCGACCCGCATAACACAGAATGAATGCCGGATTAATATATATTAAATATCAGCAGAGTAAGATTCAGTCATACTGTATGGAGTCATGGCCGTATATAATATGGTCGCCGATAAATATACTATTGAGTTTTGACGCCATGACTGTATGGGGCCGTCAAACTGATGAAACGGTATGGGACCGTCGATTATGACGGCCCAAAACCGTCGAACCGACAGTAATTTCTAACAGTGTAGCGTTTGAGACCTGGATAGAAATGGGGGGCTCGCGGTGTTTGGAGGTTTGTATATGAGCAGTAAATTAAATTTGTAGTCAGAGAAAGTGTCATTTCAGTTTAATTTTGTTCCAATCAACTATCGCCTTGGGTAGAAAGGTTCTCAGTGCTCAGTGTGGCATCGGTAAGAATATAATTTTCTAGGGCGTCTGGAATTATAACTTGAGACCTGACTGCTCTGGGTGTGAGGATGGTAGATAAGTACATGTAGTTGGACGATTAATTTTTCACTATTTTGTAAATTACTTCAAGCTTGTGGAATTGGCGCCGCGTTTCTAAAGAAAGCCAACCTTCCTCCTATAGAACAAAATTAGAAACTGAGTATGTCAGTCCAGAGACTATACGGCCACCATATGCATGGGGGCGGTCGAGTTTATCTTATATGTAACGCGGCCCGCAATCCCATACAGCATCCTAATTCATTTAATCAAAATAAGGTATCATATATGTTCTATAGATCTTTTAGAGCATTCTTCTGTCGAGTTGATATTTGAGCCAGACGAGAGGCGATTCTCTTCACTGTACTTTATATATGAATGTTCCAGGTTAGATTTTGTGGTAGTTACATAACAAGGTGTTTATGTGATTACACGAATCCGACAGGGTCGTTTATAAACTTAAGGTTTGGTATTTCTGGGTGTGGGGATCAACGAGAAAACACATCCCTATGGTTTTGGATGGGTTAAAACTCACGAGCCAGTTTTTGACCAGGTCGTCATTTTTGTCATATCGTTATTCAAAATTTTAGAAAGTTCATCCAGATCCCAATTGCTACTCATAATATATGTATCATCTGCGAACATACTCGTGATAGAGTCTATGTTATCTGCTAAATCTTTTGATATAAACGATGAATAAAAAGGCACAGAGTATATCACTGGGGACTGCTGCAGGGATATAACCTCGTAGCCGGAAATGTGTTATTTATCATCACTCTTTGTTTTCTGTTTAGTAAATAGTCTTCGAGCCATTGTAATGTTTGACCCTCCACACCATATATAGCAGTGTAGTATGTAAATAAGCCACTGTGCCATACTCATTCAAATGTTTTGGATATGTCACAAAAGATGCCGCATGTGAATAGATCTTTGTCGATAGATTGACAGCGATTATGGTATAGGACTATTAATTGGTTTGTGGTATTGTGACCGGAGTGAAATCCAGTTTGGTGGAAGTACAAGTTTATTTTCTTATCTGTTTCAAAACAACCGTCTCAAAGACTTTGTTTAGGTATGGTAGCAATGAGATCAGGGGGTAAGTTATGAGGTCAGCGGGTTCTTCTTTTTTAAAATTGGAATAACATGAGCTAGTTTAAATATTTCTGGGAATTTCGTGATATTGATCGATATCTTAAATAGGAGGACTAACGGGTGTGATATTGAATTTGAAGTTTCGTGCATCATTCTAACACCGATTCCGTCGTGGCAATGAGCTTTGTTCAATTTAAAAGATTTTATAGCAGTTTCAACCCCGGATTCCACAAAAAAGACAATTTTCATCAGCTGTTTGCTTCGAGTGTGAAATAATGGAAGGATATGCACAGAATAGTTTATAGTAGAGTTAAATGTGAAGCTCCTATTTAGAACTTTTGCTTTTTTCCGAACCATCTGAAGTATATGTTTTCCCACTGAAATTTATGGTTCCAGTTCTGCTGTATAGAGGAGGGGTATTAGTCACTTTCTTTTTAGTTAGGAGATGGTTAACAAGCTGCCAGAAATCACTGGGTTGGGGAGTCTATTATTCTGTCTCCCAAATTATCATGCGTATTTTTTCATGTCATTAACTTTATTTCTTGTTTGTTTATATGCCCGCCATGATGCTGGGTTGTTGATTTCTAATGCCTTTGACGTGAGTCTATCTCATTTGCGTATCTCTTTTCTAATATCCGAAGTGAACCAAATTTTATCTTTGGGGCGGATTGTCACGTTATGCTGCGGTATATTTCTGCCCATGATTGAGAGGAAAGTAGATTGGACTATTTTGAACGCCGAATCGATATCAGGGGACCGCATTGATTAAGTCTTCCCAATGTACATCATTTAGCATGCATTTCACACGCTGTAAATTACCGTTTTTGTAATTTCACACTTTTCGCTGAAATTCGGAGAATGTGGATCAGTTGAAAGATATTATTGCATAAACACCCACATGGTGAAACTCCCAAATTCAAAACGTCGCAATCGCAGACATGAAGTGATTAACTGATGATAATACTATGATCATGTACTGTGCTAGTTCTTGTGGTACCTCCAGTTCGGTCGTTTATCACATTTTTCAAGCTACAGGCGTCGGATATTAGTTTTATTTTGCAGGTATTCTCAGGGTAATTGGAATTATAGTCTCCGGTGAGTACTATATTTTCAGAGATGTTAAGTGCATCATACATTGAGGTGTCCAGAAGGTCCCAATAATTATACCTACAAAATTTCTCTGATCTGTACGAGACCCCAATATTCATGTGAGATTGTTTATCAAATAATCCAAACTATAGACTTCTAAATGTTCGGAGGAGTATGCCGGATAAAGATGCGTCTCAGTAAAGCAGAGAACGTCGAATTCGTTGATCAAGTAAATTATCTTTTCTAACTTGTGCCGGATACTTCTTATATTGTAATGAAAGATAGATGTGGAATTAGGTAGATTTGTCGAGTGAAAGGGAGGTCCCGGGTGGGTCTCTATCTCGCCCGAAAATAATAAAGAAAGAGGTTAAAACGAAATATAAGTTTGATGTTAATTATTCAAAACCCGCTGCGGATATACAGCGTAGACTACTGTGAAAGTGGATGTGAAATTCTATTTTTTTAGAACATAAATACTACTGAAGAATCAAAACAACACCATAACAACAAGTTTTCTGACCGGGTAGACGGTTTCCCCACAGCAATAAACGTAAGTATAAATTGTACATACCCATTTGCCTCACTCGTCAGTCTCAGTACGCCTAGTTGTTTAAGTTGCTGATCACTAGTTGTCAAAAATCTGTACGTCAAGTTGTGATGATGGGATTTGTGTGCAAAGACGAAACCATGAATTAGGTTTCCATATTAGACATGTTCCGCCTCCCGATGGTCATTATTAACCTTCAATCACACGACGAAGGCACTGTTTCGTTCCACAGCCGTTTTCCGATTTCTCGACCAAATTTGTTTTTATATATTCAAGCACCGAACGTAACTATGTTTATCAGTAGATACCGTGCTGAAAACTTTAAGTGTATTTGAAATATATTTAAAAATGTATTATGACATTGAATTACTTGATGTAGTTCATCGAAAAGCATGGTACGTAATTGAATACTTCTGATCTATTCTGATGTATGTATAAATATGATACATATTATACTTCTCAAGTTTTCCGGTGACTCAAGAGAATTAGCTCTATCTTTTCAATATAAGTACCAAAAGCATTTCAAATAAAATTAAGTAAACATAATATAATAACGTAGTATTAAACTTATTGAAAAACATAAAACCTTGAAAAGTCTTGAATGTTCGTCATCAGCACTTGGAGTGATTTGTTGATTTGAGCGACAGGAAACTGACATATGCATGTACAACCAAAATCGACATCCCATGACATCTCTCTTAACGGGGTACTTCCGTACATAGCACACCTTTTCTGATCGATTTTAAGACAGAAGACATATTTAGGCACAGTGAATCGTAAAATACAGTCTATCTATCGTTATTTATCCAGTTAACTAACACAGATAATTGCGATATTGTCGTCCCAATTGTGACACAATATGTCTTATCCACACATATCTTAGCCAAGTTTACTTTTGTGGACATATGTGGATTTATTGGAGATACTGTGTCTAAAATGTGGGCATATATATGGTCCTGTATCCAGGGACTTTGTTATGTGCGAACGCTATTTACCCCCCCCCCATTGTTTTGGGTTTTCAATATGAATCTAAATCGAACTACCAATGGGCAGGGTGGGGTTGGGGGATAATTTTCTCCAATCATTTGTCTGTGAGTCTCTGTCGGAAAATTCCAACCCAAGAGGTGCAACTCGAAGCTGATACGTGTAGGACATTTCGGGACTATCCATTCAATATTCATGTAGTGATACCCAAGGAGGCACTCGCAGTCACGACCCCTTCGTCACATCACCGTAAATATAAGGCGATGGTGCACATACGACCTGTAGTTTTTATATTAGTAAATTCCCACGCATACGAAATTTCATCACATAATATAACATACAACCACCACCCCAAATGCAGTGTTGTTACTTGCGGAGTGGAATAAAAGTCGCTAAATGTTAATAAGAATACATTGTTTGATTCACACAGAGTCCATAAGTTCAATGGCGTGGCATTTCGAAGATTTAGTTATATTTAAATGGGTCGAAAGGAACATAGCATTACTGTACGATTCCTGTACAACGTCGCAACTGGCGATTGTCGTCGTACACAACTAGGCGTACAGACACCGACGAGTGTCCAAATAAATAGTCTCTACTTTCAGATTGTGAATACACCCGAGCCAAAGTAATGTCAATATATGTTGCACACATAATGGCCTTTCCGTTGTGATATAGCTGGATTTCCGACAGATGCTGTATATGTGTTAAAATGACATTTGGAGAGGGAATTTTTGCGAGAAAATTATTTTCTGAAGTGACCAAAGGCCGTTTTTATCTATAAGAAAGAGTCATTCGCTCAAATGGAGCCCACTTTCGATCGGCAATGTACAATTTATACTTACGTTTATTGCTGTGGGGGAACCGTCTATCCGGTCTGAAAACTTGTTTTTATGGTGTTGTTTTGATTCTTCAATAGTATGTTCTAAAACAGAATTTTTCGTCTTGGCGAAAGCAACTTCCGATTATATATTTGTACGGTTTAGCCACTGTGCGTATAGGACTGCAAATGATCCGGATTCGAAAGAAAAACCACTTTCCACGATCATTATCTTGACACCCCAATTCGGACGTTTTGGACATTGAGATATTTTGAGAGGGGGTGTTGCACGTAACATAGTGATGATTTGATCATTGGTACACGCAAATGGTGAATATCATGGAAAACATGAAATAATAGCATAAATGAAAACAACATGAACAAGGAAAACAATGTGCACATGTACATAATGATGATGAGTTTAATGACACGAGCGTGTGGGGACGAAGATGGGTTGAGTGTTCTCGGACGAAAACAGGGGTCACTGTTTTATTGCGCTCTGATACACATCTGTGAAATAAACATGTATGCATTTTGGTGACTGACTGGGTTGTTTCTCAATTTCGGTAAAATTTAAAGAGTTGTAAAAAAACAAACAAACAAAATCATTCCAAGGGCGTTTTTTAACTGGAGGAAATAGTGGTTCATTTGTTTTATTGTGGTGGTTGTCATAAGTTAATGAACGACTTGAATTTGATTTGAAGAAAGCACAAACTGATAGCATTGATCCACTATGTGTTGGGCAATCATGATAGCAGCTAAATGCACCTGGTACCTTCTCTTGCGTTCACGGCGCACACTATCGTGGGTTAAGATTGACGCAATCATATTTCCCATTTACCAATAGACACTCACGACAAAACTGCGAACACTCAGCGGATACAATCGCAAATATAGAGGTAGAGATACAGAATTAATCTTTTTGTGGAATGAGTGTTGAATATATAATTGGGCTGGTGCATACTACCCATCTCTTTATTTTCGTGAATGTGGATGTTAGTATACAAACATCTGCAGTGAATTATTGCAGTGATCTAAAGTCTGATAAATTTCATAACAATGTACACATGTATCTGTTGCACATGCGGCAATAAATTCGAAGATGCCTATCACTACTTTTCCATGTGTTCCCTTTACCAGAGAGAACGAATATAAATGTACCATTCGCTACACAGAGAACGACTTGAATTAACCCATACGAATGATTTACTTTCTGGCATATATTACATTAATATAAAAGAAAATGTGAAATTGTTCAAAATAGTCTAACATTTTTTAAAACGATTTTACCAATGAAATTAATATATAATAATAATAATAATAATAATATATAATTAATAAGTAAGACATCCATATGTTTTTTTCGCCTTAAACAAGTTTCAATAAGCGCAATCGACGTTGGCAATGTCAATTTGGCACCTCCCACCACCTTACATGATCCTTTCCTAACGATCCGCTACAATCATCCTTCACCAGTCATCATTCTTTCACATTGAAATAAGTTACTTCATTTTGTGCCACTTTGTCAAGTATGTAATTTCGTAACAATGTATACCGGAGAGGGGCTCATTAAGTTATATAACTAACCAATCCACTTTGTATTACTACAAATAAAATATGTTCAAAGTAAAAAAGTAAACATTCTGCTCATAATTTAACCCTTTACCCAACAGAACGGCCCTGTGCCAATGCATTCTCTTATATATGCGAGTCGACCATAGGTCGCCTCGCATATATAAGAGAATGCATTGGCTTAACTCATTAAAAATTATAAAATTGTTAAAGAATGTAAGAAAAAATGGTAAAAAGTGTTAAAAAAAGATTTTTTTTAGGCCAATGCATTCTCTTATATATGCGAGGCGACCTATGGTCGACTCGCATATATAAGATAATGCATTGGCACAGGGCATAACTGTAACTATCACAATGTGGTCAGTGAGCCGGTTCCAATGATATCAATATGTGTATGGTTCTATTGAGACATACCCAAGATATTTTAGGCTGTTGAAGCTTTATTTGGCCGGTTTTGGCCGTTTTGTTGGGTAAAGGGTTAAACGAACCAAACAATCATTATTTGCACTGCTATACGCGATTAACGATACTTCATTCCCCTTGATTGGATAATCAATACGACCGACGACACAGATAGCTTCGCGTTGAGTCTCGCCCGGTATACGGACTATTTATAAACATATTTGGTGAATACTACCCCTGGTCAAGTGATCCTGCTAACGTTCTATGATGCTGGTTGATCCTGCTGAATTGATATGATGATGGTGATGACATTAATAAGAAGTACCGTTATTTTTTTCTACGAGTTTTCATTGTCGCGGTGTTTGGCTAATCCGAGCGATCTGAGAAAAAGCCAGTGTATGTATGAAACATTCAAGAAACCAGTGTATGTATGAAACATTCAAGAAACCAGTGTATGTATGAAACATTCAAGAAACCAGTGTATGTATGAAACATTCAAGAAACCAGTGTATGTATGAAACATTCAAGAAACCAGTGTATGTATGAAACATTCAAGAAACCAGTGTATGTATGAAACATTCAAGAAACCAGTGTATGTATGAAACATTCAAGAAACCAGTGTATGTATGAAACATTCAAGAAACCAGTGTATGTATGAAACATTCAAGAACATATATAGTTTTGAAGAAAAAAATTTATACTGGCTGCGCTGGGGTTTGCAAAAACGACATGAATAGCCATCTTGATTATATAACCAACCTATATATATATATATATATATATATATATATATATATATATATATATATATCGCACCAATGTGAACAGACACAATCAGAAGAAAAAAATTTCAATGCATTCTAACAGTATGCAGCAATAACGAGCTTTCCTTAATATGGTGAAATGAAGAACGTATGTGTCACTTCTGCGCAGATCTTTTTTTTTTCTTATGTATTTCTGTTACCGTGATAAGAATGGCTGAATTGGCTATTTGTGACCCGCCATATCAATTCCAGTCGTAAGTCGGGATTGTTTTACCCTGTGCCAATGCATTCTCTTATATATGCGAGTCGACCATAGGTCGCCTCGCATATATAAGAGAATGCATTGGCCTAACAATTTTTTACAATTTTAATAATGTTTTCATGTATTCTTTAACAATTTTATAATTTCACCCATACAGAGCCCCAGACAAACATGATCAGACGACACTCTTCTATATGCTTCTATATATGTGTGGGGCTCCCTGCAGGGTTATGGATGTTTTTTATTTTGTGTCCTAAAAATTGTAAGAAACATTTATTTAAAAAAAATGATAAAAAAATTGTTAGGCCAATGCATTCTCTTATATATATGCGAGGCGACCTATGGTCGACTCGCATATATAAGAGAATGCATTGGCACAGGGTAAAAAAAATCCCGACTTACGACTGGATTTGATATGGCGGGTCACATTTGTGGTAAAGTGCGTACAGTCACCAGGGCTCGTATTCACCAACTTATTTTATAAACCGGGTATAGTTTATATGATAGCGGCTAAATGCACACGGTACCTTCTGAGGTGTTGACGACACATACACTATCGTTGGGTATGATTGACTCAATCACATTTCCCAATTATCAAATAGACATTCACGACATAATCGCGAACACTCGCCGGATACAATCCGCAAATATAGAGGTAGAGACTCAGACTGAATCTTTCTGTGGAACGCGTGTTGAAGATATAATTGGGCTGGTGGACACGTTCCATCTCTTTATTTTCATGAATGTGGACGTTAGTACACAAACATTCTGCTCATACTTGAAACGAGCCAAAACAAGCATTATTTGTACTGCTATGCACAAAGGCGATCAGCCCTTCTATGACTGGAGCTTCTTGAATTTTTGCGCAAACTCTATGTCAATGCATTCTCTTATATATGCGAATCGTCCATATATAGGGCGCCTCACATATATAAAAGAATGCATTGGCCTAACAATATTTACCATGACCCTTGTAGGCCAGTGCATTCTCTTATATATGCGAGGTTCCCTATATAATATAATGCACTGACACAGGGTCTTTAATGCTGCACCAGCACAGCTCCCGCCATAGAAGGTTTAACGATCACGGTCAATTTCCTTCATTTGATAATCAGTCCGACCGACGACACAGATAGCTTCTCACTGAGCCTCGCGGTCCCTTCGTGCGTTAGAGCCCTGTGGTCCATGTGTGTGTTTCGCGCACATGACAGACAGATCCTACTCTTTTACATATATTGATCATATTATGCTACTTCAATATATCCTCGGGCAAATAAGTTCATATTGGACCTACATATTGACAATCGTTCATATTGGACTTATTTGGTTATGATCAATGTGTATATGCGACACCGGAAATTATGTTTACACAATATGCCGATATTTTGTTACCGAATATTCGTGATTATTAAAATCCAGGACACATCAGGAAGATAGAATCCCTCTGAATAATAGTAGAGTATACTATACTTCTAATATATACTATCAAAAGATTATATATTTAAAGTAATTCCTCGGAAATCACGATTATTAGGTGAAATTCTACGGATCGTCTGCAACTTGGTCTGATATACACATATTTTCTTTTGTCTAAAACGTCTGTGTGTTTACATATTGCTATGCACATGACGTAAGAAAGGTCCACTTACAACACAAAACATGAATTTTTCGGATGTTTGTTAAATTATTGGAGAAAGACATAACTATTTGGTGTACGGCGAATTGCAGCCAACTGTAGGCAAACAATTCGGTCAAAATAAGAGTCATATCACTACACATCATTACGGTGACGATTGCGTCATTTTGTTGCTTTCCATCTCATTGGAACACCACGTGTATGCCAAATAAATGGTGACTTATTTTTAGCTTTAACCCTTTACCCAACAAACCGGCCAAAAACGGCCAAATAAAGCTGCAACAGCCTAAATTATCTTGGGTCTGTCTCAATAAAACCATATAAATATGGATATCATTGGAACCGGCTCATTGACCACATTGTGATGGTTACAGTTATGCCCTGTGCCAATGCATTCTCTTATATATGCGAGTCGACCATAGGTCGCCTCGCATATATAAGAGAATGCATTGGCCTAAAAAAAATCTTTTTTTAACACTTTTTACCATTTTTTCTTACATTCTTTAACAATTTTATAATTTTTAATGTGTTAAGCCAATGCATTCTCTTATATATGCGAGGCGACCTATGGTCGACTCGCATATATAAGAGAATGCATTGGCACAGGGCCGTTCTGTTGGGTAAAGGGTTAAAATCACATACGAGGGGGCTATCTACCAGAATTCTACTTGGCATGATAAATTTAAAGGTCATCTTTGAAATTTAACACAATTTTCCAGGAAACGCCAAACATTGAAATGAGCATTAATGATTATGACCTCACACACTAGCACTAGTTAGTAAATGCACGCCAACAATGATTTTATAAATATGAGATAAAATGTGCGGCGAACTATGTCAATTATGGCTTGGTGTCATTATAAATTATAAATTGGTGTCATAATACATTTATCACATAATTTGACCATAAAAGCAGTTTCATAATTATCGATAAGAGACACATTTAATATCAGCGCGTGCGATGACGTCTCATCGTTCTTCAAATGACTTGCGATCGCTGCGGTTTTTATCGTTGTTTTCGATGGATATTTCGCATTGCTTCGCGTTTATTTGATCATGTGATAAAAAGTATCTCACACTCGTCCTATTTTATACGTAATTTATCAACCCCGTCCACTAAATTCTATTTGAGCCTCGGTAAACCTCGGCTCAAATCGAATTTAGTGAACTCGGTTGATAAATTCCGTATAAAATAGAAACTCATGTGAGATCCTCTATGTATCTCGATAAAAGGAGCAAGCAGATGTTCATTTTAAAATTATAAATTTCCTGCATAAGGAGATAAAATGCAAAACATTTTTATTTGTGATTAAACCTCACGTTATCAAGTTTATTTTATTGTCCACCCCCTGATTATTTCGGAGAACTATTGTAATCAGCGACGTTAGTTCGTTAGCGCCTCTGTTCGTGTGTCCGTCCGATTCCATGTCAGACTGTTAACTCCAGTTCAATTATCCGATCGAAGCGACACTTCGTATGATGAATGACAATATTGAGTTTAATTTCAATTGTGGTTCAAGACCGATGATTTTTGTTTTTTAATTAGGGGTGTATTAGACATGCTGTGTAAGCTCAAAGTATTATGTTAGTTTGCGGTAGTACACTTCGAGATGGCTAAAGGGCGCATTTTTCCACGCCTAGCGATGCTCTTGTTTAACTTAGAAATTTCTATTTTCATGTTGTCCGGATAATAACTCCGGTGAATAATATCCGATCGGAACGAAAGTTGGTACGAGCAATAAAAATTACATTATTGAGGTCGAGTTCCAATATCGTTCCGGTCAGATGATTTTTGTTAGAGCTATAGAAATGTTCAGACCAATAAATTGTCATTTTCGTGTTGTCCGGATAATTCCAATTAATATCAACTAATCCAAATAAAACTTGACATCAGGAATATCCATCACAGTCTTCAAGTCAAGTTTGAATGTGGTTCAGATCTGCTGATTTTATGCGGAGATATTTCCCTTTTTCTACTATAAAAATATCAACTTTGCGATTATTATTCCATCATGTACAAAT
This sequence comes from Siphonodentalium dalli, assembly GCA_032622095.1. NCBI lineage: Eukaryota > Metazoa > Mollusca > Scaphopoda > Gadilida > Siphonodentaliidae > Siphonodentalium > Siphonodentalium dalli. The sequence goes on from CP136062.1 coordinate 197,282,315, forward strand.
TCCACACACATTGTGTTTTTCTGAGCTTGTGTCTCACGTGGGTGTTCCATAACGTCTTGATTTATGTATCTTCATGTTATACTTGTATTCAGTTTTAAATCTGCATATCTCACATGTTGTTTCGATGTTCACCTGAACAGACTCTAATACGGGTGCGATCTCAAATGATGACATTTTGGACAGAAATTGTATTGGAAATTTTGTCACAAATAAACGTTAATTAGACTTATTGTCGATTATAGCTGTGTAATAAAACAATACAAACAATCAAACTGGGACATTTGGCGTTCGAAGCATTGTTATGGGAACACCCTATTGATCTAGATCGCTATCGCCCGAATGGTCTGTTCTAAAAATAGAACAATAAAGTGTCCCACTTAATCATCTCATTTTATAATAAAATATCCGAAATAAAATAACTATTAATTGATAGTCCAGATAGAACCGTTTCCGGACATGTGTCTTTAATTCACATTTATTATTATATACCCACGAAACTATTTCAAAATGTGAAGAGATAATCCATCTTTAGTAATAAGAATCAGATGGCTCAAACCATCAAAATCAAACTCCAGTTTTGGTCCTGTGTGGCTGTATGCACATTTGGGAGACCGTGTGCGACTTCATGTAGGTTCGAGTGATAATGTGTGACATTACGAACCAAGACATGTGACAATTCAATAATATTTCGTTAATTTATCAACACATTTTAAAGTTTAATGCCAGGAACTTGAAAAGACAGCAATTCCTAGTTCTAATTTGATGTCTGGAGATTATGTGCTGTTTTTAGCTTTTGAAATTTAAGGTTCCATCGACCTCGATGGAGAGACATCAACTACACCCGTGTTGGTGTGTCATTAGCAGGTCTCGTCTTCTGTTGGATGTGATGTTAGAATGTATGCCAGTAATCTACCAAAACCCGCGAGTCAACCTGGAACTGGCATTGACGAATGGCGTAGAACAGCAATAGTTGACATGAAGTCCAAAGTAATTAGGACTTAACTCATCCATAAATTGTTCGTATACTGGAGGGATTACCTACGAGTTTGGTATAACAATTATCTACTATATAACTTCTGCCTGTCTGTCGGCCTGCCTGTCTGTATATGTGTGTTATATACTCGAAAACTGCTCGACCGATCTGACTCAAATTTGATATGTAGGCCTACTTTGATACGGAGAACAAAATGAGTGGGTCCAATTTCACGTGCGACCGTATCCTTGACCTTGACCTCGCTCATATACGCTCATATAGGCACTGATATGTATCTGGACCTGGACCTATCCGACTCAAATTTGGTATGTAGGCCTACTCTGATCCCGGGAACAATACGGACGGGTCCAATTTCACGTGCGACCGTGTCCTTGACATTGACCTTGACCTCGCCCATATACGCTTATACAGGCATGTTTCTGGAATAGAATAGAATAGAATATACTTTATTCAGCAATGTATATAATTAATTAATGTAAACAAAATATTTTATAACATATAACAATATACATTACAGGGAGGTTGCATGACCATACGGTCGTCTTCCTGCTACCTCCCATGGAAATTATAAATTCTTTTCTGACTCCAGCTCCTTGACCATACAATCTATTATATATTTGTTGGAGATATTTCATAATCTTATACTATAATGTATGTAGAAGTAAAAGGTAAAGATTCTGCATTTACACATACTATTAAATATAGTTTTATATTTATGGTGTATTGGCTAATATATTGACTAGTATATTGACTGATGAGATAGACATCATTTACAATAAATAAATAAATAAATTTAATAAATATGCTTTAATAAATATGCTTCAATAAATCAATAAATATGCTTTAATGGAAATGGAAATGAGATTGTTAATCTACATTAAGATTAATGTTGAGATTAATGTTATTCAATGTTAATCAAAGTTAAGCCTTAAGGTTAATCCATGACACCTGGATAACAATCCTGACAATACAAATTTTTACATTGGACCTTATCTAGATATGATTCAAGTTGTTCCTGCATAATATGTCTTTTGAAATTAGAACGTGGTAAAAGGGATCTCAAGGACACATCAACGATTCTCCACCGTTTTGGAAAATTGTGTAGCGGAAGACTATCACTGAATGCAGTTCTAGACATAGTTTCATATATAGTACCACTTTGCCTAGTTATTGTGTTTGGGTTATTGATTATATGATAAGTGTCCAGAAGCGGAAAGGGTAAAATATTATTTGACCAATCGTGCATATACTGATAAATCCTTAATTTGTACAAATCAATAGCTTTTAGTATATTACTTTGCTTAAAAAGTGGTTCAGTGTGACTGTTGTATCTTGCATTATTAATAACTCGGATTGCTCTTTTCTGTAGCACTATTAACTTATTGAACAAATGTGAATTACCCCATATTTCAATTCCATACATTAAGTGGCTCTGAATAAGAGAATGGTACAGCATACGCATACTTTTTAGTGGAAGAATTTTCTTTACTCTGTTCATTGCATATAAAGCTCTCGATATTCTTGTTGAGACCACTGCCACATGATGTTTAAATGATAAATGTTCATCAATATTGATACCAAGAAATTTGAATGATTTGTCTGCACAGTTGTTGCCAATTCTGTCTATTGGATGGTTATCTATTATAAGATGATGGTTGTTACAGTTATATTTACCACCAGCTGGCTGAAATAGTATATATTTTGTTTTCTTTGCATTCAATGAAAGTTTATTAGCCTTACACCAGTTACTTAGTTGATTCAACTGAATGTTAGTATATCTGAAAAGACGTTGAATATCAGAATGAGAAGAGTAAACGGTTGTGTCATCTGCGAATGAAAGCAGAGACAGTTTGGTACTTCTATACATATCATTCACATATATTAAAAACAGTATGGGTCCAAGCACTGATCCTTGAGGAACCCCGGTATTTAATTGAGTCTTTGATGACACTATCCCATCTAAATCTACATATTGCATTCTGTTTTCTAAATAGCTTTGAAACCATCTTTTAACGTTGCCTCTGACTCCATAATATTCTAACTTTGTTAAAAGTATATCATGATTAATGGTATCAAAAGCTTTAGAGAAATCAATGAATGTTGCTAGTGTACAATCCTTAGTTTTCTTATCATTGTGTGATGCTACATCATTTAGAAGTCTAATGATGGGATGAGTAGTAGAACGATTTTTACGGAAACCGTATTGATCTTGATAAAATTTATCATTGAAATACTCTGTCAATCGCCCACAAACTACCTTCTCTAGGATTTTTGAAAAAATTGGAAGTATGCTAATTGGCCTGTAATTTTCTATAGCATTGTTTTCATTGGATTTAAACAAAGGAATAACTCTTGCTACTTTCATTCCAGTGGGAACTACACCTTCCTCCATGGATAAATTAATGATGTGACATAATGGTACAGCTATCTCATTGACAGTTTTCTTTAATAGATTTGCAGTTATTTCATTACTGTCCTTGCTTGTTTTATTTTTCATTTTTGCCTATGACCCCATTCAATTCCTCTGGTGTTGTTGGTCTCAAAAACATACTATTTGTAGAAGGTTCCTTTAAATAGCTAGTAAAATCAGGAATTGAATTTGTTTCAATTTTATCTGACTCGCGAGTGCCAATATTAGAAAAGTATTCATTAAAAGCTTCAGCTATTTGGCTTCTATTATTTACTTGTCTGTTATCAATATTAAAGCTCTGAGGAAACTGAGATTTGCTATTCTTGTGCTGGATTACTTCCTTCAAAATCTCCCAAGTTTTCTTCATATTGTTTTTATGGGTATTTAGAATGTTATCATAGTAGTCCCGTTTAATATATCTTTTAACACGATTAAAATGTCTGCAATAACTTTTATAATTTTCTATGTTGATATCAGAGGGATCTTTTAATTTTTTTCGGTACAATTTCCCTTTTTCTAATGACGATGTCAAAAGTGCCGGTGTCATCCAAGGTCGTTTTTTTTTATATTTCATTTGGATTTGGATTTCTCTCAATGGAAATGCTACCTCATAAGCATTCATATAGATTTCCATAAATGCTTGATATGAGTTTTCAGAGTTAGTGGACTGCATTACTGCTTCATAATTTTCAGATGATAAAATTCGTTTGAAGCATGACATGTTATCATCTCCAAAACTACGTTGTAATTTTGTTTTATTTTTTTGTTTCACGGATGTTGAAACTTCTCGAAAGAATGTTCCAAAATGATCGCTAACATCAGTTAAAATTATTCCTGTTTGAAATTCACCATTAGGGTCATTGGCAAATATTTGGTCAATCAGAGTTGCCGAGTATGATGTGACTCTTGTAGGTCTAAGAATGGTTGGCATAAAGCCATCAGCAAATATGGCATCAATGAATTCATTTGTTTTACTATGTTGACCAAATTTCAAGAGGTATATGTTGTAGTCTCCCATTAAAAAAGCCTTTTTGTGTTCAGAGTTAATTTTGCCCATGAGGTCTTTGATTGTTATGATACATTGATCTATATCAGCCTTCGGTTGAGTATTAGGTCTGTATATGATGCCTACAATATACGATTTTTTATGTGGTTCAATAATTTCAACAAATAATGATTCGAAAATATGCGGAAGAAATACTGACAAGTCATCCCTAATTTTATAATTCAAATCAGACCTAATATAAATTCCAATTCCACCCCTTGGGTCATCATCATCAGGTCTACATTTCCTCAGAAGTGGATGATATCCATCTAGTGGGAAACTAATGTTGTCCGGTGTTCTAAATATTTCTGTTAATCCTATAAGACCAAATTTATTTGTGTTATTTTGTAGTTCATACATAAGTGTACTGAAAGCATCCCAATTAGAATTTAAGCTTTGACAGTTCAAGTTAAATAAAGAGACTTGACTTTTGATTTTAGAGAAAATACCATAGTAGTCATCTTGCGAGTAATATTTAGTTTGAGGCAATCCATTTATAGGGTTATCATTAAATTCTACTTGTTGATCATTGGTTTGTGTCTTATATACTTCTTTAAAGTCAAATTTTACACTTGTTGCTATCTCATCAAGCCTAATAACCTGTTCAGCCATTATTGAAAAAATACAAAATACAAAAATACAAAAAAGTAAGTACTAGTAAATGCAGATCATATGAAAAGGCAGCAGTTATGATCTGTTTAATGGTAAGAGAGTTAATAGCAATATCATAATAATTAATAAACATTTCAAATGAGCCCAGAGTCAGAAAATCAACATAGAATATAATAGAAAAAAAACAACATTTGGTAACCCACCATACATGTATGTTGCGTAAAACGCACCATAAATCCTTTTACTCCAACCCAGAATTCAGCCAACAGTGAAGTATGCTAATTATAACACAGGCATCTGGAAAGTTCCTCCACCCAACAGTACTGAACCAATAATGGTACAGCACTCTTAGAAAGAAAAACAAATCCAGATGCCTGTGAATTATATATGTATAGTATAGTATAACTGACTATAAATAAACTCTATATCTAAATTAACATTATGAATGACTGAAAGTGAATGACTGAAAGTGAGACGTGCACCACTCAGACAATATACATGTACATGTAATCTCTATCTGGAAATGGTTTACTTAAAAATGTTATTATTATTTCAACACCCGGTGCACTTCAATGATTTCTACCTCTACAAATTAATATGTCAGAAAGAAATTAATACTTAAAAAGTGAGATGGTGCACTCCACAAATGATAGAATTTCTATCACAATAGAATAAGTAAAAAATGTTTGTTATTCAGGGTACAAGTTTGATATTTGTTACCATTACATGTATGTACTTTATTACATGACACACAGGCACATAGTACGGCAACACACTTGGACAAAATGACATCCCCACAATCGAGATGCCACTTTGACCCCGCCCACCACCGGCCTACTACCATGTTCATAAAACATTTATTAGGCTCTTTAATAATTCATAGGTCATTATTATACTGTATGAGTTAATCATACAAATACATGATTTAAATCATAAGTCTTCATTCTTAAAATTAGATTCTGTAGATGTTTTAGTTACATACATGTATATGTGTATGGTTCTCAGAGGGGGCGGGTGCTGGCTGCTGAGTAAAAGATTAATATTAACAACTTAAAAATAATAGTTGATATGAGATACTAGTACCACGTACGTTGATAACTAATATCAAATATGAAATATTATCAATCGAATACAACTTTTTCACCCTACACTTGTCAATATTTTCAATCGAATACAACTTTTTCACCCTACAATAATTGTCAGTAATACTAATAGTTGATAAGATACATGTACATGTACCTGTACTAGTACCGAATGTTGATAATTAATATATATATATATTATCATTCCAATATATCAATGAACTTTTTTCATCCCAGACTTGTACAGCATATTGCCATACTGTGCACAAAAAAAAAATTATATTATCAAAAAGTCATATCTGAGGCCAAGAAGCCCTCGTTTGTATAAATCTATGATATTTATTTTGTCTTTGTTAAATTAATTTGGAAAAAAATTCTGGGTACAGTAATATTACCAGCTTGCCAAGACCCCGAACCCTTCAAGTGTGTTGAACTAAGCTCCCGAAAAGGAAGGGAATTCCATATTTATTTCATTATGATAATATATAAAGTCAGAATTTAATATCAAAAGTACATGTACACCATCAGTGTTATCCACAATGTTTCATTCCTTTTATTAAATCTCACTTATGAACATTTGATTGTCCATTGTCCATTCTCGCATCCTCAACGTCAACCCAATTCCCTCCATCTTTCCTAGATTGCAGAATAACTTTCAGACCAGATATCCGGATCCTCGTTTTTAATTTCTGATCCTTTCTCAGTTTATAAGCTTGTGCACTTTTTCTTCCTCTTTCTCGTTTCATCTCTGGTGGTAGGTCTGTTCTCACAGTAATACGTTTAATTCTGTCAATATTTTCTGCTGCATCAAGAATAATCATTTTGTCCCTGTCTGTAGCCAAGACCATGATAATAGGGTTTGGCGGTTTTCTGCTGAGGTCACCACCCGGTCTGAACGCGACCGGCAATCTGTGTGCATTGACACATCTGTCCATTACCTTTTCTGCCGTTTTAGCATTTATTTTGAAATCCTTAACAAGCACACTTTCCATGAGCTGATAGACATTTTCCCCTCTTGTTTCCACAATTCCATACACCAGCAGGTTATATTTTCTGTCGTGCACCTCTCTCAGCATGCCACGCTCCTCCAGTTCAAGAATTTTTGCCAACATTTTTTCTTCAAGGTCCGGAATTGAACTTTCTTCTACGAAAGAAATTCTTTCTTCAATAGAGCCCACAGCTATTGAAAGTTGATTCTGCTGTTCTGTCAAGTCAGTTTTTACTTCTTCCACTTCACTTCTTAATTTAACAAACTCCTGTTTAACCAAGCTGAAATTATTCTCCATTTGCTTTGTCAAGTTTACTATTAATTGTTTGAGTTCTAAATTAGACACTTCCTCTGTCGATTTCTGTGACATAATTAATGCGATGTTATTTGATTTCACCGAAGTTTAAAACAGTCAAATTATTTTTGTGTTGCCTTATTTCGTGTGTGACGTCACACGCTAGTCCTCGTAGTTTTAAGTAATGGCCAAAGTCATGCAAGTACTCTTCAGTAAATGTTTATAAACAGTGTCGTCCGTTTGAATAATAACATCATCATAACTTGGCTAAATAGTTGTAGTGTTAAGCATTTGTAATCTTCCGAAATCTGGGTTTTGGAAACAGCGAGCGCGTGTTTACTGCATTCCTAACCGGAAGCGGTGGACCTCGACCGATCCGATTCAAATTTGGTATGTAGGCCTACAGTACCAGTCAAAAGAAGTGGAACATTAAGCGCGCCCAATATCGCAATAATATTGCAAGTGGAAACGCTTATAAGCGCGCCTCTTGCGATATTATTGCAAAATTTCGCGATTAAAATCGCAACATTTCGCGCTTAATATTGTCATAACTCGCGCTTAATACTTCGCTCACAATTTTGAGATTTAGCGCAAATTATTTCTTCTTCATCAATACTGTTTGTATCATATATACATGTATATGATGGTGATTGCGACAATTTTTCGTTTCTATTTTACCTCGTACGTTTAAAGGGGTACTGTACGCCATTTTCATTAAATTTCCGGTGACAACAACGATCTAATATCGATAATATATAGAAACATAAGTAATTTGAGTCGAAGATGTATTCTGTAAACGCTCAGGTTAATAGGCTATCTTAAAATTTTATAATTTAAAAGTTAATAATTTGATATAAATTGAATTTATGACTGGAGCCATAAAATGTCGTCAATTAAATTACGAATTTCCGTAATCAAATACATTAATTGAGGGATACTGGATTGTTAAAGCGATCGCACACACGATAGCTTAACATATTATGATGATACGGGGAGAACACTCAAGCCACCCACTGAGTAGCGACGATACATTAACTTAAATGATTATATGGGACTAGTATGCCTATAATATAACTTTTATTTGATTCATTTGGTTGAAAACTGTACAAAAATTACTCGACAACGACAATTTGTATTTTTGCATTCCGGTAAATTTGTCATCCGTAACACTACTTCGTACTCAACAGACTTTCAAATAATGAAAAAATTGTTACCTTATTCTCCGACTCGGAGACTATAGAAACCAACAACAACATTTGGCGTACAGTACCCCTTTAAACGGGCATGGCTCATTCGACTTTCAAATTATGCCTACGTAATTTGGAAGGATGTATAATATATGTTGATATATATTGACATACCCGTTTCATATGCACTGAAAAATACTTTCCATGCATTGTCACAGCCGTTCAGCAGCTGTTTTAATTTTTTCGTAGAGAAGTGAAATAAATGCTCTTTATTTCAACCATACCAGGAATAGACTAACACGGAACACTCTATTCTGTTCACGTCGGGCACATTGATATTGTTTGTTTTTGGGACCCAAACATCTTTTTCAACGTTGTATTAGTTATGACTTCAATGCTTCTTTCTTTGACATATAATGCCTGCAGAAAGCTAGTATTGATCTACCTATTTCGATATCGGGAACAATTATATCCATCTGTTCATAACATAATTTGGAGACAATGTTTTAGATTTGTATATAATTATAGTTGTAAATTATATATGTACACACCGATCTTACCACAGTATTTAACTAATATAAATACAAGTCTATCTGGTTTCTATGAAATTGTATCACATTTAATATTGAAACAACGCGCGCTTAATATCGCAATATTCTGCGCTCAATATCGCAATAATAAGCACGACAGATTTATGGAATTGCGCTATAATCACGACTTTTTCGCGCTCAATATCGCAATAAAGGCGCGCCTCAATATACCACTTCTCCTGAGTGGTACTGATCGGGAACAATGTGGGCGGGTCCAATTTTACGTGCGACCATGTCATTGACCTTGACCTTGACCTCGCTCATAATCCTTCCTTGTCAGCTTCCAGTATTGGAGGATCCTGAACAGTCATGTGCTACTGACTGTTTTCTTTTATCTCAGAAGAAACTATATTTGACTGCACTGTCACCACTATTGCGAATGGGTCTACGACGCATTTCCATCTCTCTTGACAAATTGTATCTATCTTGCGGAAAATATATTGAATGGGACAGACTCAATTGTGTTATAATACATTACCCAGTCTAACATGCCATCCTCTAACGATTCAAGGTCCCTCATTTTGCAAGAATATATGCATCTCTTAAATATAATGATACGTATGATTTCTTCTATGTATCGGTTTTGCGAACTCACTGTATGAATGTCCTGATTCCCGTCCCCATTCAAATGACAGTTGAGAAGATGTAATTGTTCATTGGTGACTTAATTAGGTCACCACACGTCGAGGCTGTGAAATTTGAACGCCAAAACCTCCTTATAGAACGAATGATAATGGAGATAACTTTATACAACTTTTGTTGATATTAGTGACCAAAACATTCTCATAAATGTTACATGTATAGTGGTGGTAATTAGTTCCAATCATATTTGTATCAGCTTTGGTGCTCATCCCTTCCACATTAATGACTCGAACGGTGCCCCTTTTCCCATATGTAAACCACATCCACTAGATTCCTGATATCACGGAGATGATTACGTATATGTGTGGTGGTAATCGGCAACTAAACAAATTATAATCAAATTTAGTGCCTCCTCCACCTCTCACCCAAGCGACCCCCATTTACATCACACTATTAAATTCCGACAGTCGCAAATGTAGGCATCAACATTGCCGTCTTCAGCGGGTCCACACAATTTGATTCCTCGTATCATTGGAGAATAATGTGTATGAATTTGGTTGAAATTTGCGCTAAACCTATTTATATATATGTTGTCCCTCCTCGCCCTATCCTTGACTCAAGTGGCGCCACTATGACATATCTACTCATTATGAAGATGAATCTATTATATATTTTGGAAGATCTGTCTGTGTGTGTGTGTATCTGTGTGTGTGTGTGTTCGCGATGAACTCGAAAACGGCCGACCCGATTTCGACGAAACTTGGTATGTAGGGGTATTTTCGGCCGGGGGGTGGCATGGGCCTATTGATTTGTCCGTGCGACGTGACCTTGACCTTGAAATCGGGTCATTTCAAGGTCAAACGCCCGAATATCACGGGATTTCGATGAAACTTGGTATGTGGGGTTACATTCGGCCGGGGAGTGACATAGGCCTATTAATTTGCCCGTGCGACGTGATATTGACCTTGAAATCGGGTCATTTCAAGGTCAAACGCCCGAATATCACGGGATTTCGATGAAACTTGATATGTGGTGATACTTTCGTATGGGGAGTCTCATAAGCATATTCATTTGCCCGTGCGACGTGAACTTGACCTTGAAATCGGGTCAATTCAAGGTCAAATCGCCAATTTTGATGGGATTTCGACGAATTTTTATACATAGGGTTACTTTTGTCCATTGAGGGGATTTCGACGAAATTTTATACATAGTGTTACTTTTGTCCACTGAGTGTTTTGGACGGGTCAAATCGTGACCCCGACCTGACCTTGACCTTCAAAATGGTCAATTCAAGGTGAAATCGGGTAAAACCGGATGTATTTCGACGGGTACTTTTGTCGGGTACTTTTGTCCGGGCAGTGTTTTGGACGGGTCAAATCGTTACCACACCTGACCATGACCTTCAAAATGGTCAATTCAATGTCCAAGCCCGGACGAAGTCGGGTCACCTTCTAGTCTATTATATATTTTGGAAGATCTGTCTGTCTGTGTGTGTGCGTTCGCGATGAACTCGAAAACGGCCGACCCGATTTCGATGAAACTTCGTATGTGAGGGTACTATCGGTCGGGAAGTGGCATAGGCATATTAATTTTCAGATCCGAGGTCAACTTTTCACGTGCCGAGGTCAAATCTGTTTTTACGCTGTGTTACGGGACTTTCATTTGAGTTCGGTGCTTACAAATCGATTCGAAACAGCGCGAATAATAAAATGCCAGTCATAATAATGACACTGTGAGAATCATTCGTGTTTCCTCTTTCCAACGATATATAATGCGTATGTATCCGTTTTAGTTATCTGCCTCAATTATCAAGAAGAAGTGGTACTATCTTCCATCAGGATAAAAACAATGCGTAACTTCTATGACGTCGTTAGAGGTCATAACGTTAGATCACGTTAACGCTTAACCGGCCGATGCATTTGACTGTTTCAGACGTCTTGGCGATATCTCGGGCACCGATGGTAATTTATCTTTACGTTGAAACTTGATAATTAATGAGCGTGTGTATATGAGGCGCGTTTATATACTTGAGTGGAAATCAAATCGGTTTAAACTGGCGGATTTTTACGGACGAAATTTGATGCATAGGGTATCTCGGTATCCGCTGGGCCGATTTCCCGGTATCCGCTGGGCCGATTTCCACCATTTTTGGGGTGTTGGTGTTTGACCCCACCTGACATTGACCTTCAAAATGGTCAATCCAAGGTCAAAGCCCGGACGAAGTCGGGTCACCTTCTAGTATAATATAAAATTGGTGGAAATCGGCGACAAACAAATTCGTATCAAATATAGTGCACCATCTCTTAAACAAACGTCGCCAAATTGGCGTATTTTAACCATATGATTAGACTCCTGATGTCATGGAGATGATTATGTATAAGTTTGATGGAGAAGAATTTGTATCCATCTGGTGGAAATCGGCGCTGAAAACAGTTTTATCAATTTTGGGGTCTCTCTACCCGCCATTGCACCCCTGACTCAAATGGCACCATTTTGCCATCTTTAAATCACACTTTAAATGCCACTTTTGACATGTTTAAATGACACGGCACTTATGACAGCTTTAAGGCACATCGTCCTCCTGATATCATGAAGATGATAATGTATAAGTTTGGTGATAATCGGCGACCAAATACATTTTTATCAAATTATGTGCCCCCTCCATCTTTCATTCAAACGGCACCAACTTGGCGTCTTCACATCACATGATTATATTTCTCGTATCATGGAGAAGAATGTGTATCAATATTGGTGGAATTCGGCGCTAAAAAGTTTGATACATTTTGGTGCCCCTTTCCCCTTCCGTGCACCTCTGACTCAAATGGCGTCACTTTTCCTTTCCATCTTTACATCACACGATTATATTTCTCGAATCATGGAGAAGATTGTATATCAATTTGGTGAAAATCGGCCTTAAAAAGTTTGATCAATTTTGTTGCCCCTCTCCCCTTCCGTGCACCTCTGACTCAAATGGCCCCACTTTTGCCATCTTGAAATAACATGATTATATTCCTCATTTCATGGAGAAGAATGTTAGAAAATTCTAACCCGCACCATTATCTTTCTCGTAAAAAAGTACCCCAAATAGACCCTCTGTTGTTATCTAGATGGTCCCCTGTGGAGTTCCATAGAACACAGACAGACCGACAGACAGACATTCGCAAATATAATTATATATATATATAGATAAACAGCACAGGGATGACCATGTAGTTACACATCATTGTCCATACATGCACATCGTGTAGGACCCAAAGAATTTCTTATTTTATATCCCCAATGATCAGTTAATATAAAATACAAAATATATCACAATTTATAGCGAAAAAGCGTCATATTTTCCACTTCTGGTGGCCATTTTGACGGCCATTTATATGAATTTATTCATATTTATAAATAATAATTATCAATAGAATGACATATCGTACCGTAATACCTCATAAAATTCCTGAGTAATTGCGAATTGAAATTTACCTGGTCAGATATTCAATGTTGGCGGCCATCTTGGATTCAAAGACCGATAACTCTATAAGGCCCTCATAGCCAGATGGCAAACAACCGGTACATTGAAGGACTGATATAGTTCTACTAAGATATCATAACCACAAACAAAATCTCTAGCGACTTCTTGTATGCACCCGGTTGCGATATATTATACGTCGCCGAGCAATACGTGACTGCTCGACCATGTCACTTATAATCTTCGTGGATGACGTCGTTTGTCAGTTTGTTTTACAGAGTTTTCGGACCATGTACTATGTCGATATATTAATTTAATTTGTCTCGAAGTAGAGTGTCATCCTTTCAGGATATTTCCATCGGTTCATAACATACACACCGACAGGAAAAGTGTCATTTTTAAAATTACCAAGCTATTATGCAAGAAGAGAGTCGGATTGTTAAAACTTCAGTGATCTTCGAGTAAAACACGATAACGTCTCTAATTCGTCGTCGTTGGTATTTCGAGGGGTACATTTTTGAAATTACATAAGTTTCAATAATGCCTGAATTTGTAGAGATATGGGAAATTTGATATTGTACAAATAAGGTCTTATAGGTTTTGAATTTGGAACTTTGTGAAGTACTTATATATACCCCCATTATAAATTATATATACCCCCATTATAAATTATATATACCCCCATTATAAATTATATATACCCCCATTATAAATTATATATACCCCCATTATAAATTATATATACCCCCATTATAAATTATATATACCCCCATTATAAATTATATATACCCCCATTATAAATTATATATACCCCCATTATAAATTATATATACCCCCATTATAAATTATATATACCCCCATTATAAATTATATATACCCCCATTATAAATTATATATACCCCCATTATAAATTATATATACCCCCATTATAAATTATATACACCCCCTTTATAAATCGTAGTACTTATATATACCCCCATTATAAATCGTAGTACTTATATATACCACCATTATAAATCGTAGTACTTATATATACCCCCATTATAAATCGTACTACTTATATATACCCCCATTATAAATCGTAGTACTTATATATACCCCCATTATAAATCGTAGTACTTATATATACCCCCATTATAAATCGTGGACGTTCACACTCCCGTGTAGTCAGAACCCCTAGAACCTGTCGATCAGTTCATATTACACAATGTCATGCATGTATACTTACATTCAGGTCGCGTCAGAACTAAACTGTTCTATCTCCATTTTAGCGGTGAAATGAGATATTGGTATCTTTCGATTCGTTGAGGGATTTCCTGCCGAAAATCACCAGATATCGTGTCTAACATATACAAAATTTGAATGAGAGGCTGTGTAAATCTGTTCCATCTCAATAACTCACTTTTTTGACAGTGCTATATTGTTCTATCTCCACTGTGGACCAATGAATCTATTTATTTTGTACCACGTGATTAAATAAATTTCAGTGCTAAACTATTCTATCTCTGACCTTCAATAGAAAGCAATGGGACCCGAACTTTGCAGATTGCCAGCTTAGTGACTAGTTGGAAGTAATGCTTTCCCACTCCTAGGTATGAACATCTTATTTCTAGGATAATTATTTGGTTAAAATAACACAGAAAATAGCGTGATTTGGGATTTTTGCACGTTTATATGATTCAAAAACACAAAAAACACAATAGCACGGAAAAAACCGGAAAATTTTACGCAAATTGTTCTATCTCCAAAGTGTTTTTTTGTGATTACACCCTAGATATCAAATGTTTTGTCTCGAAAACAGTCATATAATATCAGTTGCAATCTCGGGCGTCGACATTCGCCCATGTAATTGTAACCTCTGGCTACACCCCTGTCGTTCAATTCTGTTCGCATATAACACAATCTGTTGGCGGAAGTATATAGTCCTGGCACTAGGCATACACCACGTGACTTATGGCATCCAGACGTGATATATCATGCGTCGCTGAGCAATAAGTGACGGCTCGATCATATCACCTACAATCTTCATACGAGACGACGTCATTCGTCAATTGTAGAACAGCGTGGCTTTGGCCCATATCCCTCCGCGATAAATATGCGTCTGATGACAAGGACACCCGCACCGAGACTGATCTCCAGACAGAAAAACAGCCCACGACTGACACTAATCACTCTGACGCAAGTTTCGATTGCCATGCACTTTGTTATCTGCATATCATTAAAATAATAGGATGTACCATCATAAAGACGAGGGAGAGTTATTATTGCTAAATTCCTCCTGACATTGTCCAATGAAATCTTTGTCATTAGTGGTCTATCACTTGTAGTCAGGACTTGATAGTATTACTTATCTTTGGCAACACCGGGAATACATGGAGATTTAACCCTTTACCCAAAAGAACGGCCCTGTGCCGATGCATTCTCTTATATATGCGAGTCGACCATAGGTCGCCTCGCATATATAAGAGAATGCATTGGCTTAACACATTAAAAATTATAAAATTGTTAAAGAATGCAAGAAAAAATGGTAAAAAAAGTTTTTTTTTAGGCCAATGCATTCTCTTATATATGCGAGGCGACCTATGGTCGACTCGCATATATAAGAGAATGCATTGGCACAGGGCATACTTGTAACTATCACAATGTGGTCAAGGAGCCGGTTCCAATGATATCCATATTTGTATGGTTCTATTGAGACAGACCGAAGATACGTTAGGCTGTTGAAGCTTTATTTGGCCGGTTTTGGCCGGTTTGTTGGGTAAAGGGTTAATACCTGGATGTCGATTTTGAAAGAGACATACATGTATGTATTAAATCTCCATTTACCCCACTAGAGATGTTGCCGGAGATAACGAATTTTTCACCACAACAATGGCCGGCCGTGAGGCCTCAATTATGTGTGGCTTCATATGCTCTCACATTAATTAGAATAATTCAGTATGGATCCGGCGTCAGTTTACCAATCTCTACCAGAGCGCACCAGTCATACTTCCTTTCTGACTCTGTCACCGGCTGGGTACCAGTCTGCCCGTTTATATATTTAGCGCGGGGTTTTCCAAACCATATGGCGAAAACCGATCGCCCCAAAGTCAAATTTCCTATGTGCTTTGAGATCAATTCCCGCACTAAAAACTTAATGACATAATGGAGGATCAGAGCGGTAGTTTTGTTGACGATTTTCGCAAGTAACTCGTCAACATTGGAGCAAATTAGAACTCTTGTGTCTTACTTGCCATGCGTGTTGTCGGCCATGTGCGTTTAGACGTTTGTGATGATAAAGTAATCGGAGAACCAAATCACACCGTTTCGAAATATAGTTCTTTGGTTCTGGTGGGCCTTCCAAACTTAAGGTACGAAACCACACAAATGTTGTTCGATATCTTGCATGTGTGCTTAATGCGGGCAGCATTTTGCTCTGCTCGCTTAGTATATATTTTAATATCGCGGAAGTCCACCAAATGTGGGTAAAATGTCGCCGATAGCAGCGGTCTTAACGAGTCACTAATGGAGGTAAAACATGCATGGAGTTTGTCAGTTTACACCAAACTCGGAGTGCTACAGCAACGACGCGATCGGGAAACTGCCGGCTATAACCCGCTTGGGTATATGTACAAGAAATACAGGCCGCGGCGCTATTCGTGCCTAGTCTGCATTTCTTGTTCAGAAACTCAAGTGGGTTATCTAACCTATACTTAGGAACCTACATGATCATCACCCCATGGATGACTTATATACAACTAACAACGTCAAAGAATTTATAAAACTGGGGTTACGACTGTTCTTCACCTTGGAACAATAAAGCGCGTTCCGCGTCGAGTCGAGTCGAGTCGAGTCGAGAAACCTACCCATCAAAGCTCAGAATGATCAGACATAGACCCCCGAAGTTTGCGTGTTAGTCTATTCCAGTCTTTATAAACATACACTCAGATTCACAATGATACAGAGTCTATTGTATTCCCGCCAACTTTTCATTTCTCGGAAGGCTTGCGGTATTCCACCGAATTACGTCACATTTCGCGTTACGTTAATCGTTTCGATTGAACTCCTTTATCTTGGTGCTGCTAATAGTGAGTTATGATTGGCGCTACTGATTTGGGATCCCAGGGTTGGGAAATGGGAAAACTCTACGTACTCGTCAGACACACTATTTTATGGGTAAGACTATATCGTTGTTAAGACGTTATGCTGTTTGGGCACACACGGCTCTATATCAATCTTTACAATTTAGGGTCTCATAAGTAACCAGAGTGAAACCTTAGTACACTTTATATAGAATCAAGGCGGCCATAGTAGCAGACAACCCCCTTGCTATATGTCTCACATACTACCAGTTTTCCCGATATGAAATCTGTCGCTATGAGAATAGAAGCAACAAATTGATATTCAATCAGCGTGAGATATTTCTCATTTCTGTTTCTTAGTCTTTGGCAAACATTCCATAAGAGAGCTCTACTCGAATGACGTACACACGTCACTTGCTCCGGTCGATCCGGGTTTCAGTAATGTTTCGTTCCGGATTATTTGGAATTATATCGTTCCGGTAAGTAATAAATCACACTGCCATTTTCGAAGAGCTACGTTTCATTTCTCAACACAACCACAGCGTATATTTCAATCGATGCGATTAAATGTCTTCATTATTTGATAACTATAACAGTTTTACAAATGTCCTGAGGCTTTTGAAGAAAATGTGTTCTAGCGTATATAAGGCAGACAGACGTATACATCAAATACTACACGCCGAAACTGCGGTCATAATTTCCCCATGACTATACTATCGTCAATTTAGAGTATTTGTGAGACAAATGCACTGGGTAATGTGTAAACCTCGATATCGGGTTACATTATTAAAACCATTACTGTGGCAAAGATGAGATGGGCTCGGGCTGAATGGGTACACCTACACGATAAAAAATGCGACTCCGACGTCGAACTTTTTTTTCTTCGTATTCGCTGGTATTCCCTGATTTATCTTATAATATACTATGGCAGGATTGAATTATTTATCTTATAAGATGGTAGGATTGAATGATTTATCTTATAAGATGGTAGGATTTAATTATTTATCTTATCATTATGTTGCAGAAATGATATGTGAGGGTGTCACCCATACCTCCATGAATCCTGAATACGACTTAATAAACATAGATGTATGAATCCTGCGGGAAACGGGACCACCCGCACTATTCAGGGCCCACGCCCGGTCGTATTTTGTTTCCGGTTATCCCGATTTCCCGGGTCTGGATGTCCCATGTTATAGGGATTAAATATTTTATGTCATATTCACATTTTCCCCCATATTTTCTTCGAAATGTAAAATTCATATTTTAAAACACGAATACATTACTTAATTTCTTTAAGTTATCAAATATGCAAAGTTTTTCAAATTCAGATATGTGATTTTCTGGTTTAATATAGGTCGACAGGACTTAAAGTAGGTTTGCCGAATAAATAGTGCCACGAAGCTCACATTTTATCTTGCATGCAGGCGAAACCATAAGAAACCTTGTCGCCTTATCACTGCGAAAATTCTTTGGCGACGAGGTCCATATCTCGAGTTAGACACAGAGACACCAGTATACCTGAATATTAACACCAAGTAGCCTACATTATATTCCGTTTTCATGTACACGTACGTACATCTACCGTATATTTTATATCTATATTATTATTATCTATATAGCGTACTATATACATGTATATTCCGTTTCATTGTATCTCATCTTCACGTATATCTATCATCATGTTTCCCAAATTCTATTCTTATTTTAAATACAATTTTAAAGACATTTATATTTAATTCTTCATGTTGGTCGGTTTGTCCCGTGGCGATTGGGGCAGTTGTCCAGTGTCCAAGTCTGCGTACTCGGTAAGAAATTATTGAATGCAAGTGATGGTTATTTCACACTTATATGATAATTTGCGCAAATTTGGTGAAGTAATGTCCATAACTTCAACACACCAAGATGGATACGACTAAATTACATCAAAATATGTATTTTTGGCTAGAAATAATCAAATTTTGAAGAATGTTATGCTAAAAAACACGTACGCAGATACCTAGTACGTTTTAATTACATTTACTCCTTCACATACGACACGACAAATTACGCCTGCCAATTGATGGCCTAATAACATGTCATAATGTGAGGGCTATCTAGTCGGCGATCACAAATCAAAACTTTTCTGTCACTAGAAATGCGCGTGTTAAAATAGCACGCTCTTTGTATTTATACCATTATTTTTGCTCGTTATTTTTCATAGCGACAGGCCCCTGTGTGTATCAAGGAATTCAACGTACGATGGCGTTGCAATTTTGTGCGCGTTATGTGTTATTCGATTTTGTATTAATTTTGTGCGCGATATGTGTTATTCGATGTTGTATTAATTTTCCAGAAGAGATTGGCGAATTAGCTCTTGTAATGTATTTTACATGAAGCAACAGTACATGTATATACGTGAAACAGTTTGACCATTGTTCGTTTGGTCGAATATCAGCAGCTACAAGAACTCGCCAAGTCACTGGAAATTCGCGATATGATAATTGCTTGCTCTTATTATCACCGTGTCCTTCCATAATCAAGCACATCAGCCAGAATGCGGTTGTTGCGCACACAATTCCACACAATCAGACAGCCACCTAATAACAGGTCTTAATTGGAGGGCTATATAGTCGGTGATCGCAAATCACTGTAATATAGATATATAACACGGATTAAGGTGATATTCACAATCACCAGTCCCTGTTTGAATGTCCGATTTGTCTGTTGCCCTCGCTGATGTGCTTCCTCATGCATGTCTTTCATCGGTAGATCGGCTGAAAGATGCATTGGTGGCAGGCATGTTCACGCTGTCATATAGGCCAAATCGGCCAATGGCCATTTCTTTTTCAAAAATGGCCAACAAAAGTCTTTGTTTGCTCGGTTGACTGAAAGATGGCTTGGTGGCAGGGTCGTGGATATCTTCGTTGGTGTTTAACTTAAAATTTCTAGCTGCATGCAGAGATACATTGCTACGAAGACTTTCTAAAAAAACATTACCACTCGTACCGTTTAATAGCAAAATTCGCTGAAATGCCGAAGAAATATTGTACATTCTTGTTCAGTATAATTATATAGCATTTAATGTTTCCATCAAAATTATTGACGGATGTTAACACTACACCCCAAATTCAGTCTCCAAGATGGAGTATGAAGAGTTTTCTGATAAATGTTCGTTTTGTCGAATATCAGCAGCTACGGATACTTGCCAAGAAAACGAAACTCAGAATATAATAAATTCTTTTCATCGTTACTCTTAATATCATAATGCCCGTCCACAATCAAGGGTATCAGCCAGTATGCGGTTGTTGAGCAGACGATTCCACACAATCAGACAGCCATCTACAGTTGTAATAACAGGTCTAAATGGGAGGACTATTTAGTGGTCGATCGCAAATCACGGTATAATATAGAGATACAAACCGGAACATGGTGTTGTGCTCTATCATCAGTCACTGATTGAATGTCTGATTTGTCTGTTGCCCCCGCTGATGTGATTCCGTATGCCTTTGTTCGCTCGGTCGACCGAAAGATGCCTTGGTGGCAGGCTAGTGAGACGATCTTCCGGGGGGGGGGGTGTCTCAACTCTGGGAAACGTGGTATCCACAAAATTAAGTTCGAATTTTCCAGCTGATATCTAAGACATTTAAAGTGGCTAGAAATTTCTTACTGAACGTACCCACTGTGGTTGGAAAATTTGCCTGAATACATGTCTGAAATTAGGATAACTATACCAAGCTTGGCCTATATGTAAAGCCAAAAAAGTACATTTACCAGAGCAGCACACGGACGGATGAGGGGATATCCAATGGAGTTGCAGCTACAACACAAGCGTAAAGATGTGGGGAAAAACACATTTTCTCTCAAAGATTAATTTCATTGTGGAACAGATTACCAGAATATGTTGATCAAGCAGAATCAATATCCTCATTCAAATCTTTTCTGGGCATTCATCACATTGACGTCAAATACGACAGTGAAAGTAAGTGAGCTAATATGAGAATCAATTAATTTATTTTATGTAATGAACATGTAATATGCTTATAATGTACATACAAGTATAGTGCCGGATCAAAGAGTCTACCAGACACGTTCCCAGAACTAAATCATGATGAAAATCTGGCGTGAATTTACCCTGGATGTTTTTCCGAAGCCAGCACCATACCTCTACTAACATAACGTCGCCGGCATGACTGTAATCATGCAATAGTTGTAAGATGTTTTAGAAGCAAAAGTTCGTCTGAATTGATTGATGACACAATTGTTAAACGGTCAAACCAGTTTCACGTTCATGTATACACGCACCCGCCGTGTGTCTTTATTGATACGTTTTATATGCATAGCGACACAACCGATTGGGTTCACAAACTAATATAATTGGAGTGTTGGGCATGCGGTTCACCAAATATTTGGTTGTGGAACGCCATTATTTTTTCTATTTTCAACAAATCGATGTTTATTGTCAGAACGCGACTTCGACCCATTGAAAGAAACCAAGAATCATCAGCTTAAATAGCATTGATTGCTTCGATACCACGTCAAAATACGAATCTTCGCTGACCAATATGATTACCGAGACGATCAAACAAGAACATTGTTGTTCTAGAAGGACGAGGGAGCTCAATCGTTTGTGGTCGCTATCTTAGAATCAACATGATTAGACATCGCCCATCATATTCTCCGCTGTACTTATCCTTAATTCTACAATGCTTGATAGGAAACCACGTCGTGTAGATCTGACGGATGAGTGAAAACATAACAGCATATCGGCGTTTTGGCATGCTAGATATTCATTCCTCTTTTTGAAATTATACCTCTGGTATAAATTAAGTTAGGACGTGTTTGTGTGTCGCTGTATACATTTTGAAATTGCCAATCGATATCCGATGTTTTTTTTATCCTGATCCAATGGCCTCCGAAAGTACTGAAGTGGTCCACGTTATTGTCTCAATAGATACGTTGTGTGTACTCATTTTCGATGTCAAATGTTAATATATTTTATTGTGAACAGGCGGATATGGTTTGAAATGAATTATTGGTCAGGAAATCGAAGGGTTTAGCATATAGTAAGTCCAGTCGTCCAGCGAGTATGCCATTTCCGATATTAACTGATTGCTCACGCAGAGCTTTGGTAGACTCATCAGAAAGTGACGTTGGGTGAAAGGAGCCCATTGTTGTGGCTCTTGTACACCATTCGTTTATATATGCGAGCTTTCGTGATAAATTGAATTATGTTTGTAATATCATGCGCATATTTTGTATAAATTTATTACAAATACCTTTGGTAAATATGTCTTGAATTTGAGATTTCTCAATGGCAGTTGTGGAGGCCTTCCTTAATCGAGACATACATGTATATAACTTGATGTTACACTTTGACTACGAATAGTCAACTGCTAATCACCAAGACCTGTTACAAGTAATCTAGTGCGTTTTACACAACCGATTATACGTGTAGTTGTGCCGGTAGTCTTGGGTATGATTTCCCGAACATATTTTTCGGCCAATACAACCCGCGACTACTTTACCTTATATTAACCCATTGCATAACTATTATAACTATTATATATCCACATTCGGACACAGATGCCACTGGTCCATTTTAAATGTGACGAACCATAAAACAGGTAGGAGATACATGTAGATGTATACACTATATGGATAATTATGTATGGGGTATACGCATGTTTACTTATTATTTACAATTTACTAATACCTTAGATAACATTAATGGGATAAATATTATATTATGACTTAATGAGAACGTACTCCTGAGATTGTGTATGGTATAATTACAGGTGTCTCGAGGTCGGGATAGGCTACATAGTATGGTGACATATCATACCCTAATGGAGTCTCAACCGCGATATACATAAATGCTTGATTAACTGATGTTGCCGTTATACATATGAAATCCTTTATGACAGATCTCCCAGTAACTAGACGAATTTAACCTCCTACAGAGACATAAAGTCGGCGATTCCTTATTTGTTTTGATCTCTTAGTGGCGCGAGAACCGTCAGGAAGACTAGCGTATGTTATCTTTATTAACCTCTTGGGAACTATCTACGTTATTGCGGATGGTATATTCGTCTTATGCGAAACACGTGGGATTACTGACGATTGTTATATTCTACATCATTGGTTGACTATCCGGTTTCGATAATGCCACACTCATTTGCATCGGAACGACGTCAAAAATATATGGTGAGCATTTGATTTCAAGGGGAAATTCAAGGAACACTTGTGGATATGAATCAAAACTGCTGAACAAATTTCAAAGCAGTATCTACATCCCTTGTGAGTCGTCTGCCATCTCATGGTTGGAAGTGTCGCTCTAATGTGTATATGCTCTAATGTGTATATGCACTAATGGGTATATGCATACTCTTGTCTTAATACTTGTTCCATGTATCTTCAGATGTCAAGTCGAGTATATGATGCCCGCTATGGGGCTTTGCGTCTGAGAGCTACAATGACACATCAGTTTAATCTCCAAACAAGACGGTTTAAATCAACGATTCCTTATTTGGTATGGTCTCTTAATAGTGTGAGAATATGTCCGCCATGGGATTTTGCGTCTGAGAGCCACAATAAAAAAACTCAGACGTTAAGTCGACGATTTCTTTTTGGTATGCTCTCTTAATGGTATGAGAACAGACAGGATCCTGGCCTCCAATATCTTTATTCATCCCTTGGGAACTATCGTCGTCATTACGTACGCAATCTTCTTTGCACGACAATCACATGGGAACACAGGCGGTGGTTATATCACTACGTCTCTTATTGGTTGACGGTCCTGTGTCGACTCGGCCACACGCATTTTCATCCCAATTTGCACACCAAATGGTGGGAATTTCACCTTGCCCGATTGTGCACTCCTATATCGGCTTCGGCAGATATCTTGAATTCTGATCACGTTTCCAACGATGTAGAGTTGAAGGGATTATTCGCATCCAATGAGTGTCGTGTTCCATCTCATGTTTGGCCTAATGGGCCAATCATTTTACCAACCTAGCGTTTTTTGTTACATCTCTTCACCTCCTGGGAACTATCTTCGTTACTGCGCACGTAATCTTCGTCTCGCGAAAATAACATAGGAACACAGGCGACGTTATATTTATACGTCTCTTAAATGTTGACGATCATGTTTCGCTACTGCACAACATATTCCCGTGAAGATAGTTTCACATTGAACCTAGATATTCACATAGGTTAATATGGGATGATACCGGGGAAGATTTGAAAGGGCCACAATCGTTATGCTGTAATGCCACTGAAGAGCGTATGTAGGGTGTGTGAGTTTGTGAATAGATTCCTATCTGCCCATACACAGTAGGTGTTTTCCTACTGTGTATGGGGTGCATGCCACCACAATAAGAAGCAAAGCCCTCCCCCATTCCGAACCTGGACAGGCGACTAAGACTTACCTTGTTTTCGTTTGTGAGTCATGTGTTTATATCGTTATAAATATAATTTTGAGTGATGAATTATTATAAGCTAGTGTCCTGGTTGGTGCTTGTATGGAATCCTTAGGCTGTTGTATTCCGGACTTATACTATATACGGGCTCAACTCTAGGAAGAGGGTGCAATGCCGGCCGGTTGACTTAAGGTCGGTCGGGTCTCCTCAACCTTCTGTTGTGAGGGTCAGAACCCGTTGACCTGGTTGTGTATTTCTATCAGAGGGCGCAGCGGAGGCCAGATGGGGTTACTTAGTGTGTGTTCAGAGGGTTTTGGTGCGTTAGGTATTGTTTCCGATTTCTCTCTCCCACCCCTCCTCCCCAGGTGAAAGCGTGTGTTTGCAAATTCGGATAGGAATTTTTGTTAGTTGTTTGAATGAGATAATTATTCGATGGCTTATAATACCGGTGCGACAAGCGTTTCCTACTCCGCCCGGGGACATTCAACCACACCCTGGATCCATCCAGGGCGTAAGCCGCTAACCAAGATTTCGATATTAGTGTTAGCCTTGTGAGGTTGATATGGTATTGTGTGTGTCCTGCTTATCACCACAACGAGAGCCTACCTCTAGCAGTGGAGTAGGACTCACGGTGAATTCTTTGTTTTGCCTTCTAATTAAAACCACAACGAAAGTCTACCGTCTACCTCTAGCAATAGAGCACAGGACTCACGGCGAATTTCGTGAATTGCCGTTTCCTTAATACCACAGCAAGTGCCTACCTCTAGAACTAGAGATACAAGAAAACCATAGTCAGAAATGGTAACGCGCTCAAGATCATATGTTATATACCCATGCTTGTAATTATAGAATAATAAAAATATATTGGTTTCGCGAATGACCAACTCAGAATTCCGTTAAAATAACAATAGCAACCAGCACCTAATTAACGAACCGGCGGCCGACTCGGCCGTCTCTGACCACAACCATAAGTGGGCTGCAGAACGAAACATATCTATAAAAGTTGAAATATGAGACTTACAAATTATCGTTTTAATTTCTTTTATTGGTAATTGACATAGCTTGTCACAAACCAAAAATCAACATTATTGACTTAATAATGTAAAGGACAATAAACGAAATTGAAATTCCCAACTACACCTTTTACCGGACTCGGCCGCCTGGTCGCGCGGTTCGACTTTTTAATCGGAAAAACCAATTATCTATAAATAAAATGCCCATCGGACCACAGAATTTGCAGAACAGTATACACGCGGCGCGCGCTAATGACACTTGACGAATTCCGTTTCGGCGTCGTTTATTTAGTTTTAGCGATTTGTTGATTGCTGGTGTTTGTGAATTTATCGTTTACATGTACTTAACTGCTGCTTAAATGTCAGGAGATACAGAGTTTAGGGGGTTATTTGCACCCCTGGGTGTTGTCTGCACCTGGTTTCGAAGTTTTGGACTAACGCATTAACCACTGTACCAACGGTGCCACTGGGGTCCTCAACCACGAGGATACTTGTGTCTGGTGTATATGCATACACTTGTAAGAATACTTATCAAAACAAACCGACTATATAATTTCCATTATAAGCTTTTGTGTGTGAGAACGACAGTAAATCGTTGAGTTTCGTCTATATCAAAGACGTTCAATAGGCGATCCTTGATCCCTGAGAACCGCCGTGAAAGCTGATGTCTGTTGCATGTCTTCACTCGGGCCTCACTATATATACTCGTCGATAATGCGTATAAATCTTTCTTGGTAACACAGGCAACGGTTATATTTCTACATCTCACAGTGTGTCGTCATCTCACAGATGGGGCCTCGGTGACTCAGTCGGTTAGGGGTACAACCACAAGCCGTCTCGCCCTCCAGCGATGGAGATGAGGGTTCAAATCCACATGTTTCCATCGTGGACTTTGTAACTCGAAATCGTTATCTGATGGAGTTGCCAATTACTCGCCGATGGCCGGTGGTTTGTCGCACATGGTCGACGAGTTTATCAGCCATTGAAATCACTGTTAGATTAGCCGAAAGTGTGCGGATTTCCTCCACCATATACATGTATATGTATATATTTTGTCTGAATACTTATTCTTCAATGACGACAAATCGAATGTATTTTACACTTACTGTACATGTATAAACACCAAATCGACTCTCATTGTGTTTCATCTCAAAGATGTTCACCCGGCATTTCTTGGTCTCTTAATTGCTGAGAATCGTTGGGAAAGGCTGGCGCCTGTCACATATCATAACCCCTTGGCAACTCTCGCCGTTTGATAAACAATTGAAGTTACAGAGATTTAGGGATTGATTACATCTCTTGTTTGTCGCTTTGCATCCCAGAAAGTGTTGGCGAAATGCGATATACACCTTACTTGAGCCCGAAACATCAGAATGC
Organism: Siphonodentalium dalli; assembly: GCA_032622095.1. Taxonomy (NCBI): domain Eukaryota; kingdom Metazoa; phylum Mollusca; class Scaphopoda; order Gadilida; family Siphonodentaliidae; genus Siphonodentalium; species Siphonodentalium dalli. Next base: position 197,309,411 of record CP136062.1, read on the forward strand.
ATACCAGTGTATATAACAATACTTTTTATTTACTCATCATAGATCGAATGTATGTTCACACTTTTAAACACCAAATCCACTATATAATTTCTGTTACAAGCTTTTGTGGTTGAGAGCCGCAGTAAATCGTTGCGTTTAATCTCTATAAAAAGATGTTCACTTGGCGATTCTTCATCTCTTACTGGTATGAGAACCGTCGGGAAAGCTTGCGCCCCTTACATCTCTTCACCTCTCGTGGACTATCTTCAATATTACAATATGAGCAATGAATAGAATGATAAAGTAGAAGGAAAGTAAACTAGAAGTCACCCCGAAGATCCATATGTTTGGTGATGACCGGATGAGGGATGTTGCCTGTAGGGTGCATCAAAGGATTTAGTCATACAAAGAGTAATTCCAAGATGGCCTCTGGCGGCCATGTTTTTCAACGAATTTCGGTCAAAATAGGTGGCTCCCATCTATAGGTCACCCCGAAGATCCATATATAAATTGGTGATCGACAGATGATATATGTGGTCTGTAGGATGTGCTAAAGGATTTAATCATGCAAAAAGTAAACACCAAGATGGCTGCCGGCGGCCATGTTTTTTTATTATCTAAAATTGTTCAAATTTGATAGCTCCCATCTAGAGGTGATTCTAAACATGCCTGTATATTTTCAAATCAATTCTCCAATAAATGCGGGGTGTGCCGATGGATTCAAATTTGAAATCCAAGATGGCTGCTGGCGGCAATGTTTTTAAAAACACAATTCGGTCGAAATACGAGGCTCCCATCTAGAGGTTACCCTAGATCCATATGCAGTTTGGTGACGATTGGATTAGAGATGTGGCCTGTAGGGTGTGCCGAAGGATTTAGTCATACAGAGAGTAAATTCCATGATGGCCACTGGCGGCCATGTTTTAAAACAAATTTCGGTCAACATAGGTGGCTACCATCTAGAGATTACCCCGAAGATCGATATTAAGTTTGGTGATGATCGGATGAGGGTTGCGGTCTCTAGGTTGTGCCAAAGGATTTAGTCATGAAAAGAATAAAATCCTAGATGGTTGCCGGCGGCCATGTTTTTCATCGAACATCATTCAAATTCGATACATCCATCTATTGGTGATCACAATCGTGCCTGAAAAATTATCCGGCCATAAATACGAACTGTGGGCTGTGCCATTGGATTCAAATTTGAAATCCAAGATGGCTGCTGGCGGCCACGTTTTTCATCAAAATTCGGAAAAATTCGATAGCTCCCATCACCTTGAAGCTACATTTGAAGTTTGGTGAAGATCGGATGGGGATGGGGTCTGTAGAGCGTGCCGAAGGAAACTGATGACTGACCCACGACGGAGGGGCGGACGGACGGACGCCAACCCATGGCAATAGCTCAAACTTTACTTTGTAAAGTTGAGCTAAAAAGTACCGCTATTGTAATTAACGATGTCGTGTTCGCAGTATTTCACTGATCTGAAAAATTCTAGGAAAAGCCACTATGTGTAGAAGATAACAAGCTTAACATAATTGATATGGCTCTCTCTGATGTTTTGCAGAAAACAGCGCCACCATTATTAAAAGATTTAAAATATATATGTTCTTGGATGTTTCATACAGACACTGGCTTTTGTTGAAACCGTTCGGATTAACCGAACACCGCAAACACGACAACATTTGGAAAAATAACGATACTTTTTCTTAATAGCATTGCTTTACCCTATCATCATATCACAATACAGCTGGACCCACCATCATCACAGCACATTACCTGGTCTAATTGACTAAGGGTAGGACTCCAACGGGGGGTGTGGGTATGGAGATATTGACTGGTGATCAGATACCCAAACGTTGCAAAGTTGAAGGGATTATTTGTATCCCTTACATGGAGTTGTCTGGCATATCATGGTTTAAAGTGTTGGCCCAATGAACATCACTAACTGAGTCACTTGGCCCGGTAACACGTGGATAATACGGTCTGAATTAAATGCATATAAATAGATCGAAGTAACTTTTCGTCGTGATATATCGCGTAAATAGCTGAGTTACTTCTGATTAGGCTGTGTTCTACAATTGTGGCAATAAACAGAACACCGGTCCCAAAAGGATATTTTCTTGTGCCACAAGGATCCACATATTTATCTGACTATTTATTTCCTGCAGACTACGTGGATCCTGGGTTCAAATATTCAGCATTCGCTATCATGAAACAACAGGATAGTATGTGCAGATGCAGAGTTCACAATTATCATGTTGACCAATATGTATGACCAGATTGTTACATCATGGTACATGTCATGTCGTCGATAAATACAACCACGTATACCATCACGCAGTTATAGCAACCGCAAGCGCGCCAAGCGCGGGCTGGTGCTTATACCTTAGGCGCAGGTGAATGATGTCGTCCATTAATGGAACCACGTACACCAGCACGCAGTTATATCTGATTTCTGATCTTGTCCAGCCATGCTTCTTTTCTCCATGTACAACATCGAATACGGATGTACTAACAGATGTGGTGAACCTCTTTTGTTGACGCAAAAATCACAAATTCATCAATTCCGTTTTCCTAAAATTTGATCAAACGGGAAATTGGAGATAATTTAGAACACGTAACATGCACTATTATTGACTATTCAGCTCGAAGACGTCACTGCCAATCACCGAGCAGGTCGGCTTATCGAATTTCAGCACACCGTTAATCAACAGTCCATGATAATCAGTTCGCATATGGCATTTACATAAGGACTCTCGGTTTGATTGGTTGACCGTCGCACAATGTCAATTTGACATGCCAAATCTCGATGTGTGCAATAATTCCGGTCATCACTATCATTAGCAAAGATACCACTCTTCTCAAATTGTGCAATTACGTGGTAATAATCTCTGTGACAGATGCCATTTGTTATGTATCGACGAGTGAAATTGTGGCAGTTCTCGTTATAAGGCCGCAAGCCACGACATACGAGCGGTGTGGCTTTCGAATATCAAATCAAGATCACAAGCGCCCAAAGGTCATTGTGCTATGGATTGCAGTACCACTGGTCGTGACCGAATCTATTAACCAGTCTGACATCATCGTTAAACCTTGGCAACAACCTTGGATCGTCGTCGAACTTTGTTGGGTTCTAGATTACTTAACGATTTGCGGCAAGATGAGCACATAGTGAAAATAAAAGAGGGAAATAAAGTGCAGGGGGTCTGATACATGTAGTATAGTATTTGAAGAAATCATAATGAGAAACGACCAGCTGCCCAACACAATTGCAAATGTTTTGTATCTGTAAGTCAATACTTATTTGCGAACCACTCAGTCTAACATTGATGTCGAATTATTCAAATAATATTTAACCTATGGCTTAAACTCCCGAGTTTAACGGACATCGCTCGTTCGAACCCAAAATTATTTGTATATAATTTGGTAAGAGTTATCTCAAAACATAGACACGCGGAAGATGTCCGAAAAAAATTCGTCAATCTAGCGCTGAAAATACGTGTTTTGTTTCTTATATTTTTCGATACATTTGAGATAATTTCCATTTTGTCAGTTCAATTTGTTTAGTCAGCGGTCGCGTAAACTTTGCTCCTGTTGACCTTGGGAAGAAAATATAGAGTTGCCGTCGCTCTGAAACCTGCATGGTACATGTATAAACTTTGTCAACATTTCATTAACCTCCGATCTGCCAATTTAAATATAACCAACCACGATGCAGTGTTTGTAATTGTTATCATCTTTTTAGAGACTGGATTCCGCCTTGCAATGAGGAAATATAGTTGCGGCACAACAAACTAAATTGCGCCAAGTCTGAATGGAATTGAGGGAATCCCATCGCGTTGGACCGAATTCACTACAAATGCACTTTATATATGTAACTAGTATTATTCATTTCACATGTTTTGCCTTGTGTCGGATACCACTAGCCCAGACGTTCAGAATGGACTGGCATTTGAACAGAACAACCCATAATAATAACAATTATAATTGATTTTATATAGCTCACACATTGATATGCTCTAAAACGCTTACAATTATAATACAATATGAAGTATGTTAAAACAATAAATATACACAAGCAACACAATACAATAAAAAAATGCCAAGAATCCCTTCAAAATTCGTTCATTCGTGCCAAATCAGTTGGCGCAAAGCACATGTACGGCGTTCGTCTCAGGCTGCAATTTAAAGGTATTGATAATTGCTCATTAAACAAGTAGCATCGATACATCTTGGTGTCAGTTTGGTTTGAATGTCATCTAGCGGCCGCATTTGTGGACGTTTAGCATATCTTGGTATTCTTAACCCTTTGAGTGCCAGGTCGATTTTTGTATCAACCCATATACCCTGTGCCAATGCATTCTCTTATATATGCGAGTCGACCATCGGTCGCCTCGCATATATAAGAGAATGCATTGGCCTAACAATTTTTTTTTTTTTTTTTTTTTTTTTTTTTACAATTTTAATAATTTATTCTTATATTATTTAACAGACTTATTTTGTAGGTTTAGGGCCGATGAGATCGGCCCCTGGCACTCAAATGGTTTTAAATGGCAAGAATCACGAACAGTGTTTTGTCAGTCGATAGCGCCGAGATAATAAGATAGGAAATTGCATCTGGTAGCAACTGGATGATCTACGATTCGACGAAATGAAAACACGTGCACGTGAACGCATGTAACTCGCAAAGGTTTCAGGCAGTAATGCACATAGCTCATTGAGTCGACACAGGAAGCCCAGAATGTATACCACATACCTATATATGTATTCGGGGTTATTGATATTGTGGAACAATTCTTGCTTTGGTTTAAAACATGATGTATAAAAGAACACGCTTCAGCTAAGGAAAATATCCAGCCAATTCAATTGATATAACTGTTAACCCTTTACCCATCAGAACGGCCCTATGCCAATGCAATCTCTTATATATGCGAGTCGACCATAGTTCGCCTCGCATATATAAGAGAATGCATTGGCTTAACACATTAAAAATTATAAAATTGTTAAAGAATGTAAGAAAAAATGGTAAAAAAAGATATTTTTTTAGGCCAATGCATTCTCTTATATATGCGAGGCGACCTATGGTCGACTCGCATATATAAGAGAATGCATTGGCACAGGGCATAACTGTAACTATCACAATGTGGTCAAGGAGCCGGTTCCAATGATATCCATATTTGTATGGTTCTATTGAGACAGACCGAAGATATTTTAGGCTGTTGAAGCTTTATTTGGCCGGTTTTGGCCGGTTTGTTGGGTAAAGGGTTAAGGCCTTATGAAAATCATAAAACACTTAAATATTTTATCTAGTTCACTGGTTTATTAGTTCAAGTAGATTTATTTTGGTAAGGAAATCGTTTTTAGAGAAGAGTGCCAAATATCAGAAACAGTATCTTGTGCGAAAATATATAAAGCAACATAAACCAATACATGCAATATGTAATGCTTTGCCTGTTCAATTAAAGGCACGTGCGGCCTTAATTGTCGAAAATATTCATATTTGTTCCAAACACCGTAAACAGAAAAACAGTAAAACGCATACAGTTCCGTTCATATATACCATGATCATCGCGTAAACAGCATGTTATCATAAAGACCTACTATATTTTACCTAAGTAAGAGCCTGATTGTGTTACAGAAGACAGCACAATGCTACTTGCTAATCACACACAAATGGCATAAACGCTCTTTATTAGTTCCATATCAGGTATTCACCAATAAAGAACGCTCTTTTTGTTTACCATCATAATATAAACAAACACCAGAAAAGTAACATTTTATGCTTTTGTTTACATAACAATCAGGGTTCGCGCTGCCACTTGCCAAATTTGCAAATGGCAATAATAATTCACAGTTGGCAAAACATATTTTCATTTGGCAAAAGTTTTGGCAAGTCACTTTTTAATTCCTCAAGAAAGTTGAAAGATATTGGTGAATCAATACTTTCAGGGAACTCTTACAATGTTATATTAGTGGTGTTTTATATGGTCTTAGAAAAGTTAACACCTTTATTAAGATGCAGTAAATATGATAGCATTAGTATTGATGGGTGAGGCATTACCGTCTTTGGTATGGTGGTGTTTAATCCTCTTGCAATGTGCCCTTCCGATGAATCAACCCTTCTACAATTTTATTGTTCGGTGATTGGTTTATTGTTGTATGATAAACCAAAAAACAAGACTCAATGTTGCAGAACATTATACTATCATGGATAGCATTTGGCAAATTCTAAAAGAATTTGGCAAAAAATATTTTCATTTTGGAAAATTATTTGGCAAAAGTAAATTTTGGTCCAACGCGGACCCTGATAACAATGGTCAAACAAATGACAATAACATACTGTTTATGCGATATTTCTTATACGGACAAAGTCTATCTACATTTTGATGTTCTTTCTGTTTGTGGCGGTTTTTGACGGGTGGAGATATTTTCACAGGATACCCACCGCCAAGGCTAACCGTGTCTTTAATCTAATAGTTTGGAGATGTTGCTTAGTTTGTGTACGATTAAGTTTTTTAAAAATTGCCATGTCTAGCAATGATGCAACATTCGATCTCTGTCACCTCAGAGCGCCACCCAATGAACAACTATAGCACTCCTGCTAGCACTCGTGCTATATGTGGTTAAAATGCACGCAATTAGCACACATCACATCTTTTACTTGTTATACTACATGTACCTAACATAAGATGTGTTGGTAACATCGAATACGCTATTCCTGAATATAATCCTCAGAGCTGTCGGTGCTCGGATTAATAATTCCTTGGGCGTCCCGATTCCCACAAATTTCCATAAAAGAGTATCTATTAGCCTAATTCTTCTATACGGAACTCGATGTCGTCGAGTTCAGAAATGTCGATTCTACGCATTGATATTTTGAATTGTACATTACCCTGCCCATCGATCAGTGATAATGGTGTAATCCTTCTTCCGCCATCTAATAACTTTATTAGTTAGGAATATACACAACAAGGTTCTTTCAGTTGATATTTAATACGGAATGGCTTATTTAATAAGTACATCTTTTGAAGGAATGTCCAATATAGAAGATAAACAGAAGGGGACTCGGTCCAAAAAATCAACCCAACCTATATCCCAAGCTATTGTGGACAGAGACTTGGTCACGGAGATGCCGATATTCGGTGTTCGGTGGAAGTCTGTGACAGAAACATTTTCATAGAATTTGGTGCACCATTGTCATCGTCTCAACAAGTTACCCATGTGGACCCCTTTAGAGCCAAGAATCAAGTGTTTATTTTGGGTGATGATATCGCTATACGACACATGCAGCATTCCATTTCAGAATGTTCAGAGATTTATTAAAAAGGTCAACCACTCTCACCTGAAGACAAGACCACAACAAATGACAAATGTGTGATAATACCATGAATATTGATACACATAAATCTCTTTTTGGAGGCATCAGATTGACACTGATGAGTTGTTCTCGCGGGGGTTTGATTGAGAGAATTTTCTCTTCGCTCTTTTTGTGGAAGTGAATTTGAAATCACATCTGGGACATTTTTTCATTGGCACAATCGATTTCCTGATGTCAAACAGCAAGTGTCTTAGCGATGGTTGAATGAACCAAATGGATACTTGAACCATGTGTGAGTCGTCACCATGGGCCTGGCCGAGCCGAGGCTCATTCCCAGATGTTCGGAATCAGGCCCTAGAAACCGAAGATTCTTGAATGTTACACAAACCAGAACGGAGTGTTGTTATCTGTTATGCGAACATTGGCGCATTGGTGTCATCCTTTCTCTTCACGAATCTATTATGCGAACATTGGCGCATTATACTTACGTGTCAGTGTCAGCTCTAGAAACCAAAGATTCTTGAATGTTACACAAACCAGAACGGAGTGTTGTTATCTGTTATGCGAACATTGGCGCATTGGTGTCATCCTTTCTCTTCACGAATCTATTATGCGAACATTGGCGCATTATACTTACGTGTCAGCCTTTTCTTCACGAAGAGCGCACTGTTTTCTTTTGGACGTCAGTACACTTGGTGTCAGTTAAGTGCACAGCAAGTATTTATTTTGCTACTCAGTACGAAATCGCTGGCGCCTATTTCTCTCACGTTCACATGAACACAGCTTGATTTAAACGAACATGGCTCATTTGAATCCGAAAAGTATGATTACTTAATTTGGAAGGAGAGATAAAAGAAGTCGATATATTCTACTGTAATGTGTGTATAAAGCTTAGCCTGAACATTGGCATAAATGTGCCGATCTATAGGATTTGTTTTCTCGGTAAACTATATATCCTTGGTGACAGTTAAGTTAACATAAACTCATTTCTGTTGGGGTTTAGTACACGAACATTGGCCCAATGTTGCCAGTTTATCTCTTCACAAAGAGCTGTTACATTCTCGACATTAGTACAGTGTATTATCTTGGTGTCAATTACGTAAACATGAACTCATTTATGTTGGGGTTTAGTACACGAACATTGGCGCATTGTTATCAGTTGATCTGTTCACGAAGAGCACACAGTTACATTCTCAGTACACTGTATATTGTCATTGGTGTCAGTTAAGTACACACGAACTCACTTATGTTGGGGTTTAGTATATGTCGCATACTTACTCAGATGTTCACACAGAAGAAACTTGCTGCTTAAGTTATCGTATATGCCTTACATGAAGCTCAAAAATATATCTACGACGTTTGGAAGGAGGGATACAGTACCAGCCAAAAGAAGTGGTATATTAAGCGCGCTATTTTCGCGCCCAATATCGCAATAATATAGCAAGTGGAAAGGCTTATAAGCTCACCGCTTGTGATATTATTGCAATATTTTGCGCTTAATATCGCAATATTTCGCGCTTAATATTGCGATATAGCGTGCTTAATATTGCGATATCTTGCGCTCAAAAGTGTGACATTTAATGCATCTATTGTTTGGCATAAATAGAGACAATTTTAGATTTGTATATAATTATAATTGTAAATGCTTTATGTACTCTATATGTACACTTTTTGCACAGTATTTATCTAATATAAATATAACACTAACGGGTCTGTATGAAAGTTTGTCGCGCTCAATATTGCGACAATGCGCGCTTAAATATCGCTATATTCTGCGCTCAATATAATTGGAAAAAATTAATTAATTTTGCGTAACACAAATAGCCAAATAGAGCAATGAATGAGAAATATAAAATGTTAAGTGGAGAAAGTTCAGATTGGAAGGATGTGAACTATAATATGTCACGGGTAAATTGTTGTGTTTTTGATGGGCGTCTTGGTGAGATATAGTCTATAACGACAGGAAGGAGGGTTGATGAAAGCAGAAGAGGGAGACACGGAAAAGAGTATATATATGTACACATATTGCCTGCCTTGGGGTGAAATGGCGACAATTATTTTCCAGAAGTGGTGTCCCGAGGCCGAGGTCAACAGTTATGCTTGCTGTTCAGAAGACACCATGACAGTAAGACGGGCGATATGTGTTTTATTATATAAATGTACTACATGTAGCTGAAACATGCTTCCCTCTGGATCCTTTATTCGGCGTCGGAGGGGCACGCGGCCCCTGTGTGTCATTCCCATGCACACATGACATACAGATCCTACTCAATATATCCTCGTGCAGAAAGGGTCATATTGGACCTAAATATTGACATTGATTCATATTGGACTAATTTGATTCTGAAAAAAATGGCGCGGGCCAAAGTGAAAGCACACATATAAAAAGCATAATCTGAGCTGCAACATAACGCCGCTATAACCTCCCCCGGGTTACCCGGGTTACCACAACAAATTTGGTTGAAATCGGACCGGCAGTCCTGGAGAAAAATCCGGACAGACAGACAGACAGACATACATATGAAGTGGTTCGAAGACTAAAGGTCGGTCGATACACGTGCATCGCTTGTGACAATTCTCGACTCGCGCCAATCGTGACATGTCAGCAAGCACAATTCTGTCCTCGGGTCAGCAAGCGTGTAATGGCAATAGTTCGCTTGCCGGGAAATATTATAGCAAGAACTTACTCTCTGGCACGTGATCGCGCTTCGTCCGATCAAAAGACAGTATGGTCAGCTGCGAACTCTACGTATACATATTATTAATATAAAGTAGTGAACGTGAGTTTGATGTTACATATTTGTAATGCTGCTCGGAGAGGGTCTTCACTGTCTAAATTTATGTGGGTCCTTAACTACATATTATGGACTTGTTCGGTGTGTAAAACTGATATAAGTTAATACCCATGCACTATACCAACCTTGGGAATGTAGCATTCTACTAACATCGCCGAAAATCTCAAAGAAATCGTCCATACCACTCTATAGAAAACATCGTCTGAACTACGCTCAATTGTAAATTTTTACTTCTCGGTTCGGGACGCAACTATCGGCGATAAACTGACGCCAACGATTTCGCCACCGACATGCAGTCATTGCATTTAATTTATATATATGAATGGCGGTATGTGCTGTCAGTTTGGATTAATATTCGTAAAAATAACTATAACCTGTCAAAACTTCAAAAAGTTCCAAGGTTTTGTACTGGTGGAATATGATCTCTATGGGCGTTAGACAGAGTTCAGATTCATGGCATGATCTATCTCCAATATCAGATAACTGTGTGTTTCCGAGCGTACATTTTGGCGGAAAGTAGTGCGGAGTCCGATAGGGCAGAATGATTTACGGACTTAAGCCCACACGATGTCTTAAAATAATGTTATTGCTTGCGACACCTTCGCATGCTGTGTGAATTGGAATTCGGTGGATTCAAGTGGTGATTACGATTTTCGTGAATGTAAATGGGACTTTCACCAGAGCACGAATACAGCAATGCATTCAGCACGCACATTGACACATCCGCGTTTAATCTGGTTTAATAGTCATGACGCTGGTCTAAATGATTGATGCTGACCAGCGGATGCTACTGTGTAAATTGTCAAACATGCTCTGCTGGTGGTAATATGATGTAAGTCTGAGTTTAGTGTGCCTGTCATTTGCAGAATGAGGTCCCCAGAGAGTGAAGTTAGTGACACTACCCCGCATAGCGGGCTAGCATCACCAAATTCACCATTTAGGGGGCCTCATTCTGCTTAAGGCCTTAGCAGAATTAGGTCCCCAGATGGTGCATTTATTGATGCTACCCCGGAATAGCGTCACTAAATTCACCCTCTGGGACCTCATTCTGCAAATGATTTCTTGGTTTACATGCATAACAATTATGGAGATTTCAGGTCATTTTTATTTGGGATAAACTCTTAACAAATAATTCAAAACATGTTAAAATATGTTCAGGTATCAACATGCATGAGCCGAAATAATCCCTATACACGATGGCATTTAACCCTTTACCCAACAGAAGGGCCCTGTGCCAATGCATTCTCTTATATATGCGAGTCGACCATAGGTCGCCTCGCATATATACGAGAATGCATTGGCTTAACACATTAAAAATTATAAAATTGTTAAAGAATGCATTCTCTTATATATGCGAGGCGACCTATGGTCGACTCGCATATATAAGAGAATGCATTGACACAGGGCATAACTGTAACCATCACAATGTGGTCAATGAGCCGGTTCCAATGATATCCATATTTGTATGGTTTTATTGAGACAGACCCAAGATAATTTAGGCTGTTGCAGCTTTATTTGGCCGTTTTTGGCCGGTTTGTTGGGTAAAGGGTTAACATTAACCTTTTTTCGGCATCGCGTTGTTCAACATCACAGCTATAAAACAATCAAAATTACAACGTCAAAGCAGGCCCGATTAACCCTCTCTATACTAAATGGATTCTCCCACTCGGTTATAAACTTATATATTGGAATAGTCTATTATTCATTTGGAGAGATGTCAAGGGAATATTAGCAGACGACAACCTAGCGAAAAGATAGTGCAAACAATCATATTCACTGGTGAGAATAAAATGTTTTAATAATAATTTATTATAACTTATTATCTGAACGTTTCCTAAGAGAACTACTCATCAGTGAGTATTTAGTATAGAGAAGGTTTAACAGGGTTGATCAAGACAGCCTTCCCACAAGGATGTTGTCAGATTGACGTATAACATAATAGAACTAGTAAAGTTAAATTAGGCGATGTTTGTGATGATTTTATGATCAATCTTTGGCATGGCGTTTTCCATACTGAAGATTTGTGAAGTGACTATTTCGTCGGAGGCTCTGACTTCAGCTTTGAAGATAACTAGAACGTGTTCGATATAGGCGCCACACGTAAACATCTCGTCTCGCATGCTTGTCATCAAATGCACAGCCGACCTTCTGGGTTGGGGTTAATTTCGGGACTAATGTGCGAACTTTAACTACGAAGTTCTTAAACTATTTAGAACAATAATTGTGCCAACTAATTCGTAATACTCTTGAAATGTCTAACATATCAAATTAGTGGCACCAATTTAAAAGTCCCCCCACGACAGAGAGGTGCTGAAAAAGATCCTGGTGAAATCATCGTCGGAAGGAAGATTCGCATCTGTTCATTTAATTTAAGCATATGTAAACACAATTTGAGACGGGTCTTCGTGCACTGGGAAGCATTGGAGCGCTCTGTGTCTGCGGTAAATTCAAATTGGCAGGCTTGATATGCAATTCGTTCTCTGGAATCATTGTTCTTATGGCTATATGAATGTTTTGACAGGATTATTATTCTAAAATCTTTAAGACATAATTCACCAGACATGTTCCCCACGGGGACTCTATCATGCAATTGTTAATCGTGCAATAACGCGACATTGCATCGTTCTAATACGATTGAAGACATATTCTATTATAACGAAAGTTGTCATTTCAATGTGACCGATATCCATCAAAAACTAATGTCATGAAGATGTGCGTGGCAAATTTGTCCCTGTGTGAACATATCGTTCTAGAGGGAATGTACAATTGATGTTTTCGATTCGTTGATGTCTGGGTCCGGATTTCTAATGACTGTGCACAGAGTTATCAATTTGATACAAAAACTCTTTTGAGACACAATGTCATACACGAACATTTGAAACGAATACAACTTCCAAAGGTTCAGACAGGTGCTCCAGTCGTCTCGGTTAGCGGAACACCGATTCTTTTAATTCGCAATATGTCAGCAATGTTCGATTTTGTTTTTAGCGCTGCGTTCTTCAAAAGAATGAAATCGATACACGAATTATTCAGATCGAACTTGATATCCTTTTGTAAATTCCCAACAAGCCAAACGCGACACTGCTAGTTCTCTATCACTAAGATATATTGTCTGATATATCAGATCCAATTACATCCATGATATCGAACTAGCCCCTCTCATACCAAATTCATCATGCTGTTTCTTTCGGAACTCGCATATCTGTCAGAAGTTTATCCTTTGCAGAACAAAAACGAACATTGAGTTTCATCTAGTTAGTGCGACCGAACTTGACGTTTTTGTTTCATGCAACGTTACTGATTCGCAAACGAATGGTGTAGAAACATAGGCAGAATCAGCTCGTGCACAAGTACCTCGATATACAGTGGTGCTAAACCCGATTTTAATTGATCTCGCTCGTATTAGTTAATTTCAAAAAGTTTATAGCCACATTAAAGACATTACGTACTTAGTTCACAACACCAAACTGATATTTTACGACACAGCCACTACATGCATTCATAATTCAAATATTTTACTCTCAAAATATTCAACAACGTCGACTGTGCCGTTTCGTAAAACATCGTCTGAACTATGGAACATTGTAAACAAACAGTCCGCCGTTCTTCCCGAACAAATCATCGATAAACAAACGAACAAATCATCGATAAACAAACGAACACTTTTTGAAAACGAGAGTCACTTGTTTAATTTATACGAAAGAATGGCATTCATTGCTGACAATTTTGATACACAATTTATTGAAATACCTCTTTGAGCAAGGTTATTGGATGTGATCCGCAACAGAGTGTTTCAAATCACTGTAATGACACACAACGTAATTTCTATAAATAAGCCCCTTTTAGCCAGCTGACAGTTGCCTTGTTACTGAGTTATCTGTAAAGTTCTATCGTATAGTAATCAAACTGATACGTCAATACTCAACATTCAATTTCATATACCTAGTGCGCCCAAATTTCTTTTGTTTCACGCGAAATAACCGATTTACTAATTCGTTCTGTATGGCCCTGTGTGAAATAACCTTATGTGCTTGTACACCTTAGCTACATGAATATAAATCGTCTTGATTTTTCTATGAACTTTTGTGTTGCTAATATGTCAGATCCATCCAGAGAAGTCACTCTTCATATAGATAAGATAAGATAAGATAAGATAGTTTATTGCAATACACCAGTGCAGGCAGTTGCAAATAACATAAATTACAAGTAAACTAAACATAATACATAATATATGTGCATATAACAGTAAAAAAAAGAAGCTATAACTATATCCTACATACGATTCTTAATTAAATATAAATTTCCCACAACTTTCATTCCCCATATTTATATCTGTTCTCCTTTGGACGAATAACCGGATCATGTTGCACACGGAATTCATAATTACTTTGTCTTCATTTTTCATTATAAAAATGAATTTATCATCATCGTTCATATTTGTAAAGTGTATGTTATTAGTGCTAGTAACATCAAATAATTCTTTCCTGAAGTCAGTGTACGCCCGCATTCAATTATGAAATGTTTTTCAGTTCCAATTTGTTTTCTATCACAAATGAGACACATTCTGTCTTTTAATAACGTCTTTGGCTGTGTGTGTCGGCCTTTTTCTATAGCTAATATATGATTGCTAACACCCAGTCGGGTGAATATTTCTCTTGCCGTTGGTGATCGGACATGTATGAGGTATGATTCTATTTCATATTTGTCTTTGAATGTTCTATATGTGCGTAGTTTATTAGCACCATTCTTTTTGTCGTCATCGAATATATCTTTTTTGAAATGATTTACATGTTTTGATTTTAGTCTCTCAATTCTAACTTTGTCGGTGAATCCTATCGTTTTATTAGACTGTGATATGTTGATACCGCTTTTCGCAGGATGTGTGTCCCACGTTGGAAGATTACATAATAGAGATTCTGTGAAAGAATCATGTATTATATTTCCCGGTTGTGCAAAACGAAGTTTATTTAGATATTTGAATATATTTCCGATGGCATTAATTGCTATGGGGTATCGACCTAGTTCAGCCCTCGAAGCATGATTTGACGCTTTTCTATTGAGTTGTAGTATAGTTTTACAGAACTTTAAATGTGTCTGCTCAAGAGGGTAGTTATCGACAAACGGAAATTTCAACTCAGCAGCCCATATTTCACAACCATACAACAGAATAGGCATTATTAATTTGTCAAACAATTTACATTTAGTACGGAGAGACAATTCTGTCTGTGAATTCAATGAATTCGTCATGAAATACATAGGCTTTGAAGCTCGCCCGCTCAAGTTTTCACAAGCTCTCTCCATTTTACCATCAAAACTGAAAATGAGACACAAGTATATATATTCTTCGACTACTTCTAACAACTCACCATTTATATAAAACTTATTATCCACATGCAACTTCCGTTTATTTGGCTTAAATATCATGCATTTTGATTTGTCTGAATTAACCGTTAGATTATTATTATAAGTATATTTTTGCAACTCATTCAAAGAAAGACAGTAAAACGAGATCATCAGCAAAAAGTAAGTGACTAATCGGGCGATTGTTTATGTAGCACGGATGGCCCATGGTATTGAATTGTCTGCCAATATCGTCAATGAACATTTTGAAAAGGGTGGGCGACAACGAATATCCTTGCCGTACTCCTATGTTCGATAGCAATGGGGGACCAAATCCTGCTGACGTTTTAACGGAATAAAAACTCGACTTATAAATGGACTGTATAATCGAGAATACCGAACCGTTAACACCAATACCTTGAAGTTTTGTTAATAAAATAGATTTATCAACGGAATCGAATGCTTTCTTGAAGTCTACAAAAGCAGTATATAGAGGTCGTTTCTGCCCTTTGTTTCTTATTCACTAACGTACGCAAGACGAACGCACTGTCGATTGTACTGCGATTGTTTCTAAATCCGAATTGATTATCACTTATAAGTTTGTTTGTTTCTAAAAGGTTGTCGATTTTAGAGTTAATAATTTTATTAAACAGTTTTCCAACATTACTACTCAGGGCAATTGGCCTGTAATTGTTTGGATCATGTCTGTTTCCTTTCTTATATAATGTTTTGATGAATGAATGACTCCAGCATAATGGATAATGTCCTGACTTCAAGACATGGTTGAAAAGTCTTGTCACGTCATCTATTACCAACGGAATTATTGTCTTTAGTAATTCATTCGGAATATTATCTAAGCCTGTGGCTTTGCTGTTTTTCAATTGCCTTAATGCCTCAAGTACTTCCGTGGCAGTTATGTCACAATTATTAAGATCTATTAGTAATTCACTCTGACTTTCGGCGAGATATTGAAAATTTGTTTCAGGTGTATCGCGACAGAGTAATTGGTCGAAACAATCAACAGCTTCATCAGGGTGAAGGTCATCAGATTTTTCTTGTGCTTTGTTCACTCGCAAGCTTTTGATTTTATTATATACTTGCCCATGAATTATAAGGTTATAGCAGTGAGATATAAGTGATATCCCACTAGTGAGATTAATATTATCCATCATGACCTGGGGTGTGGGATGGAAAAATCTCACCCGAGGGGCCAGATATTTGGGCCGGACACGAGGCTTGCCGAGTGTCCGGACCAAATATCTGGCCCCGAGGGTGAGATTTTTCCATCCCACACCCCAGGTCATGATGGATAATTTTTCTCCCAACCCAAGAGCCTCATTCCGATTTTTTGTTTTATACCAATCTTTGGCACATTCCAGTAGCTTCGTAACGGTATATCTGGGGAGAAATCTGATGCGATATTCGTGATTAACTGGGATGATTTCGGTATATACCAAAGGTATATACGATAAAAACAAAGCGCGTTACCCGTGCGCGCAGGGTTAATACGTTAGAGTGAAATCGACATGGTCAATATTGTGAAAACGACACGGACACGTCACATCATTGCACCTGCATAAATTCCGAGAAACGCGCATATTGATATGAAGTATATACAACTGGACTAACCGTGTTTGTCATCGGAAATGACCATATCGATACCATTTGAAAAGGAAACATGTGAATATATGATAGACAAATGTTAGTTAGACGCGTTCGACGATGACAACTGTTCGAATGTGGAATTATTTCGTTCGTCATTTGTGAAGCGGCTATTGTTTACCTGTTACGAAATGTGCCAGTTTCGCTTGGGGGTCTTCCGTTTTATGGAATATGTTCACAAATTAGTCGTTTATATTTCATGTTATATATGTAACTCTGTGTCTGCAAGTGAGGTTATGTTGAAGGTTTTTCGTGATTAACAGTTGAGGCTTATCTCCATTTGTATTAGCGTCCACGAATTCGTCCGTATTTATTTACTTGAAACGTGAAGCGTAACTGGTTGGTCGCCATTGTTTTGATCTGTTTTAGTTCACACAAAACGTGATGACGGATTGTTAAATTAGTTCCGGCTCTTAATTAAATAGGTAAAGCAGTCACGTGGGTGGTGTGAGATAGATGGTCACGTGTTATGTGAGACAGGGAAATCTCACCCAGCTATCTCACACTGGCTGCCTGTGCTAAAGTGTGTAGGGGGTGGGAGAAATCGGTATCTCACTGGTATTATTGCGCCTGAATGAACCGGACTACAAAGTCGAAATAACCGGAATTTACTCTCACTTCGCGTTTAGAGTTGTTGCCCACCTGGAAATGCCAAGGTCGTTGCCAAGGTTTACTTCCGTTTGTTTTGGTAGTCTGTCGGAATAAAAATGGCAATGCAAGATTTATGGATGGATACTTTGTCAGACGATGAACTGGAACAAATGTTCCTTGGCCATACTGCTGGCAATACAACACATGAAGCACCCACGGAGCCCGCTACTTCGACCGTGTCAGCCGTCGCTTCCCGATTCGTCGATGTTTTGCCCGGTGATGTCCAGGCGTTCAACACTGTTCAACGAGACACAACAAAATGTCAACACTGCTCGTAAAACGGCCTATGCTGTGAATTTGCTGCTGATATTTCTCAAAAGTAGCGAAACAGGGCAAATGGAATTTATTCCGCCGAAGGAGCTGTGTGAATACATGTGTAATTTTGTCATTTCCGTCAGAAAACAGGATGGATAAGAATATGAACCTGTGAGTTTACGAGCATTTCTATCATCATTTGATAGATATCTTAAGAGCAGAGACTATGCAGTTTCAATAATAAACGACATTCAGTTTTCGAAGCTAAAAATAACACTAAAGAACAAACAAAAACACTTAAAATCACAAGGTAAAGGCAACAAGCCGATGGCGGCGGATCCAATTTCTAACATGGATATAGACATCATGTACGAGAAAGGAGTTCTGGGACCTACAAATCCAAAGTC
Source organism: Siphonodentalium dalli (assembly GCA_032622095.1). Classification (NCBI taxonomy): domain Eukaryota; kingdom Metazoa; phylum Mollusca; class Scaphopoda; order Gadilida; family Siphonodentaliidae; genus Siphonodentalium; species Siphonodentalium dalli. The sequence continues at coordinate 197,327,816 of CP136062.1, forward strand.
CCTTCACAATTCTATGTGGCTGGTGTGCGCCTTATATTTCGGAATGAGAACAGGAACCGAGACACGTGCATTACGATGGGGAGATATTGAGGTAAAAGTTGACGAGATTGGTTATAAATACCTTGTTTGCAATTACAGCCAAGAGCGTAACACGAAAACGAGGACTGGCAGTAATCCACGAGACATTCGCCAAACCAAACCAGCGTATGCCTTGGATGATTCAACTCGTGATCCTGTTTCTCTCTACGAACTATATGAGGCTAAATTAACGACCGATCTGTGCCAAGCTGACAGCCCCTTCTTCCTCGCTGTGAATCACCAAGGATGGATGCGCGGTGATTGGTATAAAAGGAACGTCCTTGGTGTTTTATACGGGATCATGAAGAATATGTTGGCAGATGCAGATATTGTAAGTGACAAGCGACTAACTCCATACAGCGTCAGGAAACACTTAGTTCAGACCCTGAATGATAAAGGAATTCCACCGACACAGATTGCGCAGATTTCCGGACACAAAAATGTTAATTTCTTAAATAATTATTCCAGGATCAATGACGAACAGTCAAAAACAATTTCTACAATTCTCTCTAACAAACAACCAAGCAGAAAATCTTCAACCGTAACCCGTGAAATGGACATTTTGTTCAAAGAAAACACCAGCTTGAGTTCAGTTTTCTCCGGAAATACATTTCATGGTCGTGTAAATGTAAATTTTAATGCTTCTCAGAGTAGAAAGTTCACTAGTAGTAATGAAATGAATCTGTTCTGCATGCAAGGACCGAAATCACCTGTTAACAACTATGATGGTCAGCGTTAGCCTTTCAAAAGGATCAGAGTTATCGAGAGTGACAGCGAAAACAGTCAATGATTCCATAGTAGTTTCTGATGACTCGCATTATCACTTCTTGGAGGAACATTGCAATTTGCACATTTGTTATTTATTAAATTAATTAAATCTGAACTTGACACCATTATTCTCTAAATTAATGTTTTAAATATGGGACTATTTTTTTGGGCGTAATTGTGTCAACATGAAATTTATGATGTACTGACATTCATTGGGGGACATCGGCAAGTAACGAAAGTATATAATAAATACAAAATCTATACTTTTTGAGTGTTTTAAATATGGGACTATTTTTTTGGGCGTAATGTGTCAGCTTGAAATTTCTGATGTATTGACATTCATTGGGGGCCATAGGCAAGTAACTAAAGTATATAATAAACATAATATCCACACTTTTTCAGTGGATATGGGTTAAATCTCATTCGTGATGACAAAACATTTGAATTTCCACTCGTGGCTAAAGCCACTCGTGGAAATTCAATGTTTTGTCATCACTCATGAGATATAACCCATATCCACTGAAAAAGTGTGGATATCATCTATATATCCCAATAAACCGATGGGTCGCTACTTTCGAGCCTATCTATTTTTTCAGACATTTGTAACCGAAATAATTTAGACTTCAGTTTCGTTTCTCTTTTGTATAATTTCTTTGCATTGAAAAACTTTAATTGTAGAGTTTTATGTCTATCAGAGAGAAGTGAGAATACATAATAGCCTAAGTGTCATGTTGACACATTATATCAGCCTTCTGTTGTCGCACCAGTGGTATACAGTAGAATAACACATTTATAGGTTCCTTATAATTAGCAAGCAAACCATTGTAATGCCGATAGAAGACACTTATCACTAAAGCAGAGAGAGAGAGCGCGAGGGGGAGAGAGAGAGAGAGATAGAGAGAGAGATGAAATAGTTAGGGCGAAGAAATTGTCGATGTCTCCTGCTGGTACCTGATATCAGACAGAGTTTTCGTCAATACTGATAGTCTCAGAGAGCAGATATGGTTTGAGACATTGGTGCTAGCGTGCCAGACCAAAACGTACTGCACACTGGACAATATTCGAATTGGCAACATTCCACAAAATGGTAATCTCCTTGGCACTGAATTATCCGTGAACCCATACCGTTGCAAACTGATACCAAGACACCATGTTTGGAATACCAACCCCACGAATGTATCATTCGTTTACCACTACCAGCAACTCCAATCGCATTGGCTGAACGATTTCAGAAATATCAATTCAGAATATTATTACCGCACTTCATGTGCGCTGAATTAAAATCCGGGATTCCGGTTCGTGTACTTTTTATCAAAATGACACAACAGGTCAACGACTCTAATATCCCGAAAGTTGCATTCCATTTGCCCCTCGTGTCATTCTATTGTGTCGTGCTATGCATGGGATATGTCTTTCTTATTTTCTGGACTTTCCATCCGGTTGGTGAGTTTTCCTGGCCATTTACTACTATGGTCTGGATATATTTACCTTTCGATGTGAATATGAGATTATGAACAGTTTTCCACCAATTGGATGAATCTAGTTCACCATTAGATCAATCACAAATCCAGATCAATTAATTCTTCTATCTTTGTAGAAATATCTACATATTTCACCCCCACCCCAATATCTGTGTTTTGGTGGAATAAGGTTGTGGTAACACGGTGAACATCGTACATCTACACAAATCCTTGACATACGTGCTAAATCTCTTCTCGTGTCCAGTTTATATCTCTAAAATTCCTGCTCTACGCAAATGGAACATTCAGAGCACAACTATCGGCTCTGTGTATTTGTTAGAAAATAACCCGTTCGATTCGTGTGCACCGACCGACAGTTAACCTGCCAAAGATCCCAACGTTGCGGAAGATGCATTCCATTTGACCTGTGCGCCTTTCAATTTTTGCCTTGTTATGCATGGGATCTGCGACACACGTGCACTTAATGTTGAACATTTCCGACAAGTCTGTGAATATAAAATCACTTCTGGCGTTAGATCAATCACAAATGCAGATTAAGAGCCATCACTTCTCGATTTGCAACGACTCGAACGCTTAAAATGCATAATCTGACCAAATAGTTTCCCACAAAATGACTAATTGCAAGACGCTGCTGCCGATGGAACCAATAAAAAAATATCGCATTACTCAATATCTCCTCGCGCGCAACGAGTAACGCAGAAAATCCAGTGATTAACTGCGGGACTGAGATAACGCCTAACGTACACAGAAAACACTAGCCTATATCTCACGTAACTCCATTGTCCTAATCCCATTTGGGGTTCGATTTGAATGGGCTAGGCAGAGATAACTGATATCAGTAGTCACGAGGATAGACATTGCATCAGCTTTAAATGTTACAGGAAACTGGGAAGGTCGCCTTGAATTATGTTTGACGCATGATCCGTGCTCATTATATCACCAAATGTACAACGATGTACTCATTGTATAGAAACAACAAAGACATCCGCGTGACTGATGCTATAAGGACACCGTAATATATTGTGATTAATATATGTTACTCACCATTTTATCTCTCTTGTATTTCTCATGCATATGCCACTCAACGAAATGGCTTAGCTACCCCCTGGTATTATAATTTATTGTTCTGCATGCATTGTAATTGTTTGTATGCTGTACAACTTGTATACGTGTAAACTACGAATTAGGATAATTTCAAGCACTATATTGCGCATCGGGATTCTGATTAGTTGAAATGATATACCTTGGAAATATCAGCGTTGGGATCCCAGATCGGAACCCACCGCAATAAAACTTCACATCGAATTCAGGTGAGATATCAAACTCCCATCTAAATACCGCAGAAATAAAACAACCCAGATCGAAATCCTACCGGGATTTGGGAACTTTACAGAAAACCCACTGGGATGAACCTGAAATTTCGGTGTATATTCTGAGGAGGATTAGCCGTAATTTAATGGTGCAGATGATTTCGGATGACGGTAATCTTATTACTGCTATTGGTGCATCTTCTTCACAGACCATTACTATAGAAGTCCATAATGTTTATATCTATTGAAATGTCTGGTATTCGATTTTCAGAAAACTGACAATGCACACATATATACCGAAGTCCTGCGTGCATTTATATATGAGACGGTTTCTCTTTGACTAGACTATCTCGTGCTGGGCCCACACAATTGGTGCGTAAGTAGTATATATATGGCAGTTACTTGCAAGGTATATAATTATTTGACATGTGTGCCAATATTACATAACTCATGATCAACTCGAAATGTCATTTAGAATCGGGTGATCATAGTTCCAGATCTTGGGACATCCATCTCGACCAATATTTCGAGAGACTAACAATTTACATCTGAACGTTGTGTCCCACATGTTGCCACAAAGACAACAATGACCAGCCGATTGACCATTGTCATAATTGAAATGTGAATATTTCGCTGTTTCAACACTAGTTGTTATCTACATAAACTTACACTCGTTGAAGCGGGCTACTCGATGTGAACTCAAAGGAAATGGTCAATATATTACGTAATGTACGATATATAATTTCGTATAAAATATTGCTTTCGGGATTAGTTTAAATTATTCAACACTGAGTCGTTATCTCGTGGGAATCCGGATACAGAATCCGAAGCCGATACGGGGGCGGGCCTAATTCCCGATTCTAGGTCAGATTTTGAAATCCACGTGGTCTCCGAAATTATGTTTAATGTTCTCCCAGCGTCAAACATGGCTCATGTATTTGACACAAGTATCATTTGTATCTTATATTTATAAAGTTCATGTTTGTTGTGAAAGTCATGCTTTTCTTCTATGTGTATATACACGGCACATAATTTGCTGCCAATCCGACTTAATCGCATCTTTTTTCCAAGTTAAAGTGTGTTTATTGATGAGGGCAAGCATTTCTAACAGCTCTATGCCTCCTGAAACAAATTCCGAAGATGTTGTAAAGAACACACGAAACTTGTCAGTTGTACAGGGACGTGACGACAGGGGTTGGTTTGGTGTCTCGACCCCACCCCGAACTTTGGTACAATTTGCTTAGCTGTGCAGTCATTCATACGTGAGGAAAATCAGGATTCTTTTGACTAACTGTTCCAAATAATGATACGTACAAGCCAGCAAACGCAACAAACAAACAAACCCGATTTTAAATAAATACATATACAAACTTATGACTAACTCGAGAGAGGGGGTGACCGGTGATATGTATATATGTTCAACTTGTTTTGGTAGTCATGTTGCTTTGCCATTACTAATTATTTATTTTTTCAGTGTAATAACATATGGGAGAGGGGGTACCCTTAAGTGAGTCAGCACTTGTCCCCCAATCCCTTTGTATGCATGTATAAACAAATATATGTGTTATATATCATGTGTTATCTAAATTTGACAAATATTTGAAATAAATATGTTTAAACTAAACTTTGGTACATTCCAGCAGTTGGAAATTCCATGCATGACACAATATTAGTTGGACATTAATTTGACACCATATATAGGTTGGAATTGTTCTCATTGTTTGATTTTTTTGAACCAGTAAAAGTTGGTAATTTTCCAATCTTAGTGTGTGTCAGGTTGGATATTTCCAAGGGGAGCAAATGGAATTCTGCGAACCTGTGATATTGATGTTTGGTTCAATGGGGGGGGGGGGGGGGTTGCAGTTGGCGGGAAATTTGAGGAAACCTATAGCCATGTCCCTAGAACTTGTACGTGTGGGTCCGTGACTACCTGTGTGGGTACTTAATCAATAAATTGACTGACATTTCCACTATATAGTCCTGATATACTAGAATAAGCTTTATATTTTTGTTTGTGCGATTGGGAGATGCAGTTCACCTGCGATCACAAGACCACAACATTAGCTTCATGAGGAAAGCTTTATTTTCCATCTAATGTACAGCACGTTGGCCAAAAAATGCATGTGTTTGTTGTCTATACAGAGACTATTGTGCAAAACGACTGCATTTAACGAAACAAAACATTTTAAACATGAAATTGCTATAAGACTAGATGATAGCACATACGTGTATTTGATAATCCATCGATATCATATAATCCTACTATTTCTTGAATAAGAAGAAACATTATAATAACGAACACAGCAGAAGACATATCCATGCATGTTCACATGAATTCGGTCTATGGTGACGTATCCGCCGAATTCGAAATCGACATGCGTTCGGGCGGTATTTTATGGATGGAATTATGAAATGGACATATGAAAGTGACAATGAAATCGACAATGATTTGCTTCGCCATCAACCGAAGTGCTCCCCCAGAGTTACTATCAATATCGTTATTATTTGGATATTTTCAGTAATATTCTCCCAGTTTACATTCGATAAAACAAATTTGTCTCCGCATTTAAAATTCTTTGATATAGATCGTTTATATTCTGCAATAATTTGTACACAAGAGACGGTTTCTTATGTTTTATTGTGTTTTTTAAACTCCGAGGTGGCGAAATCTCGGTTTGTTTACATTACGAACATTTGAGTCCGTAATCGGAATCGGAATCCGAATCTGGATTACCACGAGATTGAGATTACGGTCTGTTCGTTTACTGATTCTGCCAAGTTCTGGTCTGTTCGGTTTACCGAACCAAGTCGTACGGGGACTAATCTGTAATCTGAATCCAGATTCTGAATCCGGATTCTCACGAGATAACGAGTCTGGGTTCTCAGATTCGATGTCACACCGGAATAAAAAGTCGCATTGAAATTCCAGAACAAAATCCCATCTAAATAATAATCCCAATGGGATCCCGCTCGGATTTTGAATTCCCACCGGGATTCTAGAACTTTACCGAAATCCCGTTGGGATGAACCGGGAATACTGGTGATATTTTCTGTGGGGAATTAACTGCCAATAATTCACAGGCGCAGACGCTTTGACGGTGATGATACTAATATTAGAAGTGTATCTTCACAGAACATTACTAAAGTATAAAACCCCACATGTTATTATCTATTGAAGTGTATGGTACAGTAGTCGCTTTTCGGAAGACTTAAAATTTACGCATACATACACATAATATATTATACAAGTGTTATATTACTGAATCCAGGTCCGAAATCTCGTGTAATTTATAAATGAAACAGTTTCACTATCTCTGGGCCCAACGTATATAGTTTTTCTAACTCTGTCAACATTATATAACGTATGATCAACCCGAGATGCCCGCGGGCGAAAATTTAGAATCCGGCGATCATAGTTCTAACTCTTCGGACATCCATCTCGACCAATATTTCGAGAGACAAACAATTTACATCTGAACGTTGTGTCCCACAATTTGCCACACAGACAACAATTGTCATGATATTTGTAATGCGAATATTTCGCCGTTTCAACACTACCTGTTATCGACGTAAACTTACACTCGTTGAAGCGGGCTACTCGATGTGAACTCCAACGAAAGGGTCAATATATTACGTTCATATTGCCCATCACGTAATGTACGATATATAATAATTTGGGATACAATATTACGTTTCGGGATTAGTTTAAATTATTCAGCACTGGGTTCCCAGAGTCGAAGTCACACCGGAATAAAAAGTCGCATTGAAATTCCAGAACAAAATCCCATCTAAATAATAATCCCAATGGGATCCCGCTCGGATTTTGAATTCCCACCGGGATTCTAGAACTTTACCGAAATCCCGTAATCCCGTTGGGATGAACCGAAAATACCGGTGATATTTTCTGTGGGGAATTAACTGCCAATAATTCACAGGCGCAGACGCTTTGACGGTGATGATATTAATATTAGAAGTGTATCTTCACAGAACATTAATAAAGTATAAAACCCCATCATGTTATTATCTATTGAAGTGTATGGTACAGTAGTCGCATTTCAGAAGACTTACAATTTGCACATAAATACACATATACAAGTGTTATGTTACTGAATCCAGGTCCGAAATCTCATGTACATTTATTAATGAAACAGTTTCTCTATCTCTGGGTTTATCCCAAGGTTTATAGTTATTCTTCACTATATATGTGCCAACATTATATAACGTATGATCAACCCGAGATGCCCGCGGGCGACAATTTAGAATCCGACGATCATAGTTCTTACTCTGCGGACATCCATCTCGACCAATATTTCGAGAGATAAACTAATATTTACATCTGAACATTGTGTCCCACAAATTGTCGCAAAGACAATAATGTCCAGTCAATTGAACATTGTCATCATAATTGTAATGTGAATATCTCGCTGTTTCAACACTGGTTGTTATCATCATAAACTTACACTCGTTTGAAGAGGCATACTTGATGTGATCTCCAACGAAAGGGTCAACAGATTGCGGTCATTTTATCGATCACGTTTGTGGTAATTACGATCATAGCTGCGTGATAGTCTGCCGGGAAAACACTCATCACGAAAAGTAAACCGTTCTTGGAACGCAGTGTTTGTTGTTAGAATTCGTATCGCGTCTTAATTGTGTTGGGATATCCCTGTTCGCCGGCGAAAGACGTCCCTCGTCCTCATACGAGCTGGGTCTAATATGTCGATCACTATTGGTCGAGTTATATCAATATATGTCGACGACCATTGCAATATGATCATTTTGAATGTGGCCAGCCATATGCGGATAGACAATTAGACAAAATCATAAGTTTTTGACGATTTTATCTCCCCGAGTAAACGACATACTTACATGTTATATAATTTATCATGAATGTTATATTTACAAGACATATTGATAATAATATATATCATGTAGTTAATAAGCAAAAACGTATCCAACTTGTTCGAACACATCCAGCATAATATCTATGCGAACGCTATACCCGACGAAGCGGTTGCAATATCACTCCCAATGATGACTGCAGGTTTCAACGAAAGCGAACTAAAGTCAGTAAGTACAAATTGACTATAAATTAAGTTTGGCGCAAATATTATTGAATGCATGTAATTTATAAAAAAAAGAAAAAGTAATTACAATATAATAAACTTATATGATATGGAGGGATTCGACAACAAGCTAGCTAAGTTTCTAGGTGTCGTCTGCGTTTATGGTGCGACCGAACCAACAACGTGAGTGTGCTTGATTTTAGTGCGATGTGTTTCAGAAACATTGATGTTCACAGTTAGCGTTTATTTGCTTTTTTGTCGCGCATCAACTCCCGCAGTTCGATAGGTGTGTCAATATTAAGGTAAAGAAATTCAGTTTTGTGACCAGTACCGACGCCTATAGTATAGTACCATTTAAACATAAGAGTATGCAAATTTTAAAGAAGAGATACCGATTTGGACCAGAGGCCGGTATGTGACATTGGAGAATGTGTCAGACGGAAACGGGATATGAGCAGTACTTATAATTCGCGTCTCGAATTCAGCATAATTGCGGCATATAGCTGACAAAAATGACCTTGTGTGCTCGAACGCAATTAGATTCACTGAAGCTTTCAACTCACTCACGAGCTCGGCTGCAATTTTCAGCCGTAATTGCTAGGATCCAGTGTCGCTACACTCAGCTATACATGTATGCTGAGCTGCGTGTATAATAGCAGACGTTATTGATCTGGTCTGTCATATAATTGAGCTATATCCGGGCAGGTGGGTACACAACATCTCATTTCCGACTACGCTCACCCACCCGTATGAACTTCCTCCCCTACAATCAGCACCTACGTGGTCTATTGATCATGGGCTGGCTAACATAGTGCTCTCAGATTCAACGCATTGTCTGTCGGTTTCACTGTTGTATCCCATACGAGATATGATAATATTCAGCCAATACCCACACGATTAGATAGACACTTAATCGGGGATCACGATTATATATAGAATATACGCATAGTGTTTCTAAATAACACATTTAATCCACGAGTGGGATTCGCGATTTACAACACGAGCTTCAGCGAGTGGGTTAATTTGTTATTCAGAAACACTATGCGTATATTTTGTTCATTCCACGATCTTTACAATGCGATGGATAAACACTTTTCCGTTCAAATTGTATGGAGAAAGTTTAATCCACTCTGCGAAGTTTATGCCACGATCTTTACAATGCGACGGATAAACACCTTTCCGTTCAAATTGTATGGAGAAAGTTTAATCCACTCTGCGAAGTTTAATCAACAGTAGGCACGTTTAATCAACAGGTGTTGATTACATGTAAACTTTAAACAGATGGCTTTATTTATATAGTAAGATAGGCGATCGTGGTATAAATAGCGATTGATATTAAATGGCAATAGAACGTGTCACGCGAGGTTAGGATTAAGGCTAAGATTATTGACGAAATAACCGAGATGTTTGAAGAAGTCTTTTATAAAACATTTACCTACCCGTCCACCCTCCCACACAATAGGATAATTTGATTTATATTTGACCGATGTTGATACATTGTGGTGTTGATAAACTTTCATGCTAATCTCCGTTATAACGTCAAAGTATAGAGTTATCACCCTTCCGATTAACCCTTTACCCAACAAACCGGCCAAAACCGGCCAAATAAAGCTTCAACAGCCTAAAATATCTTCGGTCTGTCTCAATAGAACCATACAAATATGGATATCATTGGAACCGGCTCCTTGACCACATGGTGATAGTTACAGTTATGCCCTGTGCCAATGCATTCTCTTGTATATGCGAGTCGACCATAGGTCGCCTCGCATATATAAGAGAATGCATTGGCCTAAAAAAATCTTTTTTTAACACTTTTTACCATTTTTCTTACATTCTTTAACAATTTTATAATTTTTAATGTGTTAAGCCAATGCATTCTCTTATATATGCGAGGCGACCTATGGTCGACTCGTATATATAAAAGAATGCATTGGCACAGGGCCGTTCTGTTGGGTAAAGGGTTAACTCAGGATACTTATTTCGAAATGTAATCCTAACGTCGCGTGTCACCTGTTACTGCGTTTGAATATCAATCGCTATCTCAGCGTGAACCCCGATTCAGTATCTTTCGCTATCTAATCGGGTGCGTATTATGTGCAATATTTGATGGCGCATATCAAATGAACAAACGAACTGACGCCATGTAACCGAACTATATACTAGAAGGCATTTGTTGTTATAAATAGGAATATAATTCTGCTCACAAATTAAATCTATAGTAAGTACATGCATTTGTTACGCTCTGGTGATCACAATGAACTAATATTTACCCGGAATACACGTATGAATGTATGCGATGTATAAATACAGCTCAAAGAGGTCAAACTATGGCCGATCGCGATGCAGCAATAAAGACCATTCTGGTTAGTTTTGACTGAGATAGGGTGAAAATGAAGATCGTTCGGTACGCACATGTGTGTGGAAAACGCCAACACATTTCTATCATAAATGTTTCATGAATTCATATATACATGTATAATGGATGTGACCCTTGCATCGTGTGTTTATGACGCTTGGTTGTATGATTTACAGTGGAACGATACTATATGTACTTATGATGGCCTATATACACTGGTGTATTGATACCCTGCATGGCACATGTATAGCAAGAACACTTGCACCGCGTCAGGTATCGCCCGCAAATGTGGCTTTTTGCTGAGGTTTATTAATGTTCAACGGGCCATGCAAATTTTCAACATACATGATTGGACAGATGTGGAAAGTGTTCCCAAGGATGCACAAGTCTGCAAAAGAAGAATGGACAAATTCGATGTGGATATCCTTTCCATCAAGGTGTTTCATATGCATGCCAGAGCTCATTAAAATCCCAGCCAGTTCTCCCGAAAATCCGCATTATCTGCGTATAAAGATCTTGTTTCAGGTAGAATCGCCTCATTTTGAGTCGATATATAATTTGCTGAAAATGACAGCATTTTAGTCTCTTTATCGACTCACCATGAGGCGATTCTGAGCAGATTATGTGTGGACAATGACACAGATAAGCCAACCCACGACTTTTCAGGTGTACGCTCTTTAACATGAGTTTTCACTGTGGCCCGCGCCATAAAACGAAATAACGGCTATGACTCAATTATCTGCTTATTTCAGAAATAAAGAATCACATCATCTACATATTTCACATTATACATGTAGGTCGATTATGTGCGTATTTGCGCGAGGATATATTTAAAGTCCGGCCTATGCTTACTGAGATAATGTAGAGGGCGCCAATGGTTTGATGGACGAAACCCATTCTATATCATCGTTTGCGGGGAATAAACGTATATGAATATGTATAGTTCCTAGTTATGGGGTTCCCCCTATGTTTGATTGTGTAGGGTTGTGGAATAATACTGTATTTCGTACATTCAGAAGTTGTTGCCACGAAATTGATGCGTTGCTATCACGACGCGTGCGTGCAGTTGTTTTCCTCAATGGAACCATATTGACAGCGGACAGGTGCCACAGACAACCTCAGTTGGTTATTGATCGCTTGTTTCGTAATACAACCTGCTCTTTTCTGATATGCTCTTCACTCACGTGTGTGCCAGCTTTATATTACCATCCACTGTCCATAAAACACGAATCATGCTGTTTGCAATTATTTTTTTCTGTCATTTTCACATACATGTAATGTCTGAGGAAAATGCATTGAAATTTCATCAATTTAACATCTGTCATTTAACCCTGGAAAGACTGGTTAAAAGTTAGATGTCACAGATTTTCGTGTAGATACAATGGTTGCCTTCGCGGGGAGGGGATGTTGTCCCGCGTGCCAAATGGGGAGAATGGTACACTGAATGTGCATTTAGAAATATACGATGCATAAAATTACGATGAACGTTCAAGTTTTTATTTATTGCAACCTCGATTGTGATACAATGCCATACGGTTTGTGTTATTAAAAATAAATACAAACATATACACATCACATGATTTAACATATACACATACATGAAAATCAGGTCAGTGAAACGTGTACATACACGTGCTTTAGCGCACATCAGATAACTTGCTTGAGAAATGTTTTTTAAGCCCCTCATTGGAAATGTCGAATGTTTTTCCTGTTTCCAGTCATAATTATCACTCCCAATTTCTAAAACCAAAGAAATGTGTTCTTATCAAAAGTTTTAGATGTATGGCGTGCTGGCGACAAAGACGCTATAGTTGGTATGCGATGGACACCTTCCTAACTGAAGCGTCTCCCTGCTTTCTTGCTGCGCTTAAAATTAGGCATTCAATTCATATATATAGCAAGATTTGTTGTTGTTATCTTGTTACGTTCGAGATAGTTATCCCAAAGACTGTATAGCGACCAAGAACGTAAGGTGGGTGGCGCAGTGTTGGCTGATTTCAACATTGATGCTGGCGTGCTGGCGACAAAGGCGTTATAGTTCCTATGCGATAGACACCTTCCTAACTGAAACGTTTGTGGTCTCCCTGCTTTCTTGATTTCAAAAGTTGGCGACCAATTCCTATTTATAGCAAGAGTTTATGTTGTTATCTTTTTACGTTGGAGAAACTTGTCCATAAGACTGTGTAGCGACCAAGAACGCAAGGTGGCGCAGTGTTGGCTTATTTCAACATTGATAGTCATTGCAAATTTATCGGCAACTTAATCTTCCTGAATTGAAGCTACATCCTCTAAATTATGGATTCATCGAAAATCTAGAACACTAATCTGGTTCAGGTAATTTTATGTTGCGGGCAACGATACGATTAAAACAAATTTGAGTCTTCCAGACATTTCCTTCAAAACGACCGTCCTGGTTTTCAAAATAAAATCCCTTCCCTTATTCAAAAACATTGAGATATTAGCTAATGTTCAACACGATATAGAGTTAACTGCATGGTAGATTCGAGAAAATACATATAGTTATACGATCAAGGCTAGATATGGGAAGAACAATGCAAATTAAAATAAAAACATTTAATCAAATTTAATGTATGTGTAATATCCCAACGTACCCTGCCAAAACATGCTTTGATTGGAAGGGGCCTATCACTATCATTAATAACAACAATAGTTATTTGATTGGGCTATATACATTCATATACATCGTATTGGACATTCTATGTGTGTCTGTATGAAACGGTTACCATTCGATATTCTATATGTGTAGAAGATGACATAATACAAGTACTATGCGTGTCCTGTAGTAACCATCGATACATTCCACCATCATATCGTTAACATTGTACAATATTTTAGTTAAATAAAATATGTTTAAACTAAAAGATCCACAATATTTTAGTTAAATAAAATATGTTTAAACTAAAAGATCCACATCAGCATAATAAATTACAATGTTGTGATTTTGTGTAAGCATTCAAACTACAGTTTGATTTAATTTAGTGCTTAGAAATATAGTTTATGTTAAAAAACATGTCACCTAATTTAATCAGAGGTATGAATCATTGTACCTCCTTTGTAAATCAACATTAAATGTAGCTACAATTCAGAAAGGATGTCGAGTCTTTAATATAAAATAACATCTTCGAGAAAAGAACGCTCCTAAAAACAAACGAACTTTTTTGTCTGTTCTGAATATATCCGTTATTTAGTCAATTTAAATTTCTTCGGGAAAACTAAACTTATTCTTTAAAATAATCGCTTTTTAAAAAATGTCTTTTATTTTGTGTTTAATTTATGAATATCTGCGTTATTTCGTCGGTATAATAGTATAATCATCATGTTGTGCCCGTGGTCAGTTCAGTATCATAAATGTTTATACAATGGTGTGTACAATATGTGTTTACGAGTCCAGGTTGTGGTGAAAAGTCATATTGGACGAGACGCTCAGGCCGGATTCGTCATCTCAGGTTTAAACCTGGTCCACGTAAACCTCTAGGTTTAAACCGCCGTGAGTCAGCTAAATCCGTGGTTAAAATCCGAGACCGCAGGTCTATAAGTGACGCATTCGTCATCTTTGGTTTAAACCTGGTCCAGCCAGACCAGTGGTTTAGCAGTTGTGTCTCTGTATCGTCGAGATAATTAATCGTACTTTCCTAATGCGGACCGCCTCGTTTTATTGATTGCGAAAATCAATAACTAAGACAGCGAGCATATTTTTATTGGACATTTATAAGCGAGAAGCACTCACACCTATATAAAGCGTGTGGGGGTAAGTTTTTGTCAATTTCGATATTTGTTTTGTGTTTTATAAGCTTAAACCGGCAACTAAACCATCTAATTCGGCGGTCCAGCTAAACCAGCTTTACCGAGGCTAAACTTGAGATGACGAATCCGTCTTTTCTTCATCGCGGTTTAGAATTGTCAAACAATCAGTCAAAGGGTGGAGTTGTAAATAATCTCGAGTGAGGGCGTGTCTAAGTGGCGACTGCCGACAGGTGTTAGCATGTCACAGTTCTTTCAATATGATTTTACAACTATCTTGTGGTTTTTTGTTTGGCTTGTGGCAATCACAAATACTGGTGTTTTCTATGAATTCATTTGAAGGGTTCAACGTTTTAAATTTTGTTTTTACCAGATATGCTATGCTATACACAGTTTGCATTCCTAAACTTATATTGCTATATGAACCAAATTTGATAACTTATTTTGATGTAGATCATGCCACAAAGCTCCACTCTGGCTACGCCCATAAATTCCCATAATATTCCACAAGTTCAAAACCTGGGAACTTTTTTATTTTCTGCATGACGGGAAATTTATGACATTGGAAAATGTAATATATTTATGTATTAAAAGCTGCCTCTCTGCATGGTTGCCAACTTCCAACAGTTCAGATGCCGCTTCCGGTGTGCACTCATAAGCAAATTGCCTTGGTCCAGGATTGCCTCGATTAAGAAGCCTTTATTCAGCGTCAGAGTGGCCTGCGATAGGAGCCTGCGACGCCGTTGCGCACATTTTGATCATTTGAACATTTTAATTAAAACAAAAACTAATTAAATTTAAAATTAACAAATATAATTTAAATTTTTTATTTTGTTTCTTGTTAGATTCAACTCCATACTCAATTTAACAACACAATATTTTCTTCTTTTTTTAATTAAATTTTCTTTTTTTAAATCAAATGTTTTAAAACCTAACTCCGTTATACCATCCGAGTCACCACACCTAATTTGATTGAAATCGGTCCACGGGTATTGGAGAACAGTTGCGAACAGATAAACGGACATACAGATAGACAGCTCCTATACCTTTAATATATACAGATATACATGTAAATACACAAAATTTTGTCTTTGCGGGTAAAGCATCTTGCAGAAAATCTATCACAAACAAAGTGATGAACTGCGCGTGGAACTCGTATTGAGAGACATACCCTTTGTCAGATTGACTTTAACCCAGATTGAGATCGGATTAATGGTCCATGAGCGAAACTTGTTTCTCAATGAATAAATCCATTGAGCGTGCACGCGTTCGCGATAATTTATGACATGTCAATAACCATTATATCGGCCTGTCATTTGGTCCGATTGGAAAGAGGGAAGTGTGACTGCATGCTCATATCACCGAATCGAGTTGTCAATTAGCTGCAACGGAACGACAAAAACGCCCCCTTAGACTCGGTTTGGCTGGATCGCCAATGAAGGTTTAAACCAGGTTTAAACCGGAGATGACGAATCCGCCCTTAGCGTCGAGTCAAATATGACAGTTCACCACAACCACACGGACGAGTACAAGAAAACACATACCGTACACAACATTGTCCAATGACATTTTTAGTACCCATATGTATGTTTATTCAAATGATGTCACACGGAGTACCGATATTTTTTATAAAAGTCATATTGGACTCGATTCGAGAATTTCGAGTCAACACACACTGCCTGCATGGCTGAGTTTAGTGTGCCTGTCATTTGCAGAATGAGGTCCCCAGAGGTTGAAGTTTCGAGAATTTCGAGTACAATATGACTTTTTCCCGGATTATCAGGTGACAGCTTTTGCCCAATCAGAAATAGTATTAGTTCAGGGATGGATAATAATAAGATTTATATAACGTGAGATCGATGGTCGTATAGGTACACAATGAAGTATCTATAGATGGTAAATAATATTCGCAATTAAGTATCTATATCTGATAATGATGTTTGGATCTGGTGGTTTACGATACATTGAAATCATTGGACTGAACCCTTTCGAATTTCCGGCTGTGGGGAACTGATATTTATGTGCGGTTGAAATAATTGGTAACCTCAACACCACCTTAACCCTTTCATGACTGGAGCTTCCTCAAATGTTTCGAAAACCCTGTGCCAAAGAATTCTCTTATATATGCGAGTCTCCCTTAGGGAGCCTCGCATATATAAGAGAAGCACTGGCTTTCAAGGTCAAGGTAAATACTGTTAGGCCAAAAAGCAAAACGCTGTGCCAATGCATTCTCTTATATAAGCGAGTCTCCTTTTGGGAGCCTCACATATATAAGAGAATACATTGGCCTAACAATATTTATCTTGACATTGTAAGCCAGTGTATTCTCTGTTTCATGTTGTCTGAGCACATGATTAATAAGATTCAACGTGATTAATATTTAGTGACGAGAATCGGTTACTTTCAACAATTCAAACTCATAATTAATGTCCCTCGGAACTCTTTGTTTTACATAACGGCACCTCGTACTAGACGTACGAAGCACCCTCAGTCTAACACAAGGTTTGGAAACATTTTGGTTTAACAACAATTTACTGTTCTGCCAGATCGGGTGATTGTGACAAGCTTTTCCTGTCGACAGTCCGTATTGTTTATGGTTGCATCATCATCATTTGGAATTTCAAGCGAAACATTTGAATGCATATTTGGAATTTCAAAGTCATGTGCATTCTCCTTGTGATCTGAAGCACTTTCTTGGTCGTTGGTTTCAGCTGTGACTCTAGTGTGAACTAAGTCTCGAAATTCAGGTATCACTGACCCTTTGAATAGACGTATGTCTCTTCTGTTTCGTCTTAGTGTTAGTCCGCTCTGTTTGCATTTCATAAGACCTGAAGTCTATCTGCTTCGTGACAACTGCGTTTGTCCATGTTTTTTATCGGTCATTGGGTTTCGGAGCTACCCATATTGGCGATCCTTCCGGTATAACATCCAGGTCAAGAGCATTCTGATCATAATAGAATTTCTGTCGTTGTTTGCTGTGCTGCAACTCATATGATACAGTTTCATATATACGAGGCTGAAGAAGCGACTCTCTTGTAGGCAATGGGGTTTTAGTTCGTCTATTCATTAGACGCTGCACAGGACTAGTTGAGAAACCTTGAGTTGGTGTATTACGCAAATCCAATATAGCAAGGTAAACATCGGACTTTGAACTAAACGCACGCTTCGTCAATCTCTTCGCGGATTTTTTTTGCAGCCTGTTCCACTTTACCGTTGCTTTGCGCATATGTTGGTGATGCTGTAACATGTTTAAAATCCCAGCTTTTAGCGAATTGTTTGAATTCCTCGCAGGCGAACTGTGGGCCATTATCTGAGATCACTGTGTCTGGAATTCCGTGACGAGCAAACTGACCCCGTAACGTGTGTATCACTGTATGTGGCTTCAAGTTGTTGAGGAGGTCAATCTCCAGGAAATTGGAATAATAGTCAACAGTAATGAGATAATTGCATTCATTAAAATAACACAAGTCAACCCCGACCTTTGCCCATAGTCTGTTGTGAACACTGTGTGGAATCAATGTTTCCTTTGCTTGTTTGCTTTCAAACATTTGACATGTCTCACAACACTCAATATATTGCCTTATTTCATAATGCATTCCAGGCCAATATAGATAGATAGATAGATAGATCTTTATTTGCACAATAATATTAAAATACAATACAATAACAAAATAGTAAACAAAGTATATTATTGCACAGGAGCAGCATGACCTAGCTGGCCGTCTTACTGCTGCCCCTGAATGATAAATGTAATGGCGTATTTACAATTTGACACAGACTATTTGGTATTTGGATGGCCGGTTGGTGCCTACTTTAATATTTTATGTATTCATTTTAATCGAAACTTTTAATCAAGACTGTGTTGAGTTTTGAACAATTCTGTACCGTAATAGAGATTTTGGACAAGTTTAAGATATTGAAACAAAACTAGTGAGGTTGTTGCGACAGTACTGCGTCACATTCGCGGACAGCACCGTGCATGTGACACAGGGCTATCTAGGATGTTCAGGGTGATAACTGGGGTGCATAATAATATGAGTTAAAAGTTAACCTTGGCAGATTATTGAGTCATGTAGATATTCCTTTGCTCGACGTAGACATCCATCAATTCCAATGTGAGAAGAGAGTGTATTATTCTCATCATATCACGCAATGTCCTCTGAACACAATGCCATCTTGTACACTCATTTCGTCACGATAATCAAAATACGATTTCACATTTCACTGCGAAGTGGGTTTTTTTTTACATCACATTTGGAACACACTTTGCCATAAGCAGGACATTTCTCTTTGCATGATTCGTGTTTTCATCCACATAATTTACAGTCAGATATCATAGGTCATGGCTTCTCACCTTTCCCTTCACTGTGTCAGAATTTGTACTCAACTGACGCATCCGGTCTTTTGAAAGTTCTACTGTTTTGCATATTTCTATACAGGTGTTCAAATCAAGATTATGTTCACAGAGTTGTCTCTCTCACAACGGTTTCCACAATTCCACATACAATGCGATCGCGAACAAGTGATTCGTGTAACTGATCGAAATTGCAGTACCGAGTCAAATGTTGTAGTTCAGTTACATATGTCGATATTGTTTCCCCTACTTCTTGGTTCCGTGTGTTGAATCTATACCTTTCTACTGTTTCATTCTTCTTTGGTGCACAATATGCATCAAACTTATCAAATACATCAGACAGATCCAAGAGCTCTACATCTTCATGTTCGTCAAATTGGAATGTTTCATATATTTCACGGCCTCTTGCAATGTGCCAATGCGGTACAACAGCATTTTTTCTTATATACATCATCTTTGTCAGGATGTGCTCAGTCAAGGTATAATTTTAGTCCTTCTTTCCATGTGGTCCATCTTTCACCCACGTTCAATGAATCAAAGTCCAGGGGTTCAGGTGCTTTCAAACTGGCCATTATTTACAATATAGCGCTCGAATACAAGAAATAATTATCCGAGTATATATATTAGTTCATTTCTTTACCGCTGCCACCATGTTTCATGTTGTCTGAGCACATGATTAATAAGATTCAATGTGATTAATATTTAATGACGATAATCGATTACTTTCAACAATTCAAACTCATAATTAATGTCCCTCGGAACTCTTGGTTTTACATAACGGCACCTCGTACTAGACGTACGAAGAGCACACACAGTCTAACACAATGTATGCCATGTCACATTCTCTTATATATGCAAGGTTCGCATATATAAAAGAATGGACTGACACATGGTATTTAATGCTGTACCAGCGCGGCTCACATCATGGAAGGGTTAATGTGCTACATATACGTTATATTGTGTAGGCACACATAACACGCAAGACAAGTAAATACCTTGACCATTCTGAATGATCATTGCGAGTTTGCTTCAGGGCGGACTTTGTTTTGGAATAGTTTGCACTTCCAATTCACCCGTTCTGATGCTAACTCTTTGAACTATAATGGTGTCCAAATATATTTGTTTGAGCTGTATTGATCAGCCTATAAGCGTCCAATCGAGTCAGGTGGTGCAGCAATAACATTTATAGATTCTACTAGAGGAATTATTTGTTCTCTTGTTTCCGGAGTTTCGTCCGATACTGACATATTAACCCTTATACTATTTCACTCTCCTCCCGGGCAAGCTATTCCGTGCGCAGCGGCCTCTCGTGAATCGGAAAACGAAAGAGTAGAAATTCAGGCCGTGTGTGCGGATACGCGAGCCAGATTGCTCAGCAAAGCAGGATGGAAATGTGTGTCTCTTCAGTTCAGTTCAGTTCAGTTCAGTATTGGATTTCCCTCATTTGGTTAGGGGCACCCCACCCATGGCAGGTTTAAAATAAATAAATTTAAAACCCAAGATACTTGAATATCTATATACAAAATTGTGACATAATATGTTTCTTCATTTAAATAATTTTTTTCTTGTTTTTTCCTTTTTTTTTAAATATGTTGTAGATCTACAGGTAAGAGAGATATCATGTCTGATATAATTTCTTGTTTTGTGGTTTTTGGTTATGTTATGTAGGTCGTATAGCTCATTGCTGTATATTACAAATGAGAATAATAATGAGAATGGCCATTAATATGGTTACTGTTGGGTACTGTTGGCTTTACTATATGTGCCATTTTCAGCGTATGGACTCTCCACAACCAGTCTTTGTTAACAAACTTCTTCTCGTTCAAATTGCGATGTCTCTGTTCAACTCAATATGTAATAAACCAAGAATATATCATTTGGTTCGGAATGTAACTGATATTTGGGCCACCATTTTAAATATCAGTATTTTTTGTCACCGAAGCAGTTAGTGACGGCATAGAAAAATTGGACCCTCCCTATTATTGAAAATAAACCTGGTACGTTGGGTGGGCACGGAGGCCATGTATCACCTAAGTTTCTGGTGATCAGTACCAGTAAAAAGAAGTGGTATATTGAGGTGCGCTTTTATTGGGATATTGATCGGGCTTAATTTCGAAAAAGGCGCGATTATAGCGCAATATCAAAAATCTGTCGCGTTTATTATTGCGATATTGAACGAAAAATATTGCGATATTAAGCGCGCTAAATTTCATACAGACCCGATAGTGTTATATATATATTAGATAAATACTGTGCATATAGTGTGCATATAGTGTACATATAGCATTTACAACTATAAGCGTATACAAATCTAACACATTGTCTCTATTTATACAATAAACAATATAGAAGCAATAATTTGATTTAAATGTCACAATTTTGAGCGCAATATTAAGCGCAAAATATTGCGATATTACGAGCAAAATATTGCAACAATATCGCAAGCGACGCGCTTATAAGCATTTCCACTTGCAATATATTGCGATATTGGGCGAGAAAATAGCGCGCTTAATATACCACTTCTTTTGTCTGGTACTGTAGTCATGCGATAGCGGTCGGTATATATACAATTAAGTCCGATTGCTTAGCTCGATTGCTCAAGTCCGCGTGGGCCTTAACCCTTGGCACTGAAAGAGTTAAGACAGACAGCCGCGTGGTAGTTTAAATGTCAAAATAGGTTGAACAGTTATATATGAAGTTACCTTGAAATGTCTCTGTACAGGGACATGTGTGGAGCCGTGAATTAACCACCATAACCTGGGGGATATTACCGTCACTATATACTGACGTGTTTAAAAATTAATTAACAATTACAATATATACGGCAAGTCGTCCTTATCGTGTTGGAATTCCGTCAAAAGGCGGATATACTTCGGGGCACAGTTCAGACGGCTGTGCGAGTGTTAGGAGCGCCCACCAAACAGTGCATATTTCACAACCAGAGCTAATCCGTAATAGATCCAAGATTTATGTGTCTCACAAATGATATTTAGATGAACAGATTTGGGCAACGATCTGGAAGGACAATTTCAGAGCACCTCTCCAGTTGCTGGTTCGTATGGAGACCAGACAATATGTATACGAACATTCAGCAGTCACACGAGATAGACTATAAAATATATAGACGAGACAATATAATCTACCAATTTAGACATGTGATTTGTGCCCCGATTGATCTATTCTCGGTATTCAATCTCTAGTTACAGTCTGCAAAGATGGTGCGATAAACAAAACATCCAACACCGTGGCGATTATTTTTGGGAAAGTGATTCATGGTGTAATCAACATGGGGCTGCAGTTTTATCCACACCTCACTATATACGCTCAATTCAATTAGTTTATTATGATCGTCATGTTGAGACATTACATATATATGGATATAATATACAATTTTATATTTCAACACAGGTACATACATGTATATATTATAGCATACTAATAGAAGATAGAATGGGAGGTCGGTATTTTGGTCGTTTAAATTGGCCAAGTTGGGTGGTAATAAGCCTGAGGCGGACCTAAATATTTCTAGGACATTCTTAATAAAAACTGATAGATTTTTAAGTGTTAGGTCTCTGGTAGTAATAGGTTTCAGGTATTTTATTATAATTTCATTAAGTTCCCTCATTTCAGTACCACGTGATATTCGTCGCCGATTTCAAGATTACATAGTGTGCAAATTCGGTCTGAGTAATCCGTATTTGTCCAAGTGCCATGTTCTTTTAGGAATTTGTGGTATCTTGTCCGGAAGGCCAGACTATAAGTAACTGCTCTGTTATCATGTAGGGTTAGGTAATTCTCTGTTTCAAAGTTCGGCTTTATAATCCGAAAAAATGCTTACTTGCTTGATTTCGATATTGTGATCCACCATTCTTGTATGTATATGAATCACCGCGACACACAACGGATCACGGCGAACTTTCTATGCAATATATACTCGCGAAAATATGCACATAATCGACCCATAATGTTAAACAATCAACAAAGAGAACCACAAAACCAAATTTCGTCGATTTTCAGATCATAGAAGAATTTGGAAATTGTTGTAACATCATGGTAATACACCCGTGCCGGAAAGATACTTTGGGCTCCAAATTTAGCTCTTGGTATACTTTAGCAAAAACCGGATACGTCATTGAATATCCGTTCGGTATTGTAGGGAAAATCTCACACAAAGGCCGGCGAATATTTTATTATGAAATTCAAGCAAATTCCAAACACTAATCAACATATATTAGGAGTGTACCATGCCTGGTGTTATCGACTTAGTGGCCACGTTGTTCCGGTCGGTATCTTCTCTGTTCACTGAATTTACAACATATTCTCGCTCAAATACGCACATAATCGGCATACACTGTGAAATAGGTACATATTGTGATTATTTTATTTGAAATAAGCAGATAATGGAACCATATCCGTTATTTCGCTTATCGCGCGGGCCACAGTGAAAACGAATGTTAAAGAGCGTACACCTGAAAAGTCGTGAGTTAGCTTATTTGTGTCATTGTCCGCACGTCATTACCTTAGCATCGCATGATTGTGAGTCGATAATGTGAGTAAAATGCTCTCATTTTCAGCACATTTTCGACTAAAAATGAGGCAATTTTAAGCATATTATCTGCCTAAATAAAAGTTCTATTATAAGCAGATAATGTGCGGGTTTATGGGAGAATAGGCTTGAATTGCATTTGCGGAGTTATACCAACGTTAAGTCGTGTTCTCGAGACGTAGGCATAATACGGGTACATCTGGTAATTCTCCTGATTATAAATATATCAATGATCGATCATTGTCGTTTAATTGGGATGCTTCGATTGACTTATGTAACCGTTACCTCACAATTGAGCGTTGGTCTCCACGATTACAACGTAATCACGTGATACTACGGGGTTTCATTGTTCGGTGTCTTCCGTGGAGGCGGTCGACGCCGCAGTATGTTATCTGGTACAGCCGTCGCGCGTCGGACATTCCCGATTCTAGAGGATTACTGCTCTATTGACGGAATAATGGTCGTTATTTGGACATCGGATGTGCTATATATTATCGGAATGTCTGCTGTTGGTCAAGCCGGTAGGACGCGTCCCAGCTGCGACTTTGGTCGATCAGGCGGGATATAACTCGGGAAATAATTTATTAGTTTTCCGTTCGCAGGTTACATCTTGAGAATTGCTATCACAAGGAATGTTCAGTGCGTCCTTTTTGGGATATCGAGCGGTCGTTGACATTACAATTCTCGTTATTAATATATCATTAACCGAGCATTGCCGTTTAATTGGGAAGCTTTTGTAGTCTTATGGAATCGTTCTCTCACAATTGAGCGTTGATCTGCGCAATTATAACGTAATCACGTGATACCGCGGGGTTCATTGCTGGATGTCTTCGGCGACTCCGGTCGGCGGCACAGTCTGTTATCTTACTCGGCCGTCGCCTATCGGACATCCCCGATTCTGGGGGATTAATGCTCAATTAGCGGAATAATATCTCGTTATTTGGACACCGGATGCACTATATACATGTATATATTTATATATCTATATACACTATATATATCATTAATTTCCTCCATTAAGGAAGAATTTATACTGGCAGCTCGGGACATTATTTAATAATTAGTTCGCGGGTTGCATACACTGTATTAAGCATGGTTTTCAAGCGGAAATGTTACTTTTCTGGATATCTTCATAGTCATTGTTTACTTTACAATATGCACTCATTGTTATTATAGTTACTCACTGTTACATTAGTGCTGCTAACATACTACCACGAGGGATCTTATTTATTCGGGGGTGAATATAAATAGCAATAAACATGTACGTGTATGTCATCAATTAGACGATATTAAGATATGTTCAGGGTTTCCGCCCTTTATCTACGACAATATAATTGTTTAAATTAAGCCCAATTTAATATCAAGGGCCTCACTGAAAACAAATGGCAAAAATAGTAGTCTTATTTGGATATCAATTTCAGCATTACCTTCAAATACAACATTAATTTTAGTATTGCATTATCTTCGAATTTTTATTTGTCCTGCCTGTCCACATTGTTCCACCATACGGTGTCCTCTCTACTCAAACACCTGAGTTTTAGCATGAAGTTATATTACCATGGAAATAACGGATTCCCAACAAGCAGGACGACTGCCACTCGGGTGCACATTGCAATTCTCTGTATTAATATATCATTGACCAATCATTGCCGTTCAATTGAGAAGCTTCTGTAGACTTATGGGATCGTTATCTCACAACCGAGCGCCGATCTCCGCGATTATAACGTAATCACGAGATATCACGGGGTTCATTGCTGGATTTCACGGCGGTGGACGCCGCAGTCTGTTATCTTACTCGGTCGTCGCGTGTCGGACATCCCCGATTCCAGAGGATTACTGCTCAATCAGCGGAATAATCGCTCGTTATTTGCACATCGGATGTACTATGTATTTATCGGAAGGTCTGTGGTTCGCCAAGCTGGGAGGGAAGATGTTCCTGCTGTCTTTGACAAATTAAGTGGGATAAAACACACAACTCGGGTATAATAGTTCTTCGTTCGCTGGCACATCTTAATCATTGTTATCACTCCTTGAGTTCTACGTGTATAATTTGTGATTGTAGAATGATCGTTTCCATTGAAGGACTATGTCGTTGTTTCTCTCCTCAGTGCCATTGACACTCCATAACAATTTATTTTGGGTGAATATAAATAATAATATTGCTCACCATGAGGTAGTATAAGGTCAGTATTCCTACTTAAAGACGTAGTCACCCAAAATGACTCGGTCTTGTTTCATATTGAATTTTAAATCGCCAATTGCAAAGAATTACTGCTCAATTGACGGCATAATCGCTCGTTATTTGGACATCGGATGCACTATACTATCCGAGTGGCAGTGGTTGGTCCATTTGGTAGGACGTTCCAGTTGCGACTTAAGTCGATTAGGCGGGCTAGAACACATACATCGGGACGTACCATGGTTCTTCGTTCGCGTGCTACATCTTAATTACGATTACCACGATAATAATTCAGGATGTACTTTGGAATACTTTAAAGTTATTGTTTGCCACTCAATCACAAGGGATCTTTAATTCGTTGAGGTGAATGTAAATAATATTATGGTTCAACATAAGCCAGTAAGGTAAGTATTATTAATCGAAAATGGATCGTTTAGTACTTCTACTTCGTATCGTGTACCGTATATAATTAAATGTGTAAGTGTGGATATCGAGTTATACTCACGGTGACGAATTTCAACCGATTTTTCGATAATCGGCTGAAAAATACTTTAGGAATAAACAAATCTTAAACTTTAAATAAAGTTGATGTTAGTTCATATCCCAACATTTTAAGTACCTTCTTACTGCACTTTCGTAACACAAGCGCTACAGTAGTGCTGACTTAAGAAAGTACGTGTATACTCTTTCCTCTATGATTGTGGACAAGTTGTGTTGTCTCACCTGTAATGTATTCTGGAAACACAGAAACGCCAAATATCTCATTAGTAACATAAACTACCAAGATGAGTTGCTCGGGTTTATGTTCGTTTAACCCTTTACCCAACAGAACGGCCCTGTGCCAATGCATTCTCTTATATATGCGAGTCGACCATAGGTCGTCTCGCATATATAAGAGAATGCATTGGCTTAACACATATTAAAAATGATAAAATTGTCAAAGAATGTAGAAAAAAATTATAAAATTGTTAAAGAATTATTTTTTAAGCCAATGCATTCTCTTATATATGCGAGGCGACCTATGGTCGACTCGCATATATAAGAGAATGCATTGGCACAGGGCATAACTGTAACCATCACAATGTGGTCAATGAGCCGGTTTCAATGATATCCACATTTGTATGGTTTTATTGAGACAGACCCAAGATAATTTAGGCTGTTGAAGCTTTATTTGGGCGTTTTTGGCCGGTTTGTTGGGTAAAGGGTTAAAATCGATATCTCACTCGTATCCATCCCATATCAGGCCCGTGCAAACTATGATAGCGATGATATTATATTGGTTTATGATATGGGCCCCATGATAAAAAAACCCCAAATTATTGTAATGTCAGCGTTCCTTTGTAAGTTACTAATGCTGAATGGGGCCACCCTCACCTGAAAAAGGGTGAACATGGTTCTCTGTCGGTGCTGAGTTATGTCAGCTGTCTTAGATATATGGCGCCCACCAGCAGTTTGTTTTCAGTTCATTTTAATTTCGTTGGAACGAAACAATTATTCTCTAAAGGAAATCATGACAGACTCGAAACAAACGTCCTTTCAAGACATGTGGACATTTTCAAAGCCCGCGCGTGTACCCTTCATCACTTTTTTATGAGTGACCCCTTCAGCGTTACTAATTTTGTGATTCAAAATTTCAGTTTTATAGTATTCGACTGAATATCAACACGTGTATTTCTTTCATTGTTGGTTTTAACTCAGCATATGTCCATATCTCTTAATTTACAAATGCACATCCTATATATAATTTCGGCGAGACATGTATTTACTGGAATTCACTTTGAAAGGAAACTCTTTGTATTTGGGAGAGAAAGAAGGGTCGGAATGTTCCATCTGTTGATGTAGATCTTAGTCTGGTGATATAAGAAGTCGCCAACACTATTAACTTATCGAGGTTTATAACCCTCGACAGCTGCGCGGCTGTAATCATTGTATTTCTATTGTTATATTATAGGGCCGAGGTGAGTAGTGTTATCGTCGTTATCGTAACAGTTGTAATAATAATTTATTTATGAGGGGGGACGTAGTATTGTCGCGAGAATGTAATATGGCTGTATGGTTTGGTCATCGTGATCAACGCGCTTCTCTATGCTAGTTTATGGAAGTGGTAGCCCCAGTGGTTAGAGTGTCGGACTTGTAATGGTATCAACGCACCGGCACGAGTTCGCGCCCCGCCTGTGGATTATCGTCTCCACAACAGTGGCTTGGTCGGATTGAGCGGTGAGTGTGCTATATATAGCCACAAGCTGTTTCAAATGTCGCGCCAGTGTGTGACCCTTGGGCAAGGTCACGTGCACTGTGCTCGCTTCGTCGTACATATATACGAGAAATAGGGACCTGGTTGTTGGGTATATGTAAGCCGCTCTTGTGAAGAGCCTATAAAATGCTGAAGACTCGGCATTACTCAACAGCTGGGGTAATATTGAGAAGCGCTTATGGCCCTCGCGGGGATAGGAGCTATATAAATACCATTATTATTATTATTATTATTATTATTACTTGCCCCAGTCAATGCTGGACGCAAGTAATGTATTCGGTCCGGATCTCTGTTTATCTGTTTATCTGTTTGTCGGTTCTTCCGCGAATATGTTACGTCATACCGGAAGTGCATAATGTAAAGAAAGCACATGCGCTAATATGAAATGGTTGCACCAATTGTAATTTAAATCCACATGTATACTTAATTTGCATTGAGATCAAGTATAAAAGAAGCGTGCGGAATCGTTTTTTTTTCGCATAGACAATGAGGTGCGAACATATTTCTGGAAACTTTCTTCGAAGTTTCCGAAAGATCCTGGTCCATATAAACCATGCATGTCCGGCCAAACAGTCGAGCGCATGGTTCAATTGAGAAACAATTGCACTGAAAAATGTGAATGTGGAAACATGGATTATTAAAATGCCTTATTAATTAACTGGGAAAACAAACTTTCTCATTCTCAACGCAATAGACATGTTTATGATATGTTCCCGAAGACTGTAGATCAGTCGCTAAGGGCATGTTCACATTCACACATTGTAATAAAAGACTAGCCAATGATCCCATGTCTTTTATTTAATTGTGTCGGTATCTGTCAAACAACTCGTACGCGTAATAGATCAACTGGAGATAAAAGACATATTTTGTCCATACACACAACTATTTCTGCGATGGATGAACTGAAATTCGATATCTAGATTTGTTATCGATATCTCAAACGAGGGGCCATCACCCGTATGTCAAACTGTTGTTGGCAAGACACCACAAACATGCCAAAGGTGTGATGGGCGCAAGTATAGGCAGCTCCAATGAGTGCATTCTAGTTTATTATAGTTTGGCATTGACGTCACCATTTATCAAACAAAATTAAAGACCTATTATGTACTTATTACAGTGAATGAAACTGGAAAGTGAGCACATCGTTACTTTGCCCGCGGACATTCAAGTCTAATATTATTGAAAATTCCAGCCACGCCGATCGTACCATTTGAGAAAAACACAACGTCGGATTTGCGCAGAATTGTAAATACTGACTTCTTAGTTCCGGAGATCAGAACCCTAATCGCACCAAAAAAACCATGGTGGATGTACCACCAAAGTCACATTAAGTCGCATAAGTGATTGCTTATTCACATATATATCAAAATCATGTATCGATACCGTACCATAATATCCATAATATTCTGTTTTCATATTCCATGAATTATACACGTATCTAGGCACACTATACATTGTATTCAGTGCTGTGATCCGTAAAACCGTAGACTATGCGCGATGTGCTCCTGGTTGCTTATATAATGTGCATTATATTAGAAAACTTCTCAGTATTACAAATAGATCTCTTTTGAAATCCATGGGCAACACTGGCATTCATTATTCGTTTTGAGCATATCCATTGAGTTTGATCAAACTGCATGCATTTCTTTATGTTGGCCAAATGTATGCAACCTCACGATGTATATATTATCTGTCATAGTTTTTATTCATATATAGATTGCATGTATTTGGGAGCGGGGACATTGTAAGTTGTTAAAACTTGTACCCCTATCCCTTTGTAAATGAATTTACATAAAAATATGTTTAAAGTAAAAGTAAGGTAATGCATTTCATACTGTATTATCCCACCCCACCGTACCTGGTGCTGCGACAACTGAATACACAAAACAACACCTACACAATTGGGTTTTCAAATAAGGATATAGAGAAAATCTTCTGATAGTTGACGGGATGTCGTCACGTGAAGCGGGAAACACCTGATTTAACACTTTCTATATTCAATGTCCCATTCAGCTAAGTATACATTGGAACGGTATATTATTATTTTAGAGCGATGTTCAGGCAATCAAAGCAGACAAAAGACCGACGAAATGTGATATACTTTATATATGTATTCTGAAATGGTTAATGGCGTTTTTTACTAATGTGCAGGGGTAGATAGGCTTGAGGCTCCACCACAGTTCAATTCACACCATGTTCTCAGCTTCTTGTGTTTTCTGATGTTCGAACCTATAGTCGGAAGTCCCGATAGATGGTTTATTGTGTGAATATTACCGCTAGTAATATATAGTCACTGTGAGTATACTAGTCGTGTACATATGGTTTAGTGTGCATATACGTTGTAAATGGCTATCGGGGAATATTGTCCAGGCAGAAGCTATCAATAATCATATATGCAGGCGGCCATGTCTTCTCCCAAAATGGCAATTGCCAGAAATTTTATCATCAATTATATTGAGTACAGCAGTATAAATGCATATCTGTACATGATATTGGTATGTACGGCACACTTTATATGATTACGTTAATCGATTTCCTTATTTAAACAATTTTGAGATTTTTTTAAAGGAAGGAATAGACAGCAAACTGTTATTTATATGTCACAATGAACATGTAGGTACTCCGGTGGTAGACTGCTTTACAATAACTGACTATCATGTCACACCAGGTTCTATTGATGTCCAATTTTCAACGAAAAAACATCTATTGATAATATTCACTTCGTTCGCTACTAGGTAGCACTATTATCATATTAAGTTCAACGAACTACCGTGGTCGTTTGTTGAACGTTTCTGAACATTACATTATGGAACTACTCTTGAACGAGTATATTTAGCATATAAAGGTTTAACCAGGATAACATGTATAGCCTATGGATGTTGGAATCTCCCTCTCGCTGCTCTCTTTGATTAATATTCAATCTTTCTTATTTTATCAGTTACAGAACTGCCACTAGGGACGTGGCTAGTGGTCCCCCGTTGGGGTGTCCACCTAGAAATTTCCAACCGCACCCCATTGAACCAGCACAAACTCGCATATTCGCAGAATTTCATTCGCATTTCACCCCCATGTGTTTGAACTTTGCAACTGGTACCTCAAACTTCCAACTGATGGAAATTTCCAATCTGACATCCATTCAAACAATGAGAACAATTTCAATCTATATGTGGTGTAAAATGTCCATCTGATGTTGTGTCAATTTCCAACTTGAGAACCCCACCAACCCCCTGTCGCCACGCCACTGGCTGTCGCCGCGAGTTCATAATGGTCATGTACAATGAGTTCAAACTAATCATTTACAGACGCACATTGTTCCGCCAATGGTAAATTTTAACATGTTTATTCTCCACGGTTATTGGTGATAATTAATCGCAGTTGTGGTTCCAGTATTTTTCTCAGATTTCACTGTGGCACACGTTAAGTCATCAGCTGAACCATCTTATTATGATTAACTTCGGATAAAACGATTCTTCACAATTACCCTCGTTCATACGAAGAACGTTAATGATCCAGAAACTTGAGATAATATTTGCGATTGCATTACGTTTGAATATATCATAGCATAGTGGATTATTACGCCACATGTGGTGTAAGTTTTTTTTTTATTTGTTGATAATGTGTGGAGCACTGAGCGAATGCATTGTGCGAGAAGGTTTTTTTGTACCTTGCTCAATCGTACCGATAGAATCACGTAAATACGCTCTTTAAAAAATCGTCAGTTGTGGGTTGCACCCCACAAGTTACTCAAACAAAAGATCGCATCCCACAAGTATTCATAGGTATCTGCGGTCACCACAAGTATACTCTGGCCAGTGCGTGCGTCCGTCCGTCCGTCCGTCCGAGATTGGGTACCTTCATGGTGTAATCAACTCCTCATACAGTTTTAAACGTAGAGATTTGAAACTCTGGGATATTGTTCCTAACATGTTGGTGATTTGCAACATCTATATAGCTAATCAAAAATATAATATTTTCCATATTTTTTGGGGGGGTTTTCGACTTAGAAAATTTGGAAAAAATTTGCCTTTTGGATGAGATTGGGTACCTTCATGGTGTAATCAACTCCTCCTACAGTTTTAAATGTAGAGATTTGAAACTCTGGGATATTGTTCCTAACATGTTGGTGATTTGCAACATCTATATAGCTAATATTTTTTTTATGGAGTTATTAACCCTTTTCGACTTAATTTTAATTTTAATTTCTTTAACAAAGCGGCATCGACTTGCCATGTTGTCGGGGACACTGTGGTCTGCTGACCTTTTATTTAAACAAATAACGACACGATCATCATAGTAGAGGTCTGTTCTATCAATTATATATGCGCCGAGTTCACTTGGTGCAAATCAAACGGCGATAAATATTTTCGTGTGCCAGAAGGACTCCTTAAAGTTGTGAATAAGATGAATATTTATTAGATGTTATTTAACAAGTCAATCAAATAATATTATTCATTAGTTAGCGCCTATATTAGCGCTAACTAATGAATAATATTTTATATTATAATTATAATATAATTTATATTTATGGCTAATTAATATGATCTTGGTGGCGTTACCATTTCTGACTATGAGTTTCTTGTATTCACCTTGTTGGTTATTTATTGAAATCCCGGAGTGCAATGGGACATATTACTATAACATGGTTTGAGACGACTTCTGGTAATTGCGCTCCATTATGGAGCTAGGCTTGATGCTCTGAGAAAATGTCGCTTGCCTTGGTCTTGGCGGAGCAGACTAACACGTGCGATGATCGATGTGAGCGAGGTGATGGCGCCTTCGATCGAGCTGTTAAGAATAATGTCCATGTGAAATTCACTTTCGTTCACGTGACGTCAGTTGCACTCTCTTATGCGATGATTTAATTGAAGACACAACGAGCACCTGTTACGACAAGCCTTGTCCTCTTCGCATACGTGATTTGGGGAAATGCGTTGGTAAACAATTCTTGAAATCAATCTTGGTAGGATCAGAATAGAAGCAAACTGGCTGTCCGTCTATTTGTATGACAAATGGAATCTCACCAGAGTCACGGATACAGCTGAATATATCGCACACTATCGACAATAATGAATGAACCATTGTTTGTAGTCTATAAATTTATATATTTGCATAGCTAAAGTACCACTGTCACCTGCTACCCTTGTCTACCCGGTACTGTACAAATAAATGCCATCATGTATACCACGCCTTTAACTGCCCAGTCTCCGGATAAATCATGATTGTGTCGTGCGAATATTTTAAATAGTAAACTACATGTACCAAGTGGTAGCAACAATACCTGATACGCTTAAAACAGTCGTTATCGGTTATCGCTTAGTTGTGTTTCTTCTAATATATCACCACTTTACATGGGTTTATGTCATTAAAATGTTATTTTGGTTTTAAGTGTGTCGTGTAATAAACATATTATCACTGCAGTGAATTTATCTGGTCGTCGCGCCACGTCTCGTTGTGCACAGAGATCAGAAGGCTGAATCAAACTCTCCGCCTGTGCCATCTCATTTGATCCCGCGATCTGACCTCTTTGATTCGACATACTGTACTACAGCCAGATCAACTTCACTGTAATGATATGTTAGAGCCTCTGGTCCAGTGCGATATGCAAATTGCTTCACATGACGTTACTGTGTGTTATATGATTTACATTGTAGACACCAACTCTTCGTCCAAACAACATCAAAGTATATATGACTATCAAGAACTTGGAATGTCTTCCCATGGTATCTGCATGATAGTCATCTAACATGAAACTGAATATAAAATGTAAATTGTTCAAGTCACTCAAGGCGTTCGCACTGTGATCAGAAATGTATTGAAACTTCGACGGTCAAACAACAAATAACAACTTAATTGGGCGAATGTAACCGTATCGGCGTATATCACATTAAAATATGTCTGCTTCTCGATATGTCAAAACTTTACGCAATCCCGTGCATGATTGCCAGAACAGTTATGTTCGTGTTGCGGTCTGCGTGTTATTGGTGTATGACAAGGGTGACCCAATTGGCATTTGACCTATCACCGAACAGGATGTAGTGTAACACAGGCGGGATATGTACATATAACAATTAAAACGCAGTGTCTTCAACATGGCTAGGTTTGTTCTCTTCTCTCTCACTATATGGTGTGAATTGACTTAGTTCAAGTTTAACTGAGTTTTGATGCTCGGTGCCCTGTAATAGAATAACCATATCTTCAAAATATATAGTTGTGAACGCTATATCACGTCGGGCATTCTACTCAAAAAACATGCCCATGTGTATACTAGTCCATATCCACCCATGCAAAGAGCACTCAATGTAAATACATTATATTTTGAGGTATTTTCCACCGGCAGTGAGAATTGTGGAATAATTTCTAATATCATATATGCACGATTAAACCTCAGTTCCACACAGTACTGAACAAAATACTGAAATTAAACCAAAAAGTTCACCAGTCCTCATTTAGCGCTCGTTCACATATACGCTGGCAATCGAATATAGGATTGTAGTGAGTTAGCATATCAACGAAAAACAACTTCTAAAATGCACATATATAGCTAACAGTTTACAACATGTGCTGTGAGATTAATATAATTCCTTAAATGTGTATTCAAATGACATGAGTTTGACCGAAATTATTCTGTTATATTTGACAGGAATAAATCCTGCAATAACTCGTGACATTTCATCGCTCTAATATTCAAAAAGAAAAGAAAAGAAAAAAACAATATAAAAGACACATATTCTGTATGTCCAAAACTTATCAATGAAGAGTCTGCAACATATATCCGTCTATGACGAATTTCACGTCAGACAATTTTTTCAGCTGTATCAACTACACGTAGGAGTGAAATTTAGGACTACATGTATTTTCGTGTGGAAATGCGAAATGTTCGGTAATTCACAACTCTCTCTCTATATATGTAAATATATATTATATATTTGCTGTGGCTCAGACTTTTATAACGTAGAATATTTATACACGTCTAGAGTTCCAGAATGTCGCACGTCATTTTGCAGCAGATGCAGACCAGAATACGGCAGACATAATTTTCCCCATCACGTGGACTGCCATAATTATGAAGACATGCAGCATGGGTTTACTATAATTTCAGCCCTATACACATGAAATCGTTGGAAAGCAGAAACGCCACAAACTCCATAGTAAATTCGATTATCGCATCCTTAAATGCAAGAGACCGTTACACGCAATTATCCCCATTGGTAGGGATGACTGCGAACGTATATGATAAGATTTATGAGGTTCAATAAAGTATCAGGTCATTATTCGAAAATGTGTTCCATTTTATAAAATTTGACAGAATTTGCTAGAAAAAAATGTAGGATGAAATTAAATCTGCGATTCGATAAAGCCCACTCCATGTTCCATTTAGAATACTCAATTCCAGAATTATTCCGCAGATCTGCTAACGCATTAGAGCGTATGACGATCATGTCGTCCGCCTCAAGTTGCTATGTTTTAACGCCCAATACCATCGAATTTATTTCATTTGAAAAAAAAAGTGCGACAAGAAATGTTCTAGCGGCCCCGAGCTATGAGTATGATTGAAAATGACGTGAGCTATTCTGTGACGTTAATGGGGGGCATTTTTGTCATGCATCCTGTAATGTGATAATAATTGGCCAAGCCGTGGATGGTCGCCATCGCTGTTGTCAGCGCTTCTGGCCATTTTTCAATTGGTAAAACGAGACGAGGGAATTTATGGTCACTAATTGAAGTAACCAAGGATGCATTCTGAGCATTTCCCGTGCGAGTTGCCCATTATACTGATCGTGAACAGTGTTCTGTCCCGGGAAAACGGACAGCTCGGTGAGAATTTGTAACCCGGAGTCTATCGATTACAGCAAGTCATCAAGTTGTATAAAAGACTAACTGAACACGAGGTCGCATGTACCATTAGCGATTCAGAACCTTAGGACTACGTATAGCGAAGCACGGGTCCATATTACATGTATGGGTTAAACATATTGTATTAACAAAAAGTATTACATGCAAATTAGTGATGGATGAGAGGACAAGTGAGAATCATTAATGTATATTTACATACTAAGTGTTGTCATCACTAAATCCAGCATTCTGATTGGTCGGCGCCCACGTGGCTAGTTGCAGTTATTTCTCGGTGAATGCGCAACGGCTCAATAACACCAAGCTCATAACAACATCGATACGTCATTGGGTTTGGAAAGACGAACGCGTAATGTTTTGGGCGCATTTGGAGTCGCGCAGGATTGACTTAATACATCATCGGGTTTCAATTTGAAGAGAAATTGTTCCTATTAACTTTTGCCAAGGGTGCTATTGGGTATTTTGGGCTGTTTTTGTCACGATACACTTTTCGATTTAATACATTTACAAAAGTGGCTTTTTCGCTAAATGTCTATAAATATAAAGATTAACTGTCATGTGGACTATTTTTATGGAGATGTAACCGTGAGGTAAGTGGTCATAACTTGTATGTAAAACCTTTCGGGTTTTACACAAGTTATCTCCAATTACCTCACGGTTACATCTCCATAAAAACAGTCCACATGCCAGTTAATCCTTATATATAACCTAATCTTCCAATAAACTTTGTTTCGCTGAACACATTAACATTGATAGGTCATCACGTAATGCATTATATTTTATTTCCAATCTTTAAACAGATCACACAAATTCATACAGAAAGATGTAAAATATACCTAATTGAAATGATTATAATCGGGGAATAAACTTTACTTTAAACATTTTTTATTGTAAATTCATTTACAACGGGATTGGGGTACAAGTTTTAACAACTTACAATGTCCCCGCTCCCAGATACAATCTATATATGAATTTAAACAAGATGACGGAGGGAATAAACGACAAACCTGAGGTATTATGTTAAGTTCGTTTCCCACCCATTACTAAAACATATACCATGCATGTTTAGTCACACTCACACCATATAATGGCGACCAAAATTTATAAAGTTGGAACTTAATTTTACTGCAAATGTTGTTATATTATAGCTACATGTATGCAAGATTTCTTTATAAATCCAAGGAGGTGCATGGGACTACAAGGTTTAACCCTTTACCCAACAGAACGGCCCTGTGCCAATGCATTCTCTTATATATGCGAGTCGACCATAGGTCGCCTCGCATATATAAGAGAATGCATTGGCTTAACACATTAAAAATTATAAAATTGTTAAAGAATGTAAGAAAAAATGGTAAAAAGTGTTAAAAAAAGATTTTTTTAGGCCA
Organism: Siphonodentalium dalli; assembly: GCA_032622095.1. Lineage (NCBI taxonomy): Eukaryota > Metazoa > Mollusca > Scaphopoda > Gadilida > Siphonodentaliidae > Siphonodentalium > Siphonodentalium dalli. The sequence continues at coordinate 197,365,206 of CP136062.1, forward strand.
ATGCATTCTCTTATATATGCGAGGCGACCTATGGTCGACTCGCATATATAAGAGAATGCATTGGCACAGGGCATACCTGTAACCATCACAATGTGGTCAATGAGCCGGTTCCAATGATATCCATATTTGTGTGGTTTTATTGAGACAGACCCAAGATAATTTAGGCTGTTGCAGCTTTATTTGGCCGTTTTTGGCCGGTTTGTTGGGTAAAGGGTTAAAGTGATTTGAAACAATTAGATGCGTCTCACAGAAAGTAAACTTGCTCAAAGAAGGTATTTCAATAAATTGTGTGTATCAAAATTGCCAGAATACAACTACTCCATTCTTTGATATCAACGACGAAAGCGTTGACGAAACCATTCTCGTGTGTTTATCGGTGAAATATTCGGGACGAATGAAGGAATATTTGTTTTCATTTCTGCGAAGTTCAGACACCGTGATCTAGGAAATGGCACATCCGATGTTGTCGAATATTTTGACAATAATCTGAATGGTGCATTCTGCAAATTAAAATATCAGTTTGAAGTAGCGAAATAAAAGCACTTAATATGTCTTTAAGCGGTATATCTAATCCGTTGAGCATTGGTGATGTAAGGACATGGACAGAACTAAAACAAACACCGATAACCGATATGAGAAATGCACAAAAACTCGGCGTCGTGGGTCATATATCTATCGAGCTTACGATGGATGTCATCTGCTTCACACACAAATAGAATATAGAAATGGTACAATAACAACAGAGTCAAAAATTCACTAAATGCGATTCTCGAGGGACTTTCCACAAGGAGCCATGTATGCGACGGTATAAACGTTATAAACGTTGCTAACTGTGACGTAAAGAGAATGTATTGATATCGTGATGTCAAATTTTCTGTCTATAGCGCATGAAATAAATATACAGTCGCACTGGTGTTGTCTGGGTTGGTGCTACCGTACTCGAGCAGTAACTGTTGGCCCAAGGATCCCACTTGAGCCTTCGTGTTTCGTGGTATCCTTACGTCATCTGATCTCATGTGATAACCGTTACCTCAAGCCAAATACGGCTCTATGTGGCTTGGCGACCCGCTGCTGATGAACGATCAATACGGATTTGAATGCATTCGTCAAATAACATCTTTCCGAAGACAGATACAATGCAATTTATATCTCACCAAGTTTGCTCTCTTTTTCAGACTACTAGCTCCAGATAACAACCAAGCTTAACTGTCCACTCCAGAATGACGAACTACGACAACAGGGAGATTCATGTTGACGACGATGGGAACCTGAGCGCTACAATGCAGATAATAGAGGATGCACTCCGTATATTGGACAACATTTCCTCTCAAAACTGCAGTACGTGTATTACAAACTCTACCGCCGAAGAATGGCCGGCTGGGCTTCCTAGTGGTTACACGTGGGTCCATATAATTCTGGTGGCCATTCTCGTTGCTGCGATTATTATCCTCATCGTCATAGGAAACATGCTTGTGATAGTTGCCGTAGCAACGGACAGGAACCTAAAATCGTGTCAAAACTGGTTCATCGGATCGCTGGCGGTAGCCGACATGCTTCTTGGTGCGCTCATTATTCCATTGTCGTTAGCCAATGAGCTCATGGGTTACTGGGTGTTCGGCGCGTTTGTGTGTGACTTGTGGCTTGCCACGGATGTCCTTTTGTGTACGGCATCCATTATGAGTCTTTGTCTGATCAGCCTTGATAGGTACTGGTCTATAACACGGGCAATGCATTATGCTCAGCATAGAACACCAAGAAGGGCTGCAACTCTAATTGCAATTGTGTGGATTTTGTCGGCAGTGATTTGCTTGCCTCCCCTAATAGGTTGGAAGCTTCCAAGGCCCGAAAAGGTATACTATGAGTGCTTGTTGAGCGAAAATATAGGATATGTTCTGTATTCATCGGTCGGTTCGTTCTTTGTGCCCTTGTTTATAATGCTGTTCGTTTATTTCAAAATATACCTTGCCGCGCGAGAAAGGGCAAGGAGATCTGCTCCGAAGAATCCACTAATCAAAGCGGAGAACCAGAAGGAGAAATCTTCGTCTTCAACAACAAGCTTTAATACGCCACCGAAAAATGCAAAGCCCACCAACACCAAACTCAAAGATATTGATAGCGTATCTTTTAACTCGGACGATGAGAGCTGTTGGCCCGTTGTTGCCGATATGAAAACTGCGACGGAGATACTAAGTGATAATCCAACAAAATATGCCGACGAGAGTAGTAAGCTGTTACAAACTGATTCTGAGTCTGCAGACTGTCAGAAAAGATTGCTTCAGGTAACCACGGCAACGGAAAGTGAGTCAACTGACGTTTGTGATCACCAACCAATCGCGTGCAGGCAAATTGTCATTATTACTGATACTGATTCGTCGATGCAGTCACCAAAACACACGCACCATGGTGTAAATTCCGACGAGTCGAGAACCCCACTAATGACCAACTGCAGTGAGACACAAAGGGCCAATGGTTCGCTGCACGAAAACTCCACCCGCAATCACCAACAGAAGCAGACGTCATGCAATGCAAGTCCACCAAAACGCATGACAACGGAAGTAAAGCCAATCAAACATTTGTTGAAGGTTTCAAATTTACAAAAAATAAAGAACAGTCTCCACAAGGACCACGTTCATAAACCAAAATCCAAAAAAGAGAAAGGATGGAAATCGTCGTCGATAAAAGAAGCGGAACGTCAGAAACGGAAACTAGCAAAAGCTCGAGAAAGACGTGCTACTTTAGTGCTCGGTATTGTAGTCATAACGTTCACTGCTTGTTGGCTACCGTTCTTTACGCTTTACGTTGTGTCTGCTTTTTGTGCGAACTGCATTCCCCGCATGGTGTTTACATTCTTTTTCTGGATAGGATACTGTAACTCAGCACTCAACCCTGTCATATACACTATCTTCAACCGAGACTTCAAACAAGCATTCCATAGGATAGTGTTTAAGAAGTTATTCGTTTGCGGCAAACCATGACTGTACAAATGACCTGTGTGATGCGCTTCATTGTGCGTTGGCATGCGCATCGTCGTGACAGAATGCCAGGCTGACCTTAGGGTCTGATATCGTGATACGTAGTGATATCGGTGGAAAGAGCGTTATTTAAATTTCGGATAAGTCATGTAATAACTGTGAAAACACCTTGTTGTTGAAAATAATGATTATATGGATTGTTCCGTTGAGTTCCCATTGTATGTCGCTATTTCCAGTGTGCAAGCAATAGGACAGTAGTTGTTGGTTCGATTAAAGCGAGACAATTACAAGATTTCGTTTTGCTATTAAAGCTTTTTTCAGTTAACATTCTCTCTTTCCAAAAGTTTGGGGAAGAGAGAATGTTAACTGAAAAAACTTTGAATGGGTGCATATGTTTCCATGAATATAGCTGGGGCAAACGCTATGGAATGGTACAAATCATGTTCATTACTTTAAGATAATACAAGTTTGACAACCATACAGCATTTATAAGGCGATGGATATAGTATTGGACTTGAAATGCTTGTTCCTTATCAAGTATGATTTCATATTTTGGAAATTTCAAAATCAGATTAGAGATCTTAAACACGGGTGGGGTGGGGGAGGGGGGGGGGGGGGGGCTGTGGAGTACATTAAAAGCGAGATCGGTAAATTCCCTTAACAATCCGCCATGTGTTTGTCAGCTGTATCAAATTATAGGAATGTACCTGTTCGTTTTTGTGGACATCCGCTTAACCCTTTCTATATTAAATGTTTTTCCCCATTAAAGATACGGGCGGCGTTGGCGGTGGGTATGCTGTTAAAATATTCACCTCCGTCAAAAACCGCCATAAACAGACAGAATAGTAAAATATAGACAGACCTTGTTTTTATACCAATCAGAAATGTGGCATAAACAGTATGTTATTGTCAATTTGTTTTCCTTTGTTTTGTAAACAAAAGCAAAAAAACGTTACGTTTCCTGGCTTTTGTTTAGATCCGGATATGTTAAACATAAAGAGCGTTATTTGTTACAGTTTTCCTGATATGGAAAAATAAAGAGCGTTTATATCATTTGTGTGTGATTTACCAATAGAATTGCGCTGTATTATGTAAACAGAAGCAAAACTGTTGTAACACAAGCAGGCTCTTGTTTACGCACATCATCGTACGTCTTGGCGACAATATACTATTTACGCGCTGATTATGTTTGGCATATGAACAAAACTATATATATTTTAATATTCCTTCTGTTGATGGCGATTTGAACAAATATGAATATTTTAGCAACGAACGCCGCCCGTGCCTTTAAGTTATAAAATTATACTTTGGAGCAGTATACTATTCATCTGGAGGATAGAAAGGGTTAATATTGCACAGATTTGTTGCAAGTTTTTCAGGATAATTACCCATTCAAAATTTATCATTTGACACCCTCGTTAGATGCTCAGCCCGATTTGACACTGTAAAACTACCACGTGTGTACGATTTACACATAAACTCTATAATATGAGTTATTGATGGTCAGATGTCGATGCTCAAAATAGGAAGTTTTAACACCTTTATAATTCATGTCAGGCGAAATAAAAATATAATTAACGTCAGGCGAATACAAAATACAATGATCGTTTTCAACTATGATTTTTTGTGAACGTCTTACTGTACGATGCCTTTTGGATTTTTAGCGATTCTTATACCATACGAACGATGGTGCTTGCGAGTATAATTCGTGATTTACTTTTACCTGATAAGCGGCAAACATGGACTAATGTGGTGTCAAATTGGATTGTGCATCTTTAACGACTCGTATTTTGTTTAAGCGAGAGACATACATGCGTAATACGTAGTGCCGTTGGAGTGGTTACGATAATGCGGAGTTATTTCCGGATGCCGAAAAATCATAATTCGGTTCGTTGAGTTCTTATTGACAATTTATTGATTAAACAAATGGATGCAACTATCTTCTTGTCATGAGTCTGTTATCGTCATTGATTTATGGACTTGTAGCTTTTGATAGCTTGCTACTCCTTTGGGGAAACATTTGCGTTTTTACATGAGGACCGATGGGTGGCTCAACCGATGACTGGACACTCCAGGCTGTACAACCAAAAGGCGGAAAACTCATGCAGCTTATGTCACTTGTTCACATAAGAACACATAAATACATTAACACATTGATTTATAAATCTATTTGTCGACAAATGTGACCCGCCATATCAAATCCAGTCATATGTCGGGATTTTTTTTTACCCTGTGCCAATGCATTCTCTTATATATGCGAGTCGACCAAAGGTCGCCTCGATATATAAGAGAATGCATTGGCCTAACAATTTTTTACAATTTTAATAATTTTTTCTTGTATTCTTTAACAATTTTATAATTTCACCCATTTTGTACAATTGCCCCAGACAAACATGAGCAGACGACACTATTCTATATGCTTCTATATATATGTGGGGCTCCCTGCAGGATAATAGATGTTTTTTATTTTATGTCCTAAAAATTGTAAGAAACATTTATTTAAAAAAAATGATAAAAAATTGTTAGGCCAATGCATTCTCTTATATATGCGAGTCGACCAATGGTCGACTCGCACATATAAGAGAATGCATTGGCACAGGGTAAAAAAATCCCGACTTACGACTGGATTTTATATGGCGGGTCACATATTAACCTTGCTTCACTCTGTCTTTAAAGGTCCACTTAATTTTCGAATGCCCTCATCACATTCTACACAACATATGCCATATTATATATCATTTGGAACCAAATATATATATTCCACCAGAATACGGAACTACAGTGTTCTAGGCGTGTCCACCTAGTGATATAGATTATCAGATTTATACCAAGACTTCCCATGTTATTTACCCTAGAATGCACCATAATTCACAACTAAGAGATAGAGATATTCCCCTTCCGTTGAGACTAATAGACTGGCAGTACAGACCAGATCGAAATTAAGCATAGAACACACGTCGGTACCTTGACCAAAACATGTTCACAGTTTATTCGACCGAATAAGTTGATAATAAAATGTTTTGGAGCTTCCGTTTCCAAATGATATATAATATGGAATATGTCATGTATAACCCTTTCATGAAGGGAGCTGCGCTGGCGCAACATTAAAGACCCTGTGCCAATGCATTATCTTATATATGCGAGTCGCCTCGCATATATAAGATAATGCATTGGCCTAACAGTTTTTTCATTTCTTATCAATTTTTCTTACATTCTTTAACAATTTTTATAATTGTTTTATTTTTTTTTTACAATTTTAACATTTTTTATCATTTTTTCTTACATTCTATAGCAATTTTTAAAATTTGTTCTTATATTCTTTAACAATGTTATCCTTTTTTATCCTTTTTTACTTACATTCTTTAAAAAAATTATAAGTTTAAAAAATAATTCTTACATTCTTTAACAATTATATCATTTTTTTTATCATTTTTAACATTATTTAACAATTTGTTATCATTTTTATCATTATTTCTTACATTCTTTAACAATTTTTTATTTATTTAATTTTTTTCGTACATTCTTTAACAATTATATAACAATAATATAAAATGTGTTAGGCCAATGCATTCTCTTATATGCGAGGCAACCTATGGTCGACTCGCATATATAAGATAATGCATTTGCAAAGGGTTTTCCCAAAAATTCAGGAAGCTCCAGCCATCAAAGGGATAAATAATGTGATCTGGGGATTCGAAAATTAAGCGGGCCTTTAATAGACACTTCTTGATAAGTCGATCCATTAGGAATAAATAGGTTCAAGGCCGTTTGTTGAAGTTATTTTATGATGAATTTTACCAATTAGTAGAAATCCTTCTGCATTTGTATTATATGTTCGTCTGCAGGTCGTCAAATTCTATTTCCTGAATTTCCCACCAGATGAATCATATGCCATTCGATTTTACACTTTTGTAAATGAATTGGAGAATTGGATGAATTCAGTAAAAGGTGTTAGTAATGGCATTATTATACGCATAACGTATAGTTCGTTCATAGTCGGGTTCCTATATATGCCAATGATTGTGTGACGTCAACAGAGATGCGACAGCCCGTATATCGCATCACATGCAAAATTCCTCGTTATAATTTGTTACTGGTACGTAATATTTAACCCGCTATATAATGAATGTATTCTCCAAATCGGTTATAAAAGTATACATTGGAATGGTTTATTATTCATTTAGAGTGGTGTTCAGGTAATAAATGCAGACGACAAACAGAAAAAAACCCAGATAATACAAGAGCACCATGATGCATATTCATTGGTGAGTTCAACACACGTGATCGTTCGTTTGTTGAACTTATTATCTGAACATTTACAAACTACTCACCAATTCATAGAAATGGTTAAATGTCTGAAACATAATGCTGCTGCTATTTGAAATGGCTTAACGACTCGGAACAGGGAACTGTCTGAAAGTTCAAGCGTCTATTGAAATGTATAAGATTACCCTTTGGCAGAAATATTAGTACTTCCAATAATTGTTAAATGCCATAAGGGATTATTAGAAAGAATCTCAAGGCTTCTCAAATATGGATCCGACGCAAATTAAATAAAATGTGAGGCAGCGAACACGCATAATATAGAAACCATCACTGATATATGTGACCCGCCATATCAAATCCAGTCGTAAGTCGGGATTTTTTTTACCCTGTGCCAATGCATTCTCTTATATATGCGAGTCGACCATAGGTCGCCTCGCATATATAAGAAAATGCATTGGCCTAACAATTTTTTATCATATTTTTAAAAATAAATGTTTCTTACAATTTTTAGGACATAAAATAAAAAACATCTATTACCCTGCAGGGAGCCCCACACATATATAGAAGCATATTGAAGAATGTCGTCTGCTCATGTTTGTCTGGGGCTCTGTATGGGTGAAATTATAAAATTGTTAAAGAATACAAGACAAAATTATAAAAATTGTAAAAAATTGTTAGGCCAATTAGTCCAGGAGATATTGGTCGACCTCTGCACCCCCCACCCAGGACTCAACTTCACCCCACTAATTTTCTTCCTTAAGGTCTCCTCTAATTGTTTTCACTTGTTAACAAGAAAAAAGTGGCCGCAGAGACTCCAGACAAGATGGCGGCCATTTAAAAAAAATGCACCAGGTCTCTTTGATTGTCGTTATAGTAAAGATGATATCACATGCGGTCTTGTTTTCCGCTCGATTCGTTATGCTAATATACAACCCTTACAAATTAGTCAAAAATCCGACACCAGAATCCAATATGGCGGACAAGATGGCCGCCGAAATGTGAAAATATGCTATTTTTCTGACATGTTACCACATTTCGTTTGTCTCTGTGGGAAATTGTTGGCATCTTTGCATCATGTTATACATTTATCATATAGAGGAGTCTTTGGCGACCACATGTGGACCATATTATATATTCATTGCGGGATATTTTTGTCCTATATCACGTTTTCCCAAATGCCGGTATAATAGGTCAAAGCCGAATCTACGTTAATAACGCGATGTAATGTTTCGAATCAATGAATGTTATTGCTATTATAACAACACCCATGTATATATATGTGCAGGAGATACTCGAGCTAGGATACCTCTTATACCTGAGTTGAGGAATATTTACCCAAATCGAAGATGGCGGCCAAAATGTCCACCAGAAATAAAAAATCGCCGAAAATCGCCGATTTTAACATCAGTGAGCATTATTGTCATGAAAACTCCACACTTGCTTACTATTATGAGTTGGGAACAATTAGGCGAAGAACTTTAATTGTAACATATCCAAATAAAAGTCCCCCAAATCCAAAATGGCGCCCACAATGGCGGACAGATTTTGAAAAATCACCGAAATTCCCTCATATTCACATCATTGGGCATTATTGTTGAGACAACTCCATCCATGCTTACAGTTGAGTTGGAAATACAGAGGTGAAGTAATTACCTTACATCTCATGCAAGATATTGTTTTCCAAATCGAAGATGGCGGCCAATATGACGACCGAAATTTGAAAACAAGTCTCATTCCTTTACTTTCTTACGATGGGCGTTATTGTTTCGCGATTTCTATCCACCATTACATGTTGATATGGAATAGTGACATGAAGTATTCATTATTTTCACATATTAATGTCAACGTTTTGTCATAATATCGGTATGTATGGACGAAACTGTATATAAACCATCTACTAGTTCAACTTAAAGGTATCAAAACGCATAACATAGCTCGTATCCTTCTGGAAAGATGAAAAACCACCATTAATATCGCGATGTGTAATTTCGAAATCCATTCTCCACTTAGCGCCGATAATGGCCGTAAGCGTAGGTGCGCCGAATAGTTATATCAGAACAATTACCTGATAACAGATTCTGATCTGCCACGTCACGTCCATAATTATCTGGACCAGCTTCCATTTCTTTGTCTGATAAATCTAGGTCGCTCACACCGACAAAGTATTCACCACTTCCTGGGAGTAGGGTCCCTCTAGTCATAACGTTTCAAACAATTCATTTTTCGGTGTCTAGCTTACGATTTTAAATATTTGCTAAATATGATATTTGTGCGTCATCTTGAACTAGGAAGGCATATGACCGATGAGTATACAAGCTTACAGAAGGTCATCTCTATGTATGTGTCTCATACCCATGGGGATAACGACATGTACACCTGGCGAACCAGTTAGCTAGTCACTTCTCAATAGATGGTTCGTCAACTCACAAACTCAGCGAACGCATTGTCATGTGTGGGCAACTTCGACAGTGTTTCGAAGGTTGTTAGCTGTCTCATTCCCTTGGACAGATGTCTATCTGCTAAGGAGAAGACCACAGTGTACAGACTACCCACACGTCTTGACCATGATCCGAAGCAAACTGTGTGACGCCCCGCAGTTGTCTCGTCGAAAATATCTCCCAGCAGAGAAGAACAATGCTCGCGGTGCTAGTTTGTGGACATGCGCCATGATAGTGGGAATGAAATGGGCCACGGTATAAACCACCTTACACCTGGTGCATGTCATGCGTGTCGGTTTTTTTTTTGGTGTGGTAACATTGTATTTCCACATCAGTTTCGAAGCCTTTCTGATTCAACTACGTACATTTTTGTCTGGATAATACTATGCTAGCCTCCCTCAAAACAGTCGGATTGACTAAAGGATAATGTCTTTATAGCATGAATGTATGCGTTTTTTGTTATCCTCTCTCAGGGTTAGTGTCAGTATGTGGGCGGTATTATTCAAGACAATGTCAAAAACTGTTGTGCATTTATTTCACTATGTATTTAAAGAACAATTTACAGTCTCGATGGCAATGGCTGTGGACGTTGGGGAACGCGACCTTTATGGTCATATAGCTTTATATATATATAACTTTATAATATAGTAGTTAATGTCTCGTGCAGGAAAATGGTCGCAATGGTGATGTTACCAAGAAATCACTTGGTGTACCAACGTTTGTTGAACTGAATGCAAGAGCTCATCAACGTAGCATTCCTGTGGATGTTCTTCGCGTTGAACATTTCACCCTTTTGTTGATGGCATTTGTGCTTTCTTGAACCATACCACCCAGCGTGAGTATGACATATCAACCAACTATCAAAGGTATCGCCTTTAAGACTACACCCCAGTCTTGGTGAGGCTTATACAACAGTAGCCAATGGCACACGCCTGGTCCAGTTGTTTAAGAACGGCTTCCAAACGGATGGGAACATACAATCTTAGCACACAAGGAAAGCAAAGCCACACATGGGATCCTGTCTGAATCTAAAACATAACAAAATAAGGGGCGGTGCAGTCATGGTCCAATTGCATTTCCACTATCATGACACATACCCACAAACTAGCACCGCGTGTATTGTTATCATCTGCTTGGATCTGTTCGGTGAGACGATTGCTGGACGCCAACAAGCTTGTTCTTATGGTCATGTTCAAGGAGTTTGGGTATATTATGCATTATGGTCTTCTACGCCTTAGCAGAAATGCGTCCGTCAAATGTCGGGCTTTCAACAGTCGAAGCCATATACAGAAGTTGTCCGGGTACGTCAGTGCATTAGATGAGTATGTGAATTGACGAACCATATATTGAGAAGTGACTGTTTGGGAAGATCACCAGTTGTACACGTTGTTATCCCCATCAGGTCACCAAAGCTGACAATACGCAGATAGGTAGGTCCTTCTGAAAGCTAGTATACGCATCGACCGAATACCTTTCTAGTGTATCGCACAAGATGACGCCTATACCCCATATGTAGCATCTGAATTATACCATAAGCTATACCACGAATGAAGCTCGCTAAGAATTCTAAGCTTTCGAAACAAACACGGGAGCTGGACACCGGCATATGTATTGTTTGAAACATTCCGATTAGTGGGACCCTTCTACAGAAGTGTAGTAAACTGTTGTTGTGAGCGAGATAGATTAATCTGACGAAGAGACGGAAACGGGTCTAGATAATGCTGAATGTGGCTCAGGTACTGTTGTTTTGATTCTTGGAAGTCATAATATGACTATTCGGTTACGGCCAGTGTGAGCTCTTAGTGGAGAATGGATTTTGAAATGCCACATCGCGATTGTGGGTTTTCATCCTTCCAAAAGGCTACGACTTACGTTGGAACTAATAGATGGCTTATATTATGTACCGTTTCATCCATACAAATCGATATTATGACAAAAAGTTGAAATTAGTATGTGATAATATCGGCTCCTTTTCAATTTCTGGCCGCCAGTTTGGCCGCCACATTGACTGTGAGTATCACTTGCCAAACCTTAATGAATAATTCATACATATCAACATGTAATGGTGGGTAGAAATCGCGAAACAATAACGCCAATCCTAAGAAAGTAAAGGAATGTAGGCGTGTTTTCAAATTTCGGTCGTCATTTTGGCCGCCATCTTCGATTTGGATAACAATTTCTTGCATGAGATGTAAGGTAATTACTTCACCTCAGTATTTCCAACTCAACTGTAAGCATGGATGGAGTTGTCTCAACAATAATGCCCAATGATGTGAATATGAGGGAATTTCGGTGATTTTTCAAAATCTGTCCGCCAATGTGGGCGCCATTTTGGATTTGGGGGACTTTTATTTGGATATGGTACAAGGAAAGTTCTTCGCCTAAGTGTTCCCAACTCACAATAGTAAACAGGTGTGGAGTTTTCATGACAATAATGCTCACTGATTTTTTATTTCTGGTGGCCATTTTGGCCGCCATCTTGGATTTGGGTAAATATTCCTCAACCCAAGTATAAGAGGTATCCTAGCTCGAGTATCTCCTGCACATATATATGCATGGGTGTTGTTATAATAGGAATAACATTCATTGATTCGAAACATTACATCGCGTTATTGACGTACATGTAGATTCGGCTTTGACCTATTATACCGGCTTTTGGGGAAAACGTGATATCGGACAAAAATATCCCGCAATGAATGTATATTATGGTATCCATGTGTTCGCCAATGACCCCTCTATACGATAAATGTATAACATGACGCAAAGATGCCAACATTTTCCCACAGAGACAAACGAAATGTGGTAACATGTCAGAAAAATAGCATATTTTCACATTTCGGCGGCCATCTTGGCCGCCATATTGGATTCTGGTGTCGGATTTTTGGCTAATTTGTAAGGGTTGTATATTAGCATAATGAATCGAGCGGAAAACAAGACCGCATGTGATATCATCTTTACTATAACGACAATCAAAGAGACCTGGTGCATTTTTTTTAAATGGCCGCCATGATGGACGCCATCTTGTCTGGAGTCTCTGCGGCCACTTTATTTTCTTGTTAACAAGTGACAAAAATTAGAGGAGACATTAAGGAAGAAAATTAGTTGGGTGAAGTTGAGTCCTGGGGGGGGGTGCAGAGGTCGACCAATATCTCCTGGACTAAATGCATTCTCTTATATATGGTCGACTCGCTTATATAAGAGAATGCATTGGCACAGGGTGAAAAAAATCCCGACTTACGACTGGATTTGATATGGCGGGTCACATATTGGGCGTGTCCGTTTAATTGTCTTAACCCTTTATTTACCGAATGGTTTCTTCCACTCGGTTATTGAGTTATACATTGGGATGTTGTATTATGCATCCTGAGGGGAACACAAGAAGACGACAGACGAACAGACAATACAAGCGCAGAAATATTGCTAATCATTGGAGTGAAATGTTCGATACTAAGTTCAACAAACGAGATGAGCCATTTGTTGAACTTAGTATCTGAAGATTTCATAAGGGAACTCGTCAATGAACATTTAGTATAGGAAGAGTTAAAGGGAAGAAGTTCCGTGTTCGATGTTTTGTCAACAGAACAATTGGATCATAAACTGGCCATTTTGGTGGCAAAGTTTACAACTGCCAATTGAACGATAGCGCCCCATGGGAGCGAATTTGATTGACTGTTGTGATATGATTTTAAAATTTACTGTAGCACAGTAGCAGTAATCACTGCATGTTGATATAAAGCATGGTTTTGATATGAATATTACGAACGGTGGCAGTCCAGGAGAAGCATACTCGTGGCATAGTCGTGACATAGTCGTGGCATAGTCGTGGCATAGTCGTGGCATAGTCGTTCTCCATACCATCATTTTGTAATAGACAATTGCGTATTTGTATTTTTACGTAAATCTAAACTAGAGAGGTCTAAACCTTTCTATAGTGAAAAGATTCTCCCAGTCACTTATACAAGTACATATTGGAATGGTCTATTATTAATTTGGACGGATGTTCAAGCAATACAGACAGACGGCAGCTGCAGACAGACGTCAAGATACTATAAGTGCAGATGGATTTCTATTAATTGGTGGGAAATGTTGAGATACCGGTAATTAGTTTAGCACATGACCATGGTCGTTTGAGGAACTTATTATCTCAACATTACCTAAGGGGACTACTCACCAATGAGTATTTAGTAAATAAATGGTTAATTATCAAACTCGCAATTATTAATGTTTGGGATGTAAAAGATGTCGCTCAAGGTTGGTCAGATTATGTCACACCATACCGGCATGTGCCGCAGTTCTTAGAAAGGAAAAACGCTATACACATTGTCGCTGGTCTACATTCTGGAGAAATATATCTTTGAATATTTTGCGCACGGTACGACCTATTGAGGCAACATAATTATTTCAACTGTTAAAGGCACGTGAGGCCTTAGTTGTTGAAAATATTCATATTTGTTCCAATCACCGTAAACAGAAAAAACATTAAAACGCATACAGTTTCGTTCATATATACCATGACCAAATGCGTAAACAGCATGATATCATAAAGATTTACTATATTTTACCTCAGCAAGAGCCTGATTGTGTTACAGAAGACAGCACAATGCCGCTGGCTAATCACACACAAATGGCATAAACGCTCTTTATTCGTTCCATATCAGGAATTCACCAACAAAGAACGCTCTTTATGTTTACCATCATAATATAAACAAACACCAGAAAAGTAAATTTTTATGCTTTTGTTTACATAACAATGGTCAAATATATGACAATAACATACTGTGTATGCGATATTTCTTATTTGTATACGGACAAAGTATGTCTACATTTTGTTGTTCTTTCTGTTTGTGGTGGCCAACCGTACCTTTAGTCACAGTTATACATTTGCGCAACCTCTATTGTAGAGTGGTTTCTCCAAACTATGTAGTGATTGTGGATACAGGTGTTGCAGACCATCAGCCACCAGAATCTTGTTGTGTCCCCACATCTGGTTCTAGCGTACGAAAGTTCATTAGGGCCATCCGAAACACCACCGCACCCCCAAATATACAAATACACAACTCGTTATAACGACTTCCAAACTTAAAATTTTACAAGTCGTTATAACGACTTGTTTTTATTTCTAAAAGTCGTTTTAACGAATTCCGACAACTCGATATAACGACTTCCAAACTATATATAAACTATATATAAACTATATATAAACTATATATAAACTATATATAACTATAAAGTTGTTATAACGAGTTATTGGAAATCATTATAAGGACTTGCAAGTCGTTATAACGAGTTGTGTATTTGTATATTTTGGGCTGCAGTGGTGTTTCGGGTGGCCCAAATGCGCTTTCGTATTACGAAATCAATAGCGAACTAGTTGATGACCATGTCTTCTCATGCCGTCCGGGACAGCGGGGTTTAAGAGAACGGGCAATATACATCGGGGGTATAAGAGAAAGTTCTAGCACGTCGATGTTGGCATCACCCGATATACTCCGTTCTTATTGATGTGAATTGTTGTTATGATTCGAGGAAAATCATGCCAAAATTGGGGTTGTGTTCTCATTGTTGTGGGGACAAATTCGCTAGGTACAGGAACATCGTGGGATGATTATAAACGTGATACCCCGGAGTCTCTTTCTGGATCTCTCCGTTCCGCCTGCAGGATTCAAAATCGACATCTATAGGTATCAAATATCCATGTACCCGCGCTACCTAAATTACAGTGTAGCTCAGTTGTCTCATGCAACACCGCGGATACATGGAGATTTGATTCCTAATGGGTGCGTTCATACGCTGGTAAGTTTGCACGGTATATTTGTTGCTGTAATTTCGTCATAGAAAACCACATGGTGCCAAAATATGAACGGATACACGCACATAACATACATCTTCACTAGAGCGAAAGATATGAGATGTAAAATTCACGTAGTTCCATTTGTAACGGTGCTACTGGAATTTGCCTTCAAATACCTGCATGATTGATTCTTGCGAGATAATTACATGCTATTTACAGGCAAATCCCGGTAACATCGCTACAGGTGGAACTACAGAGATTTTACTTCGCTGTGGTACAAATGTACTTTATGTGCTTGTTTCTGTTCATACTCTGGGACCACATCGTTTTCTACGACAAAATGCCTGCAAACCATACCGTGCAAACTTGCCAGTGTATGAACGTAGCCTATATGTCGATTTTAGTGGCCTCTGATTTCATCACTGAGCCAATTATCCAATGTTTGAATATCGACATCCGACCCAGTTATCAAATACTTTATGGTTATCCGCGTATTGAACGGATACGCTACATTTAGCTGAATCGTACCTCATATAAGTTCTCAAAGTAATCAATTGCCGTCGATGTAATGTTATGATATCATTGTTAATCTTACAATGTGCCACTTTCCCCCCACACAAACGCGGTAGTGGCTATACATAGGTTCCGATTCCGTATTTTGAATAGCAGCAAGGCGTGGAAATAGATCATACATGTCATCAATCTCTATTCTAGCTACGCCAGTATATATAGATCATAATATACCAGTTCAAAACCGGAAACTTTTTGATGTTCGGACGGGGGACTTTAAAAAATCGATAAAACAACGTACGTGATATATTTCTAGTTAATAAGTGTTCCTTGGTAATGTGTTTCACAGTAGGTGCGTCGCTCACAATCATGGAAGTTCCTCCCGGGTAAAACAATTCAATATTAATTGCGAAATTGACAGACAAAAGTCACCTAAATATTGTAATCTCGAGCTGGGAGTCTGGGACCACCCCTTACTATTAATTATTGTTAAGGAATATATGTTATCTAAGAAATATATTCCCAGAGTTGTTGTTTTTTCAATGTTTAAAGTTCCTCGTCAGAACAGATCAGAACATAAAAAAATTCACACGCTTTGAACTGTGGTGGAATATGATCTCTACGGGCGTAGATAGAATTAAGATTCATGCCGCAAACTAGGATGGTAATATTAGCGAGACTAACAGTTGGCATCTTCAGAATGTTAGGAACAGACTACGGTAATTGCATGGCGGATATTACTTTGGTAAAACCTCGGGGTTCGTATTCACCGAATGGGTTTAGATTTATAGTGCAGGTGGTTTATACCGGACGAGGCTCGATGCGAAGCTATCTGTGGTCATCGATCGGAGATACAATGACGCCGTATAGGATTATATAATCAAGGGATTTGGACGGCGATTATAGATTGACCATTATTGTTCATCGTCGGTTACATATGCCGCCCATAATCAAACTTAATTGGGATTGAGATATCTCGCATAACTCGACCTAGACATTGCCTTTACTCTTCTAGTTTCCCCGATTTATGCTAATTCAAAGATCTCAGCTTCAGTCTGAGCCTCTGTACTGAGTATACATGCATGTACTATATAGATGTGAGAACCACACGGACTCACTGTATCCGGTGAGTGTTCGAGATTAAGTCGTGAGGAGGATTGACACAAGGCAAATCTGATAGATTGGGGTCAATGCTATCCAAGACAGTTTATGTAGCAAACGCTAGCGGGGATCCATGGTGTATTAAGCTGATATAAACTACCCTGTTTATAAAATAAACCAAGTTGGAGAATAAACGACCGAGCCATTTCTAGTACTATAGGTTTAATTTCTTCTTCGCAGGCCACAATAATATAATCTGTAAGCCTTCTAATTTCCCTCGAATTCCCAAATGCTACAGCATCCCATTTTATCGACACCTTTATTAACGTCATTTCGAACTGTTAGTTTCATCGCGTGCGGCACGATATATCTGTGTCAATAGCGGTTTCTTAATTTAAAAAATCACTAAAAGGGCTTCCCTCAGAAAGCAACGTTATCTTTATATGCATGCCTTATTCGTGACACACATTTATTTGGTATAACAATTCAAAGCTACCAGTTACAACAACCACCGAATTACATGAATTTATTGTATAATGTGAACTCACAATTCCTCACCGGTAGCGCTATATATCCATTCAGGTATACGGGGATAAAGATGGTTTGCGTCGGTGCCGACATTGGGATTTTCAAACTCCCCCCGCTTGAAGTAGACCTAAATATCTAAGAGAAATCCGAAAATTCATTATCACCCAACTGTTGGAATGTCCACCCCATCTCTATATGATTGGAAATTTATAAGTGATGATGTTAGATCGGTCCAAATAGTTGTCTAAAGTTCACACTAAATACTGATTTGGACTATCAAATTGTCACAAAAATTAACTCAACTTTTGATCAGAAAAATCCAACTAATTATTACCAAAGTTGGAGGGCGTGATACATACCAAAACACATGTCGCTGCGTCCCTTATTCATAACAAACACAAGGTCTTCATTTTGGAATTTTAAAATTATCAAATATTTAGTGGGAAGATAATTCACGTCTAGCAATAATGTAACGTATATCGTGATTATTCGATTGCCTTTGTCGCCTCAAGAATATTTAAGAAATCAATGTAGTTGAGTCTATTGAATTGAAGGGTATTGCGCTGTTACACACTAAATGCGTTCCAACCGCCATTCCAACGTGTATTGTCACGGGGCTTTTGTAAGGATAAAGGGACCTACCTGTAAGTGCAGTCCGACCATCCTACCCGGCCTTCAGTCCGACCATCCTACCCGGCCTTCAGTCCGACCATCCTACCCGGCCTTCAGTCCGACCATCCTACCCGGCCTTCGACCGGAAACGACTCAACTACTAAAGGGCTTTCGCAAAAAAATAAATCAGGAAGCTTCATGCAGGCATGGATGGGCTTTTGTGGCTGTGACTGAACGTTTAATTCTCTGTGCGGTGCACGATGTCCCCGATTGTATGATGTCATCGAAGCATCCATCATGTGACCCGTGGGAACGTTCGTGCGGACGTCTATTTGTTTTCTACAACACTGCATTAATGGCGTTGGAAATCCGGACACGGTTCTTGCAAATGTCCATTAGGGATCGTTGTGCTAATCAGAACCGATGTTTCATGATTCTAGTTTGGCGTACCCGATGTACTAACAAGGTTGTTTACTTGGTTAGATGCATCTTGCAAATGGGTCATGTTGTTCCTGTTGCGTGCATATCTGGGCTAGATCGGGATCGTTTCCGTTCTACCTGTGAACTACCGATCGATTATTCTATATCCGCGCACCTAAAACACGCCCACATGTTATAATTCTTTATTACATGATCCTACCCTTATTCCATTCAATAAACTCACTCTATAAATTCTGATATAAAACGTTCGTTTAATAACAGGAAATAGTGCCAAGTGACTTTTGACTTCCGGTTAGTCGTCTGTTTACATTCCGTACGCTACGTCTCAAAATATTATGGGTTCCAATATTTTTCCAACAAACTGTAATGAATGAAGCGTTACGTCATTAAATATTCGCCGTTAAATACACCGATTGTCTTTATTTATCTGGGACTATTTCTTTACGCGGGCAAACAACGCAGAGTTAAGTGAAACGTCATCGCATGCCTTATATAAGCCGGTGTTAGTTTCGCGTCCCATTTGTTGTAGTCCGGTGCATTTATGGTTTTACCCAGAACTAATTGCAACAGAATTTAATTTTGCTGGAATTGGTACATATACCCTCCATAAACAACACACTAAAAATCATCAAAAATCGGAAAAAGAGAAATTGGTAAATTTCGTGAAAAAAATTGGGCAAATTTGGTCAAATCATCAATTTATGGATATTCATCAATGTATATAAAAACAATCAAGTTCACAAATTCCACAAATAGCACATGTATTGTGTCGACCACATTTTCCTGAATCCAGAACTGGAAACCATTCCCAGATTCCTTAAGTATTTTTCGAGTTGTGTGCCTCAAAAACGCGAGTTTACATGATTTCGGAGCCTTAATTTCGCAGAATGTGCCAAATGCCGTATTATATGGTTAATTATTTAAAAAACTAGAGCAAAATTAATTACTTTTTCACTGTTTTAGTAATTGCCTCAATAGATAAAACACAAAATATGATTAATATGTGCCTCTATGAATAAGGAGAATAAAATATTCTCAAACAAAATGTGTGTTCCATTGTATGGACTTAGCCAAATTTGCCGTGACACACAACTCGTGTGATGAAATGCCATATTTGAGGTCATGTAACTCAATAAATTAATATTCATATGCTCTGCTTTTCTCGTAACATTATGACAATACTAGATTGAACAAATTGTGAAGGAATTTCCAAATACATTGGGGAAGAAAATTAAATTATGATCATATGAACTCATAGTCTAGCCTCTTTTCCGAAAATGCTATTGTGGGGCGTTTTTGTCAATTTTTAAAGGTTTTTATGTGTATTCAGAAAAATTAACGAAAGTTTATTGTGTAAAATTATTCGATCTGTCCTTTTAAATCATTTTTTTTGTTGAGAAAATAGCATTTCAATGGTTAAACCAATGAATGTCACTGGATTTCACTCATCGTTGTGGAAACTTACTCCAAATTTGAACGGCAGAAAAATGGGGTAGGGGAAAGCATATCAACAAAAACTTCAAACTTATGCACCTTGAAGCATAACACTTTATATCAACGGCTTCTGCTTACATTGTTCTTTAATACATAATTTCATATTTCCTTTGTTTATGTTTATTGACAGAGCTATAATATTTTTTGCCATAATTTGGCAGTGAAATGTCAAATTGGCATTTTGGGATTGTTTTTATACAACATGGCCATAACATTCTAAATCAACGTCCAATAACGTGTTAAGCAGTTTTATAATGCAACAGGAATGTACACAAACTGAAAGAAAACAACATTGTGTCTGAAATGGCTGCAATTTGGTGATAATATTGCATTTTGCGATGTTTCCTACCCCTATACCAACGTTAACATTTGGAGTCAGTTTCCTGAAAAATGAAAGAAATCAAGAGACATACGAGGCATAACCAATGTAGGGCTAATTTTTTAACACTAAAGTGTTGTGGGAGGAAAGTTAAAATAATTTTACACATTAAAACACCCATTGTTTTTTGTGTTTATGGCCCAACACATTTTAGAATGGACAAAAATGCCTCAAACTGGCATCTTTTGAAACAAGCTAAGACTAAGTATTCAAAGGGCCATAAGTTGATTTTCTTAAATAATGTTCTGTTAGTACCTTTACAATTTGTTCAATCCAACATACTTAAAAGGTTATAAGAAAAGCATGGCATATGGATATTAAATTATTGAGTTACATGACCTCAAATTGCATTTCATCACACAAGTTCAGTGTCAGAGGCAAAATTGGCCAAGTCCATACAATGGAACACACATTTTGTTTGAGAATATAATGTTCTTCTTAATTATAGATGCACATATTAATATTTTTGTGTGTTTAATCTAGTGAGGAATTTACTAAAACATTGAAAAAGCCGTTGAGTTTGCTCTAGTTATTTTTAATAATTAACCATAAATAAGGCATTTTGGCTCATTCTGCGAAATTGAGGCCCCGAAAATGGGCCGAAATCAGGTAAACTCGCGTTTTTGAAGGCATACAACTCGAAAAATACTATTTGTAGGATTTGTGAATTTGATTGTTTTATATACATCCATGATAATCCATAAATTGATGATTTGACAAAATTTGCCCAAATTTATTTCGCGAAATTCAGCAATTTCCCTTTTTCCGATTTTTGCCGATTTTTAGTATGTTGTTTATGGAGGATTTGTGTACGTATTCCAGAAAAAACAAATTCTGTTGCAATTAGTTCCGGGTTTTTCATTTTTTTCTCATAAATGCACTGGACTATTGATTTAAGTGTGTTTTGTCGAGGTTTTGGATCATGTAATAAATATAATCTACAACTCGTCCACAGTTTATAGCGGAATTTACAAAAGTCCACCACGTTTAGTCATCTAGGTCGAGAAGAATCGAGATCAAGAAGATATGACGCCGGTTCGTGGTATGGTGTATTTTATTGGGATATAAAACGCATTACCTAATTGGCAGTTGATAAATCACCGAACAGGATTTAGTGTAACACACAGGCTATGTGGATATTATTGTATAACCTGGGCGTTCATAGTAAAACACACATAAAGCAAATATTTCATTGTGATTCAGTAAAAACCTAAAATCAGGGGTGCTTGAAACCTGGGTGCCCATTTTGAACAAGGCAAGTTATTTTGTTCCCAAAATAATAAGCGGAAATAATGGACATATTTAGTTCAACAGCTTCGTCTGTCAACAACCAACAGACTATGATATTACATGTTTATAATGTGTGGCAAGAGATCGCTTCAAATGATAGTTGTACAATAAGCTGTTGATAAGCTCCGCATAAAATGCACTGAGTGTGAGTTTGGGTACGCACGAGTAGTGGCCTAAAATATTAAGGATTCGATCAAGCCCGTCTGTGTTATTCTAAATTCAGTTCGGTGATTGGTCAACTGCCAATTGTATCACCCGTTTCGTACCCCAATAACATTGACCGTAACTCGAACATGACGTAACAAATTGTAACTGTTGACCCAATATGACATCACTTAAAGCGGTCAGCAGAATAATTGGGGGTGTTTTTTAAAGTTCAGCCGAATCGCATCTGAAACCAGTTATTTATATCGATCACGTTATCGTTGCCAAGTGATTGGAAATCTTATATTGGGCTGACTTAATATGCTGCGTGGACTAGTCTCAAATTCGTAGCAGATTTTGTGTAAATAAATAATAATACATTCAGCTTTTTATGGGAATAAATAATTAAAAAAAATCTACATAAACATAAGAAATTAATATAGTGGGCGTGTGTGCTATTGTGGGATACGGCGCTGTAGTCGTTGGGGTACATTTAGTGAGAAACGCTTCGCGGTTCAGACAGTGTGCCCAACGACCACAGCACCGTAGCCCCACCCCCCCCCCACAATAACACCACTACATTTATTTCCTAAATAAAAATAGCGCTCTCACCACTGGATATTTTCCCGCCACGGGCAAATAGTGTCATAGGATATGGATGATTGACAGGCCAAATTAGAAAACAATTATTACCACAATGAAACTAGAGGACGACAGCTGGTCTCACTTATGGGTATACTTCCTCTTTCAGGTTCCCACATTAGCAACAGTTTCGAAATAACTCGACATCATATCGAAACTAACCATGTGCTCTGTGTTATGCTCGACGAAAGCTCTCCAACGCTGATATGGCGAAGTTACTGTACGTATTAAAACGTTCACAGTTTTGGACAAGGATTCTGTATTTTCAGCAATAGACAATGACATTGAGTGCCTCAGAATTGACAGACGACATGTTAAACAAGCATAAGTGTGTATCCAATTGAGATGAAAGACTTCTGATCAAATGTTTTAAAGTACTTTACGTCCGTTAGTTACATGTACACACGAAGTCAGTTGTTGCCGAGTTATAGACTGATCCTTGTCCCAACTAAATCAGCCACCCGATTCATGCTAACCTCTCATCATCAGCACAATTACAGTAATGCCTAAAGTAATCGACTCCTTAACCACAGCAGAATTATGGGTAACTTTTCAGGATTTAGTCGGAAATATGGCTTGTTGCCATTCATCGGAAAACTCCCCCCGAGAGCTTTCCGATGAATGGCAACAAGCCATATTTCCGACTAAATCCTGAAAAGTTACCCATAATTCTACTGTGGTTAAGGAGTCGATTACTTAGGGCATTACTGCACTCGTATCGATTCTGATGCAAAGAAAAATGAAAGGAAGGACGCAATCGCAATCGCAATCATACGGGTCGTATCACTAATATAGACACCGGCACACTGAAGCTCAATGGACACCCACACGCCCTGCTGGATCATGTCACAAATCTCTACTCTGGCGTCGCACGTAGAAATCATATTCCATCCGTTCAAACATGGCAACTTCATGGTGTTCCGATGGGGAACTTTATAACATTGAACAAACAACGTAGGAAATATATTTCTTTGTTAGTACTTGCTCCATAATAATCTATTTCACAGTAGCGGTGGTTCCAACTCGAGATAGCATAAATTTTATGACTTTTTTTGAGTCGATATGACAATAGACATTGAATTGGTTACCTATGAGAAATTCCACGACTGTAAGCATAGGATTGTTGTCAAAATTGGCTCAACAAACTCACATATCATGGAATATCGAGATGAGACCTTCACCTACTGCGAAATACATTATTAGGAACAGGTAGTAACTAATATATATATACATGTATTAGCTGCACTGTTTTGTTCCAGTGTTATAAACTTTCCTATCAGAATCTCAGAAAGTTCCCATGTTTTGAATTGGCGGATTATATGATCTCGACGGGCGTGATTACATTAGAGATTTATGACATGATCTAACGCCCTGGTAAATCTGCTGGGGGACACAGAGCACACTAAGTAAGGGTTAGAGCACAAGAATTGTTCTTTACCAGTATCAATCGAGTCGAAGACGAGACCACGACGCACAATCCGTGCGCTGGCCGCGATTGGACAAAATAGCCGGTTAGCCACGCCCAACAACGTGATTAACATGAACTGATTGCCGTTGAATGTGAATAGATATGTCAGAAACAACACTGACTGGTCCAACTTTGAAGCACCCGTGAGATTTGTCTGTTATGAGTTGCGTATGCATAACAAAGGGATAATCACTGAACTATTGCTTCGCCAGCCTTGGTGTGTTTTACCAAAAATCAGGAAACGATTGTAACAATGGGATTGTGCTCTAATGCTAATTAAGTTTATGCACGAACTCGCAAATCTATCTGTCAGTGTTTCAGCCAATTCATTGCAAATAGCCATGTTGTTCCAGAATATGTACGATAAACCGCTTACAGGTGTAACCCAGCGTGCTCTTCAGACAATTATAATCGATAGTGTTATACAGCGAATATCACTTCAGTCCCAAAGCATTTATTGAACTTGAACATATTTACATTATTTAACAATGTTTATCAATGTCGCAACTGATACTTGCTGCCATTGTATAGTTACTAGAGCTGCGAGATATACCCTCGAACATCCACTCGCATTGGGGCTAAAAACAATTATAGGATTCAGCCGCATATACTCTCATTTACGTTCAATGGCGTTGAGTTGTACCCCTGTAATAATTGTTTACAATATAC
Source organism: Siphonodentalium dalli (assembly GCA_032622095.1). Taxonomy (NCBI): domain Eukaryota; kingdom Metazoa; phylum Mollusca; class Scaphopoda; order Gadilida; family Siphonodentaliidae; genus Siphonodentalium; species Siphonodentalium dalli. The sequence continues at coordinate 197,389,951 of CP136062.1, forward strand.
ATTTTACTCAACTGCACAAACGTCTTTCCGAATCCTCTGTTGACACCAACACAATCTATTTCAGTTTAGTCAAATATACATCCAAAACATAAAATATTCCGCAATCAGTGTTTCGTGCTTTGAAGACATATTATGCGTTTGAGTGCGTGAAACTGATAAGTTAGTACGCAGGCGCCATGCCAACTGTGGGAACGTAGCATTCTACTAACATCGCCGATGATCTAAAAGCAATCTATAGAAATAATCATCTGAACTACGCTCAATTGTAAATATTTACATCTCGATTCGGGACGCAACAGCCGGCGATAAACTAACGGAAATGATTTCGCCATCGAGAGTCATTTAATTGATATCTACATGTAAGAATGACGATTTGAGCTGTAAATTTGGATTGATAAAACCGGAGTGTTTCACATTACTTTAATTATATCACGTTTAATAGATACCATCACAAGCACGTGTGGCGTTATGTTGACGTCAATACCAATCGCGTGTAATGATTGTTTATGTTTTGAGTTCGCAAACTCACGTCGCACATTCAATTCAATCGCCGATTTATTAAAAATGTCTTGTGCGATAACTTTGTTTATAAAGTTTGCTGTCATGCCTACGAAGAATTCCCAGGTTTTCGAGCAGAATGCAGAATTTCCTAGTCTTGTATAAACAGACACGTGGATTGTGCGCCACGTTAACCCTTTACCCAACAAACCGGCCAAAACAGGCCAAATATATAAAGCTTCAACAGCCTAAATTATCTTGGGTCTGTCTCAATAAAACCATACAAATATGGATATCATTGGAACCGGCTCCTTGACGACATTGTGATAGTTACAGTTATGCCCTGTGCCAATGCATTCTCTTATATATGCGAGTCGACCATATGTCGCCTCGCATATATAAGAGAATGCATTGGCCTAAAAAAAATCTGTTTTAAACACTTTTTACCATTTTTTCTTACATTTTTTAACAATTTTATAATTTGTAATGTGTTAAGCCAATGCATTCTCTTATATATGCGAGGCGACCTATGGTCGACTCGCATATATAAGAGAATGCATTGGCACAGGGCCCTTCTGTTGGGTAAAGGGTTAAACAAGTAATTTTTTCTGTGAAAATGAAGAACCATTTCACGGATAAATTTCATGGCATAAATAGTGTCCTTTTAATACCGCCTGTTGTTCTTGATGACGCAAACGATTCCTTGCTGGTTACATGTACCACATAATTTTGCACGAACCCCAGATGCCACTCGCTGTGAACATATTGTAGAGAGTGACAATGCAACTGTCTCAACGTCACACGAGCTTAAACTTGCCCACCTCTTCAGGTACCCATTTCACTATGGTGTTTCAAGACATATTATGGACTTGTTTGGGTATGTGAAATTGATAAGTTAGTACTCAGGCGCTATGCCAAACCTGGGGAATGTAGCATTCTACTAATATAGCCGAAAATTTCAAAGAAATCTGCAAAAACATTCGATAGAAAACATCATCTCATGCAACTACACTCAATTGTAAATATTTACATCTCGATTCGGGACGCAACTATCAGCGATAAACTAATACAAACGATTTCGCCATCGAGAGTTAATTAATATATAAGAATGACGGTGTGTGCTGTCAATTTGGATTAATATTTAAAAAAAACAAAAACTACTTTGAGTAAGATTATTCTCAATTTCTATTTGATCGCCCAACTGGAGTATTTCACATCACTTTAAATTGTACTATGTTATGTTTTTAGAGACCTATAACTTGTTTTGCACAATCACCCACTGCCATGGTCTTGTGTCCCTTTAACACTTTGCTTACACAATACTAATTTATGAATATTTCCCCCTATTGTTTGAAACATTTTAAGTATAAAGCCATTTCAGTAAAAACATTTGACATAAAGAAGTAAAATATAAGACCTTTTGCCTGAGCTGGTACAGCATTAAAGATCCCATGCCATTGCATTCTCTTATATATAGGAGTCTCCAATAGGGAACATCGCATATATAAGAGAATGCACTGGCTTACAATGTAAAGGTAAATATTGTTAGGCAAATTTATTCTCTTATATATGCGAGGCATTGGCACATGGTTTTCGCAAAATTTCAGGAAGCTCCAGTCATGGAAGGGTTAAAACTTTACAAAAATTACTGTTTGGAAAATCAAATTATCACATGAAATATTCATCTAACATTGCGTCGGCCATGACATCTCCATCAATAATAATGGTTATTTTAGCCAACTGCTGACAAGTTTGGCCAAATTGTGTCCCATATCGCGAAGTCCCCGCTCGAGGGAGCAATCGCGAATTGATCGAGTAACCTCGCCATATCTGTTACGTGTTCGGTTAATTTTATTATGCGATCTCTATCAGATCGACAATTACCCAACGTTCGGATAACGTCCTATGTTATCGGAGAGAACTCTCGGCAGTGTCTGGATATTCCTTGGGCTATCGGTGATACCATGCTATTATAGAATTGTGTGATTCCTTTGGGGTGATAAATCTGGCTTATGAACGAATTGGTCTCCGGAGTGATGACTCTGGACGAATTATGAGCACATGATACTGGTTCTAATCCCGGTAAGCGCGGTTTTGTGATCCATACAAAGGGAAGCTAGTCTGATTCGGGTATCTAGGCAAGTTTGTCCGTTGATTTTCTGGGGTGGTGTTTTCTACGTGCAGTGGAGTGCATCGTTTGAAGCAGAGCGTAATGGTTGACTCGCATGGAAGCGAGATAACTCGATCTCCTCCATTTAGCATTTCAAAGACGCGCAATAGGAGAACAGTGGGAAATATCCAAGCGAATATCTTAACACTTGGCGAAACTTTTATGCAACAGCTGTTTCGTATCTTATATATTTTAGATATCTTTTATATTATATATTTTTATTACACACTTAGACGTGATTTATAAAGATTTCTTGGTGAGTTAAAAGTGATAATGTCACACCTGTGAATTACGTCACCGGTGAGAGCACGCGATTTTAGACAGTTCCGTCTAAGACGGAACTATTTTCACTTTCTGCGGCTCAAACATGGTTGAAGTTGAACAGAAACGAACTGCTAACGATGATGCAGAAGCAGTTAATAAAGTGGTAAAATGAAGAAGAATCTTACCTATTATCGACTCCGATGATTCGGACGATGTCATATATATTCCAGTAAAATGAACTACGAACAATTCCATGTGAACAATACATTTATCCAGTTCCGAGCTGAATTTCCACGTGTTGCACTTCGAGAGTTTGTTTACGTCGATGATTAAAATATCGTCACTTCGAAACTTATCTTTCTACTTTTAGCACGATTTCCAAACATTTCCTGTATGAACCAACATTATTTACACACACCATCAGCATATTTACAATATTCCGTTCCAAGTGCCATGCTTGTTCGGTCAGAATAAACACAATTTTTACAGAGAATTTCCGAAACTTTAAAAAATGAATCGCATCAAATTTTGAGGTCAATCGGTATCGTTACGTCACAATTATTTAAATTATGTGTCCGTCCGCGTAACTGCACGCGCAACTGTACGTTGGGGTTCAAAATGGGAGAATCAGCTGATCTGGGCTTATTTTGTCACATCTTCTCTTTAGAATTAGCAACTTTTAGTGGTTGAAAGTGTGTAATAAACAGAATAATCAATTGGTTTCGATGATAACGTGACATAATTCACTCCGCTCACTCGGGTTTTACCAGGCCCGGCTCCCCTCGTGAATTATGTCACGTAATCATCGAAACCAATTGATTACTCTCTATATATTATCCATTTCATGACGGGAGCTTCCTGAATGTTAGCGAAAAGACTGTGCCAATATACATTCTCTTGTTTATCCGAGTCGACAATAGGTCGTCTCGCATATATAAAAACATGCATTGGCCTAACACTTTTTATATTATTTCTTATAATTGTAAAAATAATGTAAAAAGCAATATTTAAAAAATTGTTAAATAATGTAAGAAATAACAATAAAAAATGATAAAGAATGTAAGTGAAAATGATAAAATTGTTAAAGAATGTAAGAGAAAATGATAAAAATGATTATATTGTTAAAGAATACAAGAGAAAATGATAAAAATTGTTATAGAATGTAAGAAATAATGATAAAAATAATAAAAATTGTTAAAGAATGTACGAAAAAAATGATAAAAAAAATGATAACAATTGTTAAAGAAGTAAGATACTTTTATAAACAAAATGATCAAAAATTGTTAGGCCAATGCATTCTCTTACATATGCGATGCGACCTATGGTCGACTCGCATATATAAGAGAATGCATTAGACAGGGTCTTTAATGTTGCGCCAGCGCAGCTCCCGTCACGAAAGGGTTACCAACGACGGGCTGTTGAACCCTGATGCATATTTCTATATAGTTCAAGTTTTCTACGACTTATGCCAGCCTGTGATATCGGTACTTTATTGTATGCATATTTGAATGTATATGAAGTAATACTTATATACAAATGCATGTATATAAGGAATTGTGAGGCACAAATGTTTACAACGTATAAACACGATGCCTCGCTTCGTTTGGTATCGGATGTTCCAGAAGCTTGTGATAGTCGAAGGAAACTTGGACAAAGTTTTAACACGTTCCGGAATGAGTATATTGTCTGTACATATAATTCGATGGTTATCACAATAAACGTGTGTAAGGTTAAAGACACGGTTGGCCTTGGCGGTGGGTATCCTGTGAAAATATCTCCACCCGTCAAAAACCGCCACAAACAGAAAGAACATCAAAATGTAGATAGACTTTGTCCGTATACAAATAAGAAATATCGCATTAACAGTATGTTATGGTAATATGTTTGACCATTGTTATGTAAACAAAAGCGTAAAAAGTTACTTTTCTGGTGTTTGTTTATATTATGATGGTAAACATAAAGAGCGTTCTTTGTTGGTGAATACCTGATATGGAACTAATAAAGAGCGTTTATGCCATTTGTGTGTGATTAGCCAGCAGCATTGTGCTGTCTTATGTAACACAATCAGGCTCTTACTTAGGTAAAATATAGTAGGTCTTTATGATAACATGCTGTTTACGCGATGGTCATGGTATATATGAACGGAACTGTATGCGTTTTACTGTTTTTCTGTTTACGGTGTTTGGAACAAATATGAATATTTTCGACAATTAAGGCCGCACGTGCCTTTAATGGAATTCTTCGAAAGTGTTCATGAAAAAGGCGAGAGTGTCTGTTAAACAGTGGGGTATAGAATTTGCAGTGAAGAATTTACCTTTCAATGGCATGTCATTAGCGGACACAAATTGATAGTAATGAAATATATCTTATTGCATTGCTGTAGTTTTATACAGACCAACAATACTCGAGACATGACGCGCGATCACGACAGGGCATGAGTTAATCTGCTAGAACATGTTCCCACACAGGGCCAGGCCATGTGGTGTTATTTAAGGTCGACGCCGCTTATCATGGCAGCTCTCAGATTCCAGAGCAGACGGTGTTACAGTAAAACCGAGTGGTATTCGTGTGGAATCATTTATACAGATTACTTCTCAAAGATAGGCTGTTCAGACAAGCTTTTGTTAATACCGCCAGTGCCGTAGACTTGTGTGAAATATGGCTCCTAGGAAGAAGTCGGTAACAAAAAAGGCTACGCCTAGCCCAGTTTCAACTTCGGGACGCACGACCAGCCGTCGTTCCCCTACTCGAGCTCGGACCCGTGACGAATTGGTGTCACGATTGGAACTGATGGGCATTGTCGTGCCAGAAAAAATGACAAAAGACAATATTCTGTTGTTACTTATGGCAAATTCCAAACCAAAGGATACAGGACTTGCGAACGACGATGTCGCTTCATGTGTTTCCGACGATTCGGATGGTGTGGTATCGTTTCCTCACATGCAGAGGACTGTACCACGCTTGGAGCGTCCGGCATCGTCGGCGGACACACAACACACTTCCCCACTGGGAACAGATGACGGTATGTTCCATTTTAGACCCCACACCTCGGACTATATAACGGGCAATTTTCTGCTAAATGGTCGCGGTATTGACCCAGACTATCTGGACACAGTTGATCTATAGTGTCCCCGTCTGTTAGACATCTGATCATCACTGGTCAAGATTTCAACTTGGCCACGCTTCTGATCCCACATCACGGCCTGGACGTCTCACTCCGCCAGACCCCAGATACACCAAGCACACGCTTTGATCCACGTTTGGCCAGAGATTTGAGCTTGTCTGAATTTGTTTACGCCTTCAAGATGTATAAATCAATTATGTGTGAGCAGTACCCCAATCGTCGTGAGGAATTAGACATATACGGCAACATGATCGTCGACTTTGGACACAAATTTGGTGGAACTCTGTTCTACGATAACCACAGGGCATTCTCCGCGCAAGCAGCAACACTCCTACAATTGCGTGGACAAAAAATTAATTGGGGTAAAAGGGATACCAATCTCTTTGCTACAGTGTTTTCTGGCCATCAGATGTTGAGGTGCAAATCCTGCAACCAGAGCTCTCACAGCTCAGAATTCTGCCCCTCTTTGCTGTCCAAGTCAGCCACACCACGATCAGCAGCAGATACAGGTACCCGGGCACAGCCACCACCCATGAAAGAAAGGCAAAGTCGAAATCGGTCTTTTCATAATGGCAAGGAAATATGTCTTAATTTCAATGGGGAAAGAGGTTGCTTCAGGAAATCGTGTCCATTTCTTCATGTGTGTGAAAAGTGTTTCTCCAACCACCTGGCCAATCTCTGTGTTAACCCTATTGATCAAAGGAAATGACTGGCCAGTAGTCCTGTTTATGGTCAGACTCCACCTGAAATGGTGGCGTCCACTCCGATATCAACTTCACAATTGGAATTATTTCTGTCCGAGCATCCGGATCGTGAGTTTGTGTGTAATCTGTTGAGTGGCCTTCGCGAAGGTTTTCTTACTGGAGTTTGGAGTCTACCTTCGCATTCCTATGAGTGCCGCAATTTACAATCTGCGTTATCCCAGAAAGCAGCAGTGACCGAACTGCTTACATATGAAGTGTTGAAGGGTTATGTTATTGGTCCTTTTGATGTGCCGCCATTTTCTCCGTATAGAGTGAGCCCTCTCGGCGTGGCAACCGGGAAATATTCTAATAAAAAACGGCTGATAGTGGATCTATCTTTTCCGCATTATCATGTTTCTGTTAGCAGTGTTAATGATCTTATCGACAAGGAGGAATATTCGCTGTCCTATATTCGTATTGATGATGCAATCCGCATAATTTGTGATCTTAAAAGCGTGGGAGATCCGGTTATGTCAAAATTTGATATAACGGATGCGTTCAAATTAATTTCGATTAATCCCAGTTTGTGGCACCTCTATGGGGTCAAATGGTTGTCAAAATATTACTTCTTTGTTCGTCAATGTTTCGGCAGTCGAAGTGCCCCGTGTATTTTTGATACTTTAGCTGTATCCATATGTTGGATAGCATCATATGTTTTTCTTGTTAAGCATGTTCTACATTTATTAGACGACTTTTTGTGTCTAGACTCATGTGAAGAAGATGGCCTTCGATCCAAGGCCGTCATGACTATGATGTTCAACAATCAGAGAATTCCCTTGTCGCCGCACAAAACTATCGGACCCACACCATGTTTGGAATATCTTGGTCTGTGTTTGGACGCCGTACGCATGGAAGTGCGTTTACCGAAAAATAAACAATCGCGTATAACAGACATGCTTGATTTATTCCTAACACGGTCTAAGTGCACTAAACGTGAACTTCTCTCTCTGTTGGGACATCTGAATTTCGCTAGTCAAGCAATACCAGCCGGGCGTGCGTTTGTTTCACGCTTAATTAGTTTATCTACAACCGTGCGTAAACTGCACCATCAAATGACACTACCGGCGGACTGCATCCGGGAATTACATATGTGGAAAAACTTTCTACGTGACTGGAACGGCGTTTGTCTGTTTTTGAACAATCAAACTGTAACCTCTGAGGATTTAAATTTATTCACAGACGCTTCCTCGACATGTGGACATGGTGGGATCCTTGAGGGCACCTTGTGGTTTCAGGGTCAGTGGACTGCTGAATTCCAATCCGAACTCAGACGGTTAGATGAGTCGGCTTCTATGGCTTTACTCGAGCTGTTTCCGATAATTGTTTCGACAGTGCTTTGGAGTAATTTGTGGTCACGTAAACGTATCGTGTTCCACTGTGATAACACTGCCACGGTTGCCATCCTCAATAAGGGTAGAGGTTCCCATAAACATTCGTTTATCAACAGTTTAATGAGGCGGTTAACATTATGCACTTGTCAATATAGCTTTCACTTTTCAGCCAAAAATGTGCCAGGTCGTTATAATGTCATTAGTGATAAAATTTCTCGTTTTCAGGAATTTCGGCATTTAGCACCAGGCGCCAGTCAATTACCTGCGACGATTCCACCCCTATCATCGCTAATTCTGCCTTAGATTCTATTCAAAATAGCATATGGTATCACTCAATCAACGCATCTACTCGGCGGGCATACCAGTCATCGCTGAATCACTTCATTAGTTTCTGCGTCAGGCATGGTCACCCTTGGAATGCAGCGGCGGAGTTGCCTATCATATCAGAACACAGCATATTACAATATACTGCTTACTGCCATGGCGTCAAACATCTGTGTTATAGCACGATCAAGTTACACTTAGCAGGGATAAAGTTTTTCTACATGAGAAGCGGTATGTCTTGCCCACCAATTAGCGCTGATGGGTCATGGAATCACCGCATAATTGCTTTCATGCGCGGAGTTAAACGCATGCAGCGGGAACCTGCTCGGCCAAAACGCTCCCCAGTAACAATTTCCATTTTGAAAAGCATATGCACAATTGTAAACCGTGGTTTCTTCTCTCATTTCATGGATCGCATGATGGAGGCTGTTTGCTCTATTGCGTTCTTCGGATTGATGAGAGCCAGCGAGTTCTCAGTTACCATAGGAAAATTTAACCCAGATATTCACCTCTCTGTGGGCGATGTGCGGTTTATGCGAGGAGATAAGGGATGTCATTTAACGTTGAAAACTAGCAAAACTGACCCCTTTCGACACGGCGTTACTATCTATTTGTATCCAACAGAGGCTCGCGTTTGTCCAGTAACCGCCCTGCGGTCATACATGAAATTGAGGGTGATTCCTGCGTCCACAAGTGTCACCGATCCTCTGTTTATCGACGAACGCGGTCACGCTCTTCGACGTGCGAAATCCATCAGTTTATTGAAGTCAATCATCCGTGTCATTGGCTTAGATCCCAGGAATTTTACCGGACATAGTTTCCGACGCGGTTGCGCAACTAGCTGTGCAGCCTTAAATGTGGACGTTCATCTCATTAAGGCCATGGGTAGATGGAAGTCCAGTTGTTATACACGCTACATTGAGGTTGATCCTCAGCGCATACGTCAGATACAAGCCAGGTTAGCCTCAGAGTGACATTTTGCGCCTGGTATTTAGTCATCACATAATACATTCTGCGGATATCCACTAGTACAGTTTGGCTTTCTTGGGGGTTTTCGTTTCGCTTCACTACACTCAACTTGGGCTTTGGATACTGATATATCCTCCCCAATAAAGCCTGACAGGCATTTCACTCTAAACCACCGCGGTGAAACCCGGTGTAAAATGCTTAACTACAATAGCCTGCCAGGCCTCTCATGTTTTCAATCGCTGTGGTAGACAAGACACCTAACAGACATTCTAGTATCATATGCAATCTTAACTCATTTCTGCATCGTCTGTATAACGGGTCTACACAGTGCCTACATAGTTGATTGTCAGGTGGAGCGAAAAATGAACATTCCCCATGAAGCCAAACGTATATTTGTGTTTTATGTGTATATTTTATATAATCAAAATAAATATAGAAATCGTAATATGGTTGGTCTGTCTTAAATTGATAGTAATGAAATATATCTTATTGCATTGCTGTAGTTTTATACAGACCAACAATACTCGAGACATGACGCGCGACCACGACAGGGCATGAGTTAATCTGCTAGAACATGTTCCCACACAGGGCCAGGCCATGTGGTGTTATTTAAGGTCGACGCCGCTTATCATGGCAGCTCTCAGATTCCAGAGCAGACGGTGTTACAGTAAAACCGAGTGGTATTCGTGTGGAATCATTTATACAGATTACTTCTCAAAGATAGGCTGTTCAGACAAGCTTTTGTTAATACCGTCAGTGCCGTAGACTTGTCCGTCCATCCACCCCACCTCCGCGGTGCGATGTACATATGTACATCGGTTTGGTTTTACAGTTAATAGATATTATAACTGTATTTTGTATGAAGAATCACACACACCAACTTAAAATAAAAATATTACATCTAGCTCGTGTCCAGACGTGATCTTGTGCTCATAGTCTCCAAAACATAACCTGCCAATATATTATAAATTTATGTTGTACTCTGTTTCAGCTTAGTATTCTATGTACATGCTTATTATTGACCATATATCTATAGTTTCACACATCTTATAATTTTCTACTAGTCCGATAGAGAAATTGGGAATGTTCAGTTTGCGAATAATTTAGCTTTATGCAGCTCGGTTTGCGACTAGTTTACACTAAATTAAATTTACTGGCTTACTTTTTTGCTCAGCTGATAAATATTCACGTTTAATTGTAAGTCTAGTCAGCTTCTCCTTATGTCGGTCGTGGAATCTTGCGGTCATGCAGGTTATCACCATCGCATATGCGTTCTCAACATTTTTTCTCATGGTTATCACCTGTGCCCAATTACAGTCTTCCAAAACGCTCTGACAGACCGGGCACCATGGGTTAATTCGGTCACAGTTGTTAACAATATACTTGTGGACGTCTATATGCTTTGGTGACACCCGCGCCCGCCACCTGTGCATTTGCGCGATAGCCTTGTTATGGACGCAATGCCTCACACACTTCTCATCGAGCACGTATCTTCATTGACGTCATTGTACCTACCAGTTCAATCATACTGGTACACGTGAACGCTTTTGCTGCCTTTATCAGAGAATACGTTGTACCTACTAGAGTCACCGATTCCTAGTACACGTGAACTGTTCTCCGGGAGGCATCTGCAGGTAGCTCGATACTGCCATGTGTGTGGTTCATTGCTCCTAAGGTGTGTAAACATTTGCACTCGTGCGCGACTCTTATCTGGCGTGTAGCCGTTTGAATACGATAGCACAGCTGCGTATCACGCATGTATCACGCGTGAAAGCCTTCTCATCCAAGGTCTGGCCGGTAACCATATGGTAATGGTACAAGACTGTCTATCATTGACATCTCTACCATTCGCGTATGCGCGAAAGCTCCTTGGATCTACTCGATATGCATGATTGTCTGGTTCCACGCTCGGTTGGCTTTGGATACTGATATATCCTCTCCAATAAAGCCTGACAGGCATTTCACTCTAAACCACCACGGTGAAACCCGGTGTAAAATGCTTAACTACAATAGCCTGCCAGGCCTCTCATGTTTTCAATCGCTGTGGTAGACAAGACACTTAACAGACATTCTAGTATCATATGCAATCTTAACTCATTTCTGCATCGTCTGTATAACGGGTCTACACAGTGCCTACATAGTTGATTGTCAGGTGGAGCGAAAAATGAACATTCCCCATGAAGCCAAACGTATATTTGTGTTTTATGTGTATATTTTATATAATCAAAATAAATATAGAAATCGTAATATGGTTGGTCTGTCTTAAACTAAGTACATCCTAAGTTCACGAGAAAGCGTATGTTTATTTTCTGCCAATTTGTGCAAGCAATGATATCGATTTTGAGAACGCAAGGCCATCAAGTGTTTAAAGAGCGCACACTGTTGAACGTCTCGAACAAATAAGTGTAGAAGAATCTGAACAAATGTACTTATTGTGTTCAGTGATATTGGCCGGGTTGAACCATTTGGTTTACTGTCTAATTATTGTGTGGGAACTGGGGTGGGTGTATACGTAGCATTTTTTCTTCAGCGCACATAAACTAATGTGTTGTGTATGACATATATTTAAGGCACTATATATTGAAACTAATAGAGCCATGCTAACGCCGTCAACTGATTGAGTGTCCATATCGGCAGCTTAACGGGTACCCAAATGCCCCACACTTCCCCGGAATACAGGGCGTCACCCGCGGAGCATCCACAATGATAGTGTACCTCCTTGCATCACAAATAATGTTTTCTTCAAACGAGGACCACTTGCTTTATTATAATGAACATTATATCGTATGAGTACCATATATATAATGAACAATTTCACACAACCTGGCAGGTGTAGGGCAATGGATCAGTCAGTCAGTCTTAAAGCCGGGGTATAATGGTTTCAAGGAGCCAGTAGTCTGCTCAAATACAGTAATACAGTTTAAAGTCTAAGGTTGATGTTGGTTCACACACACAATGACGTGCAATATAAGTTTCCATGCAGCAAACGACCGACTCAGTCGCTGACTGGAAGAATATGTCTGATGATAATTATTTGATTGACAGCTGCGGAAATATCCAATGTCGGTCTATGTGGCCCAACTATGTACAGACAACATTCTTGAACATATGACTACATGTAAGGACAATGCAACCAGGACATGAAATACAACAGTGTCGACTAAACTGCATCCCTGTGCTCGTATTCACAAACTGGGTTTATTTTATAAACCAAATAATTTATTTGTTATCGACTGAAGGCATATGGTGTCGGAGCAACATATCCTATATCAAATAGGTTCATAATAGACCTATAATATTCACATAATTACGTTCATATTGGAGTTATAATGAGTCGATAATGAGTCGATAATGGTACTAAACCACTCTCATTTTCAGTTCATTATGGAATCAAAATGAGGCGATTATACGCCGATTATGAACCTAAATCAAAATCATATTATATAAGAAATGAACGGCGGTTTCAATGAAGGGGATCATGCGGAGTTTGCTGAATTTCTATCGCGGTCAAAATCCATGACCACGTTGAATTCGCCGTTTATTATATTTATATACTTAAATTCATTATGAACTAGGATTGTCTGTCTTTCCCGCGATCGGCATTTATTCAACTTTAAATGGAGTTCAGTTCGGAGAGTTCGAATCCTCGCTTTTTCGAAAACCAAACATTGTAAGAATCCCTTGACGGAGAGCGGAAAAACGCAATTTCACAGTAAAGTATACACATATGACGAAATGTCTTGTTTAGATTGTAATGAATGTAGACGTGTTGATTTCAAGAATGATAATATCTGAAACTAACAATTAAGTTTCGACTGTGTATAAGAAATTGACAACACGCCATTCTACCATAATGCTATTTTGTGAGGTCGGGGGAATATTTGCAGCGGCAAGGAAATGATCAAACTCTACTGAGTACGCTATGGGGAAATCTGAAGCGATATTAGGTGTATGTAAATATAAGCCGATAACATGCTGATTGTCGGGAGAACAGGCTGGTCGACATTCGTCGCTAGCGTTTACATCAACATATTATCGAGCAAATAGGTTCATATTGGACTTACTCTCACTTAAGAGTACACAGGTTTTAGAATGGTTTTACACATGTGCTGAAGGGTACACATGATTCGTGATCGACAATAACGATGTTACTTCAACTGCGTCCTTGACAGTCTGGCGCCCATCAGCAGTTTTTTTTCATTTCATTTTAATTTTCATTGGAACGCAAAGAATTATTCTCTAAAAGAAATCATGGCAGACACGAACACTAAACGTCATTTAGAACGATATTTCAAAACATGTGTCCCCTTCAGCACATTTTCAAAACCTGTGTACCCTTCAGCCATAGTGAATTGCGTTTAAATGGCGCGGCTCACGGTGGAAACGCATTACCACGCTAAATTGCTTGTATTGAACCAATTGCTCAAACAGTGCCACATTGGAATTGTTTCGTTTTGAAATACGTTCATATTTAAACCATTACGACCTTCAAATAGGTTCAAATTGAGCTTTGTTGTGTGGACAAACCACATTGATTCGATAATCATGAACCAATGTCAATCCTATTGTCCACCACGGATACCTTCAATTGTGCGCCTCATCTGATTTGAAATACCTGGACTATATACAAACCCAGTTTGTGATTACGAACCCTGGTGTTGCTTTGAACAAATAATATATTTGCAACTAATGTTTCACCCCCTGACAGATTTGATACCTCGACTCTTGAGGCATAAGATATACAGAAAATACATGCTATATCAACATATCCTCTCGCGCTATGTTAGAACCTACAATATTTACATAGGTGCATAGTGGATTATTTGATTTCTGGTCTCTGGTCTGGACCAGGTTTCGCGTAAACTATAGTCTAGACCAGGCCCAAACCACGGTGATCGCGATGTGTTACCTAACTTCGAAGAGATTAAGCTGGGATTATTGGTCCGCACAGGTCCGTATTCTCGTCTTTTTGAAACTCAGGTTTACGTAAACCAAGGTTTGCCTTCTTTTTGCCATTCAAGCTTGTGTCTGGTCTGTTCATAATTCAGAAATTTTAACATAACTATTTTTATCTTTATGTTAACCAAATATGAATGCCGTGAAGAGGATATATTATAATTATATATGAACAGGACACAATTTAATAATTATGTGTTATAGGTAATAGTCTACAACTGAGACCTAGTACCCCCCCCCCCCCCCGGTCTGAGATTTTGGTATTTATAAACCGAGATCCTATCGTTGTTTGATCGCATACTGCCGTTAGATGGATCAAGTCAGATTTTCGTGCTATTATTTCTACACAGCAGGGTATTCTGTCACATGCATGGTGACTATCCCTGGCTAGATGACCAAATGGTAGTCCAGTCTCTCTTTTAATTACATTATTTTCCATTTGCTACATGAGACTCAGTTATACTACCATAATGTAAAGCAAGTGCGTATATAGGGATGGCGCATAAGGGCAGTGCGTGTTTTTGAGGGGGCATTAATGAAATTCATACCATTTAAATCACCAGAAGAATTAAATGAGTTCACGTTGGCATCACAGGAATAACGGAAAGTCAATAACAACAATGAAAACCTGTGAGAACTGATGGAATTGCTTTTGTTAACGCAATATTTATTCCTCACAAGCGGGGAACCACTCCATCATAAAGTGTTATAAAAGAGCAAATATAGGGTAAATATTTAAACTGGGACCCACTGCTGTTGATTAATGCTCTATGTTGGTCCAGTTTCTTAAGCCTTGACATTTAAAATTGGTTTATTTGTCTTTAAACGTGGATTTGGGGACAAATACATGGCATTGGAAATATTAGCGATCGGTACTCAGATACAACCCTTGTATACTGGATTTTGTTTCAACTGACTACCATTTCAGTACAAATATTTGACCGAAATAACAAAAGAATCCAATTTTGGTACCAAAACAAGAATCGATGTCACAAAGTCACATATCATATTTTTGTCAGGTTCTTCCAACTAATTTACCAGGAATGTATGCCATTTCCAGCTGCTAAAAGTTTGACCAAAGTTTGACACGGACTTGACAATTTCAGCCGTTACCGTACAGTCACAATAGTCCCGAACAGGGGAGTGGCGACACGAGAGAAACACGCAGGAACGTGATTTGAGGGGTTTTGTTGCGGTCGGAGTGTTCAACTTATCATTTCCATTTGCACCCCACTAAATTTACAACTCCCGAGACAACCAGTTAGAAATTACGAATATAATGCAATAACCCAGATATGGGGGTTGGAATGTCTTGAACTGAATGTAATTTCAGTGTAATATTTTGACTTAAAATTGAACAATATATAGTTGGTTCTTGATCTGAACACACACTATTTTACACTATACATTGATTGAAGGGACCGCGATGGTCCCGTCGGTAGAACGCTCACAGCATTAGGCCGCCATATGTGGTCTATCGCTGATGAAGCTGGTTCGAATACCTACAAGCGGATTCTCGATCCACACTAAGGGAGGATAATATGATTCGTGTATCTGGGCAAGTTTGTCGGCTGCTTTCCGGGATATGTGGTTTCTACACACAGCGGAGTGATTTGTCGGTGAAATGTACTCTCTGCGTTGACTTTCCTCCACCCGAAAACAGACGTCGTGACATCCCCATAGAGTGTGATAAATCCGCACAACCCTTGCCCCGTGATCCATGTCTAACTGTGACGGCATACAGGTACCGCTATACAATACGGGGATAAGCCGCTTTCGCGTGCTCAGGTCTGGCGACACCAACACATCAATCTCGATGTAGCGCTTAGCACGCTTTTGTTCGTAGATTGTCGTTGATTGAACAATAATCCGCCGGTCCCAGGTGTTTTCGCGAGACCAAGTTCTGACTTGAAACACCGTGATTATTTTGGTGGTCTAGACCAGAGGCCAGAATTCAGCCGATATAGTGAAAATACATGTACGTCTGTTTTATGGCGCGGGCCGCAGTGAAAACACATTTTAAAGAGAATAAGTCATAATGAGTCGATAATGGCACTAAAATCATTTTCATTTCGTTATGGAATGAAAATGAGGCGATTCTACGCCGATAATGAACCAAAAACAAATCCAATTATACAGCCTGTTCTCGTGAACATAAACACACAACGGGCGTATTTTAATGAGCGAAATACGCTCATATTGTCATTATGTAACTTCAAAATAGGCTCATATTGTCATTATTTAACTTCAAAATACGCTCATATTGTCATTATTTAACTTCAAAATACGCTCTATATGAACGTAAAACGTGTGTTTAAAAACAATTCAATGATGGACTATTACGATACGAAATACGCTCATATTGTCATTATTTAACTTCAAAATACGCTCTATATGAACGTAAAACGCGTGTTTAAAAACAATTCA
Source organism: Siphonodentalium dalli (assembly GCA_032622095.1). Lineage (NCBI taxonomy): Eukaryota > Metazoa > Mollusca > Scaphopoda > Gadilida > Siphonodentaliidae > Siphonodentalium > Siphonodentalium dalli. The sequence goes on from CP136062.1 coordinate 197,406,757, forward strand.
ATGATGGACTATTACGATACGAAATACGCTCATATTGTCATTATTGAACCTCAATATACCCTGTATATGAACGTAAAACGCGTGTTTAAAAACAATTCAATGATGGACTATTTATTACGATACGAAATACGCTCATATTGGCATTATTGAACCTCAATATACCCTGTATATGAACGTAAAACGCGTGTTTAAAAACAATTCAATGATGGACTATTACGATACGAAATAGGCTCGTATTGGCATTATTGAACCTCAATATACCCTGTATATGGACGTAAAACGCGTGTTTCAAACAGTTCGATATAGATCTATTTCCATACGAAATATGCCCATATTGGCGTTATTTAATCTACAGTTTTTTCAGCGACACAGCTTACCAGATGCACATTCATTATACTGTGTTTTCATTGCGCCACTGAACGGAATAACGGGAACACAATTTGGATTATACGCTCTTTATATGAATTTGTGTTACGGTGCCCATATCGGTTGAGGACAATGGGGGATGCCAAACAACTAATCACCTCAAAAAAGTTAATTCACCCAGATATAACACCATGCACTCCTATGTTATTCACCCGATCGTATCTAAATTCTGAACGAATTGAGAACTTGGTAACTATAGCACATTGTGATAGTTAAGTTTTTTCTGACCTTCTTCTGAATGTCGCTTGATTGGGTAATTTACAATTTTCAATAATCACACTTTCAACTTTGAAACTCAGCAGCATCGAATTTTGATGGGTTAACTGCGTAATCTTTATTCGTTAAGTGTCACCGACCTTAACCGACTAATAAACCTTAAGTTAAATAATATTGAATAATATGCTGTTTTGTCGTTGTTGTGAAGATAATGATGATAATGATACTCACGATGGTGACGACGATAATGTGATGGCAACGAAGAATGTGAGACTGATGACGCGGTTACGGTGATGATGTCTCGACGACGAGGACAACGATAACGACTACCATGATGATGATGATGATGATGATGATGGGAAATTCGTGTATATATTGTACATAGACTGCAACATTCTCAATCTGTTGTATATATGTTCTACTTATATCTCAATATCTTTTGATCAGAGAATAAACGTATTCATTCACCTAACAACTTCATGAGATTGTCTCAAACTTGATCAGTTGTCATTAAATAAAATAATAAACAACATAAAACAACATAAATATTATTCAACCACGTGTTCAGTAATCTGGCAGATATACTCATTACTGATTCCTCTTTTCAGGCCTTATGTAGTTTTATGCTGAATTTTTCTTTAAAATATACATACTGCAAATGGCTGCAAAAAACTAAAATATGCAATGAAAAATGTTTTATTTATTTTCTCGCAGACAGCCGTAATTTCAGATACTAGACTGACCGCATACCCTAGTTAGAACCATAGGCTAGATAATGCAGACTGTGTTTTGAACATATTTCCTTCAAACTGTCTATCGACCTACATGTTAAACCACTGTTTTCATAATGGAACAAATGTCTCATAGTGTGAGGGTAAAGAGTTGTTGTTATGGTACTATAGCATATATTGGTTATAAGGGATAATTATCTTTTTCTTCAAATTGATAGTTTGAAATTGTTTGGGTTTTTTTGAAAATGAACGAATTTTTCCTAACACGTCAATACTCGATGATATTGAGCGTCAAAGTTGAAATTGTGAATATTTAAAATGGCAAATTTTTCAATCAACGGACAATCTGAAGGTTAAAACAACATCGGGCTAATTAACTACCAGTATACGCTGTATTTACCACATGTATTTGACACAATAGACCCTATAACCCAAAGACATATATATAAGACAATGTAACTATCATATGACCCAAAATTCCCACTATCTGTCGTTATCAAGCCGTGGCTAATATATTTATGTTATGTTATTCACACCGTTTTGCTCAAGAATGGATATGGTATGGTTCAGTTGACACATCACCCGATTCAATTGGTTGATTGTATCAAAAGTTACAGTCATCGGAACAGAAACATTCTGGCCACAATATTTACTGCGCACATGGACTAAAAGAATTTTATGAGGGGACATCCATTTTTCGTCGGTGACATTCATCAATACTTACATTTCAGGTAAATTTTGATTCATTTGAACCCACTATTATAAGATGTTACCTATGACTCCATCAAATTTGGGGAAAATTGGGTTAGCAAAGTCCTTAAATAGCTTTCAAGAAACTTTGAAGCGTAATTTGTCCCAAGGTCGCCAAAATGGAAGTGGAAGACACATTACGTTTCTCACTTTCGTGAAAGTTATTGAACTGCTCATCTCATCTCATCTCGGTTATGGGTGTAAGAGTAGATTTTTTTGAGTTGAAATGAATAGAAATTTACTAGAAATTGATCCAATATAAGTCTTGACGAATGTCACGGACAAAACTGGCTATACTCTTGGTCTGATCGTATTTTGTTTTCAAACATATATATGCAATTAAAACCACATGGGACACTTAGTGAAGTTATTATATGGTTATATTGCATATGGGACCGTAAGGTATGAATGTATGCTCCCGATGATTGTCGAAGGTACCTGTCTAAAGTGAACCCAGTAAATGTCCGATCAGAAATTTGGCCAGAATTGTTCTGTTCTGATGCCTATAACGTTTGAAACAATCGACTGGTCGAGAGTCGGGTGATATCCCAAAATGAACTATAGTCCTTCTGGGACAAAACGTGTGTGGTGGGAACTTGGGTCATCTGATAGATAGTTACCTTGTCGTATATATGTCTTTGGGGTGGTGCATGGGGTTGTCTATTGTTCCATATACCATTATATATGTGGTACATACTACGTTCTCAATTCGTTTGGGTTAAAAAAAACAAACAGCCACGTGCACGACATGGAACAGAGCGTTCCGTGTTAGTATATTCCTGATATGGTAAAAATAAAGAACGTTTATTTCACTTATGTGCGAAAAATTGAAAACCGCTGGGAAATGGTTGTTTGAGACCGGTATATCAATATTTCGTGAATTGTTCAACATATCTTGTAGAAAATTAACGCGCATGAGATCCGTATACCCATGAAGCTGTATTATTGTGTTCTATATATAGTTCACGTTGCCTGAGAATAGTATCAGAGCACGCGCTTAACGTAACGTAAAGTGGCGCTCTCTTAAATGAAAGGCGCAATAAAAACGATTTTCCTATTGGTCAGATTATCTATCTTAACCAATCAGATTTGACGTTGCATAGACATGGTTGTTGCTAAGCCTTGTAGTCAATACTTACATTTCAGGTAAATTTTGATTCATTTGAACCCACTATTATAAGATGTTACCTATGACTCCATCAAATTTGGGGAAAATTGGGTTAGCAAAGTCCTTAAATAGCTTTCAAGAAACTTTGAAGCGTAATTTGTCCCAAGGTCGCCAAAATGGAAGTGGAAGACACATTACGTTTCTCATATATGAGTAAAATTGTGAGGATTCTCTAGGATATTCTAGGATTCCAAGAGCACCAGGATTCCACTTAACCAAGTGGTGCCACGAAAAATCAACGTGGGAAATTCTAAGAAGACAATGACAAAAAGTTGGCGGACGATACAGAACTCACCACCTCGGCGTTAGTATTTCCACACATTACCTATTATCACACAACAAAAGGATGAGATGAAAACTATATACATAGAAGGTGAGTGATCTAACTAAAAAATTGTACTTCATATATTGTTCCGGACCGAAAAATGTCACCAAAACACTTCTTTTACTGTGATTTGAGACTTCCGTTGTTTGAGTCTGACTTGGTCAAGTTTGTGTTTGAAACTGACAGTTTCAAACTCTGAATCTTTGTTATTGCCGTTCATGTTTCAATGAATGATTAACTGAAAGTTAACTTGGCAAGATAACTAGATCATAGGTGCCATCAACTGAATGAATTTAATCGCAAAAATGCGTCTAATTTATCAATTCTCAACAGTCTCTGTTCCAACTCCAAAGCTTAACAACAGTTGTCATTAGCGAAGACCGGAAAAATAATCTAAACACATTTCCGGTTATTCCAACAAGGTGAAGGACAAGTGGATCGGCTCTATACGGACCCTTCAACCGGAAGTGGATGAATCGTGAATCAACAGGCTGCGCAAAATGCAGAAAGTTGCATATTGAATGCATCGTCCGCCAACTTTTTGTCATTGTCTTCTTAAAATTTCCCACGTTGATTTTTCGTGGCACCACTTGGTTAAGTGGAATCCTGGTGCTCTTGGAATCCTAGAATATCCTAGAGAATCCTCACAATTTTACTCATATATGATTGATATGTATAAAGCTGTCCATGATTAGTTTCAGCAGGCTAACTAATAGTGAATTATTAAATAAATGGAGAAAAACCAATTTGTGGTTAGTAAAGAGTGATTAGCTAGGTATCAGTGACAATGGGCTCAGCCTGGATTGATGCCAAAAACCGAGTCCTCAACATATGAATATCATGCAGGTATTCCCTACTGTAGAGTTCCATGATATTTATGTCTTCTTCTGCAAGCTTGGCGACCTCAACAATTCTAGAGTGGGACGAGTCCAAGGTGAGCTGAGTGAAGAGTTTTGGATTAGTTCTGGATTAGTTATGAGTAGAGGAGTCATCTGTACCACATCTAACTTGACCTTTGCGGCGACCTTTGTGATTTGACTCTTTGGAGCGGTACGTTTAAATATATTTTCTGCTGGCAGTTTTTTAATTGTATAACAGATAAATGACTAACAATCTTCATATAACTACCACAGATAGTATCCGTATTAACTTCTCATCGATTCTGCTTAATTATTGGAACGTATAGTATACGCTATAATATTAATAGGCATGATATTTTGATAAATGATAATTTATAAATTATCATTGTCGACTTCTGAATTTGTCAGCATTGACATGACATTGATGTCAATGATGATTGATTGACTCAATGTCATGTTATTTAATTAATGATCTTTTGGTGTAAATATTATTATATTAGTGGCTTATCAATTCATACAAGATGTGTAAGATAGTAAATTGGCAATTTTAACATAATAATATAAATAAATAAATAAATAATAATACTGAAATAGGTGACAGCCATGATTATCATTCATTGACAATAATGTCATTATGATTATGCCAATTTATGGCATAAAAGCCAAAAAGGTTAAATGATTATAGATAATAATATAGCGTATGGTCCCTCTCACTATCACTCAGTCACTGAGTGAGTCCCAGACCCTCTGTGGGACTGTCTGACTGACTCTCAATTAATTTACAGATGGTAGATAAAATAAATACATGTTTTTTAATGTAATTTTGCACATATTTGGGTCATTACTATAGTCATATACTATAGCATACATGTGGTGTCACTGCATGAGGTATGGCTTACCTCATATGGTTTACTTATTGACTTAAATCAGGGGGGCCCTATTTTCATATTATCAGCATCCCTGTCCCAAAAATTTGGTGTCTCATTCCTGGAGCTTTGGTGTCTCAGTCTCGAGCTCTAGTTTATTAAATCAGCATCTAGCTCTTGCACAAATCTATAGTATTTCCATGGTCATATAGTGTGAATGTGGTGTCACCGAGGCGAGGGCTTGCTTCCCTCATATGGTGTGCCTGTATACTCGAAAATTGAAGATAATCAAAGTCTCCCCGACTAATACAGAAAGTAATGCTATTGCGAGTAGCCCCAACTAAATATATACCGAAGATAATATAATGCTACGGTATCACGAATTTGATACTATTGCGAGTCAGCCATTTTGATAGAGAAGTTGGGCTAGCTCCCTACCCATCCAAATCAAAGAAAACAAGAGGTGATATGTCAATAGGAGTTAAGGTTAAGTTATGGATAAACCTATTTATTCACCAGGGGTGTTTTGTTACATATAACCATGAATTGCGCTTAAGCGCAATTAATTGCGCTTTAAAAGGGCAATTAATTGCGCTTTAAAAGCGCAATTGATTGCGCTTTTAAAAGCACAAATAATTACGCTTAAGTGCAATGATTGAGCTTAAGCGTAATCGTTTGAGCGCAATTGATTATTAAATGTGAATTTGGCCTCCCATATAGTGTTAGATAAGTTAGATAGAGTATACTAGTAGTAGTAAGTACTAGTAAGGCTGAAGGGGTCACTCTCACCAAAAACAGTGCTGAAGGGTACACAGGATTTTCAAAATGTGCTGAAGTTTTCGTATCTGCCATAATTTCTGTTAGAGAATAATTGTTTACGTTCCAATGAATATTAAAATGTACTGAAAACAAACTGCTAATGGGCGACAGACTTTCATAAACACATTTTAAGTAATGGTGTTCGTGCCGATAAGCCCTGTGTACCCTTCAGCACATTTTCAAACCCTGTGTAACCTTCAGCACTTTTTTGGTGAGAGTGACCCCTTCAGCAGTAATCAGCACTAGTAAGGCCAAATCAATGGTCAGACATTATCATCTTAATTTTTATTATGGTCTCTCTCTGTGATTCAAATTTGTCAATTTAGTGCCTTATAAATTCATACCAGATTTTGATATAAGGCCAACAAAAATAATACCTGTGTTTAGGGTTACATGGTCTAAATTATAAGGGTAGGTACTTTTTTTTTAATTCTGAATTCCATTCGGTCATTGACAATTCAATCTAGAAAGTTTCACAATTCAGATTAATTGAAAGGTTCAATACTAACTAATAAATATTCATACCAAATATAAAAGACCTGATATCAGAAGTTTTGTAAATAGTGGCCGGAGGCTATGTCCAAATTTTTAAATATGTAAATAGTGGCCGGAGGCTGTGTCCAAATTTTTAAATATGTAAATAGTGGCCAGTGGCTCTGTCCAAATTTTTAAATATGTAACAGTTCAACAGTGTGCCTCTTTCCAGAATTTTGTGATTGTGCCTTACATTTTTCATTTAAAATGATCTGTGCACTTTACTCTTGTCGCACCAAGTCCCAATTTGCTATGTCGTTAGACTTTCTTATTATTGCTACAAATTTTGTATCGTATTGGAGCGTCAATACTGATTTAGACTCATGTCAGATGATAATGCATTCAAATGTATTCATTTCTCAAATATTCAAAACCAATATACATTGGGTTATAAAGTGAATTATGAATAGAGCCTGGTTGAAATGCTACTGTGTGGCGAGTCACACTCGTCATCGAGCTACTTTCGTATTGGTGCCATATATGTGTGGTGTTATTAATGATTTGTATTGTGCAGAGGTAAAATATGCTCGTAAACCTCCACAGTAAAACATTTTACACCAGGCTCTACTAGTATTCATAGTCAAACGTAAATGACTCGATGTTGATACATAAAAATTTGCAAACTTCAGCACTGGCTTTTTCTCAAATCGCTCAGATTAGCAAAACACTGCGAAAATTTAAACTTTAAAAAATGAAAGTGTCAATGACACTGTAGCTCAACTTGGAAAGGGAATAATATAATGTATTACATTCAATGGATCGATTAGGAATGTGGAAAGTTGAATGTCTAATACTAGTTTATCGACATGAAGATATATATAAAATCTAAGATGGTTGCTGGCGGCTATGTTTTCCAATAAAATTCAAAAGCATTTGATAGCTTTAGTCATGCAAATAGTAAAATGCAAGATGGCTGCCAGCAACCATGTTTTTTGGCCAAATAACCCAAAATGACTCGTTCCCATCTACATGTCAATTTCAACAGCAATGACAAATTTTATGATGATCAGACTAAAGGTACGACCTGTAGCCCATGCTAAAGATTTAGTCATACAAAGAGTAAAATCGAAGATGGCTGCCATGTTTTTTGGGCCGAATGACCCCAAAATGACTCGTTCCCATCTACATGTCAATATTAACACCCATGACAAATTTCATGACGATCAGACAAACAATACGGCCCGTAGCCCGTGCTAATGGATTTAATTTTGAAATCCAAGATGGCCGCTGGCGGCCATGTTTTTTTTCCGAATGACCCCAAAATTAAGCATTCTGGTCTAAATGTTGATGTCAACAGCTATGACAAATTTCATAATGATCCGACCAAAGGTACGACCTGTAGCCTGTATTGTTGATGCCTTATGTACACACGCACACACGGACGACAAAGCCATGGCAATAGCTCAAACTTTACAAAGTAAAGTTGAGCTGAAAATGGTACATTTGTGTGACAGCATCAGCATCAGCACCAGAATCATCGCAATTCAGCAGGGCCCATCAACATCATAGCAGCCTAGATTCTGAATCACATCAAAATGATTTGCAGGCCCTATTTGAAACAACTGGACACATTAAAGTGATGTGAAACACCCCGGTATGTCATCAAACAGAAATGGAGAATAATCTTGTTCAAAGTAGTATTTTTAGAAATATTATATTCAAATAGACAGCACACATGGTCATTCTTAATATTAATTAAATGCAGTGACCATCGATGGCGAAATAGTTTTCGTTAGTTTATCGTCGATAGATGCGTCCCGAATCGAGTAATAAATATTTACAATTGAGTGTTGTTCAGACGATTGTATATATGGAGTGATACGGTCGATGCTAAAAATTCTGGCATTACCATTCATTCAGGGAGAATACATAGATGTCAGTCTGGATAATTGATTTCGCCCAGACAATATACACCTGTAACCATGTATATGCGCACTATGCACTTATATGCACACTACTAGTATACTTTAAATTTTAAAATGACTTTACATTCCTATCTGTGACTCACAAATGATTTACCTTGATTTTTCGAGCGATTATAAACAATAATTTCACTCTTGTATTTATATTCACAATCAAAATTTATGCGTCATGGGTATAATGGCAGTGATATTAGGATTTCTGGTAAATAGATGTTTATGATGGTATAGTACAGAATAATCACTTGATTGAACTGGTGACGTGAAAAAAACTAATCGAGGCAGAGGCTATTTTGCGTTTGTACAACATCCCTGCCTCTCATGAATTATTTCATGTCACATTGTCACCAGTTCAATCAAGTGAGTACTCTATATATTACTGGTATCCACACATTAAACCATTTATCAGGGCCATGCCTACCTACCAGTATGTGTTGGAAAATATTGGAAAATAATGGAAGCTGAGAACCTGGTGTGAATTGAACTGTGGTGGGGTCTCAAGCCAAACTCTCAGGTGCATAATAATAATAATCGTGATGGCCTAATAATAGTGATTGGCAGGGGTTTAGGCTGAATTTAATAATGTCTCAATGCCAAATATTAGAGATCGTTGATAATTTTCTCCAAATTAATAATCGTGCTGACACTATTATTAGGCACCTGAGAGTACCCCTTCACATTAGAAAAAATGCCATTGAATGGCATTTAATTTACTTGCTGATAGAAGTGATCTATCATACCACTGTAAATTCAACCAGGCCCTTCCCATTCAATAATTGTGCCAAGCAGGAGTGGGGCAGGGATACCAGAATGTGCTCACTGAATGCAATCACGTTACTACATATATTTATTATTGTGTAAGTTCGATAAAAGATAGACCATACCATGAATGTCTACTCTGGCTGCAGGCATATAAAGGTTCATAGACTCCATTTACATGTACAGTAAGTATCCACACGAATTAGTCTCCATTTTTTTTTAAACGCAACATCTAATCATGAGATTTTTCATGCCAGACTCAACAAGATAAATAATCTGTTTCTTCAAATGACAAATAGGTGTGCATTAGTTGATGTTGATGCATTCTCCATTGCATTTCACTTACAGTACAGAAGTCTTTGGTTGAATTTTCTTATTTTTCCATTATGATACCGTTCTGTATATGTGTCAATTTGAAAAACAAAATCCTGAAAAAACAAAATAGATGCTAGAATGAACAGGCGACCATAGACAATCACGAGACAGAAGCATGCTGTCCAGAGAATATACCACAAGACACAGACATGAATGAATGACGATCCATGCAGAATGATTGATGATGTATATGCTTTGTAGTCTGAACATGATGCTATGTTTAATTGTCCGCACATTCTAGCTCATCCAACTCATTTACTGGGATTGTTTTTGCCCTTATTCATAAGTTCAATTATTTTGCCATCAAGTGTCCAGGACATAATGTGGATAATACTCCCAAATGTTTGATTTCTTTAGTTTTAAACAAATGGACCAGAACAATTTGGTAATAGTAGGATGCTAGTATTGTCAGTAGCATGTGTCTTCTGTCAGGGCTGCCCATAGTGTACTGATTTCCCCCTCGCAGACAAGCCCTGAGTTAATAAGCATAGTTTCATGTTAGTGCTGCCCTTAAGTTGTTACAGTTGTAAGGTTTGTGATGTAGTATATAGTTGTGAGTGGAGTTGAAGCGCCATAATTAATTCCGGGTGATTATCTGAGAAATAAAGATCAAGGAACAATAATTAATATGGAAAATCCGAAAATGGCTTAACATGACCATTTAATGATTTATGACAGTTTCCACCACTTTATTTATTTTAATATGCAATAGTTAGTTAATACTATTAACTATAATAATATTATAGCTTTATTTATTAGTTTAACTTTAATGTAATTGTATGGGAGGCCAAATTCACATTTAATAATTAATTGTGCTTAAGCGCAATTAATTAATTGTGCTTAAGCGTAATCATTGCGCTTATCGCAATAATTGTGCTTAAGTGCAATTAATTGCGCTTAAGCGTAATTATTTGCGCTTAAGCGCAATTAATTTTGCTTAATCGTAATTCATGGTTATATGTAACAAAACACCCCTGGTGAATAATTAGGTTTCTCTATAACTTAGCATTAACTCCTATTGACATGTCACCGCTTGATTTCATTGGTTTGGATGGGTAGGGAGCTAACACAACTTCTTTATCAAAATGGCTGACTCGCAATATTATCACCTTCTGTTTTAGTTGGAGCGACTCGTGATAGCAATAGCATTATATTATCTTCGGTATATATTAGTTGGGGCTACTTGCAATAGCATTACTTTCTGTATTAGTCGGGGCGACATTGATTTTCTTCAATTTTCGAGTATACAGGCACACCATATGAAGGAAGCAAGCCCTCGGTGACACCACATTCACACTATATGATCATGGAAATACTATAGATTTGTGCAAGAGATGTTGATTTAATAAGAGAAACTAGAGCTCCAGGACTGAGACACCAAAGCTCCAGTAATTACACACCATTTTTTGGACAGGGATGCTGATAATATGAAAATAGGGTTTTTTCCCCCTGATTTAAGTCAATAAGTAAACCATACAGTAATGCTCTAATTAATCGACTCCTTAACCACAGCAGAATTATGGGTAAATTTTCAGGATTTAGTCGGAAATATGGCTTGTTGCCATTCATCGGAAAGCTCTCGAGAGAAGGAGAAGGAGAATACCCCATATGGAGCAGAAATCAGGGGAAATGAGCTCTCATAACCACAAAACTACACTAAAGACATCCCAATAACCCAAATTGGATGCAGTCGCATATAGTATATATGTGATCCGCCACATCAAACCCAGTCGGAAGTCGGGATTTCTTTTACCCTGTGCCAATTTGTATTCTTTAACAATTTTATAATTTCACCCATACAGAGCCCCAGACAAATATGATTAGACGACACTCTTCTATATGCTTCTATATATGTGTGGGGCTCCCTGCAGGGTAATAGATGTTTTTTATTTTATGTCCTAAAAATAAAAAATAAAATGATAAAAAATTGTTAGGCCAATGCATTCTCTTATATATGCGAGGCGAAATATAGTTGCTTTGGTCCGCATAACAAATTTAGATAATTGGTTAGTCGCGTGGTTAAGTTGTCTTATTCGTTGTCAACATTTAACCCCTTTATTAACATATTTTGTACACATGTGATCAGTATGTTTGGTCAAGCGTGATGCAAATCAGAAGAAAGTAGTAGCATTTCTCTGAAGAAAGGCAAATTCTCGAGTACAGGCTTACACACCGTGTTCTGCTGCCCACTGGGGGTTGTGGTCGGAGACGGTCGAGTCGACCGCCGGTTAGTTAATTAGGTGCTGGTTGTTATTGTTATTTTAACGGAATTCTGAGTTGGTGATTCGCAAAACCAAATATTTTATATTCTATAATTACAATCATGGGTATATAATATATGATCTTGAGCGCGTTACCATTTCTGACATTGGTTTTCTTGTTGTTATTATTAACAGAAACTGTAGGAAAGTTTGAGGTACCAGTTGGGAAAGTTCCAACCAACAAGGGGGTGTGCAAATGCATGTTATTTCGTTAACATAGGAGTTTGGTTTGGTACTCAATGTGTGATTTTCCAACCAGTAATTAGTGGGGACTGTGGAATATGTTCTTTTAGACAACAGCAGCATAGTTTTCTAATTTGGTCACAATGGTATGCAATAGCTGTCAGTTGGAAATTTTCGAAGGTCGATCATGGGGTGTCAGGAAATACTTCCAACATTCAAAAGTTTGAGGCACCAGTTGGAATTTCCAAGTCAAGTTGGTGCAAACAACATCATGGGGGGTGTCAGGAAATATTTCCAACATTCAAAAGTTTGAGGCACCAGTTGGAAATTCCAAGTCAAGTTTGGTGCAAACAACATCATGGGGGTGTCAGGAAATATTTCCAACATTCAGAAGTTGACAAAATAGTTTGGTAATAGTCCATTATTGGATGCAACAAAACCTGAGTTTAGTGTGCTTGTCATTTGCAGAATGAGGTCCCCAGAGGGTGAATTTAATGAAGCTGTCCCGCATAGCGGGATAGCGTCACTAAATTCACCCTCGGGGACCTCATTCTGCTTAGGCCTCATCTTCTCTGGAAAGTTTCTTTATAATAAAATTTCAATAGAAACTTCTTCACAGATTCTATTTATTATTTAGTTTAGTTTCTCTATATCCCCAAATTGGCAGACGACACATTGCATACTCGAGCTTCCCAATGGGTGTACATCACACCATTCACAATTTGGGAACTTAAATCTGAGTCTGTGTCTCACATAGCAGCTATGGCCATGCATAATGATGTCCACAGAGGGTGCATTTGGTGATGCTAACCCGCTGTGCGGGATAGCGTCACTAATCTCACCCTCTGGTACCTCATTATGCAATGACAGGCACACTAAACTCAGGCTTTGACGCTCCCCATCGCCAATTACATTTCGACGAAATTTGATAATCCATTTGTGACAGGTTGTTGGCATACCTTAGACTTTTAGACCAAAATACCTTAATACAATGCATACCTTAAATATTTTACTACGTTTTGAGCCATATATATAATTTCCGTAGCATGCGGTCTTCAGATCGGGTCTTGGTCAATTCATTTTAACGGATATCAGTTACTATAACCATTTAACGTATTTATTTGGTGTGCTCGGTGACAGAACAGATTCTCAACAACCGAAAGTGGTAAGATAAGATTTTATTAGTTTCATTTGCACAACTGTTCTATAGTATAATAAACCCAATAGCATGCATATTAATTGAATAATTAGTGTTTGTGATTTATCAACACTACCATCATCATCATCATCAGCAGCAGCAGCATCACCATCATCATCATCATTGTCAGCATCACCATTATCATCATAATTATCATCATCATCGTCATCACAATTAGCATCATCAGCATCAGAATCATCATCAGCATCATAATTACCATCATTATCATCACCATTATCATCATTATCATCATCACCAGCATCATTATTATCATCATTGTCACCATTATTATCATCATCATCAGCATCATACTCATCACCGTTACCATCAACATAAGCATCATTATCAGCATCATAATTATCATCATCATCACCATTATCATCATCACCAGCATCATCATTATCATCATTGTCACCATTATTATCATCATCATCAGCATCATACTCATCACTGTTACCATCAACATAAGCATCATTATCAGCATCACAATCATCACCATTACCATCAACATAAGCATCATTATTAGCCGAAAGTAGATTAGTCGGACATCTATTTCATATGATACAAACTGATTATTCGTCGATTATTGTTCGCACTATTGACACGGATATTATCGCGATGATGTTGAGACATCTGCATGCTACGCTACTTCGATGCAAAGATTTGAAGCTGTTAGTGTCTTTCGGCAAGTCTAAATCCCATGCTACATAGTTCATATGTACAATTCAACGGGCTCAGAAAATTCAACTGTGCTTCCAATATTCCATGCGATATCAGGATGCGACTCAACTTCCTTTTTATTTGGTAAGGGTAATCGCACATTTTGGAATCCTGGTGTAAATTACGAGGAATCCTTTTGTGATACCTGATGTTTCATTGTGATTGTTTATGACAAATCTGCGAATCTGACTTCAGTTAATGAAGCTAGTTAATAAAGAGTATAAGGAATCACATATCATAAACGTATTCCTTTACATATAAATGCACAGATAGAACGCGCATGTTATATGTCAACATTAACTTATTAGCTCCACATCTTAACATTACATAAAGCCAACTTATGTTGACCGTATTGATATCCTCCCTGAATCCACCGCCCTTCTCGGTTACATCCTCCCTGAATCCACCGCCCTTCTCGGTTACATCCTCCCTGAATCCACCGCCCTTCTCGGTTACATCCTCCCTAAATCCACTGCCCTTCTCGGTTACCTTGTTTTATTCCTCTGAAACGGAACAAGGCAACCACATCACGTATACACTTAGTCTATAGCGTGCCCTAAATATCGTTTGTGTTTCTTTAATTTTTCCGCTTCGCGTTGAAGTCTGGAACGGCATGCATGTATATAGCATATACTTAAAGATGTAATCGGGGTTACTGATGCTGAAGGGGTCACTCTCACCAAAAAAAGTGCTGAAGGGTACACATGGTTTGAAAATGTGCTGAAGGGTACACAGGGTTGTGATCGGCACGAAAACCGTTACTTAAATTGTGTTCATGAAAGTCTGGCACCCATTAGCAGTTTGTTTTCAGTACTCCTGCAACAGGTAAATCGTTTAATATATCAGGCTGGTATCTTGACTGTAAGCCACACGGTAGATGCAAAGTTTCCTGCACCTGACTCCTTCGGATGGAAATTGATTGACGATTCTTTTGTTCCTGTAAGGATGACAACCCCAGAAGTGGCTAGAGTATGCACCGAGTTGATTAAATTTGTTTGCAAATAGGTTGTTCCATGTGCAAATGTTCAAAAAGCAAACTTCCATGTACGAAGTTGTGCAGATGCGATTGCGGGAAGCGAACTGTTCAATTTAGTTTATTAAAACAAGGTGCATTTTTCAATTTGCTGATCCCATATTCCCACCACATGTCTCCCTGGAGTATATCCCAGCAACAATAGTATACACAAAATGATACATATACATGCAATACATTGCACTAATGTATATATTATTGAATCCGGGCTATATTCAAGGGTGCCTGTCATTCCCGCTTTCGTTCGCATGATTGTTTCATTTTCTGTTTCTGGAATAATATTTCTTATTCCGACCTCAAATAAACTTACGAGTATACACTTCAATCATTTTGTGTATAATTTGACAAACACTGAATTTAAGTATTGGTAATTTGAACACGGATGATGAAGATATGTTGCAGAATACCTTCCATATGTTTCTGTTCTGTTTTGTGTACCAAATTGAGTTTGACGATTATGGGTTTTGTCATTCAATGTTTCCTAATTTCGTGGTAATTCTACTACTAAATTGCTTTTTATTTGTAAACATCTCGACATTCAAATTTGTATTCAATTGATTCAACCATATAGTGGTGTCGCAAATAGAATTGAAGACACCAGTGCCATTCATGGTTGGTTACTAAGCATTTACAGAATGAAACCCTGGCTGAGAATAATTTCGTTCATTTTACATAGCACATATTCTACCTCACATTTTTACCAGAACGAACAATACTACTTCGCCTCTTCCACAGAGGTTATTCCATCGAATAATGAACACATTGTTGATATCTTCTCTTATATTATCTCGAAAATTGTAAAGTATTTTTTTAAAAACCCACAATTTTTCGTGTTTTGGCCGCATTTAGGCATCCATCTTCATTAATTGTAGCCATTTTTCAACTAAAAGTCGAGGTTGTTATTCTATAAACACCATTCTCAGATATAGCATCCGTTATGTTTACCATATCAAATTGAGAAGCAAAACTGTTAGGTGTTACTCCATCAAATCGACGGCCACCTTGGAAGCCATCTTGATTTTTTGGCTCCGGTCAAAAAGTTGGTTCTTGAGAAAATTCCTAGACTAGAGATGCTGCCCAACAATATATTATAAAATGGCGCTTTTATCCGACTTGTATCGATCCGGGCAGTTTTGTTGCTAACTGCTTACATTAATTGGGATAGAAAATTTATTCGAGTTAAACTATTTGTCCGAAAAAAAATGGAAAAAAAATGGTAATTATAATGAAAACTAATTTATGACTGCAGTTTTGAATTTTTACATGTACTGACCAAATCTACCACAGACACCCGTGGCATTCTCCAGATAAATTAATGGAGGAGACGCGACGTTTGTGTTCAGGGAGGTCAGAGTCAACTGTAGGACCGTGACATGTTTACACCATCTGTCAAGCTGTGATTGATGACTCTGTATTCCAGTTCTCTGTGCAATATTAAGTTAAACCACCTGTTGAAACATTTTCATGGCATTAGTTAAACACCTATTCTGCAAGAATAAATAGGAAAAGTCTATTGTTCATTTCCTCAAGCCTGGACATATTGTGTCTGACATTTGCAGAATGAGGTCCCCAGAGGGTGAATTTAGTGTTGCTACCCCGTACAGCAGGCTAGCATCACAAAATACACCCTCCAGGGACCTAATTCTGCTTAGGCCTCATCTTCTGTGAAGTATCCTAAGTATCAAATTTTGTTTTAGTTACTTTTTGACTTTTTCCCACCTGTTCAGTTTCAATGTCCCCCTAATTTGCAGAAGTTAAAATGCATAGTTGAGGTGTTCAATGGGTGTGCATCAGCAACTTCAACTGTAGAACTTCAATCCTAGGTTTCTATTGGCCGTTGAGGCCTAATAAGACTGAGGATGAATTCGGTGATGCTGGCCCGCCTGTCCGAATAGTGTCATTAAATTCACCTTTTGGGGACCTTATTCTGCAAATGTCAAACACACTAAATTCAGACTTGGCTGTTTCATATTTTTTCTTAATCACCACTTATCCAGATGAAATCATACCAGGGACATAACTCTTTAAAAAAAAATGTTGTTAAATTGAAATCTTTGCTCAATTTGAAGAAAAAAAAGAATGAAAAAAATTCAAATTTAAAATGCAAAAAGAAATTCAGATATTGTTTTTCATTTAACCTTTGACAAAGTCTCCGGTGGAGATATAGTCATCACTCCTCGTACGTCCATCCATCTATATGTCCATCAGTCAACAATTCTTTAAACTTCTTCGCCTCTGGAACCATAAGACCGGATGGGTTCATATTTGTTGTGAATGTTCCCTAGGTGACTCATATTCAGATTTGTTCAAATGAGGTCACTGGGTCAAATATTTGCGAAGCCAGGGCCATAACTCTTTCCCTCCATAGTAATTCTGTAAAACATCTTCTTCTCAAATACCATCAGGCCAAATGGGTTCATATTTGGTATGAAGGATCCTTGTGTGACTGGGGTTCAGATTTGTTCAAATGAGGTCACTGGGTCAATGTGGGCGGGGCCAGGGACATAACTCCAAAAAATATTTTTTTAAATAAACTTATTGGCCATTTACTCAAGTTCACTGCTTCTGCCACCCTGGTTTCAAAAATAATATTTACTAAAATTCTTGACAGAGAATCATTAACAAGAAGCATTTACTTTGGCTCTAACTGTATGCGGGGTATGCCTACACATGCCAAGTGAAGGGTACACAGGGTTGTGATCGGCACGAAAACCGTTACTTAAATTGTGTTCATGAAAGTCTGGCACCCATTAGCAGTTTGTTTTCAGTACTTTTTAATATTCATTGGAACGTAAACAATTATTCTCCAGCAGAAATCATGGCAGATACGAAAACTAAACGTCATTTATAACGACATTTCAAAACCTGTGTACCCTTCAGCACATTTTGAAAAACCTGTGTACCCTTCAGCACTTTTTTTGGTGAGAGTGACCCCTTCAGTGTTACTGATACCGTGTAAACACTCTGGCTTGATACGCACCATAATGCATAACACACGTTTGCGTTGGGGAAAATAATCAGTCAAGTCTAGAATTAATGTTATTTAATGGAATACTTGAGGGACAATTAAACTGACAGAACAAAAAACATTTTGGATAATTTTATAACTTGTGAAAATGTGTCGATTCTGCTTATAGTAAAACTGTTCAGCTCCACAAAGCTAGTGGCCTTCCCAGAAATAGACTTTATAAACATATTGGTGCCGTATCTAGAGGCATCGAACCCTGAATATATCATTGAATTCATCCGCCATCCTTATGTTTATATATCATTCAGGGGCAGCAGGAAGACGACCAACCATGTCCATGCTGCTTCTGTACAATACTTATCATATACTTGTTCGTAATTTTGTTGATATATCATTTGCTATTGTACAAATAAAAAACCAATAAAAAAAAGACGTGAAAAGTTCAGCAAAGGCCGTGTACTTGAATATTTACCACCAACGTGGAACGCGCTCCTGCAACAGGTAAATCGTTTAATATATCAGGCTGGTATCTTGACTGTAAGCCACACGGTAGATGCAAAGTTTCCTGCACCTGACTCCTTCGGATGGAAATTGATTGACGATTATTTTGTTCCTGTAAGGATGACAACCCCAGAAGTGGCTAGAGTATGCACCGAGTTGATTAAATTTGTTTGCAAATAGGTTGTTCCATGTGCAAATGTTCAAAAAGCAAACTTCCATGTACGAAGTTGTGCAGATGCGATTGCGGGAAGCGAACTGTTCAATTTAGTTTATTAAAACAAGGTGCATTTTTCAATTTGCTGATCCCATATTCCCACCACATGTCTCCCTGGAGTATATCCCAGCAACAATAGTATACACAAAATGATACATATACATGCAATACATTGCACTAATGTATATATTATTGAATCCGGGCTATATTCAAGGGTGCCTGTCATTCCCGCTTTCGTTCGCATGATTGTTTCATTTTCTGTTTCTGGAATAATATTTCTTATTCCGACCTCAAATAAACTTACGAGTATACACTTCAATCATTTTGTGTATAATTTGACAAACACTGAATTTAAGTATTGGTAATTTGAACACGGATGATGAAGATATGTTGCAGAATACCTTCCATATGTTTCTGTTCTGTTTTGTGTACCAAATTGAGTTTGACGATTATGGGTTTTGTCATTCAATGTTTCCTAATTTCGTGGTAATTCTACTACTAAATTGCTTTTTATTTGTAAACATCTCGACATTCAAATTTGTATTCAATTGATTCAACCATATAGTGGTGTCGCAAATAGAATTGAAGACACCAGTGCCATTCATGGTTGGTTACTAAGCATTTACAGAATGAAACCCTGGCTGAGAATAATTTCGTTCATTTTACATAGCACATATTCTACCTCACATTTTTACCAGAACGAACAATACTACTTCGCCTCTTCCACAGAGGTTATTCCATCGAATAATGAACACATTGTTGATATCTTCTCTTATATTATCTCGAAAATTGTAAAGTATTTTTTTAAAAACCCACAATTTTTCGTGTTTTGGCCGCATTTAGGCATCCATCTTCATTAATTGTAGCCATTTTTCAACTAAAAGTCGAGGTTGTTATTCTATAAACACCATTCTCAGATATAGCATCCGTTATGTTTACCATATCAAATTGAGAAGCAAAACTGTTAGGTGTTACTCCATCAAATCGACGGCCACCTTGGAAGCCATCTTGATTTTTTGGCTCCGGTCAAAAAGTTGGTTCTTGAGAAAATTCCTAGACTAGAGATGCTGCCCAACAATATATTAAAAAATGGCGCTTTTATCCGACTTGTATCGATCCGGGCAGTTTTGTTGCTAACTGCTTACATTAATTGGGATAGAAAATTTATTCGAGTTAAACTATTTGTCCGAAAAAAAATGGAAAAAAAATGGTAATTATAATGAAAACTAATTTATGACTGCAGTTTTGAATTTTTACATGTACTGACCAAATCTACCACAGACACCCGTGGCATTCTCCAGATAAATTAATGGAGGAGACGCGACGTTTGTGTTCAGGGAGGTCAGAGTCAACTGTAGGACCGTGACATGTTTACACCATCTGTCAAGCTGTGATTGATGACTCTGTATTCCAGTTCTCTGTGCAATATTAAGTTAAACCACCTGTTGAAACATTTTCATGGCATTAGTTAAACACCTATTCTGCAAGAATAAATAGGAAAAGTCTATTGTTCATTTCCTCAAGCCTGGACATATTGTGTCTGACATTTGCAGAATGAGGTCCCCAGAGGGTGAATTTAGTGTTGCTACCCCGTACAGCAGGCTAGCATCACAAAATACACCCTCCAGGGACCTAATTCTGCTTAGGCCTCATCTTCTGTGAAGTATCCTAAGTATCAAATTTTGTTTTAGTTACTTTTTGACTTTTTCCCACCTGTTCAGTTTCAATGTCCCCCTAATTTGCAGAAGTTAAAATGCATAGTTGAGGTGTTCAATGGGTGTGCATCAGCAACTTCAACTGTAGAACTTCAATCCTAGGTTTCTATTGGCCGTTGAGGCCTAATAAGACTGAGGATGAATTCGGTGATGCTGGCCCGCCTGTCCGAATAGTGTCATTAAATTCACCTTTTGGGGACCTTATTCTGCAAATGTCAAACACACTAAATTCAGACTTGGCTGTTTCATATTTTTTCTTAACCACCACTTATCCAGATGAAATCATACCAGGGACATAACTCTTTAAAAAAAAATGTTGTTAAATTGAAATCTTTGCTCAATTTGAAGAAAAAAAAGAATGAAAAAAATTCAAATTTAAAATGCAAAAAGAAATTCAGATATTGTTTTTCATTTAACCTTTGACAAAGTCTCCGGTGGAGATATAGTCATCACTCCTCGTACGTCCATCCATCTATATGTCCATCAGTCAACAATTCTTTAAACTTCTTCGCCTCTGGAACCATAAGACCGGATGGGTTCATATTTGTTGTGAATGTTCCCTAGGTGACTCATATTCAGATTTGTTCAAATGAGGTCACTGGGTCAAATATTTGCTAAGCCAGGGCCATAACTCTTTCCCTCCATAGTAATTCTGTTAAACATCTTCTTCTCAAATACCATCAGGCCAAATGGGTTCATATTTGGTATGAAGGATCCTTGTGTGACTGGGGTTCAGATTTGTTCAAATGAGGTCACTGGGTCAATGTGGGCGGGGCCAGGGACATAACTCCAAAAAATATTTTTTAAAATAAACTTATTGGCCATTTACTCAAGTTCACTGCTTCTGCCACCCTGGTTTCAAAAATAATATTTACTAAAATTCTTGACAGAGAATCATTAACAAGAAGCATTTACTTTGGCTCTAACTGTATGCGGGGTATGCCTACACATGCCAAGTGAAATCTGACATTTTTATAAACATTCCCTGGAGATCTGTTAGAGGTCAGTAATTCCCAATTACAACAACAATCTATCATATGTATTGTTCAAATCTTTCATAAGGACATTTAACACATCCACCACTTCACTAGAATATAATTGACAAACTTGAAAATTGTTCGTTGAAAGAACCACCATGACTACTTAGCTCAGATCAGTAGTGAACAGTTGGTAATTTCGAGGTAGATACTCACTGATCTATATACATGAAGCCTCTCTAGCCACCTATCTTGTTTAGATCTACTTCTAGTGAACATAATTGGCAAACTTGAAAAGTGTTCTTTGAAAGAACCACCAAGTCTATTTAGCTCAGATCAGTAGTGAACAGTTGGTAATTTCGAGGTAGATATTCACCGATCTACATACATGAATCCTCTCTAGCCACCTATCCTGTTGAGATCTACTTCTTTTAAAGTGATTATGAAAAGTTCTGACTGTTGTGGTCTCCAGAGTCCCAGTCTTATCAGTCTTTGCAGTCTGGTGAGCGACCCCACAGTCTTTGACTGTCTTGTTATTATACAGCATAGATAATCGAAATTGAGAATTATTATATATATGTCAAAAATCAGAGAACTAAAAAACTATCTTGAGCCATATTTATACAAGAGGCTAAATGTAGTGAAATTAACCGCACTTTTCATAACACACAACGAGAAAACATTTAATACAATCCCCATATAGCGAGGTCGGTTCGCGCGGGCTGGCGGGCGTCTACAAATACCGTTAGTGCGATAACTTGAACAAATATCAACTTGTTTTGTTGATATTCGGTATATGGGACAAGCTCAACAATGTCTCTTTTTTTAAATTTTTTTTTTTTTATTGATTAAGAAGAATAACAACAAAGAAAGAGACAAAATACATTCACTCATTCATGCTCTCAGTTCAAGACATGGAATGGTTTTGCTAGCTCAACAATGTCTTGATCGAGTTCGAAACCCGGTCTGGTCCTCTTAATTTGGGCGATGTTACGACCCTAAATTAGTTAATTGTGATCCCCATATAGCGAGGTGGGTTCGCGCGGGCGGGCGTCTACAGATGCCGTGAGCGCGATAAATTTCTATATATTTATCTTACAATATAGCTATATTTCATCAAATACACGCGAAAACGCCTAGGCGGTTTCCGATCTTGTATCCTGGATGGCAACAAAGATATCTTCGATGGCAACAGCTGGTGCACGTGCGTTTCGACAACTGGCTTGTTTTCAAAACAAAACGTCTAAATAACCAACTAAAAGTCGTAAAATAATATACTCGTGTTCTACGAATGTAAAATAATCAATAATTAGTTCAATAAAGTTGACAAAATGTGGAGACAGGGCCCAAAAAGCTCAAAATAACCACCCAAAAATGTAAAGTTAAAAAAAAGTAACGAAGTTTACACATTGTTAACAGCGCGCACGAATACGGACTATTTTGACAATTAATATTTTAGCGAAGTAGGGAATTCCCCGTAATTCAGTACGGTCTTGATCAAAAGCTACTGAACGCATTTTTTATTCGATAAAATACAGAATGGAAAATCAAATTAATTTTATCTTATGTTAAGGATATGAAACACAATACTTACGAAAAGTCCGTGATTTAGTGCATTTCCTCTAAATGAAGTTTAATGGGTTATTTTAGTGCGAGTCAGAACTCGATTGTCGAAGTGTCGGAAAGTTCAAAATTCACCAAAACTCTGAATGGACAGTCATCTCCGGCAATGCCTCGCGCCAACACTATCACTATCCAAGGAGATTGCACCATAAAATAATACAATTATCCTGTTAAAAGTGACAATTATGTCGAACATATGAAACGAGAATATCGTCGCCCCTTCATTGAATCGGATTCCAGCCAAAGTTAATTTGAATAGTGACGTGAATTTCTCAGAATTTGACTTATCACAACGTCGCGTGCTGAGAATATTGTGTACGTTGTGTGTTGCGCGTAATAAAATAGTTCCTGTTTTAAATTGAGTTTTATTGCATTTTTATGGGACGAATTGTAAGATAAATAGGTTATCACCACCCTGTGTGTTTCCGAGATCCGTATTCAAGTCTCGCTGCCTTCTCTGGGCTGTCTATCGACTCGTCCTACGGACTCGTCGATAGACTGCCCAGAGAAGGCAGCTCGACTTGAATACGGATCTCAGAAACACACATGGTGGTGATAACCTATATATATTCGCTATATGGGACTAGCTCAACAATGATTTGATCTAGTTTGAAACCGGTCAGGTCCGCGAATTATGGGCGGAGTTTCAGCCCTTAATTAGTTCGTTTTCGTGAATTTTGATCACGAGATAGCATATTAACTTGAACAAATATCAACTGAATTTGTTCAGGGTTCGTGCTGCCTATGACCAATTTAGCAAATTGCTATAAAAAAAATGAAATGGCTCCAAAAAAAAATCCCGATTGGCTACAAAAATTGGCACCTAGCTTTTTGGCTTTTGGCAATTGATAGCCATCGGGCATGTAATAAAGCTTCCAGTCAATCGGTCGGAAACAAAAGACACATTGATATCCGGTCGCGACATAGCTAATTGGGTCCTAATTGAAAGCGTATAATAGATTTGCGGCTTATGTCAGATCGAATTATTATATTGCTGGTGTGAATTGGTTTCGAATTTCTACTCGATTATAACACTGAGTACGGCTATTGACTCCCATTTGACAAACATTAGCCAAACATATAATAGGTAATTTGCTTGTTTTTGTTTTTTGGAAAACCAAATTCAAAAGTGGCACCAAAATATATTGATCGGAAAAAAGTGGCAGCAGAAAGTATAAAGTGGCTCTAAAATAATGCAATTGGCACCTGTGAATTTTGGGCCAGCGCGAACACTGATTTTGTTGATATTCGGTTATAAGTCTCACTCAACATTTTCTCGCTCGAGTTCGAAAACTAGTCAATTCCGAGTATATTTGGCAAATTACGGCCGTTAATTCATTTTTATTGCAGCACAATAACTTTGGCAAGGGCGGTTTGTGGGAGATTATTTATAGTATGTCAGACTCACTTGGGTGGAGAAATATATCACTATTCGAATACTATATTGCGGGTTTGTGAAACCTTAAAGTGGTACTGTACTCAAACGTTGTTGTTGGTTTCTATATTCTCTGAGTTGTAGAATACGGTAACCAGATTTCCATTATTTGAAAGTCTGTCGAATACGAAGTAGTGTTACGGATGTCAGATTAGCCGGAATGCGAAAATACCAATTGTCGTTGTCGGGCAATTTTTGGACAGTTTTCAAGCAAATATATCAAATAAATGTTATATTATATGCATGCTAGTCCCATATACTCATTTAAGTCGTATATTCACTGTAACAGCGGGTGGCTTGAGTTTAAAAATTAAATTTATACCAAATTATTAACTTTGATTTTAAGATAACCTATTAACCTGAACGTTTACAGAATACATCTTCGACTCAAATTACTTTTGAAGTTTGAAGTTTGTTATTTCTCGAGATGTGTAATAATATGTGGCCCAGAAACACGTGGTCAAATGGAGTGTCTCGATCGGACAAAATTGCGGATGAAGATGTATAACTTTAAAATTAAGTGGTAATACGGTCAAATTTCGTATAAAATGTTGATAAATAACAAGTTTTGGGAAATTTTATACCATAATTGACAGTGGTCAGCATTATGTTGTTGCAATAAATAGATTCTGATAACAAAAGTGTATTTTGAAAAATTTGTTGTTGTTGTTGTATCTTGGTGTATGGGGACCGTCTGATCGGATTGAGTACCTTTAATAATAAATATAAGAACAAAGGTCATCTATGTCTCCATCTTCTTTGTGGTGATGTATTTATTATAAACTTATTATGTCCCTTTAAACGGTAAATCTCTATCCAAGCTGCAAACCAGAGTTCAGTCCCCTCGCTACACGATGTCTGAACGCTGCCGGCACGTGTATTTTCTAAATTAAATCTAACATTTTTTTTGAAGTGTTTTGCCAGTTACAATTCATTCTGGCTTGATCTAGACCACTTTCAAATGAATATGGACAGTTCAGTTCAGTTAGGTGCCTCGGACTATCGAACCATCGGACCATCGAACCCTCAGACTATCGAACCCTCGGACTATCGACCTATTGGACTATTGAACTCTCAGACTATCGAACTATTGAAGCCTCGGACTATTGAACCCTCAGACTATCGAACCCTCAGACTATCGAACCCTCAGACTATTGAAGCCTCGGACTATTGAACCCTCAGACTATCGAACCCTCAGACTATCGAACCCTCGGACTATCGAACCCTCGGACTATCCAACCCTCGGACTATCGAACATTCGGACTATTGAACCCTCAGACTATCGAACCCTCGGACTAACGTATACACTACCCGTTCGTGGTTGGCCAAATAATAGTATGATTGTTTCGTATTATATTATGATTGTTTCTATAATATTATGATTGGTTCTATAATATTATGATTGTTTCTATAATATTATATGACTGTTTCGTATAATATTATGATTGTTTCGGATAATATTACGATTGTTTCGTATAAAATATTATGATTGTTTCTGTAATATTATATGACTGTTTCGTATAATATTATGATTGTTTCGTATGCGGTATAATATTATGATTGTTTCGTTACAGGAGCCATCATGTCTATTCATCCTGCTAAAGTCGATCTCGGGAAACAAGAAAATGGCGGCCCGCACTCACCATACGCCATGCGCCAAAATAAAGTGGCACCGTCTAATCCGATTAGCACGCCACACTCCCCTCCTACTCGAAAATCGGCATGGGGGGTGACTGTTAGAGAAATGTCTGTCAGTTTAACGGTATCAGACCGCGTAACATCGGGGTCTCATGCATGGCGCCCTCTGACTTGGTGCGCTGTTTGGGGGCCTCAGAAGCTACCCCCTGCTCCTACCCAGCAAACAACTTGACTTCGACATTCTGGTCCATCACTACAGTATACCTGTCAACATGATGTCATGGACAGTTCTACCTCAATGGCGGCCTACGGCTTGGCGGGCATTTCATAATCAATATTAATCATATATATTTTTCATTCAGTGATTCACAGATCCTGCAGCCACATATTCTTCACATAATCACATATTACTGTGCCATACTCTATAGGGGGATATCATTCCTCCTATAGCCTATGACATATAATTGGTATGTGGCTGCATGTGCTGTGGCCATACGTGTACAGTCTATTATTGATATTAT
Organism: Siphonodentalium dalli; assembly: GCA_032622095.1. NCBI lineage: Eukaryota > Metazoa > Mollusca > Scaphopoda > Gadilida > Siphonodentaliidae > Siphonodentalium > Siphonodentalium dalli. The sequence continues at coordinate 197,433,492 of CP136062.1, forward strand.
TTCATTCATGCATTCTCCACTCGTGCCATACCTCATGGGGGAAATTTATGTTCTGCCATGGGGTATGGCATATAATTGGCGCATGGCTGTATGTCACATATTAACAAGTTTATGCGTATTCCGCATGGATCGTTCAAGAATAAATATGTCATACATATATCAATTGTTTGGTTCTCTCTTCGGCAATTTTAGTAGAATGCCACATTCCTCCAGTTGTCACAGTGCATGAGTACTAACTTTTCATTTTCATGCACCCAAACATGTCCATAATATGTCTTTAACCCTTTCATGACTGGAGCTTCCTGAATTTTTGCAAAAACCCTGTGCCATAGGTCGACTTGCATATATAAGAGAATGCATTGTCCTAACAAATTTTATATTATTTTTTATAATTGTTAAAAAATGTAAGAAAAAAATGATAAAAAATGTTAAAGAATGTAAGAACAAATGATAAAAATTGATGAAGAATGAAAAAACAAATTATTTAAAAAAATGATAAAATTGTTAAACAATGAAAGAAAAAATTATAAAAATGATAAAATTGTTAAAGAATATAAGAAAAATTATCAAAAAAAATTATCAAAAATTGTTAAAGAATGTAAGAACAAAATGACAAAAAAATGCTAAACAATGTAAGAAAAATGGATAAAAAATGATAAAATATTGTTAGGCCAATGCATTTCTTATGTGAGGCGACCTATGGTTGTCTTGCATATATAGGAGACTGCATTGGTACAGGATCTTTAATGTTGTGCCAGCGCAGCTCCCGTCATGAAAGTGTTAAACTATGTAATTGTAATAGGAAACCGAGAATATCACTCACAAAATGACTTCCTCAGTAAAAAATATTAATAATAAACTAAATATTCAGTTTGAAATATCCTTGGGAACTTTATAGTGACATTGCGGCAAGACAAATTATTGGGCATAAACAATAATTCCGCCAACAATAGTCACTTTCCAATTCGTTTATAACAATTACGCTGAATTCTCCCTATTTTGATATCAAAGTTGTGAATGTATGAAAATAACTTATTTTTGACATGATTCTTTGTTTTTCCGTTTTGATCACCTCATCGGAGGGTTTCACATCACTATAACCCTTTCATCACTGGAGCTGCGCTGGTGCAGCATTAAAGACCCTGTGCCAGTGCAGTCGCTTAAATTCTCGAGTTCCCATAGGGAGCTTCGAATATATAAGCGAATGTGCTGGCTTACAAGGTCAAGGTTAATCATGTTAGGCCAACATATTATCTTATATATGCAAGGCTCCATATGGGAGACGCTTATATATATATAAGAGAATGCAATGGCACATACTGTTGAAAATTAATGAAGAGGGTGTAATTATATCAAAGGAACTTTATTTGTTGGACAGGGTTTGACCTTGTCATCACGATGAATTACTTAATTATTGCATTCAATTTTCATGTTATGGACCTGGCTGGGTCCGTGTTAATTAATTTACCTATTGCATTTAAATAATCATTGAAGTTGTTCTAAGTTGAACTACATATTGTATTTGTATTTTTAAAGACCCATATAATGTTTGAAGGTTCAAATTACGTTAGATATATCATATTCTATACTGTTGGAAAGAGGAATCCACAAAAATGGTTTATTGCAGTTATCTGGGCAATTTTGTTTAAAGATGGTCTATCTGTTCCTATAACATTGAGTTTTATATTATTTCCTAGGTATAAAATGATAAATATGAGTCAAAGACCACTGTCTGGAAATGCTCCTATCAATTAATATTGATTTTATTTCAAATTTTCTGGTTTAATACAGTCAATTCGGTTCAATTCAGTGTGTAATAAGGGGGATAACTATTTCTCCCACCCCCTACACACTTTATCACAGGCAGCCAGTGTGAGATAGCTGGGTGAGATTTCCCTGTCTCACATAACACGTAACCATCTATCTCACACCACCCACGTGACTGCTTTACCTATTTAATTAAGAGCCGGAACTAATTTAACAATCCGTCATCATGTTTTTTGTGAACTAAAACAGATCAAAACAAGGTCGACCAACCAGTTACGCTTCACGTTTCAAGTAAATAAATACGGACGAATTCGTGGACGCTAATACAAATGGAGATAAGCCTCAACTGTTAATCACGAAAAACCTTCAACATAACCTCACTTGCAGACACAGAGTTGCATATATGACATATATAACATGAAATATAAACGACTAATTTGCGAACATATTCCATAAAACGGAAGACCCCAATCGATACTGGCACATTTCGTAACAGGTAAACAATAGCCGCTTCACAAAATTTAATGACGAACGAAATAATTCGACATTCGAACAGTTGTCATCGTTGCAATAAATCGTCGAACGCGTCTAACTATACATTTGTCTGTCATATATTGACATGTTTCCTTTTCTAATGGTATCGATATGGTCATTTCCGATGACAAACACGATTAGTCCAGTTGTATATACTTCATATCAATACGCGCGTTTCTCGGAATTTATGCAGGTGCAACGATGTGACGTATCCATGTCGTTTTCACAAGACCGTGTCGATTTCACTCTAACATATTAACCCTGCGCGCACGGGTAACGCGCTTTGTTTTTACAGTATATACCTTTGGTATATACCGAAATCATCCCAGTTAATCACGAATATCGCACCAGATTTCTCCCCAGATATACCGTTACGAAGCTACTGGAATGTGCCAAAGATTGGTATAAAACAAAAAATCGGAATGAGGCTCTTGGGTTGGGATAAAAATGATCCATCATGACCTGGGGTGTGAGATGGAAAAATCTCACCCTCGGGGCCAGATATTTGGTCCGGACACTCGGCAAGCCTCGTGTCCGGCCCAAATATCTGGCCCCTCGGGTGAGATTTTTCCATCCCACACCCAGGTCATGATGGATTAATATTATCCATCATGACCTGGGGTGTGGGATGGAAAAATCTCACCCGAGGGGCCAGATATTTGGGCCGGACACGAGGCTTGCCGAGTGTCCGGACCAAATATCTGGCCCCGAGGGTGAGATTTTTCCATCACACACCCCAGGTCATGATGGATCATTTTTCTCCCAACCCAAGAGCCACATTCCGATTTTTTGTTTTATACCAATCTTTGGCACATTCCAGTAGCTTCGTAACGGTATATCTGGGGAGAAATCTGATGCAATATTCATGGTTAATACGTTAGAGTGAAATCGACACGGTCTTGTGAAAACGACATGGATACGTCACATCGTTGCACCTGCATAAGTTCCGAGAAACGCGCGTATTGATATGAAGTATATACAACTGGACTAATCGTGTTTGTCATCGGAAATGACCATATCGATACCATTTAGAAAAGGAAACATGTGAATATATGACAGACAAATGTTAGTTAGACGCGTTCGACGATTTATTGCAACGATGACAACTGTTCGAATGTCGAATTATTTCGTTCGTCATTAAATTTTGTGAAGCGGCTATTGTTCACCTGTTACGAAATGTGCCAGTGGTACCATTTTCGGTTGGGATCTTCCGTTTTATGGAATATGTTCGCAAATTAGTCGTTTATATTTCATGTTATATATGCAACTCTGTGTCTGCAAGTGAGGTTATGTTGAAGGTTTTTCGTGATTAACAGTTGCGGCTTATCACCATTTGTATTAGCGTCCACGAATTCGTCCGTATTTATTTACTTGAAACGTGAAGCGTAACTGGTTGGTCGCCATTGTTTTTATCTGTTTTAATTCACACAAAACATGATGACGGATAGTTAAATTAGTTCCGGCTCTTAATAAAATAGGTAAAGCAGTCACGTGGGTGGTGTGAGATAGATGGTCACGTGTTATGTGAGACAGGGAAATCTCACCCAGCTATCTCACACTGGCTGCCTGTGCTAAAGTGTTTAGGGGTGGGAGAAAATATTATTCTCTATCTGAGATTGCATGAAGCTTCATGGCCAATCTGTGCTATAAACAGCCCATAAAAATGTCCAAATTATTATACCAGAAAATTCATAATAAAAGCAATATTAATCGATAGAAGCGTTTCCAGACAGATGTCTTCGCAAGAACCAGCCTAGAGGTTTCAAATTGGGAGAAGTCACTTCTCCCAGTTTGGTTATGAAGGGAGAAATGGACTGTTATCAGAGAGAAGTCACTTCTCCCAGTTTGGTTATGAGGGAGAAATGGACTGTTATCAGACAGTAACAATGGTTGAAGTTTAATTTACACCCCAATATCACTCTTCTATGATCCAATAAGTATTATGCCACACAAGAGCCCATTTATAAAACCATTATAATGAGTAAGAACACCTTACAAAATCAGTAAATATACTTTAAATATGGTGTTGGAACACATGCATACCGGTATATGAGAGAGAAGTTACTTCTCACTGGGACAAAAATAGGGATTAATGGCACATTTTAGGGAGAAGATGTCTCCAAATTTGAAACCTCTAGGCGGGTCACTGTGTACCAGTCTAGTGAGAAGTTCTTCTCCCTATGTGAAACCTCTAGGCTGGTCTGTGTACCAGTCTAGTGAGAAGTGCTTCTCCCTATTTAAAACTTCTAGGCTGGTCCCTGTGTACCAGTCTAGTGAGAAGTGTTTCTCCCTATTTAAAACTTCTAGGCTGGTCCCTGTGTACCAGTCTAGTGAGAAGTGCTTCTCCCTATGTGAAACCTCTAGGCGGGTCAATGTGTACCAGTCTAGTGAGAAGTGACTTCTCCCTATGTGAAACCTCTTGGCTGGTCACTGAGCGGAAGTCTTTTATTTTCTATCCCTTGGCACAAGTTGGTAGACACTTCCAGTCCACAAATGTTTCGTGTCTAGGTGGTATATATATTTATAGCTTGTTATGAACCCGGCCCCATTGGATAATAAGGAGAATTTAGAGACAATAGTTTCCGGATGAACTCGGTTTAATTTATTCATGAATTAAAAAAGTTTAACATGATTTTTTCCCAACAAAATCGAAAAATGTTAGCAATATAGTAATAAAAGTAGAGAGGAAGTTTGACCAGAAAGAAAAACCTCTTGTTGGTATATATATATAGCTTTATTAAATGACTATCATTTTTCTTTCCCCAATACCACTATAGTGAAGCGATCATTTCCCGACCATCGGATCAGCTACAGTTTTATCCAATGTCATACCACCCTTCTCTATCTCGCATACCTTAATTTAAATGTTGTCAGAAATGTAGATCCATTTTATGTTGGACTTACCATTTAAATCAACATGGAAAGCGCCTTGTGTTGATTAATACCTTTTGCATTTAAATCCTCATTGTGGGTAAGAGTGTCCATGTTGTCACATATTACATTGAGTCGACCAGGTGGAATATATTGCGGGTGAATATTACATTGAGTCGACCAGGTGGAATATATTTCGGGTGAATATTACATTGAGTCGACCAGGTGGAATATATTGCGGGTGAATATTGCATTTAACAGGAATAATCTCTTTATTTCCAGAATTTTATATTTAAAAAAATTATAGTATTTTATTCTATTCCATTTATGTTTTATAATATACTGAATTCCATCACATAATAAATAAATGTTAATTTCTTTAAGATTGTTTTAATTATTCTCTCCTTGTTTGTGCAACTGGATTTCGCCACTAATGCAGTTCGCCTTCTGGATTCCTCCACTAACGCAGTTCGCCCATTTTGAACACGGGATGTAATCTGTTTTGGTCAGTCCGTCCAATCATTCATATTTCGTTTCCAGATGATAACATTAGTTCTAATGAACTAAATTGAATGAAACTTGGCATGTAAATTCACTACCACAAAATACAGGTAAAGTTCTATTTTGGTGTACCGGCTGCAATTTTCATTTTCATATGATAGCATTAGTTAATTTCAACTGACACAGTAGTCCATGGGCTGGTAGAAATCCTCGTGCATCCACCCCTCCCCCATAACATAACTTCTTCAGTATTTTCATGTACCCTATTGTGTATTTTTCAGGAAATATTATGTTAACAGCAAATATTTTGGGCCCTACTGTACCTACTGGGTCAAATTTTAGCCTAAAGGTGCCATTACACGATTAAGCTTGCTTAATTCAGCTTCAAATGGTAACCACAGGGGGTTATGCTGAATGTTCACATTACACCATCCAGCAAGCTTTTAAAAGCACTGTTTTATCAGGAAATCTTTTACAACTGTCCAAGATAATTAACTGGTCTGTGGTTATATTTACTAACTAGACTCCAATATTGTGGACTACACATGTGTCTTTTATCAGATATTGGAGGAATTCTGTTATTTAATTGCTACTTGACATTAATGGGCCATTCGTGCTGTATGGAAAAACAGCCGAGTTCCTTTCGATTCAGCTTGCTCAATTGGTAATAAAAGTGCTGAGCTGTATGAAATGGCATGGCATTACACGATGCAGCTCGCCTCTTGAGCTTGCTGAATTAAGCAAGCTTAATCGTGTAAAGGCACATTTACTCAGTTATAATTTTTTTTCATTTATGATGGGGTGGGGAACCGTATCCCATATAAGTGATGTCATTATTACAAGGTTGGTCCCTGAATTTATCCAAACTTCAGTGTTATTTTTTTACCCTGTGCCAATGCATTCTCTTATATATGCGAGTCGACCATAGGTCGCCTCGCATATATAAGAGAATGCATTGGCCTAACAATTTTTTATAATTTTTACTTGTATTCTTTAACAATTTTATAATTTTACCCATGCAGAGCCCCAGACAAACATGAGCAGACGACACTCTTCTATGTGCTTCTATATACGTGTGGGGCTCCCTGCAGGGTAATGGATGTTTTTTTTATTTTATGTCCTAAAAATTGTAAGAAACATTTATTTAAAACAAATGATAAAAAAAATGTTAGGCCAATGTATTCTCTTATATATGCGAGGCGACCTATGGTCGACTCGCATATATAAGAGAATGCATTGGCACAGGGTAAAACAACCCCGACTTACGACTGGATTTGATATGGCGGGTCACATATATACTTGATTGAGGTATATGTTCACAAAATAGCTATTTGTAGTCTTGAAATCTGGATTTATAAAATTATGTTGTTGTAATGGTCAGGGTTCGCGCTGCCATATGCCAAATTTGCTAAAGGCAAAAATAATTCACATTTGGCAAAAAATATTTTCATTTGGCAAAAGTTTTGGCAAGTCACTTTTTAATTCCTCAAGAAAGTTGAAAAATATTGGTCAATCAATACCATTCATTTCAGGAAACTCTCACAATATAATTATATTGGTGTTGTTTTATAGGGTCTAGGAAATGTTAACACCTTTATTAAGATGCAGTTAATCTGATAGCATTAGTATTGATGGGTGAGGGATTACCCGCATGTAATGTGGTGGCGGTGTTTACATAGCTAATCCTCTTGTAATGTGCCGTTCTGATGAGGCGACCCTTCTACAATTTTATTGTTCGGTGATTGGTTTATTGTTGTATGATAAACCACAAAATAAGATGCAATGTTGCGGAAAATGATACTATCAGGGATAGCATTTGGCAAATTCTAATAGAATTTGGCAAAAAATATTTGGCAAATTATTTGGCAAGTGGTCCAGCGCGGACCCTGGTAATAGGAATGTCCGAGGGCCCCCATGCACTCAATGACGACAACAACAACATTGTTATGTCGGGTTTCTACAAATCTACATACATGGTGCATGTACCGTCAATCCATAGGAATATCCGAGGGCCCCCATGCACTCAATGACGACAACAACAACATTGTTATGTCGGGTTTCTACACATATACATACATGGTGCATGTACCGTCAATCCATAGGAATGTCCGAGGGCCCCCATGCACTCAACGACGACAACAACAACATTGTTATGTCGGGTATCTACACATCTACATACATGGCGCATGTACTGTCAATCCACAGGAATACCCGATAGGAATCTATTCTCGACACTGAGATCATGTGGTGCATTTCCTCAGAATTGCTTACATGACTCAGTGAGAAGAAGGAGAGGTCCTATCTTTGATCAGTACGTTACTGAGACGAGAGAAGGCATAAAGAGCGTTTTCTATTTCTAAAAGTCGTTACTGGCAAGTTGGAGTGGATTCTCTCGTGTTGGATAGGAATCTGAGTGTCTGGTGTATATATATCTATACCCGGAGAAAATAACACGAATGTTATTCTATACCCCATACACTGGAATGCCAACAACATTTTATATAACTGCTTATCTGATACCCGGATTTCTATAAATCTGGAAATCTCTTATAAAAACCTGCACGTAGAAACCACTGTCAGGCTTGCCCAGATACATGAATTAGGACTGCTTTATACATCGAGCCATTGGTTCATGAACATATAACGAGCCATGGGACGCCTCACAAAAATAACCGGCGGGTTCACGGATGTATAACAATGCTGTTTAAATTATATAATGATGATTTATTCTCATATTATCATCATACATGGAAAACGGTTTTCATAACAATCGTATTAATATAGCACAAAAGCATTGATTTAAAATCTCTTATAAAAACCTATGATTTATAAAAGCCATTATATGTGATTAACGATGAATGGAATGGCACAGAAATGAAATAACTGATATTGTTACCCTCCTCCCTATTTTCCACCCTTCTGATTGGCCCATGTCCTGTCACGTGCCGGGCGACAAATCACACTGTCGCTCGCGGGAGACATTGTTTTTGTCGCCCGCCTGATGTTATATTGCAAGAATATCTCCAAACACACACTGCCGTAACTCATCTATTTCACATCACTACGACGTACTAAAATCATAGATCTTATATACCCCACGGATTCGCAAAAGACACCAGTTGTGGTGTTTGCTAATTTGCATATATTTAGTGAACACTAATATTCGAACTGTTAAGTTGATACTTTTATCGGGCAAGCGTTGTTATATACTTTTTACATCGAACATCTCGGTGATTCAATATGTTTATGTCGACATTATCGTGCAAGATTGAAAGATTGGACCCCTTGAGGTTGGTTGGTTATAAATGTTTGCTGGAGGACAACGTAATGCATACGTTTGTCGCGAATGAATGGTACTGAACGCTTATCCATGATAGCAGACCGCTCCGCGATGTCTGCAATGTGATCATAGAAGTATTTTGTGTGAGGATCGCCAGTTACTTGGGAGCACTGACACATATGAATGTACATTAATGAAATCGACAACTTCCCAATAGCTTTCGGGGAAGACCGTTATGAAATGAACATCGCGAGTAAATTCTGCGCATAAGACGACATTGAATATGCCACATTGCAGAAGGCGACACCATACCTATATGGCTTATTGGTTTACATTGCATGGACCGATATTGACGATTTAACCACCAAAATTATCGTAAATAAACGCTGATTATCAAACGCATAACGGCTTGACTATAGTTTATGGAACAGAAATCCTATAGGACGATAAGTAGTTACTGAAAATATACATAATCGGGAAAGAAAGCATTCGTGACTCGTGCGTTTGGATGGGAAGGATGGTTTTTCTGTGGTATAATCGGATAACAAAACAGTTGTTGCCCTTTTTCTCGGGAGACATTGAGATTTGTCACCCGCCCGAGAACGGAATGCCTCCCTCGGAGCTGCGCTCCTCGGGAGACATTCCGTTCTCGAGTGGGTGACAAATCTCAATATCTCCCTCGACAGCGGGCGACAACTGTATAGTGATATGTACATCGTCGCGTCAGTCGCATTAACAGGTCGAGGTACAGTACATCATGAATTCAACTATTATAGTTACATTGAATTATCAGTTGAATTTAACAGTTCTAAATCCACCATTTCCTTGTTTTTGTGGGCTATGACGATGAAAATCCTAATGGATGTAGGTCTCTAGATTTGTGATTTAAAACCCCCAGTTTCTATATTGTTGGGTTTACCTCCATTTCATTAGATAGTGGTGCAAAGTATGCATTATTTCATTGGTTAAAGACATATTATGGACATGTTCGGGTGCATGCAACTGATAATACATGTTTTGAGCGTTTCGTAGATTAGCCCAAAACTATTGTCTGTAGCGTATCGTGTGAATACAACTGAGTTGTCTAGAGTATCAGTAGGTAATTGGCTAACGATAATTGGAGTTCACTGAGTGAGTGAGTAATTTCGTTAGCGCAAAATAAAGTTGGGTCACTTTAGCCAGTTTTTCGCTAGGAGTGACAACTTAAATTCCTAGTACGATGAACAGCAACGACTTAGACAAACGCATCGAAGCGGCAGTTAGGAAATCTCAGGACAGTTTATTGACACAATTTAATGGAATGTTAACCACTCAATTGACCAGTCTTAAAGCTGGAATCGTCGAGAGCCAACGAGAAATTTCCAAAACGCAAATTCTTAGTTCGAAAGAAAAGGACGTACATATGTTCAAACGATCCGGAAACGGAGCACATTTCAAATTCAACGAAGTTCAGCCTGTTCAGGACAAAATCACAGAGACCAAATGGCATATCGACCATGGACAGCAGAACACATCGAAAGCCGCGGACTGTTTGTCAGAAGGTTTGAACAATAATAAAGTTAGACAGAAAATGGTTAAGCTGTCCGGCTCGTCCGAGCTCGGTTGGAGTGTAGTTCCAGAATACCAGAAGCACAGCCTGGCAAGCGGAGATCCGTCACATTGGAAATACGCCCGCCCGAGTAAACAGAATACCACTTCACTCAAAGCAAAGCTAAGTATTCCTTCTTATTATCCCCAGATCGGGGTTAAATTTAATGAGAGGGACGAGGGTGAATGTCGTATTGGCGATAAAAGCGCAACAATTAACGAACACGCAGGCGAAATGCACGTAGAAGAAATACACGTTGATAAATGCGCGTTCACGATCGTATCAGTAGGCTCTCTAAAGGAGAGTATTTCATGTTGGAAAGAAGCCGGGGCTTCAGATTACATCATTTCAGTAATAGAACACGGTTATCGTTTGCCATTTGTAGAAATTCCCATACCAATTGAATTAAAAAACAACAAATCTTCCAATGACAATAGTGAGTTTGTAAACAAAGAAATAACCAAACTTTTGTCATAAAATCACGTGACAGCGGTCAAAGAACCGCCTATGGTGATTAATGGTGGTACATCATGAATTCAACTATTATAGTTACATTGAATTATCAGTTGAATTTAACAGTTCTAAATCCACCATTTCCTTGTTTTTGTGGGCTATGACGATGAAAATCCTAATGGATGTAGGTCTCTAGATTTGTGATTTAAAACCCCCAGTTTCTGTATTGTTGGGTTTACCTCCATTTCATTATATAGTGGTGCAAAGTATGCATTATTTCATTGGTTAAAGACATATTATGGACATGTTCGGGTGCATGCAACTGATAAGTTAGTACTCAGGCGCTATGCCAACTGTGGGATTCTAGCATTCTACTAACATCGCCGAAAATATCAAAGAAATTGACCATACCACTCCATAGACATCATCGTCTGAACTACGCATAATTGTAAATATTTACATCTCGATTCTGGATGCAACAATCGGCGATAAACTAACGTAAATGATTTCGCCATCGAGAGTCATTGCATTTAATTAATATGTAAGAATGACGATGTGTGTGCTGGAAATTTTGATTAATATTCGTAAAAATAAGTACCTTGAGAAAGATTACTATCCATTTCTATTTGGTCACCCAACCGGACTGTTTCACATCACTTTATTGGCCTAACAGATCACTTACAGATCAGAGGTCAATGACATATTGACAATTTTCAACGCATTGTCAAACACGTCTATTGTTGGAAAACTGAATAGTCGATATATCCATAATTTATTATACTCATCGGGATAGAGAGACATAATCTTCGAGTTTTTATCAGTCAACGATATTCATGACTGATTATACTACAATTCTCAACATTTACCACGCCAGGAATGCACTACATATTTGGAAACGGTTTATCACGCAATGTTGGGAATGCCGCGTCATCGTAGAAATAAAATATAATCGACAAATCTAGAGACGTTCATCTGTTAGGATTTTCGCCTGCTCTTCAAGGAGACTGCCACGTGCACTTGTAGCAACATTACAGCAAATGTTCGATCTCCTGATACAATTTGTTTTGCAACCTTTGGCTTATTTTAGTTAATAATTATACAAGGTTGACGTTATAAATGACATTAACATGATCGCTCAGTTGCTCCTTTGTAATAATAATAACAATATTTAGACCAGTTTAACCCTTTACCCAACAAACCGGCCAAAACCGGCCAAATAAAGCTTCAACAGCCTAAAATATCTTGGGTCTGTCTCAATAAAACCATACAAATATGGATATCATTGGAACCGGCTCATTGACCACATTGTGATAGTTACAGTTATGCCCTGTGCCAATGCATTCTCTTATATATGCGAGTCGACCATAGGTCGCCTCGCATATATAAGAGAATGCATTGGCCTAAAAAAACACTTTTTTAACACTTTTTACCATTTTTTCTTACATTCTTTAACAATTTTATAATTTTTAATGTGTTAAGCCAATGCATTCTCTTATATATGCGAGGCGACCTATGGTCGACTCGCATATATAAGAGAATGCATTGGCACAGGGCCCTTCTGTTGGGTAAAGGGTTAATGTTGTTAGTTGATTTCTTTATCATGTACAGTCATGATTAATCATTCGCGCGGATCAAGACATGTTATTTCGTCACATAAACAACATGATACCGATTTAGTGAATGGCACTGTTTTTGAATCATTGTTTGTGAAATATGATGATGGGTTGGTTATGCCTCGACTTCTCAAACAACAATATCCATATTGACCTATTATAGATGAATGTCACTATTATAGATGAATGTCACTATAATAGTTGAATTCAGGATGTGCCTGGCCTTATGAAGCCATTTATAATAATAATATATATATGAGTAACAAATGCTGACCTATACACAGTGCAGTCATACAATCCGACCTATACACAATGCAGTCTTACAGAGCAGCCATTAATTTTTGCCTCCGTTGATTATGAGATTGGACCAAATTTTTTGTCAAAATCATGACATTGATTGAATTGGCATATCTACCAAAATCTGTGGAATTCAGACATTAACCCTTTCATGAAGTGAGCTGCACTGGTACATTATTAAAGATCATGTGCCAGTGCATTCTCTTATATATGAGAGTCTCCCATAGGGAGTCTCGCATACATAAGAGAATGCACTGGCTTACAAAGTCAAGGTAATGTTGTTAGGCCAATTTAATGTATTCTCTTTTATATGCGAGCCTCGCTATTGGATACTCGCATATATAAGAGAATGCATTGGTCTAACATTTACTACCATTACCTTGTATGTCAGTGCATTCTCTTATTTTCGAGGCTTCCTATGGAAGACTCACATATATAAGTGAATGCACTGGCACGGAATCTTCAATGTTGTACCATTGATGGAAAGGTTGACTTTATTTAAGTAGCAATTAAATATACATGAATTCTTAGTTATTTGGGGCTGAGAGTGTTTTTTTGATAATAGCAGAATATATGTACAAAGTGGCATAACTATAAGCAATCTATACAGCAATATGTGGAGAAAGCTCTCTTTGATGCTACAATATACATGTTACATGGGGTACTTCATTAGGCAGAAGCTCAATACTTAACAAGGCTGGATATACAGTAATGCCCTAAGTAATCGACTCCTTAACCACAGCAGAATTATGGGAAACTTTTCAGGATTTAGTTGGAAATATGGCTTGTTGCCATATTTCCGACTAAATCCTGAAAAGTTACCCATAATTCTGATGTGGTTAAGGAGTCGATTACTTAGGGCATTACTGTAGTGTGTCTTATGCTTGCAGAATGAGGTACCCAGAGTGTGAATTTAGTGATGCTAACCCACGCGGTGGGCTAGCATCACCAAGTTCACCCTCTGGGAACCTCACTCTGATTAGACCTCAACTGCTATGGGAGACCTAGGATCAGATTGGGATTCCCCAGTTGAAGTTTGTGATGTTCACCCATTAGTCACATCGATTATGCATTTTATCTTCTGCAAATTAGGGGATATAGAAACTAAACAGAAGGGGAAAAGTAACTAAAAACAAAGTTAATTTGATACTATAGTCAATCCCCAGAAGGTCTAAGCAGAATGAGGTCACCAGAAGGTGAATTTGGTGATGCAAGCCCACTGTGCAGAGTAGGCAATAACTCAGACAAAACCAAGTTGTCATGTGGAGAAAAGTAAACATTTTCATCAACTCAAAATTGGATCTACTCAACAATGGAATAAAATCAATTGACAAATTGTTCATAAGTTTGATAAATTCCATAGGCTTTTGGAGCAGAGTCAAACACTTATTATGACAATATAGATCTTGGGGGAGTGGGGGGGGGGGGTCATCATATAAGATTGATTTGAATGACTTTAAATGACTTTGGCACCCCAGAGGGTTTGAGCAGCCTTGGAGTGAAATCTTTTTCGCACCTATGAACATTGGAAGCATGAAACAAGAAAATAATGGAAAAGATGTATATAAAATATAATATGTAATACAATGTACAAACAAAAACTTTACGATCCAAGAACCTGTGGACACGAAGTAGTGACATATATAGAAGAACATGTGACATATATAGAAGAACCTGTGACATATATAGAAGAACCTGTGACATATGACTGTTCAATCAAGGTGGTGTCTGAATAGACATTTATTTTATTAACCCTTTCATGACGGGAGCTGCGCTGGAGCAGCATTCAAGATCATGTGCCAGTGCATTCTCTTAAATATGCGAATCTCCCACAGGGAGCCTTGCATATATAAGAGAATGCACTGGCGTACAAGGTCAAGGTAAATATTGTTAGGCCAATGTATTCTCTTATATATGTGAGACTCCCTATGGTCGACTCACATATATAAGAGAATGCATTGGCACAGGGTTTTTCAAATAATTTCAGGAAGCTCCTGTCAGTGGAAGGGTTAACACAGGTCATGTTTCCAGTATAAATTGACCAGCCATGTACAAACCTTATTAATGCTGAAGGGGTCACCTCTCACCTAAAACAAGTGCCGAAGGGTACACAGGGTTACAAAATATGCTGAAGGTTACACAGGGTTTGAAAATATGCTGAAGTGTACACAGGGTTACAAAATATGCTGAAGGTTACACAGGGTTTGAAAATATGCTGAAGTGTACACAGGGTTTGAAAATATGCTGAAGGGTACACAGGGTTTGAAAATATGCTGAAGGGTACACAGGGTTTGAAAATATGCTGAAGGGTACACAGGGTTTGAAAATATGCTGAAGGGTACACATGGATTGAAAATCCCCTGACAGCACTGATGACAGCACTGATGCAGTTGCCGCAACTGTGTTTCTGATAATCTGGCATCTATCAGCAATTTGTAAACAGTTATTCTAGCAGAAATCACGAGAGATAGAAAATTGAAACATCATTTTTATCGAGAGTTCAAACCATTGTATCCTTCAGCACATTTTACAATCCTTTGTACCCTTCAGCACTTTTTTTAATGACCCCTTCAGCCTTATTAATATTATATAATAACTAAAAGAAGGAAATTACAAATAGATGTATATTGAATTATTTTCTTTAGTCAATATATTTTTATTTGCTATATTATGTTATGCATATATTTGGCAATGGGATTGAAGAACAAGTGCTGGCCACTTATATGATACTTCAGTCCCAATAATTTTTTATGTGAAAATTTTCCATCACTTTCTATCACTCTACAAGTTGTCACATCAAGAAGGTTGTTCAAAGCATAGCAAGTAAATATACAAGTAATATAAGCATCTGAACACTGCTGGCCACTTTTATATTTGACATATGTAATGTATATTTAGAGCTCTTTTATATGTGACATATGTAATGTATATTTAGAGCTCTTTTATATCTGACATATGTAATGTATATTTAGAGCTCTTTTATATCTGACATATGTAATGTATATTTAGAGCTCTTTTATATCTGACATATGTAATGTATATTTAGAGCTCTTTTATATTTGACATATGTAATGTATATTTAGAGCTCTTTTATATGTGACATATGTAATGTATATTTAGAGCTCTTTTATATCTGACATATGTAATGTATATTTAGAGCTCTTTTATATCTGACATATGTAATGTATATTTAGAGCTCTTTTATATCTGACATATGTAATGTATATTTAGAGCTCTTTTATATCTGACATATGTAATGTATATTTAGAGCTCTTTTATATCTGACATATGTAGTATATATTTAGTGCTCCTTTATACTTGACATATGTAATATATATTTAGATCAATCATAGCAGTTAATTTAACAACAATAGGATCCTATTATTAAGCACCGTGATATACTCGACATAAAATGTACACATATTTTGCTAAAATTATATCATTTTTATCATACGCCAGCCTTCTTGCTACGATAATAAACAGAAGATATACTTTAACCCATCATTTTTTGCGAAAACCCTGTGCCAGTGCACTCTCTTATATATGCGAGTTGCCATAGGGCACCTCGAATATATAAGAGAATGCATTGGCCTAACAATATTTACCTTATCTTGTAAGCCAGTGCATTCTCTTATATATGCGGGGCTCCCTATACGAGACTCACATATATAAAAGAATGCACTGATAAAGGGTCTTTAGTGCTGCAGCAACACAGCTCCCATCATGACAGGTTAATCCCATGTTATAAGAGTTGATGGAAAGCCATTATATTATTAAACCCTTTCTATAATAAATACTCATTGGCGAGTAGTTCCCTGAGGCAATGTTCAGATAATAAGTTCAACAAACGACCATAAGTCTATTGTTGAACTTATTATCTGAACATTTCTCACCAATGAATAGGAATCATTCTTCACTTTCTATTGTCTGTCGCCTGCTCGTATTTCCCAAACTACCCTCCAGATGAATAATAGATAATTCCAATGTATACTTTTATGACTGAATGGGAGAATCCATTTAGTGTAAAAAGGGATTATAAATGAGTAAATATGGCTGATTTCCTTTTGACTATGATTTAACATATTTTGTCCAGTTTTCATAAATGTTTTGAAAAATGCGACATATCCAGAAACAAATGCAGAACAAATTTGTTCTATAAATAATAATATCTTATTAACCCTTCCATGCCTGG
This sequence comes from Siphonodentalium dalli, assembly GCA_032622095.1. NCBI lineage: Eukaryota > Metazoa > Mollusca > Scaphopoda > Gadilida > Siphonodentaliidae > Siphonodentalium > Siphonodentalium dalli. The sequence continues at coordinate 197,450,588 of CP136062.1, forward strand.
AGCTTCCTGAATGTTTTGCCTAAGCCCTGTTCCAATGCATTCTCTTATATATGCGAGTCTCCCACAGGGAGCCTCACATATATAAGAGAATGCATTGGCCTATTTACCATGATATTGTAATCCAGCACATTCTCTTATATATGGAAGGCTCCTATGGGAGACTTGCATAAATAAGAGAATGCACTGGCACATGATTGTTAATGCTGCACCAGCGCAGCTCTCTTCATGAAAGGGTTAACATGAGATGAAATCATTTTTAATATAAATTACTTCAATCACCGCTGCTCCTACAATATATTTATCGAAATGTAAAAAAGGGTTTCAGTCCATTATGGTGAAATTTGAAGATTCTACTAAGAAAATAAGGTGGCGGGATATGACAGGTCATGCTTAATAACCGAAATACAAACTGTTGAATTATTAGGGATGAAAACATTTCACTATGGAAAAATACATTGAACAAGCATTAGGCGTTCGGTAGCCAAATTTTCTCTTTTATTTCAAAATTTATCAGTAATTTAGTTTTGGGCATTCTCTTATTCTTCCGTTATTCTCTTCTTCTGCCGTTTGCTAATTTTTTCATTTCATAATTTTTTTTAGTTTCGGGGTCCTCAATGTTAATTTATTTCGATTTTTCAATTTGGGCCAAGTTTCTGAAAAATGCGCAAACAAATTCAGAATTGGCCAAAATATTGTTTTGTTGAGTGCCAAGTCTGAGTTTAGTGTGTCTGTCATTTACATAATGATGTCCTTAGAGGGTGAATTTAGTGACGCTATCCCGCAGAGTGGGTTAGCATCACCAAATTCACCCTCTGGGGACCTCATTCTGCATGGCCTCATCTGCTATGGGAGACATAGACTCACATTGAAATTCCCAAATGGTGAATATTGCGATGTACACCCATTGGGAACCTCAATTATGCAATGTGTCATCTGCCAATTTGGGGATATAGAAGAAAACTAAACTAAAAAAGAAATAGAATCTTAAGTTTCTATAGAAATTTGATAATAAAGAAACTTTCCAGAGAAGATGAGGCCTAAGCAGAATGAGGTCCCCAGATGGTGAATTTATTGATGCTAGCCCGCTATGTGGGATAGCATCACTGAATTCACCCTCTGGGGACCTCATTCTGCAAATGACAGGCACACTAAACTGAGACTTGGTGAGTGCAAACCATATTCATATACAGTAATGCTCCACGTAATCGACTCCTTAACCACAGCAGAATTATGGGTAACTTTTCAGGATTTAGTCGGAAATATGGCTTGTTGCCATTCATCGGAAAGCTCTCGGTGAGAGCTTTTCGATGAATGGCAACAAGGCATATTTCCGACTGATTCATGAAAAGTTACCCACAATTCTGCTGTGGATAAGGGGTCGATTACTTAGGGCATTACTGTACTGCTACATTTATTGATGCACCAGATGCACACTCTATCATACTGCGCTGTGAGCCAGGCACAATAACAGAGAACATGACGATGATTGGGGAAAGTTTCTTACAAAAATCATGTATTTATCCAGCAGCGATGAAAATGAATGTTAATTTGTATCTTGTGAAGTGAGAAGACACGGAAGTAACAGCCGTGGGTGAAACGATGTCGATGTGAGATCAGAATTAACATTCATACACAAAAACAACCAACATACATACAACCGAGCATCATACAACCGAGCATCATACAACCGATGAATCAGAACATACAACCGAGCATCATACAACCGAGCATCATACAACCGAGCATCATACAACCGATCATCATACAACCGAGCATCATACAACCGAGCATCATACAACCGAGCATCATACAACCGAGCATCATACAACCGAGCATCATACAACCGAGCATCATACAACCGAGCATCATACAACCGAGCATCATACAACCGAGCATCATACAACCGATGAATCAGAACATACAACCGAGCATCATACAACCGATGAATCAGAACATACAACCGAGCATCATACAACCGAGCATCATACAACCGAGCATCATACAACCGAGCATCATACAACCGAGCATCATACAACCGATGAATCAGGGACATACAACCGAGCACCATACAACCGATGAATCAGAACATACAACCGAGCATCATACAACCGATGAATCAGAACATACAACCGAGCATCATACACCGATGAATCAGAACATACAACCGAGCATCATACAACCGAGCATCATACAACCGAGCATCATACAACCGAGCATCATACAACCGAGCATCATACAACCGATGAATCAGAACATACAACCGAGCATCATACAACCGATGAATCAGAACATACAACCGAGCATCATACAACCGAGCATCATACAACCGAGCATCATACAACCGAGCATCATACAACCGAGCATCATACAACCGATGAATCAGGGACATACAACCGAGCATCATACAACCGATGAATCAGACCATACAACCGAGCATCATACAACCGATGAATCAGAACATACAACCGAGCATCATACAACCGATGAATCAGAACATACAACCGAGCATCATACAACCGAGCATCATACAACCGAGCAGCATACAACCGAGCATCATACAACCGAGCATCATACAACCGATGAATCAGGGACATACAACCGAGCATCATACAACCGATGAATCTGAACATACAACCGAGCATCATACAACCGAGCATCATACAACCGAGCATCATACAACCGAGCATCATACAACCGAGCATCATACAACCGATAAATCAGGGACATACAACCGAGCATCATACAACCGATGAATCAGAACATACAACCGAGCATCATACAACCGAGCATCATACAACCGAGCATCATACAACCGAGCATCATACAACCAACATACATACAACCGATGAATCAGAACATACAACCGAGCATCATACAACCGAGCATCATACAACCGAGCATCATACAACCGAGCATCATACAACCGAGCATCATACAACCGAGCATCATACAACCGATGAATCAGAACATACAACCGAGCATCATACAACCGATGAATCAGAACATACAACCGAGCATCATACAACCGAGCATCATACAACCGATGAATCAGAACATGCAACCGATCATCATACAACCGAGCATCATACAACCGAGCATCATACAACCGAGCATCATACAACCGATGAATCAGAACATACAACCGAGCATCATACAACCGAGCATCATACAACCGAGCATCATACAACCGAGCATCATACAACCGAGCATCATACAACCGATTAATCAGAACATACAACCGAGCATCATACAACCGAGCATCATACAACCGAGCATCATACAACCGATGAATCAGGGACATATCTTGTCATGATAATGTATAATGAATATTGCAAAAACATACAGAAATCCTGAAAAAAAATCTTCTCACTCCAGTTTTGCTTGTGATGTTGGACAATTTGGCCTGTTTTATATAGAGTAAGAAAGGTCTAGTCCAACCATGGCATACTACTAGATTTAAAATGTTATTATTATTTATCCCCAGTCGTCCAGGATTCTTTCGCATCTTATGGCACAGGGACAGGCCCAGAGGGCAACTTGTGAGACCTCCCTAAAGTAGGCCACTTCCAACAACTTCTCCCTATTGTTGTCCTTGTGAGAAGTGACTTCTCTCTTATATACCAGAATGCATATTTCAAGACAGCATATTCAAAGTGTATTTACTAATTATAATGGTGTACTTACTCATTACAATGGCATTATAAATGAGCTCTTGTATTGCATAATACTTATTGGATCACACAAAGATGTTAGAGAGTTAATTGAACTTCAGACTTTAAGACTTCTCCTTGCTTACAGTCCATTTCTCCCTGATACTCTAAAAGGGAGAAGTCGCTTCTCCCAATTTGAATTCTCTAGGCTAGTCACTGGCCATTGATTTTAATCGTGGAAAAACTCTGAAAAATACTGGGAATAACTTCAGTATTATCTAAGAGTTAACTTATCACTGTTGAATTTTACTGGAAATGTAGTTAAATGGGTACTGTACACTACATCCGGCCATTTATGGGACCATCTCCTTTTATACTTAACAGAATATATGCAACAAATGAATGAATTTGAACCATGGGATAGTGCATAATACACTCATGCGCTCTATGAATGATGCAAAAAACATGGTATTTATAATGAAAATGAATTTATGACTCCAGCCATTTATTCATTTTCATTATAATTACCATGTTATTTGCATCGTTCATAGAGCACACTGGTGTACTTCGCACTAATCCATGGCTTAAATTCAATCATTTGTTACATATATTCTGTTGAGTATAAAAGGTAATGGTCCCAAAAATGGCCGGATTTAGTAATTTTTAGCTATATTCCTAGTTACCTAATATAAAACAGGTCATTTAAAGGAATGATTGATCCTAGTTACATAATATATAACAGGCCATTAGGAATGGTTAATACATGATAAATGCTCAACAATAAATATGGTCTATTTACAATTGCATAATATATATACAAGTTTGGAATGTATTAGACTTAAATTTGGCTAAACCACTTATTCTTGTGGGTTTTAGAGAGTTATATGTCTTTGCAGAATGAGGTCCACAGAGGGTGAATTTAGTGACGCTATCCCACATAGTGGCTAGCATCACCTAATTCACTCTCTGGGTCAGGTCATGTTATCTATAATAATATAGTACGAGGCATGCAAAATAAATTTCCCATTTCTCAGACACGCATGCATGGTTCCGAAAACCACACATACCCATCCTTTTTATATGTCGGATGAAAGTTTTAATCAATACGAAATAATTGTGGTAGGTTTTCATTCAAACATGCCAGAGGGTGAATTTAGTGAAGCTAGACCGCAAAGAGATGGAGTCGCTAAATTCACAATCTGAGGACCTCATTCTGAAAATACCCGGCACCGTATTTTCAGACCTATACAGCAAACTATCGCGATGTCAAGAAAAGGTTTCTTGCGTAAATATAAATAACAGAGATACAAAATTAATTAATCATTTGTCAATATTCATTGTGAAAGTGATAAAATATGAAATAAAGTACGTCCTAGTTATATAAGAGAGGTGGAATGTGTTATAGAAGAAACGGAACTTAAACAAGGGAATTCGGTTTGTTATTCCACAGGACAAAAAACAAATCATTTCCATATAGAAACAATATACCTTCATGAAGCCTTATTCCCACCATATCACAATTGATTCACATTTATATGAAGATGAACCTGTATGAACTGTTCTTATTTCCATGATAACACATGATTGCTTCACATTTATATGTTGTGAGATTATTCAAGGGTTGCAAGGAATGTCACTCGACTGAGGGTAGGGTTCCTAAAACCACTGGTATGCATGCAGGCGATGATATGTCCTGAATACATATTGTGGAGTATGATACAAGCTCTCTACTGTAGTGTCAACTAAAATATAGAAGTAATTGGTAGCCTGACGGCGGAAAGTTTTTAAAGGTCCCAATCACAAATAGGCCGTGTATACCCATTGAGAACAGTGGTGGGGTGAACTGCAAAAGGTCCAAAATGTAACTATATTAAAATCACAGCAGAAACACCGTCATCACAGTTAACACATGGGAGAACATAATCGTAACCTGATGTTGGGCTATTACAAATTTAGAAAGTAATTTGGATAGCTAGCAAAGGGCCAAGAGAAATTTATAGCCAAAGGGTTCAATTTAGATTTAATAGTATACATGTGTGTTGTAACAGCAGAATAAAGAAATGTGTGCTTAAGTAGTGTGAAAAGATGTGTCTTGTGTTAAAATCGAAATTTTCATCGACGTTATCATCAGTTACATATCTCGGTGACGAATCCCCTAAGCGAAGAACCGCCGTTTTTCGGGACGAAAATGCAAGAAACTAGCTCCGAGATCGTCCCCTTGGCGTGTGGCCAAGCAACATCGACTAAAGAACCGCATCAGGTGACGATATCCAAAGATAAACGGGGAACTAACTATACATGTATGACAAACAAGGTTTTGTGTATAAGTGTGATAGATTTATATGGGTAAATATCGATTAATTTTGATGTAATCGATTAGGATGTAAACAGGTATTATTACATAGAGTCAATGACAAAATAATGGTTCATTTCATATAAATTGATGTATGGATGAGATGATTAAAGCTATCGTGTAGTTAATGGAAGATTGCGTGTAGTAATCAGATATATGGATGAGGTTTCATACATTCGAAAAATACACGCAATATACATGAAAAGTAGCCAGAGTGGAGAAATCATTATCGAATAAATCAGTATAAATTTAGCGTGAATGTATCCATACCTATCAGGAAAGTAATCAAGAATCAAAGATATTTAAAACCATTAAGAAGATAAACTATAGTTCATATTTACCAGTAATTCCTATCAAATATCCAATGAACGCGATTTAACACATAGAAATTGAACCAAATTACGAGACTTCAAAATGTCGGAACGATCGAAAATGGCAGAGGTCTGAACACGAAGGATGTCACGTGCGGTGTCGCACGTGAATTTTAAAAGGAACCGGTGCCAAATTCTAAAAATAGAACGATGGTCGACGATAGCGGAGGTATAACGGGTATGTTACATGGGTGAAGTGAAATCTATGTCTGAAAATAGATAATAATGATATCATCTGTATAACACTTTCTTTCTGAGTTCATGGTTCATAGAAGTGAGTATTCTCCTACACAATCTGTCTTGTGGACAGGAAATGTTTACAATAATTCGACTGGTAACCTTATATATAAAGACGTTGAATTGAGTAATAAGCGGAAAGTGATGGTACTGTATCTGCTGCCAACATATAAATGAATAAAAGTGCTACCATTCCTTACTCTATGTAATTTATGCACATTATTATATTGGTCGAAACATTGTAAAAAGTCCGGAACAGAAAGAATCTTTGTAAGGTTCAGTGGCTGTAAATATTCAGGTGTCAGGTATAAAACAGTCGACTTACTGACATTAGATAGGTGGCAGAACACTAATTTTCCCAACTGGAATGAGACATCTGTATGGGAGAACACACACAGCAGTGATACAGTACATTATACGATTGAATTGTGAATTTTGAGGATTATCAATAGGTATACAGGTAATCCAGAGACTAAAACTTTATAATTTCATTAAAGATTTATGGTGGATTCCAAATAAGCCGGTGTGTTATAAGTAATATATCATAAATTATATATAGAAAATACTCTATAAGTAGTGGGATAGCTTTCTGTGTGGCCGTTTCTTAGTAAGTAAAATAGTATGGAGTTTAGGGCCAACTTTATGGCAAAATCGAACATTAGCAGGTAATGCATTAAATTACGTGCCCTTTTATGGTTATTGGTAGACTTAGAGAATAGTACCGGTACATATACAGTAGATGGAGTGTCATTATATTGGGAAGTGCTACCTAAATTTAGAGAAGATGCGCCTGTACTGGCGATCTGAGAAGCATGTAATAAACTATCTAGAGGTTGTGTACCACTTGTACTAGTAGGTATACATCCAAATTCTTTCTTAAAAATGACATCATAAGGGATGATTTGTTTAATGGCAAAAGGTTCAGGGTAGCCACATCTAGTGAGTCTAATAAGAAATAGGCTAATGTAAAATAGGTAATCATCCCTACACGAAGGAAGAGTGTCTAAAGTACCGGGGGACTCTGCGTTTATAATACCGACAAATACACCAATTGGATGGTCACTCTCGAAATGAGTGTACGAGTATGTATTAAAAGGTTTTTGGTAAAGGCCTACATGCAAGCCTTGGTTATAAAATAGTTCATGATTTATGCTAATGGTTATATCAAGGAAATCAACCTTAAACTTGCTAACTGATACATCCAAATTAATATGTTTTGGGTAGGTATCACGCAATCCACTAAGAATTGTCAACAATAATTCATGTTTCACCTCAACGAACAAGATGCCATCATCTATATATCTCAAAAAGATTTTAATAGGTTCCACTAATGGAACATTTTGGAACATATAATATTCACATCTAAGCAAGATGATATTTGCGGCTTGTGCTGAGAAAAAACTGCCCATCGCTAATCCTTCTGTCTGTAGGTACATATGTTTAAAGCCAACATGGAAAAATGCATAATCTTGGATGAACTTAAATAGGTCAACCATAAAGTTAAAGTGGGTATCATCAATATCTAAGATATGGCGAATAAACTCAAGTGCATCATACACATCAGAGTTTCGAATAGCTGTATATAAAGACTGAAAGTTTGAACTGATAAACCAATAGTTATTGAGTTGTTCTGGTGTTACATTAAGTGAATTAAATTCGTGGATGGCGTGTAATGAATCTTTACATATGGTCCAAGTAATGTTATTTCTGTCAAAATGGTTATGCAATGCTGCCAAATAATTCTCTAACATATGTCCTAAAATACGTGAGGCACAAGTATTCACACTTGAATGCGCATTGATGATCGGGCGTGCAGTTAAAGAGGTTTCCACTTTGGGGAAGGGGAAAACTTTCAGTTTATGAACTTTAGGAGTAATATTTAAAGAAGGAATAATAATATCCGCAGGTTTAACTGCTAAGATTTTATCTAAAATAATTTGTTCAATAGTAGTATCCCTATATTTAAAAGCTATGTAGCGAAGGCGTTTAACCCCTTCATCAATAATATGATTAATACTACTATAATCATGTAAACTGTATGTAGATGTATCGCTAAGTTGACGCCGGTATTCTTTGGCATACCAAGCAGTAGTATTAATAGAGATACCCAGTGATGTATCACTGGGTGAAATAATAACACAATGATGGTTAGCATAAAGGTTTAAGGTTTCATTTTCAAATGGAGATATATTCTTAAATGTGAGATAATTATCCCCAGGCCAAGAGTTGGTAAATCGATCTATCTTGACAATACTGTCTAATGTGTCATTAACAAAAGTTAGTGGTAAACTTGGATGGTTAACATGCGTATACAACAATGTATTGTGTGATTTTAATGGATGAACATTATGTGGAGACATAAGATTAATCGTTTTACGATTACATGTTTCAAGAGCATCATAACACATGGTTTTCAACCCGGTAACTTGTTTTTCCGGGGAAATTAACGGAGTAGGAATGAAGTTGGCACCTCGTCCTAACGTAGAAATCAAGTTCTCCGGCAAACGCCAAGGTACAAAGTTAAAGACCTTATCACGCGTCGTAATATATTCCTTGTTAAGCATAAACAAATAGGAATCTAGTGTCCGCATATGGGATCGATAGCCAAGATTATGAAATAATAATGATAGTAATGTATCTGACAATTTAATGATAGAAGACATCTCACTGTACTGTGATTGACTCAATGTGGAATAATGGGAATATATACTAAAATTACTTCCAATATCATGTAATTCAATAACTGTATCCATATATAGAGATAAGTTTACATTAAAATCATTAATATGATTGTCCAATATATCAAATGAGTCATCAAAGGTTGATTGAGTTACATTATTAACATATGTACATTTGATGTCAGAGTATTTTGGAAAAATGCTCTCATAAGTAAGGATAACATCTTGTCTCCTAGAGGAGGAAAGGTCTAATAATGAATAAGTGTAAGGATCATGAATATGTCTCTGTAAAAACATGATGCCGTCTCCGAAATTGCTAACATTTTCTTTAAATGCTGATGTACACATTTCTGGATGGTTAAAAAACCGAAAATATGCCATGCTGGAAAAATGAGTAAGGTAGTGGTTAATATGATGCTGTGTATTTGTATATAAATCATAACTTTGATTCTATGGAACGTGGGTATTATGTATGAGGAAATTATGGACATGAGTGTGATATGAGTGGGTGAATATTCATATCATGGATCTAATGCTATAATAAATGCAAACAGGTGCACCGGCGAAACCCGACCAATACGATAGCAGAGAGATCTCATGCGATAATGTCGATGAGGTACGATATAGATAACTTAGAATTAATTTGAGAATTAAATAACTCATATGAATGTGGAATATATATGAGAATGGTGTTATCTGGTTTGGATAGCTAATCAAATATATTAAATGGGATATAATGCTTTTAGTAAAATCAAACTGGTATACTATATGGAATTAACGACCAAATATCAACCAAGTAATCACTAATGTATTGGTTATAGTAAGTATCAGTAGTATAATGTGTAATTAAGTTAATCAGACACCGTGTCAGTTGTAGGTATAACAAATTAACATATAGTTAATGTATAAGGTGTAAGTCGGATGAAATAAAGTAATCACTCGTCAGTGAGAAATACCATACTGGAATATACCTATGGGTGGTGACTGTATCAGGGTAAAATGATTTAATCACTCGTCGATGAGAAGAACCGTATCATAGATAATATATTTTATAGGTGACGATTGTGTTGGGATTATTAAAATTAAATGATATGATCACTCGTCAATGAGAAATACCAAATTATTAGAATATATTTATAGGTGATGGTTGTAATATGGTTAAATCAAGTAATCACTCGTAAATGAGAGAAAACATTGCAAATAAAATATATTTATAGGTGATGATTGTATTAGGGTCTATTGAGATTAAATAATGTAATCACTCGTCGATGAGAAATACCATATAATTAGATTATATTTCTAGGTGAAAATTGTATTAGGGGTATTGAAAGTCCCTTAAGTTTAAATTAATAATAGGGATAGAATATGTAAATAACCAGTAACACTAAAACTTAAATCAAGTAATCACTCGTCAATTACTTCATATGGTAAAGTGACAAAAAGTTTAATGTAGGCATCTCAGCTACTGCCAGTAAACAACATTGTAAAGACCATTCACAAACTATATGAAGTAATGGTGATGGCGAAAGAATGTAAATATGGATACTTATGGATAAACCAGTGATTGTGTAATCACTCGTCAAAGAGAAATATCATATTATTAAGAATATCATAGGTATGTTGTATTAGGGGTTCTTAAAGTAAATCTTGCTTGTATTACTAACAAGGATGGGAAATGTATATGAACAGTATGAAAATATTAATCAAGTAATCATTAGTGGATTAATTTTTAAATTAAAGCGATACAGGAGTTAAATGTAGGCACCTCAGCTAACTACGAACATAAACGTTGTATCGATAAGTTATATCATATATGCAAGTGAGGGTCATGGCAAAATCAAGTTATAAGGATATCCATAAATAGTTACTGGTAAATCAAGTAATCATTCGTCAGTGAGAACGAACAAATTATTAAAAGGAAAGTATTGGTAATGAAATTATTAGGGTTATACAATCGCATCATGTTTGAATTACTAACATGGATGTGAATTATATATAACCAGTATGGATAAAAGTCAATCAAGGGATCAATAGTAAATGAGTTCACAAGATATGGTGTGGCTTAAGTTAGATGTAGATATTATGCGAATACATACATCAAAATTGATGATGATGAACTATAACCTATTCGTGGCATGCTGAGTACCGAGGAACAAACCATGTCGATTAATGAACGATAACCAATTCGTGGCATGCTATGTTATGTGTCCTAAATCCAAAAAACGCAATATCACCAAAAAATAACAAAATTCCTATGTTTTTAATACACAGCTTGGCATACATACATCAAAATTGATTCTGTAGAAGGCGTGTGATATGCAGGAGGAAAATATGGACATGAGCATCGTATGCATGGGTGACGACTACAAATCATGTCGATTAATGAACTATAACCTATTCGTGGCATGCTATGTGTACCGAGGAACAAACCATGTCGATTAATGAACTATAACTTATTCGTGGCATGCTGAGTACCGAGGAACAAACCATGTCGATTAATGAACTATAACCTATTCGTGACATGCTATGTTATGTGTCCTAAATCCAAAAAACGCAATATCACAAAAAAATAACAAAATTCCTATGTTTTTAATACACAGCTTGGCATTTCAACTACTCGCAATCGCTTCGCTGCGCCCCTTGATTACTTCGCCGCCCCCTTATTAACAAAATTCCTATGTTTTTAATACTTAGCTTGGCATTAATTAATTAATATTGAGTTGACAAATTCAGAATCAGAAATTGTTCTACAATAATAATTTATAATTATCATTTATCGTGCCTATACTTATAATAGCGTATACGTTCCAATAATTAAGCAGAATCTATGAGAAGTTAATACGGATACTATCAGCATTATGTCGTAGTTTTTATGAAGTTTATTAGTCAATTTTCGGTTCTAAAAAACTAAATGCCGTCTATTGACAGTTACTGTAGTTCAGGGGAATAACTCTATTGCGTACAATGCACACATTTTAGTGACCTTTTAATCATGTCGGCTAAATGTTACGGATCGACGAACTGTCAATATGACGTCACGAATTACTATATCCGGTGTGAGGGTCCGTATAGAGACGTCGCCAAGGACAAGGTCGATTGGGACAATTCTCAAAACAAAAATTAAAATCCTTGAAATTTAAATGAAATTAGGCTTCATCTTGGACGTGAGGAATTATTCTGACTTCGTCTTTTCAATGTGGATTTAGCGGGCGTTAGTTCAAAATTATCTGATTCTAATTAATGGCCAGATTTCCGGTGAATACCGTCAATCGTGATCACATTTAGCAGATTACACTAGTCACAACGTGAATTCAAGGATTGTACTATTTGTATATACATCCCGCTTTGTTTAATTTTAATCATGTGAATACTACTAGTGCTAGTTTTGTGAAAGTAACATAAATAGGATACATAAATACACGGAGACACACTTGTCCCAAACGACATACATGTATCAACACAAGTAAGAAGAAGTAAGATGGATGCTTATTGTTTATGTCTAGATCATGCCATGATTCATGAATCTCTACTGACGCTAGAACGCCGTAGAGATCATATTCCACCTTTACAATTCCCAGGAATTTTTTTTAAGTTTTGACAGGGAACCTTATAAAGTAACGCGGGGAATGTACTTCTTTGTTCATACCTGTTGCTTAATGATCTATTCATCGGTAAGTGAAGTTCCCAGCTCGCGATTATATTATTTACGTGACTTTTGAGACCCGATTCCGCGATAAATATTTATTTTATTCCCTGTCATGAAAATTATTACCGTAAGGCCAAAGTAAAAAGATACTATGTTTCCGCACATCGACCGACCCTAAAAATAATATATAGAGGTTATCACCACATATGTTAGGGGTATAGCTACTGTCTCAAAAAACAAGGCATGCTCGGTGGATGTACTGGCTACCCCCAGACAATGGGATGTAGTCGTCACAATACAAGTACAGTACAGCATATATAATGGCGGTATTATTGGTAAAATTCTTATAAAAAGTTAGTGACATCAATTTCCTACCAAGTTTATAGCCAAATTTTATGAAAATGTGCTACATGTACATGTCATGTACATATGTGAATAATAAAAAGCATGAAATTTGATTTTTTTATCAACCTTAATGTATATTTCCAGTTTCCACTGTGTTGATCAAGTAATACTTTCCCCACAACACGGGTTGGCATTTTCTGTCACTTCGGTCGATGTAGTTCAATATTTCTTACTGGATAAAAAATATCGAAATAAAATTAAAAACAAAAATGTCCCTACCTACCTACCCTAATTTTTCGCTCTGTTACCGGAAACATACAATCTTTTTTCTTTGGCCTAAGCGACATCATGCGAAAGCAATTCTGTAATATCGAGCTGGGAACTTCGCGTACCGATGAATAAATCATTAAGCCACAGGTACGTACATGAATGAACAAAGAAGTACATTCCCCATGTTATTTTTTTTGACTTTATACGGTTCCCTGTCGAAACTTAAAAAAAGTTCCCGGGTTTTGTACAGGTGGAATATGATCTCTACGGGCGTCAGCATTAGTAGAGATTCATGGCATGATCTAGTTTATGTCATGATGACATGTAAATCCTACCACACAGTGGCGCTCTCTATTTGTGGAACTTTTTGGCAAATTGCATGCTGCTTCGGGGAAGGTTGTGCAAACTTACTGTAATTTTTACATTTCAGTCCGTTTATACCTATAATTCAAGTTATTTGAAATGTGTTTTGCTGCGTACATGCAATGAATATTCTGAACTGATAGTGTGCCCTTTGTTTTTGGAACTTCTCCGGGTACCAAATTCATTTGTTACAGAGTGTTTATTTTAGCTTAGGCATGGAATAGGATGCTATTATAAATGAGAAACAAAATTATCATTATACGAGGTCACCATTCGTCACTGCGTGCTGAAATTTCAATAATTTTTCAAAGTCTAAAAGACTAAATTGAATCGCGATATGCATATAATATCATATCATTAGCACAAATAGTGCTATCAAGTACCAATCACTGTAGCAGAAGTGTACATGCAATATCCAGTTCATTGAATGAATCATGAGTATAGCCTGGTTGAAATACTACTGTGTGGCGAGTCACACTCGTCTTCGGGCTATTGAGGCCATGTATGCATGGTGTTATGAACGGTTTGTATTGTGAATGGGTTAAATTATCTGCTCGTAAACCCTCACAGTAGACAATTTTATACCAGGTTCTATTCAGTATTAAGAAATTGCTCGCAATGGAAATTTGCATGGTACATATTTTGTTAAGATTTTTTGGTCAAAGGTGGTAGCCGGATATTTGGTTTAAATAACCATCAGTGGCAGTGCTTTGGTTTGTTTTGCCATCAGTCTGTCTGGATCACTTTATGTTTTACTTTTACAAACATATTTCAGAGTTAATAAATGGCTGATATATAGAGTCCTGACGAATCTTCCAAAATGAGGACTTAGGCCACCAGATGTACACAAGTACAATGAACCTAAATGCCTGACTTAAATAACTAAAGGTTGTATTAAATGCTATTTCTAAATCATGTATATGAACCCCATGTTATGTAAACAAACAGTATGTATGAGATAACCAAAACACTAATCGCCAGATATACCCCAGGCATTAAGTGAACTTTGGTTAGAAATTCCACCAAATTGTTTATAACGTATCAGTATAGCGCTAGCTAGCCCTCACCTTTCAAGATATCGGTGTTGAATGAGTCACTGCGAATAAGTCTCTTAAACACATTTCCTCCGTGTTCTTATTGCTCACTCTCTATGTGCTGTATATAAACAAACACTCGACTCACACAATGTGTGTTTTGAGGATAATATGGCATTCATACTATCATACATTTGGTATTATTATACTATTATAGTATATTATTAGTATATTCTTTACAACATACATGGTCAGGGTATTATAATTTAGTAACTGGTATTCCTAAATTATAACCTATAACGAAGGCCATCCATGTATTAACCAATAATGTCCAAATGATATGTATGCGTTCAGTAACAGTGCGTGGAACAAACCGGTACATTCAATTGTTAATTTGTTATATACCGGTACATGTCAGTGAAATATAAATACACGGTACCATTGAAACCGGATTTAAACCGGCACATGCGACTTGAGAATATACTTCAAAGTATCAACCTGTGCGGGTACAATTATTATTCATCTAATCTAATTGTATATTTACATATCATGGCCTTGGATGGAGTAAGTTTTCGAATAACGTAGTATTATCATATTACCTCCATTCCAAATTACGTAGATACATGTGCTTTGAATGTGCCATGTCCGTCTAATCTAATAATATCTCCGAGTTTACGTGGGAAACAAGCAACTGGTATCGTATAAAACATTCGAATTCACTGTTATTGCGGAGCATAAGTTCATATTCACATGTGCAATGTATTGTGATATATAATACTACGGTACCCATGTTATATAATACTACGGTACGCATTGAGAAATGGTTGTTAATTTGCTTGCGTTCCATAGAGTATGGATGCAAGTTGGTCTGACATTTTGTGTGGGACGCGAAAGCGTTCCACACATAACAATGTCAGACCAACTTGCATCCATACTCTATGAACGGAACAAAATCAACATCCATTACTTATATTTACACCAAACCGAGTCAACTGGCAGATTAGAAGAGCATTAAGCGCAGTTATTCTCGTGAATTGATGCAAGTTGCGTCTACACAAACATGGATGCAAGTTGGGGTCAGCGCGTGACGTCATGTGACGTAATTTCGACCAACCAACGTCCTGCATTCATGTTTCCAACGCGAATGCATGTGTGGGTGTAAATATTGTTATATAATACTACGGTACGCATGTTATATAATACTACTGTACGCATGTTATATAATACTACGGTACGCATGTTATATAATACTACGGTACGCATGTTACATAATACTACAGTACGCATGTTATTACTACAACGGTACGCATGTTATATAATACTACGGTACGCATGTTATATAATACTACGGTACGCATGTTATATAATACTACGGTACGCATGTTATATAATACTACGGTACGCATGTTATATAATACTACGGTACACATGTTATATAATACTACGGTACGCATGTTACATAATACTACGGTACGCATGTTATATAATACTACGGTACGCATGTTACATAATACTACGGTACGCATGTTATATAATACTACGGTGCACATGTTATATAATACTACGGTACGCATGTTACATAATACTACGGTACGCATGTTACATAATACTACGGTACGCATGTTATATAATACTACGGTACGCATGTTATATAATACTACGGTATGCATGTTATATAATACTACGGTACGCATGTTATATAATAATACGGTACGCATGTTATATAATACTACGGTACGCATGTTATATAATGCTACGGTACGCATGTTATATAATACTACGGTACGCATGTTACACAATACTACAGCACGCATGTTATTAATACTACGGTATGCATGTTATATAATACTACGGTACGCATGTTGTATAATACTACGGCACGCATGTTGGTAGAAAACATAGTCCCACGCAAATCTAGCAATTATTTGAGAAACTCATCATTTTCCGGTTTTAACACGATTCTGGTATTATGTTATCAGTCTATGTTGTAGCTGTCGAAATTCTTGTGGTACATGCACGTGCATTGCTCTGAATCGGTGCTCTGACAGAGGTCAATATATACATGTACATATACATGTGAGATAGCTAATTCTGGTAGAGATAGGCAAGTCACATGTACAAATACTTAGTGGAAACCTCTCTCGACAACAAGGCATATATAAGAGAGCAAAGCTGTCGATATCGCCATATTTCAGTAATTTCATTCTGTCGAATATTTGTAAATTTAAAGACTTGTTATGGACTTGTTCGAGCGCGTGAAACTGGTAAGTTGATACTCAGGCGCTATGCCAACATGGGGAATGTAGCATTCTACTAACATCGCCGAATATTTCAAAGAAAGAAATCGACCATACCACTCCATATATAGAAAACATCGTCTGAACTACGTTGATTGAAAATATTTATATCTCGATTCGGGACGCAACTATTGGCGATAAACTAACAAAACGATTGAGTTCATTCAATTCATTCATTCAATTGAGTTCATTCAATTCATTCATTCAATTGAGTTCATTCAATTAATATATAAGAATGGCGGTGTGTTATGTAAATTTAGATTAATATTCGTAAAAAATAACTACTTTGAGCCAGATTATTGGCAATTTCAATTTGATCACCCTACCGGAGTGTTTCACGTCACTTTAAGTAAACCACCTGGTATACAGTATTCCTGAACAATGTCAAACATAATTTAATTTTCGACGCTGTTGGGTTATTTTGAACGCTACGCAGCAGGTAATTCAATATTGGCAAAGTCATCAGTGTCTCATCTGTCATATACAGTTTGGTATGAAGTATATGGATCGATACCAAGACACCTTGGTGACGTTGATAATTAAAGTCAACAGAAGCTGTTTTAACTGAAAACTAAGGACGTGTTTGAGCCTTTGAATTGTTATTAAACATTGTTTAATTCCACCAAACATATGTTGCACGATAAGACGTATTATTCCATATGGACATATATAGGAAACATTAACGGTTTCTTCATAATCACGAGAATAATGATGCTATCAATTGCACTTAGGTCCGAGCCCTCCACCGACAAGTTCAACCCATTTAGCATTTATAGTGAGAGTGAGATAGCGGGTGGGAGGCTATGGAAATGCTCATTTTTTATTCGAAAACACTGACTACTTGTGGTCGACTTGCATGTACATTGTCCGCCGTCGATGATTGGGTACTCATAAATAAGCACGATGCTTGAAAAGTGACCAACGGGAATGCATTAACAAGAGCACCACCAGGTTTTGTTAAATACGCCCGATAGCAAAGAAAATAGTTGTCATCTTTCAAATACATCTATACTATATATTTTGAGACTTCGTATATATGTGTGTGTGTGTGTGTACTTCATAGAATCCAAAACGCGTGTAAAGATTGAGCTCAAACTTCCTATGTAAGTGTCAAATCCCACCGACACGACCGTGGTCAAGGTTTAGAGAAGCTCAGAGCACCCGTTCTCCAATCTCAAATCACCGCAAAGGCACGGCGGGGGTTAATCAAGTGATTATTTAATGAGCGTTTGTTTTTGACGCATCTCTATAAAGAGCGTCTGTTTGCCATTCAACGTTATTTGCATCTGCAGAGAGATATACGGAACATACATTAAATTTAAAAAACATTTGTTTCTGACCAACCCTGCGAGCACGGATGGCGCGCTTTGTTTTTACAGTATATAGTTATATACCGAAATCATCCCAGATAATCACGAATATAGCATCAGATTTCTCCCCAGATATATCGTTATAAAGCTACTGGAATCTGCCAATCTACGGGAAATTCCAGGGAATGCCGATTGAGCTCAAACTTGCTACCCACGGGAAGTGTCATATATATGAGTGTGTCCTTTATAGACTCGAACCGATTGAGCTCAAACTTGCTAAATAAGAAAATAGCCCCCAAGCCGTAAATATCAACAACAACGATATTGCTACCTACGGGGAGCAACGTTATTAGCATCTGCAGAATTATGCAGAGAGAAAGTGCTTTCCTATTTTTAGAACGCAACACATGTTTACGTCGCGTTGGTGATTGATGTTCACAACGGGGTTAATTGACTGTCCGCTCTTTGCGACGATGAGGTTCACGGCGGGGACTATTGACCAACACTCACAATTTCGTCTTTTGCATCAGATACCAACACCTCGACCGATCGGGACGAAACTTGGTACGTGAGTGTAGTTTGACCAGGTGGTCGTCGCTGTCGTATTGGCGAGCCCGTGCGACGCCCGTGCAGCGCATGCGCAGACGAGATATCGGAAACGGGTGGAGCTATCGACTTGAAATTTGGTATGTGAATGTATCTTGCGCCGGGTACACATTTTATCGGGTCGCCGAGCCCGTGCGACGCCAGCTTCGCGCATGCGCAGACCAGATCTCGGAAACGGGTGGAGCTACCGGGTACAAATTTTTCTTATTGAAACGCGTGGAGCTAAAAATTAAAAATATATATATAAAAAAATGTCATGTTTCGGACAAGCCGCCGGTGGCGGGCTAACCTGCTACTCTCCTATATATTTTGAGACTTCCGTAAATATATATATATATTTGTCCTCTATAGAATCGAAAACGGCTGGCTCGATTGAGCTCAAACTTCCCATCTAAGGGTAAAAACCCACGGGAATCGTCGTCGCGGCGTTTTGGAGAAGCTCTGAGCACTCATTCTCCACTCCCAATCACAAAAAAAGGCACTGCGGGGGGTTAATCACGTGATAATTTAATGAGCGTTTATATATGACGCGTCGCTATGAAAGAGCGTTTGTTTACAATTCAACGCAACGTTATCGCTCGAAATTTAGCATCGAAAAAATTTAATTTCTTTCATCAAAAACATAATTACGTGTTGGACTCTGTAATTTTAAGAATATGTAAGTATTACACATACTCAGCTTAAAATTTTGAAAAATAAGAGTTTTATCGACATAAATCGATTATAATGGGAAATCCTATGTTAAAATTTAGCATCGAAAAATTTAATTTCTTCCATCTAAAACATAATTACGTATTGGACTGTGTCATTTTAAGAACATATAAGTATTACACGCGGACACAAAAAGTCTCAGTTTGAAATTTTGAAAAATAACAGTTTTATCGACATAAATCCATTTGAATGCGAAATCCTATCTTAAAATTTAAATATTACGCCACTGGCGGCATTCGTCCCATGACAATTCTATGGAAGCAAAATGGTCAACTCGGGACGGGTCAACCGATTGAGCCCAAACTTGCTACATATGTGTACTTTTGTCCCGAAAGTGTCACGGACGGGTCAAATCTTGAACCCGACGTGACATTGACCTTCAAACTGGTCGTTCAAGTTCAAATGGGGTTAAACTGGCGGATTTCTGTACTTTTGGCCGGGGAGTGTTTTGGACGGGTCAAATCATGACCACGACCTGACATTGACCCACAAAATTGTCAATTCAAGGTCAAATCGGGTAAAACTTGCTGATTTCGACGAAATTTTGTGCAAATGCAACACAAGTGTCTCGGAACCTGTTGCAATTGCTTTTTCGAGTCATGGGACGAATGCCGCCAGTGGCGGGCTAACCTGCTAGTGTACTATAAAAGAAGAAAAAAAACCAATTCGAATTTGACCTGTATTGTGAGGTCATAAACTAACATATGAAATATGAGTCCAATAGAATAACGCAAAATATCAACTGGAAAGCAAGAATATGCAAAATGTTTAAGTCGAAAAGGCCCATGCACAACTCAAGAAAAAATAATCGAAACAAACTCAAATTCGAACTTGACCTGTATTTTTGTATGACTGAGACAAATTCTAAGTTTAGTTGTGATCATATAATTCAAACTCAACTTATCATCTAGAAACCAAAATGTTGAAAATCCAAACTCAAGTTATCACCGGAAACCAAACTGTTGACGGACAGACGGACGGATGGTTCGACGTCTCGACGAACGGACGGACATGTCCGAGTGATTACGTAATACGTAACGTTTTTTTCAAACGGTCGCATAAAATTTAACGGTGATTTCGATTTCCGTGATCGATATTCAAAAATCTATTTTGGTCGCAATTTGTAATGACGTGAATGCGGGTCGGTGATACATCACATTCTCTGTAGTTATACGTCCCGTTATCATTGTGCATGTTTTCTACGCTGTCGTATTTCAAGTAATTATATTATTTCTCCAAGCCCGTCATTAAGCAGACCAGACATTCAGCCACAGTGTTGTCGAAAGAAATGGAGATTATAGGTCCCATGTCACACAACACAGCTTCTCTAAGAAATTTATATTCCAACTCTGGATGTGGCACCGAACCACATTCGAGCGATCATATACTATATATAAGCGGAGGTCTAAGTTTGTTTTGATCATTGAATCGGACTGCACATGTGTATTAGTAAACGAATTCAATAGACAAGATCTGCTAACAAATGCCCGATGCTTTAAACTTTTGAAATCTTCGATATTTGTGTTCACGTTTTCATATTTGTACATTTGGCCTTAATAAACAGAAGATATATGGTGATAAATACAAACTTGCGTAAAAAACACAACCAAGGCTGTATCAGGCTGCAGCTCCATATATACGTGGGGAGGGGCAATATTCTAATAATCGCAAAACATACCAATATTGTTCTATTCGATCGAATAGTCGCGTGTCCGAATATTCTGGCCGAATGTTGCTACATGTATATTGGGGTCATGTACTTGAGTGTTATTCCTCATAATTACACAATCGGGTTTCTTGGTGTGTCACACAGGAGTGTGCATATGCAAAATTAATCATGGGGATTTCGATTTGACCGAGAAACATAATAACTGTGAGTTCCGTGTAAACACTATTGTGAGCTTATGGATGTGAGTGCCGGTCCCTATAGTCACACCATCACTCAAATCTATAATGCCTAAGAGAATCTGGAAACGTCTCTGACACGGAACGTTCTTTTGGCTAAGTTAATTCTGATGTTCGACCAATTATCTAGGACGACTGTGTATTGGTCAGTAATATCGCTGCAATGCGAATAAGCGATTTATCATCCGATTATGCCACAGAGTTGTCTACTTTTTTCTGATTACTTATGGCTTGATGTTTTGAAAGCTTTATCTCGACTCGGAATACTCCATCATTATTAATCAAAAGTAATCAAATTTACCCAACAGGTCAAACAAGCGGCCGGAATATTTAGGTTCCGGTCATTCGGTTCATTTCCAGAACGCGTCCAACTACTCCGTCGTTGCTTAATGATAATTCATCTGACGTTGTCTGATTGACGCTCCAATAAAGCAATCTATCTGAGTTGCGGCAAGGTCAACAAGTCAGACGTGTTAGGCGGTATAGCTAGAAGATTTGTACTCCCGCGTTAAACATGTATACGTATTTATAGATGGTTAACCCTTCCATGACTAGAGCTTCCTGAATTTTTTGCGAAAACAATGTGCCAATGTATTACCTTATATCTCACATAGGGAGGCTCTATATAAGAGAATTCATTGGCCTAACAATATTTACCTTGACCTTGTAAATCAGTGCATCTATATATAAGAGTATGATCTGTTTAAACAATCAAAATGTGCGCGAAGCGCGCCGCTTCTGTCTAAGATCAAACTGTGCGCAGGAGCCTGTTTCCCTGTGCCAATGCATTCTCTTATATATGCGAGTCCTCCATAGAGAACCTCGCATATATAAGAGAATGCATTGGCCTCACTATAATTACCTTGACCTTGTAAGCCAGTGCATTCTCTTATATATGCGACGCTCCTATGGGAGACTCGCATATATAAGAGAATGCACTGGCACATGGTATTTAATGCTGCACCAACGCTCTCCCGTCACGAACCTCATGGTTAAGGACTATGGATGCTCAATTGTTGGGAAAATACTGTGAATTTCTTTAGTATGTTCTTCATATATACTGCCTGTCTCATATTTATATCAAACTTATGTATTTATCATCTCTTGAGATTATACCATTGTACCCGCTACATGTAACACTCTCAGTTGTCAAGTTTCCTATCTCTGAGGTAAACATTGACTAAATAATATCAATTTTAATAGCTTTTCTCGAAATAGTGTTATACCGAAATGTAGCAATATCATATTTCACGGGGAATGTTCTGTCCACCCACAAAACTCACTAGAATTCCCAACTTCAGCTTTTACTGGACTCGGCATCCGAGCGCGGAGCGCGAAATAAGTTGAACACCTTCAACTCGCTTTTGAATATGGCCTGTAACATAAATGTCTGTCTGCGCCGTGCGGGAGCGTATTTAGAGTTTCGTATTTTGGGAACCTTTATTTGGAGAGGATGTATTCATCGCCCGTATCACCGCCCTCACTCACCATAAACGAGAGGCGAAATAGCGAGAAACGCGATTCGAGCGTCATGCAAGAGGCGCCATGGCTGTAATGGTGCCGGTGATTAAGACAACCGACAACCGTTGGTTGAAGTGCATATTATCACAGCCATGAGCCTGACATTGGAGATCACTCACCATAGCCGAGACGCGAAAAAGCTTACATGGATACGGTCGAATACGCAGAAGGGTCCAACCGAATGCGACCCAGAGACAAGTATAGACATGTACGCGCACGTGGCATACGGTGCTAGAAACGGGACGCTAAGAGCTCACATGTATACGGCCGAATGTGGAAAAGGGGTACATGTACACGCAGATAGTTCCGGTCGATTGCGATCCGGAGACAGTATAGCCATATACGCGGATATGGCACTGCGGTGCCACAAACGAGGCGCCAAGTTGCTTATATGTAAACGGCCGAATGTGACAAAGGGTTACCAGCAGAAGGGTCCGGTCGAATGTGATCCGGGGGAAATATAGGTAAGTACGCGGATGTCACTGGGGTGCCACAAAAGGAGATGCGATGTGCTTACACGTATACGACCGAATGTGGCAAAGGGGTACCAGCAGAGGGGTCCAGCCTAATTCGGCCCGGAGAGAGTATATACACGATACGTGAAGTAGCTTACATGTATATACGGCCGAATATGCAAATGGATCCCAGCAGAGGGGTGCGACACAGAAACCAGTATATACATCACAGGCTGCAATCGATACAATTCGGTTCCGCTTTCGATGTCCGGTTCGATGTTCTGTAACCAGAACATTTTAGGTGGCGAGTCTGGTTTCTGTTGTTACTAGTTAGTGTTGGTACCTTTGTGATAATATGTATAGCTTATAGGTTAGGTGTGTTAATCGTGCATAGCATGTGAAATTTCTATTGTTAAAATATGAGGCCAAACACACGAATAAAGCTGAACGAAATGTGCACTCCCTTCCAAATGTAGATACACAATTTAAAACAAATGCATTTTGTAGCCTTGTGGTGCATATATACTGCGGACAAAGCAAACATATTCTATATGTAATATATCTTGCCATGCCACCATACAACATCGATTTCATTCAAATGTGTTCCATTTGTGTTTTAAATGTGTTGTAAATTGGGATTCGAGTGCACGCGCTCGGTATACTATATAAAGAACTAACTTTCCGAGTTTTGGATCGCAAATCTCGCATGCTAGTTTATGGGGAAGAAAACTATTATCGGAGTTAAACATTTAGATGTAAACTATATTTCTAGGATTTACGCACATGACACGAGCGATTAAGTCACATACATTGCATTGAATTTGAGAAAACATTTTTAACAACTTGCTCATCAACATATCCAAAATTTATGATGCAATACAATGGTGAAGCTTAATACCATTGTGAAGCTTAATACCATTGCTAACTTGTCTGACAATCCAATCCGATCCGTGTTGGTGTGTTCTTGTGGCACAAAAACAAACAATCTAACTCATGCGCGACAATTCCAATTTAGTAACTTAACTGCATGTACATTCTTCTTGAGAACTATAACAAGATATTCGAAAACAGCGTATTCTGTGCTATCGTTTCGGACGATAAAAACGCCGACCCCGACATCGAAAGTGAAACCGGACTGTATCAATTGCAGCCTGTTGACATGTATGTGTATATACTGTAGATGCATATTTGACAGAAACTAGACGAGAAGGAACTTACATAATGCGATCGAATGTCAATCGGTGAACACGTAGAATACAATAGCGGTAAATGCAACCTGGAAACAATGCATGACCGCAGTAAATAGAAATGTATAGATGATATTCGGTGATCAGAAACAGGTTCGTTTGCTTGACGTAGGACACCATTACGTGGATTCGTCAATGCAATAAGCGTTAAATGTCGCGATAATGGCTCTCATTATGGGACTAAGCATACAATTATTCCGATGTAGCTGCGGACAATTACAAAAGTTGAATAATTGATAGGTTTATACAAGTCGTTGTACGATTGAACTCACGAACACTTATTAGCCGAATGTACATAATGATTGTACGCATAATCACACCTGTCAAACAACAGGAACGCATAATCTATATCCGTAAACGTATAGCATGTTTAACAAGCTGACGTGCTAACATGGATATAAATGTGGAGCGGACAGAGCTCCCCCTTATATAAGAGGACATGAAACATAACCGGGATACTGGTGGAAGTCATGTAGAATGTTCATTACAATCTATATCTATATTTGCGAATGTCTGTCTGTCTGTGCTCTATAGAAATTCACAGAGGACTATCTAGATGGCACCAAAGGGGTCTACTAGGAGTAACTTTTTACGAGAAAGATAATGATTTTCTAAATTGACGCCGTTGTTGTCAGGGGCAGATAAGGGGGGGGGGGGCAGAACAAAATTTTGTCGCTGATTGCCACGAAACTTATAGATAATCACCCCCATGATATAAGGAGTCTGATGGTGTGATTTAAATGTGTCAAGAATGGCACCGTTTGAGTCAGGGATGCACGGAAGGAGATAAACAAAGTTTAGCGCCGAGGGACCAAACGGTCTACTAGGGGTAACTTTTTACGGAAAAGATAATGGTGCGTGTTAGAATTTTCTAAAATGACGCCATTGTCAGGGGAGAAAAGGGAGAGGGGTAGAAAAATGTTTGTCGTCGATTGCCACGAAACTATTGTATAATCATTCCCATGATATGAGGAATATAATGGTGTTGTTCAAATATTTCAAACGTGGCGCCATTCGCGTCAGGGATGCACGGACGGGGAGAGGGGCACCAAAATTAATAAAACTAATTTTAGCGCCGATTTCCACCAAATTGATATATATTCTTCTCCATGATACAAGGAATCTAATTGTGCGAATTAAAGACTCCAAATTGCTGTCGTTTGGGTGAAAGATTGTGGGAGGGGCACTCATTTGATAAGAATGGGTTTAGTCGCCGATTGCCACCACACTTATACAATATCATCCCCATGGTATGAGGAGTCTAATGGTGTGGCTTAAATCTGTCAAAAGTGGCGTCATTCGAGTCAGGCTTGAACTGAAAGGCAGAGGGACACCAAAATTGATACATAATTTTAGCGCCAATTTCCACCAATGTGATACGTATTCTTATCCATAAAACGAGGAGTCTGATCGTGTGATTTAAAGACGCCATGTTGGTGCTGTTTGTGTGAGAGATGGGGGTTAGTGGGCACCAAATTTGATCAAAATTGCTTTACCAAACTTATCAATAATCATCCCTATATGATATCAGGAGTCTAATTGTGTGGTTTAAGGATGTCACAAGTTGGGCCATTCGAGTCAGGGTGCATAGAGGGTGAGAGGAACACAAAAAAGATGAACAATATGTTTAGCGCTGTTCCACCAGATTGAAACATATTCTCAGTGACACGAGATAAACAATCGTGTGGTTTAGATACGCCAAATTGGTGCCGTTTGGATGAGAGATATGGGGGCCCTAAAGTTTATACGAATTTGTATACTCGCCAATTTTATACAGAAACTTATACAAAATCATCCACACGTTATGAGTCTAATGCGGTGGCTTAAAGCTGTCAAACGTATCGTCATTCGAGTCAGATGTGCACTGAAAGAGAGAGGATCACCAACTAAATTTGATAAAAAAAATGTTTAGTCGCCGATTAGCACCAAACTTATAAATATTTATCTTCATGATATCAGGAGTCTAATGGTGTGGTTTAAAGATGTCAAAAGTGGTGCCATTCGATACAGAGGTCCACGGAGGGTGAAAGAGACACAACAATGGATAAACAATATGTTTAGCGCCGATTTCCACCAGACTGATACATGTTCTTCTACGTGATACGAGGAATCTAATCGTGTGGTTTAAATACGCCAAATTGGTGCCATTTGGGTGAGAGATATGGGGCCCTAAATTTGAATATTCGCAAGTTTTCGCCATTTTATATATATTCATCTCCATAATGAGTCTAAGTTTGTGGTTTAATGATGTCAAATGTGGCACCGCTTGAGTCCGAAATAGGGACGGGCGGCTCACCACAACTGATAGAAATATGTTTAGTGCCAATTAACATCAAATTCATACACATTCTTCACAAATTATACGATGAATCAAATCGTGCGTGTTAAAAACGTCACATTTGGTGCCTAGATAAATTTGCAAGTATATGTCTGTCTGTATATGTTATATATATAACTTCACGGGGTACAATCGAGATGGCACCAAGGCGTTCTAACAGTGGTAGCTATTTACGAGGAAGATAATGGTGCATGTTAAAATATTAGAATAGCTCATGTTAATATTATAACACAATTGAGTCTGCCCCATTCAATATAGTTTCCACAAAAAAGTTACAAGAGATATGGAAATGTATAGAACGCCTGTTCAACAATATGGTGGTCACAGTGTGCCGTCAAATATCATTTCTTCAGAGATAAAAGAAAACGGAGTCAGTGGCACATGACTTTTCAGGATCCTCCAATACTGACATCTGACAAGGTTATATCTGCCCAATATACAGAGGATATCTTTCATGTTTTAGAACAGACTCATCGCCTAACATAAACAACTCAAAATATCGCTCTGTGTCGGGCACATGTAGCTGATATATAGGCATAGCAACATTTCTTTTAAACTGAGAATATTAGCCAGTATATAGCACAATGAACAGAGGAGCACCTGGACATTTCTTCAAAACATCTGTATCTTCATGGAGATATGATAACCAGGTGTCCGTAACCCACTAGATTGATTGATACATCTCTATGTAAAACCCATGTAAAACTAATGTGTTTATGATGTTCATGTTATAACGTCCGAAGTATACGCAGTTGTAAATAAATAAATAGTTCTTTATTGGTGGGACGGATTAATCACGATAAACAAAATGACAATCGCTCCGATCCGACAAGGTGAGCTACTACTTATATTCCGTGTCTAAGAATCATGTTTTGTGATGCTATTTGGATATATAATTTATGAGAATATGTGTAACGCTTTGAACAAGAATATCCTCTATTCCCATCATATATACACAATATGCAGAGGGTTTCACATCTCTTTAACATGGACAACGCCGGGTAACCCTGCTAATAGTATACATGAAAATCATATTTAAACCGTCTGATACAGAGATTAATTTCATTCAGTCATGTTTTCCCAAAACTATCGATGACGCAATGCATAGCTGCGACATTGTAATGCGTTATCTCATGTTATCTCACGGCCGACGACCTTATGAAAATGCTGGGAATAAGCGATAAACTAAAGAAAGAATCAACAACTAGATACATGCAGAAACCACAGTCCCTGGTCACCAGTCACTTCCAACCCTGAATCCCAATTTTTATAAATACCATGTAACGGGTCAAATGTACTTTTGTTATTTCTACCGCGAATTTGTTGATGTTTTCTTATCATATTCTGTGTTTTTATTATATTATTCAATAAATAATCTGAACAAATATCATCTCGTCTGATGTACGTGATCAGAATAGTCAATGCCTATTGATTTAGCGTGGGTATATAGCGTACACACGGTTGAAAACAATTATTTTCAATTATTTTCAACTAGTTGGTATTTGTGGTCACTAAATGGTCGAAATGGTTAAGTCGAACACACGGATAACTTGAAGTAATCCAACGGTCCCTTGCAATTCGACGAAGTTTAACTGTATATATGTAGATTAAGGCATCCGCATAAAAAATAAGGAGCTAAAACATAGCTGTTGCATCTTTACAAGATGGCGATAATGATATCAAGACGCAAAGAATGGCGTTACCAGAAACACGGGTATATAATATTTGGCCTTGGCTAGCAGCCATTGTTTTAATATGATATTGATAGTATGTGTCTATGGGGTGGTGTGAAGAGTTATTATTATTGTATACATCAATTAATCAATCAATGCCAACACCCATACAGGTGAAGAGTGTGCAAAGATACACATATATAAGACACATTAGGATGAGCCCACGTACAGCACGCGTCTATGTAATCCTTAATACCCATGTCGCAATACCCATGTACTTTTGAGCGAAGAGAATAAACAAATTGAATTAGGAAGGGTTACATTTTTTAATAAGCAGATCAATAGAAATATAGAAGACAATTATACAGGTGAGGGGTGTGTCATCGGAAACCCTTTGATGAAATTTAAACTTTACTGGAGGAACTATCCATTAATCACATTTTGACATATATGATAAAAAGTAAATACTAATACTGTGTATCCTTTTTTCTATCCACTGGCCAGGATAGCAGCTACATGTCATTTTCTCAGCTTTCAAGTGGAATAATATTAAGCTAAGAGAACGCATTACATTCAAATAGAGTTGTGCTCCCTATAGCTTTCTAAAGCAACTTTGGAGTTATACTACTAGATGTACTCTCAACATTGGATATTTAATTAATTTATTTAAATCATTATTTAAAATGCAACAATTGGAGTAAAATCTGCATATATTCAAAACAGGACATCACATCTAATGGCACACAACTATTAATTATGTGTATTATAGAGTGTTCATTAATAAATTAGTAAAAGGGTTAATTAATCAATACCAAACTCCATACAGATGAAGGGTACATGCTAAGAAAAAAACCTAGGTGAGAAATATGAGGCAGATCAGAAGAAAAGTATTTGAATTATTACATCGGATAGCATGTGTGTGAAGGGTTAATTATTTTCAAAGGCGATCAACGAATCGATACGAAAACATATACAGGTGAGGGGTGTGTTATCGTAAACCTGCAAAAACGATATGAACACGATCCGACATAAATACTTGAGGTATCGTGTCCGGTAGAACATATCCATTTGTGGATGGAACGTTAATAATGTCAAAAACGATCAATCAATCGATACAAAACACTATACAGTTGAAGGGCGTGTCATCATAAACATGCTCACAAAATATGAACACAATCTGATCAGAAAAATACTAGGGTAATCGCCGCGACGCATATCACGTGTCTGCAGACTGACGACTATGCGGACAGACGGACAGAAAGGCGAACGACGGATGGTTGATTCGGACGTCGGCATTATGTGTATGGTTGATTGAAAGTTTAAAGTCGTTTTAACCATATCACGACCAAGAACAGAATCAGCTATAACAATTATCGTATCGAAGGAACTGTGCATGTAAACCAGACAGTGGACTATATTACAACAATGCGTTATTTACAATTAAAAACACTAATAAGAAATGATTCTGCTTGCAGTCAGGAAAATAAATTCAAGAACTTACTAGTGTGCAAGCATAATATAAAACGCCAAAATTAGTATAATAATACATAATGTCAAATAAATAACATAAAATTACCAAGACTGCACCTCGAAATATGTAAAGTATTTTGTATCATCATATTTTGCATTGACAAGGTATTTATACTATTTGATGAATCGCGCATGAACCTTTATCAATGCTTCAAGCTGACGGTCGGGTGGGTGAGACCAAATATCACCCTTCACCAACCGACAGCTTCAATCTACAAATACTGTTTGGTGTCTTTTAGAGTTACTCGTTTCTCGTCAAGCATCTGGTCAAACTTTGAAAGCACACATGTGTACATCTCTTTCAAAAGTCGAAACGTTGGGTTGACTTTGGCGATTTTTGTTCCGAAGCTAGAAGCGATTTTTGTTGAGGAACAATAACATCAACACGAATAGACTGTGTTGGAGTGACTGGCTCAACTCGAGTGGATTGTTTGAGAGCAACGGGTGCATCTTCAGCAGACGTTTCTAAGATATATGATACAGGTTCTGGGACCGGAGTTATATCGGTTACGTCAAGTTGTGGTGCCCTTTACCCAACAGAACGGCCCTGTGCCAATGCATTCTCTTATATATGCGAGGCGACCTATATAAGAGAATGCATTGGCTTAACACATTAAAAATTATAAAATTGTTAAAGAATGTAAGAAAAAATGGTAAAAAGTGTTAAAAAAAGATTTTTTTAGGCCAATGCATTCTCTTATATATGCGAGGCGAACTATGGTCGACTCGCATATATAAGAGAATGCATTGGCACAGGGCATAACTGTAACTATCACAATGTGGTCAAGGAGCCGGTTCCAATGATATCCATATTTGTATGGTTCTATTGAGACAGACCGAAGACATTTTAGGCTATTGAAGCTTTATTTGGCCGGTTTTGGCCGTTTTGTTGGGTAAAGGGACAAGAATGATGTTGGTATGACTGTTGTCTGCCTCAGTGCTGACATCAACGACAGCAGAGTGTGTGACTTGTTGAATTGATGGTCGAACACTAACTATTTTCTTTGCATCGAAATATGAGATCTTTCTCTTACTGCTGTCAGACGGAACTGAGTGCTGACATTATACCAGTGTACGTCATCTTATGGTAAATGAGTGCAGACAATACCAGCGTACGTCATCTTATGGTAAACGAGTTTGCGAATTAATACGTTGTATGGGTTCACGCTGATAGCAATCATGTAGCTGCACTCATCTAAATTTATATTAACTAGACGGTCACCGTTGAAGCCCATTGACTCACATTCCGAAGGACGGGAGATTATATTTCGCACATTGGGTCGGCAATTTCCAGTTGGTAATTCAACCTTTCCAAATATTGGAAATTTCCAACTAGATATGGTTGGAAAATTTCCAACTGATGGCCATTCATCCTAAATTATTAACCAACATAACGAAAAAAATTGGTCTAACCACAAATGTTACTCTAAATAATGGTTGAAAAAACAGACAATAAAATCAGTACAAAATTTCCAATCGATGTTGTGTCAGGCATATATACATTTCCAGCGGTTGAAAATGGTTATCAAAGTCGGAGATCAGATACACTCATCCCTTGTTCAAACGTCCCTTCTTGGGCGCATATCACCACATATTGTCTATGTAATGTAAGTAATTATCACACGCAACCCAATAACTGCAGTACTTGAAAAGCGTGATATATGCACAAGGTCGTCAGTTACATACACTAGGTAGCACTGTCAAGACCACACCTATACGTGGCCATATACATGTATGATCATATATTCATAACGGAGAACTGTAGTTGTTGGGTGTTTCCGAAAGAGTTCAACGAATGTCCACTTTTTCTTGCTAACAAAATATGCTAACAAAAGCGGGCCGACAGAATGTAATGATTTTTACCTTTTCGAAACGATCGCCTCTATTCATCATCATCGCTTACTCGAACCTGCATTTGGAGGGTTGTAAGTTTATTGTTCACCTCCATCAAATTTGGAGAGCATATATACAAATCTAAAATGTTCATATATAAGTATGCATGACAATATGTGAACACAAAACAACTTGTTTGCATAGAACATTATTGAATTAGGCATTATAAGACACGTATAATTATATATTAAGTTTTGTGTCATATAGGCGTGCGATGGCACTTGCATTGTGGTGACGATGCCATGTCACAAGCACATGGTCATGTTATGATATTTAATAATTTAAGTGTCCAATATCGTAAATGTTTTGTAAATGTATCTATATCACATGCGTCCGGTCTAGATATATGAACCACAATCGATATATAGTATAACTGTTACATATATATGAGATAGATAAATATCTCCGGCGTGTGGTCTATATACAACTCGCAGTGTTATATATTTGTTACATGAAATTAGACTTGTGTGTCGCCTTATTGTGCGATCCTAGGTCGATAAATACACGAAGTTTACAAATATACAGGTTGTATATTCTCTACAGCTTGCCAGTCAGCGCATATCCTAAAGCAGGTTTCAACTTTTAGCGCAGAATTGAGACAAACGCTCATTTATAACAAACGCATTGGGAATATACTAACATGAAACGCTCTTTATTGATCCATGCTGAATGAAACCCGGGACCCGCGTTGTGCTGTCACAGAGAGGCATCCGTGTCTTGGTATGTCATTGTGGTTACAGCACGGTGGGGAATCGCGTTGTTCCGAGTTGATGAGTATTACCATAGACTAAAAATAGGATAGACGTCGCACTCATGGTTATCAATCTGTAACGCTACAGGACGTCGCCATTGCTTTGGCCCTCAAGCGTTAAGGTAGTTCAGAAAACTAGGGGGAGATAATTTTACGTTATATTTACATCGAGTTCGCGTAGGTTGGGAAGAGATATTCGTAATAAAAGTATTTATACTAACTTTGTAACATTATGCATTTTAGGTGACATCAACTGAATGCCTAAGAATGCGATTTTGTTCAAAAAAGGTTTTCCTGAAATATAAAGTGCCCGCAATTCGATGTTGTTTACGGCATAATGAAAAACTTCCCGATATTAGTTTTTTCGACAAGCGTTTTATTTCCCACGATTTCGTACTGGTTTTAGTTATATAATTATACCTTAACGGACACTATAAGGGGTTCACTACTCCGTGTATATGCATACATAATATATGTCCACTTACTAATTATTACTCATTATGATTATCATTCCACGGATACATACGTGTAGTTGATCTGTAGATGGCTAACGACTGTACAGAGATCATATTCCACCCGTACAAAACCTGGAAACTTTTAGATGTTCTGACCATTACGACATGGGGCTTTATAACATTGAACAAACAAGGCAGGGAATATATTTCGTTGTTGATACATGTCCCTCAATAGTCTACTTCACATTATGGGGTGGTCCCAGCTTGATATTCCATGTAGGGGGTCACAGTAGGGGGTTTCATCTAATAAGTTCAACAAACAGGCGTGTGTGTGGTCTTATTATATGAATTAACCTAAACATGAATGTAAAGGGTATCTCTGTCCACTATGACATTAAAATATATATCAACGAAGAATAGTTAATTGTATAGGCTATTTTGAAACTGTGCAATATAATCCATACAGTAATAAAATAGTTAATGATAATCGTACAATTTGGAATTTTTTTTATATACTGGTATGATAACATACTTATAGTCCATTAGAGAATTACAGTTACTGAAGCTGAATGGGATCTTGAAATGCTATTGGGAGCTAGAGGATACTTTTTTATCAGACTGGAGGGGACAGTCCCCGGGACTCATAATGTGCATATGGACATGGGTGTTGCCTTAGTTTGGATAAGTACCATGTGGCATGTGATAGAGAGATGAACAATGTTTGTAATTTATTATTAATTTTATGATGAACTTATAAATATTATAATCATTTGTGGCTCTTTCCTTGACAGTCAATGAAACATCAGCTAGATTTTTATCCAGGATTTTCACACAAGTATAGTTAAATTCCTTCTTTATCTTGAACACATCATTGCATTCTGCATCTCATTGTGTCTCTCTGGTTTTTTTTCGCATCACGCATGTTGCACACGTAACTTTCTGACCCACCAATGTTATGAAGGTGTTGCCATTGACATATCTGTCCACTTCCTGAAATGATACAGAATTTGAAGCATTTAATTTTAATTTATAAATAATTTACAGGTTAGGCATACTGGTATGAAATATCTGATATTGGGATATTTCCCATATGCAGTACTACACCACTCACCAGTACCTACATTGGCAAACCATGTTTACATATTCAGTTGTTAACACCTCTTTATGATAGCAGTAATAAATTATCATACAAAAATAATGCTATTGCTAAAATATATTAATAAATAAGGCTAATGATATTATATTTCAACACAGCTGACCAGTATGTGTATAAATTATAATTAATGCCCACTCAGTCTCAATGTCATTTATCAACATTATGCATTATGAATGTGATTATATCATCTAATGATCAAAAGACTATATGAAAAATATGTTATGAACAAATGATATATATTACATAAAGGGGGCATGAGACAATTCAAACTATGAATAGTATAATAACTACAATATAATCTAGGAGTAGGACATGTAAACTGCCCAATTGGTGAATTTATTTGACTGTTCATTTCTAAATTATTACTGTAGTACACCTGATCACACCTGGTAGTGGCATGGAAATTCTTGACATCTGACAGCTGTCATTGAAATATTTCTTCTATAAAACAAGTTTGGATCGGTACCCCATACATACATAATATTCAAATTACCAAATGCAACCAGGTGAGATGTATTAAATTAATTTCATTTTGAAAGTCGTTATAACATAACTTAATCCAGGTGAAAATGACAAAAATAGAATACAGAATTTCGTGTTGTTTTACTACAAAAATGATCTCAAACGGCATAAAGACTCACCTTTCTTACTCCACAACGGACACCCTTAGAAACGTGAGATTATGATAATTCATGACAGTTGGTGTACAATAGTGTTCGGTATTCGACGGATTTCGATATTCGAATATTCGGTTCGAATAACGAGCGAATATTCGAATAGTATTCGAATATTTAGATAAATTATAAAATTATAAAGATAAAATATTTTGGAACCAATTAATTATTTAATGAAATAGCATATTTATCCATGCACATGCTATACCCAAAAAAGAGAGAACAAAAAAGTATGTTGGCTTAATAGCAAGAGTTTATCTGTTTATGAAGTTCAAGTAGTCAATGTCCCATGCATGGCTTAAAGGTTCTTGTTCAAGAAGTGTAACATTCGGACAGTCTGCGGCTTCAACCGGTTGCGCTTTTCAGTAGAGATCATCCTTTTTAGTTTTGGCATCCAACGTGAAGTGAGTCCATATATCTGATTTCTTCGAATTTGACGCCATATTATACACACACGTGACAACGCGCAAACAAAATAAAACAACAAGGTCCGCTTCCTATTACCGCATGCAAGCCAATCAAATCAGAACGTTACAGTTACGTCATATTAATTCGTTTATGGTCAGTGGAAAATAGTCTATACTTTTAACAGACCCTCAGACAAATAACAAACCAGGAAACAATTACCCGGAGATTATTCTCGATTATTCGAATAGTCAAATAATTATTGGAATATTGGAATATTTATTTTTATGAGCGAATATTCGAACATTCGAATATTCGGACCGAACGCTAATGTACAATTAATTCAGCTGCAATAGACGCCAGATTTTCCTCTTTTTATTGCGATGGGCACTGTTTTGATTAGACGAATCGGAGTTGAACTACCTTTAGCAATGGCGGACAGAATCTGAGTGCGTTACCGATTGGCCGATCAAAAGACGTTGAGTGACGTATCTATCCTTCCTTCATCTATGGTATTACGCATTCAAAATGGCCGACACAAACGCGACCAGAAACGAGGAAAAGGGCAATGAACCAGGATATGACATATTGTATAGTATTTTGGCAGCTACGAGCATATGATATACCATTTTTCAAACAAGCTGATACCTCATTTGTGTCCAAACTTACAGTCGTAATTTTCTCTAATATTCTGACCAAATTTGCCAGTCGAAGGATTCTCCTCGTGGACTGGTGTATTCCGCGAACGTCCGACTGGCAACTTTTGGTCAGAATGTTATAGAAAACTATACTGAGTATTTCGGAACAAATAAGGTATCAACCTGTTTAAAAAATAAACTAGCATATGCTCGTAACATGCTATGTTTTAGTCAGTTCCTCATATATAATGTATTGTGTGGGTTTGCGCTCGCCTCAACCACTTTTAATGCGTGGTACTCACCAACCTCAAAACCACGTGATTCCACACCGCGTGAAAACACAAACAAAAACTATTATTCGTGCGCATCCTGAAATGAACTATTCACACTTACAATGTTTTTGTGACTTTTGATTTTGAAATGAAGAATACCTCAACGCAAACGATTAACACTCATTAGCGCAACAATGGAGCGATTTAACATCATCCCAGTACCTCAACGCAAACGATTAACACTCATTAGCGCAACAATGGAGCGATTTAACATCATCCCAGTACCTCAACGCAAACGATTAACACTCATTAGCGCAACAATGGTGCGATTTAACATCATCCCAGTACCTCAACGCAAACGATTAACACTCATTAGCACAAAAATGGAGCGATTTAACATCATCCCAGTACCTCAACGTAAACGATTAACACTCATTAGCACAACAATGGAGCGATTTAACATCATCCCAGTACCTCAACGCAAACGATTAACACTCATTAGCACAACAATGGAGCGATTTAACATCATCCCAGTACCTCAACGCAAACGATTAACACTCATTAGCACAACAATGGAGCGATTTAACATCATCCCAGTACCTCAACGCAAACGATTAACACTCATTAGCACAACAATGGAGCGATTTAACATCATCCCAGTACCTCAACGTAAACGATTAACACTCATTAGCACAACAATGGAGCGATTTAACATCATCCCAGTACCTCAACGCAAACGATTAACACTCATTAGCACAACAATGGAGCGATTTAACATCATCCCAGTACCTCAACGCAAACGATTAACACTCATTAGCACAACAATGGAGCGATTTAACATCATCCCAGTACCTCAACGCAAACGATTAACACTCATTAGCGCAACAATGTAGCGATTTAACATCATCCCAGTACCTCAACGCAAACGATTAACACTAATTAGCACAACAATGGAGCGATTTAACATCATCCCAGTTCATACTTATTGTTCCGTTCCATGTTCAGAAATTGCGAGTGGTTGGATTTTGAAGATATAATACAATGTAGCAACACTCCCTTTTAAGTTATTCTGATAATGTTCAAAGAAGCTGGCGGGTCCTGCTGAATTACTATGGTGATGGTAGGGCAAAGTGATGCTGCTACCAAACTGTACCGTTATTTTTCTGAAGTTTTCATTTTCAGGGCTTTTGGGTCATTTGAACGAATGGGGGGAAGCGCCATTGTGTTTATAAAACATTCAAACACATATATTGTAAAATATTTATAATAATTATATTTTTGGTTGTTGCAAACCGACCATAACCAAACTGGATAAACCGGCCGTTTTCAAACACGTGAGCAGCCATCATTAAAATATTATAAAATATATATGTTCGCGAATGTTTCATGCAGACATTTTTCTCAAATCGCTCGTACCATGCAGTCAAACACCACAAATCGCTCGTACCAGTCAAACACCACAAATCGCTCGTACCAGTCAAACACCACAAATCGCTCGTACCAGTCAAACACCTCAAATCGCTCGTACCAGTCAAACACCACAAAGCGACAAGTTTAGAAAAAAATAGCGCTACATTTTCTTAACAGTATCAGTTTACCCAACCAACATATCAATTCAGCAGGACTAACCAGTATCACAGCAAATTAGCAGGAGAACTAACCAGGGGCAATGCGTTAGCATTCTACCTTATACGCTCGACATGCGAATATCTTATCGATTCTTGCGATTTTTGTTCTCAAACAACAGATACACATTATCAGAACAATTTGAACCCATTTTAGCCTGATTTTTCTAACTGATGTTGTGTCGAGCGTGCCGTTTCCAAGTGCAAAATATTTTTACCGAAGTTGTGGAAGACGCACCCGAACCCACTGTCCCTGGATCATATATTTTACTGTGTATAATTATTTCTCCCGTTGATTCTTTCGCATGAAACATTATACGATACGTGGTATTTATCATGTTCTTTGTGGTACTTGTCTGTTGATTGGCCAATGGACACGAAACCATCTAAACGGTCTGTACACTCAAAGACTCGATCACGAATATCTGTCAATGAGAATTGTATGGGTGCTTTGGTGTGGGGCGATCATGTGGAACATGAGAGTTCTTGTTTTAGTATTCATTCGGTATCCACCACTTATTTGGAATCCCACGTTTAAAGAACAGGATGGCATTCGCGATGGGTATTGCTGTCTAAAAAGTCACATCCGTTAAAACAGCCATAAACAGAAAGAATATTATAATATATACATATATTGTTCTTATAACAACCACACATATCGCAAAGAGAGCATGTTATTGCCAAGATCGTACGCCTTGTTAGTAAACACAAGCTATATTATGATACAGTACAGTGAGTAAAGAGGGTGCGATACGCAAAACACTCAACACCGTGGAGCCCCCAACAAGTTGATCTTCAAACATCATTCTGTTTACAACATACCGATATAGCTCTCGCTAACCATCGCCACTGATTTCGGTGTTGAATGTGTCATCGGGAATCACTCCCCCCCCCCCAAAAAAAACAAATCGCCACTGTGTTCAGTGTTTTGCTTATCAAACACTCTTTACGTGTTGTATATATACAAATATTTAAAGTGTGTAGTGTGGGTAAATATCGTATTCATATTATTGTTAGGCCGTGGCTAAAGAACGGTATACCGCTCTTTAGTACCAAACGCTAAAGAGCGGTATACCGCGCTTTAGCTATATGGACCTGATACGCTAATTAACGTCATACCGCTCTTTAGCGTTTGGTGCTAAAGAACGGTATACTGCTCTTTAGTGACAAACGCTAAAGAGCGGTATACCACGCTTTAGCTATATGGGCCTGATACGCTAATGAACGGTATACCACTCTTTAGCGTTTGGTACTAAAGAACGGTATACTGCTCTTTAGCCCTCGGTGCTAAAGAGCGGTCCAGGTTGGATGAGCGGCACGTGCGTTGCCAATATATTTTGCGCTTTGTGCCAACACATAACGTTATAATCCATGCCGCTCTTTAGACCTCATCACTAAAGAGCGGTATACCGTTCTGTAGCCCTCAGTACTAAAGAGCGGTATACCGTTCTTTAGCCACTTCGTTATTGTTATACTATACTATTAGTATATTCTTGAGGAAGTTCATGATTTGGTAACTTGAATTTTGCTAAATTATAACCAAGGCCAGTCGTGCCTTTTAATGCTTTGTCTAAAAATATTTTGTATTTGAATTCATGGTCAAATAGTTTTAACAATGAGCCCACTCATTTGTAGCACCTCAATAGTCAATGAGTTTTACACGTTTGCGGATATAACACATTATTACATACGTAGATTGCACAGAGGGCCGACATACTGTGATTTGATTGGACGAAGAGCGATCACATGTCAAGAGCGTAGTTTTGACAATTGCCCCGGAATCGAACATTGGCCCTGGCTATAGTCTTCGAACTATTATATGTCTCCTGACGTAACGATTGGCGAGAATGGAGGCAAGCGAACTATTGCCCGGCTATAGTCTTCGAACTAATACCCGCCCGCTCATGTCGGCGCGAGGTGAGAATTGAGACAAACGAACTATTGCCCGGCTATAGTCTTCGAACTAATACCCACCCGCTCATGTCGGCGCGAGGTGAGACTTGAGGCAAGCGAACTATTGCCCGGCTAATGTCTTCAAACTGTTGTCCGTCTGCTGGTTTAACGGTTGGCGCGAGGCGAGAATTGTGTCTTAAACACATATTGACTACATTGCTAGCGAGAGCTCTTTCCTTGGCTCTCTCGGTCTATAGTCATCCTCGATGTTCAAAAGACACCACAACGGGAAAAACAGTTCTCGCCATTCCACCCAAGGAAGTTAATATGTGTATATTGTCAACCATGGTTAAATGGTCCTGGGAATTCGCTATGATGCTGGTGGTTCCTGCTGACTTGCAATGCTGCTGGTACCTCCCTTGATTTGGCAGGATAATGTTGTTTCGTCAGATGACGAAAAATCCACAATGCTTAACAATTACTTCTGTAATATTGCTTCTATAGATAGATCCAGTAAAACCGAAGATGACCCCAATCTTACTATATTGCAAAGCATTGAATTTTCCGAATTAGAAGTCTATATTACACTAAAAGAACTTCAGCCCGATAAGGCTTCTGGTCCCGATCTCATCATCCCGCGCCTGCTGAAGAACCGCCCAAGTCTCAGCACGCCCCTCTCACATATTTTTAATCGATTTTTGCGTGAATCATATTTTCCGCCTGAGTGGAAACGAGTAAATGTTGTCCCGATACACAAGAAAGGAGACCGCAGTAATCCTGAGAACTATCGCCCAATCTAACTACTAAGCTGCCTCAGTAAGTTGTTTGAAAAATGTATTACTAAACACTTTATGACTCACCTCCAGTCGAACAATATTTTAACCAAACATCAGTCAGGGTTCGTGGCGGCCGATTCAACTTCGTATCAATTATATGACATCTATGACAATATTAGTAGATCATTAGAACAAGGACGCGATGTACGGTTACTATTTTTCGACATAAGCAAAGCCTTCGACAAAGTTTGGCACGAATGCCTACTCTTCAAACTTCATTCTATAGGAATCCGCAATAATTTACTGCATTGGTTCAGATCTTATCTATATGACCGCCAGCAACGTGTTATTTTAACCTCTGGCTAATATGCATGCCCATGTGAAAGATAACCGCGGCCTGGGGCCTGTGCTCTTTCTTGTCTTCATCAATGACATAGTTGAAAATATAGCATGTGACATTCGGCTTTTCGCCGACGACACTTCACTCGCACTTGTCATCGACGACCCAAACATAGGAGCGACTATCTTACAGCATGATATCAATAGACTAGAATCGTGGTCCTCCAAATGGCTTGTCAAGTTTAATGCTCTAAAAACAGAAGCATTGACATGCACTCGGAAAAGTATGAAGGTTGTTCACCCAACGCTGTTCATGAACCAACAACCAACAGTAGATACCTATAAACATCTTGGAGTTATTTTGAGTAAAACAGGAAGCGGGGGACCCCATATCGAACAAGGGATGAAAACCACATGGAAACGCATTTCACTCTTGAGAAAATATCGATTCTATCTCGACAGCAGCGCTCGAAAAATGTTAGTTTACAATGATAAGGTCAATCCTTGAATATATGTCTTGTGTTGTTTGGGATGGTTGTAGCCAGCAAGAATCTGACAACATCGAAGATATACAATACGAGGCAGCTCGTATTGTGACAGACGCGACTAGGTCTGCCAGTAATGTATCTCTTCTTAGAGAAACTAGTTGGGAAACCCTTAAATCACGACGGAAAAAAACATAAACTAAAATTATTTTATAAAATGGTAAAAGGTCCATCACCTGTCTATCTCAGAAACCTAGTTAGTGCAAACATATTTTTATTTCCAAATCCAAACATAATACACATAATACACAAGTGACATAAATATATAACATATAAGAGATAAATGTATGGAAATGAGGATCAGACAACAAGCCCGAGGGCTTATATGAAGTCTTCTCCTCTTTGGCGACATGCCCCTTCCTCAATAAGTGAGGGAGGGGTATCGATCAGACGGGAAAGGATATCAATAATGTTTTTAAAAGGAGAAGTAACTAAGTTTGAGTTGGGGATGGAAACAGCGGGAAGATAGTGTTAGGGATAGCATGAGGCAGAGAGAGATAGAGAGAGAGAAAGAGAGAGAGAGAATGAGAGAGAGTGAGAAAGTGGAGGGGCAGAGTTTTCAATAATTTAGTTGCTGCGTGATGAAAATTATGCTCGTAGTAATATGCATGCGTCAGGCTCCATGGGAGGGGGTCAATCGCAATGGCCAATTCCTATTTCAATGGGGTTCACTGTGAATATCGCTGCATTCTTCATGTAGAATCATTTCACGTATATACAGGATAGTGACAAGTAAGTAACTTACAAAATAATCGTTATCGGAAGACATTTAGTACTACATATATAATGGGGAACATCGTGCTGCCGCATAACGCGGCCGGAATCCAAAGCAATTTGTTACCCATGCAGATCATGGAAATCTTTTTGTTTTCATAATATATGTCTGTACTGCATTAAATATTTGTTTGTTTTCGCGAAGACTAAGCTCCCTTGACCCCTGCATTAGTGTATTCTCAGATAAGGCAACATTTGGTAGGGAGTCATATATAGTTCTCTTCTGGGCTCTTGATAAAATGTACATTCAAAGAGATAGTGGTAAGTTGTCTCAAATTCCCCACATAAACAGAAGGGGGAAATTTTTACATGGTTATCTGTCAGGTAACCTAGTTCCTCCTACTCACGGGCAGATATCACAACGTGAAACTAGACAGTCTAGCAAGCTTATGGTCCCTATTTTTGACTATGACTATTTTCTCCCATCAACAACAACTTTGTGGAACAACCTAAACACAAACAAGGTAACCATGGACTCCCTGGCGACTTTCTTTAATTCTCTGGAACCCAAACGAAAGAAGACCCCTAAATGGCTATAAGACGCTAACACGCAATTCAATTCAATTTTAATAGTAACTCTGGTCATCATAGTAGACATTACAGAGAAAATGCATATGACACAATTACGTATCATCAATACATCATGTACATGTATACATACACAGAAAATAATTAGGATAAATAATACATCGATGTCGCGTTTAATGGATGTGTACTTGTTTACTCATCATATAGTCAGATAATATATTTACTAATATACCGTATGGTATATGGCGTGTATCAACGAATTTATATTTACTAAAGGTACACGAGTACCTACAAATGTGAACGCGCACACATGCGCGTAAGCCTCAGGAGTTTCTGAAAATTTCCAAAATCTTTTTAATAAATATAGAAAGGTTTTTTGTTTTGCGCTCGCTATTTTGATTGAATAATTGGTTCAACTTCAAAGTGTTTTGTCTATTGAAATAGTATGGTTTGATGTATCTTACTCTCAAACCCTTTAATTTTTCACACTTCAAGATAACGTGGAATTCATCTCCTAACTCTGCGTTACATAATGAGCACTTTCTTTCCGAGTAGTCTCGATTTGTCCATGATCCTTCTTCGATTGGTAATTTATGGTTTCTTGTCCGGAATCTCACGAGAGCGTGTATCATTGATGTATCGCTGGATGACAAATTATGCATGCCCGCCTCAGATTAAACTGTAGCAGTCTGAATTACCACAAATATTCTAACTTCGTTGCCGACCAACCCATGTGTACCTGTGGTACATGTATCTGATATATGTAACATCACTACCAATATACTTCTATATGGTTCTAATGAGCTATCGCAGGAAGATAACATAACGATTTTCCGAGAAGTTCAGAAATACATTATTCGAACAAAAAGATTCAAATAAAATCTCGACCAAGGGCTTCCACTTGAACCACACACATGCATATCATCTATCATCTAACAGTTATCAAATCGACTCATCGTCAAAAATCGCGTGAGAAATAGAAATATTAATGTTGATGTTATTACATGTAGATATTCACACAAATCCAAATGATAGTGGTGTCGGCTCGGATGCAAAAATGGTAGGCCAGAACACAAAATTAGCGTATGAATTAAAAGCAATAGCTTATCATTTACACACCCACCTCCCCTCCCTATACTGCATATCAGACTCATCCAAACGTTTGGTATGTCACATCACA
The DNA here is from genome assembly GCA_032622095.1 of Siphonodentalium dalli. NCBI lineage: Eukaryota > Metazoa > Mollusca > Scaphopoda > Gadilida > Siphonodentaliidae > Siphonodentalium > Siphonodentalium dalli. The sequence goes on from CP136062.1 coordinate 197,495,032, forward strand.
CACTTGTCTATACCGATCTATACTTCATTCCGATATACTAAATCTATTCTCAACCAATTTCTTTCTATTACTCCACAAGAAAGAAAAAATTCTCATTTTGATATATCTATCGATCCAGCCCACACTGTGAGTAGCTGAGTAACATATATACCAACAACGATCTTCTGAAATTATTATGAACACAATTACATAATATTATATCATCATTCTCACAGCGTGGGCTTATTCACAGGTAATCGGAAACGACCCCCATAAGCTTTATGCTTGATGTCGGATCCCCCCTCCATAAACCAATATTCATGCTTCATATTTTGAAACATGCATCGTATTTGAATTATATGGAATATATACTGTTTACAGCAATGCTACTGGTAGGGCAAAGTCATGCTGTTAAAGTGATGTGAAACACTCCGCTGATGTGTTCTAAACGGCATAATAAAGAATCATGCCAAAAATAAGTTATTTTCATAAATTTTATATCAAAATAGGCAGAAAACAGCGTAATTGTTATAAACTAATTACATGCAGTGACATTTGTTAGCGTAATAGTTGGCGTAATGTTTATGCACATTATTAATTTGTCCCGAATAAAGTAGTAAATATTTACATCTGTGCGTAGTTATAATGTTGTTTTTCTGAAACGGTATTGTCGGCGTGGTTGGAATTTTCGAATATCTTAGTTGATTGCTATATTCTTCCAATGGAGATATTGATTGATACTACATGTATATAACATTTCAATTTTATTTACTGAAGTAAGTCCATAATATATATTTAAGCAAAAGCCATGTTATGTATGCAACACTTAACAACATATACTTTACACTATTTTAGTAATGGTGACGCCGGTGTGTTCGAAACGACAGTGATAGGCATCTCAATTATGGCCGGTCTGCAAAAACCAACACAACCATTATTAAAATAGTTCACAATATACACGTTACGTTTGTCTTAACATATAACAATTCAGCAGGGCCCACCAGCATCATAAACATTGACAGGATCACTTAACCGGGGGTGATTGTCACGCTCAAAAAAGAATTCAATGTTAACTAGTTAACAGACGGCGCGAAATAACCATCCGGACACCGTTCGCACGTAGTTCCGGTGACGTCATCGCAGAATGACTTCAGAAAGTGCCCGGATGGACACTTATCACAGCTTATGTTTGTTTCTAACGGAACGTCTCCGAACTAGTTGTTGAAGAATATTGTCCTTGGTTGTCTTATACAGACACTCCTGAGGACCCGACGCACTATTCAACTCGTAAAGTAATAAATTGGCAATTGCTGCGGGCGGCGACATTGTGTTATAAATATATTATTGACCTATAGCTTTGGTTCAGAACACCAAATACAGATATTGAGAGCTTGCAGTTCTTATTTGGCACATATCACTTACGCATTGCCTACGAATTGTTACATCGCCCTTGGGTATCTGGCTATCTGCATGCACGAGATAAACAGCGATACGGACAGCGATTAGATACTATGATGGCGTGCCGACACACGGCTTGCCACTCGCCCTTTTCAACACAGGATGTTGTTCCGCACTCCACTGCCCACCATCACTGCCTTTATATGCCGTCCATATATAGGTACCTGCTGTATTTCATGGCAGTATCCAAAAGACAACGGGAACGATATGAATTTGCACGACTTGCCATTGCTCGGATAACTAACATACTGAATCTAGTTTAACGTATTTTGGCTTTGTTCCGATGAAAAAATGATAACATTAAATGTGACATATAATAAACAAGACATACACCTTCCAAAGAAATCCATTTTGATATGGAAAAATTAACAGAATAATTATTACTGTTCCTCTATCGAAATAATTAATAGATATATTCAATATCGAACAAAACAGTGTCTTTCATATGGCACTTTTGTTATTTTATACACATGAACCTGAAAACGAAATAAAATAGTTTTCAAAGGCATTGGACTTTCACAGCATCCCGATAAAAGACATAACCGATTGCTAACCCATCATTACGCGCGACGCGTGTATACTAATGTAGACATTCCTTTTTCGCCTGGGCGCTGGGATTTACGCTGGGGTTTTTATTTATAGAACTGGGTTTTTTGGGACGCATTAACAATTGTAATGCCACCCCGAGTCCGAGTCCGGTAAAAGATGTATTTGGATTTCAATTTCGTTTATTGTCATTGATTTTGGTTTGTGATAAGCTATGCCAATTACAAATAGAAGAAATGAAAAAGATAATTTGTAAAATGCGTATGTCAATTTATACGTATTTTAAAGAGTGTAGTCTGAGACAGCCGATTCAGCCACCGGTTCGCAGTAGGTACCCTATTTGCGGAGGTAAATATGCGGAGATCCCGAATTCGCGGACGTCCCCTAAAATGGTCGAAATATGTTGATTTTAATGAGGGAACGGGTGCGTATATCTCGATTGATACGTATTTTAAAGAGGTCAGTCGGATACAGCCGAGTCAGCCGCGGTTCGTTAATTGGTGGTGATCGGTGTGACAATTTACAGTAGGTCCCTATTTGCGGAGGTCTATTTGCGGAAATCCCCGAATTCGTGGAGGTCCCCTAAAATGGTCGAAATATGTTGATTTTAATGAGGGAACGGGTGCGTATATGTCAATTGATACGTATTTTAAAGAGGTTAGTCGGATACAGCCGAGTCAGCCGCGGTTCGTTAATTGGTGGTGATCGGTGTGACAATTTACAGTAGGTCCCTATTTGCGGAGGTCTATTTGCGGAAATCCCCGAATTCGTGGAGGTCCCCTAAAATGGTCGAAATATGTTGATTTTAATGAGGGAACGGGTGCGTATATGTCAATTGATACGTATTTTAAAGAGGTTAGTCGGATACAGCCGAGTCAGCCGCGGTTCGTTAATTGGTGGTGATCGGTGTGACAATTTACAGTAGGTCCCTATTTGCGGAGGTCTATTTGCGGAAATCCCCGAATTCGCGGAGGTCCCCTAAAATGGTCGAAATATGTTGATTTTAATGAGGGAACGGGTGCGTATATGTCAATTGATACGTATTTTAAACAAATAACGACACGATCATCATAATAGTGGTTTGTTTTATCAATCATATCATCATCATCATCATCATCATCATCATAATACGGAACAAGTCTTGCGACTTTTCGTCCAAATAATATTATATGCAATGTTTGTTTACAAATATATGTATCGTCATTCGATATTTACTTGTGAGTCACTTGAACATATTACTTTTCGTCGAACTCGTATTGTATATAATAGAAGAATGAGTCTATGTATATTTTGAATTGATCGAGTGTTGGAGCCTCACCAGCGAAATCTGGCAGAGAGTTCCAGCTATTTACCACCCTCTGCGTGAATAAATATTTTCCTATGGCCTTGTTAACAATGCGCTTCTGTAGCTTTTTATTATGTCCTCTTGTTCTTCCTGATGAATGTCTTTCTAATAGGTCACAGACATTGATATTGTAATGACCATTCAACAGTTTATTTACCTGATTATATCTCCTCTTAATCTTCGATATTTTAAAGACATCAGATTGAGTCTTATCATTCGATCTCGGCAGCATAGAGTTTTGATTTGACGAACTAGTTTCGTTGCTTTTCTTTGTATTTCTCTAACACAATGCTTTGATATTTGTGATGTGGGCTCCATGCAGAGTTACAGTATTCGATGACAGGTCTGACCATGCTTATGTAGAGCGATCGGAAAGTGTCGATGTCCAAGTTCGTGAAAGTTCTATTGACTATGCCGATGATTTGAGAAGCTTTATTGTTTTAGGATATTGTAAGAAGGCTAATCTGGCCGTGTCAAATTGAGCTATAGCGATGGGATATCTCGCAGGACAACACATTTCGGGTTTTCGTGGGGTGTGTATTCGCTGGATGTCTTATAGTTGCAGTATGTAACTATTATGACCGCGTTAATTGCTTTCGATGTTTAGGTATGAACACTGGCTGGGCTATGCACTCTTGAAGATTTTATGGCGGGAACACAATGCCTCCGATTTTTGATCCGCATTTAGAAGCTTTCTGGTGTGGTGAATGAGAAACCTGCAGTAATAAGCCGTAGTTTTTTATAATAATTTGAAAGATTAGTTGTTTTAACGGAATTCTGAGGCGGTGCATTCATGTAACCAATATATTTTATATTATCATTTCTATTTATGGCTAATAATATGATCTTGAGGGCGTTACAATTTCTGATTATGGTATTCTTGTTCATAGAAATGGGAATTTTTCGGAAAGGATTAAAGTCGAACTGCGACCCGGAGGCCGAGTCCGGTAAAAGGTGTATATAGTTGGGAATTCTGGTGAGATGCATGAGAAACCTTCAGTGATGAGCCGTATATAGTTGTTGTAATAACTGGAATGATTAGTTGTTTTAACGGAATTATGAGTTGGTCATTCGTGAAACCAATATATTTTATATTCTATAATTACAATCATAGGTATATAACATATGAACTTGAGCGCGTTACCATTTCTGACAGTGGTTTTCTTGTAACCACTTGTGAGTCCAGTTATCACTGTCGGATACCCGTGCAGAATAGGACAAAACAAGATGGCGGCGATAGACAACAGATCGACGGTGGCTCTATATATTGTGACCGTACATGTTCAGCGGCATTGGTTCCGATACATAGCTTTGTAACGTTTAGTTTTGTGGAAATGTACCACCAACACTCACGCAAAAGACATGCCTCACACCAGCGTGCTAAATGTTGCATTTGGTGTGCAAATTCGTTGTCAGTGATGAATATTTTATCGAGGCCGTTGGATGCTCGCATTGTTTTTAATTTGTGAACAATTGGCCAAGTTTTGGCAAAGTTGTCAATTATAGCTATGTGTAAATCAAGCTATCTGACATTTCAGGGATTCAAAACCGACCATGTTTTCAGCGATTAGTGCCCGGAATGGAGTTTGCAGAATCGGACGACATTCTTTTCGAGTTGTTTACTGAGACATTGTTCATGATCAGACACCATTTCGGTTCAGACCGCTGAACGACGTAAGGACACAATAAACTGACCGTCGATCTTTGTTTTTTATCGCGGCCATCTTGTTTTGTCCTATCCTGCACGGGTATCCAACAGCGATACCTGGACTCACAAGTGGAAAGAAGAAATAACCAGTATCGCCCAACCAAAATCCAAAATACCAGAGAAAGAAATCTGGAAAATATACAATACCATTGTTTAAACCTGAGTGTATACTTAACCCTTTACCCAACAAACCGGCAAATAATCGAGCGAAAATGTTCATATATATGCACGTGTTGAATGCATGTATGTCCAGTTTATATAATAATGAACCATTTTAATGAGCTCAACTAGACTATATACCGATGGATATGTCAGGTTCACTTGTTCCATAAGGTCTTTGTATCTGGGTGATGCATTTGCTTACCGAATAATATTCTGAAAAGCTCGGGTCCAAAATGATTCTCCTGTCACGTGACACTTCCTTTGGTCACTGAAATTTTTGCACTCGGACTGAAAGGTATTCCACATGAATTATCCTATAATAGAACCATGTGCACTTTGTTTAACCCTTTACCCAACACACCGGCCAAAACCGGCCAAATAAAGCTTCAACAGCCTAAAATATCTTCGGTCTGTCTCAATAGAACCATACAAATATGGATATCATTGGAACCGGCTCCTTGACCACATTGTGATAGTTACAGTTATGCCCTGTTCCAATGCATTCTCTTATATATGCGAGTCGACCATAGGTCGCCTCGCATATATAAGAGAATGCATTGGCCTAACAATTTTATAATTTTTAATGTGTTAAGCCAATGCATTCTCTTATATATGCGAGGCGACCTATGGTCGACTCGCATATATAAGAGAATGCATTGACACAGGGCCCTTCTGTTGGTTAAAGCGTTAACGAAATATATTTCCATTTGATTAGCGCCCCCTTGTCATTGCGGTCTACTAATGGTTTTGTTTACGTTGATACTTGTTTGGAAAGTAGAGCCAGTATAATTCAAATGGAAGCCAAATTTAATCAATTCACAAACAATCGGATCGTACGATTACAAGTTTTGCCTGATAAATTCTATATTCAGCTTGGAATACATTGGTATTTTGCAATCCAGATAATTATGAGTTCCTGAATCTAAAACCATGTCGTGGGTTGATATGATTTCCTTGAAGTTTCGGCTGCAAAGAAGAGCGTCCGAAGATTCTTTTTTTTTTGTATCCAAAACATGGTTATGATTCGGTTGTTGCGGACCACCTGACCATAAACATCTTGCGTGTCGTCTGAGGCGAGATCAGTTAAGTTGCAACTTAACCTCATTCCGGTAGCAGACACTGTTTCGTCTTTGTACCATGGCATGGGACTGAGTTCGCAGCCTGTTCTCGTGAAAATGATTACGTCTTGGACTTGTCATAATATTTGTTTTAGGTTCAAAATTGGCTTAGAAATGCCCCACTTTGACTCCATAACGAACTGAATTGAAAGTCATTTTAGTGCCATTGTCGACTCATGTTGACCTATTATAAGTTCTTTATTGGAGGAAGCACCCCATGGGTTGTGGATAATTACTAGTGTGAACTACATGATCAAGTCAAGAAATCACGAATGACCCAGAATCATTCCAGGCTAAGTTAGCCTTTAGTATAGATGACACTATCTATAGCATGGGTAATTAATGTGACACGCCACATACAAGGGAGTAAAGTACATATATATGTATTACCCATTGTATCGATTGTTATACCACAAAACTATCAATAATGGATACGTTTTGTCGGATCATTTAAGGAATGCTCCATTGGAAGAACTTTCTTGTATATTTGGAAATGCGTTCGTGACACCGAGTAATGTCTTGGAATGAGGACATCCTTTTGAAGTTTCAGGGTGATTCAGCTGATCCCATCCTTCCTCCAACATATTTCTGCTCTACATGACCATTAACCATTTACCCAACAAACCGGCCAAAACCGGCCAAATAAAGCTTCAACAGCCTAAAATATCTTCGGTCTGTCTCAATAACACCATACAAATATGGATATCATTGGAACCGGTTCATTGACCACATTGTGATGGTTACAGTTATGCCCTGTGTCAATGCATTCTGTTATATATGCGAGTCGACCATAGGTCGCCTCGCATATATAAGAGAATGCATTGGCCTAAAAAACACTTTTTTAAACACTTTTTACCATTCTTTTTTTAGATTCTTTAACAATTTTATAATTTTTTCTTACATTTTTTAACAATTTTTATAATATTTTTCTACATTCTTTGACAATTTTATCATTTTTAATATGTGTTAAGCCAATGCATTATCTTATATATGCGAGGCGACCTATGGTCGACTCGCATATATAAGAGAATGCATGTCGTCTCCATCCGTACCAAAAGTATAGATCTTCAAATATTCGTTCTCGTCGCCTGATGGTTCGGTTTCATGTGGCCTTTTCTTGCTACTGGACCTCTCTTTCCTCGTATCCAGTTCCGAATCGGACCTTAAGTATAATTTCATGGCCGGATTTGTCATCTCCGGTTTAAACCTCCGAGTTTAAACCTGGTTTAAACCTACATTGGCGGTCCAGCCAAACCGGGTCTAAGGGGGCGTTTTTGTCGTTCAGTTACCAACTAATTGACAACTTGATTTGGTGATATGAGCATACATTCAAACTACCCTCTTACCTATCGGACCAAAAGACAAGCCGATCTAATGGTTATTGACACGTCATAAATAATCGCGAACGCGTGCACGATTTATTCATTGAGAAATTAGTATCGCTCATGGACCATTAATCCGATCTCTTTGTGGGTTTAAATCAATTTGACAAGGGCATGTTTCTCAACACGAGCTTCGCGCGCTGTTTATCACTTTGTCTGTGATTGATTTTCTACAAGATGCTTTACCCGCCAAGACAAAATTTGGTGTATTTACATGTATATCTGTATATATTAAAGGATATAGGAGCTGTATATATGTTTGTCCGTTAGTCTGTTTGCAACTGTTCTAAAACTGATTTAAAAATAAGACAAATTTAATTTGAAAAACAAAATGAAAAGATTGTGTTGTTAAATTGAGCAAGGAGTTGTATCTAACAAGAAACAATATTTAAAATTTATATTAATATTTGTTTGTTTTCAATATAATTAATTTTATTTTTTTAAATTAAAATGTTCAAATGATCAAAATTTGCGCAAATGTGACGCAGGCTCCTGTCGCACGAAGAGGCCGCAGGCCCCTCTGACGCTGAATAAAGGCTCCATAATCGAGTCAATTCTGGACTATATATTACATGCGTTGCTTTTTTTCAATGTAATAAATGTTCCGTCATGCAGAAAATCAAATAGTTCCCAGGTTTTGAACTGGTGGAATATTATGGGAATTTATGGGCGGAGCCAGAGTAGAGCTTTGTGGCATGATCTACATCAAAATAAGTTATCAAATTTGACTCTTAAAGCAATATAAGTTTAGGATTGCAAACTATGTGCATATGATATCTGGTCATGCAGTAGCATCGTTTTGGTGTCAACATTAAAACGTTGAACCATTCAAATGAATTCGTAGAAAACACCAGTATTTGTGATTGCCACAAGCCAAAAAAAAAAAAACCCAAGATAGTTGTAAAAATCATACTGAAGGAACATGTCAATATCTGAGCAAAGGTCGCGTGCGAATGAATCAACTGTGACATGATAACACCAGTCGGCAACCGCCACTTGGACACACCCTCACTCGAAATAATTTACAGCTCCACCCTTTGATTGATTGTTTCACAATTATAAACCGCGATAAAGAAAAGACGGATTCGTCATCTCAAGTTTAGCCTGGGAAAGCTGGTTTAGCTGGACCGCCGAATTAGATGGTTTAGTTGCCGGTTTAAGCTTATAAAACGCCAAAAAAATATCGAAATTGACAAAAACTTATCCCCACACGCTTTATAGGTGTGAGTGCTTCTCGCTTTTAAATTTCCAATCAAAATATGGTCGCTGTCGTAATTATTGATTTTTGCAATCAATAAAACGAGACATAGTACGATTAGGAAAGTACGATTAAATTTCTCGACGATACAGAGACACTACTGCCAAACCACTGGTCTGGCTGGACCAGGTTTAAACCAGTGATGACGAATGCGTCACTTAGACCTGCGGATTTTGCTGACTCACGGCGGTTTAAACCTAGAGGTTTACGTAGACCAGGTTTAAACCTGAGATGACAAATCGGGCCCATGTGTTTGTTTCGAACGATCACAATTGCAACCAGGGGTCAATACTATGAAACTTTTTCTTTGTAAGAATCTACAATTGTTTGTAAGAAATAACAATTTATCATTCCGCCAATACTATGAACCTACGATTACAAACATAAATCACAAATAGTACGTGTTCTTTGTATTTACAAATATCTCCAATCACAAAGATTGTTCGAGTACTATGAAACATAATTTTTCAGTTTTCGCATCCTTAACCCGGATAATATATATATCTATGATACGCAGGGACGTGGCGACAAGGGGTCGATTCACCCCATCGTGAAAATATTTTGTCAGCTAGAAATTTCAAGTACAACCCACAGGGACGTCGCGACAAGGGGGTTGAGTTATGTTTCTCGCTCCAAACATTTTATCAACACGTTCAACAGCTGGAAATTTGATACCTGAAAGAACATGAATTGGAAATTTTACAACAACAATAGGTTGAACTTGTTCTGTTATTTTGTTTTTTCCAACAATTTATTAGGGGGTATGTTTTGTTTTAGACCAACATTTGCATATTTACCTCCTTTGGTCAAAAGTTTGGATTGAAATGGCCTATATTTAGAAATTGTCAAACCTTATGGGGTGTCAGCTTGGATGTGATGTAGCAGTATGTGTTCCTTGTAACTACTGAAATTACCCAATTTATTGAAAGTTACAACGTTAAGAACTTGTCTAGAATGTCTATATAGGGTGTCAAACATAAATTGTTGATTTTCACATCCTTAAACCAAAGCATATAACCATCTGATTCTCAGGGATGTAGCCCCCCTTATGAAAATGTGTTATCAATGGGAATCTCATAAACAGGGACATGGCGATAGTGGTCTTGGGAACACGATGCCTGGCACATTACAGCTGTTCAGAATAGGAAGGGGCGAGTAGCTGCCAAATCGTATGAGTCACAACATCTCTGACAAAAGTTAGTGATTAATACAAATAGTGAGTGATACTTGCGGATTATAGCCAACATTAGCATGTAACATGTACTTACCATAATCAATGATATATCCAAGAATGGATAAAAATGACGCGTGTTCCCAATGTGAGTATGGTTTTTCGCTCAAGTATGCATTGCGAGGTAAATGATACTCATGTTCATGGGCGGATTATCCTTTGAGTTTCAATGTGGTCACGGTAAAGGACACGAATACGAAGATGCAAGCACAGTTTTCATAAATGACTAGAGCATAAATGCAGTGACGTGGCAAGATGCTCTCTTCGATGCACCAACGTCGATATCCAACTGTATCCCCACCCCTCAATTATAAACTTCTATTTCTGTGAAATGTAATTGTTTACCCCGGTTGGCTTCTGATTTTCAAGCTGTAACAGTAAGTTGTGCACCCCCGCCCCTTGGATTGGACATATTGACTAAATATGACTAACTTAGTGTTAGTCACAAACATGTTGAGTAACTTTGGTCAATTATTGGAATTATTTGCACATAATTCAGCAACTTTAATTTACGCCTTCCAATTGACTAAGAAAAGTCCCCATTTCTTAGTCGTTATGACTAACATTACCCTAGTAATTTTGATTAATGTTATGCCTCAGTCATGTTGGCCGAACTAAGTCAGTCATCCTGAGGAAAAACGTTTGACTAACATATGTTAGTCATATTGACTAAGTTTTGTTATCAGCGTAGAAAAATTAAAATAAATATTTTATTTACACAAACTGAATGGTTGTAAATTTGTAATTAGTAAAAACAATGATACCAAATTGTTTGTAGTACTCGTTATTACACTGACTTGTACTTACATACACACACTACAAACGAACCGTTTAATTGTTAACTTGCGCAGACAAGTGGTCATCAACATAGCAATCGGTGAACCGATTGGATAGCTCTGATTAGCGTTCACCTCTCAACTTATGATTGGTTATTTCTTTTGTAACTTTGGCCCGCCGTGATTCAATATACTGTTAATCACTCACAGGCAAAGGTTTGTCCGTAAGCAATCTACAATAATCAACAGTAGATCTTTGTGAAATTTGCGAGATTTTGTTAGCTCATCGTTTCATAGTACCGGCGTTCTCACTAATCACAATATGATAGCACGCATTGTAACTTCCCCATATAAATTGTTGTCAGTTATTTTAGCCCTATATACATGTCCGTCTAATTTGAACTGGTATTCAATTAACACCGATAACAGGTGCATGGGAGCAGAGTGGGGAGTTAGTTTTTTCTAAGTTTTACAGCTGCCTTTTAGGGGTTTCACCTCTCGCCCAGTCTAAGGTATTACAATAATACGGCTAAATTGTCCCTGTACTATGAAACCACTGTGATAGTTAACACAAATTTGTAATTACAAATTAATAAATACAATTTGTATTTACAGGTATAAACTTGTTCATAGTATTGACCCCTGATCAGATCAATATTACTAATGGCGTGAACTGAGATATTCGCGCGCGTTCAATCTACTCACTAACATTGTAACGTGTTAATTAGGTGAGGGATAAACCTGCCTCGGAGCTTATAAATTCGGCCACATAATGTTCTCTGGCACGTAGCGCCCCGGAGCACATTATGTGACCGAATTCCTAAGACCCAATGCTGGTTTTTCTGACTTAAAAGTCCGTGCATATTATCAGATAATGTCGCCGCCGGCCTCGATATGATATGATATCATGGCTCGAATTTCCAACTCAAGCATGATAATTATTTGTGTGTATATGTATTTTTTGTGTTTGTTTATCGGTTTTAGCTATGCTTGTCCCCCAGTTGTCCACATCTCGACCAGTTTTCTATTTATGTGCTACAGCCATGACTACTCTATACACTGCAAATGGTATAACTTAAGTTGTCAGGTATAGATATCGTTCAGTATAGGGTTATCATTGGATACTTCAACCAACGCAGGTCTGAGGGAAGAATCTTCAGTGGCTAAATTTTTCTTCCATTTGGTGCCGAAATCTAGGTGTTTTAATGTTTTTTTATATGATTAAGTCTAATCAAATTATCAAACGACATTAAAATTAATCCCGGACATCATGAAAATGAAGTTATGTTGATCTCTCACTACACTATTAGAAATCTGAGAAATAAAATTTCCAAGCTTACTGGACATGTAGATGATTACAATATTGCATATTTTACTGAAACCCATTTTAACCATAATGTACTTAATGATAAAATGTCTCCACCAAACTTCCAGGACCCAGTATGAATATGGGGTGTACTAGCAGTCTACTTTTATAACAGCACTATTTTTCGGTCCCTTCTAGATATTGGTTTTGATGACGAAATTATATGGTTTGAAATTGGAACAGCGAAGTTCCTCCTTTGCGTCACCATATCGACCAGACAGAGCATGTAGTGATTATTATTGGGAAGACCGTGACGTTTAAATTTAAAAAGCTCTTTCCGTCAACCAACTAGTGTGTGATCTGAACTATAATCAGAACCGACATGGGTATCCCCAACCACTCAGACATTAATCGATCATAGTATTATAAGTGACGTGTTATCTGCTATATTAGATCTCGGATTATCTGATCATAGCTCCACGTCGGCGGAAATAATATTTCCAAACCGCAAACAAAAAATACATGCAAGTAAGAATTACTATAAAGCTGACTTCGTTGTGATGAATTCAGAAAAAAACTGATTGGTCAAACATAGTGCCTACTACAAAACCGAACAAACATATTGATCAGATTGTCGACAACTTGACACATAATTACCTATATATAGCCAAAAAAAGTATATACAATGTCAAACTAACAATTCGAGCAATGACAAACCGTGGTCCGATTCACTTATATATTATATAAGCGATCGTCTTCGGAAATAGCTTTACGAACACATCCATTTCATAAGGAGCAAAACAAACAAATCTGATATAAAGTTAACAATTTGAAAAAAATCAGCCAAAGAAAGTTATTTGAGCGAACTTGACGAAAATCTAAAAACAAACACTGATACTAAACATTTCTAGCATGTGGTTAAACAACTCTTTAAATAAATTATCCAAAGGTAAAAAAATTCCGTGTTTAATTACAAAAACATCCTCTTTGACGAAGACGTCCACAAAGCTGAGTTTTGAACGAAGTCTTCACAGAAATAGTACTCTAAAAAATCAAATTGACAGAAGAAATAGCAACGATACTTAAAGGCTTACACACAGATAAGGCTACATGCTCTGGCGGTTTAAGTAATAACATGCTGAAGGAAACGCACACCTCCGTATGTAAACCACTTTGTTTAATATTTAATAAATCCACTAAGGTGTGTCGTTTCCCAACGGCATGGACAATGGCTAATATTACTCCCCTCTTCAAGAAAGGAGACAGACAAGATCCAACAAATTACCGTCCGATATCAGCTGTGTTGTCAAAATTCTTTAAAGAACAATTTCAACAAAGTTTCAGAGCACATGCTCTTAAACAATTTATTATATAAAAATCAATCAGGTTTCGTTCCCAATCATAGTACTGAAATGCAGCTTATCGAGATAATCAATAATTTGTGCAACGCCTTCGATGCTGGGGTAACTAATCGTGCAGTTTTTTTGGACATTTCTAAAGCATTCGATAAAGTTTGGCACCGCGGATTATTATTAAAATTAGAACAATATTATATTAATTGTAAACTCCTAGAATGGTTTCAAAACTACCGGATCAAAAGGCAACAAAGAGTTATGGTCAATTCGTGCGTCTCAAATTATACCAAAATTAAAGTTGTGTCCCCAGGGATCAGTTGTCGGTCCTCTGATGTTTCTCATTTACACAAACGACATAGCCGTTCGCATTAAATAACAAAAGAGACTATATGCCGACGATACGTGCGTTACTAACAGCAGTTCCGAATTTACTCAACTCGAATGCATCCTAAATGAAGATATGGGGCAAATGAAATTTTGGGCAGACACATGGAAGGTAAAATTCAATGGTTCCAAAACAGACTTAACGTTATTCACAACCAAATAAAACCTAGTGAAACCAATACTAATTCGTGATGATGTGCGACTGGAATATTCTAAATAAGAGAAACACTTAGGTCTGGAAATTGATGATGATCTCACCTGGAACACACATATAGACAATATATGTCAGAAGGTTTATGCCAGATTGTCTCATATTCGAAAACTCAAACATACACTCAACCGTGAAACTCTATATGTGTCATATGTAGGCTCTCCAATGGAGTATGGTGGTACTGTTTGGTCCAGGGCACCTGCTTACATGATAAACAGATTGGATGATATTCAATTCGAGGCAGCCAGAATAGTTACAAGGTGTACTCGATCTGTTCCGAATGATAGGCTTCTTGTCGCACTTAGATGTGAGAATCTAGAAAATCGACGTTACACTAGACGAATAACGATATTCCATAACATTGTTAAAAAGGGCCTCTACTTATCTCGTTAACTCACCCCCCCCACCCACGTTCCGCGAAAGGTGTAACAAAGACCTACGTAACGCATCCGACCTTATCCCACCAAACACCGGAAGTAAGTGAACCGACGTGACCTTCTTTCCTACTTGCATTAATCAAGTAACGCTCTCGGAAAATTCATCTTTAAGGAATCAATTAAACGGAAACTAATCAAACCGCCAAAATACTTCAATGTCGGTAAACGTTTACTAAATATTTCCCATTTCAGACTGAGAAATGAATGTAGCAACTTACAAGCTGATAAACTGCAAAATTATATCGCTGATACTAAAGCATGTACATGCGGGTATCACGAAGAGAAGGCATTTCGTTATTTTTTTAATGTCCAGTGCATTTTATGCCAGAATAAGTCTGGACAATAAACGTTTGGTCTTCAACATTTATTCACTAAACATTGATATTTGGAGACCCTGACCGAGAGAATAATTAAAACGAGTTCATTTTCAAAGCTGTCCAAGACTTAAGAGACACCACTTCCACAGACACAGCAAACATTCAACATATCTGAGTTTGGAAAGAGATATACCTGAATGATTTCGACTCTGCCAGATCCCTACATGTCACTCATTGAAACAAGCTCAGAGAGGGAGAGAGAGAAAGAGATTGATACGAGTAAATAAAACCTGATAACATAGACTTGGATTAAAGGGGGGCTAGCACTAACACAAAACTTGTTGTATACTTTCTTAGATATGTATAATGTATATAGCCACTGTTACCATGCTGGTATTCTAAAGTTGTATTAAGTGTTGTTGTCTTCGGGAGAAAAGCTTCA
Organism: Siphonodentalium dalli; assembly: GCA_032622095.1. Lineage (NCBI taxonomy): Eukaryota > Metazoa > Mollusca > Scaphopoda > Gadilida > Siphonodentaliidae > Siphonodentalium > Siphonodentalium dalli. The sequence continues at coordinate 197,510,447 of CP136062.1, forward strand.
TCTAAGTGGCTACCACTTGACCTCAAAACCCGTCACCATATTATTTTGGTAAATATGTTTAAACCAAACCTAAATTCTATCCCACGTCGGCGTCTCTTAAATGCACGTATGTCACGAACTCTATTTTGTCAAATGATCGTCGTAATAACAAGTGCGCATTATTCGGACACCTATAAATGTGCATTATTTAAATAATGCACAGTTGTCCTTCAAATAATGCACACCTACTGTCTAAATAATAATGTACACTTGTTGTCAATAGTGGTCATTCGACAAAATAACATTCAAGGCGACACAATGGGATAATCCGCAGGTGACTGTTAATTAATTCAATTGACCAGAAAACCCCGATTCGTTTTATTAACCATTTTGATACATTCGTATCAGCATTTCCTGCAATTTTCAACACTTTTGACAAAATTGCAAATCATGTGTTCCAAAGGTGACAACGAAAGGGGTTAAATGCAGATAAATTCACACGTCAACATAACCACCCGACATACCTGTGATCTAAATTTGTTTAGAACAAAACAGCTATTTAAATTGAATATTCATATATACTCTAGTAGCTGAGGGCGTTTTGTATGCACTTTTATGTCCAGAGCAAAACTCTTCACGAATCCACTAATTGAAGGTACACGAACAATATTTGGTTGGTGACACATTTCCCATTGAGGGCGAAATGGGTCAAATGGCCACGCCCCTTTTTGCGCGAAGTACTACCACCCGCCGTGACTATATCTCCAGAACCGTTGGACATAGGGGGTCATGTGACCACTCAAAATGTGCAGAATGGCCACATTATGGGGGGTCAGTAATACATTTTCATATCCAAAAGTCAATGGTTTTTAAGATAATTGCCAAAAACAAAAAAACATCCATTTTTAAGGGCCCAATTTTGGGGTTCAGCACTTTTATCTCAAAGCTGAGCCCCCAATTCAAATTTTATTGATCTATATCCATCGGTGTCACATATAGGTATAATTTCTGTACCATTTTTGGATGAGATTGACCTCCAAGGAGCTCTTGACCCTGAAAATAAGGTTTTTGGATGGAATATATTGGTCGTAGAATGAAAAACAGACATTTTCCCAATAACAAAGATGTTGAGGAAATCATCAATTATACGGTATTTGATCAGTAACCTAAAACTCCTACAAAAAGGTTACCTGGTGATATAATTTGAATGTAGTTCATCTTTTGTTATCTAGATTTCATGGCCTTTGATGTGAGATGGCTGCCAAAATGGTTATAAATGGAATGACATATATCACATTAGCAATATACTTGTAAATGAGTTCAATGTGTTATTTTCTTTAAACTTATGGGAGAACAGGGTGTTTTTATGGTATTCTAATGTTGAATTGAATTATACTCAGCCCACAAGTAGGTTTAGTAAATGTTGAGTTACTACAATTTGATCAATCAGTATGATTCAGTAGTCGAGCAGGTTGTGTCTTTATCAGTCCCACATCAATTTTGATTGGCTGCATCACCATTTTGTATAAAGGTTCTACAATTTCCCTAACATGTACATTATTCTAGAACAAATAATGGCTAGCCTGGAGTGAGTTAGAAGAAAAATACAAGCATCAGTTGATATGCAGATATAAATACATACAAATCTACATTCTGCATGTAGCCATGCTATGCAATCCTCCCTTATGTTTCAACTTATCAAGGAAAAATGATCACATTACCAATGTCTATGATAGTCAGATGTTTTTGTAGATTTTGTAGATTTGTGGATGTTGTAGATTTTGTAGATTTGTGGATGTTGTAATGCAATATATATCTCCATTATAGTTGCAAAAAATTATTTTTCATTTCGTCCCTTTAAATTGACTTTTATTTTTTATGTATGTATATGTGCCACTCCAAAAATGTCAGTAAAAGTACTGTAAACCGTTTGGTTTGATGTTATATGCACAGGAGATATATATATATACTTTACATGTCAAATATTGTGAACCCTGCAGGTACGTTTATGTGTGTCAGTCGCCTTATGTGTGTGATGTACATGCAGTAACTACATGTATATTCTAGTGAAATTTATGGTCTGCACTCTGCAGTATTTCAAAAACATGCTATGGCCATGCCTACATATACATATGTGTGTACATATACATATGTACACTGATTCAAACACAATGATTGTCAGGTTATAATCTATGTTTGAGGAAAGTTACTATGTATTTTTCATTTGTGTTGCATTTGTCAATATTAATGGGTCCCAGGAGTCCAGATGTTACTAGTGCAGAGCCCATTTAATTTTCATGAAACTGGTGGACTTCATGTCTATACTCCTAAATAAACATGACTCTGAGTCTTATCAGACCAAGACGGTATTGTGTAGGTTTTACTAGAATTATATTTAGAAAAGACTCAACCATTATTGTTCCACTGCCCTTATCACAATATATTCATTTGGCAGTATTCATCCCAAGTTTAGTGGTGATGCTAATACATTTGGTATGATATTTAGGTAGAGCAAAGCGATCTGAACGAATCGAGGATAAGCCACAATGTGTAGAAAACATTAAAAAACATGTATATTGTGAAATATTTTAATAATGGGTGCTGGTTTTTACAAACTGGACATAATTGAGATGACTATTCCTGTTGTTTACCAAACATCAGCGTACACAATCAAATTTTGAAGTATATATGTTCTTGAATGTTGCATACAGACACTGACTTTTGCACAAATTGCTCGGGTTAGCCAAACAATGCAAAAATAACCAACTTTAGGTAAAATGATGGTACTTGACAGAATTGCTTTGACCTACAAACATATCAATCCAGCAGTACCCATCAGCATAATATACAATTAGCAGGACCACTTAACCTGAGGTGGTATTGAAAATGAAAATATCTTTAAAATGGTAAGTTATGAGGGCTATTAGCTATTATGAAGAATTATGTTAGTGAAATTATAGACCCTCATCTTCTCCAACCTGCAAGTGATGCAACTATCATGGCCAATCAAAACTAATGTTGGACTGACAAAGGCTCATTCTACTATTGATTGAATAGTGATCATTCCATCATTTCCTAAAACTTTTTGTGAGATGAGGTGTCCTTTTGTAAGAATTGATTACTTCTGAAATATATACTGGTATATATGGTCATCTCCCATCTGATTACAACATGTTTTTACTATGCCCAGGTGCAATACCCATTTTAGGATCGCAACATGTGGCTGCTGCATGAAGTAAACAGCTGGTTATTCCAGTTAGTAAAAGTGTTTAGCATGTTTCATATCTTGGTCACTTAAATCAGATCAGCTGTTAAATGTTGATAAAAAATTTTGAAAACTTGTTTTGTTCAATCTGTACATTTCTGTTGATTAGAGCACAATTGTTACCTGATTTTTGGTAAAGCACACCAGTTTCCAAGGCATGTTCAGTCATGAAGAGCTCACGTTGTGTGTCGGGATCAACACATCCTCAGCAGCAATTTCCAGCTAATCCCATTGTGTGTGGTCAATTGTGCTCTTAAGTCGATCAGAGAATTCGGATAGTTCTTTAAAAAGTGTCATACATATGCTGTGGCCTTGGTGGTATTGTATACTTGTGGTGCGTAACATGCTGAAATCGGTTTTTGGCAATTATCTTAAAAACCATTGACTTTTGGATATGAAAATGTATTACTGACCCCCCATAATGTGGATTTTCAGGGTCAAGAGCTCCTTGGAGGTCAATCCCATCCGATAATGGTACAGAAATTATACCTATATGTGGCACCGATGGATATAGATCAATAAAATTTGAATTGGGGGCTCAGCTTTGAGATAAAAGTGCTGAACCCCAAAATTGGGCCCTTAAAATTTATTTTTTTTGGTTTTTGGCAATTATCTTAAAAACCATTGACTTTTGGATATGAAAATGTATTATTGACCCCCCATAATGTGGCCATTCCGCACATTTTGAGTGGTCACACGACCCCCTTTGGCCAACGGTTCTGGAGATATAGTCACGGCGGGTGGTAGTACTTCGCGCAAAAAGGGGCGTGGCCATTTGACCCATTTCGCCCTCAATGGGAAATGTGTCACCAACCAAATATTGTTCGTGTACCTTCAATTAGTGGATTCGTGAAGAGTTTTGCTCTGGACATAAAAGTGCATACAAAACGCCCTCAGCTACTAGAGTAATAAATACACGCACTATATTCCTCCTGTTGTTCCTTATAAAACGACCAAATGTACGCATGTACTCAGGTGTTCAACACGTCGATTTTATTTATCTATCTTATCTTTTTAATCCTTTTCATGCAATATAGTTAGCACTACAGTCAATTGGGAAATTTCTGATTTGGTGAAATGTATTTCGCATGCATCACCGTTTGTGGAAAATAGCATTCATTCAAAATGCGACAATATTGCAATAGGACGGGCGTTCCATTCACCGTTTTTATTTGGTTCGTGTGGATATTTTCGTTGCAAACATAAATTGACACGTATGTACACACAGGTGTATAGCAATTCAATCTGAAATTAAATCAATCTGAATGCACAAGATTAATATTGAGAAGGACCTAGGCCAACTGTCCATATAATCATCGGGCTATTCCATTGAAATACTCGGTCACCGCCCCTTTGTTTATATATATATATATATATCTCTCTCTCTCTCTCTCGCTCTCTCTCTCTCCAACTCTCGTTCTTCTTGTCTGGGCCGGTTAACGTGCGTGTGAGCGTCACATGGTTTTGAAATATCGAAATGCCCCTACATATTTAATAGATCTGATGTACCAAAATCGTGGTTTAAGATATCATGGAATTGCTAATAAACGGGAAAAAACAGACTTGACCAATTAAGACATGCACTGTAAACGCGGAAGTTATGTAATAATCAACAATAAGGTACACCGCAGATATACTTTGAACAACATGTGTCTTATAAATATGAGTTATTTGATAAATTTGGTACATAATTTTGACATAATACAATGTCTGATGTCGACGCCAAGGTTACCGATTTTTCTTTACGACGAATGTGGTACAGTACATCGAAAACACCGATTATCTTATCCACAAGTCATTTCTACGTGTTTCAACCGACTGCTCTCTACTATACTAATATTCCCATGCTGGATTGTATTCAAATTTTGCTGCGTTAATACAAAGAGGCTTCCAGAGGTAAATCCATCCTCCGTCAGGGGGGGGGGGGGGGTCGGAAAAATTTTTCAGGCACGTATGGCATTTTTTCCCTTTCGATCATTTTTTGTACCCACCCACCCCCACTTCCAAATTTTTTTCCGTTTTCGGCAGTTTTTTCCGACCATTTTTTGACACCCACACCCCCCTTTTAACACTAAAACAGAGATTTGCGGGTGGGGGGTGGGGGAATTCACTGTAAACAACTGTATATGAATTTCTGTGCATACTATTTATCATGGATGTTAACATGGATATGTTAATAGGAATGAGTCATTTTGAGGTCATTCGGCCAAAAAAAATGGCTGCCAGCGGCCATCTTGGAATTAAAAATTTGCAACAAAATACAACACGATAACTGCCTGCAGTCAGTTTACCAGTTATAATTACATTATGTATCTCATTCAAAGTGGTTTTGAAGCCCAACTCATTGCCAAAACACTAAAAAAACATCAGGAAATTATTTTTTTAGTTGCGGAAAAAATTGCTTGTTGGTGACTTTGACCACCCACCCACCCCGGCATACGTGCCGGAATTGTTTTTTTCACACCCCCCCCCTGCCTCCGTTGGAACTAATTTACTAACTAAACCAGACTAAATGAGGAATATCTGTGCAACGTTATTCCAAATGCGCAATTTTATTGGCTATTGACTTTTAGTCATAAATCTGGATATTGGAAAAAGAGGCTTTATTGGCACATACGATAATTTAGTATATGCAAAGGTCATTTGTACAAAGGCATCTCAGTATTAGAATACATTGGAAAATCGTAAGAAAGGTATAGCAATGAATCAGAAATAAGGAAATCCTCGAGCACAGTCTTACACGATATGATATAGAACCTGATGTCTTCATGTACAACTTGACGAGAAAGTTATAAACTTGATTTGCTGCAGGAGACACTATAGCTCAGCTTGGGGAGGGGGAGGCGTTACTAAAGAATTAAAGTCAAACAGTTTCTGTTAAGGGACTGTACATAGTGTGTAGATGAAACTATTTTCATTTCAAACATTTCTTCAATAAATATGGGCTGCAGGTGGCTGGGTACAGATGTGAAATTCAAGATGGCTGCTGGATGCCATGTTTTTGTTTTTATAAAAATTGGATAACTCCGATCCAGAGATCACCCCGAAGAACCATATTAAGTTTGGTGACGATCCGATGAGGGATGTGGCATATAGGGTGCGCCGAAGGATTTAGTCATGAAGAGAGTAAAACCCCAGATGGCCGCTGGCGTTTGTTTCTGTAGGTGTGCCAAAGAATTTAGTCATGCAAAGAATAAAATTTAAGATTTCTGCCGGCGGCCATGTGTTCATCGTTAGACAGATCCCTTCGAGAGGTGATCCAAAACATGCCTGTAAATCTTCAAAACATTTATCCAATAAATTAGGGCTGTAGTTTGTGGCGATGGATTCATATCTGAAACCCAAGATGGCTGCTGAGGTCCATGTTTTTTAACGAATATCGAGGTGGATGGCATGGCTTCCATCTAGAGGTCGCCCCGATCGGAAGAGCGGTGTGGCCTGTCGGGTGCATCAAAAGAAATTGTTGACGGACGGACGACGGACGCCAACCCATGGTAATAGCTCAAACTTGTCTTTATCAAGTTAAACATTCTTACCAATTTGAGTACTCTAGTATCCCAGTCAAAACAACACGATATTTTCTTAATAACTAGAACGATATAGCGATCAGATACAGACTGTATGCATAATCGTTAGCATCAATCATTCCCTTGTGGCATACTTGGACGACACTGAGACAATAAATGTGAATTTAAGGTTATAAAAGATGAGTCCATTTTCCAGTAGTTTATGGAAATATGACACAGATACAAGCTATCGATTTTGTATATCGTCGTTTTTGGCAGCTATATTAGATCAACCAGATACTGGCTAGCACGTAATTACAACGCAAAAGATTAACCACACAGCGTGTACATATACATAGAATTTGATATGCTTTTTAATTTCCTCCATATATGGAGATATATTATTACATACATGATATACACAGGTTGTGCACACGAAAACAGTTTGGTGACTATTATGCACAAATTCCAATGGCAACACACAATTAAGGTCAACTATCGGTATGCCACAGAATGGTATCTCGTCAAGAGGTAAATACAGGTACATAGTTAAATTTAGAAAATGACGTTGTTTGTTTGTTTGTTGTCAGTTAAATTATATCATCGTTTTATTTCATTTGGTATGTTTAAAACGGACAATAGACACAAAGTTAAAGCACGAATCAATGCTGACTGTTAGGTTTAATTGCATTTTCAACGTGCATCTGACATAAAGGGTTTCATATAATGATCTGGTAGTATATATGTTACCAAAATGTTAGCGGACAAGCTCTATCTTAAATTCAGCTATCGCGGACATCATATCCTTCTATGACAGAAGATAGAACACTTGACGACTATGACATAAGTTGCAATTAGTTAACCTGGGTCGAGATGATAAAATGTTCAGATGTTCGCAGTAAGATAATCAGACCCTTCCGTTCAGAAACATCTTGGATATTAAATGGAGAAGGACTGAGGGAGCAAGCTAATTGTTCTTCATCCCCCAGTTCTTCTGCATATAGGAAAGCCTCTACCCCAAACTGATCTACAACATCATCACATAATACGTTCTAGATTCGGCAAGATACTCAATGTAAATATGCATTATAATGCGTTGGTACGTAACGCACAATTAGGATAAATCCCACTATCACGATATGCCAGAAAGCGAGCCATCAATAAAATGAGAATTTTTTCAAAATGCATTGTAAGCAGTAGTAAATACTGATCGAATTGGTTTTATAGAGGTTGACGAGAAATAATTAATTAACTCTTTCAATTTAGGATATTTTCTCATGTACCAATGCCTTCCGTGAATATTTTAAAGGGAATAAACCAGATATGCCCAAGGTTTGTACGTAATTTAGAAGACTGTGTTTTGAAATGGTAGCATATATATCTGACATGTAAGAGGTTGTCTCTATTCAGAAACACATGGAACATTAAATGGAGAATGGCAGAGGAAGCAAGCTAATTAAATTAACTTAACTATTCGCAATGTCGCCCATGGTGGATTCGTGAAGCAATTGAAACATATGTAACACCCGGGAATATTGCTGAAACCACCTTTGTATTTCACAAATGGGAGGCGTTATTTTAATATTATTCACACGCAACTTCGATGTAAATGTAGTGGCCTACAGTCCGATACATTACGAAATCATATATCAGATTCCGCAACATGTGTGGCTTCCGGGAAGAAAATGCTAATAAATATTCTTTGAATGTAACCATTCAGTCTGGAGTAAACTACATACCCACATATACAAAATAGTGGGTCTGACGACCTTTCGTTCAGTTTTCATTTCCCAAACCTGGGATTCCTTGTAATTACCGCCAATCAAAACTTAGCTCCAAGAAATGTGTGCCCCAATAAAAAAACTAGTAACATGACACGTTCTCGCGGTGTGGAAATTCTGAAGGTGTGGCTAAGTGTTGTTAAAATAGTATCCATGACGTCATGTTATACCGGAAGAGAAATTCACAAATCGACAAATAAAGTAGACTTTTGACGAGCGGTCGAAAGTTTAAAATCAAGAATCACCGGATTTGGATTGCAGGCAACTGTAATTAGGGTACAACTGGCCAATCGTTGGAGCTAATCATACGGCTGTGTTGGTGGTATAATTGTGTTGCTCTTCGCTCGTTTTGGCTGCGGTGGTACTACTGTCGGTACTGGGGAACTGATAGATCGTTTTGTTATGTCATTTAACTTTTTTTAGTTCTGTAGTTGTTTTAGCAGATAGTCCCGACATTCATGTATTTTTGATTCGTGGCCGTTGATTTGTGTTATTTTTTGACAACATGGGCGACAAATCGCCTGGCCATTCTAAAAAATAATTCGTTCTGAGTCCAAGAGATCCACATAAATTGACTTTTTTTATAATTTCAAGAAGATCTGTCTTAGTTATTGTACATATTATTTTGGATCCCGGAAGCTAGCTGTTTCCCTTTATTGTCAGCCTACGGTAAAACAACAGCCGAACGAAAAGTCACAAACCCTGCAACTATTAATTCCGATTCTTAGAATCGGCGTCACAGGGTTGAAGCGGCCATGACGGCACTGGCACGTGACCATGTTTACGCCTGTCAATCACAACTAATTTCAGATTTCTATTTAGTGTGGTGTGACGTAATTTGGGGGAAGCCCACAACCGTTCAGAAATGAAAAGTTGATCGAATGCAATAGACTCAGTATCAGTATGAATCTGAGTGTATGTTTACATAGACTGGTAACCATTATACCTTAAAATAGTCTCAATACAATATAATATTAACTCTGTAGACATATTTCTTTATGGGAACCCCCAACTAATTGATACTGAGAATAGTTATATTTTAAGGCTGTATACTCGTATATGAGAGATTCAGGCTGATTTGAGATAAACTAACACTATGTCCATGTCATTTACACTTAAAATCTATTTATATAGAACATATTTTGTATTTTGTACATTTCTTCCAATGCAAATGTAATATATATTCCAGTTGTTGTGTTTTATATGCCCCTGTTATATGCCTGTACTATCGTACTTCTACTGGTTGCAAGGAATGATGACCGACGTGTTAATGAAGCATACACTCAACCTATCTCGTCACTGTACCGAACTTCCGATTCCATTTCACAACCGCCATTCTGTTTTTATCCATTGATTGTTCATTATAATTATGTATGTATATATATATACACCTTGTGTTTGTTCGTCTTCGGTGTTAAATATTGTCAGTGTGTTGTACGAGGGACATGATGGTATTCTTACTGATTATAGCTCTTGTCCTCCAATCCCTTTTGTCATAAATCAATTTATGAACACACATCATATGTTTAAACCAAAAAGCTAATTATTCTTCATTCCCCAGTTCGGTCACAAACTCCCCTGTTCGTCTGCATACAGGAAGGCATTTTTTATTTTTTTTTATTTGATCATATTTTATTATCATGTCATTAATTAGAGACTTGGGGATTGTATGACACGTTCTTAAAACTTAGACGAACATCCTCTCCCCACCAGCAGAATGTATATAACAGCGTTGTACAACAAGAGTAATGAAAACAATAAATTTGGCATGACGGGTCGATGCATACTATGAAGAATGTGATGACTATCGTATATGCATGTTGTTAACAGTGCATTTATTTGTTTCTGGGAAAGGTTGGGGTGTAGGCGAGACGAAGGCATAACGATAGTGCTGAGGAAGGCATTTACCCCAAACAAATCTATAACATCATGCCGTAATAAGTTTCTTAATTCGACAAGAGCGATAGTCAGTATGTTCCCCAATTCGTCCGCACACATGAAGGCCTCTAACCCAGATTGATAAAAAAAATCATGCATAATACGTTTCTCAATTGAGTAAGAGCGATACAGTCAGCATGTTCCCCAATTCGTCCGCATACACGAATGCCTATATCCCAGATTGGTCTAAAAGAAATCATGGCATAATAAGTTTCTCAATTCAACAAGAGCGATACAGTCAGCATATTCCCCAATTCGTCCCGATACAGGAATGCCTCTAACCCAGATTGATCTGAGAAAATCATGCGTAATAAGTCAATTCGGTAAGAGCGATACAGTCAGAATATTCCCCAATTCGTCCGCATACACGAAGGCCTCTACCCCAGATTGGTCTAAAAATATAATGGCATAACAAGTTTCTCAATTCGATAAAAGCGATACAATCAGCATATTCCCCAATTCATCCGCATACAGGAAGGCCTCTACCCCAGATTTGTCTAAAAAGAAATGATACCATAATAAGTTTCTCAATTCGATCTAGATTGGTCTAAATAAAATAATAGCATAAAAAGTTTCTCAATTCGACAAAAGCGATACCATCAGCATATTCCCCAATTCATCCGCATACAGGAAGGCCTCTACCCCGATTGGACTTAACAAATCATGGCATAATAAGTTTCTCAATTCGACAAAAGCGATACAATCAGGGGGGGGGGGGGGGTGAAAAAAATTCTTCCGGCACGTATGCCGGGGTGGGTGGGTGGTCAAAGCCACCAACAAGCAATTTTTTCCGCAACTAAAAAAAAAAGTCCTGCTTGTTTTTAGTGTTTTGGCAATGAGTTGGGCTTCAAAACCACTTTGAATCAGTTTGAATGAGAGAAATAATGTAATTCTAACTGGTAAACTGACTGCAGGCAGTTATCGTGTTGTATTTTGTTGCAAATTTTGAAATCCAAGATGGCCGCTGGCAGCCATGTTTTTTTGGCCGAATGACCTCAAAATTACTCATTCCTATTGACATGTCCATGTTAACATCCATGATAAATAGTATGCACAGAAATTCATATACAGCTGTTTATAGTGAATTTCCCCCCGCAAATCTCTGTTTTAGTGTTAAAAGGGGGGGTGGGTGTCAAAAAATGGTCGGAAAAAACTGCCGAAAACGGAAAAAAAATTGGCGGTGGGGGTGGGTGGGTACAAAAAATGATCGAAAGGGAAAAAATGCCATACGTGCCTGAAATTTTTTTCCGACCCCCCCCCCCCCTGATACAATCAGCATATTCCCTAATTCGTCCGCATACAGGAAGGCCTCTATCCCAGACTGATCTAAGCAAATCATGCATAATAAGTTTCTCAATTCGGTTAGAGCGATACAGTCAGTATATTCCCCAATTCGTCCGCATACACAAAGCCTTTACCCCAGATTGGTCTAAAAACAATAAAGGCATAACACGTTTCTCAATTCTACAAGAGCGATACAATCAGCATATTCCCCAATTCATCCGCATACAGGAAGGCCTCTACCCCAGATTTGTCTAAAACAAATCATGGCATAATAAGTTTCTCAATTCGGCAAAAGCGATACCATCAGCATATTCCCCAATTCGTCCGCACACACAAAGCCTCTACCCACGATTGGTCTAAAAGCAATAATGGCATAACAAGTTTATCAATTCTACAAGAGCGATACAATCAGCATATTCCCCAATCCATCCGCATACAAGAAGGCCTCTACCCCAGATTGGTCTAAAAATAAAATCATGGCATAATTAGTTTCTCAATTTGCCAAACAAGGGGCTAATACAATCTGAGAAGAGATAAGCGATTCAGTTTTATCAGGTATTAATCTTTAGAGGGATAAAACAGGGATAGATTTAATTGCTCTCAATGCCCGTAATACCCTGGGTTATCACTGCACGTCGCAGAAGGTAACCTGTGCATGTTTCAAGCACATACGGTGCACCCTCTCTAACTTCAGTTCACCAGATTGTGGCAGGCAGCGTAATAGTTCAGACCCATACAAATCAGATCTTAAATTAATAGACATATATTTTAGTTAGTTTGAGTTATTCCGCCTGGATATATGCCTTTGTTAGGGAAAGTAACTGACCGTAATCTTAACACAATTTGATCAATCAAACGCGTGATCAAACGCGAGCTGTATTTTGCGAGAGGTGTGCCGAGATGCGTTGTAGATTCTACTTTATATCCGTCGAAAATTCGCAACACGAACATGTACATTTCTCTAATTCGTGTCTTGGTTCGTCAAATACACTGATTGCAGTTTTTGAAGTTATTGCATAACCTTCATGTCTGACTTTATCTGTAGCATATACGTATATTACTTCGAGATGCCTTCTTGTGTAAGATATAGTAATATCATATCGTCAGCTTGAGTAATGGGGGAACAGTTTATACCTTGAATCTGAAGGCCATATTGCTGATATTCTAGCTTTTTGAGAAAGTCACCAATATATAACATGTCACATTGTGGAGATATGAATCCCCTTATAGTGTTCCCTTGAAAACAGTGAACATCCGAGAGGTGAGATTATTATACCTGGCTCCGCATTGGATATTTTTTACCAAATTTTAGAAGTAATATCCCTCTTACACAGTTCGTATTAGCAGACCGTTTATCCCTACCAGTCCAAATGCTTTCTGGGTGTCAAGCGAACAATTTACTGCCGCGTTCTCTGGCAATAAAGATCATGAATTCCTGTCATGGTAGGATGTCATCATGCAACTCACCTCTTTCTGGAAGCCACGTTGTAGCAAACTCACATAACTAAATGAGTATTACTCGTAGGCGGGTAACTACAACTTGTTCAAACAGCTTATATAAAGCAGGAAGTATGCTGATGTCGCGATTGTTGTCACAATTATCTTTGGATTTAGTTCCACCTTTGTGTCGGGTGATCATCACACTTCGTTTGGCCAGGCTGATCTGTGACAAGGCATGTCTCTTTAGTTAAACGAATAGTCTTGTTTTGAGGTATTATGAACATAGACGGATAGCTACAACCTGTGATAAATGACAATGTAACGGGTGTAACAGGAACGGAACCACCCGACCAGTGACAACCTGACCCGGAAAACCCGACACAGGGACAGGGTTGGCGCTCTTGCCAAACTTTTTGCCAAATTAATGTTTTGTGTGCCATATTTCAAAATGATTTGCCAAATGTAATTGGGGAGATTGAAGGAATTTCTAATTTTTTTATTTTTATATAATGTAAAACCTAACCACATACACAGGTAAAATGAGCTAGTGAAACAAACTAGTATTATTAATGTATATCAAAGTAACAATAAATATCTAGAAAGTCGAAAAGGGGGTTAACTCCACCAACAGGTCAGACGTCATAATTGCAGTTGCACAGGTTCCAATGGTAATAAATATATGTGCCATGTTAATAACAAAATTGACCTAAAAATGTAGGAATAAAAGCTCGGACATAATTATACATGTTGCAAACAAATGTCTTAGTCGAGAAAAGGGGATAACTCCACCAACAAACGTCGGACGCACGTCATAATCGCAGGAGCACAGGTTCCATGGTACTAAATATATGTGGCAAGCTTTTAAAAAATTGACCTAAAAATGTAGGAATAAAAGCACGGGACTAAATTATACATGTTGCGAAAATTCGAAAAATGGGGATGACTCCACCAACAAAAGTGCGACAGACGTCATAATCGCAGGTGCACAGGTTCCCATTGTGGTTGTTGTCTGCTAAAAAATGAGAACAACTCCGGACAAATGTGTGTCCACGGACGGACGGACAAGCTGATTCCAGAACAACCACAACACCGCAACTTTATTGCGGGGTTATAATTACCTGTTGATCGATGGTTACAGCGACGATGATGGTGATCACGAGAAGAGGACGACGATGACAACATGGTGATGATGATTACAATGATGGTCATACGACGACGATGGTGGCGATGACGATAGTGATGAAGATGACGTGATTGGGATGAGAATGATGATGACGATGTTGAATATGGTGATGATGATGATGATGATGATTATGATGATGATGATGATGACAATTGCGATGATGAATTCACCGGGCTGTATGAGAAGAAAAACCGGGGGTTGATGTATATATTGTATATATGATGTCTTTCTTTATTCTGCTATCCATCTTTTGCAAAAAAAATAAAAATACATTTGTGTTCTATCAATGTCCATAAATGATATCTTGGATCAGAGAATAAAGATTATGTATAGCTATTTGCTGGAACTGACCCAAAAGAAAGAATAAAATAAAACTGTATCAACTTTATTTAATCATAGCTATTCAGCAGGACCACTTGACCAGGGGTGCATACTTCTACAATCGGACGGAATATAGTACGCTTTACGTTAATATTGACGTATGCACGTTTTAACTGGTTGTGGACATTGTGTGAGTTAGAGAGCTTGATAAACATTTATTTGATTTAACATTAGGGCCAGCAAGTAAGCAATGTCGCACACATGGAATATTTTGTAGAATGTATTCATAGAACAAACGAAGAAAATAATGTGAATGCGACAACCCGACCAAGAAAATCGAGACAACCCGACCCAAAATATGCCAGGGCCGTTGGTTCCGATTCCGGTGTAACTTGACAGCGTTTTTAGCCCAGAAGTGAGACAGAAATGCCCATTATCCGGAGACAACAAATAGCTATACATGTAGGGCTTTGACAGTTTTCGTCTGTAGCAAGAGAATTATCGGCCGTGGACAAGATTCTATCGTTTCCGCGAGTTTTCCGTCTATCATTCGTTTAGGCCCCAATGTATGTGGACAAGAATATATGTTCATTTAAAGTGATGTGAAACACTCCAGTAGGGTGATAAAATAGAAATGGAGAATAATCTTGCTCAAAGTAGTTATGTTTAAAACATTATATCCAAATTGACTTACACACACCGCCATTCTTATATATTAATTAAATTCAGTGACTTTCAATGGCGAAATCGTTTTCGTTACTTTATCTCCGATAGTTGCGTCCCGAATCGAGAACTAAATATTTACAATTGTGGGTAGTTCGGACGATGTTTTCCATCGAGTAATACGGCCGATTTGAAATTTTCTTCGATGTTAGTAGAATGGTACATTCCTCCAGTTGGCACCTGAACACTAACTTATCAATTTCACGCACCGCGAACAAGTATATACTATGTCTTTAAGGATAGAGTGCATGCATGTGTGAATGCGAAACAGTAATACACAAGGCTCGTGTAGAACAATAAAACGCATGTAGTCACGATGAATATCGACAGCGCAATACTGGGATAGACATGACGGAGTCCTGAGTGGTATTAAATTTACCGGACTGTCACAGTGAATGACTCGACCAATAATGTCTGTATGGATTGGGCGAGAGATTGGTCTGACTTGCTGGATACCACCAAACAGACGCTGTCGCACGCACAGACGAAATTGAGTGGAATCACAACAACACAAACGACATGGCGGCGATATGAGGAGATTACAAAGTTGGCGAACCGACAGCATCGGATCTCCTACACAGTCCTCGAATTGTTTGCAATCCATGTGTTCACTGAATGAGAGAGATATATATCTTTATTACCTCCAAATATAGGAGAGATCGATATACATGACATATAATTACAGTTGGATTAAAGTGGGCTCCCCTGGTCAGTGTGGTGGGCCGTTATGTACAAGTATGGAGAGGTGTTGGAAACCACGAGAGTGAAGCATATATGCATTTAAATGTTCACTACAGCTTTTGTTGCAGGAAAATCTGATTTGTCCAACACATATGAAAGTTAGTCGTTACAACATGCGTGGGTGTTGAGAAGATAATTACAATGGACGTGCCACGGGTTGCTATACGCCGTTCCTGATCATTGCGCCGAGAACGTACATGAACTTCGCAGAATATAGTACTTGTTCCTTGAGGCAGTGGGATATGTGTTCTGTTAGGCTTTCCAGAGAACTTCCGAGGAGGGTTGCTACCAAGTCATCTTTGGCTAATGACGTAAGATAAAAATATTCGGGTATGCCGAAACGAGATATAATCCCTTCCCAAAAAGAGTTTCTGATGATGAGTGCCGCTGGAGGATAGAGTCCATGCATGTGTGAAGGCGAGGCAGTAATACACAAGGCTCGTGGCAAGTGTAGAACAATAAAACGCATGTAGTCACGATGAATATCGACAGCGCAACACTGGGATAGACATGATGGGGTCCTGAGTTGTATTAAATTTACCGGACTGTCACAGTGAATGACTCGACCAATTTTGTCTGTATGGATTGGGCGAGAGATTGGTCTGACTTGCTGGATACCACCAAACAGACGCTGTCGCACACACAGACGAAATTGAGTGGAATCAAAACAACACAAAC
This sequence comes from Siphonodentalium dalli, assembly GCA_032622095.1. Lineage (NCBI taxonomy): Eukaryota > Metazoa > Mollusca > Scaphopoda > Gadilida > Siphonodentaliidae > Siphonodentalium > Siphonodentalium dalli. The sequence continues at coordinate 197,527,286 of CP136062.1, forward strand.
GACATGCCGCGATATGAGGAGATTACAAAGTTGGCGAACCGACAGCATCGGATCTCCTACACAGTCCTCCAATTGTTTGCAATCCATGTGTTCACTGAATGAGAACAAAACACGAGTCGAAAGAACACAACCGATCCATGAACAGTTAACCAACTAATCTACAAAAATGCATAGCGAAGAAAACCACACTTGGTATTTAAATTTTTTAATAAAATGTATATACTCTATGTTTCTACATGCATGCACACAATAGGGGGATTGTGTTTGCATTTATAATAATATCCTGCAAAGTTGTCCTACTCGCAGTTCCTGCGAATTTTCCATTTGACGTCGAGTGGAACGCTTATTCGGATTTTCTTTAGAATCGATACTGCCCGGCACTGTGTTCTTATTTAGCGTTTATATATAATACACAACATATCCAGTCACGAAAACGTAAACAGAAAGATATAGACGTGGATACACATTGATGTATGGCTATCCGAAAATAACAATGCAAACATCCTGGTTTTAAAAACCAAAACAATTACAACGAGCGAACTATAATTATGACAAGACAAAATGATTTTAATAAATTAATTCGAGATTTGATCCGTTGTTGATATCGGAACGGTGATTCGTTGTAGAGATTCATACGAGGCAAAATCACCGTTTCATATGACACTTCTTCTACAATTGATAGCATAGCACTGTTAGATGTTATCAATTTAATTTATAAATGCGAAATAATTTTGACAATGTCTCTCGCTGAATACGTTTGCTATACAATGGCCTTGGTGGATTGTCGACAATGAGTTGAACGGTTCAACGAAAACGGAGTACTGTTCAATTATAGTGTGTTCCTGCACGGGGAAATATAAACAATAAGAGCTAAAACGACTCTTATTTGATACACCCTCGTAAATTTTCTTGAGTCAACAATTTGTTCCTGAAGAGATTGTACCAATGAAGAACGGGGTGGGTATTTGTATGACACACAATAATACTTAACCTTAAACGTTAGATGATGCTAATGTACGGCAGATTACAAATCATAATGTTTACAGTCGTACGAATTGGCGCTCTCGCCTTCCAGAAAGAAACAAATTGGTAGCCCATAAATCGGTCAACATACGAGATTAATACGTTGACAGATTACGTTTACGATAAACTAACTTGTAATCCGACCCACTGGTAGTTATTCGCTACAATGAAATGTGGTGAAACGAAGTCAGGCAAGGTTGAGATCAATTGCTCCAGCTTGACTTGAAATTTATTTGATGTCTATAATATAAAAAAAATGGGTGAGGGCATTTTTTGTAACTTACTAAGCCTTTCCTCGATGCTCCAGCTACCCGGAACTCCTATTAAATTAAAATAAGGAGGGCAATTGCTCTACTGCACTGGTTACATATTTGGTTACTCTCAATTAGCATTTCAATGTAAGTATAAGTTTTACTTCCTTATTATAGATGTTGGTCAACGAATATATATATGCACGAATACAATATATTGGTTCATATTTGCTCAAATAATGAAAAATATTGTTTCCCTTTTCCAATAAATGTAGTTGTGATAATTTGTGAGAATGAAAGATATTAATCTGTAAATAAATATTCATCTATATAAATATCTTATTCTATAAATACTCATCATTTCTGGAGATGTGGAATTATTGATGCCTTTGATTGATGCAGTCAGGCCCACTGAATCCTGAACAAATGCCAGTTGTTTAAATTGGATATACATGTAGATTAATGGGTTGGTTCTTGAATTTACACGGGGTTATCCTACAAAGACAAGTGACATAATTTTGCCATTGCGAAGCATATCACTATATTGATGGCAGTGACCATAAACCGTTAAATATAATAGTCCCCAATATAATCTGTTCAGGTGGACAACGAAACAACGTGTGAGATATGCGGATTTAAAACATGAAGATACCTAAATCACGATGTCATGGAATCGTGTCACCAAATACTACAACAACCACACGAGACACAAGCTCAGAAGAACACCATGTTTGTGAAATTTGTACATGATAGAATAATAATCGGCATATTATAAGTCGATTTTTAGTTGATATTTTTATAGTCGAAAAATGGCGTTAGCTCCGACAGAAATCAGCAGATGTGAACTTGACTTGAACAATGTGATGGATATTCATGATGTCAAGTTTAGTTGGGATTAGTTGATATTAATTGGAATTATCCGGACAACACGGACATGGCAATTTTAGGTCGGAAAATGACTATAGCTCCAATAAAAATCATCTGACCGGAACAATATTGGAACTCGACCTCAATAATGTAATGTTTATTACTCGTACCAAGTTTCGTTCCGATTGGATATTATTCACCGGAGTTCTGTTCTCGACAACATGAAAATAGCAATTTCGAAGTAAAAAAGAGCCATAAATCAGAGAAAATAAATCTTCGGACTGGAATCATATTTGAAAATGACCTCAAAAATGTAATGGTCATTCCTCATAAGAAGTGTCGTTTTGATCGGATAATTTGAACTGGAGTTAACAGCGTGACAAGGAATCGGACGGACACGCCAACGGACGCGCGAACGAATGGATACCGTTGATTACAATAGTTCTCATAAATTATCAGGTTTATCACAACTAAATATGTTTTGCATTTTCACTTTCTCTACCTATGCACGCAATTTATAACTTTAAACTGAACATCTACTTGCTCCTTTTATCGAGCTACATGTATATGAATATAGATGTTACAATGATGACATTTATAATGACACCAAGACATAATTCACATAGTTCGCAGCACATTTTATTTTATATTTACAAAACCATTGTTGGCATGCAGTTACTAACCCATGCTGGTGTGTAAACTTCGAACATTAGTTAATGGGAGGTCTATAATGATTAATGCTCATTTCAATGTTTGGCATTTCGGGAAAATATGTATCATAACATAACCATCGCCGAATAGGATAGTTTCTGTTCAATTTCAAAGAGGACCTTCAATTGTTTCATGCCAGCTAGCTATAGATTGCTGGTAGATATCCCCTCTGATGTGATTTTAAAGCTAAAAAATAGTCACAATGTAGTTGGCATACACGCGGTGTTCCAATGAGCTGGAAAGCAACACAATCGACACCATAATGATGTGTGATGATATCACTCCCATTTTGACCTTATTGTTTTGCCTACAATTTGCAGATATTGTTTTGGACTTGCAATATGCCGTAAAGTAACAAAACATGCGGAATTGCAATTTGCACGACAGTGCTCCTGCGATTCGCCGTACACCAAATAATTATGTCTTTCGGCAATAATGTTAACAAACAGCCGAAAAACTCATGTTTGGTGCTACGCAAGTGATGGTGGGAATTTATTACGTCATGTGTATAGCAATATTTAAACATACAGTTTAAAAGTATAGTATAATCTACTATTATTCAGAGGGATTTTATCTTCCTGGTGTGTCTGGTTTTTAGCAATCACGGATGTTCGGTAAAAAATATCGGCATATTGTGTAAACAAATGAAATTTTCTTGTATAATCTCCGGTATCTGATATACACAGTGATTATGAAATTGAATTGAAGCTAAATACATTTCCGATGATCATGGCTGACACCGGCTGGGAGGAGTCACAGGTCATCGATATGTTCTCGTGCTTTGATTCCAGTATTTGACGGCCATGTATGCAATTGTCGGTAACTAAGGATCGTTCGAGGCAGCGCTGTCAATCTGAGACGCTGGTTTATTAGATAAGTCTCCTGCGATTGGGATAAATCCCATCAGTTTCGGGGTATGATATGGAAATTATGACCCGCGAGGCAGATCATTCGCGTCTAATTCGTCTAGTATCTAATCCATGAATCTTATCTTAACTATTATAAAGCCGTTAAATCATATTGGATATCTCGCTCCATGTAATATATGGGATTGTTGTGGCAAACGGACTGACCTAGGATACATCGCGCACTAACAGTTCAAAGCTTTCCGAAAACCATTTGCCTTGGGTTGATACGGTGTCTATATAATTGAAGTTTACAGGATTGTCAAGCCTCAATGTCATATTCGTTATATGCCCCTTTTGTGACATCCCGACGACCAGGATAGGATGAACGATGCTTCATAGTCTACTGTACAAACTTACACCACGGAGATTGTCGCAAAATATGGTCGAAGGGATTATAATTTGAGCTCGCCGCAGCCGACAACATCTGACATCATTATTATTAATATTTTTTGCACGTGAATAAATAGCAATTCTTCCTCTAGCTACATACAATTTAATGTTGATTCGAATTAATCATATCAAAACTGATGCTCAACAAACGATTCTCGTAGCATCAGTATTGGGAGGTGCCGTGGAGTTGCTCCAAAGATCCGCATGTGTCCATTCAGTCTGTTCTCCTGAAAGCAGAGCCTCTTCTACTGAAAATAAGTTCATAATGAGCTTATTCCAAAAACACAAATAAACCCACATCGGGATTGTTTGAATCTGCATTACACTCTATAGAAACCTACATGACCAACTCATGACTTACAATATGTACGCTCTTTCTAATGTGTTTTCATTGTGACCCGCCCTGTTAACGAAATAGTGACGGGAATAAGTCCAACATGTGCTTATTTCAATATCAAATAAGTTCAATATTAACTTATGTCAATATTTAGCGCCAATATGAACCTATTTGCACGATGATATGTTGGAAAATAAGCGCATAGTGAATTATTTGATAAGCACAAATAAGCTCATATCGGCATTATTTTAATCTGAATTACGTTCTGTATGAACCTGAGACAACTTACCAAATGTACGATAATGTGTTTTCACTGTGGCCCGCGCCATAACATTGAACACCATGTGTAAGTCCTCTATGGGGTTATGTCGTAATCAAATAAATCCAATGCGAACCGACGGTGATATTTAGGTCCAATTTGAACCTATTTGCACGAGAATATGTTGGTCAATGGAAGAGGTGGCTTGCATGGTGCTGGATCCATATTGCAATCAGTTGCGTCTAGCTGTTTCTTGTGCACATCTAATATGCTGGTTTGGTGATCATCTGACTCAACTCCTGTCGCCTGACTCAATTCTAATAGACGGCCAGACGTAAACATTCAAAGAATGTAGTTATTATGAGTTTCTCTTTTGTAAGCATAAGCATACAATGTAGCAAAAAAGGATGTTGGCACAATTTCGTCGTGATCATCTTCACACAAAAGTTCGAAGTTGATTTGATGTACTTTGTTCTAATATTAAAGCTGATGTAAATGAAATTTACTTTAAAAATATTTTTCACATTAAAGGATTGCATAAATTTTGAGCCATTATATATCTACTGCTAGTGATATGAAGTAAGGGTGCATTTACACTGCTACAGAACTGTACACAGATCTACACGCAGACTAGTGCGAACGGGTTGATATAGAAATGCACACAGAAAGAAAACGGTATTCGTCCCTGTGAGCAAAAATCGTGTCCGCTATACGTCAGGGACAACGCCGAAACATTGCGAAAGGCAAATCTGTTTTGATTAATTGTTACTCGGGCTTGGCGAATAATGTATTACAGTTTTCGTTGTCATTTCAACCCATGTATTTCGTATATTCAAGATGGACAGGGACGTGTCAACCGGGGTGAGGGGTGTCTCACCCCAACTTTGGTCAAAATTTTTAACAGTTGGAAATTTCTTACCTGACAAAACATTAGTTGTAATTTCCAAATCAACAATATGTTGAAAATGATATTGTAGTTTGATTTTCAAACATTTTGGAGTATTGTTTTCTGACCAATATTTGCATAATTTCCTACCGTATATGGAAAGATTGTGCCCTGGTCCCTCCCCGTGGCCAGTCAAAACTGCTAGTTAATTTAATAAAAACGATATTGTCCTACATTTGGTCAACATTGTCATTATAATAGTCATCAGTTGGAAATTTTGCTACATTTGGTCAAATACAGGGTGTTGTAGCATGGATACCCACACCAATCCAAAATGACCACCTCCCAGATAGTGTCAACAGGAGACCTATTTATACATATATGCTGACGCGGCACATACCAAAATCGCTGTTGTCTGCTGGTAGTTGATCCATTTTTATGTCTGGCCTAAACTGAAACGACTCCTAGTGAGTTGTCAATTACCAGAATAGTTCATACTGGTCAGCGCGCGTTCACTATTAGTCATCATGTTGTGATGACAGTGATGCACGACACGTGACTTCATACATATCTGTATACAGATCTATACACAGTGTAAATGCACCCCAAGAATGTGCTACATGAATACGTCATACGAATTTGTGTTCTTTGTATCAGTATAGTCGTTTTGCCATACCCGTAGTTAAGACTACGATTTCGGTTTTCAACAAAACTCACAACTACATCATATAGTAATACGTACTGGATAGTTTCACTGGTCCTCAACGTGGGGGTTCACTCTGAGATTGTATCCTTAAATTGTAATCGCACGTTGCCATATTTTCTATCTTATAGTAGCAATCAGATTATTCGCCGCCATGAAACACGAGCATCGTGCGAAACACTAAGAGCTTTACTTGCAATCATCGCTCCTATACTGGCTATGACCTGATGTCAACAAAATTAAGTACAGAATAATCATGGCAAACAACACAAATAATTCACATTAGTTTGTACCAAGAAGTTTGAACACCACGAATTTAAAGAATTTATATTCTACAGCACAAAATTATATATGGGCATCTGGCTAGCGATGAAGACGGTCGTCGTCAATGGACATTTTCACCTTTGACCCTAGATACATATAATAATACTGTTAATAATACTAATTATTGCATTACGCCTCTTTGTTTTGGTTCCTCTTTCTTCTCATCTTTATTTTTCCATACGTCTATATTTACCTTGTGGGGCTCCGTGGTCCAGTGGTTAGCGTCTCGGACTTGTATTCACTGTAAACACAGTGATATGAGTTCGTAGCGCATAGCTGGTCTATAGTGAGTTTTCGTGTCTTCACAAAGCAGTGGCTTGGCCGCTTTGAGCGACGTGCAATTGTCGGATTGTTCGCTGTTTCAAATCCCGAAGTTGTGATCCTTGAGCAAGGTCGCCCGTATTGTGCGGCTTCGCACCACTCATGCGTTAAACGAGTACCAGTCAGCTTGTCGTGCTGTTGAGTATCAGAGCATGTTCTGATCAAACTAGAGCAGCGCCTGCAATGACTGTGCACATCTGGTTCATTGGTTGGCTTGTACAAATGACTGGGGTAATATTTGACAGGGGGGTTTGGTCAAAACTTTCAACGGTTGACACACAACGCCTGACACAACATTAGTTGGAAATTTCACACCAACGATAGGTTGAAATTGTTCTTGTATTTGATTTTCCAACAATTTATTAGAGAGGATTTGTTGTTTCAGACCAACATTTGCATATTTACCTACTTTTCGTCAAAATGTTGGACTGAAATGGCAATCAGTTGGAAATTTTCCAACCTTAGGCGGGGTTGTGAGGTTGGAAATTTCCAACAGTTGGAAAGCTTGTGTCCAGGTCTGTCCCCTATTAGTTAATTTAATAGAACAATATATTCCTATATTTGATGAAAAATGTGGTCATCAGTTGGAAATTTTACAACCTAAGTGGGGGTATGAGGTTTGAAATTTCCAACACTAGGAAAGCCTGAGGCCAGTCTAGATGCTAGGATTTCGCGATGTTTTTGTTGAGATTGCAAAATTTTCTCACACCGGGCCGAACCAATTAGCTTAAGAAAACCTTATTCTTTCAAAATTTTGGAATGAAATGGTCATTAGTTGGGAATTTTCCAACCTAAGAGGTTTGAAATTTCCAACACTAGGAAAACTTGAGGCCAGTCGAGATGCTAGGTTTTACGATTTTCTTGTTCAGATTTCAAAATGTTAATCTCAGATCTCTAAATGTTCTGATACCGGGTAAGTTGTACAAGAGCCCTTCATCAGGCCTGCAAGGGGTGCAAATGGAATTGCGAAAAATTTGTGCTTGGTCTGATTTAAGGGGGATCCAGTTGGAATTATCACGGTGAACACCCCCAAACGGAGACACTCTAGCCATATATATATATATATTTTTTATTTTTTTCGGAATATTGCGCCGGACAACCGGTGGAGGTATTGTTCATTAATTTTTCTGCTTATTTATTACCCGAGAGTTATGCGACTTGTGTTCATGACGGGGTGCTTTCCGATAGTGTTCTGTTCTGTTCACGACGGGGTGCTTTCCGATAGTGTTCTGTTATGTTCATGACGGGGTGCTTTCCGATAGTCTTCTGTTGTAATTTAGAAGGAGTTATAAGATGGATTGACCACTACACGAAATATTGATAGACCGGACTCACACATCTGAAAAATAAGTGCCATGGTCACCAGTGTGGTCACAGCCATTTCCCGCTGTTTTCAATTGTTCGCACAGACGTGAAACAAACGCTCTTTATTTCTACCATATCGGGAATAGACTAACACGGAACGCTCGTTTCTGTTGCATGCCGTGCGCGTGGCTGTTTATTGTGTGAGGGACCAACCATCATGTTGAAAGTTGCAGTTTGTATGACTTCAATGCGTTTTATGGGACATATAATACTCTTAGGAAGGTAGTTCAAGTAGCTACCTAGTAGTATCTACCTATTTCGATACCAGGAAATATTCAAAAGGGAATATTCTTATGTGTGTTTTCGAGCGCGAACCGCACAGTGGCTTTAAAGTTGATATATCCGATGACACTTTAGTTTCTGTCGGAATATTGATCATTCTTGTCTGTGTGTAGGAATCAAATACTTCGCCTTAGAAACTACAGCTGATAATGTGACCTATGGGACAGACGGTTGAGCAACAACTCTTTGTTATTACGTTATATGATAAATATATACCCAATAAATTATTCATTCATAATCCGTCTCACCTTTACATCTGTGAATTGTGAATTTCTAATCCAATATGACACGTGAGCGATCAATGCCAGTATGTGCAACTCGACCATTTGCAAAATATTTAGATTCATACAATCCGTATGAATAGAATACCGTGCACATATGCTTTCTTTACTTTCACCATTTTCCTGACCATGGTCATACCCTTTGACATTTAAAGCACGCCGATGTGTTTGGTAGGCAAGTCGTCAGAAACTTGGTCAGTTGGTCAGTAAGAAGAAAAGTCTCTAAACCTTGCTATACTAAATGTATTCTCCCACTCAGTTACAAACGTATGCATTGGAATGGTCCATTATTCATTTGGGGGTTTTCAGGATAAATTAGCAGACGATATTAAGAAGAAACTATAATACAAGTGAAGGAATGTTCAGATAATAATTTTAACAAACATTTGATAACGGGTCTACCCAATAGTTAGTATTGACCATGCATAGAACGGATTAACTACACCGTATAACCACCAGCCTCTTTCAAAATACGGATAGCCACTCCATGTGTCTAAACTGTCTCCAAACTCAGTTTAAAGGCACGGGTGACGTTCGTTGCAGAAATATTCATAGTTGCACAAATCGCCATCAACAGAAGGAATATTAAAAAATATATAGTTTTATTCATATGCCAAACATATATCAAAACGTGCGAAGGTGTATGTAAACAAGAGCCTGCTCGTGTTACATAAGTTCTGCTTCTGTTTACATAACACAGCACAATTCTATTGGTTAATCACACACAAATGATATAAACGCTCTTTATTAATTCCATACCAGGAAAACAGTTACAAGTAACGCTATTTTTGTTTACCATATCCGGATCTAAACAATAGCCAGGTTATGTAACGTTTTTTGCTTATGTTTACATAACACAAGAAAACAAATTGACAATAACATACTGTTTATGCCATACTTCTGATTGTTGTAAGAACAAAATCTGTCTATATTTTACTATTCTTTCTGTTTATGGCGGTTTTTCGACGGAGGTGAATATTTTAACAGCATACCCACCGCCAACGGCGCCCGTATCTTTAATTGTATTTAGAGCTACTTGGCTGTTTGCCCTCTAAAATACACCTAATAATATTCGCTTTGAATTTTTCGCGGTATCGAAATAGGTTGAGAATTACGTGAACTACCTTTCTGCGATCATTATATGTCACAGAAAAACGCACTGAAGTCATACAAAATACAACTTTGAACACGATGTTTGTGTTCCAAACAAAAAAAGCAGCAATTTACACGACATTGAACAGAACAGAGCGTTCCGTGTTAGTCTATTCCTGATGTGGTAGAAATAAATATCGTTTCTGTCACTCTTCGGCGAAAAATTGAAAACGGCAGCAAAATTGCTGTGATAATGGGAAGTCATTTTTCACAGCATACGAAGCCGGTATATCAGTGTTTCGTATACTTGTCAATCTACCTCATACCTCCTTCCAAATTACGTAGGCAGAATTTGGAAGCTCGAAGGAGTCACGCCCGTTCGGTAATGCCTTGCCATGAGTAACCAAAGACTGGTGTTCATAAAATCATTCTTGTTATAGAAGAGTTTCAGCTATATTTGTCCCTGTACATGTTATGCGAAGAGAACCGTTTCTTGGCTCGGTCCGGATATGTTTCACCGATGATAACTTTCCATCAATATCTTTAATGATTGATCGGTCACAAACACCGAAATCCTTTGCGTAAAAGTTGGTTATCAAGCACTGAGAAAAAAGTGTTTTATTATTTTGTTTCCATGACAACTACATTTTGTGACAATTAGTCAGGCAGCATCCTCTGACTATCTTTATATTGCTGGTCGGGCTACATAGCTGAACCACTGACCTGTTTACCAACCACGCATAGCCCCCGGTACCTCCCGCAATGAGACAGGTGGGAGCAAAACTAGATTCAAGAATCCGTACGAAATTCTAAGAAACATGAGACAACAGAGACAGCATACGTGGATAAATAGAAAACCCAAACTGCAAAAATCAGAAAGCATTACTACATCTTACAGAAATTTTATTTATCTGATAGATTACTCTTACAGGAGAGAAGAGGACCCGCATGCAGGTCGATGCGGCGATGCCTCATACGGCCTCCATTGTGCCATCGGAATCATGCATCAACTTCGTGGGGATGTTGTATGAATTAATGTTTTTATTCAATGAACATACCCATTCCATACATGTTTACATTATTTTAAAACAGTAATATGCATGAGACACATGGATACAATTATATATAGTATATATTAATACACATATATCAATTATAGTGATATCTTACATATCGGCCTATTTGTTAGACTGTGTAATTCAGGATATTCTAAGATATAACAACCACGAACCCCCCTGAGACTAAGAGGAGGTTTAGATTGGCAAACCCATGGGCCGGATTCGTCATATCAGGTTTAAACCTGGTCTACGTAAACCTCTAGGTTTAAACCGCCGTGAGTCAGCAAAATCCGTGGTTTAAACCCGAGACCGCAGGTCTAAGTGACGCATTCGTCATCTCTGGTTTAAACCTAGTCCAGCCAGACCAGTGATTTAGCAGCAGTGTCTCTATATCGTCGAGATAATTAAACGTACTTTCCTAATGCGGACCGCCTCGTTTTATTGATTGCGAAAATCAATAATTACGACAGCGGTAATATTTTGATTGGAAATTTATAAGCGAGAAGCAGTCACACATATAAAGCGTATGGGGATAAGTTTGTCAATTTCAATACTGTTTTTGAGTTTTATAAGCTTAAACCGGCATCTAAACCATCTAACTCGGCTGTCCAGCTAAACCAGCTTTATCGAGGCTAAACTTGAGATGACGAATCCGTCTTTTCTTCATCGCGGTTTAGAATTGTCAAACAATCAGTCAAAGGGTGGAGCTGTAAATAATCTCGAGTGAGGGCGTGTCTAAGTGGCGACTGTCGACTTGTGCTATCATGTCACATTTGATTCATTCGCACGCGAGCTTTGCTCAGATATGGACATGTTCTTAAATATATTATTTTTACAACTATTTTGTGGGGTTTTTTGTTTGGATTGTGGCAATCACAAATACTGGTGTTTTCTACGAATTAATTTGAAGGGTTCAACGTTTTAATTTTGACACCAAAACGACGATACTGCATGACCAGATATGCTATACACATAGTTTGCAATCCTAAACTAAAATTGCTATATGAGTCAAATTTGCTAACTTATTTTGATGTAGATCATGACACAAAGCTCTACTCTGGCTATTTCCATAAATTCCCATAATATTCTACCAGTTCAAAACCTGGGAACCTTTTTTATTTTCTGCACCACTGGAAATTTATGACATTAAAAAAAAAATCAACGCATGTAATATATTTATTTAATAAAAGCTGTCCCTCTTCATGGTTGCCCACTTCCAACAGTTCAGATGCCGCTTATAATGTGCACTCATAAGCAAATTGCCTTTACTTGACTGGCCTCTTGGTCCAGGATTGACTCGATTATGGAGATTTTATTCAGCGCCAGAGGGGCTTTGCACAAATTTTGATCATTTGAACATTTTAATTTAAAATTAATTTAATTAAATTTACAAGATACAAATGTTACTTTAAATTTTGTTTCTTTTTAGATTCAACTCTTACTCAATTTAACATATTTTTTTCATTTAAAATTTTTATATTTTCTTATTTTTAAATCAAAATTTTTAAAACCTAACGCCGTTATACCACACGAATCACCACACCCCTAATTTAATTGAAATCGTTCCAGGGGTATTGGAGAACAGTTGCGAACAGACAAACGGACATACAGATAGACAGCTCATATACCCTTTAATATATACAGATATACATGTAAATACACAACATTTTGTCTTTGCGGGTGAAGCATCTTGCAGAAATCTATCACAAACAAAGTGATGAACAGAGCGTGAAACTCGTGTTGAGAGACATGCCCTTTGTTAAATTGATTTAAACACAGAATGAGATCGGGTTAATAGTCAATTAGCGATACTTGATTCTCAATGAATAAATCCATTGAGCGTGCACGCGGTCACGATAATTTATGACTTGTCAATAACCATTATATCGGCCTATCTTTTGGTCCGATTGGTAAGAGAGTAGTTTGATTGCATCGATTCGAGTTGTCATTTAGCTGGCAACTGAACGACAAAAACGCCCCCCCCCCCCCCTAGACCCGGTTTGGCTGGACCGCCAATGTAGGTTTAAACCAGGTTTAAACTCGGAGGTTTAAACCGGAGATGACGAATCCGGCCATGCTGACCACATATGTTTCCTGTAGTAGCAGTAATGGGTGACATGATGACACCCAGGTACAAGGGCGAACAGATACACATTGAAATGCTAAAAGCCAGAATGTATTTGTAAGAGGCAGTGACCGAATAAACCAAAGTAGACTCCTACATGTACGGATACCGGTAATCATTGGGAGTACATGAAAAAGTCATGACTTATTTCCGCCATGGACCATTTGACTACTGGCCACATGAGGACTAAGGGATAAAATTGTGTATTTGGTGAATTTATATACATACTCACTGAAGTTATATTGCAAATGGTTGTGTATATGCCAAAGGCTGAGTGGGCCCTCATACCCTGTGCTACACGGGTCCACACAGGGAGACATACACACAACCAATTGCTCACGGGTACTGGTAAGGAATGGAATGAATCAACATCAATACTATACATATGGATTATGTTATAATTTCTTTAATTCCTCGAAGAAACATAATTTGATACAAACGTTCCATTGCTTCAGATCGAACAAGAGACGTAACGCTTTACCAATATTATTCCATAGAACTATTACAGGATAATAAAATTTATTCTTCCCATATGTAATTACACTGGGTAATATATATTTTATAGCTGTCCCTGATCTGAGTTCACAGTCAGTTATGTCAGTTCTTTTAACATTTATACATTATTCCCATGCACGGTAAACATTGAGCAACATTGGGTTGTTTACCCTTGATGTGGGACGTTGGGCTTATTCTACCCGGAAATCTACCCGGAACTCACATGGGCAACACATTTCTGAATGTATTCATGCATGGCTATACACAGGTGGGCATTAATCAGAAATTGTACTGAAAATATTTACGAAGAACTGAATAACGAATAACAGTGAGTCGACTGGCCGGAATTGTATGCCTCTGTGATAAGCGAGACCACTCTAGTTATCCGAGATTTTCCTTCGTTGACTCAGTTGTCGGTGTTTTGTGGCGATTCTCATTACCACACTCTCTTTACGTACTGTATATGTGGGAACCACAGTACATAAAAACAACATTTATTCAAGACAGGAAGAAGTGTATTGCCGACAAGAAATCTGACTGACCCACTGACTGGCATTACTAAACGCCATATTAACAGATTGGTATTAACAGTATTGATATTAACAGATCGACACACAAGGGGATATGGAAAATGCCGTATAACATGAAATATGCAAAACTTGATGCCTATCTTGAAGTTGAGTGCCCAATGGGAAAAAATATTTCTATGCAACAGATACTGACAAGATGAAGGAAAAGCATGGAATCGATGTAAGTTAAAATGAATTGTCAGCTTTATCAATTGGTTGTTCACAATTTGGCACTAGCTAAATGTCGAACAAATCTAAAATGTTCTTGTTGTACTTGAAACTTGTAGTAACCTCCCTGTAATGTATTGGCCACATAAAAAACAACACTCAGTGCAAGTTATACGCCAAATAGTAGATGTACATTTGCATATCTTCTGCATGCTTTGTGTTTGAACTCTGAATACATGCATGTGGGATTGACTATAACTATTCATTGTTCCCTCTAAATTTCAGAATGCGAGTGTGGCTAGCAGTGTATCGCCGGCTGAACATATTGCAGCAACATGAGGGGGATGAATGTGGAGTCCGTGGCCGTTCCATCCACAAGCGGCACACAACATCACCCGTCTCCCTTCACATAAGGGCGCATATAAGTAGGAAAACGCAAACTTCGGACGATTTCATATCGGGTGACCGAATTTGCAGGAAGTGTGGCGCGTTGTCGGCAGATGAAACGATTGAACGGGAGTCTCCCGTGGAAACGATGCGAAAATCCAGAGGAAACGTGCAACTATTGGGTCCACGCCGCGTGCCAAGGATTTCCACCGATGGACCCAAAGTTAGCGTTTGTTTCACGTCTGTGCGAACACAAAAGACTTGACCATACATTTTCTATGTTACAAACATAGGTAAACAGTACAAACATCACTGATCGGCCGACTTATATGTTTCAGTAATATTGATAAACGCAAAAGAATAAGGCAGAATTGAAAAGTACCTTTAAGATAATTCATTCATCGTAATCGGGGAGTTTAGTTGTGTTTATCTAAATGTTCGACATAATAGTGGAATTATCATTTGTATGTATTTATTTATTTATTATTGGTTGTGTACATTTTATTCTGTAATTATCCTATGAGATGGCATCCAAAATGGTTTCCACATAAACCCTTTACATCTTTTCTGAATGATGTACACAGATGCCGACATCTTTTTTGTAATTTCTCCACATTTCACATTATAGTTGGCACTGATAAATTTTAAATGATCGGGATAGCGACCAATATGGCCGCACAATTTAGAAAGTCATAAAAAGCGCGGGCAATGTGTTTGTAATTAGGTTAACAGATATTTGTTAATTTTAAGGGAACCTGACATAAGAGACAAACTTCGGGCATTCATAGGAACGAACAAGAAGATTGCCAGTACCAGAGAACGTGGCCGCGGTCGTGGCGGCGCTGCTAAAAGGGGTGGTGGCATATTTGCCCTACGACGTGTCCCAACAGTGGGAGAGGCAGAGAGAATCAGGCAACTGAATGTGTGGAATAAACTATGGTACTTAAGAGCTCAATGTAAATTCCTTCTCAATTTTTGGGCGATATGCATGATAATTGTCTTACCTCAACTAGGTCGTCAACGACCTGGAGTAAGGCATGCCTTTGTTGTCTTATTCTTCGCCCCCAAAACGAAATCTCCCTGGCCCTTACTTTGACGGCCTAATATTGATAGTGCCATAACTTGATACACACACGCTTCTATCTCCTTTGGCATCATGACTCTCGTTGCACAACATCTAAAGTATATTTCTCTGTAATTTGGAGCGTTAGATGAACAGAATAAAGTGAAAGTTTTGTTAGTGCTTCACTGAATATTGTATGGTTGCCTCTCCGCACAACAGCTCGAAATGGCTAGAACCCAAAGAGAAATGTAAATGTCACACTGAATTTAATGGTAAGTTTGAGTTATGTGATTGATTAATATAATTGTACAGTCCTGCTTCAGATAAAGATTCAGCATTCGTCTTGGCATAATTTGAATAAATGATTAGAATATCGTCTTTAGTGCCTTCGAACAAAATTTTAAGAATTTGCCAGCTTTTGTGATTGTCACTACGTTTAATTTAAGGCAAGTGGAGAGAGCATTTGCTGACTTAAATCCCAGCATTATGGCACGGTCTTTTAACAACAATATTCCAAAACAGTTTTAAAAAGGCTTTACGAAATTAATTTCGAAGTGTCCAAGTCCCGGTAATACTATAATAGAACCATACGTCCTTTCGTTTGGTATAAACGAGTCAAAGCCTCTAAGAGAGGCATCACATGCATTACAACTTAATGTGTCTAAATCAATTTGTTGGCAATGTTATAGGGCGATCCATCGAAACCAAGTATGGCCCACCGTGATACCGTCACCCACCTTTGCCGACAGCATCATGTAAAGATTTCTGAACAATTTCCATAGATGCGTACCCATTTGGATTTTTTTTTAAATGGGTCTCCAATTACAACATATGGTCTACTAGTTGGGTGCCCACTCTCCACAGATGCATAGGGGTCTTTACCTTCAGTCCACTCTTCCGGAAACTTAAATCAGTAGCCCATAATTCTACAGGCTCCTCGTTACAAAAATGAATGGCCTTTCCAAACATATCATCCAAAAGCTTAGAAATGAATATGGATCTTTCTGATCGGAAAATACGTTTGTCATCATCAATTAAATCAGAAATTAATTGGTGATAAGCTAGCTTGTCGTATTTCAGTGGTCGAAGGAGAAACAATATGAATACAAAATGTGATTACACTCACCATTGGCCTTGAATCATCTTACTCGCCGCGTCTTCGCTACTATTTGATCATTGTCAAAAACGTCAAAATGTCACCTTGCTTGGGTACAGAATTTGCAATAGTGTCGTTTGTTGAAACCTAACTCCACAAGCTTTGGTCGCGTTGGGTGCGACCCTGCTGGTCTGACTGTCCCATTTAAAGCACATATTGTTTTAGACCTTTTCATAAAATATGTCAATAAATTAATGATTGAAGAAAATTGTCCAGTATAATTGAAACTTCGGACCGTGTAGAATCTGTTCCATCGCCAAACACATTGTGTTCAGTTTTGTTTATTAATTACACAATTTTAACCTTCCACTGTCAATCCCAACAAAAATTTACAAACTACCTGGTTCTGGGACGTAAACCAAACTGAAGGGGTAAAGTTTGTTAGAAAGTCTATTCTATAATTGTCCATTTTCCCCACACTTAATGTCTTCAAATGGAGAGTCTCTTTGATAGTTCGAATGATAGTATCTATAGCTGCTCTGAACTCAGCTGGTCGGACCAAATCATTCGCAGAATACCGTTGAAGTGGTCACTTTCACTTCCAGTACTAGTATGCTGGTTAGTCTCTTTCCACTCATCCGTGCAAGCCGTACAAAGACGCGAGAAACGCTCACCAAGTAAACCATGCGATACCATGCCATTCATAACAAATTTAGTGAACTTGTTCTGCTCCCTGCTGTAACATTAAAAGGCTTCCCACTAGCGAACTCTTCATGTCGATTACACGTACAAACTTGTTTTGATCATCAGAGAAGAGAAATTTTCAATTGATAGGGTTTTTTTTAATGTTTAAATTTCATTAAGAAAGAAGCATCCTATCGGCTTTTTTAGTTCAATAGAAACCAATCTCGGGGCAACACCTGTTAAAACTTCATACCATTTACGATGCTACCAATGTGCCGTTACGTTATGTTATGCCGGTATGTATGTTGGCTATTCGTTCACTCCAATGCTGGTAACCGTTAGTGGTATGTAATTTAAAATGCTTCATATGGGTAACTACGTTCCCATCTCACTTCCGCTTTTACATCCGACAAGAACGACTCCATTTGTGTTTTGCAGAAAGTTTGCTCCAAGATCGACGTTTATTGGTTCAGTTTAAAAGAAAATAGTTCCAGCACTTACGATGTACCGAACGCGATAGTATGTTATTTCAGGGTAATATCTATATGGTATTGTGAAAAACGGCAGCACTTTGTCAGGTTAATAATGCCAGAATCTCTCGTTTTGTAAAGGAATCATGACACCAGTAACCTAAGTTCGATTCGATTTTGAGCATTCTTGCCGCAATGCATAGAACTAGCTGTGAGGAGAGTATAATATATAGCTTAATTCAGCAAGGGTGGATGATTTAAGCTATTGTAGCTGTTTTTTCACATTTCCAAGAA
This sequence comes from Siphonodentalium dalli, assembly GCA_032622095.1. NCBI lineage: Eukaryota > Metazoa > Mollusca > Scaphopoda > Gadilida > Siphonodentaliidae > Siphonodentalium > Siphonodentalium dalli. The sequence continues at coordinate 197,545,695 of CP136062.1, forward strand.
CTGACTATTCACCACTCGTCATTCCATATATGCATATAACTTCGATGACAGTCGTCAGTTGGAGTATTCGTTATGGCGTCCATAGATTAACTACTCACAGATTATCTTAGACGATGGTATGGCCCAGACATGTCATAGCAATAGTTGATGTTCAATAATCTGTACAAAATTAGATTGTCCGAAATGATTTAATCCACCGTAAATTAGCTTAACGTTTCATTTGTTTCTATTGCTCAAGCGTTTCGCTGTTACGTGATTATTTATGAGCAATCTGTTTCACATTACAATCAGCTACAATAGCTGAAATCAGGTATATACTAGACTCTCCACCCGGCTAGTTTTATATACATGTATTGTTGCAAAAATGCTCAAAATCGCATATGTATTAGGTCACAAATGGTACGATCTGTTTTCTCTGATAATGGATCGGATATCTTTAGCTTCGCAAAATGCTGGGACATTTCAGATTAATAAGCTAAAACTGTGTTTCATATTAAACGCTATTGATCTGTCGAGAGTTAATTCCCCTTTGTCCATCGGGATTCGTTAAAAGATACTTCATTTAGATTTTCTTTATAAAACAGGAACTTTGCTAAGTTTATATGAACCTGGTATAATAGAAATACTTCAGGCATCAATGGGAACGAGCAAGATGACTGCAAGTATCAGAGGACGTTGTCGTGGTCGTGGCGGCACCGATCCAAGAGGCCGTAGTGTCGCTGCTCTAAGACCTCATGTCGGCGTTGCTTCAAGAGGCCGTGGTCGGGCGGTAACCACAACAGGGAAGCTGGCAAATGAAATTGGGGAATAAATTATTGTCATTAAAACTTATTTAAACTCCGTCTCCTCAATTTGTCGCGCGATAATTACCGTACCTTATCTAAGTCGTCAACGGAACGACAAGCCTCTAACCAGTGGTGTTCTGGAGGAAGCCATGGATGCTTGTTTTATTTTTCGCCTCCAAAATGAAATCTATTCCCTCGTCATTACTGGTATGGTCTGATATTGACAGGATCAGACCTTGGTACACACTCGCTTCTATATCCTTTTGTATCGTGACTCTGGTTTGACAATGTCTGCAGTATATTTGTCTGTAATTTGGAGCAGTAGAGGGAAAGATTAACAGTGAAAGTTTTGATGGCTGTCTCTCGGCACATCAGCTATAAATAGCTTGAATCCGAACAGAAATGTAAATGTCATATTGAATATAAATTGTAAGTTTGAGTCATGTGATTGATTAAAAAAATTGTTCAGCCCTGCTTAAGATAAATAAAGATTCACAATTCATCTTGGCATAATTTGAACAGTTCAGTATAATTTCATCTGTGGTGGCTTCGATTAAATGTGAGGAATTTGCCAGCTGTTGTGGTGGTTACTACATGTATTGCAAGTGGATAAAACCTTTGGTGACTTAAATACCAGCATGACAGGTAGGTCTTCAATAATAACACTATTCCTTAAAAGTTTCAAAAGAGGCTTATGCGAAATTTATTTAAAGTCCCGGTGATATTAGGATGGGACCATACATTTATGTTTTTTCGTTTGATTGTGGCTTATAGTTATTATTACAGTGTCGGGCTGTTTTCTGGACGTAGCAAATCCTTTGAAAGAGGCATCATACATTACACTTGAAAGTTGACTCAATTTATTGCAAATGTTATATGGCGATTTGTCATAGCAGTCCACTATCGCCTGCTACCTTTGCAGACACCATCCTGTAATTAATTAAGAACACTTTATACAGAAGCGTACTCATTGCGATTTTTGCAATTGGTCACCAATTACAACATGTGGCCTATTAGTTGGGTGCCCATTCCCCACGAATGAATATGGGTCTTTACTCTCGGTTGCACTCTTCCTGGAACAGAAATCCGAGGTAAAAATGAACAGGCTCCGCTTTACAAACATTATTATTTCACCCATCTTCCAAGAGTTTACAAATGTATTTGGATATTTCGGATCGGAAAACAATTTCGTCATCAGCAATTAACTCAGAAATTGACTGGCAATTTTTTAGGCTTTCATTAAAGGCACGGGCGGCGTTCGTTGTAGAAATATTCATATTTGTTCAAATCGCCATCAACAGAAGGAATCTAAAAATATATATAATTTTGTTCATATGCCAAACATAATCAACGCGTAAATAGTATATTGTCGTCAAGACGTACGATCGTGTATGTAAACAAGAGGCTGCTCGTGTTACAGCAGTTGTGCTTCGGTTTTCATAACACAGCGCAATTCTGTTGGTTAATCATACATAAATTATATAATCGCTCTTTATTATTTCCGTATCAGGAAAACGGTAACAAACAATGCTCTTTATGTTTACCATATCCGGATCTAAACAAAGGCCATGAAACGTAACGTTTTTTGCTTCTGTTTACATGACAAAGGAAAATAACTTTACAATAACATACTGTTTATGCCATATTTCTGATTGGTATAAGAACAAGGCATGTCTATATTTTGCTATTCTGTCTGTTTATGGCGGTTTTTGGCGGAGGTGAATATCTTAACAGCATACTCACCGCCAACGCCGCCCGTATCTTTAACACGAACACATTTCCAGTTGAGATGTGATAACACAGCGTATCGTTGTATGTATGTGGGTAATGGAGATACAATATTAATTATAATGACCTTGGACCATCTGTTACCCGCCACCTCTTTGATATTATTCCATTGTTGTCAAACACGTCAGAATGTCACCTTGCTGTGGCACTGGATTTTGAATATTTGCATTAGTTGATACTCATCCCCGTTTTGTACGGTACGACCTCGCTGGTCTGACTGTCTCATTTAGGTAAAATATTATTTTGCGTCTAGAATCAAGATAATTAGGAAAAAAATTCCTGTTTATATTTCTTCACCCTTGGCACAATGTCCACACCTTCTGAAGTGATTTCCCAAAAAATTAACATAACTGGCAAACAGGTAAGTGTATGTATACTTTCCTGCCAGTGTATATAATTATCGGACTTGATAAAAGAATGGTTCAATTGTATTTATTCTTAAGAAATGTGTGTGCCATATTATTGCACACATACGTGAGTCAAACGTGAAACCTTACAGCCTGCCATCTTTCGGAAATACTTTTTAGCATGCGTCCAAAAATAGCAAGATAAATAATTCACACCTATGATCCCAGTCGTTTTCCTTTCCCATACACTTAATTGTATTTAGAAATTCTTCCAGAACAACTTTCTTCAAATTCAATGTCGCCAGATAATTTGAAACCACTGTCACAATTGTTTCACATATATTTCTCGAACAAGACTTGCCAAAACAAAGAGCTGTATGTTCGGAGTCAATTCCAGCTACATTAGCTGGCGAACTTAAAGTTGTATTTTAAGCCAACACTGTACGTAAATGAAGAAAATATAAGTTATCGTCACTAAAACTTATCGTAAACTCCTTCCCCTTCTCAATTTGTAAGGATGGAAATAATTTAACCTCATCTAAGTCGTCAACAGAACGACAAGCCTATAACAATTGGTCTTAGTTTGGCCAACCTGGAGGAAGCCATGACTTGGTTGTTTTATTGTTCGCCTCCAAAACGAAATCGCCTCCCACGTCCTTGCTTGTACGCCTGCTGTCGACAGTACCAGACCTCGGTACACACTCGATTCTCTTTCCTGTGTATGGCTCTGGTTAGACAATATCGGCATCTAACCAGTGGTGTTCTGGAGGACGCCACGACTTTGTTGTTTTATTTTTCGCCTCCAAAATGAAATAGAATCACTCATTCCTTACTGGTATGGTCTGATATCGACAGGACCATACCATGGTACACGGTCGTGTCTACATCCTTTGCATCATGAATCTGGTTAGATAATATCTGACGGATATTTCGCTGTAATTTGGAGCATTAGAGGAAAAGAATTACAGTGAAAAGTGTTGCTGGTGCTGCATTGATTATTTGATGATTGCCCCTTCGCACATCAGTTGGAAATGGCTTGAATCCGAACAGAAATGTAAATGTCCATTGAATAACATTTGTAAGTTTTGTGATTGATTAACAAAATTGAATAGCCCTGCTTAAGGTAATGATTCACAATTCATCTTCGCAAAATTTGATTAGTTCATTAGAATTGCATCTGTAGTGGCTTTGAATACAATTTGAGGAATTTACCAGTGTTTGTGATGGTCAGTACGTTGAAGCAAAACGGATAGAGCCTTTATTTACTTACAGACACGACTGAGGTTTTTAATAACAACATTCCTAAAAAGTTTTAATATGCTTTTATGAGAAATGTTTCAATGTATCCGGTAATATTAGGATATAACCATGCGTATGTCCTTATTGGCTTATAGTCATTATTACAGTGTCGGGCTCTTTTATGAAAGTGGAAAAGCCTTTGCGAGAGGCATCATAGATTACACTTGAAAGTTGACTCAATCAATTTATTGTAAATGTAATACAGCGATTTGTCATGGCCTACTATGGTCCACTGTAGCCTACTTTCTTTGCAGACAGCATCCTGTAATTAATTAAGAACGTTTTCCACAGAAGCGTACCCATTGCAATTTTCGAAATTGGGTCACCAATTACAACAGGTGGCCTATTAGTCGGATGCCCATTCTACGCGAATGCGGTGGGGTCTGTTGCACTCTTCCTGGAACAGAAATGCGAGGTAAACAATTCAACAGGCTGCGATTTACAAACACGAATAGTATTTCACATATATCGTCCAAGAGTTTACAAATGTATTTGGATCTTTCGGAGCGGATAACAGTTTCGTCGTCACAAATTAACTCTGAAATTGACAGGTAAGTTTGTTTTAGCCTTGCATTAACGGGAACAAATTTCCAGTTGAGAGGTGATAACAAAACTTATTGTATTTATGTGGCGGATGGAGATACAATATAAATGTACACTGGTATGTCACCTTGCTTAGGCACATAATTTGGAACATTTGCAGGTAGTTGATAACCAACTCCACAAGTTATGGTATGACCTTGCTGGTTTGACTGTCATGTAAGGCACATATTGTCAAATTGCAGATTGCAGATTGAACAGCGCAAACTTGTTGGAGAAAACCATTTCTACAAACCAGTTTATTATCTTCAATGAATCTTTAAGAAAAGGGTTATGAAGTTCAATGTATTTAAGAAGTCTTTGACATCAATTATCCTAAAATTACTTAACGTGAGTAGCCTATGCCGAATAAAAGTTAAAAACACGCCGACTGAATCTGGTCAGTCGTGTCCATTAGATTATATTATTTATTGGTAATGATACAATATTATTCAAAAGATGTCACAACACGACGTCGTGTACGTTCTACCCCGCTGCGTTCGCCTGTTTATCCGTTTTTTAAACGAACTGTGGCACGGCTACATAATGTAATAGCTCCCACAATTAATATAGACCCCTCTGGGGATCCCTCTATGTGTCCCTGCTATGTGTCCCTGCCATAGAAAACTAAAATATTATATCTGAATTCCATTGGAAGCATGCCTGAATTTAAGCGGTCAGTCGGACACGACTATTTTCATTTTTAGCCTGACATTATGTCCGGCAGTATATTTTTTAATTAAATCTCATATATTTGGCAAGAATGTTGTCTAAAGTGTTATAGTTGTGCGTATCCTACACCTTTTACGCGGACAATTAGTCTTAATACCCCTGAAAACGAACGCAATATTGAAGCAGAAAGACTCATTATACTGGAATTCCCAAAGTTATAAATAGATAGCACAAAGGGAGTGAATTCAGTTTCGAATTGATTTCGTTTTGAGGAAGTTTGTGTTCTAAGTTCGTCAATAAAAGGACTTCTAGTGTGTGAAGTTCATTTGTTTTTATTGTGAGATATAATTAGATCAATTAGAGTGATTTTGGTCAATATAGTCAATGATTTATCAGTCACTGAATGTGATCACTGGGTGATTTATTTTTGCATTGCCTATTTTCGTTTTTGGATCGATATTGGACTGTGATTGACAGAACTTTCCCCTCCCCAAGCCAACATTTGCCTGATATTTTAAACAAGGTGAAATCACTTCTTCAAATTTGACCATAGGGTGATCACCAGTGTGTGCACACGAAAAAAATAGCCAGCATTGTATGAGTGCCATTCAGTAGAAAATTTATCAAAATCTAGTGTTTTTCAATGACGGGTGTTTCCCTAGCAACCGTAATCAAGGAAGTTCGGCACCCGAAGGTCATTTATGACCCTCATGTTAATATAAATTCACTGCTGATCATGGCAATATATGGTATGCCATACCCACGATCCCTCTAAACATTAGTATTTAGGCTTGGAGTTAAAGACAAAACAAATCCTAATTAAGTCCTGTAAATCTGGGGTCTGGGGCATTTTACCCTCCTATATTCGGTGGCGAAAGAGTTAAACAATAACGTTTTAAGATGGTTAGTCGGTGGTATTAATATTAATAACTTGTATTATTAATAGTGGTCAGCTTCTATAATTAAATATATCATTACCAGGGATAACACCGATAGAAGGAAAATAATCCCTCTTATGTCCATAGTGGTCCCTAATACTTATGATGGATTTAATTACGAAGACTGTGGAGTTTAAAAAGGATACGGTCAGTTGGACATAGATCAGATACCGATATTAGGTACACATATGTATGTATCGCATTACTATGAAAATGTGTGTTTATAAGACAATATTTTGACCCTAACAACATGAAAGTATCAGAATACCAGTCTAGAAGTATCAGCATATGTTATGAGTCGTCATATATTGTATACATGCTAAGCTAATTTGTGCACTATAACATAATTTAAACGTTATTCATGGCTATATAATAGCTATAATATATGGTAAGATATGGCTGTCAAGTGAGAATCAAAGTCAGATAATAACACCAATCCCATAAGTCAAAGCTTACTGTAGAGTCGTACATACAAACAAATACCTATCCATCCCCCGGAAAGTCCGAGGATTCTGTGAAGTTTCAGCAGCTTTGTGACTGTGGTATGGCGAGCGCTGTGGATCAAGCATATTGCTACATTAGTGACCACTTACGCCATCACAGAAACCACAGGCCTCCCTAGGGATAACATAGAAACTAGAAACAAATTAAACTCCCTGCAATACAGCATTTGATTTCCAACCAGCAGTCACACATCAACCTAAAAACAATATACAAGGCTAAGAAAAATTTCAGTAGTATATACAATCACGGTCTCCCTAATCTACTATTCTTTGAAATAGATGCAGGCTAATCACTGTCTTAAAGGTAGAATAATCCTCAAAACTCTTGTGCCCCTTATCTAGATTATACCATGCTTTTATTGCATTGCACATGAGTGTTTTCTTAATTTGAGGGTTAGTCTCTGGCACGAAGTAATTTCAGCTACTAAATCTTGTATCATGTGTATGTATCTGGTTAACCCTTTACCCAACAAACCGGCCAAAAACGGCCAAATAAAGCTGCAACAGCCTAAATTATCTTGGGTCTGTCTCAATAGAACCATACAAATATGGATATCATTGGAACCGGCTCATTGACCACATTGTGATGGTTACAGTTATGCCCTGTGCCAATGCATTCTCTTATATATGCGAGTCGACCATAGGTCGCCTCGCATATATAAGAGAATGCATTGGTCAAAAAAATCTTTATTTAACACTTTTTACCATTTTTTCTTACATTCTTTAACAATTTTATAATTTTTAATGTGTTAAGCCAATGCATTCTCTTATATATGCGAGGCGACCTATGGTCGACTCGCATATATAAGAGAATGCATTGGCACAGGGCCCTTCTGTTGGGTAAAGGGTTAACTAAATTGAAGTCTTGTAACAAGTAAGATAGATTGTCACTTGTCCTAGTTTTATGCAGAAGTAGCAGAATTCTATTTTCAACTCTATGTTTTACCGGTAACCATTTACTTCTCTAAACTCATTAACTGTAATACTGTGACGATCCTTCAAATCTAAAATAAATCTATCATTTTGTTTTGTGCTACTTGTAGTTTGTTTTTATAGGTGGCAACAAGACCAAAATGCCATGCTAATTTGGCATAATCCATGTGACACTGAATGAGGGCCGTTACAAGTAATTTCTTAGTGTGTCTGTTTAGATATTCTCTTGTTCGATACAAAAATTTCAATCTGCTGTTCACTTTTTTAAGAACTGACACTGCCATGATTTCACCAGATAGAGTGTTGTCTAGTGTGATTCCAAAAATATTTAACTTTTCCACCTGTATAATAGTGTAATCATCTAGTTTTACTGAGCAGTTGTCCATTGATTTCAGACTTTTCCGGGTTCCAAATAAGATGGATTCAGTTTTACCCGGATGAATAGAGAGCTTTGATATGATAAACCAGTTGTTAAGGAGGTTAAGCTCTTTAGTGAGTACCTTCTCAATAACTTTAGGGTCCCGTTGAGAATAGATGAGACATGAGTCATCAGCATATAGCAAGAGACGACATGTAACGGCTGTGATTGCATCATTCATATATACTAAGAACATTAGCGGTCCTAGAAAACAGCCCCGATGCACTCCACATGTAATATCAGTTTTGCCAGAGTAGGTTCCACTAATATTTCCGCACATAGTCCTCTTAGAGTCGACTCATTCATTAATCGATATTGTGACGAAAACGCTCTCATTTTCAGCACATATCGACTCAAACTAAGGCGATTCTAATCAGATTATCTACCCAAAACCGAGTTATATTATTATATGTTTTTAATAATGAGGCTGAGGTCTGTCGTATACGATAGACTGAGTATTTTATGAAGTATTAAGTATTTATTAATTAGCGATGGCGAATTGTGTTGTTCCACAGGAAGACAATATTAACATAAATATATCGTTTTTATTAAAATATAGCAGTAAATTTTATTCTTGTGAACTTTGGGAACACTGTGAGGAACTTGTGGCGACTTCACAGTATTGTCTCTTTCTACTTGGAATTATATTTATACATATATTGTTCCTCCATGTATTGTTGCCCCAGATAACAAGTCCTTGCAGTCCGGTTTCAGTTGACTCATATTTGTGTGAACTTCTTGAGGTACTGGTAGAACATGTACTTGCCGATGTCAAATGGTTCTTATGTATGCTTAACTCTCCGGATTGTCTAGGAACAAGAACTCTTGTTATGTCCCGCACTGCTTCTTGCTGTTGGGCCACAGACGGCACCGAGTACTCGTTAATAGTTTGCAATGATTTCCACCCACCTAATTGCGGAACCGCCTCCCAACACTAGAGCGGTAGCGAATGTCTTCCGCGCAGAGTGATTAACTTTCCTTCCGTTTAGGTCGGCTTTGGCGGCCATTGTTGACATCATCTTACCAAGCTTGTCTTTTCCGATAGGTTGGTACGATTACCAAACCATTAGTGGTAGGATTCGAAAGTGGTCGGAGATAGAACCTAGCTTCTGCGTGATTTGTGTCAATTGGTCGGTGAACCATGTAAGATGTGTATGCTGCAACAGGACAGTGTTGGTTGGAAAACATTTTTGGAGTGATTGCACGATAATCGCCATTATTTGCACCAGTTCTTGATTTGGTACATCTCTCGGGAAATAGAAAATTCAATCTGTTAGAAATGATCGATTAAATTATGAATTTAATAGAACAAGAAAGGTTCACAAATTAAAGAAGGCACGTATAACTGTGCAAACATATCCGTTTGCTGTTATAGTTTGAATTTTTTTATGTTTATTTATTCATTTATGGTTTATATGTCCATGTTTGTTTAGTGTTTTTTGTTATTTGTTTTCGTATTACAACATAAACATTCTTCGTATCGTTATGTATATAAATGGGTTAAATATCTCATCGTTAAACTCCAAATATTCCTTTCCGAATTTTTTTTTTTTTATCTATTCATTTGTGGTTTATTTGTCCATGTTTGTTTAGTGTATAGTTTGTTTTGGTCATTTGTTGATTTCGTATTTAACAAAAAATTCTTTGTATCGTCATATATATAAATGGGTTCATTTACTCACCGTTAAATTCCATATATTCCTTAACGTCCGACGTGGTCTTCATATTGATGTCACCCCATTTCAACTAACAGTGTTCTTGTCTACCTCTTAGACCAAAGAACTTTCCTACGTTAAGCCATATTCTGGATTACCTAAAACTATAGAATGTAATGCATCACTTTTAATTTATGAAGTTATTGTAAAATTGATTGCTTTTCATTTCAGTGCCACATCGTTTTTGTTATATTCTTATACCGAATTGCTATCATTATAGTTGTCCCAGTATGTTGAGGCTGTCAAATTTCTAACTTATATGAACTGATAATTTATTGACACTCAATGGCAGAATTTACAGTTACCTAGAATAGAACTTCAATGTTGAAACATGTTCAAATCTATATGGACGAATAACTTAGTTACTTATCTGATCCTAACACGTGTTTCTTGTATAGTATATCGTATATCGATCTCTTCCTTTGTCAACACTTCCGCTCTATTTGTTTTACTTCCTGGTCCCAAACTCTTTAGGACCATTCTTCCGTTACGTGTGTGACATTCAGAGAGTTTTTTTGTTCTTTTTATAGCCACAGCTTCAAAACTAATCAACCTGATGCTGATGTTTAACACTCAAATTATCAACTTGGCTCCACTCTATACTTATTCGAAAGATTGATCACTTATTGCACATTATTGTGCACGGACAATTTATATGCCCGTTGCGTGTGTGACCCCAGAATAGTATGCTTTTTATGACACCCCATTTGCTCATAGAATTGCTGTGAATTTTTAAATTATGACTGGTTTAAAATTATTTATATCTATTTGGGACATACTCAATTTTGGGGGGAAAATGTTACTTCGCGTGATTTTATCTGTAGTGTTTCTTGAAACAGCCTTTTAAATCATTTTAGCTGCGTTACGTGTGTGACATGAAAAACGTTACGTGTGTGACCTTCTGAAAAAATATGTTATCCAATTAGGGAGATCCAATGAAATGTTTTAATCCAAAACACTTTCATTGGGTCAGTAAATAAATCTGATGTTCATGGATACTGAGGTGTCTTGAAGCAATTTCAGACCTAGAGTCTTTTAAAAAATGTTACGTGTATGACACGTTTCTGTACTCCCGTAACATAACCAGGTTGGTTGATGGGTTTATATTGGGTTTTTTAAAGTTCCCACACTTAAAGCTTGTTTAACTGTGAACTCATTGATTGGGTTTATATTGGGTTTTCAAAAGTTCCCACACTTAAAGCTTGTTTAACTGTGAACTCATTGGCCGAGAGATATAAAGTTCTACTATGTGCAGTGAAACCGTCAACCCTCGGTGGGAAACTGACCACTCCACCAGATTAAGTTCAGAGTTAATGGAGGAAAAGATGGTTGGAGGGTGGACCCGAGACATGGAGGCCCCCTAAAATGGAAACATATCAACAAAACTTGTAAATCTTAACACTTGTTTTGTACTATCTACACTGTTCGTAAAAAGATGTTTGTTTACATCCGATACATATGAGTTATATAGGCTTTGGATCAGTTGATACTTGTCGTACCACACTTTTCATTCCTTGAGCAGGACTGAAAAACTAATACATACCTCATGTAGAATGCATTTATCTGCTTTTAGTTTTTCAGAACAGGGAACAAATTAGAGACAATTAAACAACCAGTGAATTTGGAATACAAGTCACTTCGGGCACGGAGACTATACCACCAGCTTCCATTGTTTAAACACTAAGGAGATGTTAATGCAATTCTGAACACAATGGTTGAATTTTAAGTTTATTTTCAATCAGATATAAAATTTGTAACTCAGAGATCACGAGGGATGTAAGAATTTTGTGACTTAATTGTTTTGTAATCCCAAGAAGATTCTTGTACATGTATAACTGGAAACTTACACACATGCACATGTATGGTGTGCATACTGGATATTTACAAATTTGAGATCTATTTTCATGCTAGATCTTAGTTAAAAAAAATTAGTAATGATAATTCTACCTTCGTTGAGAGTCAGATCCCAAGATTTACAAAAGTGACTGATGTGTCAACGTTAACAATGTTTGCGAAGGAAAAAATGAGTAAAATAAATATTTCAATCATTAGACACGTTTGCACAAGTTTTCCAGCTTACAACTGTGACAGACTTGTGTTTGCAAGATAGTAACCTGAGCTACCGTGATGTAAAACTAGACCGCACTGCAGCTGCGTGGTTTTACATCAAAGATGAAAGCATGACTTCAGTCTACCAGGAAATTCTGGCCGGCCTCAGATTCTAGGGCCAATCGAAATACTCTATCAAACAAATTTAAATTACACACATTGCCGTTCACTCAGTAAACACCAATATTTCAACTACCTAACCAAGCTGTTTACCCGAGCTGTTTCCATATCATAATATGGACATGATATAACTAACTATTGAGTTACTACGAGTTGTAAATTTGCATATGACTTGTAAACTCAACTATTAAAATTCCATGCGCTGTCACTCATGACATGTTTCAATTGACTTATCCACGACGATGACTTGCGATTAGCTGATTTCAAATAAGGAATCGACAATGTCAACAAACGTTGACTACTAAAATTATTTCTACACCGGCGAGTGGGGAAAATGCTGGTTAGGTAGTTGAAATATTGATGTTTACAGAGTATGTGAACATAGTGTAATTTAAATTGTTTTGACAGCATATGATGTCGGGCCGAAGAATCTGTGCACGGCAAGAATTAGACTATCAGTATTATCAGTATTATATATTGAGGCTTGGGAAGCGGAAGTTATCTCTATTATTTACAACAATAGGAGGAGTTATCTTACAAACAATATTTTCAATGTTATAAAATATTTTATCTGCTTCTTCTGGCCACTTCCATGCTTTCATACCAGCCTTGTGCATCACATTCACCTCATAATCTTTTTCAACAATTTTGGTCACTTCACCTGGGAATTTGTTCCCAAGGTAATTAACAAGCACCCAATCACTCATATGCACAGTTAGTTCACACTCAGTCTCACACTCACTCTCATTATCAGATACATCAAAGTCTAACTCAAATATAGGCTTCTGTTCTCCTGATGTCAGAAAGCAAGTAAGTTTACCTTCGGCAACAGCAGTGATCCTATGAGCTGTGGAATTACCTACAATTGGTGGAACATTATCCCATGGGTTATTTGTATGTACAAATGAATCAATCTCCGCCTGTGATATATACATAAATGTAGTTGAAGGCATAAGTTCCTTAGCCAGTCTAAAGAAATCATATGCATTTTGCACAACAATGTTACCCTGAATCATTGATTTTTCACGCACAAGTGACTTACACCGTCCACTAATACCACCCACGACTCATTTGCCATATGATATGGCGAAATATTGCCACTCAAATGGTTTGCCAAACTTAGATGCAAGTAGAAACAGTGTTTTGGCCATAAAACGATTCTTGAATTCTGAAGATGGCCCATCACTGAAAATGATTTCTTGTACACATTTCGAATTTTCATTACATATCATGTCATATAACTTGAATAGGAAGGTGATGACAGTGTCCTTGTTTTTGTTGACGGAATCCGAGCACACGACATGTTTTACAACCTCCATTCAAGAAAACGGCAATTGTGAAAAACAGAACGCTACCACGAGACCACAGCGCACTTTGAACTTCATTCTGGTAGCAACAACTATAGTTCATTGCGCAATCTATCTGCACTATTCCCGTATTTTTATTTAACTGTAATTTTTTTAATTCACTGCTTGGATACGTTTTCCTCTGAAATGCTCTTGTGCTTTAGACCAAGAGCAAAGCAAATCATTGAGAAGATTAACTTCATTACCCTCATGGAACACTTTTGTAATCCTTATGTCATCCTCCTCCCACTGAGGCCAACATACTATTTTATTTTTGAGATTGTAATTTGTCTGAAACAGTTTCCCATTCTTGAATTTTAAACATTTTCCATTCCAACACTTTGAATAGAAATCTCCATGAGAACATAGACAAATAGACAAAATAGACAACCAATGAAAATGGTCACATGAAAATAACAAAGTCGCATGATCAAAACAAATGAGTTAACCCCCAGAATGCCGGAAGTCTCACAGACTCATGTTTGACTGCATTCTTCCGTTGATGATAACTTCTCAAGTTTTAGCTCCTATTTAATATGTGATATGTCAAAATGTTCAGTAAACACTCCAGATAAGGAGCTCGATGTTGTCATCCATGTATTACCTATGGCAGGTTTTTTTTCTGAAATAGGGGAACTTTTATCAAATATCCCTTTGTATGTGGCTGTCTCACACATGTATTGATATGAAGATAAATCCTTCTTCTTTGGTTTCTTCTTCACAATTCCAAAACAAAAGAATGGAAAACAATTACAAAAAAAGGCCCGATGAAGACTTAATTTGACATGTCACGCACGTAGTGCGGGGTTTTAATATGATAAATACGACAAAACTCTTAAACATTTTAATTGAAAGTTGAACCATCTGATGAAGTCAGAGAATATGCAAAATCTAAGCCTGATGGCAATTATTATAAACGCTACAGAAACATCATCGTTAAAATCGTTACGTGTGTGACGACCAGTTCACGATAATGAAAGATGATTTTTTTACAAACGATAATCCAAAAGATAAATATGTCTATATTCAGTCAATTCAGTGTACCAATTACCGCGAAATATACTATGACATAGGTGTCAGTTGATCATCCTAGAGTTAATAGGCTGGCTGTGTAAAATGGCAAATGTTACCTCTATTTATCATAAATTAGTCATTAACTCAAATAGAGCATAAAATTCCTATGCAATATGGATAAGCAATGGTTTTTAACTCTCTGAAATCAGCTGAGCACACACTTTAAATAAAACACTAGACCATTTTTGGTCCTAGCATGGGAGAATCGGCCTTTAGTTGTTTTCTCTTCGCCTCCAGCACGCGTCTTGTACATGGCTAAATGCAGTGTCCGTCTTAATGCAGATGGTTGCTTTCTGTTCTCGCAAATGCCTGTCCAAACTTTATATCACAGACGCCAGGCTAGCAGGTTCGTATTCTTCATTCTACTTCTTTATTCCTATAATAAAATAAGGAAAGAAAAGTGAATTGAATATCCAAAGCGACAGAATGTTAATTTTAAAACAGCAATTAGACATTGAAGTACAGTTTTAAGACTCGACATTGTGACTTCCAATGTGAATATCAGCAGCTTGAGCAGGCATGCATTCATGAATCATGGGGTGGGGATAACAATAACAAGATATGAAAATGTCAAACATTAAAATTAATAACTGGCCTCTAACGGTCAGTATGGCGCATCAGCTCGTTGGTAATACGGATATATTTAAATTTTAAAACTCACCGAGAATGAATCTTGCAAGAAGGTTATCCTATTCTGATGACGGCATGTCGTGTATATCTCTTAACTCGTTGATTTCTCTTTCCCAATCATGGAATAGTTTCACATCTCCCTTTGTTTTATAGGGCGTAATCTTGTTAACACTATCCTTTAAGAAGTTGTCACAATATTCATCGCTGACGGTCATGAATCTGTTACTAATACTAGTGTTAGTGTTAACATTAGGAATTGGATCAACTGTGTCAAGTTATTGGTATCTCCGTGGCGATTCATTTGAAATATGCCGTTTCCAATCTGTTCATGTTCTGAGCCGATAATTCTTCTAATATCAAACTATCGTCTGCCAGCACTGTAAGATATCTTCCGTAGAACAAATATTTTTTGCCGAGCTAAATACGCAGTTGACCATGATCAAAGATAGTGCGGAATGCCAATTACTGGTGAGTTTAACCTGTTAACGTTGCAATCGCGTATGACGTCATTTACGTTACCTTGACTTATTAGTCACGTTTTCTACTTATGGTCCGAATTTTGTTTACTTATTGGCCGTGTTTTCTACTTATTGGCCGACATTTTATTAGTTATGATGCAGGTAGCTTTCTACTTGTTGCGGCCGAATAACCTGTAGCTAATTAATAAAAGCATATAATGTGCGGATTTTCGGGAAAACAGGCTGCGTAATTCAGATTAAAATAATGCCGATATGGGCTTATTTGTGCTTTTGAAATAAGTTCAATATGAGCTTATCTTCAGGAGAACATGCTGTATAAGGCCACTACTGGCTTATTTCAAAATCAGATAAGTCCAATATGAACCCAGCCAATATATAGGTATAATATGAACCTATTTGCGCAATTATAATTATGTTGCACATGCTCATTTGTCGGAACCGGAGACCTGTGTTCGTTGCTTTTTGCTCGCTTAACATCGTGCATAAGTCTTCTAAATAATTTATCAACTTCCCAGGCGGTACTAATGAATAAGTTAAGAGTTGATGCCGTCAGCAATGAATTCTCCCTTCGTTCCACTTGCTGCTTACATTATTATATTGAATGATCCTTGTCACTACAATAATACTTTCGACATTATAACTTTGGCGATTGGTCACATGGACAATCCACCATCGCATGACTCGTATGTCTTTATCTAAATCGTCTTCTGCGTTGGTCAACTGTGACAGTATTCTGTTCCTGTCCAGCAACAATAGTTCTTATATTGTCAAGTCTTGCCACCTCTTCCCTATCTCCCTCCCGTTTTTGAAAAGGGTCACTTCGACAAACCTGACATATCGAATGTAGAGTAGAGGGCAGACGGACTTGTTCCCCATGCAGCCTCACATTTGCATTGTACATATCGAAGGTGATCTTCGATCGTTTCAATTTTATTATTGGTTGATAAAAAGAAACTGTTTTATGCAACCAACACACGTGATATGTAATATTTGTTTGCACATTGTATCACCCTAAATGGGTCTTCTTTAACAGGTCTGATGCCTTGAGATGAATTGCATAACGGAATGAGTTCCATTGACGTTGAATAATTCTTGAAAACTTGTAGCGTCCATCACCCTGTTAGTTCTTCTGGTGGGTATTCTTCAATTTCCAAACACATCTTTATTTGGTGAGTGTTTGTAGAGGTTCGTTTAACTGTAATTCGATCGCTCGATTAGTTATCTACAAGATTTTAATACAAAGATAAGAGTGGTTACCCACAACATCACATGCAGTTAATTGGTCAAAATAATTGGTCGCGAATATAATTCCCAACAGAGTTTGGACAAATGATGAAACTGCATAATAGAAAGTTGAGGATTATCCATTGAGAACTTTCTTCAATCAAAGTTTAAATAGGTCATCCGAAGATATCTCAACTTTATGCTGAGCATTCTCGGATTTATTCCTTGTTATTTACAATTTATATGGCATACGTTATAAGTTATTATTTACAATATTGTATACATTGTAGACAATCAATCTATGTATACATATAATCTTGTTGACGAAGTCTTATCCATGGGTGTAAGCATTTCTCTGATCTGTTTTTTCGGATGTTGACAATGTGGTTAAAGGTACGGTTGGCCTTGGCGGTGGGTATCCTGTGAAAATATTTCCACCCGTCAAAAACCGCCACAAACAGAAAGAACAACAAAATGTAGACAGACGTTGTCCGTATACAAATAAGAAATATCGCATAAACAGTATGTTATTGTCAGCTGTTTGACCATTGTTATGTAAACAAAAGCATAAAAAGTTACTTTTCTGGTGTTTGTTTATATTATGATGGTAAACATAAAGAGCGTTCTTTGTTGGTGAATTCCTGATATGGAACGAATAAAGAGCGTTAATGCCATTTGTGTGTGATTAGCCAGCAGCATTGTGCTGTCTTCTGTAACACAATCAGGCTCTTGCTGAGGTAAAATATAGTAAATCTTTATGATATCATGCTGTTTACGCGATGGTCATGGTATATATGAACGAAACTGTATGCGTTTTAATGTTTTTCTGTTTACGGTGATTGGAACAAATATGAATATTTTCGACAACTAAGGCCTCACGTGCCCTTAACAGTAAGAAACCAATTATTCGGCTAAACTCAGAGGAATATTTGTATTTGTTCTTGGTATTCAACTAGTTACTTACCCTAAATTGTCTTGTTGCCAACAACAAATTAAAATCAAGTACCTTTTTCGTTGACTTTTTGGTCTACTTCCTATGTAAATATATCATACATAATAATGTTAGACTCACAAACAATTGTTTTGCTAGCATAGTAAACAGTACATATCGCCATAATAACTGATGAGCACATGTATTAAAGTCGACAGTATGTATTGATCTGGTTTTCTGTTGTATTTTGATCTTCGTGACGTAGAACTTAATTTAGCTCTTAGATGCCTCATATTGACTTTTGAGAAGATGCGGATCTGCCGAGAGGGAGATTTTAGTTTACTCGGTGTGTGCATATAAATTCCTGTTTTAAGCCAATTACGTGTATATATGGACAATTGAATGAAGTTTGTAGGCTGTTGATTTGCAAACATTTTACAAAGCTTCTCTTCCCAAATACATAGCAATGATACAATTGTTCATATCCCCGCAATTGCATATCACGGCAAAACCAGACATAAACCCTGTGATTTAAATTCTAGATGACGAATCAGACCTAAGAATAATTCCGAATCAATATATGAAGTGTATTTGTTGAGTATTCTTCTGTGTACACCGCACACACATATATACTAATGTAATTGGTAACTATTTTATATATACACCCCGTGAGGGCCCGGGTAGAATATGCCTACCGCCCCATTGCGAGGGGTACAAATCCCCGAGAGGTATGGTGTAGGAGTCCTGGATGTACTAGGGCGGCCGTATATCGCGAGGCATCACCTGCGGATACGACTTAACGCTTTACCCAACAGAACGGCCCTGTGCCAATGCATTCTCTTATATATGCGAGTCGACCATAGGTCGCCTCGCATATATAAGAGAATGCATTGGCTTAACACATTAAAAATTATAAAATTGTTAAAGAATGTAAGAAAAAATGGTACAAAGTGTTAAAAAAAGATTTTGTTTAGGCCAATGCATTCTCTTATATATGCGAGGCTACCTATGGTCGACTCGCATATATAAGATAATGCATTGGCACAGTGCATAACTGTAACTATCACAATGTGGTCAAGGAGCCGGTTCCAATGATATCCATATTTGTATAGTTCTATTGAGACAGACCGAAGATATTTTAGGCTGTTGAAGCTTTATTTGGCCGGTTTTGGCCGGTTTGTTGGGTAAAGGATTAACGCATGGTCCTCCTTGGTCCTACATCTCTTCAGGAGGGTGGTTGAGTTGACCTGGATCAATCAATCGGCAGTCATGCCTCCACAGTGTTTCAGATTCAATTTTGTTATATGCTGTATTGCTCGTCTGTTTGAAGTATTGTTTTTTTTTCCACGTATGTTTCTGTTCTCTCCTGTCTTTTGTGTTCGTCCTGGTGATTGTTGAGTGTTGAATCCTGTATTGTTCACGACTGTCTCACTGGAGAGGTACCGATAGGCTGCTATATGCAGTAGCTAAACGGTCCTCCGTTTCAGGTATGTAGCATTCTTTGGCCCGACCACAATTCGAAGTGTAGTCCACGGCGGCTGCTGGGCCAGTTGTCGATTTGTTGCTTTTCGTATGACAACTCAAATAAAAAAAACAACGTTTTGTTCGTAAGCATGATGACTCACGAAGTTCCAATGATGCTGTATTATTCCCTCAGTACTTGGTCCTTGGCTGTGACCCAACTATGAAAATAATTTCTATCTTTGTCATTGATAAAACAATACAAAGCATTGCTGGACAATTGCAATCAGTTAAACCAATCAGGACTGGGTCAAACAGTGGCTATCTCTTGATTGAATGTTCAAAGGAAGTTCAATCTGATGCTCTGTCGCAGATAACAACTATTGCACTGACACCAGGGTTACTCCTCACAAGACATAACTAGTAGCAGAGCTGTGTTGCGGAACACCGGATATAGCTGATTCTTCAGAATCAGAACTATTGGCGGAGTCGGCACCACAGGGAGTTACAGAAGTCCGTAGATTTACAAAGACTGTTGATGGACAAAAAGTTCTTCTAAATAGTTATCTTCTGATCTTCAATTGGTGCGAACATCCACCGACATTCAATTGCAGGCTGGGTTTATGAAGATGGATATAAGCACATTTGTTCCAAACACATTGCGATGCTTTAAATGTCAGGGGTATGGCCATGTCCAGGAACATTGTAAAAGTAAAGAAACCATATGTGCACGATGTTCTATTTCTGGTCATGACAATAAGGATTATACGAATCTTTAAAAAATTTCAAACTGTCAAGGTTCAAATGCTGCAATGGATCGCTCATGTCGCATTTGGGACTATGAATGCATGATTCAACGATGTAAAGCTGAGAAGCATCTGTCATATATAGATGCTAAGGAAATAGTTCGTCCTCGATCATCCATTCCACATGTCACACACTCAGCAATCGTGTCTACAAACAAGTGCTTGATGCCAGCACTCAGACACAGTCAAACCAAACTCGTCAGTATATCACTAGCACCAAAAGTTGAGACGACTGATATAACTCCTGTTCAGAACCTGGAGCGCAGGTTATGTGTACAGCTTCTGTCGTTGAGACATTTCCTCCGAAACAATCTATGCAAGTTTACTCTATTTTTCCACAAAAAAATCGCATGTTCCTTCGAAACAAAGATCGCCAAAGTCACTCAAACGTTTCGACTCTAAGAAAGAGAGGTACATTGTTGAGCTTTTAAACTTTTACCACATGATTGATGAGAAACGGTTAAATATCAAGACAAGAAACAGTATTTGTGGATCGAGGCTGTCGGGTAGGTGAAGGATAACATTCTGTATCACCCACCCGACCATCAGCCTGGCGCATTGATAAAGGTTCATGCGCGATTCATCAAATATTATAAATACCATATCGCTGAACAATCTGATTTTAAAAGCTACTTTACATATTTCGATGTGGCTCCTTGGAAATTTCGTGTTATTTATTTGCTCTTTAATATATATTGTACTACTTTTATACGTTTTATAGTATGATTTTGCACACTAGTCAGTTCTTGAATTTATATTCCTGACTAAAAGTGGAAACATTGGGTGCTTTTATTTGTGCATTGTTTTAATCTAATCAACTGTCTGATTTATCGGCACAGTTGCGTCGCTACGAATATTTTGTATACCTGATTCTGTTCTGGTCGCGATATGGACTAGGGGATCAAACGACGTTAAACCATCAATCGATCAGTCAATTAATTTCTATGTATACAAATATGTCTTCTGTTTAACCCTTTACGTCAACAGGAGATCCTATGTATACCGATGAGCGCCAAATTTCAACAAAACGTCGTTAATGCGTCGGAGATATATCCAGATAATTGTGGATACTATATTATTTAAATTAATATTTCATCAAACTTTACTTGATACCAATTCCAAAAAAAGGTATACTGACAATGAGGGCAACGCAAGAAGAAACGAGTTTCGTCTTCGATCTATGGAGTTCAATTGGACACATATAACGTATGGACATAGAGTTACCCCTCTTACTATATCGTCATCGAATAAGCTTAGGTTCAAAGACTAAATGTATCATGTATCGGAGCTTCTTCTGACAAACACCTGATATATAATGATGGGTTTATTATCACAAGGCTCGATCACATTCGTAGTCAGCTGTTCAAACCTGTGATGAAATCCACTTTCTATTTCATTACTCTTCATATTCTGAATTGCTGTCGGGACTGTTATTCGCATTAATGGCGTAATTGGCCAACATTGCGCCATTTTAACCGACTCCCAGTTTGAATACGATTTCATGTTATAATTTGACAATGACTTCACTCCGAAAATGCTGACATTTAATGACTCTGCATTTCCAATAGGGTTGTTAATAATTTCAGGCGTATGACCTCCTCCGTGCATAATTCCCATATATTACATCACCCAGGAGCATCAACCTATCTAACCGTACAGTGGATATCACCAGGCTAGGGACGTGGCTAGAGGGTCTCCGTTGGGGGGGGGGGGTGTCCACATTCGGAAATTCCAACTGCACCCCCCTTGAATCAGAATCAGACCAAACACAAGTTTTTGCATAATTCCATTTGCACCCCACCCCTTGCACCTCAGTGCTCAGGCCTAATCCTATATATTCATAAACAATGGTTCTATATTCCCGGTATGAGAACATTAAGATATTTTAACCTGAAAAATTGCATAAATCCTAACATCTAGTGGTCTAACTCTAGACAAGTACACACGGCTACGGACAAGAAACCAGATCACACCGGGATGACCGTGGTTGTTCGGCCAGGTGTGAGAACATTTTGAAAACTATACAAGAAAATCGCAAATCCTAGCATCTAGACTGGCCTCAACTGAAGCTTTCCTAGTGTTTCAAACCCCATCCTCCTCCTCAGGGTGGAAAATCTCCAACTGATGACCATTTCAGTCCACAAGTTTGACCAAATGTAGTACAAGATTGTTTTGTTAAACTAATAAGTAGTTTTGTATTGGCGAGGGGGGGGGGGTGGCACACCGGGCCGACAATGGTTCGGGGCCCTGTGTGCGAAAAATTTGATATCTGAACAAGAAAATCGCAAAATCCTAGCATCTAGACTAGCGCAAGCCTTCCTAGAGTTGGAAATTTCAAACCTGACACCCCCACTTAGGTTGGAAAATTTCCAACTGATGACAATTCCAATGACAATGTTGACCAAATGTATGACAATATTGTTTTCTTAAATTAACTAGCAGTTTTTTACTGGCCTCGGGGGAGGGACCAGGACACAAGCTTTCCAAGTGTTGGAAATTTCCAACCTGTCACCTCCCCTAAGGTTGGAAAATTTCCAACTGATGACCATTTCAATCCAAATTTTGACAAAAACATTTTCAACCTATTGTTGATGTGCAATTTCCAACTAATGTTTAGGCAGGTATGAAATTTCCAACTGTTGAAAATTTTGACCAAAACACCCCCTGTCGCCACGTCTCTGGATATCACTAATTTGAATACGTCCTCACTTATAACGGCCATAATTCACAAACGCCTGGACCGATTCATACAATGCCAACGCTAATATCGAGAAAAGCTATATTTTACAAAATAAAGTGTTCGAAAGTCACAACACAGACGATAAACAAAATATTCCCTCAGAACACTTGCTCTGGTTACATTCTCTACTCCTGGGGAAAACACCGTCGAGTTCAGACAAAGAATCTATCAACAAAAAACCCTAATTTTTAAAATCTAAAGCTTTGAACAAATCAAGGAAAATTCAATATGTGCAGAAAACATTCAAAAACATGTATATTATATATATTTTAATGATGGTTGTGTTGGTTGTGGCAGCCCGAACATAATTGACAAACACCAGCGCCACCATCATTGAGATATATAAAACTATATATTCTTGAATGCCTCATACCGACACTGGTGAATGATACCTTTAGGGAAAATAGCGGTACTTTTTCTTAACAGCGTCGCTTTACCTTACCAGCACCATATCCATTCAGCAGGACCCATTAGCATCATACTAAATTAGCACGACCACTTAACCAGAATGGGTCCAATCCTTCCGAAGTCCTGTGCCAAGGAGCAGTACTTTTTCTACCATGCCTTTTAGCTCCACTTTAGAAAGTCAAGGTTGAGCCATTGTCATGGGTTGGTCGTCATCAACAATTTCCGTGTAGAACACCCAACAGGCCATATCCCTAGCCTCATCCGATCATCACCAAACTTCATATGGATCATCGGAGCGACCTCTAGATGGGAGCCTGCCATTTGTTCAGAATTTCGTTTAAAAACATGGCAGCCATTTTGGATTTCACATTTGATTCCATTAGCACACCCTGCAGCCCAAATTTATTGGCGAAATATTTTGAAAATGCACAGGCATGTTTGGGATCACCTTTATATGATCTATTGATTTTGTACGATTTCCGATGACAATCATGGCCGCCGGCAGACATCTTGGATTTTACTCTTTGCATCACAAAATCTTTTGGCTCACCATACATGCCACATCCCTCATCCGATCGTCACCAAACTTTATATGGATCCTCGGGGTGACCTCTAGATGGGAGCATTTTTACCATATTTTTTTAATTATGTTAAAAAACATGGCAGCCATCTTGGATTTTACTCATTGTATGAATAAATCCTTTTGCACACCAACAGGTTACATCTCTCATCCGATCGTTACCAAACTTCACATGGATCTTTAGGGTGACCTCTTGATGAGAGCTTTTTCCGAATTCTGTTTTGAAAAACATGGCCGCCAGCTGCCATCTTGGATATTACCCTTTGTGTGACTAAATCCTTTAGCACACCCAACAGGTCACATCTAGCAGCCGATCCTCACCATAATTCCATTGAAAACCATGTCTGCCATCTGCCATTTAGATTTCACTTTTGAATCCGTTAGCAGACCCTGCATTTATTGACTTACGATTTGTTCAGAATTCTGGTAAATTACATGGATGCCAGCGAGTCATATTGGATTTTACATTTGAATCCATCGGCACAACGAACTGTTTTGAAAATTTATAGTCACCTCTAAATGGGAGCAATTGAATTTGAACGATTCCGATGAAAAACATGGCCACTGGCAGCCATCTTGGATTTACTGTTTGCATCACTAAATCCTTTGGCGCAACTTACAGGCCACACCCCTCATCCGATTGTCACCAAACCTCATTTAGATCCGCGGGGTTACCTCTAGATGGGAGTTTACCATTTGTTCCAAATCTTGTTAAGAAACATGGCGGTCATCTTGTATTTTATGATTAAATCCGTTAGCACACAATACAGGCCGCGTCCCTCATCCGATTGACACCAAACTTCGCATGTATCATTGGAGTGACTGCTGAAAACCCAAAAACTTCACATGACTGCATAGACAAACAAGCTGTCGGCATTCCTTATTGCTCCATTGACTAACAATTGACATTAGCACATATCCAAGTTGAGCTTCAGTGTCATTGACACTTCCATTTGATTTTTCACTTACCTCCTCCACACATACCCACTTGTTGCATACAATCTGGAATATCACCAACTTTCCAACATGTCATGTTTTTTTTATTTCCTGAATGTGTACATTTATTTTACATATCAATCATTCACGCACACGAAATTTAACTCGTATTAGAGGCACTCTGTTAAATTCAAATGGGTGTAATTCTACATATGTAGTTCCTTTAAGCTAGACTAAGCTATGCCAAATAACATGTCCATTATCATCACGGAAATATCTCTCTCATTAATTATACTTCCATGGTGTAACCAAGGAAGTATATTGTTTTTTCTACTGAGGTCGTTTTCCGTTTATTTTGAAATACTCAGAAACTAATTGCAGTAGGAACGCGAAATCTCTAGCGATTGTAGGCATCTAATGTCTACTAAAAATAAAGGTATCCGCATACCGGTGCAAGGTTTCTAGACGGAGTTATTGCCCTTTTACGATTATTTTTCATTATTATTTGTTATTATACTCCACACTTTTGCAACGCCTTAATATCTGAAAGTATGGGGAGTGTCGAACTGACAGTTTGTACGTATGTAGGGGTCAATGAGTTCTAACCTATTGGCATACAACGAATATTGTCCGCGTTTACCCCGCGGAGTTATCTCCCTTTATATGAAAAAATGTCATTTTATTATCTCGGGAATTATAAGGAGCAAAGCATCGAAAATTGGACCGTATGCACACCTCGATGTGCCCTACCACCCACGGGCATCAAAAATTGTGTCCGCGCTTTCCCTGAGGATTTACCGCCCATAGTTGGCAAACCTCTATTTGATTGCACTCTGTTGTCCTCCCGTATCATTCCAGATAACTGCATTTGGTTTTCATAGTCGTGTTGACCGTTGTCAGCTTAGTTCGAGGAAGAAAATTTGACAAGGTCCGACATATTTTTTACACTGGGGTGGGGGCAAATTTTCGCAATTTTTTTTTGATTGACATTCATCTATTTAAGTATCTGTACTTCCTGAACGAAAACAAACCCATACCGGAAAGGATTTTTGAAATCCGAGAAGAAATGCAAGAGTTACGGGCCCTCAAAGTTTGCAATTTGGGCCCATCTGCTTGAAACCACATCTCCTCCGAAGATGTAAAAGTTTGACTGTAATCTGATACGCCAATGCGTGCGGACTGAAGAGAGCACGAGGTGCGCCAAACTTTGCCACTATCGGTTCCGTGTTGTGCGTCAGGGGAGGGGGTGGTACAATTGTTTTATTCTTCTCCGAATCTGATGAAACTTGGAATATAACATCTACAACAGCAGCCGATCTGGCAACTGAAATAATTTCGAAATTCCATTGAAAACTGACAGAGGTACGGGTCCTCAAATTTTGCAATTTTGGGCCTATGTGCTTTGAATCACATCTCCTCCGAAGATGTAAACGTTTGGCTATAACCTGGTAGGCCAATGCCTGCGGTCTGGAGAGAGCACGAGGTGCGCCAAATTTTGCCAGTGTTGGTTCAGTGTTGTGGGTCAGGGGAGGGGTGGTCCGTGGTACCAATTTTTTATTCTTTTCCGAATCAGATGAAACTTGGAATATAACATCTACCATACACGTTGATCACAAAACTGAAAACAGATCTTAAAATGGCGGAGATTTGGGCCTTCAAAGTTTGAATTTGGGCCCATATGCTTTCCAATAACCAAAATGTTATTCGTCTCCGAATCATATGACAGATATAACGTACAATCTCTGTGAGCAGACGATTACAATACTGAAAACAATTTTAAAATCCAGAAAATAACGGAGTTACGGTCCATCAAAGTTCGCATATTTGGCCTGTGTTGAAAATTTCCCAATCCCGTCACCCAATTTCGATGCAGGGATGGGGTCACTTCCAAACACTTGAGATAAACCTATACATGTTAGGACAACATATAATCATCATACTTCATATTTTCTGTCCATAAACTGCGATTCTTTCAGATCATGATTTTCCCTATTATTATACTTCCATGGTGCAACCAAGGAAGTATATTGTTTTTCTACTGAGGTCGTTTTCCGTTTATTTTGAAATACTCAGAAACTAATTGCAGTAGGAACGCGAAATCTATAGCGATTGTAGGCATCTAAGGTCTACTAAAAATAAAGGTATCCGCATACCGATCCAAGGTTTCTAGACGGAGTTATGGCCCTTTTACGATTATTTTTCATTATTATTTGTTATTATACTCCACACTTTTGCAACGTCTTAATATCTGAAAGTATGGGGAGTATCGAACTGAAAGTTAGTACGTATGTTGGGGTCAATGAGTTCTAACCTATCGGCATACACCGAATATTGTCCGCGTTTACCCCGCGGAGTTATCTCCCTTTATATGAAAAAATGTCATTTTATTATCTCGGGAATTATAAGGAGCAAAGCGTCGAAAATTGGACCGTATGCACACCTCGATATGCCCTACCACCCACGGGCATCAAAACTTGTGTCCGCGCTTTCCCTGAGCAGTTACCGCCCATAAATAGGGACACACTATACACCAGGATGAATAAACTGAGGGTTTTTTTTTATAAGTTCAGCTAACTAAATTTTTTATTGCATATTCCGGACCCGAATATACCAATTAAAAATGATTTTTCCCAGGACTTTCCGCGTTACGGGGTACGGAAATATTGCACCTATTTTTCCCGCCAAATCCAAACTGGCTAATTAAAGAGCAAGATAATGTAGTAGCAGGTACGTTGACATACTGTATGTACGTCCCAATATTTTGACCGCTATACTTTAAAAGTAACCTGCCCAACGGAGTCGGGGTGGGTTGAGACTTTAGGAAAATTCCACGAAAATTGCAAGGGGCCTTAAGCGGGAGAAATTCAAACATCGAGATAAAAAAAATTTGACTAGTACATCTGATGGGTAGTGTTCACGCGCATCTACAGTGCGATTTTCTAATTTTCAGATGGAACGGTTTTCTCGTGACAACGCTATATAACATAAATATGTATACTTAAGTGGTCTATCACTAACCTACTTTTAGCCCCACATCCAAACGGGCTAATGAAGGGCGAGTTTAATGCAGTGGCATGTAAGCCAGTATACTGTATGTGCGCCTCCAAAATATCTACTATAAACGCAACCTGCTCAACAGAGTGTTTGTGTCGGGGTGGGTTCAGATTTGGAAAATTCCACAGAAAATCAAATGGGAAAATTACTCCGAAAATCAGATATTGAGATAAAAACTTTTCGACGAGTGGATGTGATTAGTAGTATCTAAACGCAAGATTAGTATGCTTTTCAAAGTTTCAGAGTGGACGGTTTAAATAACCCTGGTAGCGTGTAACGTTGTTAACGGATTATATATATTACTCAAATTCAAACCCACTCTTTATGACGCAAATTCAAACGGACCTATCAAGGAGCAAGGCAAATGTATGAATATGTTCACCGATATACTATAGGTATGTCCGCTCTACTATGAAAGTAAGCTATCCAATGGAGAGGTGGCGTACGCCCCGGTGAGGGTCGAGGCTTTTGGCAAATTCCACCGAAACTCGTAAACGGGAAAAAAATGGCAAATCGCGAATCAAGTGTTTTATATTTTGAACACTGCATGTGTTTGGTAGCATATAAGGACAACATTAGTTTCAGAGCGGACGGGTAAGCACTCAGCTAGCATTATCGATTGTGATATAGTTATCTCTAGATTACAGTTAACTCTATTACAAAGTCGTTAAAGACTATAGAACTATCGTGTAGCGATGACGCACTGACATATTTATAAATTAATTAACCAAGCGATCTTTCCTCCGCCATTAAAACTAAAAGAATCTGAATCCGAAACTGAAAGAACTATCCAATAAATGTGAAATAACAGAGTACATTAATATGCTTTACACCCTTTTGATCTACATGTCGATTACGATATAATCAGACATGCCAAATTTCGTGACCGTTGAAATTGATATGGGCGTCTTGGGGAGGGGTTATAATTAGCTCTAAAATATATCTCTACCGAATAAAAATGAACTGATTGGCTGGGGTGAATGGTGGCTCAGTTGGTCACGACCATGATGCAATAGACTGTCATTAAGCATCCACAGTGGGTCGAACCAAATGACATAAACCTTTGGAATATATATCTTATTTAGACATGTCAAAGCAAGTCCACCATCGGATCACAAAACACCAATGTGCATTCGCGTGAAGAGGAACACACCTATATGCATAACACACACATGGAATGGGATACCATGGAAGTATATCTGATTCCATGGAATCTGACCTCTAGTTATATTTCGTTATCTAATCAAGTGCATATTAGGTGAATAATACAATCTAAGTACATCAGCGAACGATGAACCGCTGAGTACCCGACTAGAAACCAGATATGAGGTATCCGTCCCTTGCTGCATGCTCTATTGAGATATTCGCGGGATGGCATGATCCTGTATACATGTCAACATATCATCGTGCAAATATGCACATATAATCGACCTATAAAGTGAAATAGGGGCATAATGTGATTGTTTGACTCTGAAATAAGCAGATAATGGAGTCATATCCGTTATTTCGTTTTATGGCGCGGGCCACAGTGAAACATATGTTAAAGAGCGTTCACTTGAAGTCGTGAGGGGGCAAACATGTCTCATTGTGCGCACAATCTCTTTAGAATCGTCTCATTGTGAGTCGATAATGTGACTAAAATGCTCTCATTTTCAGCACATTATCGACTCAAATTTGTGCGATTCTCAGCAGATTATTAACGTAAAATTAGTTCTAGTATGAGCAGATAATGTGCGGGTTTTCGGGATAACATATAGATCCTAACATCATGAAAATATTAGGTATAATCTTACTGTGTGGGCTAATCGACCATACAAACCGTTGGATATGTTAGTGTAATTTCCGTTTCCAGCCGATACGATACCACCAAACCTCCGATAAGATACACAAGAGACATTTTTCTGTTAAACACTATGTCTAAGTTGTTTGTCTTTCTATTTTTGTGTTTGGATAGTTGGAAATAAAGTATGCTTAAACTAACTGAGATTATGAGATGAGTGCTGTTCTCGATTGGTCCGCGTCGGATCTGACAACTTTATCTGAACGGGATAGTTGATTAAGTAGAAACCAAATTAAGAATTTTCAAACACATATCACTTTCAAACATTCAATTTGTAGGTGATGAGAGAGTGGGTGGGCGCGAAGCGCCCGGGATGGTCGAAAAGATCGAGTGATCTTCTCCTTCACCCCACGATTTGTTGTTGTGAGGATATCTGAACATAGAAAATCGTCATGTCTGAACCCGGCAAAAGTTGAATTGAATGGAATGAATGTTGTATGGGGAAGAGTCCACGAGCTTTAGAATAGAATATAATAGAATAATCATTTATTAAAGTGACATGTGTTACAAGCATATAATAAATTCATCACATACAGGTGATAGAATATAAGTATATATATAACATTTCAATATAACACCCGGCCATCGAGGCCTATATGTCACTATGAGGATGGAATATTTTCTATGTTGATTGCGCAGCTAGAGTGGAAATTATCCACTCTTTTTTGACAAAACTTGTTGTCTGACTTTGTAACATTTAAACAGGTATTTGCCAAAAGGGATGTGAAGTCTGTCAACAAGGATAATCAGAAGTTGATTTTTAGTTAGGTTATTTATGCGACCATAAGCGCGTTTAACTGTACACATAAACTCGTTTCGCAATTTAGAGTATGCTGGACATTTGAATACAAAATGCATTTCATCTTCAACATCACCCGAATTGCATACGATGCAATATCGTTCATCTACGCTTGTATTTGTATATCGAGCAGTTTCAATGGCTAGTGGTAACACGCCACATCTGAATTGAGCAAAGATTGAGCGTTCAGATTTACTTAAAGTACTATTCACATATAGGGTTCCAATTTGTAAACACATTTGAAAATATTGTAGGTTCTCAATTTAGGCAATCTCCTGACATCAGCCAACCACGAGGCATGGAAATACACATCAAGCTTAATACGGGGTATGTGGGAGTCCCGATGTGTCCCTTTAATGTTTTTGTGGTTTGTAGTTGCTGAGCGAGTCGTGTGGTGCGCTGCAATGAAGAACGGGGCCCGTGTTATTATATTGAAATGGTGTTAGTTGTGTTAGTTATGCAATCAGGCATCATGAATATTCAAGGACATCTCCGGCATAGAGGGTTCCGTGCCCCCCCCCCCCCCCAGATCATCCATATTCCTTCCATAGTTTATGGTAATACTGTGTACATTTAGTAGTAAAAATGATATTATCACTGTTGTCAAAGGTACGTCAGTCCATTGCACATTTTGTGTTTACGTTTTTGGAAGTTTTGAGTTTGAATTTTCCGTATGCTTACGTCTGTTATTTTATTTCAGGTGATGATGTATTGCGAAGGCTGTCATGGATGTCATGAAGAGCGTTTCATGCCTAAGGGTGGCCCTTTTCATGGCCATTACATTTTATTAAGAGAGCTTTGCATTAGCTGTAACATGTTGTTTCGAATTTTCTCTCCCACCCTTCTTCCCCAGGGCATGGGCGTAGATGTATTTACAAAATACTGATTTCGAAACTGTTTGATAGACTTTAATAGCTAGCCATATATGTGAATGGTATAAACAAGAGATATATACACATAATATACATTTAATATATTGTTTTGGTTTTTAGATTTTTTTGTATTTTCTTTGTTTTGGTAAAACTAGTATATACATTTTGCTCATATCTGTTATTTTATTTCAGATGATGATGCATTGTGATGGGTGTCGTGGATGTCGAGAAGAGCGTTCCATGCCTAAGGGCGGCCCTCTTCAGGGCCATCACATTTTATTAAGAGAATTTGGCATTAGCCGTAACGTGTTGTTTCAATTTTCATCTCGCGCCCATCCTCCCCGCGGTCACGGGCGCAGATGGAAGCATGTATTTACAAAATAATGGTATTGACAGTATTTGGTATACTTTAATGGCTGACAATATATGCGAATGGTGTAAACAAGAGAGATATACATGTAATATACATTCAATATATATGTTGGGGTTTTTTTTTGGGTTTTTTTTGTTGGTATTTTCTTTATTTTTAATAGAATTTTATAATATTATGTACAATGCATGGCAGTGTGTTCTTGAGCCGTCCCCGACTCCCGAAGAAAGACCAGAGCGGCAAGAGGGCCGAACATATATTGGTATATGTCCTTCCCAACTCGATGATAGCTAGTGACCACTTGTGGGTCTGAAGTTCCTTGCACCCCACCCCAAGCTAGTGCTGGGTCGGTTTTTATGCCGGTTCCCACTCGGTAGGTGTTGTCGGGTGAGTGGAATGTGTTAAACACGAGCGCTAGTTTCTGTAAAGGAATATTACAAGATAAGCAGTTTGTTAGTTGGTTTGGAGGAGATAATTACTCGATGGCTTATACTACGGCCACGACAAGCGTATCTACACCGACCAAGGACATTCACCAGCGCCCAATGAGACTTCTAGGGCGTGAGCCCGCTAACCTATGTTTTAGTTTTGGTGTCAGTCAATGTAATAATACACATGTTATCACCATTTCGGCGAATTTGGCCGAGTATAAATTCGCGTTGTTAGTTGGTTTGGAGGAGATAATTACTCCATGGCTTATACTACGGCCACGACAAGCGTATCTAGGGCGTGAACCCGATAACCTATGTTTTAGTTTTGGTGTTAGTCAATGTAATAATACACATGTTATCAATACAATGATAGGTAATTAGCGTTTGCTGAGGATGAGCTTCCTCAAATTTAGTTCTGTCGTGAGACTGGAGTTACTAATTCGGGTCAATGTCAGGTCAGCGAGTTCTTTGTTCTGTAGATAAATGGAGGGCCCGAATGGGGGTGGGGCGTATTTCGAAAAGGGCTTTCCTAAGTGCTGTTTTTTGTGCCACTTGCATTTTATTTAAGGCGTTTTTTTTGTATTTTGAAGTAATTATTGCCTCATATTCCATTACTGGGCGGATGAATTGTTTGTATAATTTAATTAGAGTGATTGGGTTGAAACCCCCCCCCCCTGTGGTCGAAGTCTCGTTAGAAGTGCGGTTCTTTGTAAAGCTTAGTGTGAACTGTTCGTCTAGTGTGAATCCTAATAGAGTTGCTTCTTTGCTTTGTTTTATTGGTTCGTTAAATAGTGTAAGTTTTGGTTTTGAGCTGTAAGACTTAGTTAAGTTCCCAAATACTACCGGTTGTGTTTTGTTTGGATTTAGTTTTATTCTCCATTTGGCAAACCGTTTTTCTAGTTCTGTAAGTTGTTTTTGTAGTCTAATCTCGATCAGTTTGCATCCTTTTGCTAGTGTTCATAGACCTATGGGTCCGATTCGTCATCTAAACCTGGTCTACGTAAACCTCTAGGTTTAAACCGCCGTGAGTCAGCAAAATCCGTGGTTTAAACCCGCGGCCGCAGGTCTAAGTGACGCATTCGTCATCTCTGGTTTAAACCTGGTCCAGCCAGACCAGTGGTTTAGCAGTAGTGTCTCTGTATCGTCGAGATAATTAATCGTTCTCTCCTAACGCGGACCGCCTCGTTTTATTGATTGCGAAAATCAATAATTACGACAGCGACCATATTTTGATTGGAAATTTATAAGCGAGAAGCACTCACACCTATACAGTGTGTGGGGATAAGTTTTTGTCAATTTCGATATTGTTTTTGTGTTTTATAAGCTTAAACCGGCAACTAAACCATCTAATTCGGCGGTCCAGCTAAACCATCTTTACCGAGGCTAAACCTGAGATGACGAATCCGTCTTTTCTTCATCGCGGTTTAGAATTGTCAAACAATCAGTCAAAGGGTGGAGCTGTAAATAATCTCGAGTGAGGGCGTATCTAAGTGGCGACTGCAGACTGGTGTTATCATGTCACAGTTGATTCATTCCCACGTGATAATTGAGGACGTGTCAGTAAGTATTACACCAACTGCCTTTTGTTCCGCTTGGTAACAGGGTAGTTTGACTGCATGCTCATATCACCGACTGGAGTTGTCAATTAGCTGGCCACTAAACGACAAAAACGCCCACTTAGACCCGGTTTGGCTGGACCGCCAATGGGGGTTTAAACTCGGAGGTTTAAACCGGAGATGACGAATCGGGCAATGTTGTCTGCAAATTGTGAAGCTTGTACACTGTGTGTAGGATCTATTGGGATATAATTGACGTAGATTAAAAAAAGGAGAGGACTTAAGACTGACCCCTGGGGGTGCCAGCTTTAAGATTGACTTTTTCGGAGATTTCATCATTTATCCTTACGGCCTTGATTCTGTGTGTTAAGAACAATGAGTGAAGTCTGACTATTTTGTGTGGTAGTTCAGAATCAAAAGCGTTTTCTACATCGAGGAATATGGCCCCTGTTTCCCGGCCCCGACTTATTGCCGTTATGATATCTTATGTTAGTCTATATACGTGTTCTATGCCCTCTTTTCCACTTCTATAAGCCCTTTGATATTT
This sequence comes from Siphonodentalium dalli, assembly GCA_032622095.1. Classification (NCBI taxonomy): domain Eukaryota; kingdom Metazoa; phylum Mollusca; class Scaphopoda; order Gadilida; family Siphonodentaliidae; genus Siphonodentalium; species Siphonodentalium dalli. Next base: position 197,579,985 of record CP136062.1, read on the forward strand.
GTTGAACAAATTAATGCTCTCTAGGTGAGTCTTTATACGGCTGCTAATGATTCTTTCGAAGAGTTTGCCAGTGCATATTAGTAAGCTGATGGGTCTGTAATTGGTTGGGATTGTTTGGTCTTTGCCGGGCTTAGGAATCATTGTCCCGATTGCAGTTTTCCATTATTTGGGAAAGTAACCCAGTCTCATACATTGGTTATATAGATTAGTAAGTCTTATAAATAGCTCGTTCGGCGCTTGTCTTATTACGCCGTATACGTGATATCGTCGTCGCCGGGTGCTTTGTTAGGTTGCCCCGGCTCAGATTTCTTCTCACCTCTTGTAAATCGATTTCGGCCATTAGGGGATCTTCGTCACCCGGTTCGACTTTGTCTTTTAGTAGTGGTGCGAAGAGTTCTGAATGGTCATCGATATAATCGTTGACAAAACGTTTAAAATTTTGTTGAATATGTCACCTTCGTTGGTGGTGTGGATCTTGCGTAGACTCTCTGCGAAGATTTGGGCTTTTTCGTGATCATTTTCAGATTTTTTTGCCATTTTGGTCAGTTAGTGATATTGAGTTTTCTGATGTTGCGTTATTCCATTGGCCCGTGAGTGTTTTAAATGTTTGCCAGGAAATTATATCCATGTTTTGGTCATTTAAGCTGGCTGTTACTTTTTTCCAGAACTTGGGTTTTACCTCTTTTATTTTTTGTTTTACTTGTCTATTAAGTTTGTTATCAAGTGTTTTATACTCATTATCGTTGGGGTTCTTCGCTGAGTCTCCGTATTTTCCTTTTGAACCTTATAAGATTCAGTGTATCCCTGGACGCCCTCCATGTATGAGTGTTTACCTCTCTTTTAGGGCATGCTAAGTTTAGTGCATTATTAAGTGTTTCTGATATGTTTATTGCAGCTAGAGTTTTGGGTGAATTAAGCTCAGATTTTGATAGATATGAAATAATTTCTTGCTTGAATATTTGCCAGTCGGCTTTGCCTATATTTCTTCTCAATTTAACTTTTGCTTGCTGATTTTAATTTTTTTTATTTTTAGTTCGAGCGGGAGGTGGTCGCTTCCAACATCAGGCCCAATGGTGGTTTCAATGCTGAGTCTGGCCGCTTCCTCCTTAGCGAACGCGTGATCTATTATATCCCATTTCTTTGTGTTGGTTCTCCAGAGTCATTTAAGTGAATGAGTTCTAATTCCTCTTTGATGTCAAAGAGGATATCGCCATGCTTATTTGTTTGTTTGCTATTGAAAATTTGATGTTTGTCGTTGACATCACCTAAAAATATACATTGGTTATTTCTTTTTGTAAAGAATTTTAGTGTTTCCAGTTTTGGGGGAGAGGTCTCCTGTGGAGGGTAGTACAGGGAGATAATTGTGACTTTTTTGTTCTTAATAGTGATATCTATAGCAATAACATTTCCATCATTATCAATAGGTGCAATATTTTCAACAAGTTTGTATTTGAAGCTGTGTTGGATAAGGAAGGCAACACCTCCGCCGTGGCAAGTGCGGTCATTTCGAATTAAATTGTATCCTGGAAATCGGATTTTTGATTTGTGATCTAATTTTGTTTCATTAAGTGCTATTATATTATGGCTTGCAATCTTCGATATATTCAATTATTTATTGTCTGAGGCCATTAATGTTAATATGAGTTATTTTTAAATACTCCATGATTGGGCTGTTAGGAGTACTACTTGTTTGGTTGGTATATTATTCTTACATATTAATTGTTGATTTTGTCGATTTCTCTGGTATAGTCTCTTACACAATGGCTATTTATGTTGATTTTTAAGAATTTGCTTACTTTTTGTGTGACATTTTGTAGGAAGCTGTTATCGTCATTATGCGTTCTAAATTCCCTTAAGCATTATACTATTGTAGCCGCGAATCTGATGGCTTCGCTAGATTCCATAGGTTTTTTTTGCCACGGCAGCGTATGTTAACTTTCTTTTTTCATTTACTTCAACTTCCCCTATATAGGCTCTGCATCCTTTGAAGTAGGCCGGGTGGTCTCCATCGCTGTTGATGCATCGTCTAATAGAGGATTCCCATGATTTGTAATTGTGTTTTTCGGCACATTTTTTGCAAATGTCGGTATCTTCAGTGCATCCGGATACCTTGTGCTGGAAGCGGAAGCATTTCAGACACTGGGTGGCATGGGTAGGTTGCTGATATTCTATTACTTTATATTTGTTTTTGGAGGCACCCAGTTGGACCCCCTTGAGCATTTGGTCTTTGCTTGGGGTGTCGGGGCATTTAGCCTTGATCTTTCTGGTAGGGGCATCACCATGTTTGACTGAATACATGTGTTTAGCTTCAAACTCAGGTCCTATGTCCCATTGTATTTCCTCTATCGGTGTTTCCGGGTCTACCCCACATATGATCACATTCAGATTTGTGGTGGGTTCCATTTTTCCCCGATTTCAATTTGTAGGAGAAATAAATATCCTTTATAATCAATGTATTATACAGTACTATAACAACACCTGTTTACCCTCACACTATGAGAGATAGAGCTGAAAATGCCACGCTGTCAATCAAACATCCAATTATCGATTGATCAGGTGGCGTCATATATTCGTCGCTCTTGATTGGCTAGTTGGCAGTCGTTCGACTGTTGCATAACCTGCTCATGTGGTCCTTGTATATTTCTGATGTGGCACGAGTTTTAGTTTCTGAAACTTGATTTCTTTGAAAATGTGTTAGCACGATTTCTCTAAGTATTTGTGCACTGACGTATTGATAGTTAATTAACAGTATGGTTATTGGCAGGGCAGTCCTATCCTATTTTTATGCAACACCGGAATTCCATTTTATATCGTAGGAAGTATCAAATAATATGTATGTACATATTAGGCACGCAGTATACAGGCGTGGTGACATATTACGGTGGTCCTGTCATTTTTATAACACAAAGTAATCAAGAAATTTAGGTTTTCGAGAAATAACTTCAATGGCTAAATGTGTGACAACCACTGGTTTTATTGTATTCCCTGGATGATAGCTTATGATTAACCCTTTACCCAACAAACCGGCCAAAACCGGCCAAATAAAGCTTCAACAGCCTAAAATATCTTCGGTCTGTCTCAATAGAACCATACAAATATGGATATCATTGGAACCGGCTCCTTGACCACATTGTGATGGTTACAGTTATGCCCTGTGCCAATGCATTCTCTTATATATGCGAGTCGACCATAGGTCGCCTCGCATATATTGGCATTGGCCTAAAAAATATCTTACCATTTTTTCTTACATTCTTTAACAATTTTATAATTTTTAATGTGTTAAGCCAATGCATTCTCTTATATATGCGAGGCGACCTATGGTCGACTCGCATATATAAGAGAATGCATTGGCACAGGGCCGTTCTGTTGGGTAAAGGGTTAAATTATAGTAGCATAGCATACATTAGTACAGAGGATAACGACATTGAAAGGAACTTGAGATTTATTTTTAATATTCACCAATTTGGTAACTACTCAACAATAAGTGATAAAATTAGTATATAATGGGTTAATGGTGGTTGGTTGTGTCGAAACACTATCTGTGTTTAATCTCCTTAAGAGATGAAGTAATTACCAGGACATTGCCGGCTAATAACTAGCAGTCATGCACAGCTATCAGAGTTGGAGAGGTGCCATGCCAATGACTCATTACGCCACACCGTGGTGTTGCTTGGTACGCAGATTTTCATATTCTGTGGTCGATCGATAATCCACTGGGCGACTGTATTATTGTGGTTATTTCGTACTGAGTATAAATCGTACCGATAGAGTCACGATAGTACAACAAAGATTAGCACATGTGTTTACGTCACCGGTGTACTTGTGGGGGCATGTTTCTATTATGAAGGTTCGCTATCCCGAAGGTCCGCTATTCCGAAGGTTCTCTATTCCGAAGGTTTTTGTTATTTTTAGGTTAATTCTATATTCTAAAGTATTGAGACTAATTTGAGAGGGTTCATTATCACAAAGATTCTTTTTACGGAGTGTGCACTCACATCCGAACTGATCCTGCGCGCATACCGATACAGATACAGGAGGAAATAACTTAACTTAGAACATTAAATGTGATTTTGTTTTGTTTTCGCGGGTTTTCTTGAGATTTAATGTCATTACGTGGGCCCATACTTTTGAATTCTTGGCATATAATATGAATGTTGTGGTATATTGTGGACCCTCCCGCATTGGGACATGACACAGGTACAGTTGACTTAAGTGATGTTCTGTGTGGGCTCCAATTTGGAGTTCAATATTTTAAGGGCCAAATTTAGGATTTTATGGGCCCATACCTTTGAACTCTGGGCATATAATATGAATATTGGGGGCTTGTCTCTATTCCGAAGGTTCACTATCCAGAATGTCCACTATTCCGAAATTTCTCTGAATGTTCGCTATTCCGAAGGTTCACCAATCAGAAGGTTCGTTATTCCGAAGGTTCTGTATTCCGAAGGTTTTTGTTATTTTAAGGTTAATTGTATATTCTAAAGTATTGGGAGGGTTCATTATCACGAAGATTCTTTTTATGAAGGAAATAACTTAAAACATTAAATGTGATTTTGTTTTGTTTTCGCGGGTTTTCTTGAGTTTAATGACTTTATTTCTCATTAAATATTCACGCCAAGCAGCCCACACAATTGCTATGTTTCCATGCGATTTAATATCATTACGTGTGACCTAATATCTCAATAATCTGAGGCAAGAGTACGCCTGCTAAAGGCGAATTATAACAGTGGGGCTATAACGCTCAATGAATACTGGGAACTATAACAATAGCAGCAGAATGTCGCTGATTAAACGAGTATGAGATGAGCCTAACTGCAATTGTGACTTTGTTTAAAGGCCCACTTAATTTTCGAGTCATTCATTTTTGTTATAGTATATACGGTTTTAATAACAATTTATGCCATAAAATTTGAATAAATTACTATAATTCATCACCATTTGAAACGCAGAATCCTTCTATCTCCTAGTTTGAAACACCTTTAAAATACCGCGACAAGTCGTGCGTCGTATATCTAGCAATTAGCAACTAACATGTCCTCTTCGGCTTTCCATAGATTTCAACGTAATTTGATACTTATGGGTATTTGTGTCCGGGAAGTGTTTTGGACGGGTCAAATCGTGAGCCCGACCTGACCTTGACCTTTAAAACTGTCAATACAAGGTCAATTTGGGTAAAACGGACAAATTTCGGCGAAATTTGATACCTATGGATACTTTTGTCCGGGGAGTGTTTTGAACGCGTCAAATCGTGACATCGGCGTGACCTTGACCTTCAATGTGGTCAATCAAAGGTAAAATCGGGTAAAACGGATGGATTTCGACGAAATTTGATACCTATGGGTACTTTTGTCGGGGGGGGGGGTGTTTTGGACGGGTCAAATCATGACCCTGACCTGACCTTGACTTTCGAAATAGTCAATTGAAGGTCAAATCGCGCCTTTCGCCGGAAATCAGATGGGAAACATCCCGGACGAAGTCGGGCCCATCAGCTTGTGTAATAAAGAAGACAGTTTGAAGAAAGTAATGTATAACACGAGAAACGGGAAAACTTGAAATATAGATGTATGCAAATTTCCCACATAAAATTTGAAAGCTAGTTTATAGAATAATTGTATTATAATTTATATTTATGGCTAATAATATGATCTTGGTGGCGTTACCATTTCTGACTATGGTTTTCTTGTTTATACTGTGTCTCGCATATACCAGCGTATATATGTTAGGTAGGTGATTATTGCCATTTGGGGGTCGACCTCCCAACTTGGTTAGTACGAATCCCATGAGGCACCCTCTTTGTCGTGGATGAGTGGTATTACCTCCTGATTCTCTTCAGTCCTCCATCGCTTCAAGGCGGGGTTGAGTTTACCCTATACTAAATCAATCGGCTATAGTGACGTATCTTCGTAGTGTTCCAGATTACATGTACCTTGTCGCCATGTGATGTCCTATCTCTCTCCTATGTAATTCTTTTCAGTTAGTGTAGTGTTGTTTACTGTTTAGTCATCTTATTTATTTGAATCTCGTCTTGGTGATTGCTTAATGGTTGAACAGTTTTGTTCGCAACAAAATGAAATCGGCTCGGAGCTGCAATATACAGTGGCCAAACGCGTTACCCAGTTATAACAGTACACATTCGAATGGTATATTATTGATTTGAAGGGATGCAAAGTTAATATAAGCAGACGCTAGATATAAAAATACAATGGGAGTCTTATTTATTCAGGGAAATGATCAGCTGATAAGTTAACCCTTTACCCAACAAACCGGCCAAAAACGGCCAAATAAAGCTGCAACAGCCTAAATTATCTTGGGTCTGTCTCAATAAAACCATACAAATATGGATATCATTGGAACCGGCTCATTGACCACATTGTGATGGTTACAGTTATGCCCTGTGCCAATGCATTCTCTTATATATGCGAGTCGACCATAGGTCGCCTCGCATATATAAGAGAATGCATTGGCCTAAAAAATATCTTTTTTTAACACTTTTTACCATTTTTTCTTACATTCTTTAACAATTTTATAATTTTTAATGTGTTAAGAGAATGCATATATAAGAGAATGCATTGGCACAGGGCCGCTCTGTTTGGTAAAGGGTTAGACAAACGTTTGTTTAACTTATTATCTGAACATTTTCTACGCGGTAACTACTCAACAATGAGTGTTTAGTATAAAACAAAACAGGTCAATGCACTGAAAAACTTTTCCGTGTCATGTAGTCAATTAGGTGTGTCAAACTACACGTATAGCGACACGGCAGCTCATTATTTGATTACAATTAGCACAGGTGTGTCATCTGACACGCTATATGTGTCGCTCTGTGTCGCAAGTTTCTAAATAAAATTGCCAATATAATTGCCGACACACGGAACGTGTCGTTTTTCCGTGTTATGTGTCATATGACACGTTTCTGTGCAAATATAAAATAATTCCCAGCCCCTCGGAATCGAAGTAGTAACGTTTCATATCATGACATATAAGTACATATATGCCTTTGGATAGTTTATTTGTGGAATTTGGAACTTTTCAAGCCGAGTTTTATCGCTGTGTCATTTGACACAGTAGATGTGTCGCGCTGTGTCGTCTATATAATTCGTTGACACAGTAAGTGAATCAACTCCGTGTCATTTGACACGTTTAAATACAAGACATACAATTTTTGCTTGTTGCTCAACCCATATATCAGTTCCTGATTTCTGAGCCTTTGTTTAAATTGGATGTCTTGTGTGTATGTAAAGTATTTTCCCATTCTTTTTTTCACAATTATTTTCCCATGCTATTTGTTACTAATAAACATTGTTTGAACTACAGTAAGTCATAACATTCAGGTTTGGTTGAGCAAATATATAATTCATTATTAATCATACATAATACTCAAACCACAACATGACACCCCTATGGGAGTCCAAATTCACATTTAATAATGAATTGTGCTTAAGTGCAATCGATTGCGCTTAAGCGAATCAATTGCGCTTAAGCGAAAATAATTATGCTTAAGCACAATCAATTGCGCTTAAGCGCAATCAATTGCGCTTAAGCGCAATTAATTGTGCTTAAGCGCAATTCATGGTTATATGTAACAAAACACCCCTGGTGAATAAATAGGTTTCTCCATAACTTAGCATTAACTCCTATTGACATGTGCTCTTGGTTTCATTGGTTTGGATGGGTAGGAAGCTGGCCCAACTTCTTTATCAAAATGGCTGACTCGCAATAGTATCACCTTCTGTTTTAGTTGGAGCGACTCGTGATAGCATTATATTATCTTCGGTATATATTAGTTGGGGCTACTTGCAATAGCATTACTTTCTGTATTAGTCGGGGCGACATTGATTTTCTTCAATTTTCGACTATACAGGCACACCATATGAGGGAAGCAAGCCCACGGTGACACCACATTCACACTATATGATCATGGAAATACTATAGATTTGTGCAAGAGATGCTGATTTAATAAGAAAAACTAAAGCTCCAGGACTGAGACACCAAAGCTCCAGTAATTACACACCATTTTTTGGACAGTGATGCTGATAATATGAAAATAGGTTTTTTTTCCCCCGATTTAAGTCAATAAGTAAACAATACAGTAATGCTCTAATTAATCGACTTCTTAACCACAGCAGAATTATGGATAACTTTTCAGGTTTTAGGCGGAAATATGGCTTGTTGCCATTCATCGGAAAGCTCTCGAGAGCTTTTCGATGAATGGCAACAAGCCATATTTCCGACTAAATCCTGAAAAATTACCCATAATTCTGCTGTGGTTAAGAAGTCGATTAATTAGAGCATTACTGTATGAGGTAAGAAAGCCCTCATGCATTGACACCGCATGCATGTATAGGATATTACCATAGTAAAGGCTAAAATCTGTGCAAAAATACATTAAAAACATCACACAAAAAATTACTAGAGTTCCGGGAAGGCGACATCAATTCTTTGGATAGAGGGATGCTGATAATATGTAATTAGGGATTCTCCTTGTTGAACACATACACACAGTTGACTGTTGAGTACAGGTCAAAATTAGCCCAATGCTCATCTTGTGTTGCTAGGTGATACACCAGGTCATGCTAATAGTTTATGGGTAGGTTAGATAGTAGTTACAATTACGCTTAAGCGCAATTGATTGCGCTTAAGCGCAATTAATTGCACTTAAGCGTAATTAATTACGCTTAAGCGTAAATGCCCTATTTGCGCTTAAGCACAATATGTGGTATTTGCGCTTAAGCGCAATCAATTGCGCTTAAGCGCAATTCATTATTAAATGTGAATTTGGCCATACACCCCACAATTAATTCAATAATTGAAAACTCATGTGTATTCACTTTGAGTTATTTATTCAGTTTTAGCTATACCCATAATGGTCAATTCTAAGAAGAAAGCATGCAGCTGAGGATAACATATACCAATATAACACAGTTTTATGAAAGGCATTTTTCACATTTATTATTTATTTGTGCTTAAGTGCAAATATTTGCGGTTAAGCGCAAATCATATGCGCTTAAGCGCAATTATGTGTCTATCAATTTATTTGCACTTAAGCGTATATCATTTGCGCTTGAGCGCAATTACCTAACACTCCCTTACATCCCTCTGATTGTGAATGATCAAGTCCATCTCATAGAATATTGTCATGGGCCCATAGTAGTTGCCCCATATACAGACTCAAAAGTTGAAGAAAAAACATTATTTCCATATGCATATCAGCAACTCTGTCCCTGGTGTTCCAAGAAATGGTGCCTCACTCCCAGAGCTCTAGTCTATTTTATTAAAGGGAAATCCCCTGCACAGATATATACCATTTTCATGGCCATAAATAGGTAATTAGTGGTTACTGGTGGCTTGCTTCCCTCATATGGTGTACATGTTGACTTGGAAAAGAGGGAACCCCTATTTTCATATTAGCAGCATCCCTGTCCCCAAGAATTTGTGTCCCCATCCCAGATATCTAGTATATGTTATAAAAGAGACAAATCCTGTACAGATCTATATACCATTGCCATGGTGATAAAAGGGATCTTGGGGTTACTGGGGGATTGCTTCCCTCATATGGTGGGTCTATATAGACTTTAGTGATGTGTTTAGATCTGTGCCATTTCAAATTAATTCAGGGGGGATCAATGCATATTAATTTTTATTTGCACTTAAGCGCAAATGATTTACGCTTAAAGATAGAGGTTATTTGCGCTTAATATATAATAAATGTGAAAAGGGCCTCCCATACAGTTGAGGCCTACATGTATTTGTGAAGGAAAGAATTTTTTTAATATTGATGAGGTGTGGTAATTATTTACTTTTCCCAAGGACAAACATAACATTTGAAGAAATTGGAGACATGAAATGAATTAAACAGTCTTCGAAATGATTTAAATTGTTGAGCGAAATGTCCATTCAATGAAAAATGCCTGAGTTACCACCTTCAGATATCAAATTATAGGATAGGGATGCTGTCAAATATAATTTTGTTGTAATCTATTCAGTTTTAGACACAGTGAAGGGAAATCGCAAGTCCATGTGGCTAATTTCACTCAATATTACCAATGAAAGGGTAATTATAAGAAGAAATCATGTATCTGATGATAGAGTTTACCAAATAGCAACACAGATAAGGCCTATTTGTGAAGGCAATGGTGTTTTAATGTTGCTGACTATTTTCAGGGACAAACACAACATTTGAGAGACTTGGAGACATGCAATGAATTCAATGTGCATAGAAATTATTTAAGTTGTGGAATGAAAATTGCCAGAGTTACCACTTTTAAATATAAAATTTTAGGTTATGGCCGGATGCTGTAAAATATAAAATTTTAGTAATTTATTCAGTTTTAGACACACTGAATGGAAATCGCAAGTCCACGTGGCTACAAATTCACTCAAATACCACTTACAGATATGAATTTAAAGGAAAGCCACACTGTGAAATATTTTCTTTGAGTTATTTATTCAGTTTTAGCCACACCAATGTAGAAAAGCAAATCAACATAACATAATGAATTCAATATTAACCCATAAACAGCCATAATGGGCAATTCTGAGAAGGAAGCTTGCATCTGATGATAAAATACATGTATACCAATGTAACACAGTTGAGGCCTATTTGTGAAGGCAATGGTGTTTTAATATTGGTGAGGTGGTAACAATTGACTATTTTCAGTGACAAACAAAACAGTTCAGATAATTGGAGACATGCAATGCATACAATATGCATAGAAATTATTTAAATTTAAATTTAAAATTCTAATGAAAAGTGCAAGAGTGAACGCTTTTAAATATAAAATGTTAGGATAGGGATGCTGTAAACTATAAAATTTTAGTAATTTATTCAGTTTCAGACAAACTAAATGGAAATCGCAAGTCCACGTGGCTAAAAATTTACTCAATATTACCCATGAAAGGGTAATTATAAGAAGAAAACATGTCTCTGATGATAAAATTTATTAAATACCAACACAGGTGAGACCCATTTGTGAAAAGTCTTGGTGTTCTAATGTTAGTGAGATGGTAATTACATGTACATGTATTGACTATTTTCAGTGACAAACAAAAAAGTTCAGATAATTGGAGACATACAATGCATTCAATGTGCATAGAAGTTATTTAAGTTGTTGGATGAAATGTTCCTCTTATGAAAACTTGAAAAGTGCAAGAGTTTAAAACCGCTTTTAAATGTCAAATTATAGGATAGAAATGCTGTGAAATATAAAATGTTAGTTCTTTATTCAGTTTTAGACACACCAATGAAGAAAAAGCAACTAAAATATTATTAGCATTATTAAATTATTATTCAATATCACCCAAATATGGACCAGACCAATCTCATATCTGCACCCCTCCCTTTGGGTTGGAATTTCCAGCTGGTACCACAAACTTGCCAATTGTTGGACATTTCCAAACCTGACATCCCCCCTAAAGTTACCAAAAGTAGAAAAACTATGCTACTATTGGTCTAAAAACAACAGATATCCCACCAATTACTTGGAAAATCAAACAATGAGAACAATTTCAATACATGTACTGGTATATCAGAAGTGTAGAAATATATATATATATATGTATAGAAGTATATGTGGTGTAAAATTTACAGCTAATGTCGCAGACATAACATGGGCAATAATTGAAAAATTTGACCATTTTGACAAAAGTTGTTTGGGGGGGGGGGGGGGTTGCTGGGTTAGACACCAAATCCCTGTCCCCACCTTCCGCTTCCATTGTAGTGGTCTTAGTATAATTTCTACATTTGGAGCTAAATAATTAATTGTTTGCAGTTCTCATTACTTCAAATATTTATTGGTGAACAAATCATAATTTAATTATATCTGTTAATTACATGTGAAATATAAATTTTATATAGTTATGTGTTACACATTCAAATATTAAAGCTGAAATGCTACATGTATTCATGTTATATACATGTAACTGTTAGTATGGCGTTCTTCAGTTATGTCTCAAGTTCTCAACATAATATGCGGCACGTTTAATTTTCGTTCCGTCCAGTGTTCCGTCTCAGGTTTTGGACTTACGCCGCCATTTTAAATTTTGTCAGAGAGAATCGTCGATAAAAAAAGAGCTGCATATTTTAATTAATATGAGGTAAGTAAATTCTTATTACGCTATTGCGATGTTTCCTCAGTATTTAGAAGTCTGTTATTTATGATATACTTAATTGAAGTATGATTAAAAATGCATCATTTCTCTGTTTTCGGCTATTGGAAAATTTGGTAAGTTTGGGTTGAGTCAATTTTTTTCTCGTAAGTTTTCGAATGTGTGATATCAGTGCAGTGGAAAATGATAAATTTTCATGTCACAATAATAACTTCCCATGGATTATGATTATAACGCATTTATTAATCATATATCCAACTATCCTTTCACTTTTTTTCAAATTTTTTTTAATGAATTAAAATCTTGCCTAATTTCGATGCAAATGAAAAAAAAAATAGAAATTAAATCACCCTGTAAATATTGCAGTGTGCACATGATCCTTCAAGTTATACTTATAGATAAACTGGTCCAGGTACTAGTACTTCGTCGTCAAGTAAATTTTGGGCTGAAGTTTGTTTTAAAGTGCCGCCAACCTCCCCCAAGCCCACCCACCCTACAAGTGTTTTGTCCTATGCTATAGTGTTGGTCTCTCGTGCTATCGGACCAGGGATCGCAACCTGGTCAGGGTATTCTGAAAAAAAATCAGAACTCTGTCAGATACCAAGTTTGTCAGGCTGAAAAAGAATATGTTCACTGTAAATAGCATACCGGTACATGTAGTCAGCTACAACTCTGCAGCGATAAAATTATTATAAACGGTTGCCAAATTACCTGTAACATACCCTGCTGGACAAAACAAGTGTCCATTGGCACCGTGGTGTATTTGCCGTTCTGTCGCGATGTCATAGTTTGTAGCTGCAGTTGAGCACCACGGCCGAGCGGCAAGTACACCGCAGCCGAACGACAAGTACATATGTACACCATGGTCGAAAAGCAACTACAACGGGGCCGAATGGCATGTACACCGTGGTTACATTTCTGGTTTGTATTGTCATTTTTCAGTTTAATGAATGTACACCGCGGCAACTACAATGTAGTACACCATAGCCCAATGGCAAATACACCGCAGACCAACTGTAGTTAGCCAGTGGAGCCGCGGTGTAGTTGAATTTTGGCCGCAGTGGCAATGTTAACCGCAAGTGTACTCTTGTTTTGCCCAGCAGGTGGTCCAAGTCTTCTTGTTCTAAGCTAAGATATTGGTATGGCGAGATGCTGGTGTTTAGTCCAAGCCCGCTCAAATAAAACCTCAATTATATTCAGTGGTGAATTGAAAGCGGTAATATAATGTGAAAAGAGACATTTGCCGCAATGTTTACAATTTTCTAAAAGTATGCGAACTCAGTTGACCTCGCGAACTGCGTTCGGCATTTTCCGGTGAAAATATTCCGTAGATTTTCGATCAACCACGCACGATGAATTCTCCATTGTAATCGTAATTATACGTGTCAATAAATAAATACATAGATTATGTAAATATTGAAGATATAAATGTAATACATTAAATAAATTACGGGAATTTCAACAATCTGACAGTTTAAAACAGTGTAAACACAACAAGCGTTAGAATAATACGGGGGCTGCCATTTTGTTTGTATATAAATTCGTCTCGCCCAAAACAAACTCCGGACAATGCCGAGGTTCTTCGTGACAATCAACCGGAATATATGCGTAATTTATCATGAAAGTTAGATTATTATACACCATTATGACCATAAGATGTCACTCTTTCCGATGTATATAGCATCATGTATTGATTTGTTAGGTAAATTGAGGTAAAATATACCACGAATTCCCGCCACAGATCCTGGGCATAAGTCGTGTCATAGGAATGCTATGCAGGCGGGCTTGGACTAAACACCAGCATCTCGCCATACCAATATCTTAGCTGGTTTTAGTACAAGAGGACTTGGGACTACCCAGCAGGGTGGTTTAAAATAGTGCTGGGGGGTTTCCCGATTAATCAACAATACCCAGTTAAAAAATTTCAATATCATCAGTAATATCGTCTAAACTAAAATAATCGTATATCGTCGTCAATCAGTGGGTGCCCGCCCATCATAAACGTCTACAAAGAAATACTTGTAATTTAACTCAAGTCAAGTCAACTCGAGTTAATTAAGTTTTAAAATATCAGCGTAACATCCACATGTGCAATCAAAACACACATAATAGAAAACAGGGTTAAATCGGGAAGGAGGCTCAGGGAGCATTGGGCTTGAATCAAGTAAGTACGGTCCACATTCTGTGACCTGTGTGTTGATTGAGAATTGAGAATACAGTTCATTCTGTACAGAATCATCGTTCAATACTAATTCCCGTGTCTTGATTTTTTCAATTATATTAAACAACATCCAGAACGACTGACAAAATTACATGTAGGGAAGGGAACCCATATATACCCCCCCCCCCCCCTTTCGCGCACAATATTACACAAACCATCCAACTTCCCTGCGTAATATTAATTACAAGAGAATGCACCGAAATGAATCGATGGCTGATCAGGTGATATATCAATTGTCAGTTATGCCACGCCTCTTCCTTCAGCACGATGATCCACATGCACCGTCAATCTTAATAATAAATGGGCCAAGTTACTGCCCTCTTATCGTCGAGAAGAAATCATTCACTGCGATTCCACGTTAAAACAAATTAATTGAATTAGAGCTTCAAACCATGCTTGACCTAATTCCAAAAGTCATGTACGTTTGGACTTCGCTAAAAGATTGAACCTCATTGTAAATTTGTCTTGACGGTAATAAACCACATATTTCCATTTGTCAAGCGATGCAATGTCATCGGGAATAACATATATATTTACTCAACATAGTTGATTTACCAAGGCGTAGGGTTCGCTATCCCGAAGGTTCATTATTACGAAGGTTTGCTTTTCCGAAGGTTCCCTATTCTGGAGGTTCATTATTCTGAAGGTTTGCTAATCCAAAGGTTCCGCTATTCTGAAGGCGTACGGTATTTAACAAGAAATGAATCAAAATTAAAATTTGCATGAATCCAATTTGTGATCTCGGGAAGTTAAAAACACATTATTGTAAGGACGGTATCGCCTCTCTTGGGAGTTGGGCTATGTATATACACGATAGCGTCATGCGGTTGGATACAAAGTATAACTTCTGTATCTTCTGACCCAAAAAAATAGGTGTGTTTCCGGTATTTCGGTTTCTGCATGCCGACCCTAAACCTTTTTCCGACTAAATATATTTTCCCCGTACCAAAATCAAAACATAAAAGTGAAACGCAAATAAAGCGACGTTTCATATAAACAAGGTGAAGTCGCATGCGACTTGCAGTGATACCATATAATTTACAATCAATACTGAATTACGACTTTTGAACAGTTAAAGACAAAGCCGTGGCATCGGGGGCCTTTCTTTGATCCAGGATGAAAGGAAATCTCGCCGAGAAAGTGACACCAAGTAATCATAAATCATGTTCACTCAACCAGTTACGATGTCGCAAAGTCTGTGAGAGCTACCGAAACCGTGATCAACAAAAATAATTGCATGCGCCAGCTCAAAATTGTATATCATTGAAAGTTATAGATGCAAGCTAAATTTTATTGACCAATTCGTCGGGACAATGAAGTTAGAGTAATTACAGTTCAACGTACAGAATAAAATGCAGAGATTCGAAACACTCAACATCACGGCATGATTGTGATTGACACACAGTAAGTTACCGGTACATCAAAAAAAGCACATGCATGTCTCCAGATACCATGGGGTTCACGATGGGTGAAAAGCATTTAACACTTAAAATAGCTCATACTTATTTGCAAATGGGTCCACTGTGTCTGTCGCGGTATAACTATGTTCGAACCACAGTAAAATAATGCGACGATATTGCAACAGAACATTGTAAATTCTCAAACAATTGACCGACATATTGCGCTTGGAAACTTTAAAGATTTGATGTTGGTACGTCAACAGTCACTGAGCATGTGTGCGTCCGTGGTTATTGTTGGCGGCATTGTATGATCTCTTACAACATTCAGAGATCGCATGTATTCGCTGTACTCGGCAGTTCAGGGTACAAATTATTTTCACATAATCTTATCTAAATACTAAACACGATTCGGATGAAACGCATGCGTGTTTGGCATTGGAAAGGGAAAACACATGCCTCTATATATTAATTAGTTTGATAATTACGCACAAATCTGAGTAACGACAATGAAACAAACTAAATTGGAAGTGTTTGTTGCAAAAAAAAACATACTGAATTCCAAGCTGATTTCATTTTTTGTTTGTCCGTTCGTTTGTTTGATACACCCAGTCGCTCTAAAGACAATCAGTCACACATTTTGGCATTTGGCTCACACTATTGTGTATTTACAGTTTACAGAGATTGTCGACGAACGCCATTTGTTTGCAGTCACGCATCGCCCCCGTCATTAACCTCGTTAAAAAAAACTCTACCACGTTGCGGTAATGTCACCGCGTTTAACGCGGTGCATTACCGCATTGGTACCGCGGTATCATACTGTATTGCAACCGCGTATCTGCGATATCGCACGGTGTCATACCGCGGTGCTAACGCAACTATACGCGGTACTAACGCATGTACACCTCGTTAAAACAGGTCGCTTAATGTGAGCAGT
Source organism: Siphonodentalium dalli (assembly GCA_032622095.1). Taxonomy (NCBI): domain Eukaryota; kingdom Metazoa; phylum Mollusca; class Scaphopoda; order Gadilida; family Siphonodentaliidae; genus Siphonodentalium; species Siphonodentalium dalli. Next base: position 197,596,645 of record CP136062.1, read on the forward strand.
GCTGTACATGTACATACTGGGCTATAACATCCTGGTGATGTCTGTCTTTATGTGCTTAATTTTAACTAAACATATTGACCTACATGTACCGGTACATGTTTAGCTTTTTATGTAGTTTTGAAAATAAAATCATTTTGCTCACTATCATGCCATTGAATCTGTTACCATTATGGCATATGAAAAACAAACAACCATGTATTAGTATTTGGGACTCATCCCCTGACAGCTATGACAGAGGTCACCATACCTGTGTACATGTATACCGGTATGTACAGGCCACATTGATTCTTCATTATATTAAAGATATGTGCGGTGTTGGCATTGGATATGCTGTTAAAATATTCAGCTCCGTCAAAAACTGGCATTAACAGAAAGAATAGCAAAATATAGACAGAGTTTGTTCTTATACCAATCAGAAATATGGCATAAACAGTCTGTTATTGTCAAATGTTTTTCCTTTGTTTTGTCAACATAAGCAAAAACATTACAGTACCTGGCTTTTCTTTAGATCCGGATATGGAACCAATAAAGAGCGTTTATGTAATTTGTGTGTGATTAACCAATAGAATTGCACTGTGTTATGTAAACAGAAGCAAAACTTCTGTAACACGAGAAGGCTCTTCTTTACGTACACCATCGTATGTCTTGACGACAATATACTACTTATGCACTGATTATGTTTGACATATGAACAAAACAATATATATTTTATTAATCCTTCCGTTGATGGTGATTTGAACAAATACATATATGAATATTTCTACGAACACCGTCCGTGTCTTTAAAGTCCAATCTATTAATTATATCCCCTGTGCAACGAAGTTGTGGGGGTATACTGGAATCTGTCCGTGGACACAAATATCTCAGTCGTTTTTTCAATTGTCTTCAGTGAAACTTGGCATACATGTAGACATCAACCAACATGGGAATCTGTGCACCTGCGATTATGGCACCTGTCAGACTTTTTTGGTGGCGTTATCCCCCTTTTTTGACATAGAAACTTTTCAAAACATGTATAATTTTGTCCTACCGGTATGGTACATTGTAAGGTCATTTTTTTCAAAACTTGGCACATATATTTAGTAACATGAGAACCTGTGCACCTGCGATTATGATGTCTGTCAGACTTTTTTTGGTGGAGTTATTTCCCTTTTTTAACTTTTTTAATTTTTTTTGCAACATGCATATTTTTGTCCGAGCTTTTATTCCGACATTTTTAGGTCAATGTTTCTGAAACTTGGCACATATATTTAGTACCATGGGAATTTGTGCATCTGCGATTATGCATCTGTACGACATTTTTTTGGTTCAGTTATTCCCCCTTTTCAACTTAACATTTTTGCGACATATATAAGTTTATCTGAGTTTTTATTCCTACATTTTTCCTTCATTAGCAGGGCTTATATATCGGCGAGAATCCAAATCTACCGTAGATTCTCATAAATATTCTCGCAAATTACCATGGATTCTCGCGAAAATGTATGTTTGGATTCTCGCAAAATCAGATGAAATATATGCCCTTATTAGGTTAGGATTAGTGTTAGGAGTTAGGGTTGTTCAACTGCAATAGGAATCTCTTATTTTATTATTTTAACTACCGGTAAATGTTTACTGACAAGTGTACCATTTTATTGTTCTAAAAACATGGGGGGGGGGGTATCCTTAGTCCCATTGGGTCTGTCACACCTCTAGTTAACGACCCCGCTCAGCACGCAGAGATACCGGTAGCGGTAAACATGTTTGTGTGATAATGATTAATAGTTCTGATTGCACAATATTATTGAACAATCAGAACTATTAAATTACTGTTAAGAAAATAATGTGAGACCGTTGGTTTGCATACCATGGTTTTGTCGACAAAATGTACCATACCACATTAGTTATCGTGGTACATGTGCCCATTTCAGAAAAAACTTGACATCTGAGCTACGTGAAAATGTCATTTACATGTACGTGTATCTATTTTATATTTTGGAACTTCTGCATGTAATTTAGAGCAGCGATTCATCGTGATTTCAATGTATTGCGATACGCTTTCACAAGATCTGTTATTACAGTTCTGATTATAGTAATGTACATGTATGGTATGAATCACACAGTATGACTTTCATGACCACCAATCAATCGCATTCAATTCTTTGTGTTCTTTGTGTTAAACATTTTGGCTATTCTTGTTCACAGGGAGCCAGATATAAATGGTAAATGTAGCAGATGTATGTTGACGGTCAGAGGTCAGAGAACCGAGTTCCAGTTGAGAAAATCCTTCTCACAGCAGAAGTAAAGTTGAAATTAAAGAGATCCGGACTCCAAGACAGACTTCAGATTGTGGGAGCTATTCATCCGGTACATGTATAAAGACATGTGCAGTTATATAGTGAGTATTTTTTTTTTTCAAAATACCATTTTTCAGTTGATAAATACAATATCAATGACAATGTATTTGAAGATCACCTATTTGATTTGGCCAAATTCGGGCCTCAAACATCAATTTTGAGTCGAAGTATCCCAATAACACTCAGCATTATATGATTTCAATTTTCAATGATAATAATTTACTACCTCAAGTTTTTAGGAGGCCATCAAAAAGAGCAGACGATAGTCTCAGAGATGATTTACAGAAATGCATGAACATAATCGCAAGATTTTGACAGCTTGTGACCACAATTTTTTCAAAATTTCAACCCATTTACATGTACAGGTATTTACTGACAAATGTCATGTAAGATTTAGCATGCGGCAATATACACACTTGTATAAGTTGTATTATACAAACATATAACCTGTTTTATGCTTCAAATGGGAGAAATATCAGTGGTTTGTTGATATGCACAGAGGCCCCTACCGTATATGTTTTTGCCCGCTAACTTCCACATATTCACAGACTGCATCGATACAATCCGGTTCCGTTTTTAGGTCAACTTTACTTTGTAAAGTTTGAGCTATTGCCATGGCTTGGTATCCGTCGTCCGTGTGTGTGCGCGATTCATCAACAATTTCCTTTAGCACGGGCTACAGGTCGTACCTTTGTTCTGATTATTATGAAATTTGTCATGGATGTTGACATTGACATTGACATGGAGATGGGACACGAGTCATTTTGGGGTCATTTGGCAAAAAAACATGGTCGCGAGTGGCCATCTTTGATTTCAAAATTCAATCCATTAGCACGGGCTACAGGTCGTCTGATCATCATGAAATTTGTCATGGATGTTAATATTGACATGTACCGTAGATGGGAACGAGTCATTTTTGGGTCGTTCGGCCAAAAAACATGGCCGCCAGCAGCCATCTTGGATTTTACTCTTGGCATGACTAAATCCTTTGGCACGGGCTACATGTCCTACATTTGGTCGGATCATTATGAAATTTGTAATGGCTATTGACACGTAGATGGGATCGAGGCATTTTGGAGTCATTCGGCAAAAAAACATGGCCACCAGCGGCCATATTGGATTTCAAAATTCAATCTATTAGCATAGGCTACAGGTCGTACTGTTCGTCTGATCTTCATGAAATTTGTCATGGATGTTAATATTGACATGTAGAGTAATTTTGGGGTTGTTCGGCCAAAAAACATCTCCGCCAGCAGCCATCTTGGATTTTACTCTTTGCATGACCAAATCCTTTGGCACGGGCTACAAGTCGTATCTTTGGTCCGATCATAATGAGATTTGTCATGAATGTTAACAATGACATGTAGATGGGAAATGGGTCATTTTGAGGTCATCGCCCAAAAAACATGGCCGCCAGGTGCCATCTTGTATTTTGCTCTTTACATGACTAAAACCTTTCACATAGGGTACAGGTCGTATCTTTTGTAGGATCACCATGAAATTTGTAATGGATGTTAACAATGACATATAAATGGGAACAAGTTTTTTTGGGGGTCATTCGGCAAAAAAACATGGCTGCCAGTGGCCATCTTGGAGTTTACTCTTTGCATAACTACATGTAGGCCTAGCTTTCAACTTTCCACATTCCTAATCAATCCGTTGACTGTAACACATGAAATTATTCCCTTTCCAAGTTGAGCTACAGTGTCATTGACACTTTCATTTTGTGTCGAGTTCGACATCTTTTTACCAAAATATTTGAAGCGGCAAGCCGTTTTTTTGTTGATTACTAGTAGTTAAAAGTTTTCAAATATGTATGTTAATCATGCATATCCTGTGAGCTTCCAATGTTAAAAAATGGGGCTAAGAACACGAATAAGGCTGCACAATATGTGCACTCCCTTCTCAATGTAAACAAAAATTTATAAACACAAATGCGATTTTAGCTTTTATGTTAACATACTATGGATAGCATTAACATATTCTACGTGTATATTTGTAATACATGTATATAATACCATGCCCCCAACATCTACATCCCTCATAATTGGCTACAGCAATAGCAAATCCATTTACTGAAGCAAACTGGGCCATGGAAAAGGATTGTAGTAGGAAATGCCGAAGCCAAACAATCTGAATTAAGAGGGCTGCATCTATTTCATTCAATGTTGTCCCATTTGTAGGCTTCATTTTGAGTTTTAAAGTTGTTGTAAACTGATTTGCATGTACCCGGTATGCAGTAAAAGATATCAAGCCCCACACATGGTAAACAATCGGCACAAATTTCTGAGTTTACTATCACATATCTCACATGTTTATTGGGAAGATACATTGTAACTATTATCGTAGTTTATTTAGATGTAAATGATATTTATATGATTTATTCACATGACATAACTTCACAAGCTATTAAATCGCATAATTGAATGTGAGCAGTGTAGTTTTCAATAATTATTTGGGTACACCTGTTATATATGCCAAAGTCATATCCGAAGGCCACAGCCCTAAGTTAAAGGGAGGGTATGAGAGGGGTGACCTCCCCCTGGAACTATCTATGGTAATGCCATAAAATGACAATTTATTGCTTTATTTGATGATTTAGTGTTTTGTTTGTTTTCAAGTATTAATGGTCAAAAACAAATTATTTGAGTATTTGTTTTTCTTTCCAACTGTTTTTTGGGCACCTGGAGTTTGGGCGCCCATACCTGTTACAGGTCCCAAAACTGGCCTGGTTTCTACACTGAATGTGAGACAACACACAATTAAAGTGATGTGAAAGTTGAAACACTCCGATTGGGGGATCAAATAGTAATGAAGAATAATCTTGCTCAAAGTAGTATTTTTACGAATATTAAACTAATTTTACAGCACACATCATTCTTATATATTAATTGAATGCATTGACTCTCGATGGCAAAATCATTTGCGTTAGTTTGTTGCCGATTGTTGCATCCCGAACCGAGATCTAAAAATTTACAATGAAGCGTAATTCAGACGGTGATACATACATGTATGTAGTGGAATGGTTCATTTCTTTGAGATTTTCGGCAATGTTAGTAGAATGCAATATTCCCACAGTCGGCATAGCGCATGAGTACTAACTTATTAGTTGCAGGCACCTGAACAAGTCCATAATGATAATGTGTTTAAATGGTCTCCTTTTCAGCACACCAACAAACACAGTACTGTGATGCTATTCATGCACTGATGAACATTAACCAGAGTATTCAGAACAGCAGACCAAAAGCTGACATGGGACGATGTGGCGAGAGGCAGGAGACAATGACTGTTCGCATGGTGAATTGAGCATACATGTACCGGTACATGTACTATACTTCTGTTTTGTAACTGCTATGGGTTATCTGATTCAAATGGAAATTTTATATCCTCTGAATGATCTGTAACCAATATGAGCTACCGGTAGAAGATGCACCACAATGAGCCATTCAAATCCAAGATTATTTAATCTATCACACTCATACTGGTAGATGTATTCCTGTTTTAGCGATACTAAAAATCCCTTAAGCCTTTAATAACTGAATACTCATTGACGAGTAGTTAATCATTTCCCATTTCTTCATTTGCAATAAATTCAGCAAACTGCCTGAGGCTGTTTGTTGCACTTATTATATGATCACTCCTACAACTGAAAGATTGTAATTCATGTAGAATGCTTGAGGCTGTTTCATCTGTGCTGTCTACATGGGAGACTCGCATGTATAAGAGAATGCACTGGCATAGGGTCTTTAATGCTGCACGAGCACAGCTCCCAACATGAAATGGTTAAAATGATTGAGAGGAAACAATAATATTTTATAAGCCTGCAAGTGCATAATCCCGTGGGGGATGCATATGACGTTATATTTGGTGCACAGTATTTTTTTTCACTTTTTGTGATGGTATAGACCCCATGATCGCTAGATTTCAAAATATGATGTAGAACTTTTGTCAACATTCAAATTGGTAGTTTTGTTTACCACATGGTCCATGTAAATATTTGGTTGTTACTGCTGAATTTCCTTTCTCATCTGAAATTGACATCCAAATGGAATTAAACTTGAGTAATGTGAATCTCACCTGATAAAGCTGGTAAAACTCTTAAGATGATTACTATTTATTTTGTTTTTGGCACATCTTAAGCAATTCCACTACACAGTGCTACAGCTGTACTTTCCTTTTTATGCGTTTTCATCTGTGCTATTCATTATAGGCCATCTAGCCGAATATTTTCTGAACTGTCTCTTTTAAATTCTCTCCGATTAAATTGTCTTGGATTTGCCACTTGAATGGCTAAGTATGGCAAATCTTCCAGTTCATATTTGTTAGTCAACATCATTTAGATAATTTAAAAGAAATGTATTCCCCGTTCAGTCGAACTAAAAATACCTTAACCCTTTGATAACAGAATACTCACTGACGAGTAGTTACTGGTTACACATTTGTATTAATGTTTATATAATTTCTCTTGTGATTATAAACAATAATTTTATAAACGATAATTTCATTGTGAATTATGACACATGCGCTATCAGAATTTATCTGTCATTGGTAGTGTGGCGGTATTGTTTAGATTTCTGGTAGATCACATGATTAAACTAGTGGCTGAATTACCGGTATGTGGTAAAAAACTTGAGCGCAATGAATTATTTTACTACAACACTTCAATCAAGTGAATCCTCTCTATTTATCTACATGTATATAGATCACAGTGCCTATATATACCATGTTGTTATGTTTAAAGTTGAATTCTTATTCTGAATAAAATAATTTAGATAGAAACTTATCGCATTGTAATGAAAACCATTGATGGAACATTCTGCGTACCCAGCCATCACCCCCCCCCCCCGCCACCCCCACCACCACCCAGCTGGGTTCCCCATCCATTCTTCGACGCACCAAATGTGTCAGATGACATGGACCTGTGTCGCCCCAAACGTGTCGTTTTACACGCCTGACGCGTTTTCTATGGACAAACTCTGTGACACGTTTAGTGTGTCACCTGACACGATTGGGCGACACGTTAGATGTGTCGCATGACACATTTGCTGTGTCGCAAGACATAGACCCGTGTCACCCAAACGTGTCGTTTTACACGCCTGACGCGCTTTCTATGGACAAACTCTGTGACGCGTTTAGTGTGTCACCTGACACGATTGGGCGACACGTTAGCTGTGTCGCATGACACGTTTACTGTGTCATTCGACGCGCTTTCTATGGACAACTTATCGTGTCATTTGACACGGTAAAGTTTTTCTACCATGGTAGTTGGCTGTATCGAAACGTATCTGTATTTGATCGTAAGCTACACAGCATTTTTGGATAGTTGAAAAATGTCAGGACTGGGCATACAATGGATCTCTTCTTTGGCTGACATCGCTTGTATATACACAAGTGTAGATTACATCATTACAAATCACAAGACCTCGAATACTGGCCGTGCTGTGCTAAGAAACCGCGATATAGCTGACTCTCCGGATATAATGTCTGAGCTAATTACACGGATATTGACATAATTAAGTGCATCGAATGTCATAATTGATGGTGACACAGTGCTATTCAATAGCTATTTTCTGGCTTTAATCATTGTAAACTCAAAATCGTTGAGGGTCGGTTACACGAAACTACGACCTTCTTTTTCATCCACCGAACGTCAACTTGGCGCTTTGATAAAAGATCACGCCCAGATATATCAAATATCATAAATATCTTGTCAATGCAAAATCCGACCTTAGAAACTACTTTACATATTGCAATTTGAAGCCTTGGTACATTTTATTTAATTTGTTTCTATTGGTGTATTCCGCTTGTAAAATTTAACATACCTGAAACATATACTAACTATTGATATACGGGCGTGATGCGATCTGAATAAGAAAAAAACACTTGCCAAGTTCACAGCAATTTTTCCAGCTGTTTTCACACAGTAGTTGCACAAACGTTCTTAATTTCTTCCATACCAAGAGAATGCTAACAAGGAACTGTGTTTAGTTGTCCCTGTGCTAGAAAGTTTTGGACCCGAACTTTAATCATTTGATCACTTGGGTTAGTCTGCATGTGGCATAACTAGTCAGTATAAGAATATTTGCCGTAATTGTCGAACCGGACCACGACATTCCGTCGAAGGACTATAGTAAATACCCTCGTCCTCCGCCCGTCCGTGCGACTGTCCGTAACTTTGTCCGAACCTATATTCTGTCATAGGAAACTGCGCACCTGCGATTTTGAGTTCCATCGGAGTCATTTTGGGGTCATATGTTCATATTGGACTTATTTAATTCTGAAATAAGCCCATAATGGCGCGGGCCACAGTGAAAACACATTATAATGAACGGTAAGAATCTGGTCGATTAATGTTCATATAGAGCGTAATTCAGATTCAGATAATGCCGATATGGGCTTATTTGTGTTTTTGAAATAAGATCAATATGAGCTTATTTTCAGGAGAACATGCTGAAATAAAGAGCGTGTGCCTACATACATGTATGTATGTATGTACGTAAAGTTTAAAACAGCCAGCTCATCATGCTTGGTAACTTCGCTGAGCTTTGTTCAGAGTACATGTGACGTTTGAATAACGGTGTTTTGTATATGTATCGTCTCATAGGGGCCATACTACCAAATGTTGTTGAAGGTTTAAACGAGAAATGTCCATTTATACCGCAATAAATTATTGACACGATCGTCGCACGTTGGATAACAGTAATACGCGCATATGTACCGGTAAGTGTATCAATATAACATGTAATACAGCAAAAGGTAAATATATTTCACAATGTTATCGACCGATTCGATCGCCCGAACATGACAAAGACAACAATCTACTGGGTTTGGTACGAGGCATGAAGATTACGACTTGTTCCGTGACAATAGAGTGGGCATATAAGTATTTCGGAAACTTAATTGTCGAGCAACAAAGGCGAACTATTAACAAGGTTTAATCTGAAATAACAAAATTACGGCTAGCACGAAGAAGCAACAAGTCTTGCTAAGAGAATGTTGTGTCCTTAGGTGACGTTTACACATAGCCGGTGAGCGATCTAAGCGGCGAACCCGTTAACCGGCGAAAGTTAATGCAGACTGTTTACACATCGCCGGCGAAGATACGCATTCATGTGTCTCCTTTACTTGTTAATAGTTTTCCTTTTAGTTCTCACTGAACTGAAATATGATATTGCTGTACCCCTGTAAACATCTAGCCGCTTCCTGTTAGAGGTATGGTTGGGCAGTGAAGTGAAAATTTTTAGAAATGGAAATGCCGAAATTATTAATATCCAACTCAAACTTTCAGGTATTGCTATTGGTAATTTTAAAGATATCTAAACAACACTGTTAAAGGTTTGTTTGAGTTCATAGACAATATGTGAAGTGAGTGTCGCACCAAAAGCATGGTCATTGTCAGTTTTGAGATCTTTTCGTCGCATACATCTACAAATTGGTCGGATTTGATTTTATATTATATATATATATATATATATAAGTTTCAACATCGCGAATCAAATGTGACACATTTTCCGTTTGCACATTATACAATAAAATGTTTTTCATTTTACTTGGGTGTTCACCATGTCCATGCATACAGGGCCGTGGCGATGGGGGTGTCTCATCCCAACTTTAATCGAACTATTCAAAAGCTGGAAATTTCATACCTGACACGACGTTATTTGGAAATTTGACATCAACAATATGTTGAAATTGTTCTCGTAGTTTGATTTTGCAACAATTGATTAGTGGTGATCTGTTTAGACCAACATTGGCTAATTTTGTGGCCAAAGTATTGGACTGAAATGGCCATCAGTTGGAAATGATCCAACCTTAGAGGTGTGTCAAGTTTGGAAAATGTCCAACAATTGGAAATCTTAAGGCAAGTCTGGATGCTAGGATTTTGCAATTTTCAGGGTTCAGATTAAAAAAATTCTCACACCTGGCCATAACCATGGTCGGTCGATAATATTATGTCTTGGTCCCGCCACCGTTGTCAGTTAAACAGCTATCTAATTAAACTGAATCAAATCGGGGTTCAAGTTGCTTGACGTCAGACCACTAAACATGTTAGGAATGGGCAATTTCCAAGTTTAGACACAGGTTCAGATCTAAAGGAAATCGCTCAATACGGGGCCGCCTAGAGGATTACTGTTAGTGGAAAGTTAGATTAAAGCCCAACGTGGTGCGTACATGGATTTACGCGAACTTGTGAGTTTGGTGAGATTCAAGGTTTGATGATGTTGGAAATTCCAAAGATGAACAGTCCCACACCTCCAAATCAGGCCATCTAGACCCGCCCCTGTGTATATTTGTCCACGGCGCACTCAGATTTAGATTATTGAACTAATTGTCCATTAAGTTTGAATCCATTGAAACGTGCATGCCATCCCAATTATTCCATATATATATATATGAACATACATGTAAATGAACACGCACATTTAATTCCCTCGAATGCGCAACAAATATACCTTGCACATGCAGAGTATGTGTACCATCATCGATAGTATTTATAATAATAGCCTATAATCAAGGTGTGTGACCACCGACGGACAGCTATCACGGACAAACTGGCACACTGACCCATATGTACACAGGTGAAAAGCGGGCTGGTCTATCAGTGATTACACAATAATATTGTTCCGAGTTAATTGTTGAAAGGAAATCATCCATGACGGCATGACCCCAGATAAACATCTAACTTAACCGCAGAGCGAATTAGAATCCATACGACAATCAGGTGCTTGTACTAAATCATTTTAGCCAAAAGTTGAAAACCGTATAGCTGCATATCCGGATACCTGTAATTCTTATCCGGCGAAGTATAACCACTCTATTGTTATCGCTAACCGGCTAAAGCGAATAGGATCTTCGCCGGCTAATGTATAAACACCCCCTTAGTTTCATGAAAGGCAAGGCATCATATGTATTCAACTAAGCCTGATGTTGTGGTTTGAAATCCGCGAAAAAATTAGCTCAAGCAACATATTTGAATAAAAAAAAGAAGTTATATAATAAGGCCGCCTTCTCACACTGGGAAATTTACCTGTCATATCTTTGCAGGAATTTCGATTATACAGGTATTTGGAGGAACATGTCGATAATACCGTTAAAGTTTTAACTACAGAAATGTTACGTGTCATGTCCTTAGCTTGATTTGGTACAGATACATTTTATACGCATGTTGCCGTTCATATTCCGGCACCGTATGGTTTTCTATGACGAAATTCCTGCCAAAAGTACCAGACAAATTTACAGTGTGTGAACGCGGTCTACGACTTTGATGTGCAGATATGCGCCATAATTAGTAATTACCCGTGGTTATTACACGTGGATAGGTGTACGTGACAGGGGGACCGAGATCTCAAAGTATATATAATCTTAACTATAATGAGCTACTTTGTTGATCACGAAGATCTCACGAAGAATTGCGCGGTGTTTTAGATATGTGATGAAGATATTATGTGAGGTGGAATATTTCGCAATTAATGAGATAGCTTTTATTGATAGAGCTTGGCGTTGATTAAAACTTCATTAGTCCCGTTGAGATCCAATACATCAAGGAGCGCCTCGCCGTCGCTAGATTGCATGCCGGCATCAGTCTTACATCACAGATATGCGTTGACGCAATATTGACACCGGCTTTCATAATTACGTGCGCTCGCGCAACAGTATGGCGATCAGACAGATTCGTAGCTTGGTAGCTTGGTGTCACACTCCATGACGTCACCAAAAACGACGTAAAACCTCGTGGCGTTCTGACATTTTTACTGTGCCGCGTTTTTGCTATGTTTATTTTATGTGTTGTTTTCGATTATTTGTTTGTCGCCGATATCGCCATTTGTCAGGATTCCCTGTTTCTATATTTAAAACTGGCATGCTCGTAGTTGGCCTCGATTTCGATTTTTTCTCCCAGGTCAAAATTCGTCAGAGTTATGACAAAAATAGATCGACCTACATTTTCTCCATCAGAAATCTACATCAAAGAGTCTATAGACTCCTTCGGGACCTACATAGACTCCTTCATTTGGGTATTTTCACTTATAATTGGGAAGTTTTATCATTTTTGGTTCGTACGAAGACCTCTTTTTATCGTGCGGGAAAAGAGAGACATTCAAAACGCGATTTCGTAATTCGACGCAATAGGCTGAATAGCCTAACCTTCAGCAGAGTTCCGGGTCAAATACGACGAATGACGTAACACAAAACAAAACGCATTTGTTAATTATTATTACATAAAATGATCGTTATTTATTAATTATTGATTGATTATTGATATTTATTGTTGCATATTGGCTGCTATCAATATTTACAAAAATAGTACTAATTATTTCTTATAATTGCTCCTTTGGTCAACTTTGACTATCGGAAAATGAAAATATGCCGCTGAAAAAAATGTAATCGATATTAAAGTCTCATCCTTTCGGCAACATGGAATTGGTTTTAATTACTTAAATGATTAATATAGTAATTTGCCTTTTATCTGTGATGAAATGAGAAATGGTAATTGTCTTTTTTTGCTAACATTAAATAAAATAAAATAAATTAAGTAAAATACAGTGAAATTATTTTTTAAATTATTGTTTATTACATTTTTGCGCACGTTGGCATCTCTCTGAGTGCATTCTAGTTAGTACGTGCGCTCGCGCAACAGTATGGCGATCAGACAGATTCGTAGGTTGGTGTCACTCTACTCCGTTTCACTCCATGACGTCACCAAAAACGACGTAAAACCTCGTGGCGTTCTGACATTTTTAATGTGCCGCGTTTTTGCTATGTTTATTTTATGTGTTGTTTTCGATTATTTGTTTGTCGCCGATATCGCCATTTGTCGGGATTCCCTGTTTCTATATTTAAAACTGGCATGCTCGTAGTGAGCCTCGATTTCTATTTGTTCTCCCAGGTCAAAATACGTCAGAGTTATGACAAAAATAGATCGACCTACATTTTCTCCATCAGAACTCTACACCAACGAGTCTATAGACTCATTCGGGACCTACATAGACTCCTTCATTTGGGTATTTTTACTTATAATTGGGAAGTTTTATCATTTTTGGTTCGTGCGAAGACCTCTTTTTATCGTGCGGGAAAAGAGAGACATTCAAAACGCGATTTCGTAATTCGACGCAATAGGCTGAATAGCCTAACCTTCAGCCGAGTTCCGGGTCAAATACGACGAATGACGTAACACAAAACAAAACGCATTTGTTGACACAAACACCGTTTGAAGAGTTTATTATTACATAAAATGATCGTTATTGATTAATTATTGATATTTATTGTTGCATATTGGCTGCTATCAATATTTACACAAATGGTATTAATTATTTCTTATAATTGCTCCTTTGGTCAACTTTGACTATCGGAAAATGAAAATCAAATTATGCCGCTGAAAAAAATGTAATCGATATTAAAGTCTCATCCTTTCGGCAATATGGAATTGGTTTTAATTACTTAAATGGTTAATATAGTAATTTGCCTTTTATCTGTGATGAAATGAGAAATGGTAATTGTCTTTTTTTGCTAACATTAAATTAAATTAAATAAATTAAGTAAAATACAGTGAAATTATTTTTTTTTAATTATTTTTATTACATTTTTGCGCACGTTGGCATCTCTCTGAGTGCATTCTAGTTCTCTTTGATATTACTTCAAAACGAAGGTGGTTTGTGTTCGCACGTACGTCGTGTGGCTGCGAAACACATGCAACCTTAATTATGTTGCATCCTGTCAAAAAGAACTACGAAAGTTAATCTATCGTTTTACATATAGAATATCTTCATCATAAACACTGTTTGTAGAATGTTCATTTTCGCTTTGTGAATGGATATTTGTATCACTGATAATGATTAACAGTTGCATACGATAATCATTATATGCGCTGGCCGATGACGTTAATGCGTTCTTTATTATAAAGTTATATTATACAATGTTGTGTACGGTATGTGTTTTTCGTGTACGAGCCCAGGTTGTGATGAAAAGTATGACTTTTCACCACAACGTTGACGAGTGTATTATAGAGACTAGGTTGGGCGGGCTTTTTTGTTATTCCGACGCACCAACGTATGGATGTTTGAAATGAATATTGATACTCATGTGTGCGAAATTATGATTGGTGTTCCGTTCCGTCTTCGGGACGAATTTGGCATATAAATAGAGCTTGTCATGCCAACGTTACGGGGAAAGCAACTTTCGGCGGCTCTTTTTTGTTAGCGAGAAAACAATATAATTCTACAGTTCCGACTTATTTTCTCTTTCTCCGCCTTGTGTTACAGTGCTACACTAAGAAAACGCGTACACATCATAAATTCCTTTCATCGCAGTATGCAGTATTGTTTCAAATACAAATGGGCTCATTTACGCTTCAAGAACACTCTCATATGCAGAACATGTAAACTAATGCTGCGATTAGACTAATTGCGGGTTTCTTGCCCAGCATACTTAGTTGTGCTATAGATGTGTTTCGCAAAACTCACGGATAGAGTTACGACAGCGTTTGGGGTATTACATCATCAAATAATGTGCACGCTCTAACTATAGCCACCATTGAAACGAATAGGGTATCAATTGCTTCGGTTTGTACCAAAAACTTCATTTAAAGATAATGAGAGTCATACAGTCATACCATCACTTACCAAGTCTCGGACAAATCGGTCGGCTGAATAGACTACGACGATTATTGTACATGCTGTGCTTTATTTGGTAAAGCTAACGGCTACCTACGCGTTGAGGTGTTCAATACTCCCACTCATCGTCAAACGATTGTTTAGCCTTACACTAATCTTAAGACCACGAATACCTGAACATACCCATAAGTCGTGAGTTCGCGAAACATCTCTATTCTGCTGTTTAAAATGTAACAATTGAGTCGAAAGCGAAGTATTAATGTCAAAATCTATGGAAATCTAGTATTAGCCCCCCTTGAGACCGGGGACGAATGTGCATACCGCCCCACTGCGAGTTGTAACAATCCCCAAAATGTGGCACCCTGTTTGCTATG
Source organism: Siphonodentalium dalli (assembly GCA_032622095.1). Classification (NCBI taxonomy): domain Eukaryota; kingdom Metazoa; phylum Mollusca; class Scaphopoda; order Gadilida; family Siphonodentaliidae; genus Siphonodentalium; species Siphonodentalium dalli. The sequence goes on from CP136062.1 coordinate 197,611,960, forward strand.
ATGTACATCCCGTGGGTTTGGTGTAAAATTCATGATGATAATACGGCAGCAGTATCGTATGAAGCATCGACCTGTGAATAATGCTTAGTTCACGATCCACGTTCACTCATACAACGAGCTGTAAACTGGGCCACAATTTACAGCTCTGATCTGTAGAATTTCAACTGTTAGCACACAGATTCCATACATTACCAATTTACAGCTCCGAGCAGTGTTTTCACGGACAAATCTATATAGCTGTCATCACTAATCAACATGGGTTGCGACTATCTGTGCATGAATGCCGGGTCGGCATATCCTGTTTGCGGTATCAATTACATCCGTTGTATGCTATTATACAGGCACGCTGTTGGATTTAAATTCCATCACATCGTTAAGAATTCAGATATAGTTTTAAACAGTCTGTTGATACGGTACCAGTTTCTCATTTTCGCGCTTCGATCTTCCATAAAGTAGCTTTGTTTTGTTCTCGAACATATTTTATCAGCACTTCTCCTGTGTGCATGTTGTGTGGCGATCTTCACAGAATTACCATAGGTAAGTATACGCTATATTGTTCCATTCCCGGTATGATTTGATATTTGATTGGCAATAATGTCTCACCCTACCCAACATTTGGTAAAAGTTTCCAACGGTTGTGAAACAGTGCAAAAGATAATTTTTTAAACATATTCTGTCACATATATGTTGAAATTGTTCTCATTTTTTGAGAAATTAGTGGGGAAAATGTTGTTTTTAGACAACAGCATATATTTTTCAGTTTGACATAATATTAGGGAAGATATTTCTAACACTTCGACAGTTCGAGGTACATGGGAGTTCGGTCTGGTTCAATGACAGGGGTAACACTAAGTAGTCTACAGCTTAGTCATCTCCTCCTCGTCTGGGAAATGTGCAATGGTAAGCCAGATAGCATTACGGTATAATAGCACCCCCAACGGATATTATAGCCCCTGCGTCGGTGGAATACTGGTGCCATCCCTGTTCCGAGGTCGAACTCACCCCCGCGACGGAACCCCTCTATTAACATTCATATATATATATATATATATATATATATATATATATATATATATATATATATTATATATTTTGGAAGATCTGTCTGTGTATCTGTCTGTGGTCTGTCTGTGGTCTGTGTGTTCGCGATGAACTCGAAAACGGCCGACCCGATTTCGATGAAACTTGGTATGTGGGGGTATTTTCGGCCGGGGGGGTGGCATTGGCATATTTATTTTCAGATCCGAGGTCAACTGTTCACGTGCCGAGGTCAAATATGTTTCATTTGAGTTCGGTGCTTACAAATCGATTCGAAACAGCGCGAATAATTAAATGCCAGTCATAATAATGACACTGTGAGAATCTTTCGTGTTTCCTCTTTCCAACGATATATAATGCGTATGTATCCGTTTTAGTTATCTGCCTCAATTATCAAGAAGAAGTGGTACTATCTTCCATCAGGATAAAAACAATGCGTAACTTCTATGACGTCGTTAGAGTTCATAACGTTAGATCACGTTAACGCTTAACCGGCCGATGCATTTGACTGTTTCAGACGTCTTGGCGATATCTCGGGCACCGATGGTAATTTATCTTTATGTTGAAACTTGATAATTAATGAGCGTGTGTATATGAGGCGCGTTTATATACTTGAGTGGAAATCAAATCGGGTTAAAAGGTCAAATCCGACCTGACCTTGACCTTCAAAATGATCAATTCAAGGTCAAATCGGGTGAAACCGGATGGATTTAGACGGGTACTTTTGTCGGGTACTTTTGTTCGGGCAGTGTTTTGGACGGGTCAAATCGTGACCCCACTTGACCTTGGCCTTCAAAATAGACAATTCAAGGTCAAAGCCCGGACGAAGTCGGGTCACCTTCTAGTATATATTCAATTACGTACTATCATGTCTCATTTGAAGCTATTGAAAAGGCAAGATTTGCCAAAACCGGTATAGCTGTTTGTACATACATGTAATAAATATTCAACAATGAACGGATACCTTTCTTAATTTTCAAACTATATATATATATATGTTACACGTCGAATAACAATGATCGGACATAATTATCACGATATGCAAATTTATTCCGGTGGATATGTTCAGTAGGAAGCCCCTCATGTGTGTGGGGAACACCTCAAAATGTTGCCAAGTATCATTAAGAAAGAAAGAAATTACAAAATAATAAGTAGATGCCTAGCGTGATTATTGTTAAAAATGCCAATGTATACATAATTTGATAAAAGAGATAGGAATTGTTTTAAAAGTGAGTTTCTGTCTAGTACATGCATCCGTTTTAAATTATAACTATATCCTCGTCCACATCCGTGATTTTTAATATATTATCCATCTGCCCGTGTACTTGAGTATTCACGAATGGAACGCGGAAATGAAAATTTTCGTGAATTTTGAGATGCAAACGTCTTGAATATTAACCAATAACCACTGATAACCACATCTACATTGGTCTCAAATGTTTATAAGTCCATCTTCCATGAGAAGGTAATTCAATTACGTACTACCATGTCTCATTTGAAGCGCATTGATGCATGTGCACTGATTGACCGAACACGGCAACAGGCCAACTGCGACATTGTTTGGTTCAGTGAGAATAAATTGTTGTATAATTTTGGAAGACTGTTGTCTTTGAATTGTAAGGTATTTTTCTTACAATCAAGTTACATGTACTATGGTACAATACCATAATATGATTTTAAAGTCGACAATCTTAGAAAAAAGTGCAGGCAGGTAAGATGTCACCCTAGTATTAGTAACAATCATAATTAGGATGAAATTCAATGAGTCACTAATATATTAAATTATTCTTTCTTTCAGGAGCTACACTGAGCTTGCACATGTTAGCATCAACCGGGTATCTGTGAAAAAATATCGGACATAACATATGGATGGTACAATCTTCTCAAGTTGATGTGTATAAATAACAGAAGTACTGTACCAGTACGGTACTAGGCCTAGGGTGTGTGTGCGCGAGACCGCGAGTGTGACTGAAGAACAGATTCCTTGATTGGTTCAATGAAATCTAGTATCTACAATTATGGTCTATTACATGTAGTACCATCTCAAACATATTCTAGTGAATTATGTACTGTTCCGGTCTTGCTGGTGTCAGCTGGTTCCAATAAATCGAGAATGTTCAATAGGAACTGGCACAGAAATGCACTGAATATAATGTTACAAGATTTGTGGATATTTAAGTGAGATATTCTGATACACGAGACAGTTTCAAGATTCGAATATAAGACTCAGCGACGACAATCAGCTTTCCTATAAGCATGCGATGGCAACTGATGCACTGTCTGATATATAAAGTTGACAGTTGCAGGACGGTGGTGTTTAATTTAGTTGTTCAATGATATTTCGGATGTTCTTTCAAATTAACTGGATTTTCGTGAAGAAATACATTGGCTGACCAACCGGACATGGAAATTTCTGGATATGTATATTGTTATGGAGAAATCAAGTACATGGATAGAGGAATATGTTGACTGTTGTGTCACTGATTCATCAGTTTATCAGGTTCATTAAATGTTATTTGTCTATATAATATTTACATTTTACTATTAAGTGAAATATGTTGTCTTTGTATGTTTTTTCAAAGAGTTTTCTATCCTGGAAACGCGCTAAACCTATATGCGATAACCGTCTGTGCATTTTATTTAATAGATTCCATTGACACTCTATACTTACTCAAACTATACATACATGTATATTAGCAGTGAAATTGGACTGCAGGATTTAGCATAGTTGCAGTTAAGCTAAATGTGCACAGACAGTTATCTCATAAGTTAATGCATTTTCAGGTTAGATAACTCATGAAATACATACAAAGACACTTTCAGCTTTACTAAAGGTTGTATGAAACCACCCCCAGTTGCATATGCATTTCATATAATACATGTGTCTGACCGGAGTTGAATTTACAATATTGCTAAATATCTTTGAAATTATAAGGAATAGATTTTCAATTTTCAATCATCAGGCCTATATCAATGACCACAAAAGTCAATACATGAACAGACTAATACTAATAATTTTACGGTGTGACTGTAACTGATAAATGGGCAGACCGTGAAAATTCACGGTTTTGCTGTAAATCTTTTAACGGCATAACCGTTTAATTCTACGGATCAATTGTAAAGTCAAGAACTGACAGACCGTGAAAAATTCACAGATTGGCTGTAAATTATTAACGGTAAGACCGTGACAAATTCACGGTCCAAACGGTCCACACATTCCCGTGAAAATTTACGGTTCTGTTTTAACAGTGTTAATTGTTCCTGTGAGTCCTGGTGGTATTAGGACGCGTACGGATATCTCACGTGTGGCATCGACCTGCGAAAACGGTTTAACTCATGGTCTACTTCGGTCTTAAGTGTACATCTCCTCAAGACGGGTGGCACGCCTCTCTGCGGTGTTTTAACCCTTTACCCAACAAAGCGGCCAAAACCGGCCAAATAAAGCTTCAACAGCCTAAAATATCTTCGGTCTGTCTCAATAAAATCATACAAATATGGATATCATTGGAACCGGCTCCTTGACCACATTGTGATAGTTACAGTTATGCCCTGTGCCAATGCATTCTCTTATATATGCGAGTCGACCATAGGTCGCCTCGCATATATAAGAGAATGCATTGGCCTAAAAAAACATTTTTCTTACATTCTTTAACAATTTTATAATTTTTAATATGTTAAGCCAATGCATTCTCTTATATATGCGAGGCGACCTATGGTCGACTCGCATATATAAGAGAATGCATTGGCACAGAGCCCTTCTGTTGGGTAAAGGTTTAAATTTATGTTATTTGTGCTATCGTTCTTTCTGAAGTTTGTAGTTTTGTCATTTGTATGTTGTTTGTGTCGTCTCACGTTTCCTTACATTTCGTCTTGATAATTGATGAATGCTTGAATCTAGTACTGTTCACGATTGTCTCATTGTGGGGAGGTTATGGAAGGATGATACATGCATTGGCAGTTATCCGTTTCAGCTACCCTGTATGTACCTTTCGTCCGACCATTTTATTTTCCAAATGGAAACCCAACCACAAACACAATGAACTAAACATATGAGTGACACTAAGTTCCAAACGGGTCGAGTAATTTCCTCGGTACTTTTTCTTGGCTTCGAAACGAAAGTTAAAATTAAAGTATATAGGAGGTAGTACGGCACAGCAGCAATGTTATATATTTTATGCCTCCGAAACATGGCGAGCATTGCTCTTAGAACATGCTTGGGACTATACAACACACCAGGCACCTATTTTTAGAAGCAAATTTGATTGTTGAGACAATGCAAGTTTGCATTGTCTCAAAAATCAAATTTGCTTCTAAAATTAAAGTAATTCTGTATTTCTCGTTGATGATATGCTTCGGAGTTCGTATTGCTGGAAAATTTAAATATATCAAGCCAATCAGGACTGTCAGTCAATAGGTCTCTCCTGATTTAATTTGCAAAGAAAGTTCAAGCTGGGATTCTACTGCTGTTAACATCTTTTTGCAGAAACGCCAGTGTTTGTTACTCACTCATTAGAAGACACTGATTAGTAGCAAACGCTGTGTTGTGAACCGGCAATATAGCTGATTCTTCGGAAAATGAAATATTGACTGAGTAGGCACCATAGTAAGTTCTCTATGTTCGTACAGTTGATGGAAAAAACTTTGCACTGACCAGTTGTTGTTGGACCTTCAGTCAGTGCGCGCAACTACCGACATTGAATGTTAAATGTATGAAGCTAGATTATCTAAATATGTTTCAAATCCATTACAATGTTTTAAATGTCAGGATATGGTCATGACCAGGGCAATATTAAAAGTAATGAAATCATATGTGCAGACAAGCCACAGTCAACTAAGGACATACAAACAATTCAAAACCGTTTTTCGACACTAACCGTATCTTCTACATACATATTTTGTTAAAGGTCTGTAGACTTCGAATTAGTTGTCATTCATTAGAAATTGAAAAAGGCAGAAACAAACGTCCGCCGACGCCAGCCGGTGAGCGGATATGCAAAATGTGCAATGCAAACTCAGTGGAAGACGAGAAGCATTTAGTTTTCCACTGTGCCAAATATGACAACTTGAGAAAAATCTCTTCGAATAACAAAATAATGAAAGCAACGCATTTCAGGGGCCAGTGATATCTGAAAATTCCTATACATAATGTGAAACGACCGACCAAATACAAGTAATGTGATCAGTCGAGCTACCAAAGACTACTTTGAAACTAGAGAAGCCGATTAACATCAGGAATAAATTGATAATTATGTTCTATTCCAAACGCATCGTAGGCATGTACACATTTTATTTGCACGCATATATTATTGAGCTTCTGCAATTTCACACTTTATAAATTTAGTATGAATATGTTGGAAGTTTATTATATGATCCATGTATAGATATGAAAATTTTATATATTGTTATGCAAAGCATACGGCTCCCACGAGTTATTTACCAGATGATAAAAAGACAGTGGGTCCTCGACCCTCAGTTACAATGTCACATACTCCGCTGATAAGTATGTCGATACAAGCACTCAGACAAACACAGTAAAAATCGCAACAGAAACTGATATTGCAACGGATGCATATTCTAAAACTTTAAAAGATAGCATAAGACATAAGAAATGTTTGAAACATGTAATTATGAGATGGATGACTAAGGAAAAACAGATGAGGAAACATTAGTAGCTAAAATAACTAGTGGTGTGACTCCCAATTGGACTAAGGATACCCCCGTGATTTAAAACACTAAGATGTTTCACATGTCAGTAAAGTAAACATTAAGTTAAAATAATAAAATAACAGATTCACATTGCAGGTGCACAATTATTAACTAAACATCGTCTTCGCCGCAAATAATTGGTAAAAACAATATTACTGAGAAAAATGAATATATTTTAAGTCAAGAGGCCTATAACTCCGCCAAAATAAGTCTGACCAACATTAAAATCGCAGGTGCACAGGTTCATGTGGTGGTTGATGTCTGTGCAAAGTTTAACAAAAAAGATTCATAAACAACTGAGAAAAAGTCAGGACAAAATTTTCACGGAAAAAATAAAAAAAAAACTACTGAGAAAAACTCCGGACAAAATTGTGTCAAGAAGGCCTCTGCGAAAATAAGTCTGACCGACATTAAAATCTCAGGTGCACAGGTTCCCATGGTGGTTGATGCCTGTGCTAAGTTTCACGGAAAATGATTACAAAAACGATTGAGAAAAATTCCGGACATATTTGTGTCCACAGACGACGGACGGACAGACAAGCTGATTCCTGTAAACCCCCCACAAAATTGTTGCGGGGGGGGGGGGTATAAAAAGAAGTTTGGTAATTATGACTTTTTGGTGGACATGATCGATGGTGAGATTATAAATGTTAAAGGGGGACTGTACTCTAAATCCGGCCATTTATGGGACTATCTCTCTTAATACTCAACAGAATATATGCACAGCTGAATGAATTTGAGCCATGGATTAGTGCAAAATACATGTGCTCTGTGAACGCTGCAAACAACATGGTAATTATAATGAAAAATGAGCAATAAAACGATTTTCATTATAATTACCATGTTGTTTGCATCGTTCATAGAGCATATGAATGTATACTGCACTAATCCATGGCTCCATAAATGCCGGATTTAGTGGACAGTCCCCCTTTAATGCATTTATGAAAGAGAAGCAGAAATTAATAGATAAAACTCATATTGAGCTATGGATACGTGGCTGTATAGATATTTTATTGTAGAATATATATATCTTTATTTCCAGCTAGGAGAGTATGTTTTACAAAATACATGTTACAAAGGAAAGTCAATAGTGATTCCCGCCACCATGAAACACAATCACTCATCAAAACAATCACACACAATAAATAAATAAATACATAAATAAATAGATAATTAAATAAATAAAAACAAGCACACAAAAACAAATTGACAATAAATACATATATATGTCAACAGACCGTAGCATAAAGCTACACATTTACTAACAGACCCCTTCCCCACAGTGACATGGCAAAACAGAAAGCAATATAGATATTTTATTGTAGAATATGAATGAATACCTTGACAAAATTGAATATTCCAAGCAAGATTAATCAGCGCATACACGAAGATAGTGAACTATTGGATATCTCGATAATGTGTGTGCTCACTGGCACAGAAAAACAATTTAAGAATACCTTGGACTGAAACCACGTCCAAATGATGCTGAACACAATCTCACTGAGTTGATGATTTTTTAGTGAATGCATGTTAGCATTTCATTCAATTATGTACAGTTGTGTCGTTGTCTTGGATAACAACAGTAGTAACCTTTGTTTATGGGCTTTTTGTTGTTATTACGAATGTGTTTTACCTGTGTTCACAATGGCCAGTTTCTGAATAGTTCTGACCCTAATCGAACACTCTCGATCCGAATTGTATGTATATTTTTATATAGTTTGCTCATTTTAAGTCTAATTACCTTGTATTGCTGTACACAGTTGCTTGAATTGTTCTTCTGTCAGTTTCTTCCAGTCGTGATATGGCATAGCGGCTAAACGTCATTAAACGGACATGGCTTATTCGAACCTCGAATTGTTTTCTACGTAATTTGGAGCGGGGGATACGAAAGGTCATTAAATAAACGAACTATTGATATACCGGCTTCATATGGGTGATTCTCCCGTAAACGAGCAAACCCATGTCCTGCGTTATTAGTTCATCCTATGAAAAACAATGGCCACCATACATAAAAGTGATGGTAATGATCTTGTAGCTCACGATACAGGCATTTATTAGAGACATTTCGGGTTTAGTATGGACGTGTGACAACATATATGCCATGTGTATATTACAGGCTACGCACCCCGAAACAGCATGTCCCAAAGCAAAGGCATTCAACTTCCCTGATTGTTCCCATTCGCCACCGAACGATTTATCTTTAAACCAATTGATATTCTTGTGCGGAATTTTGCACTGAACGCCATGCAATTCGTATAATTTTTATGAAATTAAATATTTAGTTAGTGGAAAGCATGTGAAGTCTTCCAAAAGCATGTCCCGTTATATAGAATCATTACCCAAACGCACGATAAAGACGGCTGATATTATCACCAGAAACATAGCTTGTTCATATCTATGGTTGCATCGTGGAGTAAATATCCTTTAATGTCTAGAAAAAATAAACCCAGGTTATGTTTCCTTGAATAATTTTTCAAAATCAACCTTTGAAACTAGAAATCGCTAGCGTATATTTATTCAGCGTCATTACACAAACGCAGACCATTTAAATGTTACATGCTGTAGGCGAACGATTAAAAGTTTATTTCGAAAGCTCGCAGCGGTTGTTTGTTCATAAACTAGTTCATTTTCGTAGGTGATGGATATTCAAAATATAAGATCAACGGAATCTAACGAATTCTCTAAATGGATTGACGTTTACATCAAACAATCTCAGTGAGAAGCAGATGACAGTTTGAAAAGTCAATTATTTCCGTACTTTTCAACAATCGTTCTGCCTGCGGGGCGATTTCCGGCTCGTGTGTTATAGCAACGGCGTCAAAATACACATTTTGGACCATCAGAATATCACACTGACAATTCTATCTGATTGAGCGCACCGAGAAACCCCCAAATACCAAATTTCAGTTCAGTATCTTGAAACATGTAAGAGAAATCCATCGACAATGTTTTCTACTCTAAATTATCATTGCAATTTGGCGAACCCCTTGGGGAACAGACTTTGATTGACGTATGTTCACGTTGTCTACATCAGAGTTCCTCGATCGTTTGGAGTCAAACCAAGTGTACGTGGGACCAGGGCATGCCCGACTTGATAGGAATCGCCTTATATGCGATCAAAATCTGTTTCCAATTATCATATCTGAACGCTGTATTCGTTGACCTATTAGAGAGTTTGAACTCTAAGTCACGCCCACAAAGCACATCAATTTCCACCACGTATATTCAAATGGCTGTATCTCATAGACGTCTCAACGTGCGGAGCTACGCAATACGTCGTTTGGACGGATACATCATCGGCTACTCAAACAATATATACTCATAACGATAATTCAACTATTAAAGGGCACATGTCAATAAGTTTTGGAGAAAGAGCGAATTTGACAATGACGTTGCCCTGATTCAACCCCAAAAAAACGTCATTGGCACATGCTGTAATGAACGACCTTGATTGACCTTGACCTGGCCCTATAATTTTGCCCAATGTCATTTTCGTGGTCACCAATATCTGTGCTACATACTCACATAAAATTCATCGGCATGTGACAAACTTTTTCCCCCCAGAATTTTCTGGACGAAATTGTTCATTTAATGGAGAATCACCCATATGCTCTGAAAACACTTTCTACAGTCACAACCATTTTGCAGCCGTTTTCAACTTTACGCCAGAAGTCAGACACACGCTATTTATTGCTACCATATCAGGAATAGACTACCACGGAACGCTCTTTTCTGTTCTATGCCGCGCAAATGGCTGTTTTGTGTTTGGGACCCAACACCGTATTCACATTTACTTCAATGCGTCTTTTTGGGTTATATAATGCTCGTAGAAAGGTAGTTCAGATATTTATCGACTTATTTCGATACTTCGAAAAATTCAAAAGCGAATAATATTATGTGTATTTTGGAGCGCAAACCTCCATGTGGCTTTAAGGCAACTTTCATGTTATAGGTGTGTGTGAATGTCGTAGCCCGTCAACTCTTGAATTAGAGGCAAGGTTTCACACACCCACCTCTTGGACAATACTGTCCGATATGTCGTTCACGGAAATGACACATGACCTATTTTTGTTTTCAGTATGAAGAATTATCTTAGCTCCTATTCACCAAGAAACATAACATTCTGGTATGTACGCCAGGGGAATAAAAAACAATAACTTGCTTCCGACCGAAGCATGCTGCATTGTCTGCATGGAACAGCATACATGTATACGCTTCATCATGCTAACATACTAGCAAGAGATAAGAAACTAACATTTACGGACCGTATCACGTGACATTCGACCCAATGGCAAACATAATTCATTGTTTTTGAAACAGCATGTACATTCTGCACTCGACCATTCACGAAAAAATAGAAGCATGTCAAGGAGTCTTTGTTATCGGCACCTGATAAATATTAGGCATTGTCTGGAACTGTGTCATGGACACAGAATATGTGAAGTCTTGCCTGAATACCAGGATTGTGTTCTGGGGTTGCAGGAAACAGGTAGCATAATGACTTATTCTGAAAAGGAAATGCAATGTATAATACTATGCAACAACTCCAACAATCTACTAATATCGTTGATGACCCACTTACATCCTGCCAAGAATTTGTATGTGCTTTATGTTACAAGCCGACATGTATTCAAGTCGATGAATTACGATGAATTTTCTCCTGTCGTCAAACGAAAACAATGACACCAAATGCAGATTTCTGAAGCAACACGTTTTTCGTGCAAACTATCAGGCAACTACATGGCACAATAACTCACACCCATTCTGGAATGCCATGTCCTTATAACCATATGCAACATGGGCTCCATACATAACCCTACGTTGTGTGGCATTGTAACCATAGTCCGTCTATAATGCACGATATACATGTTTATGGTTATATGATAAAACTAGGCATAGCGATATGAGTTTTCTCTAAAGTATGTCCCTTTACCTATTGCCCGTTTGAGTGTCATGTAAATAATATTATCCCCTGGACGCAGAGCGGGAATGGTCAGCACCCAGATGCGCGTGCATAAGAACGAATCTATAACCAATGATGTAGCACGATTCATGCGCAATCATGATTGGACAGTCCACTATCATTGTCGTTTTCATGCCCGTCGGGTTCGTAGCATAGATCAACGCCATGCTACTATTATAATCTTCGTATTGTTAACAAATCCAAATGATTTCAGTTGACCCAGAATATATACCCACAAGCTGGGCAGAACCATAACAGCTAAATAGAGTAAACAAATTCCTAAAAATCCTATAAAGTACTGAACCTTTTGACATGCAGTGTATCGGATCTCCCCGTGTGGCCCGGTCCGTCCCCAAGCGCTAATATATAATCAAGCCATGGGAGTTCTGCTTGTCTCCCTCCATGTCTGGCTAAAATGACCCCGCAACAGAAGTACCGGTATAGAAAGCATAGTTACCGTGCATGATATATATGGGTGCATGGGATTATATGGGATTAGTTTTCCATGACGGCCATTGGTGGTCGCTGCGTGAGGGGACCAAAAGTCCTACACATCAACAACACATCGATGACACTTCATCCCTATCCAAATCCTGTCATGGAACTACTGCGATTTGCAATTGGCTACAATGATTCATGTGAATTGTTGTTATTTGGCCGCCGACATGTCAGGATGTACTGGTGAATGAAATGTGAGGATATATGCATGGAATAACCGAAGTAGTGCCAATTTTGACTTAAATGGCTACCCTGAGGACGAGCACAGTTATTGGGCATTTTCGTCAATGAATTACTCATCACAATACATGAGTTGAGACAAGATATTAGAGTTCTTTAGTTTGTTGATGAGCACTAGTGAATGCATTTCTTAATGAACAATACCTTATCCCCATATGACGAACCCAGTTAAATTTGTGTCGGTATGTTTGAAAATCTTCGATGTTCGTGGCCATTTTGGACGCCATCTTAAAACAATTATCAAATATATATATCTCATATATATTTTGAAGACCTCTGTCTGTATGTTTGTTTGTCTGTCTGTCTGTCTGTCTGTCATTAATACAAATCTACGATTATCGACCGATCGGGACGAAACTTGGTACGTGTGTGTAGTTTGACCAGGCGGTGAACGTTGTCGTATTGGCGAGCCCGTGCGGCGCCCGCTTCGCGCATGCGCAGACGAGATCTCGGAAACGGGTGGAGCTATCGACTTGAAATTTGCTATGTGAATGTATCTTGCCCCGGATACGAATTTTATCGGGTCGCCGAGCCCATGCGACACCAGCTTCGCGCATGCGCAGACGAGATCTCGGAAACGGGTGGAGCTATCGACTTGAAATTTTATTTTTGAATGTATCTTGCCCCGGATACGAATTTTATCGGGTCGCCGAGCCCGTGCGACGCCAGCTTCGCGCATGCGCAGACCAGATCTCGGAAACGGGTAGAGCGATCGACTTGAAATTTGTTTTTTGAATAGCCCGGATGAATAGCCCGGACAACGTCGGGCTCATCGGCTAGTCTATTATATATTTTGGAAGATCTGTGTGTCTGTGTGTGTGTCTGTGTGTGTGTCTGTGTGTGTGGTCGCGATGAACTCGAAAACGTCCCACCCGATTTCGATGAAACTTGGTATGTGGTGGTATGTTCGGCCGGGGACGAACATAGGCATATTAATTTGTCCGTGCGACGTCACCTTGACCTTGAAATCGGGTCATTTCAAGGTCAAACGCCCGATTATCACGGGATTTCGATGAAACTTGGTATGTGGGGGTACTTTCTTATGGCGAGTCTCATAAGCATATTCATTTGCCCGTGCGACGTGACCTTGACCTTGAAATCGGGTAACTTCAAGGTCAAATCGCCAATTTTGATGGGATTTCGACGAAATTTGATACGTGGGTTTAGTTTTGTCCACTGATTGTTTTGGACGGGTCCAATCGTGACCCCGACCAGACCTTGACCTTCAAAATGATCAATTCAAGGTCAAATCGGGTAAAACCGGATGGATTTCGACGGGCACGTTTGTCGGGTACTTTTGTCCGGGCAGTGTTTTTGGACTGGTCAAATCGTGACCCCACTTGACCTTGACCTTCAAAATGGACAATTCAAGGTCAAAGCCCGGACGAAGTCGGGTCACCTTCTAGTCTATTATATATTTTGGAAGATCTGTGTGTCTGTCTGTGTGTCTGTGTGTTCGCGATGAACTCGAAAAAGGCCCACCCGATTTCGATGAAACTTGGTATGTGGCGGTATTTTCGGCCGGGGACGAACATAGGCATATTAATTTGTCCGTGCGACATGACCTTGACCTTGAAATCGGGTCATTTCAAGGTCAAACGCCCGAATATCACGGGATTTCGACGAAACTTGGTATGTGGGGGTACTTTCTTATGGCGAGTCTCATAGGCATATTCATTTGCCCGTGCGACATGACCTTGACCTTGAAATCGGGTAACTTCAAGGTCAAATCGCCAATTTTGATGGGATTTCGACGAAATTTGATACGCGGGGTTACTTTTGTCCACTGATTGTTTTGGACGGGTCCAATCGTGACCCCGACCAGACCTTGACCTTCAAAATGATCAATTCAAGGTCAAATCGGGTAAAACCGGATGGATTTCGACGGGCACGTTTGTCGGGTACTTTTGTCCGGGCAGTGTTTTTGGACTGGTCAAATCGTGACCCCACTTGACCTTGACCTACAAAATGGACAATTCAAGGTCAAAGACCGGACGAAGTCGGGTCACCTTACTAGTCTATTATATATTTTGGAAGATCTGTCTGTGTATCTGTGGTCTGTCTGTGGTCTGTGTGTTCGCGATGAACTCGAAAACGGCCGACCCGATTTCGATGAAACTTGGTATGTGGGGGTATTTTCGGCCGGGTGGTGGCATAGGCATATTTAGTTTCAGATCCGAGGTCAACTTTTCACGTGCCGAGGTCAAATCTGTTTTTACGCTGTGTTACGGGACTTTCATTTGAGTTCGGTGCTTACAAATCGATTCGAAACAGCGCGAATAATTAAATGCCAGTCATAATAATGACACTGTGAGAATCTTTCGTGTTTTCTCTTTCCAACGATATATAATGCGTATGTATCCGTTTTAGTTATCTGCCTCAATTATCAAGAAGAAGTGGTACTATCTTCCATCAGGATAAAAACAATGCGTTACTTCTATGACGTCGTTAGAGTTCATAACGTTAGATCACGTTAACGCTTAACCGGCCGATGCATTTGACTGTTTCAGACGTATTGGCGATATCTCGGGCACCGATGGTAATTTATCTTTACGTTGAAACTTGAAAATTAATGAGCGTGTGTATATGAGGCGCGTTTATATACTTGAGTGGAAATCAAATCGGGTTAAAAGGTCACTGTTTCAGACGTCTTGGCGATATCTCGGGCACCGATGGTAATTTATCTTTACGTTGAAACTTGATAATTAATGAGCGTGTGTATATGAGGCGCGTTAATATACTTGATTGGAAATCAAATCGGGTTAAAAGGTCAAATCGGGTAAAACCGGATGGATTTCGACGGGTACTTTTGTCGTGTACTTTTGTTCGGGCAGTGTTTTGGACGGGTCAAATCGTGACCCCACTTGACCTTGGCCTTCTAGTATATATATATATATATATATATATATATATATATATATATATATATATATAGCTATATATATATATATATATATATATATATATATATATATATATATAATATATATATATATATATATATAATCGGCTTTGCACACAAATTTAAATACATATATGAACTAGTTGACAAAAAAGTGAACATGTGAGGTTTTCTGAATTTACCAATTCTGGACCAGTATCCTCGTGTTATTTTTCCATACCCCTATCAAAATTTAATCACAATGTTGTAAACTTTTGAGAAATTAGTAAAATTACCATTTTTCACCATTTTCCCCCCAAATTGTCATCTTAGAACACGTTCGGACAAGGTTGTTTATAATTCCCCGTCATCAGTCTCTACGTTGTTTCATTTAATGCACATAAAGCCTTCTTTGCATGCGGCATTCTAGGTGTAAACTATACAATTCATTTTTCTAAGAAAATTTTATTTTAGTTTATGCCCACAGCGCATTTTCACAGATATATAATTGGCATTCCATTATCCAAATTGTTTTGCTATGTCTTTGGGGCAATGTTGTAAATATGTTGCCCGTCAATATCCCATGTGTTTCACAAGTTATAGCCAATTATATGTGATACTATTTTTCAAAATCCAAGCAATATTTCGCAATTTCAAAATATTTATCGCATTTTTTTTCGAACTAGCGTATACATTGGTCCAGTGCTGTATCACATGTTGTTTTATGGTGATCTATAATTAATATAAACGATGTCTTGTTCACTTTATAACCGCAGTAAATGTTCTATACGCTGACACTTGTACTCAAAGAAATGTTTATTTTATTTTAGGGGTAGGAGTTGTCTTTCCTGAAAAATCTACTTTGGGACACATTCTGAAGCAGGCAACAAGCAAAATCGGATGCGTCGTATAATGACCTTTAATTTGATATATAAAAACCTTTGTTGGGGGGGGGGGTGCAGCCAACTTCTAAACTAGAGGCTTTATGAGAATTGGCCCACGGACTATTCGGTGTGGGGTAATCTGATGGTGTAGTCCATGCGCGCAAATCGGTCATAGCCTCCAAAACGATAATCAATCAACGGCCCATAACATTGACAACGACCTTCCCGAACACACCTGTCCCGTCTACTGAACTAGTAAACCGCTAAAGATGCAAGTGCAATGTGCATCGGTTAATGTGGGGGCACGCCACATATGTAGATATGGTCGTGACTTTCAAAACAATATGCCGTTTATGTTTTGCTTATAGTGCCATATATGATTATTAATGCGAGTGATCTTTTTTTATGACAAATATGCTCTTCCTATAATTCCGATATCCCGGAAAATCAATTATACATGACAATATTCCTCTCTAAAGTGTCAGGCACATAACGCATAAAATGCATTTTATGTTGCATGTAAACTGTTAATATTTGACACATGAAACGAACAATAATACGCGGTTCACCCGAAGCTAATGGTATCGTACTTAACCGGTGGGAACTCATCCACGTGGGTTATTTTCATCATCGACCTTCAAATACGAGACATGCGGTGCAACCAGACCACTCCAATGTTACCGACCTTCAAATGCGAGACATACGGTACAACCAAACCAATCCAATGTGGACTGCACTGACACATGCACTGGTCACATTTTAGTTTAACAATGTTGATTTGCCATTAAAAACTATAATGTGCAAACTAAAATATAATATAACGCAATATAATGTATGATGTCTGATGAGGTACGGTCAGGGATTTAAATGTACGTTTGAAGCTTATAAGTGTCAGTTCCCTATATAACCTAAATCAGTTGAAATTGGAAAACGAAATACACCTACTGTAAGTTCATTGACTACAATAACTTACATGTTCTCCCAAATATCAGCACGTCATGGGCTTATAATAGGATTTGTTTCAGTTCATAATCGGCATAGAATCGCATCATTTTGAGTCCATATCGAACTGAAAATGAGTGTTTTAGTGCTAGTATCAACTCACAATGACCTCTTATACGTTTATTATGGGCCAGAGATAACACGAATAAACCAATACACGACTTGCCAGATGAACTCTCTTTAATATGTATTTTCACTGTGATCCGCGCCATAAAACGGAATAACGTTATATATAAGTTCCCTATGTGCTTATTTCAGAATTAACTAATCCAATATATGAATGTTATAGGTCGATTATGAACGTATTTGCACGAGGATGTGATGTGCATTGCGTAGTTGTTGTTTGTGTGTGTGTTATCTTAATTAGTGTATTTCTTAATTAGTGAATACTTGTTGCAAATGAACATTTTATCAACTGACCTTGACCTTAGCGGGTGACATTGACATCAATGTCTCTCGCCATTTATTACTCTCTATATCTTAGTGTGTGACATTGACAACAATGTCTCTCGCATATTATTGACATCAATATCTCTCGCCATTTATTTTTTTAACTGTCACCGACATATATACTAATATCAAACATAGTACCAATTAGTTTCAGAGGTATTTCCTGTTGTTAATCCACTGAGCTAATATAGTCTGGTCGATAAAAGGTTTGACCTACAGAACAAACTTGGACTAAGTGGTTTGTATTTCATTTTGGATAGGAAAATATCCTCTTTTACAGAGATTATAAAATTGTCCATTTTCCGGCCTTTGGGAAGTAGATTTTTCTAAAAACATCCCTCATCGGCGACATCAGAACGCCTTACTTGTCCATCCGCAGGGGCGCCGGAAGCATCCAAGGGCAGGGGGGCAGAGCCTACAAAAGGGCACTTTTCCGCAAAAAAGGGCATTTTCTCCGCAGACTCGGGAAAATAACCATAAATTCATTGTGGCAAAAATCCCTATTTTAATGGTATTTGTCGGTTTTTATGGCCGTTTTGTGATAAAATTGACAAACAATTAATATTCCTTGTGAAATTGGTGGTATTTGGACCAAAAAAGTCACATTTTGCTATAAAAACACGAGATTAAACACACAAAAAGCATTTTCTGTCTCCAGAAAAAGGGCAAGTCCTGCCCCCGCTCGCCCCCCCCCTTGGTAAAGGGCAGGGGGTCAGCTGCCCCCTCTGCCCTCCTCTTCCGGCGCCCCTGTCCATCCGATATATACCAGTTTGTGAGAAATTAGAGTACGAGAGCGAATAGGGTGATAGTTAGAGGACCGAAAATAATGCAATCTTTTTTTTTTTGTAAATAAAGTTTATTTGTGCATAAGTGTCTTAATAACAGAGCACCGGGTCCGGTCAACAGGAAAACCAATATAAGACCCAAACACCAATAGTCAAAATTCAAAACACGTGATCAGGTACAACAGTGAACTAAGAAAAACAAAATGAAACAACATAATAATTCATTGCTCAGCAGAAAATGAGGGCGGCTTCTGGTTGGGATCAGACAATTAAATACTATAGAGATGTACTTGAGGGACAACAGGGCTGTGATGTAGAGGGATGGTACAGTAAACAATACATGTACTTGTTCAATCAGGTTTAATTGTATTATATTAGAGATTTTGAATTACACCGCTTGTTATATAGATGGACAGTATTAAAGATAAGATTATTTGTTGCATCACTGTCAGAATTGTTTCCATAAAGTAAGCTTTTAATATTTATATCCAAATTCATGTTCTTTAATGAACTATAAATAATGCAATCGCGGGCCACCCAATAATGTCTGCTCCGTCACATATTTCAACTAGTTTACTAATTTCTCAATGCCTAGTAACACCATCTACTCCACAAAAATGTGAATTTTTTATCTGGAATTTAAACATATTTGCAGCATGGATCAACGAGTTATGGTCACTCCGCATATCAAGTGGCACGTTGAGAACGCCGTGGAAGAGAATACAACCCATTGTTCATATTATCAGAGAATGGTTAATTTTCTGACGATCATTTCAGACTGGAATACAGAACGATATTTGCAGAAATTAACCCATAATATGATATACATATGATCACCAATCATTACTGGTCTGAAGGAGATACAATACAAGTAAGAATAATTTATAACGAGCCCGTCGCCACACAATTTTTAAAACACACATACTCGTCTCCGCCATCTTGGATTTTCTACTCTGTTTTCTACTCCAAGGTTTGTACACTGTCTATGTGAGTACCACAAATTCACAACTCAAACCCTCACTTCGGAAAATGGAAACTACATAAGTGTTGTATCTTTAATTATAATTGAATATTTCTATTCACAATTATTTTAAGGCTAGAATCCTACGAACAAATTGATGAAATTTACACCACCGGTTCATTTGGGAACATGCCATAACCCATTTTCAAGCTATCATTTTCAGTATATATGTCAGTTGGGTAAAGTATAAGATTATACATTGAAACATTTTCTTAATCGGACCTTTTTTTCTTTTCATTATAACTTCAAACATGAACCATTTTAACTGGTGGAGGTTTTAAATGAGTTAAATCAGGGTATGACTGTATTCCATGTCGGCGATATGTCCTGTAATATCAACGGGAGTCTTGTTGGAGTGACGAGCAATCACTGTTTATCTGTTCGATTATGGGGCGTATTGCCAAACAGTCCATTCATTTCTGAAGATCTAAGTTAAAGCTGTTATTTGAAGCGGTTTGCATCTTGCCAAATGATATATTATTTTATTTTCATATTCAGTGGTGATGGAGGGTGGCACACTGGGCGGTATAATAATATTAAGCGATTAGAAATTTGGAACAAAAACAACGATGTAAACAGCCATTAATTACAATGACGCATGCACCCTCAGAAAAATCTGGATCCCAATGAGTTCTTCCCACGCACCAGAAGCAATACTTCCCATTAGGTTTTAATATTTGAAACCTCAGAATGTAAGGTTCAACTATTAAAGTTACTCTGTTCTATATTAAGTAACAAATCAACATATTATCATGCAAATAGGTTCATATTGAGACTTGGTTTTCACAAAGGATAATATTTGACTTTTTGTATTCTGACATAAACCATAGTGAATTGTTCCCGTTATTCCGTTGAATGGCGCAGGCCACAGTGAAAACACATTTCCACGGTACATATGCTTGTATAGATTTAACACACATATCCAGATAGTGTCATATTGAACTTATTTAGTTTTGGAATCGTTCACATTGAACCCTATTTCGACCTCCAATTAAATTGGTTCATATTCTGTTTATGATCCAGGAGAACAGGATGAAAAAATAGTAAAAATCATGGCCGGATGTTTACCAAGTCAGTCTGAGTCAGTCAGTGTTATCTTGTGCGGGAAATAGTAAAGATTTGGATTAATCCCATCTGGGGTAAAATCACTTCGGACCTCTCGGTGAGCGCTCCGAATAATTTCGAACTTAACTTACCAATGTAATCGAATGCTGCGCTGAAGAAATCCACTTGTGTCGAAAATGGTGATAGACGAAGACTCGCGTCGTCTTTCGCACATTAGAAACTTAAAGGTACACAATCCAATTCGATGGTCCCCGTATCATCATATTCCAACAACAACAACATTTCTTGAAATGCCGCTTCAGTTATCAGAATCGATTATCTGACCAAAAATAATGATAACCACAGTCAACTATAGTATAAATTTGCCCAAAAAGTGTTAAATATTAACATTTTGTTCAGCGCAATTTTGTATCGAGAGTATGTCGGTCAGCAATCGTCGAATATTTGCCAGGCCGCCAAATATTCCAGGTAGTAAAAAATAACAGATTTAAAAAATCAATATCTGATAACTCTTGAGCTGTGATCGGTGGTTTAATTCCACCACTCGAATCAAATGTTATCCACACAAGCCAAATAAATAGTTATTTAGGAGCGCTAAATCGGATTGTGCATCTTTAACCGAACAAGAGCTATTTCTTAACCAAGCTGGTTGATGTATGACTCTGATTGGTTATGTTATGTTACCTTATATATATATATGGTAGCATCGGTTACTCATTTCGTTCGTTGTGAAAAGTTAACCCAATACTGTGTAAAAAGGTTAACAATATGGCCCGATTCGTCGTCTCCGGTTTAAACCTCCGAGTTTATAGGTGTGAGTGTTTCTCGCTTATAAATTTCCAACCAAACTGTGCTCGCTGTCGTAGCTATTGATCAATAAAACGCGACGGTCCGCATTAGTAAAGTACGATTAATTATCTCGACGATACAGAGACACTACTGCTAAACCGCTGGTCTGGCCCGCTGGACCAGGTTTAAACCAGAGATAACGAATACGTCACTTAGACAAGCGGTATCGGGTTTAAACCACGGATTTAGCTGACAAACGGTGGTTTAAACCTAGAGATTTGTGTAGACCAGGTTTAAACGTGAGGTGACGAATCCGGCCTATAAGTTCATTACCATGGGGGAAAAGTATATATCTTCATTCAATACTAGGTATAATAGTTAGTAACATTTAGTTAAATCTTACTAATATGCATGGTATAACACGAGAATAAACCAATGCATTGGGTTAGTGTTAAAGGTACTCAATCCGATCAAACGCTCCTAAATTACTATTTCTTTGCCTTCGGGGGTAAAAAATATTTTATTCGAGTCGATGAACCCACACATCAAAGGTCAGAGTGATCAGATATTGATTTTTGAAGTTTGTTATTTCTCGAGATGTGTACTAATAATTTGCCCAGAAACACGTGGTCAAACGGACAAATTGCGGATGAAGATGGATAACTCTAAAAACAAGTGGTAATAATAACCGCTTGATTTTAGAGTTATCCATCTTTATCCCAAATTTTGACCGAGACCATCCTTTTGACGGCGTGTTTCTGGGCCAGAAACAATAGAAATAATAAACTTCAAAAATAGATATATGATCACTCTGAGCGTTGATGGGTAGGTTCCTCGACTCGAATCAAATATTTTTTACCCCCGAAGCCAAAGAAACAGTAATTTAGGAGCCTCTGATCGGATAGAGTACCTTTAGCCCAACGTTTAGTTATGTACTATTGGGTAACATTTTACCCTATTGATTTTAGAGTGGGAGTCGCCGCTCATTTGATAGAACGATCTAATTGCCACTTCGTCTCACTGAGTTCAAGGGGCCGTTGTGGCTCAACATGGGGGAGTTTAATGCATTATAGTCCATCATATGTCGTCGATTGACGGCAATGCTGGTTATATTCTCGATAAGATAGAATTAGATGCTCAAAGGGGCGTATAATGTATTCGTACCAGCAACCCGAAAGGAGTGAGCATATGCCATGGTCTTAGCGACATATGCTACAGGTGAAGGTTCACCTTCAAAGTTATGATGTATAAGTCCCTTTAACAACCGATGTAATATATTGGAGCTGTTATGTTTGTATAAAATAGAGGCATTAGAATCATTCAGCTATGTGTAAAGACGCGAAAACAGTTTAAAAGCGCACCCATGCAGTATGCACCAGCCACTATATATACTGTTTATCGCCCTTTCATTACAATATCACACTTATTCTTTGACACGTTCTACTGTGTAGCTATGTGCGGGAACTTAACTTTCTACTTAAGATGGACTTCAGATAATTTTTGAAACTCGTTCTTGAAATGGAAAAGAAACATCATAAGATCCACTTTATACGTCTTAGATTAAGTTCATCTTAAGATCATCTTAAGTCCTTGCTTCATGAAACAGGCCCCTGGACACTAACTAATTACCGAGTACAGGCGTATCATCAAGCTTACGTTAATTAGGATCCATCACTGCAGAATCTCAGTAACGACTCCTCTTGACATATGCTTGAGTTATATACGCGCAACACGAATGAGCGTGTCTGCGAGGGTTATTCTCAGCTCAATTAAATGAGATCCGACATTACCACATCGCGCGAACACCTCGGTGTTTTGGAATCGTCTAGCAGATGGGGAATTGTTCTTGCTGACTGTTTGAATACACAAGAATGACAGTATAACCTGATATATCGACAGTGGTTGTTGCCGTGGTCAAAATATACTGTCCGAAACCACACGAAGACACCGGTCTCTCTTAGCCAATATCGGCATTTGCGGGGTTAATAACACCGGCCGAAGACGAGCGATGGGGTAAAATTTTCTAGGTTGCTCTTAGGTGGTATGTTGCTACCTTATATCGTCGAGATATAGTGTCCATGTGGGGCGCCCGGGCGGTCCCGGGCGGTCCCTGCCTCTCCCGGACTCCTTTTGTTTACAAGGTATTTTTCAGGATTTTGAGGGGTTAATAACATCGGCCGTGGACACGTCAGCGAGTCAATAGTTGGATGTCACACTCAGGTGGCATTGTACTAACGTGCATCGTCAAACTATACTGTCCGAAATCACGCGACGACACCCGGGCACTCCCGGGTTCTCTTGGCCAATATCGATGTCGCTACATTATAACGTCGATGCATAGTGTCCACGGGTCCATGTGGGTCCCCGGGCGGTCTCGGGCAGTCCCGGGCGGTAATTAGTCACACCCGTTACTACCTATAATAAGCCATGGTAAATAGTAAGAGACACATACGACAAAACCGCACCACCTAACGTCACTGATGTGATCTGATGGCTCTCACGTATATTATTAATTGGTTATTTCCATATTGGCCGAGTTATGAGGGCAAGGTCTCGTATTGGCCAGAGGCCACAGTCTGAATTTTTTTTGGAAACATGTTTTTTATGGGGTTTTATGGGGCTACCCTCTAAAATAACCCAACATTACGAATTGGCCTCAAGTTTTCCGTTTGCCACTTCTCAAAGTTCTGTGTTTTCTTCATATTTGGTGTTAACAAAGATAAGTGCATTTCATTTCATAAGAAAAACCCATGCGTGACGTGTATTCAGACAGTTATTTCCAAATAAGTCTCATTTTTATCACATTTTCACGATTCATCTGTGAATATATAACTTTAATATTGTTTCAAAATAAGTACGCAACATTCTGTTTATTATTAATACATACCATGTAACAGTATATCAATATGTCGAAAGAATTGACAAAATACAGCCTTTATTAGCGTGGTTATCTACAGTTTACTAGCCCTATACCCAAAACGCAAGAAATGCCGACGATGTAAAGTACGCGTTGTATCGGTACCCCAATTTTGCATACGTGCCGATTTCCGGTTTCGATTTCCGTCTTGTTTTGAAATAATTAAAACCTTTAAGGCTTTATTAGGCTATAAACGAGATCCTGAGTACCTTTAAACACGACTGGAACAGGTTAGTAATCACTTATATTTCTTAATGTCTGGTATTAATGGACAGTTAGATACTAGTATATATTTTTAAAGCCCATATAATTTAAAAAGGTGGGGTGGGTGCTGTTGTGAATATCGGGTACGTTGAGTCTTGATCACAGTTCTGTACGTGTTCACACTGCAGTCTAGGACAACTTTCTTGATTCAAAGATAATGTTATAGGAGTATCCAATTACGATAGTTTAAAGCTATTTGGTATGTGGGGGGACAGAATGTTTGTTTGTTATTATATTCCAAAGATAGTCACAAGACAGTTGATTGATTAGCATTGTAATTGTTAAATTTGTTATTTCCATTCATTGTGCTTTTTCTAATTTCTTGATTTATAATTTATTTGCAGGTGACATCAATGACAATGCTCAATTAATCAGGGTTTGAACAGTGTATTTCGAGATACCACCATGTCAGGACATCGCAGCAGTTTTGCTGAACGAGAACTTGACAATGAAATTGTGAGTATCATCATGATATTATATTCGTTTATATTTATATATTTACATAATAAGTGTTGTCATCGCTAAATCCAGCATTCTGATTGGTCGGCGCCCACGTGGCTAGTTGCAGTTATTTCTCGGTGAATGCGCAACGCCTCATAACACCAAGCTCATAACACCATCGATACGTCATTGGGTTTGGAAAGACGAAAGCGTAATGTTTTGGGCGCATTTGGACTCGTGCAGGATTGACTTAATAGTTCCTATTAACTTTTGCCAAGGGTGCTATTGGGTATTTTGGGCTGTTTTTGTCCCGATACACTTTTCGATTTAAATACATTTACAAAAGTGGCTTTTTCGCTAAATGTATATAACTATAAGGATTAACTGTCATGTGGACTATTTTTATGGAGATGTAACCGTTAGGTAAGTGGTCATAACTTGTATGGTTCATGTCCACTTACCTCACGGTTACATCTCCTTAAAAACAGTCCACATGACAGTTAATCCTTATATAAATATGTTCAATATTAACATTGTAGTTCACTGAGGTGTCGCTAAGCGGTAATCCTCTCCCGCTCGGTGTCATTTATATGAATGACACTGGTTTAATCATGCCATCCAATCGGGTGGGGAATTAATGGCTGCCCCGTGTGCAATCATGTGTGCACGTTAAAGAACCTACTGTGGGCAACGATTCACAGGTTAATGGCAAAATTCCTGTCTAAATTCCTCCCCTCGGGGCGTAACCTTCTAGTACGTTGTATATATGTAGATATGTAGATAGAGTTACCTGTCCAACAGGGTATGTACTAGTGTAGACATAAAAATTCAGACATGTCGAGTTGAGTCCCAGTATGGTTCACAAGGGTGTTAAAATACACCTCCAGTTACATGTATGTATATATGTAAAAGTACTAACAAGTCATACTAAAAGAAAAAATATTCCTCCCTAGAATAACAATACTAACAAAAAGTATATACCCGGTACAACTGTGTGTGTGTGTATGCCAACGTCGGGCCAATCAGCGGTTCTTCTGACATAGGAGGTATTTATAATATAAGATAAGATACGCTGGTTTTGGGCATCAAAACTAGTAAGATTGCATGGATAGCCTAAGTGATCTGACTGGAAGCACTGTTCTAAAAAAAAAAATACGATTATTGATTTATTGGTTCTGAAATGCCCATTCACAAAATTATGTTTATCTATTTCTATTTATCGTAATTTATTTATATATCTGTTTACAGATTTCACATGCTGGTCTTACCTTGAATCAAAGAAAAATCATGTCTGGTGCGATTGAATACCGATAGCATCCACAAGAAACAGAACACACCATAGACACCGTGAGTACTTATAAATAAACAAGGTGAACATCGAGAAACAAGAGTTTTCTTTCAGGCGACCAGGCTGTATTATTAATTTATTACTGGCCTAGACAGTAGATATATGGACAGTGATGAAAGGATGTGTCTCACATTAAAGTTAGTTATATTCTCATAAAACTATAAAACAGTTTATCTGTTATATATTCCATTATGCATAAACTAAATATAAATATGTCAAATATCAGAATTCAAAGAAAAAAGATATTTATCTTAATAATGAAGTTAACTGGGATGAAGGGGGTGACTTGCTTCTTTTTTTGTCAGCGAATGGGTGGGGCAAGTTTCCTGGCCAGTGCCTAGGGAGGAGGAGTGCTGCCCAATTTTTTCATTTGTCTGGGAATGGGCGGAGCAAGTTTTCTGACCAAATTTCATATTTATCAAGCAGTGCATGACGTACATTATCGGGTCAATGTGGGAGCATCACATGAATTGTTGTCCGAATTTTCATGGTTTTAGAACTTGAATGGGACGATTTTAAGTTGTAAGAGGTAGCTTAGATACCATATTTATTATTTTCATTCCATATTTTCAGATGGAGCTACTAGTCCATGCTACATTCAAGTCACACAAGCAGAACAAAATTATGTTGATGACATGACCATGATGAGGCTGATACAATGATTATAGCTCACTCAGTTCACTTCTCATTGTCAGCGTCTTTGAGTGACGTTCTACACATTTGGAGCCCTGGTACTGATGTTATACTGTTATTGTACTACCATACATACTTGCAGTGAATAATTTCCATTTTTTGGAAGGACAATACTTTTGTTATATCAGGAGTAAATCACAGCCTCAGGCAGAATATCATGAAAGGTATTACTGTTATGCATGCGGTTATCGGGAGTGACACAACATGATGACTGGCGGGTAAAGCAAAGGAGAATTGGTGGAATATGTTTATCTCCTTGGACCCGATAAGGGATAGATATGTCATTGAGGTGACTGGAGTCAATGGGAATTTGAGTGATATGACGGTTAACAGAGACATTCATAAAGTGTCTAGTTATACTAGGGAATACAATATCTTAGCTTCGCAA
Organism: Siphonodentalium dalli; assembly: GCA_032622095.1. NCBI lineage: Eukaryota > Metazoa > Mollusca > Scaphopoda > Gadilida > Siphonodentaliidae > Siphonodentalium > Siphonodentalium dalli. Next base: position 197,639,333 of record CP136062.1, read on the forward strand.
GATGGTTCCTGTTTTCGAGAAAAAAAATATTGATGACGAAAAGCTACCACCAATACCTGATGCACCACTTCGCCTTCATCTTCGGAGGGCTTTATATATTTGGCGATATTCTCATCTGCCGGAGATGCCACTTCTTTATGTGATGTCTGGGAATTATGGGTGGAAATGGGATGGTTAGTGCTGGATGGCAATACCTCTTACATTAAAACCAGCTCCAGCTGCAGTTTTAGCATTAGTAAAATGCAACTGTCAAGGTGTCTGTGGTGGGAACCCATGTACATGTTTCCGACAGAAGTTCCAATGCACCGAAATGTGTCATATGTTAGGAGATGACAATTGTGAGAACACTGACTCCCCATATATTGATGGAGTTGATTCTGATGAGGACACCAGCGAGGTGGACGAGGAAGAATGTTTTGAGTGACCTAATTTGAGTGACATAATTGCTCAATATGTCTTCTGATATTGGTTTTGTATCTGCTTATATACCGCCTAGCAATTCTTCATTTTGGAAATCGAATCATAAAGATGAAAATGCGTTCTCAATTATAGGGAACGCCCTTTCGAAATATAATTCGAATGAACTGATTATTCTCGGAGGGGATTTGAATGCACGTACAGGAGAACTACCGGACTACGTTGCAATGGACAGTGATAATCATATTAACCTACCTGATGATTATTTATTAGATACAGACAAACCAATACTTAATATGGACAGTGCCGTCAACGCATTTGGCAGGCAACTTTTACAATTATGCCAGAGTACAGGCATTGGAATAGCTAATGGCAGATCAGCTGGGGATAGGATATGCCACTTCACGAGTTATCAGTATTATGGTACAAGCGTGGTCGATTACATAATATTAACGAATAGATTTCTACACACAGTAGATTATTTCTGTGTTAAACTACCTTCCGAGTATTCAGACCATTGCCAACTAGCTCTTCACTTGCTTTAGCCCTGTTCAACCCCAAGTCACAAAGCTGTAACTACAAAATTTACTTATGAAAAACAAAAAATCAAAAAGTGGAATAGCTTAAGTAAACACAAATCGTGCCATTTAATTAATTCACCTTCCGTGAAGCACGAATTGACTCAGTGTCGATTACGCACATACTCTAAGGACAAACAGGGAGTAACCGAAGCGTTAGATGATATAATATGTATTATAAACAAAATAAACAGGCACGCCTGCTCCAAGGTTACCGCGAAGAAAAGACATGTACGCAAAAGAAAATGGTTTGATAACAGGTGTTCCAGGTCTACATGCCGAACTGTAACTATGGTGACCCTTTTTTCTCAGATTGCCTAGAATCTCTTGATGATCTTCGCTCTCTTTACTCTTCGAACGGTGCTGTGATTTTCATGGGTGACTTCAATGCTCATCTTCCCCGAAAAACTGTCACAGGCGAGAATCAAGAACTCAATTATCGTTCTACATTATTCGACGAATTTCTCCTCCGGTGTGAACTAGTATCTGTAATCTCATCCGTTACCTGCACTGGAAGTGAATATTCTTACATTCCGTACTGTGGTACCAACAAGCCTTCACTTATAGACCATATACTTGTGTCATCTAACATTTATGACCTGGTTATTAATTCCTCAGTGACTAGAGACGAAGCGCTGAACACTTCTAACCACTTACCTGTTACGTGCTTGCTCAACTTGCTAGAAATTTACAACCCAACTCTCGAGCGATTGAAGTTCGCAAGGAAATTCTATAACTGGAAACGTCTAGATCGTGATACGTATAAAAGCCATTTGGATGCGAACTTGCCCGATCTGTCCAATAACTCATCTCCAGTTGCTGTGATATCACATCATTCTACAATGAATTAGTGTTCATCATTATATCAGCGTTTGATGCCGCATCTGCCCCGAAACGTTCATTTGGGGGCCGGAAACCGTACTGGTCTACAGAACTTAACCTACTAAAGAAAGAACTTAATCATTGTCATGAAGTCTGGGTGAGAGATGGAAAACCGTATTCATATATAGCTACTAGCTACACTAAATACAAACAGGCCAAACGTGTGTTTCGTCGTACGCAACGCAATGCGATTCGTTTGCAAGATAATTCTGTTCGTGATAGGCTTGAACATGACGCACGTAGAAATCAAACAAACTTCTGGCGGTCAATGAAACGAAATACTTCCAAATCATGTAAAGTAAATTCAGCTATGGAGTTTGAAGGAACATCGTGCAGAGATCCGTCTGAAATTCTTAAAGGATGGGGATCCTATTTCCGCAAACTTTATTCGCCAGAACCACACCTTGTTCCGGAATTCGAAAGACATGTTCGCGATGTTCTGTCAGAAGAACTGTTAAGCATTGATACTGATCAACATACAAGTTCTATATGTGCTCCGATAGTTGCGCAGGAAATAACTAGTGTCATTAGAAATCTGGAACTAAAAAAATCAGCTGGAAGCGATAATATTTCTAACGAGCATCTGAAATACGGAACTGACTCACTGATTCAATGTATGTGTGTACTGTTTAATGGTATTCTTCAGCTGGAATGGATCCCACCCTCTTTGAAAGCTGGAATCATCATCCCACTGTATAAAGGTGAACCTAAACCACAAGTGTCTCCAAACAGCTACAGGGCAATTTCTTTACTATCTACTGTGTACAAACTTTTCGAAAGTATTCTTCTTACCCGCTTTCTGAACTCTGATGAACTGAACTCTTTTCCCAATTCCCTTCAATATGGTTTTCAAAAGGGAATCGGTTGCAACGTAACATCGTATATCCTCACAGAATCGATTTCGTACGCCAGAGACTCACACTCAAAGCTATATGTAGCATTCTTTGACTCACAGAAAGCATTCGACAAAGTGTGGCATGAAGGCTTGCTGTACAAATTTATCAAATTGGGATTCACTGGAAAGACCATTCGCTTGCTACATAATATGTATCAAGATATCAGTAGTTGTGTATTGTACAGTGGTTGCCTATCGGAAACCTTCCCAGTATGCAGAGGAACAAGACAAGGAGGAATCCTCTCTCCTTTCTGCTATCTCGTGTATATAAACGATTTGCTGGAACTACAGTATAAGGCCCGTGGTTTTTTACATGTCCACGGAAGACCACGCGCGATTCTTCCGTGGTTTTTCCGTGTTCAAAATCTGAATTCGCCAAGAACACGGTCTGGTTAAACGTGTTCAATCGTGTTCAGATTTTTAACACGCTCTGATCACGTTTGAACACGCTCTGATCACGTTTGAACACGGAACATCCACGCTATGACCACGGTACGATCAACGGGTGACCACGGCCAAATGATCACGTTTGAACACGGAACATCCACGCTATGACCACGGGTGAATAAAGATATATATATATAAATATATAACACATGTGACCGAGACATGAACACGGAGGAACATGGCTGAACACGGAAACATCGCTGGCGGTAGGAGCTTGACACGCCGCTGTGGTGGAGCTCGCGGTGTCCGTTACGTAATTAATTATCACCTACCTAGTTCAAAATATATTCTCGAAATTGCTGCTCAAAGTTGCAAATGAGCGGCACCATTTTATTTATCGTAAATTTCATCGAAATTCAACCCGTCGATTGTGAAAATTGGCCCAGAAAAAGTAAAGATACCAATCTGCAATATACCGCGATTACTCATAAAAATAACTTATATATGGGAGTCGGAATTGTACCGATACACTTGCATTATTTCAAGCAGAGTGCTAACTCAATACTAAATAACTCGAATATTTTGACAGGAACATATGACTATAAATATTTATTGAATTTTATAGATTTACATCTTCCTGATCGAAAATAACTTTATGGGACCTTTGATAAATGTTCAATTTAGTTTCAATTTAGAATGTTTCTGGTATCAATGTCCGTTTAGTTTTAAACAAACCTTGATCACGTTTGAACACGGAACATCCACGCTATGACCACGGGTGACCACGGCCATAACACGGGTGACCACGGCCATAATACAGGTGACCGCGACATGAACACGGAGGAACATGGCTGAACACGGAGCCATCGCTGGCGGCCGGAGCTTGGCACGCCGCGGTGGCGGAGTTAATTAATTATCACCTCCCTAGTCCAAAATATATTCTCGAAATTGCTGCTCAAATTGGCAAATGAGCAGCATCATTTTATTTAACGGAAATTTCATCGAAATTCAACCCGTCGATTGTAAAAATTGGCCCAGAGAAAGTAAAGATACCAATATACCGCGATTACTCATAAAAATAACTTATATATATGGGAGTAGGAATGGTACCGATACACGTGCATTATTTCAAGAAGGCTGCTAACTTAATACTAAATAACTCGAATATTTTGACAATAACATATGACTATATATATTTATTGAATCTTATAGATTTACATCTTCCTGTTGTTAGATCGAAAATATCTTGATAAATATCTTGATAAATGTTCAATTTAGTTTCAATTTAGAATTTGTCTGGTATCAATGTCCGTTTAGTTTTAAATGAACATTCGAACGTTGTGTCGGATCAGAACCTTTCAACTTATTTTACTCCAATATATTTACACGAACATATTCTTAATATGTGTTAAAAGAATAATATATTCTGACCTGATATAATTCGTTACATGGAAACTATTTCGATGGATGGATCGCTTGGTTTTGCTAATTCTTTCATACATGTATAATCGATATCCGTAACCAGCGCAGAGGGCTTCAGGTCAAAATGTCCCTATTTTAAATTTGATTTTACTGCAATATTTTGTTTACAGAAATATGTGATTATGTTTAATATATATTAAACGAATAAAATATTCAAAATGATAATCGGTCGTTACAAGCATGGCAATTATGTCCACGGAAACTTATTTATTGTCAGTTTTGTTAACCAACATGATGTGGTGGGGTTAGGGTATTTACTGCTATTGATGACCATAACCTGCGCGTGTGTATATTCGACCTCATGTCAAGTGCCCTGCCATAAGTTTTACGATAATATTTATTTTTATATACTATATTGAAATTAATTAACGTATGGGTCAATTCAAGTTTCAACTTTTAAAACAGTGGCCAGTGTTTAGTTTGTCAGCTGATTATGAAACACCAGTGTTTTGAAAACACATTGGCTTCTTCCTAGCACTATGATATAACACCACGTGGACACCATCGAAAACAAAGAGGTCAGCTAAATTAAGTACACTTAGACAAATAGTGTAGATAAGGTTCGTGTTGGGGCTTAGGGTGGATACACACATGCATGTAATGTCTGTATGTAAAATACATGTATTTTACATGGCCACACCAATAATTGACAAAATTAATCACCTGCACGCGAGAGGTCAATTTCACCAGTGAGTAGTTATAAGCCATTATCAAACAAACTGCCATCAAGAAATTTCAGGCCAGTCATAAACATGTCTTCTTTCATGGATGCCGAAATGAGTAATTCTTGTCTGATATATGTTGCTGTTTTTCACGAGTTATAATTCATTTCGAAAAGTGGATTAGAGCCGGTCGATTTTATACTTGATTTCTTTCTGTCATTTCTTGGAAACAGGGTCATCCAAAACAAAAATACAATATGCAGAATTCTTTTATAGGATGATACCGGCTTGTTGAGATTTCTCTGATAATTTGAGAGCGAGCTCATGTGATAACATTAATTCGATTGGGATTGGAAATATTCATTATAGCACCAAAACATAATGCAGGTACAGCATTGAAATTAAAAAGAGTGACACCCCTCCCCCCATTTATATATATGTTTCTCAAGCCAAAGGTTGAACAAGCTCCTGACTGTCACAAGCTTGAATTATAACATTTTCTACCATAATCCATGATTGGGGGAGGGGCTGGTTCTCGAAAGCATCCAATAAATAAGGGAGCTAATTGAATGTATCAGCCGGGATTATCTGGGCAAGATTTACAATATGTTTTACTTAAATATTCCATAGTTGTAAATTTTGCGTATACATGTATAACTGTATAACACAAGAGAGGAAAGGTGGCGTAGTTGGGAACTTGTAGCTAGGCAACCCTTTCGCCGAATGAAGACAAACAGCAACACCATGCACTCAAATTTAAAGCTGTATAATATGTTCATAATTATATGAATAGCATAAATTGCTGCATATTAGATTAATCACTCGTAGAAAACAGACACGACAGACATGACTACGATATTTATAAAGCAGGGTGTCAGGACTCAGGGTGCTGCATGCACACCCCCGTCGAGGAAATATGCAATGGTGAATTCGGTAGCTTCTGGGATAATATAGCTCCCCGTGCATGTTGGGGTCATAGCCCCTTGCGTTGGGGAAGAGGCCATCACTGGTATTAACACCAATAGAAGACTGACAATGATTTAAACAGAACGTCGACCATTTGAGTTATCGCGCGAATAACTATTTTAAGCGGCCTGACGACATCGTCCCAGTCAACGGCTCTTCAGTGGTTCAGAGTTTAACTCACTGTGGTCAAACACAGTCGCAATGATTGGGTTGTCAGCGGACACATATTACACGGTGTGTATGATCCATGTAAAACGCCAAATACACGATATTTACAGAGATTACATGCATGTGTGTATCCACCCTTAGTGTGGTATTGCAAAAAAAAAAAAATTAATTAAAATTAAAATTTTTGAAAATGATTTTTCACCAATGCAAATGAAATAGTCCTTGTAAATTCAATAAAGAAACTAAAATTAAAATTATTTTTTTTGAAAGTTATATATATCAATACAACTATAACGGTAATTAAAACAAGATCAGTATAGGAAGACGACCAATCCTGGCCATACTGCCCCTGTACAAAACAAATTCTCCACTTGTTATCACTGTCGTGCAATCGTCCGTATCCCGCGATTAGAAACTGTACTCTGTAACCGATGTCCCATATCCGCAAACTCCGTGTGAAATTGTCTCTCCGATGTGCAATGCATCATGCATGTATGGGCGTAGGACGTGGAGTCTATATATGTTGTGTACAAATCATGCAATGCATGTAGCCCTGTTCAGTTATCACTGTAATTATATATTCCGCAGGCACCCGGAAATTAATAACGGATGGACAAAAATGAGACAATGGGCCAATCAAGCCATTGTCTAGAGATTATCAAAGGGGTGCCATTTCCTGCTATGCCTTTTAAAGAGCGGCGATGGGTGAAGTCAGTGCTCAAGAAACCGCCGATTTTGTTTTATATGAGATATGGACATTTGAATTAAATTAACTCATTCGATGTCAGATTCGGTCGTACCAAGAATGGGAATGTTCCCCGCCTGTAATATGTCTGTATTGCCTCTTGCTAAGGAGAGATTGAATATATTACAATAATATACACAGACGACAGTATAAATAGTGATTTGGGTTTTGAGAAAAAATAACAGGAATATTGAATGTGATGGAAGCTCAGAATGCTTTGTGATTGGTATGTCGAAATGAGTGATAACTGGACTAAACGACAAATTTTCAAGTGTGAAAAACTTTCCAGAAATGGTAAATGGAATCTATGTTGTTTGGAAGATCAGGTAAGCACCAATTGAACATTTGCGATATATGTTTATTTATGAAATGCTGATTTTTCTCCGATTATTTTGACAGAAACATGCGAATATTTTGTCAATTTCAAAAGCGTTTCTGTGGATATCCGAGTCCGTTATCAGATCGAAAATATTAACACATGAACTTTGTTTAGTTAACCTGGGTGTTGATGTGGGACATGCGGAATACCAACAAATTATTGTTTATGTTTTACCGGTAGTTCATTGTTTTATTTTTCTCGTTTTATTTACAAGACAGTTTTTGTTTTACTGTACCACACGCAAAATATTATCAGGAAGTTCCTTATAAACACTCGGGTTTTAACTGTCTGCTTCCAATATATCAATCCTCGACGACACGAATATTATCTGTGATGTCAATTTACGAATAATTCCATAATATCAAATGACGGAATTATTTAAGATTGATTATGTGATCGAATTGATGTTATTGTACGCATCAAATGAATCAAACTCATTTTACTTGCAATATTTATCTATTGAAACATTATATTCTATGCGAAACACGTACTCCCGCTCGATTTAGGGTAGGTGAGAGTAGATGTGGGTTATGAGAGACACATTTACACAAGCTGGTCAGTGCGCGCGTAATCGGCGTTTATAAAAGAAAATTACCAGACATTTGTACATTAACGTAATTTTTTTAATGAATCCGTGTGAAATATATATTACTGAAATATCTCGCCAACATGGGTGCATTGGAACTGTTATGTAGAGTGGGATGTCATAATGACAACAAACTGAATAAAACATTTGCAGTCAGATGCTCGTAGCCCGTTTATATATAACCATGGGTATATGCGAAAAATACACAACGAAAACACACTCCACAGTTTGGATCGATAAGTCTTGCCCTGTGTATTTTGATGTTGAATTTTTTGACAATCGGTCTTCCGTATCATTTCTACAACACAATTATCGTCTTACTTGCAGCACGACTTTATCGTGTGATCGTCACGGAAGCGTTTTATTTCAGAGTATGGTTAATACATTGCCGCCGGTGAAGTGTATTATCGGATAAGAAACAAATAAGCCTGTGCCGAGGGCAGAAACTAAAGTTGCGAGAGGCACCCCTGGTTGAGTGTGGGATATTTGGCACTCGAGACTTGGTTAGAGGGTTTTCGTTGGGGTGGTCTCCACCTTGGAATTTCCAACTGCACCCCACCCCATTGAACCACACCAAACTCATAAGTTTGCGTAAATCAATTTGCACCCCCCCCCCTTTGATTTTCCCCAAATGTTCCCTCACAGACTACCAGATGGTAGACTATTCCAAACGAACCAGTAATATTGTGGCCACTTGTCGTGTGGGGGGGGGGGGGGTGGTGAAAAAGATGGTTCGGCCCAGTATGAGATTAAAACATCTTAACATCTAGTGGTATAACACCACACAAATTTACACCCCGATCTATTTTTTCTTAAATTAATTAGCGAGTAACTACTGGCAAGGACACAGAACACACGGGTCGGCCGATGATTAGGCCCGATGTGAGAACATTTTTGAAATATGAACATCCTATAGCATAGACCGGCCTCAAGTTTTCCAATTCTGGGAAATTATTAACCTGACACTCACCCATAGGTTTCAAAATTGCCAACTGATGGCCATTTGAGTCCATAATTTTGCAAATGAAAGGGAAATATGCAAATGTTGGTCTAAAAACAACGAATTCGTCACTAAGAAAGTGTTGGAAAATCAAACTACGAGAAAAATTTCAACCTAATTTTGGTGTGAATTTTCCATTTAATTTTGCTCGGGGTATTAGGTATGACTACAATTGGGGGTAAGACCCCTGCATAACCACCCCTGTCGACAAGTCCCTACTTGACACCCCATTCTAAATAATCGATACTAAGTTATGTTGGGTGGCACCGGAGGGGGGGGGGGGTTCAGGGGCTACATCCCAGCCCTGTCGGGGAGTCATAGCCATCACCCGTCGGTGAGTTATATCATTGTCAACCCAGCAACCTGTTTGAAATCATATACAACTTTTAAAGAAGAAGACCACATATTGTACATAAATCAGGGGGAAATGAGCTCTCGTAACCACAAAAGTGCACTAAAGACATCCCAATAAATCCAAATTAGATGCAACCGCATATTGTATATATATGGTATCGTTCTGTTTGCCTCTCTATATCCAGGCACGTGGCTATATGGTTTCCGTTAGGGGTGTCCACCATGGGAAATTCCAACTGCACCCCCTTGAATCAGAATCACCCCAAACACAAATTCCATTTGCACCATCCCCCTTACATCAGTGCTCACGCGTATATATATTTAAAAAAAACCTATATTCCAGGTTTGAAAATTCAGATAGTTTAACCTGAACAATTGCATAAATCATAACATCTAATGGTCTAACTCCAGACAAATTCCCACGGCTACGGGCAAGAGGCGGGGACACACCGGGTTGACCATGGTTCTTCGGCCCGGTGTGAGCAAATTTTTAAAACTATAAAAGAAAATATTAAATCCTAGCATGCAGCTAGACTGGCCTCAATTGAACCTTTCCTGGTGTTGGAAATTTCAAACCTCATACCCCCCTCAGGTTGGAAAACTCTCCAACTGATGACTATTTCAGTCCACAAGTTTGACCAAATGAAGTAAAATATTGTTTTGCAGTGTTGTATTGGCCACGGGGGAATGGACAATGACAACGATAGTTGGCAATTTTGTTTTAATCTGAACAAGAAAATCTCAAAATCCTAGCATCTAAACTAGACACAAACCTTCCTAGAGTTGGACATTTCAAACCTGACACCCCCACTTAGGTTGGAAAATTTCAACTGATGACAATTCCAATGACAATATTTACCAAATGCATGACAATATTGATTTCTTAAATTAACTAGCAGTTTTTTGACTGGCCACGGGGGAGGGACCAGGACATAAACTGTCCAAGTGTTGGAAATTTCCAACCTGTCACCCTCCTAAGGTTGGAAATTTCCGACTGATGACCATTTCAGTCCAAAATATTTACCAAAAATAGGAAAATATGCGAATAAATTGTTTGAAAATCAAACTACAAGAACATTTTCAACTTAATGTTGGTGTGAAATTTCCAACTAATGTTTTGGCAGGTATGAAATTTCCAACTGTTGAACATTTTGACCAAAGTTGGGGGGGGGGGGGGTGAGACATCCCAACCCCACCCCTGTCGCCACGTCTCTGTCTATATCATATAAATACTTTTTCTAAAAACCCTTAAACCAACTCGACGTGCGATTTCCCTGCGCTCCTGTTGCGCAAATTCTAGTATGAAAAGTGCGTCTATTTCAGACAAAGTTCAAACAGTAAATGTGACCAGACAAGACATAGAAACCGCTAATCTCATATGACCAATCTGACAACACCAGTCGAACATGATTACCTTTCAAAGCAATAACACCGGGCACCATGTTACGGACAACCACAGGCACGCACACCATGGATAAATACACGGTGAAAAGAACGGCGTTTTTTTTTGTACGGTTATATCTGACATATACCCATGGTTATATATAAACGGGCTACGAGCATCTGACTGCTGATGTTTATTTGAATAACATTTTTTACAGTCATCAACAACAATTAATTTGTTATTACTATGAATATGGATATGCCACGTACAGCTAATATCACAATTTATCACATAATTAGCCCATAAAACCAGTTTAGTAATTATCGATAAGACACACGTGTAATATCAGTGCGTGTGATGACATCACACCATTCTTTAAATGACGTGCGATCGCTGCAGTTTATTATTGTTGTTTTCGATGAATATTTTGCGTTTATTTGATCATGTGATAAAAGGTATCTCGCACTCGATCTATTTTATACGTAATTTATCAACCTCGTCCACTAAATTTTATTTGAGCCTCGGTAAAAATCGGTTCAAATCGAATTTAGTAAACTTGGTTGATAAATTCCATATAAAATAGAAACTCATCTGAGATGCTCAATATCTAAAATTAATAAAGTAACATGTTTGCGGTTTGTATTTGCCCAATTATCGGGTCAATTGTTCTGTGTACATGTAACCGTTTACTATTTGATATACATGTATGGAGTCCAAATATTATAATGAGAATATTGAACATTAAATTAAAATATAAAACTTTAGTTACGTTTTGAACATTAAATTCGAAATTTTAAAGTGATGTGAAACACTCCGGTAGGCTGATCAAATAGAAATGGAGAATAATCTTGCTGAAAGTAGTTATTTTTACAAATATTATATCCAAATTGACAACACACACCGTAATTCATATATATTCATTAAATACAGTGACCCCCCCCCCCCCCGATGGCGAAATCGTTTGTGTTAATTTACCGCCGATAGTTGCCTCCCGAATCGGGAAGTAAATTTTTACAATTGAGCGTAGTTCAGACGATGTTTTCTATGATGTGGTACGACGATTTGTTTGAGATTTTTGGCAATGTTAGTAGAATTCTACATTCCCCGAGTTGGCATAGCGCCTGCATACTAACTAAACAATTTCACGCGCCCGAACAAGTGCATTATATGTCTTTAACTTATGAATTTTTGTAATGTTATATCCAATTTTTCAGCCATTTGTTAGAACACGATATCGCCGCACAAACTACCGAAACCATTTGCGTACATGTAATATGAACAAACACAAGAAAATAGTAATGCCAACTAAAATAAAATGCGACAACAAAACATGACACGGATATAAAGGTCATAGACACAGATAGACAAATATGCATATATACTTCAATATATGAAATTGTTTTTTATTATAAAAGATTTTATCTGACAATCGTGGATTGAGTATTACGCGAACATGTTCTCGAAACCAATTAATAACGAATTGTTTGATAATGATCACTTCGACGGGGTGACATCCAAAATAGATAGTATTCTCTCATCTACAAGTACTGATAACACTGACGCAGTGACTATGTACCCAGTTACGCCTGAAGAATTCCGTCGTCTCGTTAGTACTCTGAATGTGGGCAAAGCATCTGGAGATGATCGCTTGAATTATGAACACTTTATTTATGGTGGTGATATACTGGCAAAGAAAACATGTCTATTATTCAATATGATGATAAAATTCGAACATATTCCATGTAAAGCAAAGCGTGGCGTGATAGTCTCTTTATATAAGGGAAATCCAAAGCCTAAAGACTCTTTTGATAGCTATCGTGCTGTAACGCTCATGCCCGTCATGTATACAATATTTGAAAAACTTTTGCTATGTCGCATACAAGACCATGCACCATTTGTAAATGCAACTCATCCATTGCAAAATGGTTTTCAGGCAAAAGTAAGTTGTGTAATGTCATCTTACCTTATGAAGGAATGTATCCTCTACACATCCGAGAGGCACAGCAAACTATATGCATGCTTCCTGGATGTGTGGAAGGCATTCGATACAGTGTGGATCGACGGACTTCTTTACAAGCTCTTCAACCGCCAGGTAACGGGAAAACTCCTACGTATAATTTGTGATCTTTTAAAAGGAATTAAATGTTGTACTTCTGTTCAGAATTTCACATCTAGCTGGATAAATGTGTTGCAAGGAACTAGACAAGGAGGTACTTTATCTCCTGTTTTATATACAATATTTATTGATGATCTGTTACATGAACTCTGCAACTCCAAATATGGTTTCAAAATGTATGGAGTAAGCTGTGCATCTCCCACACATGCTGATGACATGGTCCTGTTATCGTTAACCCCGAGTGGTCTACAGGCCTTGTGTAATATATGTTACTCATATAGCCAACGATGGCGTTACAGATACAATGCAGCCAAGTCTGTTAGTCTTATTTTTAATGAAGCAAACTCTGATTTCTCAACAATAAATTATGAATGGAAATTGGGATCTATACAAATACCAGTTTCTCAAAGTACTACGCACCTTGGTGTACCTGTTGTCACTCAAAAGTTCAACTCTCAAATGATAACTCAGATATGTGATCGCATGAGGAATACATTCTTCATGTTATCTAATGCAGGGATGTATGCGGGAGGTATAACTCCCGTCAGTTGTAAAAAGATTTACGAATCTATTGTGCTTCCGAGGGGTTTATACGGCTCAGAGTTACTGCTTAACACAAACGCAGCAGATAGTGAAAAGTTAGAACGAACCCATAGAATGTGTTTGAAATCAATTCAGGGATTGCCTGTCAGAACACGAACTGATATGGTACTGGGGTTGCTTGGCATGTCCCCACTTTCGATGTACATCCAAAAACGGAAATTGTCTTTGTTCTTTTCGTTGTGTAGGCTGGGTGTTACGAAAACAGTCAAGAAGGTATTTCTCCATAGGCTCATTGAAGCAGACGAGACAAACGGGAGGAGTACCTTCTTATCTGAAATCCGTAACATTCTAACCAAATTTGGGATGGATGAACTTTGGAAGTCATTTGTTGTGAGCTTATCTGTACCCTCGAAAGAATCGTGTAAACGGACCATTAAGTCAAATTTTGAAATAATGTCACAATCGCAATGGCAAATGCGGGTGCGAGACGATCCTGATTTTGTACGATTTAACATTGTTAATCCAGAACTTTCTATCTCTCATATATGGACTATCTGCAGAAACCACCCTTCGACCAAAGAAGACATTTTCGTTACAATTGGCTTACTGTGTACACCAATGTATATGACTGAATCTGTATGTGACCATTGTCAAATTCCCTACATTGACATCGTCACTCATGTCGTTAATGATTGTATGTTTCTTAATCAGTTACGTAACCAAATCTGGTACGAATTCATTGATATTTTTACTGTGGAATGTTACATGTTCATCAATAGTATGAGTTGGATTCAACAAACTGCATTATTCCTCGGGTATATCCCACCAAATCTAGATGAATATGTTGAGGACACAGTCGGATTTTGTCGTTTCTTCATCTCCTCAACATCGAAGTTATGGAAAATGTGGGTACACTAACAACTTGAAATTTTGAGACGTAATCCATAGCAGATGATTGCTAGCAGTGTAATTTATACTTAAGCTTAGATTCTGCACCCATAATTTCGGGTCGATTTTAATATGACATGTTCATACGTGTGTGTAATATGATGTCTCATATTATATTCTCATATTAAGAACATAGTATCAATATAAGTGTTCGTGTATACGAGAATGTTTATATTAACTTAGTATATTGAGTTCTTATTCATATTTGCCTACGTGGATTTAGGTGAGATTTTGAACACCAACATGGGTCTGCCTGTGTATCAGATAGTCATGTGTAAATGTTCAAAATATTCCATCGATTTCGCTAACAGTATCATCATCATCATCATCATCATCATCATCTTCAACATCATCTTCACCATCATCATCATCATCACCACCATTATCATCAGCATCGTCGCCATCATCATCATCATCATCATCATCCTCATCCTCATAATCATCGTCATCATCGTCGTCATCATCGTCCTCCTCATCATCATAATCATCATCATCATCATCACCATCATCGTCTTCATCGTCGTCATAATGTAACATTTAGGATTTTGTGATTTTTTCTTTTCATTTATGTATTATCTGGTGGTGGGATTGTTGATTGTGTTGATTATATATAAGATATAATTATATATGTAACTCTTCAGTTATGGAGGAAAAATAAAGATATATATATAAATATACCCTAAAAAAGCCTACCACAAGTAATCCTGCGGCAACTCTTTGATGTCGCGGATTATTCACACCTCCCACTCTGTCCCTGAAAAGAGTAGGTGCCTCTCTGCAATGGGATGCAGACCACGGGGTAAACACTGCTGACCACGCTATTAACATGGATGACCACGGCATGAACACGACTTCAACACGGATGACCACTGAGTACACTCAGAGTGCATAATATGTCTTTAACTTATGAATTTTTGGGGTGTGACTAATTACCGCCCGGGACCGCCCGGGACCGCCCGGGTGGCCCCACGGGCCCGTGGACACAATATCTCGACGTTATAACGTAGCGACATGCCACCTGAGGGCAACATAGAAAAATTTACTCGCTCGCTCGTCTCCGGCCGGTCATATTAACCCCACAAATGCCGATATTGGCTAAAAGAGCCTGGGTGATTACGGGTGTCTTCGTGTGTTTTCAGACAGATTACTTTGGTCATTCGCGTTAGTGCAATACACCTGAGTGTTAATTCCATATATTGACTCGTTGACGCGTCCACGGCAGATGTTATTAACCCCTCAAAATACGGTAAAATAGTGTATAAACAAAAGAACCTTGGGACCGCCCGGGACCTCCCGGGCGACCCCATGGCCCCGTGAACACTATATCTCGACGTTATAACGTAGCGACATACCCCACGAGGTCAACCTAGAAAATTTTACTCGCTCGCTCGACTCCGGCCGGTGTTATTAACCCCTCAAAATCCGATAAAATGGTATATAAACAAAAAGTACATTGGGACCGCCCGGGACCGCGCGGGAGGCCCCATGGGCACGTGGACACTATATCTCGACGTTATAACGTAGCAACATACCCCACGAGGTCAACCTAGAAAATGGTACTCGCTCGCTCGACTCCGGCCGGTGTTATTAACCCCTCAAAATCCGATAAAATGGTATATAAACTAAAATAACATTGGGACCGCCCGGGACCGCCCGGGTGGCCCCACGGGCCCGTGGACACAATATATCGACGTTATAACGTAGCGACATGCCACCTGAGGGTAACGTAGAAAATTTACTCGCTCGCTCGCCTCCGGCCGGTCATATTAACCCCACAAATGCCGATATTGGCTAAAAGAGCCTGGGTGATTAAGGGTGTCTTCGTGTGTTTTCAGTCAGATTATTTTGTTGATTCGCGGTAGTGCAATACACCTGAGTGTTAATTACATATATTGACTCGTTGACGCGTCCACGGCCGGTGTTATTAACCCCTCAAAATCCGGTAAAATAGTGTATAAACAAAAGAACATTGGGACCGCCCGGGACCGCCAGGGCGACCACAGGGCCCGTGGAAACTATGCCTCGACGTTATAACGTGGCGACATACCCCATGAGGTCAACCTAGAAAATCTGACTCGGTCACTCGACTCCGGCCGGTATTATTAACCCCTCAAAATCCGATATTGGCTAAGAGGGCACGGACAGTCCGGTGTCTTCTTTTGATTTCGGACAGCATATTTTGATGATGCATGGTAGTGCAATACCACATGATAGTGACTTCCAGATATTGACTCACTGACGCGTCAACACAAAATCCCGCAAAATACCGTATCACTATAAATATTCGGCTCTACATGATCGTAAATATCGCAATTTTCTTGAATGTTTTCAATAAATATTAATAACGTTACACCTATAATTTTTATATTTTGACACGAGCGGGTGTAATTGTGTTGATTTCAACAGCAACTGCTTGTCTGAAGAGAGCCGCAGCAGATGTGAGAATGTGTTGATATCAATTAGCAGTAAAACGGTATCGCAATTGTTATATTGTATACGTTAACCACTTCACAATAATCAGAAGACATATTGGCAGAGTTAAACCGAAACTGTGTTTTCATAACATTTGGGGAAGACGAACAGGGAATCTCGTGACAACAGTGGAGATTTGCGATGAGGTTTCCGTGTTTTTATTGCAATCGAAAATGGTGTTACTCCCAAAATCTTCTTGGTGTTAGACAATAACGATCAATATGACGAAGAGAGTATTTGTGATACTGGAAACCCGTGTACTTAATTTGCGTACGGACCAATCACACGATATTACGTTATGGCGTAGATTATATATAATCGTGTGTGAATTAAAAATAAAATATACTCTGGCAGAGGTTGGAGCGAACACTCTGGCAGCAAGTGGAGCGAACAAGTCAGATTTTATTTGGCTTAATTAGTTCCTTCTTGTCAGAGCGTTAACAAGAGTAACTGCCCTCGTGGTAACGCCAGACTGAGATGGTTTTGGATTAGGCTCAGGACGGACTATGGAGCTAATCCCTGACGCCGCGTTGGCTGCTATACAGAGAAGCCGGTTAGTGGACGCTGTTAGTTGGTCTCTCCAAGCTAACAGGGGCTCTCTGGTTCTCTGTGTAGAATTCCGGACAGAAGATGCTGGCATCCAGAAGTCTTCTGCCGAGAACAGGAACGCCAAGACCCGCTGTACCATGAAGAAGGGGCCTCCCAAGAGAAAGACACCCTCACAGAAAAGAAGGGACGCTGCCAGACGGGCGAAATGGAAGAAGCAGAAGGGGGTGACTGTAGATCGGCCAGTCGCCCCTCCCCGTGTGGCTCAGCCGTCCAGAGTCATAGCCGGCAGGCCGGAGTTGTCTGAGAGACGCCCAGACGACCCGACCTGCAAGGAGACTGGCGACATTGAACCAGCTAGCAGGGACTCCGTGGATCTGCCGGAGGTCCCTGCTGTCGTCGTCGAGGCTAGCGGAGGCAGGGACGTGGATACCACCCCAGATGTTCCTGCCGCCAGCTCGACGTGGCACTGGATAGCTTTACACCTCAGACACCGGATTACCATCACATCCCGGTGTCCCCCAGCTCTACTATCATTAGCGACAACACCAGCACAGCCACCACCCGTTCAAACGAGGAGTTAATCGCAGACACCATGAGATGGCTGGTAGAAGAACAAAGACATGTAGAAGAACAACAAAGACATGATAGAGTAATGGCAGATATATACTCTGGCAGAGATGCTACGCTCCATCAACAACAACGGGAAGAAGAACAGGCAGCTGTGCTCCAGCAACAACAACAACAACAAACAGAACTCCAACACAGAAAAAAAAAGAAAGCCAAGAAAAAGAAATAATTATGTCTAGATCATTTCCATTTCACCTTCACCAATTCATGCTTATGTATTACCATAACATGTATCTCATTAAATTCAACAGTGGGTTGTAGGAAAGGGGTGCCGCCCCTTTCAAATCCTCCCTGGTCAAATCCAAAACCCCCCATAGTAGTAGTAGTTGGAGCGAACAGGTCGTGATTGCTTCGACCTTATTAGTTCCTCTTTGTCAGAGCGTTGAGCACTGGTGAGTTGTGTGGCCGCGCCTCCGGGTGCAGCTGCCCCCCGTGCTTAACGCCAGTGAGACGGTTTTGGATTAGGCTTATGGATTTAATTCCTGAAGCTGTGTTGGCCGCAGTGCAAAAGTGTCGGGTAGTGGACATTGCTAACTGGAGTCTCCAGTCTAGCAGGGGCTACCTGACCCTTTGTCTGGAGTTCCGGACTGAAGATGCTGGCATCCAGAGATCGCAGGCCGGCACACCAACTCCAAGACCACCCACTGTCCAATGAAGAGTGGGAAGAAGGGACCCACAAAGAAGAAGACGCCTTCAAGAAGGAAAAGGGACGCTGATCGACGAGCGAAATGGAAAAAGAAGAAGGGAGTGGTCGTTGATCTGCCGGTCACCCATCCCCGTGTGGTTCAGCCGTCTAGAGTCACAGCCGACAGGCCGGAGTTGTCTGAGAGACGCCCAGACGACCCGACCTGCATGGAGACAGGCGACATCTCACCAGCTAGCAGGGACTCCGTTGATCTGCCTGAGGTCCCTGCTGTCGTCGTCGAGGCAAGCGGAAGAAGGGAGCAGGAAACCACCCCTGCTGTTCCTGCCGCCTGCTTCGATGTGGAACTGGACAGCTTGCCACCACGGACACCGGAGTACCATCACATTCCGGTGTCCTCCAGCTCCACCGCCAGCAACAACAACAACATCAGCGCAGGCTCCACCCGCTCTATGGAAGAATATGTCGCCGCTGCCGAAAGAGAGATGGAATTGACGAGAGAGGAGCACAAGAAACGACTCGAGGTGCAAAAGAAACAAAACGAAGAACTTCAACGTCTCATAGAACAGACATCTCATCCACCTCCTCCATCTCCACCATCTTCAACCGAAAAACCGAATTCAAAGAAGAAAAGGAAAAAGAAAAGATAAAGTCAACATAAAAATGCTAAAAAAAAATTGTTTTATTCTCAAATAAAGGCATTAATATGAGGGATTAAGGAGAGGTGCCTCTCGGCCCTTTCGACAATCCCGGGCTAGCCCCCCCGAACCAATCACTCTACTAACTAAAATATAATTCTAAATATCTTAAAATCATGCGACCACGTATTCGATTCACGCTTCCATCCATGGTGCTCTATCCGTGTTCCGTCTGCTCTACTGAAGCTGAAGGTGAGTCAATATATTTTATATGGGGGGGGGGGTGAACATATTACATATTATATATTTTCTTTATTAGCTCCACATATGGAGAGTATGATGACCTCCATCACCGGGAATAATGTTTTCAGTCCTTGCCCAAAAGGTCGTGGATTGGGTTGCAATACGGGGAGGTACTTTGACCAGGAAAATCCAATTATAGATCAGATGTCTTAAAAGGGCACTAATTATTAATAAAATAAAATCATTAATTATATAACCAAAATTTTTTGCAATCTGATCGGTGAGAATTGAAACATGTGGGTAAAATTAGCCCACCACGTTATATATGCTGTTAACTTCAGACGACTTAAAGGGGCAAATGGCTTATTTTACAATAAACGCTATTTATTGGTCATAATATGATAATATTCTAGGCATGTATAAATTGGTGCGTTAGATTAGACTAGTCGGTCCTTAAATAGTGACTTTGCAATTTCTATAAGTGGAGATAGAGCTGCGAACAAATATATGTGATCTGATTTGGTTTGGGGGGGGGGCGTAACGTTTTCCCCCTGAATTTCGATATTAATAATATAGTTGCTCGTTTTTATGAATTATATTAGGCCTCATTGCATCGCAAGAGCTCATTCTCTTGGTTTAGAAGTAATTTTCGGGCCAACTTCTGTGATCGGAATTTGAGGTGGCGAGTAAAAAAACTTTCTAAAACTGGAAGTGGAATTGCGAAAAACAAATTTGTGACCTGTGACCTGAATTGGTGGGGGGGGGGGGATAACTTTATTATTAAAACTTGATAGTCAGATGAGTTTCTTGTTTTATGTATTATATTAGGCGACCCATCAATGTTAATAGTCATTTCCTGGACATGGAAGCACCGTTTCGTTCAAAACTGTTATATTAGGTTGCCATTGGATAGCGAATAACATTATTCTTAAAACTCCGACGTCAGATAAGTTTGTTAGTTTGTGCACTAGACGACACTTCAATCACAAATAGTCAATATCCATAACTGGAAGTTGAATTGCGAAGACAAAAATCTGCGATCTGAATTGGTTGTGGTGGGCGGCGAATTTGTGCATTACATTATGCGATCCAGTCATTAGCTTCACTCCCGGTGGGTATATATTTCATGTCAGACAGAACTGTATCCGATATACCATAAGAAAGGTC
Source organism: Siphonodentalium dalli (assembly GCA_032622095.1). Taxonomy (NCBI): domain Eukaryota; kingdom Metazoa; phylum Mollusca; class Scaphopoda; order Gadilida; family Siphonodentaliidae; genus Siphonodentalium; species Siphonodentalium dalli. The sequence continues at coordinate 197,660,164 of CP136062.1, forward strand.
ATAAAAAACTAGAAATAAAACCCCCAAGGTTGCATATTATTGATGCGGTATTCGCCCCGTATTAAATTGTTGAAAACTGCGGTCAGAGTAAGAAATCTTATCAGATACAACCACATTTTCGGCGCGAATCATCGCGTGGAGGTCATGGAATTATATTCGGAAGAAATCGGAACCGCCCGAAAAAACGACGATCGGCTGGCACGCACGGTTAAGAGAACAGCCAAAACAATAGCCGACATGTCGATAACCGAAAGTAGATTCAACAAAACACAAACTAGATAATGTGATTATGTCTTGATTTTTGCATCGATATCTCATGTTTTCTAATTGAAATGTCGAGAATTAATTGGCAACTAACAAAGTGTACACACTGTGTATATGTTATATATGGATTGTTCGCAAATTTAGGCGTGAATGGGTATTCGTGCACAGCATGCAAAATACGATTGGCACACCTCCGAACCGATCAGCTGATCCAGGTCGTCATGCTTCTCATCGATTGAAAATAAACAAATCGGGGAATTCCTGCCCTTCTTATCAAACGTCAACACATTTGGTCGAATTTAAGATGAAGTTATCTGCAATGGCATTATTGACTTATGTAAATGGAAATTATTAGCAATATTTCAAACGCAGAGAGTTCATGAACCACCGATCGATCTATAAATTATAATAGCCCAATCGGGCTGAACTAGATCGATTGGTCTTCCTGGCATAGTGGTTGCTGCTGTAAGAGAGGGAACTCTAAATTTCTTAAATATTAAAATTTTGTTTGTTTTCAGATTTGTACAAGTTTATAATGAATATTACTAGTAAAACAATATACCATTGTCTTTCATTAGTTTCAAAATAAATGAGAATTTTTTTTAATTGGTAGAAACAGCTGATCGAAAGAACAATTTAGAGTACTCCCCTTATCCCAGATTCACTTTATAGTAGCTAATTACACTTAAGCATAAATTATTTATGCTTAAGCATAATTAGCTTAAGCATAATTAACTTACGATCAGCGTAATACATTTGAATTACGCTTGAGTGTAATTGAGTTCATCAGCTATCTCACCTCTATGGGAGGAAGCCAAATTAACATTTAATAAATAATTGAGCTAAAGCCCCCCCCCCCCCCAATCAAGGAATCTCTAATTACACTTAAGTGCAATAAGAATATTTCTTATCGCGCTTAAGTGCAATAAGAAGATTCCTTATTGCGCTTAGAGATTCCTTATTGCGCTTAAGTGCAATACGATATTCCTTTTTGTGCTTAAGTGCAATAAGATATTCCTTATTGTGCTAGCGCAATTAGATATTTCCTTATTGAACTTAATCGCAATTATATCTTCCCTTATTATATCGCTTAAGCTCAATTATATCGCTTAAGCTCTATTATTTATTAAATGTTAATTTGGCTCCCCATATACCTCATGTATATTGGTATAACCTGATGTAGGTTACTGGCATTAGTAATGCGGTTGCATCCATTTCAGCTTGAGGGGAGTTCAATGAGAGTGTATATGAATTACGTTTAAGCGTACTTCATTTACGCTTAAGCGCGGAACTCATTTACACTTAAGCATAATTAATATGAATAATGCTTAAGCAAATACCTAACTCCAACTGATTTCCTCTGTCTGAATAATTGAGTCCATCTCATAGTATATGGGGGAGTCTAAACCGATGTTTGATTGATGTCTAAATTGCCAGAGTAAATTTGAGTTTAGAGAAAATCGCATGGGAGACAGCCTTTTCAAATATATTATTTATTAGTGTAAATCAATTGCGCTCAAGCGCAAAAAATATGTGTCTAATAATATATTTGCGCTTTAGCATAAAATTGCCATAAATGTGATCTATTATATATGGGAGGCCCTTTTCACATTTATTATTTATTTACGCTTAAGCGCAAATAACCTCTATCATTTGCAATTAAGCAAATAGATCATATTTGCGCTTAAGCGCAAATCATTTGCACTTAAGCGCAAATAAAAATCAATATGCAATGATCCCCCCTGAATTAATTTTACATGGCACAGGCCTAAACACATCACTAAAGTTGATATAGCCCCACCATATGAGGGAAACAACCCCCCAGAAACCCCAAGATCTGTTTTATGACCATGGAAATGATATAGATCTGTGTAGGATATGTCTCTTTTATAAAATATACTATATCTCTGGGATGGCGACACAAATTCTTGGGGACAGGGATGCTGATATTATGAAAATAGGGGTTTTCCCCCAACTTCAAGTCAATGAGTACACCATATGAGGGAAGAAAACCTCAGTAACCCCTAATTCCCTATTTATGGCCATGGAAATGGTATATATCTGAGCAGGAGATAATAAAATATACATGAGCTCTGGGAGTGAGGCACCAAATCTTGGGACACCAGGGACAGAGATGCTGATATGCATATGGAAATATGTTTTTTCTTCAACTTCGAGTCTGTATGGGGCTATTACTATGGGCCCATGCTAATATAATATGAGATGGACTCAATCATTCACATCAGAGGGATGTAATGGAGTGTTAGGTATTTGCGCTTAAGCGCAAATAAATTGATAGACACATATTTGTGCTTAAGCGCAAATGATTTACGCTTAAGCACAAATATTTGCGCTTAATGATTTATGCTTAAGCACAAATATTTGCGCTTAAGCGCAAATAAATAATAAATGTGAAAATGGCCTCCCATACTATTTCCGCTAAAGCGCATATGATTTGTATTTAAGTATAAATGATTTGCTCTTAAGTGCAAATGATTTACACTTAAGCGTAAATGATTTGCGATTAAGCAGAATCAGAATAAATGTGAAAACGGCTTCTCGTATAATCGCTTAAGCATAATTCATTTATGATTAAGTGTAATTAATCTATCAATGAAAATAAATGACCAGTGAGCTTAAGCGTAAATCAATTACGCTTAAGCACACTTTAATCAATTACGCTTAAGCACACTAGTCATAATTCTATTACTCATAGGAGTAATGCTTTATCTACATCATACGGTTAAGCGTAAGTGAAGTACGCTTTATATGTGTGCATTACACCTGAGTGTAATACATTACGCTTAATTGTAATTCACTTACGCTAATGTGCAATTAGCTAATACATGTGAAGAAGGCTTTCCATTATAGTTATCATCCATCAGAATGAATAGTGCTTACTAAAGCTTGACAACAGAATTTGCCATTAAAAACATTTCATGGCCAATGAGCTAACAAATGTTCTGTACTGGCATATTGAATACCAATTATTTGTACTATTGTACAGGTATAATGTAATTAAACAGTTTTGAGTTACAAAAGTAAGACAACTCTTTCTGCACGGTACTGTGCTTGCGGCCAGATTGATGTAAAAATTCGGTCAATGCGCTTACAATTTTCTATAAATAGTAACATTTTGGAATTATTACCTCTCGATCACTGTTCGATTATAATCTTTGCCACTAACTCGGCCAATGTTCTTCCGTTTGTGATTTCACGCAACAATTCCCTTTCTATTCCTTCCCTGTCGAATTGACTACCGATTGCGATGTCAATTTGTTTTTCGCTTTAATATTCTGATGTGCATGACGCTATTCCAGCGAACGGTCATCCTCCCTAGAAGCCATTTCTGAGAACGAAACCCGATTCAATCCCAATCGAGTCGGAAGAGCTCGGGCATTTCCGTGACTGCACAAGACAACGCATCGGTTTGTATTTTCGTGTTATTATGGTGAGATTAATCGGGACGATTGATGAATATAAATAGTTAGCCGAATGGCCGTATAATGTGTACAAACTGACTTCAGGATGGGGGATTTCGTGTATCTGAGTTATTTTATTCACTCTTCCCACAGAATGACGCAGGGAACTCAATTGTGAGGTTCAATTTACGTTTCACATCACTTTAACGTAATGTCCTGGATCTGGAAGCAAACTTTCTCTGAGAATCTCGGTGCACTGCCTTTCAGGTGGTGGCGGGGTGGCGGTGTGCCGGCGAATAACCATTTCCTTAGAATGCTCCATGAATTCCGTCCCGAAAATGCAAGGATTCCCGGGTGGCCACCATGGTTCTGGCTACGCAGACGATTTAGTAACATAAAGTGCATTTTGACACCCCATGCACGACTTCAGTTCTTTTTGTTTATACACTATTTTACCGTATTTTGAGGGGGGATAACATCGGCCGTTGACGCTTCAACGAGTCAATATATGGAATTAACACTCAGGTGTATTGCATATACCGCGAATAACCAAAATAATCAGTCTGAAAACACACGAAGACACCCGTAATCACCCAGGCTCTTTTAGCCAATATCGGCATGTGTGGGGTTAATATGACCGGCCGGAGACGAGCGAGCGAGTAAATTGTTCTATGTTGCCCTCAGATAGCATGTCGCTACTTTATAACGTCGAGAGATTGTGTCCACGGGCCCGTGGTGCCGCCAGGGCGGCCCCGGGAGGTCCCAATGGTCTTTTTGTTTATATACCATTTTATCGGATTTTGAGGGGTTAATAACACCGACCGGAGTCGAGCGAGCAAGTAACATTTTCTAGGTTAACCTCGTGGGGTATGTCGCTACGTTATAACGTCGCGATATAGTGTCCACGGGCCCATGGGGTCACCCGGGCGGCCCCAAAGTTCTTTTTGTTTATACACTATTTTACCGTATTTTGAGGGGTTAATAACATCGGCGGTGCATGCGTCAACGAGTCAATATATGAAATTAACACTCAGGTGTATTGCACTACCGCGAATCACCAAAATAATCTGTCTGAAAACACACGAAGACACCCGTAATCACCCAGGCTCTTTTGGCCAATATCGGCATTTGTGGGGTTAATATGACCGACCGGAGACGAGCGAGCGAGTAACTTTTTCTATGTTGCCCTCGGGTGGTATGTCGCTATGTTAGAACGTCGATATATTGTGTCCACGGACCCGTGGGGCCGCCCGGGCGGTCCCGGGCGGCCCCAATGTTCTTTTTGTTTATATACCATTTTATCGGATTTTGAGGGGTTAATAACACCGGCCGGAGTCGAGCGAGCGAGTACCATTTTCTAGGTTGACCTTGTGGGGTATGTCGCTACGTTATAACGTCGAGATATAGTATCCACGTACCCATGGGTCCTCCCGGGCGGTCCCGGGCGGTCCCAATGTTCTTTTTGTTTATATACCATTTTATCGGATTTTGAGGGGTTAATAATACCGACCGGAGTCGAGCGAGCGGGTAATATTTTCTAGGTTGACTTCGTGGGGTATGTCGCTACGTTATAACGTCGAGATAAAGTGTACACGGGCCCATGGGGTCGCCCGGGCGGTCCCGGGCGGTCCCGGGCGGTCCCAATGTTCTTTTTGTTTATGCACTATTTTACTGTGTTTTGAGGGGTTAATAACATCGGCCGTGGACGCGTCAACGAGTCAATATATATAATTAACACTCAGGTGTATTGCACTACCACGAATCACCAAAATAATCTATCTGAAAACACACGAAGACACCCGTAATCACACAGGCTCTTTTAGCCAATATCGGCATTTGTGGGGTTAATATGACCGACCGGAGACGAGCGAGCGAGTACATTTTTTATGTTGCCCTCGGGTGGCATGTCGCTACGTCATAACGTCGAGATATTGTGACCACGGGCCAGTGGGGCCACCCGGGCGGTCCCAATGGTCTTTTTGTTTATATACCATTTTATCGGATTTTTAGGGGTTAACAACACCGACCGGAGTCGAGCGAGCGAGTAATATTTTCTAGGTTGACCTCGTGGGCTATGTCGCTACGTTATAACGTCGAGATATAGTGTCCACGTGTCCATGGGGGCTCCCGGGCGGTCCCGGGCGGTCCCAATGTTCTTTTTGTTTATATACCATTTTATCGGGTTTTGACGGGTTAATAACACCGACCGGAGTCGAGCGAGCGAGTACTATTTTCTAGGTTGACCTCGTGGGGTATGTTGCTACGTTATAACGCCGAGATATTGTGTCCACGTGCCCGTGGGGCCTCCTGGGTGGTCCCGGGCGGTCCCAATGTTCTTTTTGTTTATATACCATTTTATCGGATTCTGAGGGGTTAATAACACCGGCCGGAGTCGAGCGAGCGAGTTATATTTTCTAGGTTGACCTCATGGGGTATGTCGCTACGTTATAACGTCGAGATACAGTGTCCACGTGCCCATGAGGCCTCCCGGGCGGTCCCGGGCGGTCACAATGTTCTTTTTGTTTATATACCATTTTATCGGGTTTTGAGGGGTTAATAACACCGGCCGGAGTCGAGCGAGCGAGTACCATTTTCTAGGTTGACCTCGTGGGGTATGTTGCTACGTTATAACGCCGAGATATTGTGTCCACGGGCCCGTGGGGCCTCCCGGGTGGTCCCGGGCGGTCCCAATGTTCTTTTTGTTTATATACCATTTTATCGGATTTTGAGGGGTTAGTAACACCGGCCGGAGTCGGGCGAGCGAGTAACATTTTCTAGGATGACCTCGTGGGGTATGTCGCTACGTTATAACGTCGAGATATAGTGTCCACGGGCCCATGGTGTCGCCCGGGCGGTCCCGGGCGGTCCCAAGGTTATTTTGTTTATACACTATTTTACCGTATTTTGAGGGGCTAATAACATCGGCCGTGGACGCGTCAACGAGTCAATATATGGAATTAACACTCAGGTGTATTGCACTACGCGAATGACCAAAATAATCTGTCTGAAAACACACGAAGACACCCGTAATCACCCAGGCTCTTTTAGCCAATATCGGCATTTGTGGGGTTAATATGACCGACCGGAGACGAGCGAGCGAGTAAATTTTCTATGTTGCCCTCGGGTGGCATGTCGCTACGTTATAACACCGAGATATTGTGTCCACGGGCCCGTGGGGCCACACGGGCGGTCACGGGCGGTCCCAATGTTATTTTTGTTTATATACCATTTTATCGGATTTTGAGGGGTTAATAACACCGGTCGGAGTCGAGCGAGCGAGTACCATTTTCCAGGTTGACCTCGTGGGGTATGTTGCTACTAGTGGAGCAGCAGAGACCGGAAAAAATGGGTCCAACCATGTCGGAGAGTAACAAACTGAAACACATATCAAAATGTTCGTCTCGATTGAGCGGATAGCATGCCGATGTTGTCTTTTTGTGAGATGTTGTACGATTGCTTATTTTTTGGGTAAAACAGGCTTTTTCATAAAAAAAGAAGTGGAAAATGGAATCCAGCTGCCTGAATAATATTTCCCTCTATTTCTGGTTGGGAACTTATCTAAACAACAAAAGGTGATCATGTTCACCGGTTTTAATAGAAATCTCAGGTATGTCAGTTTTAGGGTTGGTTTTTTTGGGGTAAACATCACTTTTTTTGTGAAAAATTAGAGAAATCTGGAATCCATCACAACAAGATATTTATAATCTATGCATACACTTTTATATAATTTTCCAGTTTCATCGAGTAATAATTTAAGTCTTGGATGTAATTAATAGATATAGCAAAGATCTGGTGGAATTAAGCAGGTTCTGATGTTACCAGGGTAAAACATTGTCTATTAATAAATTGAGTGAATACTGGAATCCTGCTCTCTAAATAATACTCCATGTACTGGTGCAGTATAAGACATGACAGGGTCTTATCATTCGAATTAAATCATGTCGCCGACCACAGATACGTATTATATTTCAAAATGTACGGATGGATATGTATGAAAAATGGACTAGCCAGAAATAAAATTAAATGCAAGCTTAGAATTTGGGGGGAAAACATCTTTTTTGAATTTATTGTCAGTGAAAACTGGAATTCGTCGCTCTGAATAGCATTTAACCTTGTTTCTGGTTAGGAACTCACATAAACGACAGCTTATGACAACGTCAACATGTTATAGGAGTTTTGTTGCGTAATTCAATGGTTTATGGTTTATTTTTGGGGTAGAACTCAATTTTGGTGAAAAATGAGAGAATTTTGGAATCCATCACAACAAGTTATATATTTATAATTAATGCATATTTTTATCGAGTAATAAAATAAGTTTTGGAGGTAATATATATATATACGTGACTGGACTGGGGGCCTTTGTGTCAGTTTTGTTCTACATTTGTATTTGTATTGGATAAATGGGGGATGTCTTGGACATCAATTGAATGTTGAAAGGCATTTGAGTAAATAAATGGTTGTTTCAAGCAGGATCCATGCATGGAGAGGATGTATTTTTTAAGTATTTCACAAGTCACGGTTGTAATGTAACATGTTTTCAGGAGATGTTGTGTTAAACCAGCCAAATTAAAGATGTTTGGTCAAGAAGAGATACAATATACGTGTAAATAGGAAATTCTCTGCATATGCATCTGTCGAGAAATAATAAGGTATCACAACGCTATCGAGTCGCCACAGGGGGAAGTCAATGGCCAAATACGAAACATGTATAGACACTAAATTTGTTTGTACATAAGGGAGTACTGGATAATGCTTATTATATGCCAGGTTATATAGATATATAATTATGTGCTTGGTTCTTTGATTGTCTACACTGTTTCTGACTGATTTCTCATTTCTTGGTGATTTCACCTGTTGAGTCATCGAGACATAGTTATTGTGTCTGGATGTCGAAATCCAACATTCCATTCTGGTTGTGCTATACATCCGGCATGTAAAGTATGTGAGCATGTTGTGAACAAACTAAACAGACACTCTATAATTTTTGTGGCCGCATTATTGTATTTTCAATGTTGCTTCATTTCATGAATTTCAGTGGAAATTCACAAACCCATATTTTACAATTGAGGGTCAAATTTAGGCAAGATTTAACTTAAGTAAGGGTGGAAAAAGGCCTTTTGCCCCCTCTAAATCATGATAATATGCCAATATTCAGGTTGCAACCAATTGCTTTTTCTGTAAAACAGGCCAAAACTTATTTTTATGAAATAAATGAACCAATGTGTAAACAAGAGCATTAAGTGAAGTTTTGTTGGGCTGCATGCCGAAACACAAATACATGAACACATCTAGGATTCTAGGTGTAGGTTTTATAACCTTGATACTTGGTGTAACTTAAAATATTCTTGCCAAATCATGCAAACGATACACACCTCTTCCATTAACCTCATAACAATGAAAATCGTGCTCGCAAATTACGTTTACGTTTGCTCATATATTATACCTATAATTTAAGTGTTCTATGTAATAAATACCACATATAATGCACTGCGGTTTGGTCGTAAATGGATTTCAGATGGAAAACAATATTCTGACTGAAGGTCACAAATGCATGAACTCTGTCAACCATTATCGAAACATGAGATACACTAAAATAAAGCAATAACGAAACTGAGATAACCAGACCAAAATCTGTGCGAGCCGAGATTTTTGGGGAAATCACTTTTTAGCTCACCTGAGACGAAATCTCCGGTGGAGCTATAGTCATCACTCATCGTCCTTCGTCCGTCCATCCGTCCGTCAACACATCTTCTCCGGAACAATACAACCGAATATGTTCATATTTGGTGTGGAAGTTCCCTCGGTGACTCACATTCAGATTTGTTCAAATAAGGCCACTGGGTCAAATAGTTGTGAAGCCAGGGCCATAACTATTTCCCTCCATAGTAATTCTTAAAACGACTTCTCAATAACTATCTGAGCTATTTATCTTCTTATAAATTCGAGGCTCAGCGTGTATGGTTGTGTCACGTACGTTTCATATTAGATCACACCGAAGATTCATATGACGTGTGGTGACGATTGGTTGAGAGCTGTAACATGTATGGTGTGCTCAATCAAATTATTGACGCACGCACGCACAGACGGACGGTTGAGTCAAATTGAGATACGTGGACGGATAGATATAATTTTTTTTAGGTAACTGATATCCTATTTGGTATCCCATGCTACAGCGATAACCTGAATGTGCGTTATTTTGAGACAGTCCAATCATCCTACTTACCTGCAGGCCGTATCACAATTCTCATAACATTCACACCATTTTCCGCCAGAAACTGGGTTCAAAGCCAAATTATAAAGCAACCCAATCCTGCAAAAATGATATCACTCTGTCTGGAGGACGGTGCTCCTTGTGTGTCGACGGACATCTATGCAATTTGGGGCACTGTTCTCCAAAGGATCACAACGCCACCTTAATTTGCCAGCTCCCATAAAATAGCCATATTCATATTTACTAGCAGCTGTTTTCCAGGGAGAGGGGCTCACATAAGGTTCATATTATTGTGTACCGATCCGCATGCGCATCCACATTTCTGACTGTCAACCTAAACTGTTATGAAAGCTTAACAAGACAGTGTCATAATAAATAGGTGCAGCTGCATTTCACATAAATACGATATGCAGTTCATTTTGAAATTTCAGATTATATGCTCGAGCATCATGTATCATCGTAAATATGAAGACATTGTTGGTGAACAATCTTTACTACTAGAAGACGCCAAGACAACAATAGATGGAATGCCGGCGTTAGTTTATTTGTGAGATAGTGTGTTTATATCGGGATTTCATTTCAAATAATGATTAAAGTGAGGGTATCATAAATTTCTCGGGTCACTTTGTGATGTCACCTTCTATACGTGCATGGGCGTTTCATTATGGTGTGAGTTACATTTTGACCTAGATGTATGCAACACCATGTATACAGACAAAACACGTATGCGCAGGTCGCTAGGAAGGAACATTAGAGTAAGTGTGTTATGTAGTACATTTGTACGAAAGCCTCGTGCGCTTTCTGATGTACGTCGGAAGGTTTTAGCTGGTGAGCTATAGCACCGCTGGTATTCGGTGACTGGATTCAATGTCATATACATGGGCACTTAAATGCCAAGATTAAGTTCAATTTTCATAGATTTTGGGATATTCCTCCGATCATAATAGTAATATGTCGAAAACTACTTCAGATATACTAATCTATATCTATATTTTCGAATGTCAGTCTGTCCCTAAAGACATTTACATTGAACACCCTTTAACAGTCAAATGAGAGTATTCAGTTATATACAAACGGTTGTCAAGGAGTATACTAAATAAAATTCGAGCATGGTTTCTCGATCCTTCAAAAGACAATATGAGTATATATGTAATGAATGGGTAAAGACTTCGAATCAATACTGAAATAATTTTGTATCACGAAGATGCTTGTTGTGTTGTCTCATTAATGGTCATTAGAACAACATATTAGCTGATTAGTATGTGCATATATGATATCGTTGACATGGAAACAGGTTTTTTCCTGACACATGACCCATAGCCGGGAGTCGTGGATTGGTGTTTTGTCTATGCAAATTTTACGTTTGAAATAAAAAACAATGTACACACATTCCACTACAATTGGGATACAGCAATACAATGAATACATAACTTAAAGTGCAATTTTCGATCAAATGGCTGCTATTTAATCCGCCATTTTGAATTTACCCATAATATATAAGATAATGTTGTCAACGGGTATACAGTCTGATACATGTCCGACTAACATAGCTACAAACTGAGCAGTGTTTATCGCAGTTACTGGTCAACCGCAATTTACAATGGCTTAAAATGGGAGGAAAACAGGCGTTTTCACCAAAATGGTTGCCATGTCAACCATGACAATTTTCCAGCTTGGAATGATATCCAAAATTACTATTCATGTGTTTCAGATGTGTGCCAAATGTTGCACTTTTACCATAACATGCACTAATTTTCATCTATCCGCCCCACCAATAACATCCCATGCATAAGGATGACCGTGGCCCATTTGCGTATACAAGTTATGAAATAAAAAATGTTGGTGAGCCCGCGTCCGCTTAAGATGTGACTTTATTGGCGTTGGCTACGAATAAGAAAAAAGGTCCGAATTGTGGAAAGATTTGATTCCATCTTGACTATGACCTGTGTGTTCTCAAAGGTGGAACATATACCATATATCAAAAGTTTATTTTGAAGTTTGGTCGTGATCCATTTTCGTTCGAACTTGACCTGTATTTTTTTCAAACGTTAATTAGTAATAATTACATACCAGATCGAACAACCTCAAAGGTACTCAATCCGATCAAACTCCTCTCAATTACTATTTCAATGGCTTTGGGGGTCAAAAATATTTGATTCGAGTCGAGGAAGTCACCCATCAAAGCTCAGATTTGTTAGATATCGATTTTAGAAATCTATTATTTTTCATTATCGGGAATACTTTCTGGCCCAGAACACAGTCAAAATTGCGTTATTATTACCTCTTGATTTTAGAGTTATCCATCCTTGTCTGTTTGAATTGTGTTTTGGTGTACACATCTCGGTTACGAAACTGACGGCAATTATTAGTACTCATCTCGAGAAACTAACAAATTTCAAAAATCAATATCTAATAACTCTGAGCTTTGTTTGATGGGTTCCTCGACTCGAATCAAATATTTTTTACCCCCAAAGCCAAAGAAATAGTAATATAAGACCCTCTGATCGGATTGTTGTTGTTGGAATCTGTTGAGATGGAGACCCTCTGTTCGGATTGAGTACCTTTAATTCGTGGGGGTCTGTTATTCGTTGATTTCGTGGTTTTGCTCAACCACGAAATCAACAACCAACAAAATAATCGACTGTTGTGTTGAATGAACAAAAAACCCATATAATATACGAGATGGAAATAAAGATCGGACATTAAGGTCTGTTTTCTAAAAGCCGTAAAATATATGTATAGAAAAACACAGAAGACGAGATGAAGCGTAATCGTTTTCAATAATTATCATTCATTCACCGAATCTGATCTCGGCTATCATAGTTTGTATGACAATGATGATGTGCTTTCAGCGCAGGAATACATTGGGGTCTAATTTCACAATAGTACACACATCATTTTTGTCATGCAGCTGCTATTGTAGGACCTGTTGATGTGCATAAAAATGATATCTGATCCACGAATTCATGTACCGTCGAAAAAGCCTTTTGATAACAAACGACGAAAATTTATGCCAACGAAATCAAAGTCAATCGCAGTATGTGTTTTGTGTTATTAACCCATTCTCGACAAATTGAAGATGTGCGACATATGTAGTAAATATGCACTTTGTATTATATTGGGAATAACTCCACAAAAAAAAGTCGGACAGACGTCATAATCGCAGGTCACAGGTTCCCATTGTACTAAAGATATATGCCAAGTTTCAAAAACATTGACCTAAATATGTAGGAATAAAACTCGGACAAAATTAAGCATGTTGTGAAAATTTTCTAAGTCGAAAAAGGGTGATAACTCCACCAAAAAGTCAGACAGACGTCATAATCGCAGAAGTTTCACGGAAAATGATCAAAAAACGACTGAGAAAAACTCAGGACAAATTTGTGTCCACGGACGACGGACGGACGACGGATTGACGGTCAAGCTGATCCCAGTACACCCCCACACCTTCTGTCGAGTTCTGGGCTATTCAGTGACCCGGATTCCATATACAAATCTTAAACTATAATTTGATAAAACTGGGAATTGCTATAATAAGAAATGTCTGCATTAATGTTTACTATCTTGTTGTGATGATTCCACAATTCTCTCATGTTTCACACAAAACAGCATATTTTACCCGAAAATCGATTCCCAGAAAATTGGCGGACCCGATAATTATCTTAATGTAGGTGAACATGATCACACTTTGTTATTTAGTTAAATTCCTAAACAGAAATAGATGAAAATGTTATTTAGGCAGTTGGATTCCATTTTTCACTGTTTCCATTTACGAAAAAGCCTATTTAATCAAAACAAAATAAACAATCGTACAACATTTCATTTGAAGGTAACATCCACCATGTTCTGAGCTCTATCAAGACTAGTATGTTGATATATTATCCGTCTTGTTACTCTTCCACAGAATTTAATTCGACTAATGGTCGATTCCATATATAGTGCCAGTTGATATATAGAAATAAGGGAGGGTGTGTTGTTCCGATAGCTGGATTCCAGTTTTCACTGATTTTATTAATAAATAAAAACAAATAACCCTGGTAACCATTGATTCTGCTTTATTCCAACAACGCCTCATTATATATATTACATACATCTGAATTGTTGACAAACGAAGCTGTTTTTTATATTAAAGGCATGCACAATAATTAATGATGCATATCATGTTGTGATCGATCCCAGAATTCTCTCATTTTTGACAAAAAAGCTGCTTTACCCCAAAAACGAACCCTAGAGCATTGACATACTCCAAAATTATCTTAGAAAATGTGAACATGTCCCCCTCTATTGTTTAGTTGCGTTCCTATCCACAAATAGACGTAAATGTTATTTAGGTAGCTGGATTCCATTTCTCACTGGTTTCATTCACGAAAAAGCCTATTTTACCAGGCAACACCGGCATGTTATCTGCTGTACCAAGATGAAACTTTTGATACATAACTAATCGTGTTACTCTTTCACATGATTCAATTCGAATAAGTGCCGATTCCGGTCCCCGCTAATACATGTGTAGGGCCTATACAGAAATACAAGGGGATGCTACTCAGAGTACTCAATTCCAGTTTACATTGATTTTATTAATTCAAATCAGATTATCCTGGTAACCATAGAACCTGCCTTATTCCAAAAGTTTTTGTTTATATACCATTTTATCGGATTTTGAGGGGTTAATAACACCGGCCGGAGTCGAGCGAGCGAGTAACATTTTCTAGGATGACCTCGTGCGATATATCGCTACGTTATAACGTCGAGATATAGTGTCCACGGGCCCATGGGGTCGCCCGGGTGGTTCCGGGCGGTCCCAAGGTTCTTTTGTTTATACACAATTTTACCGTATTTTGAGGGGCTAATAACATCGGCCGTGGACGCGTCAACGAGTCAATATATGGAATTAACACTCAGGTGTATTGCACTACCGCGAATGACCAAAATAATCTGTCTGAAAACACACGAAGACACCCGTAATCACCCAGGCTCTTTTAGCCAATATCGGCATTTGTGGGGTTAATATGACGGACCGGAGACGAGCGAGCGAGTAAATTTTCTGTTGCCCTCGGGTGGCATGTCGCTACGTTATAACGCCGAGATATTGTGTCCACGGGCCCGTGGGGCCACCCGGGCGGTCCCGGGCGGTCCCAATGTTATTTTTGTTTATGTACCATTTTATCGGATTTTGAGGGGTTAATAACACCGGCCGGAGTCGAGCGAGCGAGTACCATTTTCTAGGTTGACCTCGTGGTGTATATTGCTACGTTATAACGTCGAGATATAGTGTCCACGCTCCCATGGGGCCTCCCGGGCGGTCCCGGGCGGTCCCGGGCGGTCCCAATGTACTTTTTGTTTATATACCATTTTATCAGATTTTGAGGGGTTAATAACACCGGCCGGAGTCGAGCGAGCGAGTAACATTTTCTAGGTTGACCTCGTGGGGTATGTCGCTACGTTATAACGTCGAGATATAGTGTCCACGGGCCCATGGGGTCGCCCGGGCGGTCCCGGGCGGTCCCAAGGTTCTTCTGTTTATACACTATTTTACCGTATTTTGAGGGGTTAATAACATCGGCCGTGGACGCGTCAACGAGTCAATATATGTAATTAACACTCAGGTGTATTGCACTACCGCGAATGACCAGAATAATCTGTCTGAAAACACACGAAGACACCCGTAATCTCCCAGGCTCTTTTAGCCAATATCGGCATTTGTGGGGTTAATATGACCGGCCGGCGACGAGCGAGCGAGTAAATTTTTCTATGTTGCCCTCAGGTGGCATGTCGCTACGTTATAACGTCCATATATTGTGTCCACGGGCCCGTGGGGCCACCCGGGCGGTCCCGGGCGGTCCCCGGTCGGTCCCGGGCGGTCCCGGGCGGTAATTAGTCACACCGAATTTTTGTAATGTTATATCCAATTTTTCTGCCATTTGTTAGAACACGATATCGCCGCACAAACTACCGAAACCATTTGCGTACATGTAATATGAACAAACACAAGAAAATATTAATGCCAACTAAAATAAAATGACACGGATATAAATGAAACATGACACGGATATAAAGGCCATGTAGACACAGATAAACAAATATGCATATATATATATATATATATATATATATATATATATATATATATATATATATATATATAATTCAAAATATGAAATTGTTTTTTATTATAAAAGATTTTATCTGACAATTCTTTATTCACTGACGAAATCAATCCGGGGCAAATATACCCGAAAAAATCCTACCGCAAGTAATACTGCGGCAACTCTTTGATGTCGCGGATTATTCACACCTCCCGCACTGTCCCTGAAAAGAGTAGGTGCCGCTCTGCATTGGGGTGCAGACCACGCCGTAAACACGGCTGACCACGCTATTAACACGGCATGAACACGACTTCAACACGGATGACCACGGCGTGCACTCAGATGACCACGGCATGTACACGCCGTGTTCAGACCGTTTTTGAACACGCTGGCCATTTTGCCGTAATTGATCACGCTAAGAACACGACTTCAATTAACACGGATGACCACGGCGTGAACTCGGGTGACCACGGCATGTACACGCCGTGTTCAAACCGTTTTTGAACACGCTGGCCATTTTTCTGAAGTTGACCACGCTAAGACCACGCGCGATTTTTCCGTATTTTTTCCGTGTTAAAATGTTGGCCACGCGTGGTTTTGAAAAAACCACGGGCCTTGTACTGTACTACAGAATTCGTCATCTGGATTGACTGTTAACAGCATACCTTGTGTGGCACCGACTACGGCTGATGATATCACTCTGATATCACTTTCCAAAGCAGGTCTAGATACTCTGTTGGACATATGTTTTCACTTCAGCGCTCTCTGGCGATTCAATTTCTCCAATACTAAGAGCTCTGTTGTAGTCTTCAATGAGTCGAAGCATTGTTTTGCAAAATCTAATCGAATTTGGATGATCGGCAATGAATCTATTCCAGAACAGACTGAAGCCACTCACCTCGGAATTATTCAAAACAAATACGCTGATAGACGATCATTCGCTTCTAACGTCTCATCCAAAATGCGACAAACATTTTTCGGCACATTTACCCGAACCCACTTGTTATCACTATCACCAGTTTCTATGTCCATTATTCTTAAATGTGTTGTTATGCCAAAAGCTCTATATGGGACCGAAATCATGTCCACTGCCCAAGTGACCAGCATTGCAGTCATGGAAAGGTCTCTTCGAACTTGTGCAAAGTATATTCAATCACTTCCAAAACGTGCTAGTACCAAGCTCTCACTAGGTCTTCTTGGAGTTCTACCGGCGGAAAGGGAAATTGACATACGGAAACTCTGCTTCTTATCATGTCTCATTCATTTACCCATTGGACATCAAATACCCTTGCAATTATTCTTGAGGAACGTTTTTGTATATAGACTGTATAAAAGAAAATCCAATGGTTTCGCTGTGGAAATATACCACATCCTACAAAAATATCAACTTTTAAAATTTCTTTATAGCTACCTGGATGAAGGCATTTTTCCTGATAAAACTACATGGAAGAGAATTGTGAAAGATACTGTTTTAACATCATACCGGAATGCTTGGATGTCGTCTGTTAAGGAAGATCCCTTCTTCAAGATATTTTTTAAAGTTCATAACAACCCGTTAGTTCCCTGGACTGTGTGGACTCGCCTGCAGGCACACCCCCGGAACAAACCAAAATTCAAAAATCTATGCCGATTACTGAACAGAACCACATTTGATAATAATGCCTTGTGTATTCTGTGCAACACCATATATCACAATGAACTAGAACACATCATGTTTTCTTGTTGTTCGCATACTTTGATTGCCATACGCAACACATACTGGGAGTGGATACTCAATTATTACGGGATTCGTGTTTATATGTATCTGGACAACTTGCAACCCGAGGACATGATGGCGCTAGTATTAGGAAGCGCAAACATCGATATAGTGGGACAATTACCACATTACTGTGCAGACTCTATTGTTCACTCGACGGCTATCTTTCTAATGTGTGCCAGTGAAATGATTCAGCAAAAACAATACATGTGATGCCATACATCACATTCATCCGGTCCACGATTGCTATAGCGTCCAGTTCTGGAACCTCTTGCTACTTAAACTCTCTCGATGCCCTAGCTAAATATTTCTATCTGTCTCCCTACATCTTTCTCTCTATATATATATCTCATTCTCTCCCCCACTCTCTCCACCACTGTCCTCAGTCACCCCTCGTGCTATTTGCTCTCATCTCGTTGATCTTGATGTATTATATTGTATATACCGAGGCTCTCCCATTGTGGAGGTTGAACAATAAACATTCATGTCTTTCGAAATGTAATTCGAATGAACTGATTATTCTCGGAGGGGATTTGAATGCACGTACAGGAGAACTACCGGACTACGTTGCAATGGACAGTGATAATCATATTAACCTACCTGATGATTATTTATTAGATACAGACAAACCAATTTATTAATATGGACAGTGCCGTCAACGCATTTGGCAGGCAACTTTTACAATTATGCCAGAGTACAGGCATTGGAATAGCTAATGGCAGATCAGCTGGGGATAGGATATGCCACTTCACGAGTTATCAGTATTATGGTACAAGCGTGGTCGATTACATAATATTAACGAATAGATTTCTACACACAGTAGATTATTTCTGTGTTAAACTACCTTCCGAGTATTCAGACCATTGCCAACTAGCTCTTCGCTTGCTTTAGCCCTGTTCAACCCCAAGTCACAAAGCTGTAACTACAAAATTTACTTATGAAAAACAAAAAATCAAAAAGTGGAATAGCTTAAGTAAACACAAATCGTGCCATTTAATTAATTCACCTTCCGTGAAGCACGAATTGACTCAGTGTCGATTACGCACATACTCTAAGGACAAACAGGGAGTAACCGAAGCGTTAGATGATATAATATGTATTATAAACAAAATAAACAGGCACGCCTGCTCCAAGGTTACCGCGAAGAAAAGACATGTACGCAAAAGAAAATGGTTTGATAACAGGTGTAAAGACTTGAAAATGAGTTTCGACAGTATCGCGATATCCCTTTAATACAAACCTAAGAACCAAATTTTTCATAATCAAAAAAGAATATATAAGAAGGAATTGAAACGTGAAAAAAGAAAATTCTACGCGGAACTCCATAATAGTTTGGACGAATTAGAAACAGGTGCCCCTCAACAATATTGACGAATTATAGATGACTTAAGAAATAAAAACAATAAACCATCGGATGATTTGGATGCTGACCCAGCTACTGACTTTTTCAAAAATCTATACTGCCCTACTCAACCTAATTCTTCAGGAAGTGGTCCACCAATATGTCGATCTAAAACACCTGAAATATCTCTCAATAATGGTCCAATCACCGCGGATGAAATTCTGTCCGCCACGTGTGAGCTTAAAACAAGAAAGGCGGTTGGTCCGGATCAGATTTCGAATGAATTTCTCAAATGTGCAGTACCTCTAATGACTGCCGAATTTGTTCAAACGTTCAACAACATTTTACAATCCGGATATTACCCACCAGAATGGAGTCAGTCTGTTCCCAGTTTAATACATAAAAAGGGAGCAAAAGACGATCCCAATAATTATCGTGCAATAGCATTGAGCTCGTCAGTAGGGAAACTATTCAATAAAATTATTAATCACAGATTAGCTACATTTATCCATGCTAACAACATAATCAGCGAAAACCAATTCGGCTTTTGTACTGGCAAAAGTACAGCCGATAGCGCCTTTGTCCTACATGCGTCAATACAGAAATATAAATCATCTAAGAAACCTGTCTATGCAACATTTGTCGATTTTAGGAAAGCTTTTGATACTGTTAATCGACAAATTCTTTTTAGAAAAATGAAACAGCTGGCATTTCAGGATTTTCATTGGAAATATTAAAATCACTATACAAGTCAAGTCTTTATAGCACAAATACAAGCAACGGTATCAGTCCTTCACATCTCTCCACAATTGGAGTACGCCAATGATATATGTTATCGCCCTTACTATTTAAAATATTCATTGATGACATTAAGGACATTTTCGATGACAAATGTGAACCGTTACGTGTTGGATCTAGCGCTCTCAATCATTTGCTCTGCGCAGATGACTTAGTTTGGTCTCTGAGAGTCCAGAAGGACTTCAGCGATGTTTAGACAAACTCCAGTCCTGTCGATAAACACGGAGAAGACGAAATGCTTGATTTTCAGATCGAGGAAGCCAAAAGTTCACCCACAGTTTTTCCTCGAATATACCTATCTCGGAATGACGTTTTCCAGCCCAGGAAATTCACGCAGGCCGTAAATAATTTGAGTGGGAAAGGACGAAAAGCTCTTTATACAATATCTCGTGCGTGTGCAAATAAAGCGCCCCTCCCTATAAAAACTTCCCTTAAACTGTTTGATAAGTTAATCAAGCCTATACTTCTATATGGCAGTGAATTATGGGCAAGTGAATTAACAATCAAAAATCACGAACGTTATCCGTGTGAGAAACTTCATATCACACATTGCAAACAAATACTTGGAGTCGGTAAATACGCTTCAAACAATGCAGTCAGAGCCGAATTAGGGAGCTACCCGTTATATATTGACGCTTTGTGTAGAATGGCTTCATATGCCGTTAAAATCTCATCCAGTTGTACCAGTGGCATATTAAATGATGCAATGCGCGAACAGCGCAGCGGGGTAGCTGGGAATTCGATATTCAAAAGTCTGGAGTCATATGGCTTGACTATACCCTCCGACATTGCTAACAACAAGCCTCTAATTAACAAGCTTCTAAAGTCATTTATATGCCAGCTTAGAGAAAATCACATTGAAAATTTCAGAACAAGTATGCGCGATGATGTTTCAAAAACTGGTAAAAATAAATTAAGAACATATCGACTTTTTAAAGGAGATATTGTCCTAGAACCCTATCTCTTAAATACAACGTCGCTAGCTGACCGCTGAGCATTTACACGTCTAAGAATAAGTAATCATTCTCTTGCCATTGAAAAGGGTCGTCACGCCCAACCACCGATTACCGATTCCTTTAGCCAGAAGATTATGTGTAATGACGAAGCCATCGACGATGAGAGGCATTTCCTAATTGATTGTCCAACATTTCTTCCTATACGGAATTAACTCATTAAAATTATGGGTGACAATTTTATCAATTTTCGATTGATGAGTAGATTGGACCAACTCACACATATATTAGACAATGACACAGCTTAGATATGCTCCCAAATCTGCAACGTTGTCAAGCGGTTATTCGAGGCCAGATCACAGCTAAACTAGACAAATTACGTGTGTTGAATCATGTATGATAACTCACTCTACAGATAAAAATATACGCAATTAATGAATATATATATTTGTAATACGACCCTGCCTACCTATGCTTAAAAGCCATGTCCTGATTGGCCAGTGGCCCGAGTTACCATGGCTATCTCGTTCCAGTTTTGTGGTACAATTCTACTTTTTCCAATTGTACCACGAAAAAAATCGGTTTATTCAGATCGCCGCACGCGACTTTTCCCGTCTTTTCTAACTCCGCGCAAACGGGGCATCAACGGAGTACACCCGCACCCGTAACTATTTGAATTAATTTGCTACATCTTGACAATCTTGCGAATTTTCTAGCGATTTTTCGCTTGAAACCAGTTTGGTTGCCAATGAATATGGTCCAAATGATGTTATTATATACTGATATATGTTACGACCAAAGAAAGTTACTTAATAAGTATATTAAATGACAAAATAAATCCATGGGGCCGGGCTGTGCATTCGTCGATTCGAATCTCGATCATATTCGATATTTCGGAATCAAGTTGAAAATGAAAGCGCTTGTTCACCAGTACAGAAGGGGAATAAGATTAGTTTAGTAAACTAGATCATTTAGATCGCTTTGTGTAAGGAAAATGGTCCATAGTCGATGATAATATTCATGTTGTCCCAACAACGTTCAACACAGAAATGACAGCAATCGTATTTCCTGTACAATTTAAATGAAAGACACGGGCGCCGCTGAAAACACATCGTTTTTTAGCCAATCACAACGATTATTCACGCAAACAAATTACTGGAGTACTCCATGCAAAGAATCTAGTACGCCAAATACGAATTACACCACGAAATGTTTTCTCACCTGAGACCGAAAAAGCGCAGTATTTCGTTGACTATTCAGTCGAATTGTGACCATAAACTTTCAGTCGTATTACAAAATAAATAAATACACGGTGTATCGGTGTGTATGGCCAAGTTGTACCACACAAAACTTATTGTAGGACTCCGCTACGCGTCGTCCTACAATCAGTTTTTTGTGGTACAACTTGACCATACACACCTCTACACCGTGTATTTATTTCTTAAATATATTATCAACTATTATTCAATGTATGTAATGTCAATATATTATATGATGTCACATGATACACTGTTAATATTATTATACATGGCAACCTGTCCTTATAATGGGGCGTCTTTTGCTGAATAAATATATCTATCTATCAGCATCACTTAAGATGTCAGTATTTGTAATGCACTTTAAAAAAGGTCTATAAATGCAAGCAACAGTCTAGTTATTTGAAACTTAATGCTACATGCATGTAATTATTAATGTCCCTTTGATAAACTAAATGGATCAGAATGATAGCAATGGAAATATGCGTTTTGTGTTGCAACTCCTTTATACAACATGTTAATATATATATATATATATATTGCGCTTATAATCTTTTTTTTATATAAATTCTCAAATTTAACCTGGAACCCTGAATACATCTTAATTCTTGAACTGATTGAATTGTAGTACACACATATTCACAAGCCAAAGTTAAATCCAGTTTCTGTCAGGGCTGTTATTATTTAAAATAATACTAATTTCAAGAACTTGCTCTCGCATTTGCTTGATGGGTGTATTCAAATCCATGTCTTGGGTCTTCGTGTATGCCAAAATTACTAAGACCGACCAGCATTCGAGGATTTGAACACCTAGATTTGGATCCAAATCAACGCACCTGGTATCATTAGCTACTGTATGTTGTATGTTTTTGCCAGTTCTCAGTGTTCGAATTGTCTAGTGTAGATCACGTCTTAATGATCTGCCGTTCATTAATGACCAAGAATGTGAATTCGAATTCAGCCGATCACGGATTCAATAACTCATTCCAGCACCTGAAATCTTTGTATGCATTTCTTTGAGAACCTGGGACAAACTGTGCTCCTTGTCAATTTGAAAAGAATTGGCCCGAAAGTTACTGGTACCGGTATTTACCATTGTTCTAACTGGTATGCAATCGGTTCTGGGTTAAACATTTTTGCTCAAATGTTTGTAAAACGTTTGATATGCTATTGTTGGGAAGAATACCATTGTAATCATATGTGACAATGTTCATGACAAATAGTTGAAAAAGATCACCAGTGACCAAGTATAGAACAATGCTGATTATCCCCATAGAGTTCAGTGTTAATTATTGACATCTTCAAATGGAAATTATCTTGAAACATGTGCACCATATGTGGAATAGTTTAGGAAGATAATGTCATTTAAGACTTGTATACCAAATTTCAGATGAATCTGGTGAAAAATATCCTTATATGAGCATTTTTTTTATTTTTAAAAAAGCGAAACGCTCTTTAAATTGGAAAATCCTCTTTATTATCAGATTCCGGAAAATTTAAAGCTGGAAACAAGTCAATCCTAAAATAGTTCATGGAACCAATACCAAATCCACTTTAATATTGCTTTTACCTCACAAAGCCAGGTTAATTACACAAGGAAGTTGACTATCGGTCAATGTGGAAACAACCAATTAATAAGTATTGTTGTTCCACGGGATGAATATATTAACATAGATATATACCATTGTGTGCTTTATTAAATTAACAATATTCCAGCAATTTTTATTTTTATTTTTGTAAACTTTGTGAAGAACTCGCAGCGATTTCATGTCTGTTTCCAATGAGAATGATATTGATACACATACATGTAGTTCATCAACGTACATTTACTCCCAAAAACAGTGACAGTCCGTAATTTATCCGAAAGTAACTGTAATCTATCTTCCGTCGACCCAATATTCTTTGCGGATCGAACTAAATACGTATGACGTCATTTACGTTACTATATGTTATTAATTGGTTGTTTCCATGTTGGCCGAGTTATGAGGCCGGGGTCTGTCGTATTGGCCTGAGGCCGCGGGCCGAAGTCTAATACGACAGACCGATGTCTCATAACTCGGTCAATGTGGAAACAACCAATTAATAACTATTTTATTAATTAGCAACAATGCCAATAATTGTTTCACAGGATGAATATATTAACATATATTAACATAGATATACCATTGTGTGTTTTATTAAATTAACAATTATTCCAGCAATTTTTATTCTTGTGAACTTTGTGAAGAACTTGCAGCGATTTCACAGTGCTGTCAGTTTCCACTGGGAATGATATTGATACGGATACATGTAGTTCATCCACGTACATGTATATTAATCCCAAGAACAGCGACTGTCCGTAATTCATCCGAAATCAACTGCAATCTTTCTTCCGTCGACCCAATATGCTTTGCAGATCGAGCTAATTACGTATGACGTCAGTTACGTTACCTTGACTTATTGGCCGCGTTTTCTACTTATTGGCCGACTTTTTGTTACTTATTGGCCGACTTTTTGTTACTTATGACGCGGGCAGCGTTCTACTTATTGCGACCGATAACCTATAGCTAATTAATAACGTTGACTTTTTGGTCACCTTTCTACTTATTAGCCGACTTTTTTCGTGTTTTCCACTTATTGTGTCGACTTTTGTTACTTATGATGAGGGCAGCTTTCTACTTATTGCGGCCGATAACCTATATTTAATTAACACTAAATGTTGTATATGCATGTCGTATAATGTAGCCTAATCATTTTGTGATACACTGCACATGTATTACATCTATATCGCTATTATGATGAATTATAAGTTGATACAATGTATGTCTCAATCTAGTTTCATGCAGGCGAAGTAAAACTGAAATGTAAATATCTCATATATATTTTGAAGACCTCTGTTTGTTTGTTTGTTTGTCTGTATGTCTGTATGTCATTTATACAAATCTTCGATTCTCGACCGATCGGGACGAAACTTGGTGCGTGTGTGTAGTTTGACCAGGCGGTCGTCGTTGTCGTATTGGCGAGCCCGTGCGACGCCCGTGCAGCGCATGCGCATACCAGATCTCGGAAACGGGTGGAGCTATCGACTTGAAATTTGGTATGTGAATGTTACTTGCCTCGGATACGAATGTTATCGGGTCGCCGAGCCCGTGCGACGCCAGCTTCGCGCATGCGCAGACGACATCTCGGAAACGGGTGGAGCTATCGACTTGAAATTTGGTATGTGAATGTATCTTGCCCCGGATACGAATTTTATCGGGTCGCCGAACCCGTGCGACGCCAGCTTCATGCATGCGCAGACCAGATCTCGGAAACGGGTAGAGCTATCGACTTGAAATTTGGTTTTTGAATAGCCCGGACAACGTCGGGCTGTGTAGAGCTATCGACTTGAAATTTGGTTTTAGAATAGCCCGGACAACGTCCGGCTCATCGGGTAGTCTATTATATATTTTGGGAAATCTGTGTGTGTGTGTCTGTCTATCTGTTCGCGATGGACTCGAAAATGACCAAACCGATTTCGATGAAACTTGGTATGTGGGGATACTTTCGGCCGAGGAGTGGCATGGGCCTATTAATTTTCCCGTGCGACGTGACATTGACCTTGAAATCGGGTCATTTCAAGGTCGAACGCCTGAGTATAACGAGGATTTCGATGAAAATTATTTCGTATGGGGAGTGTCAAAAGCCTATTCATTTGCCCGTGCGACGTGACATTGACTTTGAAATCGGGTCAATTCAAGGTCAAATCGCGAATTTTGATGGGATTTCGACGAAATTTGATACATATGGTTACCTTTGTCCACTGAGTGTTTTGGACGGGTCAAATCGTGACCCCGACCTGACCTTGACCTTCAAAATGATCAATTCAAGGTAAAATCGGGTAAAACCGGATGCATTTCGACGGGTACTTTTGTCGGGTACTTTTGTCCGGGCAGTGTTTTGGACGGGTCAAATCGTGACCCCACCTGACCTTGACCTTCAAAATGGACAATTCAAGGTCAATTCGCCGAAAAGCAGAGGGGAAACAGCCCGGACGAAGTCGGGTCCACCAGCTAGTCTATTATATATTTTGGGAAATCTGTCTGTGTGTATGTGTCTGTTCGCGATGGACTCGAAAACGGCCGAACCGATTTCGATGAAACTTGGTATGTGGGGGTACTTTCGGCCGGAGTGTGGCATGGGCCTATTAATTTGCCCGTGCAACATGACATTGACCTTGAAATCGGGTCATTTCAAGGTCAAACGCCCAAGTATCACGGGATTTCGATGAAAATTAGTGTCTAGGGATACTTTCGCATGGGGAGTCTCGAAAGCCTATTCTTTTGCCCGTGCGACGTGACCTTGACCTTGAAATCGGGTCAATTCAAGGTCAAATCGCGAATTTTGATGGGATTTCGACGAAATTTGATACATATGGTTACCTTTGTCCACTGAGTGTTTTGGACGGGTCAAATCGTGACCCCGACCTGACCTTGACCTTCAAAATGATCAATTCAAGGTAAAATCGGGTAAAACCGAATGCATTTCGACGGGTACTTTTGTCGGGTACTTTTGTCCGGGCAGTGTTTTGGACGGGTCAAATCGTGACCCCACCTGACCTTGACCTTCAAAATGGACAATTCAAGGTCAAATCGCGCAATTCGCCGAAAAGCAGAGGGGAAACAGCCCGGACGAAGTCGGGTCCACCAGCTAGTCTATTATATATTTTGGGAAATCTGTCTGTGTGTGTGTGTGTCTGTTCGCGATGGACTCGAAAACGGCCGAACCGATTTCGATGAAACTTGGTATGTGGGGTACTTTCGGCCGGAGTGTGGCATGGGCTTATTAATTTGCCCGTGCAACATGACGTTGACCTTGAAATCGGGTCATTTCAAGGTCAAACGCCCAAGTATCACGGGATTTCGATGAAAATTAGTGTCTAGGGATACTTTCGTATGGGGAGTCTCGAAAGCCTATTCTTTTGCCCGTTCGACGTGACCTTGACCTTGAAATCGGGTCAATTCAAGGTCAAATCGCGAATTTTGATGGGATTTCGACGAAATTTGATACATAGGGTTACTTTTCTCCACTGAGTGTTTTGGACGGGTCAAATCGTGAACCCGACCTGACCTTGACCTTCAAAATGATCAATTCAAGGTCAAATCGGGTAAAACCGGATGCATTTCGACGGGTACTTTTGTCGGGTACTTTTGTCCGGGCAGTGTTTTGGACGGGTCAAATCGTGACCCCCACCTGACCTTGACCTTCAAAATGGACAATTCAAGGTCAAATCGCGCAATTCGCCGAAAAGCAGAGGGGAAACAGCCCGGACGAAGTCCACCAACTAGTTGTATATATATTGGATATGTTAAGTTTGATTTATTGATTGGGGTTTAATGTCACTTTCAGCAACTAAGGCCATGTGACATTGCCAGTTTTAGTGGTGGATGAAATCCGCACAATTGCGGCTATTGTAACAGTAATTTCAATGGCTGATAAATCACCGACCATGTGCGGCAAACCACCGGCCATCGGCGAGTAACTGGCAACTCCACCAGATAACGATTTCGAGTTACAAAGTCCACGATTGAAACATGTGGATTTGAACTGTTATCGCCAGCGCTGGAGGGCGAAACGCCTTGGAGTTGTACCCCTAACCGATTGAGCCACCGAGCCCCCAAATATGTTAAGAACAATATGCAGAGAAATATATAAAGTCAAAAGAATAATCCATGGTTAAGGGGAAATTCGTCTAAAGGCATTCCATGCTTATGCAATTTTCAATAGACATGATTATTGACAATGTCTTATTGCGACGCCACATCCTTAGATATATCTAGAACGTCGCTTCCACCGTTGAGTTTGTGTCGGAAACGCTGTCTGAAAAAATCCTCTTTCGCCAATCTTTCCAGAATGTTATCTGTCCTCATTTTGTAAAATGGGAATATCACAAAATTGCTACAGTCATCCAGATGCTGACCCCAGTGTGTCCTATCTAGGACTCGGTGCATCCACCGCAGACTGTGTAGTATATAATTTTTAAGTCAGCATATGGAAATATTTCCTATTTATTCTTCAGTGGTAATATTTTCCCTGAAATTATGTGGCCACATGTTCCACACTGTGAATTTCCACAGGGTTTTACTTGATATTCTGTCTTATTTAAAGGCACGGGCGGCGTTCGTTGCAGAAATATTCATATTTGTTCAAATCGCCATCAACAGAAGGAATATTAAAATATGTATAGTGTTGTTCATATGCCAAACATAATCAGCGCGTAAATAGTATATTGTCGCCAAGACGTACGATGATGTGCGTAAACAAGAGCCTGCTCGTGTTACAGAAGTTGTGCTTCTGTTTAAATAACACATCGCAGTTCTATTGGTTAATCACACACAAATTATATAAACGCTCTTTATTATTTCCATATCAGGAAAACAGTAACAAATAACGCTCTTTATGTTCACCATATCCGGATCTAAACAAAAGCCAGTAAACGTAACGTTTTTTGCTTTTGTTTACATAACAAAGGAAACAAAATTGACAATAACATACTGTTTATGCCATATTTCTGATTGGTGTAAGAACAAGGTCTGTCTATATTTTACTATTCTTTCTGTTTATGGCGGTTTTTGACGGAGGTGAATATTTTAACAGCACATCCACCGCCAAGACAGCCCGTATCTTTCAGGTAAAACGCGCTTTAGTCAGGATCCGTTTAAGAGTTCCTGGTTGTTGCTAACTGGCTATAATGTCGTCCTTTTTTCACTCTTCTCTAGTTTGGGGAATAAGTCTTTTGCAGATCGCGAGGTGCGGCGAGGATTGTGTGTAGTTACAAACGGTATAGATTGGTTGTTCTTTTGAATACATTTTTCAGCGCGAGGTTTCTCTAATGGTGTATTACGCACTCTATCTATACCATTTATTATTCATATGGAGAGTTCTTCTAGTACTGATGGTTCACTGATTGTGACTGACACCCGTATATAGTAGCTGGGAATCTTATCGCATAGTGGCTTTAAAACTCTGTCTAGGATTGTTGGACATGCTGGACCTGCAATTATTTAATACGACAATACTGCACATTATATGGTGAAATTATATATTAATGTAATGTATATTTATGTAATTTAATTTACGTATATTCACGGTCATCATTGTACAAATGCCTATTGAGGTGTATTGCAATAAACATCTTGATTCTTGTACCGTTTACAGTGATGTGTGCATCACCACCTGTGTACATGATATAAATTATCTTATGTAATTTAAAAATTCAATTTATAATTTAATTTATTTTCAGTTAATTGGACATAGTATCTAGCATACTTTTTGCATGTACAAGTGAACATCTATGGCAGGATTTTTCGCAGACTAATTTTGTGCCAGGGACCTGTGATAACAAGTATTTTAAATTTACTTTTGTCTGGTAAGCAGAATATTGGCTTGGAAAATATTCACCATACATTTTCAATACTTCCGGTAATGTGTGGGTTAACAGAATATAAATCGTTCGTCTACAACGCGGACTTATTGTGTGCAATTTCTATGATAAAACGTACATCAAATCCCAAATGTAATTGGTATGCAAATGTATGATAAAGAAGGTCGCACCGCCTCACTGTTTTCATCAATTCTTGCCAGTTTGCACTAGACGTCACTGAGCTTACTAAACCCTTCCTTTATTAAATGGATTCTCCAATTCAGTTATAATTGTAGTATATATTGGAATGGTTTATTATTCATCTGCAGAGGCGTTTACGAAACCGATCGACGGGCAGAAAATACAAGTACATAGAGAATACCTACATGTTTTGGTTGATTACCCGGATTATCTCTTGAGTGGGTACAAGGAAATACAAAATTTCCACTAGCGGCTGCAAGCCGCGAGTGGAAATTCTGTATTTCCTTATACCCACGAATGAGATAATCCGGGTATTCAACCAAAACCCATAGGTGTTCTTTTTATTATATGCGCTATAAACCGCACCAAAACTGCTAGTTTTGTCCTACAGTTCACTTCAAATTGTTAGAAAGCTTCGACATTTGCATTTTGTTTACATTCCATCAATTGATTTGCTCACCACTGAATGACAAATGTCGAGCATAGCCGCCATAAGAACTAGTACCCATTGTTTTATTCTGAAATGATGCGAGAAAATTAATGTATACATAATTTAGTGATAAGAATATATTAAAACAAATGAGTTAACATTATAACAATTAAATAACAGTTTATGAACCGTGAAAATCAATAATTAAAACTATAGTCCGACTGTTATTGATACGCTTTGAAACTTAATGTGATTCGCCGCTATAAACCGGAAGTAATCTCCGAAAAAGTAATACTATTATGTTATCCATCGAGCCGGTCAGTGTTATCCATCGAGTCGGTCTAGGCGATGGATATAACTGTCTACGCCACGGCAATTTCCCACTATTTAATGGGGAAGCATATAATAAAGAATTATTCCTGTCCATAGGAAGGAAATGTTCAGATAATAAGTTCAACAAACGGCATATGGCCGTTTGTTGAACTTACAATCGAAAGGTCGATATTGCTTCTTTCTATTAAACATATCTTTATTTAGATGGACCATACATTATAATAGTGAAGACTTTTTATGTTCGATATTACGTCTGAAGTATCAAGACAAGACATATTTTCGCCAAAAAAATCCATTGGTTGTGTCATGAACGTCTATTATCACTCAGATATAGTTTGTTTATCTAGCGGGTCGTTTGGGATATTGAACACTTTTAATGATATAGTGTTGACTCAGTATTTAGCTTTCATCTTAGTCTGGAAGAAGATTACTTGGAAGTCTAGTTCCTAAATGAGTATTCATTTGCAACCTATACTCTGAAAAACAGCGATTCATGTTCATATGATACACGTGCAGTCAGCTGATATATGCACGTGATGCAGAGGTGGCTTATTCAAACACTGATAGCCATAAAAGCCATATACTCAAACTCAAAGTTTCCCGAAAAGATTCAATAAAATCAACTGGTGCAAGTATTGGCTTTTATTGCACCATAATTTTTGCAAATTACAGAATATTTCAAAACGTTCAATAAACTAATGTGTCTTGCCCGTGAACCATACACACCAATTACTTTGAGAACTTCATTGACGACGTCACCATTAACAGAACAGATATTGACTTAATTATGAGGTATAATCTACATAAATCACACGTTTGTTTAATTAAATAAAACAATATCGATATAAATTTTAGTATATTACGAGCTACAATCTTCGGAGTGTGCGATAAACATTGAACAACACAGTTGTGTGAACATGTTAACGTTATTGCACTCGTTTGTCGTTCCGCGAGGTAAAACTCGAACCTCCGGTTCTCGTTTTACCATCGCGTCACAACAAACTCGTGCAACAACGTTAACCAGTTCACGCACTTGTGTCGTTCTATCTATATCTCCTGCGAAAATAGACGATTCGAGTGAAAACATTCCTATCGAAAGGAAAATAGCTAATTTCGCCTTTCTACACTGAATGGATTCTCCCACTATGTTATAAAAATATACATTGGAATGGTTATTATTCATCTGGGGGTGTTCATGAAAAGTAAGCAAACGACAGATAATAAAAGTGCAGAAGTATTCCTATTTAATATAGTGAAATGTTCAGACATTAGGAACTTAGTATATGAACATTTCCTAAGGGATAGTTACTCACCACTGATTAATTAGAATAAAAAGGGCGAACAGACAAATGGATGAACAAGTTAACAACAGCAGCGTTAGGATTTTGTAATACACATAAGTATTCAATAATGGTTGGATCTAATTCAGACGTCATATTTAATTATAACATAATTGTTAATCTATAATATATTTTGGGAAATCTGTCTGTCAGGGTGTGTGTGTGGGGGGGGGGGGGGTGTTCGCGATGGACTCGAGAACGGCAGAGCCGATTTCCATGAAACTTGGTATGTGGGGATACTTTCGGCCGGGGAGTGGCATGGGCCTATTAATTTGCCCATGCGACGTGACATTGACCTTGAAATCGGGTCATTTCAAGGTCGAACGCCCGAGTATCACGGGATTTCCATGAAAATTAGTGTCTGGGGAGTGTCGTAAGCCTATTCATTTGCCCGTGCGACGTGACCTTGACCTTGAAATCTGGTTAATTCAAGGTCAAATCGCGAATTTTGATGGGATTTCGACGAAATTTGATACATAGGGTTACTTTTGTCCACTGAGTG
Organism: Siphonodentalium dalli; assembly: GCA_032622095.1. Classification (NCBI taxonomy): domain Eukaryota; kingdom Metazoa; phylum Mollusca; class Scaphopoda; order Gadilida; family Siphonodentaliidae; genus Siphonodentalium; species Siphonodentalium dalli. The sequence continues at coordinate 197,692,436 of CP136062.1, forward strand.
TTTTTGACGGGTCAAATCGTGACCCCGACCTCACCTTGACCTTAAAAATGATCAATGATCAATTCGAGGTCAAATCGGATAAAACCGGATGGATTTCGACGGGTACTTTTGTCGGGTACTTTTGTCCGGGCAGTGCTTTGGACGGGTCAAATCGTGACCCCACATCACCTTGACCTTCAAAATGGACAATTCAAGGTCAAATCGCGCAATTCGCCGAAAAGCAGAGGGGAAACAGCCCGGACGAAGTCGGGTCCACCTGCTAGTTATATATATATATATATATATATCATATATATATACGCAACCACAATGTGTGTAAAATGGAATGAGATAAATAACATGATTAAACTACAAACAACAACAAAATCAGCATAATCGCCATTACCATCATCGCCGTCTCATCGTCGTCGCCAACATAATCATAATAGTCGTTGTTGTCATCATCATCACCATGCAGCGTCGTCGTTGTCAACATCATCACCTCGCATCCTGTCCCAGTTCGCCTGCATAAAGTAAGCTATCACCCGTTCCTGGCTCGTTTCTTACGAATCAGAGTTCTGGTAGGAGGACGCTGCGACATACACGAACGATGGACATAGATGACGTACATATGCATGGAAAAGAATAGAATATTTATTGAGCTCTTAACAACAATTGATGTATTTTGTGTAAATACATTTGAGTAAACTTAGTATAATAACAGCAAAACGAGAAAAAGATGTGTCTAAAGACTACACGAATTAATGATTGTTGAAGCCGAAAGATACTTTGGATATTTTAGGCCGTATGTATAGTTGGGTACATTGAGGAGTGGCCTCAATAAGGATCGCGGGTTCCTCTCGCATTACGGCAACTTGGACGTGTAACAAAGGTGGATACGTCAAGGCGCTATATATGACAATGTATATATAGATGTCACTTCTTTAACGTTCATGTTTGCTCTGCTGTCATTTGATAAAGGCCAGCAGAAAGTTTCAAGGTGTATATGCAATATTTTTCGGTTATAAATCAGAATAGTATACGAAACTAGTATATATAGAGATGATCTCCAACGAGTTATGTTGGGATATTAGATGAAACGAATTTGAGTTGTGAATCAAATTTATGAACGAGTTTCATAAAATCTAATATTCCAACACAACGAGTTGAAGATCTTGTATATCACATGAAAAAAACTAGAGCTTTATGCCTTTTTAACAAAACAAAATCCTCAAAAATAAAAGCTTAAAAATGCATACATTTACAGCGTTGGCTGAGACGCTTCACAATCGTATACGACAATATTGCGCGCCCATGATTGCCCTTATTAGTGACATATACACTATGTTATATATGGAAATATGTAATGGCTTTTTTAATGATATAATAATGGTATCATGTGATATATACTCATTCATCATGGCTCGTTTCTTGTTACCGGGAATAATCAGTCCACAGAAATGTGAGTCAAGAATCGAATTATGGATCGGCCTTCTCTAGCATTACCTCCTCCGTTAATTAGCGATGCTATTCCTTTGACACATTCAACTGCAGCCTGCTGACGTTTTCACGACGAATACATCTTACATCCCATGGTCCTGTATCGATGACCGTAGGCGGATACTATTATAGCAGACATTAACCCTTCAATTACTACCTGTAACTGGATTCAGTTATAAACGTTATTTACTGAAATGGTGTATGTTTCATTTGGAGCGGTTGTCGATTTGATAGCATACGTGCAGATGCATATAGCATTAATATTAAGTTAATTAGGTGAATGTCCAAATAATCAATTAAAGATGTATTATTTATTATCAGAACATTCCTCAATTGAAACTAATTGTTAGTGAGTATTTAGTCGTCAAAGTACTAAGACATTGTATATACGTGAACAAATGATAACACGACTTCCAAGTATAAACTTCGTAATTTGGAGAATCTGGGGATTTTTTTTTATGGGGAAGATTTTCCAGTAAGCAATATAGTAACTTTGTATTTAAGAACACGGATCATTTAAAACAAAACTTAGAAATGTAGCTTTCTGATCGTTACTTTTGCATTTCTGGAGAATAATTTTATAATTTTTCAAAAAGCAAAAGTAACCAAGTAACTCTATCAGAACAGTTTAACCCTTTACCCAACAAACCGGCCAAAACCGGCCAAATAAAGCTTCAACAGCCTAAAATATCTTCGGTCTGTCTCAATAGAACCATACAAATATGGATATCATTGGAACCGGCTCCTTGACCACATTGGGATAGTTACAGTTATGCCCTGTGCCAATGCATTCTCTTATATATGCGAGTCGACCATAGGTCGCCTCGCATATATAAGAGAATGCATTGGCCTAAAAAAATCTTTTTTTAACACTTTTTACCATTTTTTCTTACATTCTTTAACAATTTTATATTTTGTAATGTGTTAAGCCAATGCATTCTCTTATATATGCGAGGCGACCTATGGTCGACTCGCATATATAAGAGAATGCATTGGCACAGGGCCGTTCTGTTGGGTAAAGGGTTAAAGCGACCTCCAAATGAAACGTTGTAACAGTTACTTTTGTGATTCTATAGAATTTTTTTTTTTCTAGTTGGGGAAAACTTTCCAGTAAGCGTGGTAACTTTGTAATACAGAATACGGGGCATTTTTAAAGCGATTTGAAAACATAAATTTGTAGTCGTTACTTTGAAGAATATATTTGTTTTTATTTGTGGGGACGATTTTCCAGTAAGCAACTTTGTAACTCATAACACTGAGCATTTTTTAAATGACTTATAGTGGCCTCGGTGGCTCAGTCGGTAAGGGGTACAACTCCAAGCCGTCTCGCTCCCCAGCGATGGCGATAAGGGTTCAAATCCATACGTTTCCATCGTGGACTTTATAATTCGAAATCGTTATCTGGTTGAGTTGCCAATTATTGGCCGGTGGTTGCCGCTCATGGTCCGCGAGTTTACCAGCCAATGAAATCACTGTTAGATTATAGCCGAAGTGTGCGGATTTCCTCCACCACTATAACTGCCAAATGTCGTAATATGGCCTTATATAGTTGCTTAAAGCGACATCAAACCCCAAATCAATCAATCATCGATCAATTTAAGCGACTTATTTTAGAATATCGGGCAGAATTCGAGGTGAGTTATTATGCTCGGAGTTGATCAGCAAACATATTTGTAACCCCGGTAACCCGGTCACAAACGTGCAGTTTGCCATGGGCATTGGGAAAATGTTTGTACTCAGTAAGCGATTGCCGGTTCTGCAATTTCATGAGTCTGATGCTGACAGCTATATTATGGACGTGATAACCTACCACCGGATGTGTCTCTTGATTTATCATGACACGAACATCGTTAGCGCTATTCCATGACATGTATCCATCGGCGAACTATCTATGTGTGTGCTATGCACTCAGTTTTTGTCTCTTTTGTCCAATTACAACCCCAAAACATGCGCAATGTCGCATGTTTTGGTTACACATTTTGTCGCACCTTTTGTCGCTTCAGACGCTTTTGGCGCGAGATTATCGCATGTTTTAGAGCTTCTGTCACTTTCGGTGCTCGACTAATGGCTTACATTCTGTCACTTTCGATGCGACATTAGGAAATGATCATAATAGTATAGTTTTTCCATATCCAGGTATGCAACCACTATATATATAATAAATTGTTTTGAAGCCACATGGCGGTTTGCGCTCCAAAAGAAACATAATATTACTCGTTTTTTTAATTTTTTATCAGTACCGAAATAGGTCGATAAATATCTTAACTACCATTCTACGAGCACTTCTGGCAAAAAGTTGAAAACGGCTGAGAAATGGCTGTGACTTTGGCAAGTGTTTTTCAGAGCATATGAAGCCGGTATATCAATAGTTCCGTTTATTTATCGACCTATCGTATCCGTCGCTCCAAATTGCGTAGAAAACAATTTGGTGGTTCGAATCACAGGTATTAGGCATAAATTAGTTTTTTTTAATTTATTAAAAATCTCGGAAAGGTATCTATCTCATTGTTGATAGAGGTGAGCATTTTTCTCTACAAAAGCAAAATTTGATTTTGTATTTATCTGTAATTGCAGCACTATGTGACCAAATAATCATAGTTTTCAAAAAAGTTTGGTTCGCCGTCGTATTTGAGATTAGTGAACATAGAAAAACATTTAAAGTTGATAAATCAAATTTATTTGGTTGGTACCCGAAACGTCCGTCCAATGAAAAATAAAAAAAATCAAACAATCCAACCCCTAAATCACCGAAATCTATTCTCTAATCATCAAACTAAATAGCCATATTGTCAAACAGACGTTGTTTCACGAAGGACAGCTAATTTGGGTGTGGTACTCAACATACATCGAGTTTAGTAACGATTTTTGCCTTTTTTTCCGTCAGTTTTACAGATTTCTTTTCGCGGGAGGCCATTTTTAAAGTGCGAAACAAACTCGAGAAACGCTGCAGTAAATGACTCCAAAATAAAATAATTTAACATCGATAAAAAAAAAATTGTTATCTAATTCCTTATCTAGTGGGTATTATATATCCACCGCATGATTTTTGTCATTAAGAATGCCGGATATCAATTAAAAGAGAGATATTAAAATTAATTTAATAAAGTTCAAGTTAGTTTCGCTTTCAGTTTTGCAAAATGGCCTCCCGCGAAAAGAAATATGTAAAACTGACGAAAAAAAGGACATAAATCGTTATTAAACTCCATGTATGTTGAGTACCACCCCCAAATTAGCTGTACTTCATGAAACAACGTATGGTTGACAATAGGGCTATTTAGTTTTATGACAATATTATAGATTTCGGTGATTTAGGGGTTGGATTATTTGATTTTTTTATTTTTCATTGGACGGACGTTTCGGGTGCCAAAAAATAAATTTCATTGACAACTTCGAATGATTTTCTATGCTCACTTGTTTAAAGTACGACGGAAAGCTAAACTTTAACTAAAAATATGATTACTTGGGCACATAATGCTAGAATTCCAGATCAATTTGACAAAAAATTTAGCTTTTGTGAGGATGATTTTTGACCTCCTATTTTCACAATCAGCCTTGATAATAACCTTTATATTTTTGTATTAATTGTTTTTTTGTTTTTTTTTGCCAAATACCCGTGGTTCGAATGAGCCATGTCCGTTTTAAGCCACATGGCAGTTTGCGCTCCAAAAATACACCTATTAGTATTCGCTTTTGAATTTTTTCCGGTATCGATAAGTAGGTCGATTAATACCTGAATTACCTTTCTACGAGCATTATATCTCCCGGAAATAAGCATGGAAGTCATAACAAATACAAATTTGAAGAGGGATGTTTTGGGTCCCAAAGATGTGCTCTGCTTGGAAGAACAGAGCCTTCCGTGTTAGTCTATTCCTTATATGGTAAAAATAAGGAGCGTTTCTTTCACTTATGTGCGAAGAGTTGAAAACAGTTGGGAAATGGCTGTGACCATGGCAAGTATTTTGAAGAGCATATGAAGCCGGTATATCAATATTTCGATCATTTGTCAACCTATCTCATAACTCCTTCCAAATATTTGTACACTCTTAACCCTTTACCCAACAAACCGGCCAAAAACGGCCATATAAAGCTGCAACAGCCTAAATTATCTTGGGTCTGTCTCTATAAAACCATACAAATATGGATGTCATTGGAACCGGCTCATTGACCACATTGTGATGGTTACAGTTATGCCCTGTGCCAATGCATTCTCTTATTTATTATATGCTTCCCCATTAAATAGTGGGAAATTGCCGTGGCGTAGAGCGTTATATCCATCACCTGGACCGACTCGATGGATAACACTGACCGACTCGATGGATAACACTGACCGACTCGATGGATAACACAATAGTATTACTTTTTCGGAGATCACTTCCGGTTTATAGCGGCGAATCACATTAAGTTTCAAAGCGTATCAATAACAGCCGGACTATCGTTTTAATTATTGATTTTCACGGTTCATAAACTGTTATTTAATTGTTATAATGTTAACTCATTTGTTTTAATATATTCTTATCACTAAATTATGTATACATTAATTTTCTCGCATCATTTCAGAATAAAACAATGGGGACTATTTCTTATGGCGGCTATGCTCGATATTTGTCATTCAGTTGTGAGCAAATCAATTGATGGAATGTAAACAAAATGCAAATGTCGAAGCTTTCTAACAATTTGAAGTGAACTGTAGGACAAAATTAGCAGTTTTTGGTGCGGTTTATAGCGCATATAATAAAAAGAAAACCTACGGGTTTTGGTTGAATACCCGGATTATCTCATTCGTGGGTGCAAGGAAGTACAGAATTTCCACTCGCGGCTTGCAGCCGCTCGTGAAAATTCTGTACTTCCTTGCACCCACTCATGAGATAATTCGGGTATTCAACCAAAACTCGTAGGTATTCTCTATATATTCGAGTCGACCATAGGTCGCCTCGCATATATAAGAGAATGCATTGGCCTAATGCATTTTTAACACTTTTTACCATTTTTTCTTACATTCTTTAACAATCTTATAATTTTTAATGTGTTAAGCCAATGCATTCTCTTATATATGCGAGGCGACCTATGGTCGACTCGCATATATAAGAGAATGCATTGGCACAGGGCCGTTCTGTTGGGTAAAGGGTTAATGAGCCATGTTCGTAAAAGGAAAATTATGCACTTGTCAAACGACCACGATGAAGAATGTATCGGGTTAACTGTATACATCCGCGTCTGCCGTGCATTCGGTGTTTGCATGCACCCTGTGGCTTCGATGATAAGATGCATGGTCCTTTATGGCAACATAAGCTGTCCCAATCTCTACCAGAGCGCACCAGTCATACTTCCTTCCTGACTCTGTCACCGGCTGGGTACTAGTTTGTTTTTCTATATTTAGCATAGGATTTTCCGGCAAAAATGGCGAAACCCGATCGCACAAAAGTAAAATTTTCTATGTGCTTTTAGAACAATTCCCGCACTAAAACATAATGACAGAATGGAAAATCAGAGCGGTAGTTTTCGCAAGCTACTCGTCAAAATTGCAGCAAATTAGAACGCTTGTGTTTAGCTTGCCGTGCGAGTTGTGACAATGTCGTACGCGTGCGTTTAGACTTTTGTTATGATAAACTAATTGGAGAACCGAATCACACTGTTGCGAAATATAGTTCTTCGGTTTTAGTTGGAGTTTTCAAACTTAAGGTTCAAAATTTACATAACTTTTGTTCGACATTTTGTGTGCTTAACAAGGTCAGCATGTTGCTCTGTTCGCTTAGTATATATCTTAATATCGCGGAAGTCCACCAAATGTGGGTGAAATGTCGCCGGTAGCAGCGGTCTTACCAAGTCATCAAGGGAGGTAAACCATGCATAGTGTTTGAAGCTGTCCAGCGATGACGAAGCGGGTTCGAATGCACGGTCTTTCCTTCACTCATAAAACGTGAAATTTCGACAAACCAGTCCAAATTTCATTAACAGATATACAGCTATACTATATAGTGCAGCAACGCAATTTAAGACAGAGCATAACATGCACACAAAAATAGATTTATACAAGTATAGATGTGCGCATACAATATTTTGAATGTACCAATGTGTGTGAAAGGTGTGTGTGAGCTGTATACGTATGTCTCCCCTCCGCCATTCCCGTCTATATATCCATTCACTCGTTGTATTCAGATATTGCTATGCATAAAAATGTATAATATAATAACACAAATTAAAAAAACCCTGAAATTATTTTGAGGTGGAAACGAGATTTATAAACCCCAGTATTCAACTAACTGTACAACATACTATAGTATGCCCTCGTGAGACCAAATATAGTTCTTCAAGTGTACAATCACCAGATCCGTTGTTATGGCTGATGGGGTCACTCTCACCAAAAAAGTGCTGAAGGGTACACTGGTTTTGAAAATATGCTGAAGGGTACACATGTTTTGAAATCTGGATATAAATTACTTTTAGTTTTCGTGTCTGTCGTGATTTCTGTTAGAGAATAATTGTATATGTTCCACGAAAAATTAAAATGAACTCAAAACGAACTACTGATGGGCGTCAGACTTTCAGGGAGACAGTTAAAGTAACTGTGTTAGCGCCGGCCGATCACGAACATTGTGTACCCTTCAGCACATTTTCAAAACCTGTGTATACCCTTCAGCACATTTTCAAAACATGTGTACCCTTCAGCACATTTTCAAAACTTGTGTACACTTCAGCACTTTTTTGGCGAGAGTGACCGACCCCTTCAGCGTTATGTTCTTAGGAAAAATATTCGTTAGTATACTGATAATATATATCGTCACCGAACCGAGTACTCCCTTAACACGTGAGTGGTACGAAGCAGTCACAGTATGGGCAGCATTGACCAATGGTCACAATTATAGGCGTGATATTTGAACAGTGCATAGCAATACAGTCACTTTCCGCTTAAATAGAAACATATATAAAATATATATAATAGCCACTGGCTAAAATTCACAATCTCTGCGTTGACAGCGACTACAAGTCGAACATTATAGCTACCGAGCTACTTTACATATCTGTCCTTAACATATACAGTAATGCCCTAAATTATCTCAACTCCTTAACCACAGCAGAATTATGGGCAATTTTTCAGGATTTAGTCGGAAATATGGCTTGTTGCCATTCATCTGAAAGCTCTCACTGAGAGCTTTCCCATGAATGGCAACAAGCCATATTTCCGACTAAATCCTGAAAAATTGCCCATAATTCTGCTGTGGTTAAGGAGTTGTTTATTTAGGGCAATACTGTACTCTATTGTGCTGCAGCCCTCCGAAGAACACACATACATTTATTTGAGCTTCCTCGTGTGTATTACGTCAGGCGTGGATTTTAATGTTAAATATATGTTTACGCCGACGTAATTTTGCAGGTGACGCGGTGCTATTACAAGGTTTCTATGCCGCATGTAAACACCATACAGGATGAGACAACTTCATATGGTCTTTAGATCCTCAAAACGATGAACTTTGCTCCGATTATTTTAATAAATGATGTGTAAACATGGACAACATGCATGCGTACATCATAAATCGCATGTCTAGATCATTACATGTATTTATCGGATGTATTTGCAATATTCGTATTTAAGATGTCATTTTTTTCCCGCTACGGCATGCACTACTGACTACGTTGAAGCTGTCGGCGGTAACGGTGATGTTTGGAATGAATAGTTCTAACTTCACCCGTCAAACATCAGTAGACTATAATTGTCCACAACATGTGTTGGGATATCGTGTCCTATGGTATAGTTCAAATATCTATATATGCACTAGTAACGGTCTCATTCAACACTGACTATAGTATAGCACCTAACGTGTCCCAGTGACCTCTTTTTAACGTTGCACAGATTCGTTTGAAAAATAGAACATAATTGTGTCACTATAGCTACTGGATAGCATTTACCCGCCTCGTGCATTAGTATGGTATGCTATGCTTGACAGCGAAGTTTTCAATCTAAAGCTGCCGTTAGATGAAGATTACAAACTTCAAGCCGATATATTTGCTGAGTGTTGAATAATTAGTGTGAAGTTCTGTGCGAACAATACGCCTTCAAACCCAGTCGATACTAATGTTTATGTTTTGTAAAGAGGCGAGCGGCAGAGGGAAACGAATATGACAGTTCGGTAGATAACTGGCGGAAGATACCGAGCGCATGATTTCGGTGACTGTCTGGCTCTTGTTATTTCTTAAACCGAGATTGTATATTCGATCGACTTCACATATACTCAATTGAATTATACCGGATCAGCCCGTCATGATTTCAACAAAATAAATGTCATCCACCAATGTTAGACAAATGATGGAAATATTTAATATCGATCGGATGCTTGCTTGCATGGTATATTGGTGCCCAAGATAATCGTTGCAAAAATATTGCTCTGTATACCTCAAAGATTATCTCTTTAAAGACATGTTATGTACTTGTTCGGGTGCGTGAAACTGATAAGTTAGTATTCAGGTGCTATGCCAACTGGAGGAATGTAGCATTCTACTAACATCACCGAAAATCTCCAGCAAATCGACCGTACCACTCCATAGAAAACATTGTCTGAACTACGCTAAATTGTAAATATTTACTACTCGAATCGTGACGCTTCTATAGGCGATAAACTAACGAAAACGATTTCGCCATCGGCAGTCAATGCATATAATTAATGCATAAGAATGACTGTGTGTGTTGTCAATTTAGATATAATATTTGTAAAAATAACTACTTTGAACAAGATTATTTTCTTTTGTATTTGATCACACTAGTTAGTTATGCTTAGTTATGCCGCAGTGTTTCTTATCACTTTAAGCTGCTCCTATACCTACGTACCGAATGTCAAATGTCCCAGATTGATTGGTTGTATTGTTTTATTCCATAGTTATAAGCGATAATGAGTATAATTAACGTTTATTTGTGACAAAATTACACAATAAAAGTTCTAATCTCTGTTATTGTTCGTTAGCTAAACACCTTTTTAGACCAGAAAATATTCGAAATAAAATGAATGCTAATCGATAGAAGCATTCCGGAAAGGAGTCTTCGATTCAGATGTAATAGCGCCCGCTCTCCCGCGGCGAAGCCGCGGAAGCGAAGCTACCAGGGTATACGTATGCGAATATGAGATATATACTAATCGACTTTTTCGGCCCAATCTAAAAATAAATTGAAATCACCTAAAATAGGATAATTTATTCATAACTGAAGGGTCAGCCAGGGTCAGCGGAGTCCAAAATTCTATTGTTGGCAACGGTCGCCATTTTGTATTGATTAATGCCACCTCGAAATGTGTAATTGGGCAATATGCTCGGAAAAGGCTGAATGCAATCAGGTAAAATGTGATGACGTGCGCATGTCCCAACCACGGGAACGTTTCCGGCTTCTTGAAACCAAGTGACGTCACATATAAACACAATGCGCGTCTCGCTTCCAAGTATTTTAGTTTACGATGACAGGTGTTTTGATTTAATGGTTTACTCAAATTAACTTATAGTTTATTCTATGCGAATTATGATCGATTAGTTTAGCTAGTTTTGCTCACATTTTTAGGGTTTCTAAAAGCTACACATTAAAACACCCATTGTTTTTTTTATTGATCTAATGATCAATTTTATGCCCCAAAACGGTGAAAACCATTTAGGCTACTGAGAATGGACAAAAATGCCTCAAGTCAAGGATTCAAAGGGCCATAAGTATATTTTCTTAAACAATGTTTTGTTAATACCTTTGCAATTTGTTCAATCTAGTATACTTAAAAGGTTATAGGAAAGGCAGGGCATATTGATGTCAAATTATTGAGTTACATGACCTCAAATATTGCATTTCATCACTGTCATACTTAGGTCAACATGACCGCTTTCGCAAGGGTACGCACTACGTTCGTGACTGAACTATGTCAGACTCCGAGGCACATTTGGCTAAGTCTATACAATGGGACATTTGTTTGAGAATATAAATTCCTTATAATCTTTATGTGTGTGTTTAATCTAGTGTCGTGGTGAGGAAATTACTAAAACACTGAAGTGAATGCTCTAATTTTTGTTTTACTAATTAACCATAGAAATTAGAATACTATTACGAAATTTGGCTCATTCTGCGAAATTGAGGACCCGAAATCAGGTAAACTCGCGTTTTGTAAAGGCACACAACTCGAAAAATACTTAACTTATCTGGGATTGGTTTTCAGTTCTGGATTCAGGAAATTGAGGTCGACAAAATGAACTTAATATCTGTAGGATTTGTGAATTAGATATTTGTATATACATCCATGAATATCCATAAATGGATGATTTGACAAAATTTTCAAATTCATCATATTTATGATGAAGATCGAGTAATTCATTTGCGCTGAAGTGCAAATAAAAATTAATATGCAGAGATTCCCCCAAAAATCACATTGATTCAGGCCATGAAGACATCATTCAACATAGGCCTATGTACTAGTACGGTACTGTACGGGAGGCCACATTCACATCTAATAGCTAATTTCGCTAAGCATAATGCTGTACGCTTAAGCATAATGCTGTACGCTTAAGCATTATGCAGTTAAGCTTTTATGCGTAAGACGGTAAGAGTATTTCCATTACGCTTTTAAAGCATAATGCTATTATCCTTAAGTGTAATGCCATTACGCTTTAAAAGCATAAATGTCTCAAACACATCTCCATTATGCTTAAGCGTAATGTTATTACACTTAAGCATAATGCCATTAAGCTTAAGCGCAATAGGTTTTCATAGCCTTACTACCTTACATATAATGGTATCATCTAAGGTAAATATATGTCAAAAGTTACTAGCATCAGTAATTGGCTGCATCCATTTCAGCTCTGGACAGTCCAGGGGAGTTTTGAGATATGGAATTTGAATTACGTAATACAAATTCCATTATGCTTAAGCGTAATGCCAAATTTGATGGAAATCTGAATTATGCTTAAGCGTAATGGTATTATGCTTAAGTGTAATGCATTACGCTTAAACGTAATTGGCTATTAAATGTGAATTTGGCCTCCCATATTACTGATGGTGTCAAGCATAAAATAGAAGCAGAGACTCTACCCATAAAGCGCAAATGGTTTACGTTGAAGCGCAAGCGATTTGCACTGAAGGATAAATGGTTTACGCTGAAGCGAAAATAAGGAATAATGTGCAAAAGGCCTCTCATATCAAAACACAAAATAGCCATTTCGCATCAGATTCAAGGCAAAACGTATTATAATTTGGATGCATTCAAGTTTTTAAAGTAGACATATATTTATTATATGCTAGATGTGCTTATTACAAAGAATAATGCTTTATGATTTAATATTTATAAGTTTTTGGCAATAAGCTTTTCCTCCCCTAAATATGAGCCCAATTCATTTATATTAAGTGCAATTCATTTACACTTAAGTGTAATTCATTTATGCTTAATTGAAATTCATTTTCACTTGAGTGTAATTCATTTATGCTTAAGCTTAATTCATTCTCATAGGAAGATTAATTACGCTTAAGCATACCTAAATGAATTAAGCTTAAAAGTGTAATTCATACTAAAATCTCACAGAGCTCCCTTAAGCTGAAATGGATGGAACCACATTACTAATACCAATAAGCTATAGTCTATACATCATAAATACTATTATACCTGAGGTAAGATCAGTGATGGCACCATAATTTCCCTGACGTAGGGGTTTACAATCCCAACAGGGGGGGGGGGGCTATTGCTACCTGGCTGACCATTGCAGATCTTCCCGACAGGGGGGCTATAGCCATCACTGGCCCCTCCCCTAGAGCCACCCCTGGGTAACATAGATGAAGAACCAAATTACACTTACTCGTAATTAAATTATGATGAATCATAAATTATTTACTCTTAAATATAGCGTAAGTAAATTACGCTTAAGCTTAAGTGAATGGCACTTAATAAGTATGAGTTACACGTAACTTAAGCACAATTTACACTTAAGCATCATTAGCTAATAAAAGTGAAATCGGCCTCCCATAAAAGTACAAGATCATCTATGGGAGGCCAAATTCACATTTAATAATGAATTGCATTGAAGCGCAATTGATTGTACTTAAGCGCAATTGATTGTACTTAAGCGCAATTAATTGAGCTTAAGCGCAATGAATTGCGCTTAAGCACAATTCATGTATTATATATAGACATAAATTCATAATGTCATTAATGAAAATGCCAACATTGGTCACTACGTATACAACATATCCAGATCTAGTCTGAATACATATACTGTCTAATAATATAACAATAATGGAGCCCTCAGGCTAATCCAGATCCAGAATGATATTGATAAGTGACTATATAAGTCATATTAATTTAATGAAACATTAATTATATTGTACATATTTTAATTCTCATTCCCGCATTGTACCTTTTAAAAATTATTTTAAGATTATCCGTGGCTCTATCAACCACGTATGCCAAATTGCATGTTTACAACTCACGATGTATCTCAAGAATTGCAGTGTTTACACTCAATAATTTTGAACCAAACCATTCGATCCCCGGCGTAACTCAATTTACCTTTGCATAATTTGTAATATTTCCTCTTCCTTAAATATGCCATCCAGTTGTGTGATACTAATAGGATATTCTGTAGTAAATCAGAATTGTTTGAATTATTTAATAATTATCATGATTATCCATCGTTGACACGATTATATTAGTTTCGTGTTGTTTATTTGATTTTCGAAGCGAAGTATACTCGTGAAGTGACCTTACATGTTGGGTCAACATTAGGGCATTGCTAGAAGCATCGCGGACCAGGAACATTTCACGCATGCGCACCAGACGTAACACATTTTGCCTGATTGCATTCAGCCTTTCCAAAATGCTCCAGGGCAAAACTAAAAGACTTTGACCTAGCAACTGTTAGCTATACTTCATCATATGTAGGAACATCATGCTCCTAAAGCCAAATATATTTTCAAAAAGTGAATGTAAATTGAACAAAAGCTCTGGTTAACAAAAAAGTTAAATTGCATGAAAAAGTTTTGTTTACATATTTCATAAAATTATTAAAAATATTTACCCCGAAAGAGGAATCTAGCGACCTAGCTGGCCGTTTACATATTATCTTCAATTTTCTAACGGTGTTTCCGCCTAAAAGATTGATGAAATATTCTCAAAGTTCAAGGCCGACAAACGGAAACTTTAAGTTCCGATTGAAAGATCGCAGAGTCATTACGTGCGCTCGCGCAACAGTATGGCGATCAGACAGATTCGTACCTTGGTGTCACTCTACTCCGTTTCACTCCATGACGTCGCCAAAAACGACGTAAAACCTCGTGGCGTTTCTGACATTTTTACTGTGCCGCGTTTTTACTATGTTTATTTTATGTGTTGTTTTCGATTATTTGTTTGTCGCCAATATCGCCATTTGTCGGGATTCCCTGTTTCTATATTTAAAACTGGCATGCTCGTAGTGAGCCTCGGTTTCGATTTTTTCTCCCAGGTCAAAATACGTCAGAGTTTTGACAAAAATAGATCGACCTACATTTTCTCCATCAGAACTCTACATCCAAGAGTCTATAGACTCATTCGGGACCTCCATAGACTCCTTCATTTGGGTATTTTTACTTATAATTGGGCAGTTTTATCATTTTTGGTTCGTGCGAAGACCTCTTTTTATCATGCGGGAAAAGAGACATTCAAAACGCGATTTCGTAATTCGACGCAATAGGCTGAATAGCCTAACCTTCAACCGAGTTCCGGGTCAAATACGACGAATGACGTAACACAAAACAAAACGCATTTGTTGACACCGTTTGAAGAGTTTATTATTACATAAAATGATCGTTATTGATTAATTATTGATTAATTATTGATATTTATTGTTGCATATTGGCTGTTATCAATATTTACACAAATGGTATTAATTATTTCTTATAATTGCTCCTTTGGTCAACTTTGACTATCGGAAAATGAACATGAAAATATGCCGCTGAAAAATAATGTAATCGATATTAAAGTCTCATCCTTTCGGCAACATGGAATTGGTTTTAATTACTTAAATGATTAAGATAGTAAGTTGCCTTTTATCTGTGATGAAATGAGAAATGGTAATTGTCTTGCCAACATGAAATTAAATTAAATAAATTAAGTAAAATACAGTGAAATTATTTTTTAATTATTTTTTATTACATTTTTGCGCACGTTGGCATCTCTCTGAGTGCATTCTAGTTTTAAGATTGCTTCTTGTGAAACCAGTAAAGGCGTCATGACACCAAGACGTACATCATGACGTCACTACCGACACCGGCGCGCAAAATTCCAGACAGGACTGCGTCGATGGCCAGACAGCTGAGACTCGTGTTACATGGCAGGCTAAATATCCACATTTACTTTATATGTGATTATTTACATACATTGTATATATCATTGTCTTGTGTCCCATTATAAGGGTGGATACACACATGCATGTAATTTCTGTATGTAAAATACATGTATTTTACATGGCCACACCAATAATTGACAACATTAATCACCTGCGCGCAAGCGGTTCATTGTTAACAGGCCAAACAAGTGAGTAGTTCTAAGCGAAGTCAAATTGTCCTCTATTAGTACATTTAAGGCCAGTCCAAAACATGTCTTCTCTTACGGATGCGGAAATTAGTCAAGTCTGTGTGATATCTGGCATTTTATTAATGCACGAACACCAGAAGCCATACGTCTGGCATATGTAGGCTTGATGTAGAACATTTTCAACCATTATACTTGTTTGGGTGGGGTCTCGAAAGCTCCAAATCGCTAAGGGACTTAGTTGAATGTATCGGTCGGAATAATCTGGGCAAGAAGGTACAATATGATATGTTTTACTTAAATAGCTCAGATTTAGCCACCCCGCCTGGTAGCTTTCGGGGTCATATATAGCCCCTGCATGCGTCTGGGAATTCCTAATCCACCACTGCTATAAATAAGAGAGGACTGGTAGTTATTTAAATAGAAAGTCTACCATGTGGGTTATCCCACGAACAATTATTTTAAGTGGCCTAGCGACTCGGTCCAAGATAACGACATATCTACATTCCGACTTAATTGGAACTAGAACACGTAGGCAATGATTGGGTTGTCAGTGGACACATATTACATCGTCTGTATGATCCATGTAAAACGCAAAATACACGATAATTACAGATATTACATGCATGTGTGTATCCACCCTTAGGGTTTATCAACAAAGCCTTCTATACAGATAACAATTCATCCGACAATCCCACGAACAGTAACAAGCGGGCGCAAATTACGTTTACGTACATGATCATATTACCCCGGTAACTATATCATACATGTTTACAAAGAGATAATCCACCTTTATACCCCGGTAACTATATCATACATGTTTACAAAGAGATAATCCACCTTTATACCCCGGTAACTATATCATACATGTTTACAAAGAGATAATCCACCTTTATACCCCGGTAACTATATCATACATGTTTACAAAGAGATAATCCACCTTTATACCCCGGTAACTATATCATACATGTTTACAAAGAGATAATCCACCTTTATACCCCGGTAACTATATCATACATGTTTACAAAGAGATAATCCACCTTTATACCCCGGTAACTATATCATACATGTTTACAAAGAGATAATCCACCTTTAAATATAGGCACATTTTCATATCTTAGCACGCACACTTTAAAGGGGTACTGTACACTAAATCCGACCATTTATGGGACCATCTCCTTTTATACTCAACAGAATATATGCAACAAATGAATGAATTTGAGCCATGAATTAGTGCATCATACACTCGTGCTCTATGCACGATGCAAACAACATGGTAATTATAATGAAAATGAATTTATGGCTGGAGTCATAAATTAATTTTCATTATAATTACCATGTTGTTTACATCATTCATAGAGCACACAATTATATTTTGCACTAATCCATGGCTCAAATTCATTCATTTGTTGCATATATTCTGTTGAGTATAACAGATGATCCAATAATTTAGTGTTCAGTACCCCTTTAAGACTTATATCGTTCCGAACCAAACTCACACTAACATATAGGTAGATATAAAGGCATCGCTCAGCGTTTTTCTTTAGCAAAATGCAAAGACAAGGAAGTCGCAGCCGTCGTTACTTGTCCGAATCCTGGTTATATACACTTGGATCATCTTGGTCGCGTTGTGTCTCATGTACGATAACAGTTTATTGGGTCACGTCTATAACTTAATCACAATAATTAACCACTATCAATACATGTTAATGTGATAAACGGCATATAGCGGGGCGAATTTAACCTCATCAATTCGGACAGGGGCGTGACTGGAGGGTCTCCATTGGTGTCCATCTGCAAATTTACAACTGTACCCATCCCAATGAGCCAGAATTTGGAACATTGTACGTGGGCGTATCTAGTCCTTTGTTCACATGCACGCGATTTATGTGAATATCGCGACGACCAATTGACTGGGAGCTGCCATTGTGAAATATGTCTAGTATATTTAGTGCATGCTATTTCGGAACGAATTTTGAGTGCTATTTTACTCATCGCGGACGAATCACGATTATTTCAGCTCAAATGAGCAAGGTGAATGCGCAGTATGCGTGAACCCAGCTTATTGATCACTTACGCGTTCGATAGTCTGAAATAAATAGAGAATCCCATTAATTTAACCTTTCCTGTACTAAATGGATTCTAATTCCAGCCAGTTAAAATTGTACATTGGATATTCTAATATTAATTTTTAGGTGCGTTCAGGTATAATAACAGCAGACAACAGACAGAAAAAACACAGATAATACAAGAGCAGAAGAATTCGTATTCGTTGTGGGAAATGTTCAAATAATAAGTTCAACAACCGACCTTATTATCTTAACATTTCCTATGGGAACTACTCGTCAATGAGTATTGAGTATAGACAGGTTATAAAAACGTTATACGTCAGTGTTCAACCAACAGCAAATCGCGACGCAACGCAACCGACAGCCGAAGCCAACCAGAACATATAGTCCGTGGAATTTGTATAGCGAAACATGAGCGATGAAGTGATATATACTGAGGAGAAAGCAATATACATAGTAGCGGTCCTGACAGGATTTTTTATCAGAATGATTCAGACTATATATTGGACGGGTAGCACAGGTCCCCTGGCGCGAGAACACTACCATGTCAATGTCAATAGTCTGGGGCAGATTTTTTTCTCGAAAATACAGCCAACGAAAATTACATTTGGCAAAACGTTTTGCCCAAAATGTTCCGATCCCATGTCAGCAATTACATGTACCTCTCAGAATAACTAAGTACATGAACATGTTCGCCACTGTTTGTTTGGATAACTATTAACCAGACTTCACCCTGGTATGATTATATATCAAACCGGTAATTATTAGGTGCTATTATAATATGTTGCATCATATATGTGATTTGCCAAGAATAGCCCAAATGCGCGTTACGCACGTTTGAGTGACAGATGACCCGTATGGGCGTTGGGTATTGTGTATCAGTTTGTTCTGGCATATTCACTTCGGATGACCGATTAGACGTAACACTCGTGGAAAAGTCCAAATTAAATGCGGGAACATCTCTATCGTCACCAACATCGTGGACGGGCATAAGTTCCCTGTCAACTGGAGATAAATCCATGCTGTGTCCGATGGGATCGGACGCGATGACGCTGATCGGTGTAGAATGAACTACAGTGCGCGACGTAATGTCGTCAGCTGGTTGGATGTTCGCAGAATGTTCACAATTTTGGCGGTATAGTGGCTGTCGGTGGTGTTCATAAGCAGCTAGAATTAACCCTTTCACAGCTGGAACAGTCACTCCTTATTTGACGCCTTTATTGCACCAAGGTGCATTTGCTTGCCACCATGCAGGCTTTGAAACATCGTCGCCAATCCATTGTGAAACATGTCAAGTTTATTTAGTGCATGCTATTTCGGAACGAATTTTGAGTGCTATTTTCCTCATCGCGGACGAATCACGATTATTTCAGCTCAAATGATCAAAGTGAATGCGCAGAATGAGTGAACCCAGATTATTGATCACTTACCCGTTCAATAGTCTGAAACAAATAGAGAATCCGATTAATTTAACCTGTCCTGTACTAAATGGATTCTAATATTCCAGCCAGTTAAAAAGTGTACATTGAATATTCTATTATTGATTTGGAGGGGTGTTCAGGTATAATAACAGCAGACAGCAGACAGAAAAACACAGATAAAACAAGAGCAGAAGAATTCGTATTCATTGTGGGAAATGTTCAGATTATAAGTTCAACAAACGACCTTATTATCTTAACATTTCCTATGGGAACTACTCGTCAATGAGTATTGTGTATAGACAGGTTATAAAAACGTTCTAAGTCAGTGTCAGGCAACGGCAAATCGCGACGCAACGCAGCCGACAGCCGAAGCCAACCAGAATATAGTCCGTGGAATTTGTATAGCGAAACATGAGCGATGAAGTGATATATACTTCAGAGAAAGCACTATACATAGTAGCGGTAGTAACAGGATTTTTTATCAGAATGATTCAGAATATACATTGAACGGGTCCCCTGGCGCGACAACACTACCATGTCAATGTCAATAGTCTGGGGCAGATTTCGAAAATATAGCCAATGAAAATTACATTTGGCAAAACGTTTTGCCCAAAATGTTCCGATCCCATGTCAGCAATTACATGTACCTCTCAGAAAAATTAAGTACATGAACATGTTCGCCACTGTTTGTTTGGATAACTATTAACCAGACTTCACCCTGGTATGATTATATATCAAACCGGTAATTATTGGGTGTTATTATAATATGTTGCATGCGTCCTTTCTGTTTGTTTTAATGACTTTATTCTCCTGCTTTGAGGTTTTTAAATTTATTTTGTCTTATTTGGTCACTGTTTAATGCGAAACTGCAATGTCTGCATAATCTGATATCCATATTAGCGGCCTTTTGATATGCTCCGTGGTATAATCTGATATCCATATTAGCGGCCTTTTGATATGCTCCGTGGTATAATCTGATATCCATATTAGCGTCCTTTTGATATGCTCCTTGGTATAATCTGATATCCATATTAGCGGCCTTTTGATATGCTCCGTGGTATAATCTGATATCCATATTAGCGGCCTTTTGATATGCTCCGTGGTATAATCTGATATCCATATTAGCGGCCTTTTGATATGCTCCGTGGTATAATCTGATATCCATATTAGCGGCCTTTTGATATGCTCCGTGGTATAATCTGATATCCATATTAGCGGCCTTTTGATATGCTCCGTGGTATAATCTGATATCCATATTAGCGGCCTATTGATATGCTCCGTGGTATAATCTGATATCCATATTAGCGGCCTTTTGATATGCTCCGTGGTATAATCTGATATCCATATTAGCGGCCTTTTGATATGCTCCGTGGTATAATCTGATATCCATATTAGCGGCCTTTTGATATGCTCCGTGGTATAATCTGATATCCATATTAGCGGCCTTTTGATATGCTCCGTGGTATAATCTGATATCCATATTAGCGGCCTTTTGATATGCTCCGTGGTGATAATCTGATATCCATATTAGCGACCTTTTGATATGCTCCGTGGTAATAATTGAGGATGGAAATGAATGGAACGGGCTCGATTATTTGTGATTATCGATTACGCCATTAACCCTTTACCCAACAGAACGGCCCTGTGCCAATGCATTCTCTTATATATGCGAGTCGACCATAGGTCGACTCGCATATATAAGAGAATGCATTGGCACAGGGCATAACTGTAACCATCACAATGTGGTCAATGAGCCGGTTCCAATGATATCCATATTTGTATGGTTTTATTGAGACAGACCCAAGATAATTTAGCTGTTGCAGCTTTATTTGGCCGTTTTTGGCCGGTTTGTTGGGTAAAGGGTTAAAGACACGTTGGAACGTACAATGATACACTCGTTTGATATTAAGTTAACATTCTTAAATGAACTGTTTGCCTTCGCCCGCATGTGCGTGCAGTTTTGGACTCCAATGCCACGTTTGAGATGACATCGAAACTACTTGCACTGTTGTCCAGACGCAGATAGCCCGCTGGATGACCTATTTTCCGTATGTGCGACGAAATAAATTCTCAGCTCTACTTCAAATACCATTTATTTTTGAAAAAATTCTGAAAATTTCGGAGGACTATTATAATCAGCATGTCCATCCGTACGCGCGGACGTGCGTGCGTCCGCGCGTCCGTGCGTCCGTCCGTCCGTCCGCCCGGGTTGTCCGCTTGATAACTTGAGCAATATTGGACGCAATGTCTTGATATTTGATACGTTGTTCACATTTGAGAAGACGCAGGCCAGGTTCGAAATCGGTCATGGTCTAATGATTTTTGACGGAGTTATTCCCCTTTGTTGACTTTCAAATCGCTGTTTTCGTGTTTCGGGATAGCAACTTGAGCACTATTCAACATAATTTCTTGATAGTTGGTACCTAGTTTACATTTGAGAAGACGCTGAGTTCGAATTTGGTCACGGTCAGATGATTTTTGACGGAGCTATGCCCCCTTTTCGACTGTTTTCGTGTTATCCGCAATGTAACTTGAGCAATAGTCAACGGAATTTCTTGATATTTGCTACGTAGTTCACATTTTAGATGATTCACATCTAAGGCCAAGTTCGAATTTGATCACGATCCGATGATTTTGACGGATTGATGCCCCTTTTTCGACTTAGAAATCGCTGTCTTCGGGTTGTCCAGATGGTAACTTGAGCAATATTCAACTGGATTTGGTACATGGTTTATATATGAAATTAGCAGGGTTACCCGGCGTTGCCCAGGTTAAAGTGATGTGAAACCCTCTGTGTATATTTGGTGGGAATAGAGAATACTCTTGCTCTCAAAGTGTTACACGTATTCTCCTAAATTGTATATCCAAATGGCATCACAAAACATGATTCTTACACATGGAATATAAGTAGTGGTTCACATTGTCAGGTCGGGGCGATTATCATTTTGTTTATCGCATTTAATCCGTCCCACCAATAAAGAAGTATTTATTTATTTACAACTGCGTATACTTCAGACGCTATAGCATGAAACATGAACATCATACACACATTAGTTCGAAAAAATAATAGACGACAATTGTGTTTTACATAGAGATGTATCAATCAATCAATCAATCTAGTTTATCATATCTTCATGAAGATACAGATGTTTTAAAGATATGTCCAGGTGCTCCTCTGTTCTGGTGCTATATACTGGCTAATCATGTTCAGTCTAAAGAATTGATGTTATGCAAGTATAGCAGCTACATGTGCTCGACACAGTGAGATTTTGAGTTGTTTATGTTAGGTTATGAGTCTGTTCTAAAAAATGAAAGAAATCCTCTGTATCGGGCAGATATACCCTTGTCAGATGTCAATATTGGAGGATCCTGAAAAGTGATGTGCTACGGACTGCGTTTTCCTTTATCTCAGAAGTAACCATATTTGACTGCACACTGTGACCACTATTTTTGAACAGGCCTGCTCTACATTTCCATATCTCTTGGCAATTGTAACTTTTTTGTGGAAACTATATTGAATAGACTCAATCGTGTTAAAATATATACATGAGCCATTCTAATATGCAATCCTCTGACGATTCAAGGTCCCTCAGTTTGAATGAATATATGTATCTCTTAAATAGATTGATATAAATATACTTTTAATGCTTTCTTCTATGTATCTGTGTTGCTAGATCATTATAGGAATGCCCTATAAATATGACAGTTGAGAAGATATAATTGTTCAAGTGACTTAATTCGGTCACCATTTGTCGAGATTGTGAAATTGGACTGCCAAAACTCCTTATAACGACATGGAGATGGCCTGGAAGATGACTATATATAACTTTGTTGGATATCGGCGAAATGAACAATCTTATAAATGCTAGTGAATCTCCTCTCGCCATCCATGACCCAAACGACCCCAAATGTGATTTAATTAGTCATATGATTAGAGAAGAACGTGCGTGAATTTGGTGGAATTAGTGCTAAATATATGTGTGTCAACTTTGGTGCAACTCCCCTCATGCATGACTTGAGCCGCGCCATTTTTGTCACATTTAAACCACGTCTATTAGAATCATGCATGCGTTATATAATGGAGATGATTATATATAAGTTTGGTGGTAATCGGCAACTAAACAAATTCTTATCATAGTTATTACCCCCCCCCATCTCTCACCTAAACGGCACCAATTTCGCGTCTTTAAATCACACGTTTATATTCCTCGTATCACGGAGAAGAATAATATATCAATTTGATCGAAATCGGTACTAAAAATAGCCCCTCCCCTGGCACCAACAACGTCACTTTAGAAAATTTTAACCCGCACCATTATCTTATTCGTGAAAAGTTACCGCCTTGGTGTCATCTAGATTGAACCCTTAAAGTTATATATAGAACACAGACAGATATTCGCAAATATTTGATTCATTGTATCATTTGAGAAGAACGTGTATGAGTTTGATGGTAATTGGCAATAAACATATTTTTATGGTTTTTGGTGACCCTCCCGTCCCCATTTCGGACTCAAGCGGTGCCACTTTTGACATCATTAAACCACACACTTAGACTTATAATAGAGATGAATATATATAAAATTGATGAAAATTGGCGAGTATACAAATTCGTATTAAATGTAGGGCCACCATTGCATATCTTTCACCCAAAAGGCACCAATTGGGCGCATTTAAACCACATGATTAGATTATTCGCATCACGGAAAAGAATATGTATCAATCAGGTGGAAATCGGCGCTAAACATATTGTTTATCAATGTTTGTGTCCCTCTCACCCTCTAGGCACACCTGACTCGAATGGCCCCACTTTTGACATCTTTAAACCACACAATTAGACTCCTGATATCATGGAGATTATTATTTGTAAGTTTGGTGCTAATCCGCGACTGAACAATTTTTTATCAAATTTAGTGTGCACCCACCCACCCCAACTCTCACCAAAGCAGCACCAATATGACGTCTTTAAAATCACACGATTACATTCCTCATATCATGGATAAAAAATGTGTATCAATTTGGTGGAAATTGGCGCTAACAAATATTTTGTATCAAGTTTGGTGCCCCTCTCCCTTTCAGTGCACCCTGACTCGAATGACGCAACTTTTGACAGCTTAAGCCACGTCATTAGACACCTCATACCATGGGGATGAATTTGTATAAGTTTCGTGGCAATCGGCGACTAAACCAATTCTTATCATATTTAGTAACCACACACCGCTTCACCCCCAAATCTCTCATCCCAACGACACCAATTTGGCGTCTTTAAATCACACAATAAGATTCCTTGTATCATGGAGAAGATCTCAGAAGAATGTGCATCAACTTGGTGGAATTCGGCGCTAAAATTATTTTGATCAATTTTGGTGACCCTCTCCCCTTCCGGGCATCCCTGACGCGAACGGTGCGACTTTAGACATATTTAAACCACACCATTAGATTCCTCATATTATGGGGATGATTATACATAAGTTTGGTGGCAATCGGCGACAATTTTTTTCCTGCCCCTCCCCC
This sequence comes from Siphonodentalium dalli, assembly GCA_032622095.1. Taxonomy (NCBI): domain Eukaryota; kingdom Metazoa; phylum Mollusca; class Scaphopoda; order Gadilida; family Siphonodentaliidae; genus Siphonodentalium; species Siphonodentalium dalli. The sequence continues at coordinate 197,717,426 of CP136062.1, forward strand.
TTTTCTGCCACTGACAACAACGGCGTCACTTTAGAAAATTCTAACCCTCGCCATTATCTTTCTCGTAAAAAGTTACCCCTATTAGACCCCTTTGTGCCATCTATGTGGTCCCCTGTGATTTTCTATAGAACACAGACAGACAGACAGACATACAGACAGACAGACAGACAGACATTCGCAAATATGGATATAGCTAGAAGATGACGCAGGCCAAATTTTATTTTATTTTACTTTATAGAAATAACATTTTTGTTCTCTTCTTGATAAATTTAGAAATATACAAAAGAATCTCTTGATACTTCGTGTGTGGCTCATCGTTGAGAACACACAGGACATCGTCTATTTGCAGTCAAATTTTGCCAGAATTTCAATTTTGTATTCTTAAAAGAGCCAACGTCCTAAAAAGTCACCTCGATTCGGGGGACGTGGGGTCTGCGACCTGTTTGGTGTTGCATAACACTTCCATTATGTTGGCAGGATTAACGATGTCTAATAATAAACGAAGCATAATGTCTGGTGAATATAACATTCGTAGAACTGCTTGCCGGTTCTGGGAGATTTTAATCTCGTAATAACGTGAGACATAAGCTCCATTATGTGATAGGACGACTAAATATCTCGTCTAACCGATGAAATAAAGATATAACATAATTGTTTTGAATAATTTTTCCATTTCTGTTGCTTTGAAATAAACTTTGGCTGAAGTGTATAATTTTAAGATAATATTTTAGCGCAAATACCAGAATCACAATGTAAGATAAGACGATCTATTGCAATTCACCAGGAGGCAGTAGTAGATACCAGTTTATATATGATAAGATAAGACGATCTATTGCAATTCACCAGGAGGCAGTAGTAGATACCAGTTTATATATGATAAGATAAGACGATCTATTGCAATTCACCAGGAGGCAGTAGTAGATACCAGTTTATATATGAAAAACATATTAAAATAAAATACACGTAATATGCTTATATAGGATGTATATATATAGTCTTAGTCCCCACCCGCCTAGGCAAAAACTCCCCATTTCAAAACACATCCCAATTGTTGAGACCGGGGTAATTATAACTACTGTTCCCCTGCATTATTCGATGTGGGTGACAAAATGGGAATGGGCGTGCCTTCACCCAGCGGGATTGAGATGTATAAATATTATGTTATTATGGCTGTGGCATGAGTATACGATTATATAGCCACTAAATAGTTTCCTGCTATTGCACATATATGTATATATATATTTTGCATGTTCTGTGTTAAATCATAGCTTTCGCAATAAACTGATTGATCGTATTGATGTATATATATAGTCTTAGTAGAAGATAAATGTAAATTAATACTTTCAATGTTTATTTCCCCATATTTCAATTATGTCTTTTCAGAAAGAATAACCGGATCACGTTGCAAACGGAATTGATTATTAATTTGTCCTCGTTCTTCGTTATGTAGATGAAAGGTACTCAATCCGATTCGATGGCCCCCATATCATCACATTCCAACAACAACAACATTTTTTGAAATGACGCTTCAGTTATCAGAATCTAATAATTGCACAAAAATAATGAAAAGCACAATCAACTAGAGTATAAATTGCACAAAACCTGTTATTTATCAACATTTTGTTCAACGAAATTTTGCCGCTTTGGCAAATATCTGACACAAAAAAGCCACTTCATTTTAGTGTTATCCATCTTTACCCGCAATTTTGTCAAAGAAATTCTTCTCGTTGACTGTCTATTGGGCCACTTGAAAATTAAAATAATAGATTTCAAACATCGATATCTGATCACTCTGAGCTGTGATGGGTGGGTTCCTCGACTCGAGTCAAATATCTTTTACCCCCGAAGCCAAGGAAATAGTAATTTGCGAGCGTTAATTCGGATTGAGTACCTTTAATTGATCATCATCACTCATGATTTTTAGCAATATCAAACAATTTTTTCAAGAGTCAGTTTACGTACTGAATTCCATCGTAAACGATTTTTCGGTTTCAACTTAATATTCATCACACAGTTGACAAATGTCGTTTTTTGTTTGTGGTTGCGTGTGTTGACCCTTTTATATAGCTCAAATATGATTTCTAACACGTGCTTACAATTCCTGATGTTACTGCAGGCAGTTTATTCAGATATGATTACACATCTGTGTTCTCTGGGTCCTAGATTCTGATTGGACTAGTCCTAACAACGCCTTAGTTACTTGTAAATGTAATACTGGATACTCCCAACTCGGAAGCCCATATTTCGCAACCATACAGCAAACTATACATTATTAATTTGTCAAGCAACTTACATGTAGTACTGAGAGACAATTATATATGAACAGCAAAGCCTTAGAAGCTCTCCCACCCATGTTTTCTACATTTAATTTACCGTCAGAACTGAAGACTAGACCTAAGTATTTATATTCGTTTTAAGACGATTTCTCATTGATAAACCCTTCAACTCTCATCCGTGTTGTGAATACTCATTATTCACCTATGGCAGCCATCTTAAATATAACTGTAACGTTATATTACAGGGGTGGCAGGAAGACAGCCTGTATTGGCCATGCAACCGCTGCACATGTAAATATGTGTACATATATGTACCACTGTATTGTATAAATGTGCAAGTAAACATTCAAACATTAGACCCTGTCTAGCAACTTATTGTTGGTATAACATTTATTGTCTATATTTAACTTCCGCTTGTTTGGTTTGAATATCATGAAATATATTTTGGCTGTACTAACCGTTAGGTTATTATGATAACTAGAGTGTTCCAATTTATTCAAATAATTTTGCAAACAATCAGGCGTTTTAGAAAGTAAACTAGATGATGGGCGAAAAGAAATGCGTAACCGTGTGATTGTTCGAAGGGCACCATTTATTTAACTTCCCGCCAATATCGTCTATGAATATTTTGAAAAGAGAGTGTGATAAGGAAACCAATACCTTATTCATATTTTCGACAAGAAAGCTGGACCTAAATCATGCATGCTGAGGTTTTAACGGAATAATAACTTATAAATAGACCGCATAATCACGACTGTCGATCCGTTAATGTCATACCTCGAAGTGTTCGTAATAAAATAGAAATATCAACAGAATCGAACGCTTTCCTGAAGTCTACAATTGCAGTATACAGAGGTTATTTCACCTCCATATGTACTTCTTCTTATACACTAACGTACACAGGATGAAGATGTCGTCGACTTATTGCGAATTTTTCTAAATCCGAATTGATTATCTCTTATTAGTTTCTTTTTTTAAAAATAATTGTCTATTCGTTTTATTGAATCATTTTCCAAAATTTCTACTCAGAGAAATTGGTCTGTAATTGTTTGGATCATGTCTGTTTGGCTTCTTGTACAATGTTTTGATAAATAAATGACTCCATCATAACGGGTATTGTCTGGACTTCAATACACGGTTAAAAAGTCTACTAACAACGGAATAATTGTCTGTAGTAATTCTTTTCGAATGTTATCATAACCCGTCGCTTTTCTGTGTTTTTTAATTGCCCGAGTGCATCAAGTACTTCGACTGCAGTTATGTCACTATCGTTGATGTTTTCCAGTGATTCATTGTCTTTTGGTACTTGACATTCAAAGTGCGTTTCATGGGTATCGCAACAGAGTAATTGCTCGTAGAAATCGACCAAATCATCAGGGTGAAGATCAATTATTTACAACGTTGATCAAACCATATTCATTTCGTTGTTGCTTCTGATGTTTTATTCTTGCTACTTTTGTCGTAGCTTGTTTGATCAATTTGAATATTTCACGCATATGCTGCATTTTCAGTTGCGTTTGAATTATCCTGATAGGTTCTTAGTCTGAAATCCATGAGAATCTGCATATGTGGCTCATATATCGTCATCTTTGTTTTATCAGAACGATCGTCGCACCAATGCACCTTAAAGACATAGTATGGACTTGTTCAGGTGCGTGGAATTGATAAGTGAGTACTCAGGCGCTATGCTAACCTGGAGAATGTAGCATTCTACCAACATCGCCGGAAATTTCAAAGAAAGACTATACCACTCCATAGAAAATACCGTCTGAACTAGGCTCAATTGTAATTATTTACATCTTGATTCGGGACGCAAATATCGGCTATAAGCTAACACAAATGATTTCGTCATCGAGAGTAATTGCATTTAATTAATATATAAGAATGACGGTGTGTGTTGTCAATTTGGATTAATATTCGTAAAAAATAACTGATTTTAGCAAGATTATTCTCAATTCATATTTTATCACCCTAGTGGAGTGTTTCACGTCACTTTAACGGTTCGAGCAGTCTAGTTTTGTTTTAGTTTTTGTGTTTCGAATTTACAAACTCTGCACAAAGAGTTGACTGTGATCTGAAAATTATGTTGGGTTTTTCGCACAAAAGCAGGTAACGTCAGATGAATATTTTATATTTTTTATTACATGTATATCATCTACTAGCAGGGTTTCGAGGCATAGCCAGGGTCAAACAGTAGCATGGAAGTTGCCAGTTAAGTGCTTGTAAACCACACCATTATCACCGAGATGACTATATATATTATTTGGAACCCATCCCCGATCACACCAGGCTGGCAGGCATGTACGAGTGCGTCTTTTAACAACATCACAACATTTAATTGCCCATATCATGGCGATGACTATCTATAGGTTTGCCACCAGGGGCGTATAGTTATAGTTGATGCATGGGATAACTGTTGACAGTTACTGCCAACTCAAGAATGACTCTGGCTTGTCGCTAAAAGCTATACACGTATTGCAACGTGGATGCTATTTGGTCGGGCTCTGACACCAGCAATCAAAGTCCGCGCCTTGTTTATACTTGTTTATATTTGTTTATACTTGTTTATACTTCACATCGTTTCGCGCGAATAAGTATTTTTCCATTTCCGGACCTGACTGTGACATGGGATTAATTATACTATAGTTCCATAACTTAGGCAATTTAAACTGTATCATTTTATAAATACGTCGCATCATGGAGATGACTATAGATGAATATAGTAATGTTTGGAGACGTCGGCCATACTTTTTAGCAATGTTGGTGCCCCTTACCCGACCTCCATTTCTGACTTGGATGGCACCTCGTTTTTGGGAACTTTAAACCACACCATTTGATTCATCGTACCGACAACACGCCTATACAAGTTAGTACAAAAACGATTTTTATAAATATTTTGCTCCCCTCCCCGATTCACAATCCTGACCCGCATGGTGCCAATTTGGAAAATGTAACATGTTTCTTAGATGTCTTTATATAATCTTTGAGAAAAATAGGGATAAAATTTTGTATCAATCTTAGTGCTGCCCCTACACCCCATCCCTGTGTTCGACAGATACAAATTTGAGTCATACTATAGGTTCCTTGTACAATGGAGATAACTACATGTTTGGTCAAAATCAGCGACAACGTGTTTTTATCAATTTGTGTGACCCTTCCCCCACCCATATCCCTGATGTGAATGATGCAACTTATAGGTATATTTGAGAAGATATAAGTGTTCAAGTGACTTAATTCGGACACCATTTTTCGAGGTTGTGAAATATTCTTGAAACTAATATGTTCGTGACGTTTCTGAAGAATCCACGATTAGTTATTGTGAGATCTCATTAGTCCAATGATTGCTGATATATTTGGAAAATAATAAAAACCGAATGTTCAAATTTTATTGCAAATTATGACGATCCTGACGGCCGCTCTGCCAACTTTGAACCATATCATTAGACTCATGGGGATGCCTACATTTATATATCATTTTGGTAATAATTGGTAGTAAAATGTTTTATCCCGGAATTCTTGTGCCCGCTTGTCCCATATCCTGAAGCAAATCGACGGTACCACTCCATAGAAAACATCGTCTGAGCTACGCTCAAATGTAAATATTTACTACTCGATTCGGGGCGCATCTATCGGCTATAAACTAACGAAAACGATATCGCCATCGAGAGTCACAGCATTTAATTAATATATAAGAATGACGGTCTATGTTGTCAATTTGGATATAATTTTTGTATAAAGTATTACTTTGAACAAGATTACTCTACATTTATATGTAATCACCATACCGGAGTGTTTCACATCACTTTAAAAACAGGAAAGAGTGCAACAATGTTTGAACGGATATGGTTAGCTCATAGGCTCCAAATAATACTTTCAGTCAAACGTTTAGATTGAACTGGCTATCAGATGGAAATGTTCAGACCAGTTGGTATATCGAAATGTGCAGACCAGTTGGTATATCGAAATGTGCAGACCAGTTGGAAAGCTTGAGGTATCAATTCCAGCTCCAAGAATTAAATTGAAGTTTCCTCGAGTTGAGAAATGTGTTGTTTAAGTGGGGTTACAGTTTGGAAATATAACATGGACGCTGTCCGGAAATTTATTTCCGGAAATTTATTTTAGCCCATTATTTGGCCATTTCTTGGTTTATTTGGCCATTGTTCAGAAACTTTGGTCAAATTAAAAACAATATGGGATGATCGAAAAAACCAAACCTAGGACAAAGATATAAAGAGACACGCACAAAATTAACTGATTAATTTCGAGTTGTGCAAAAGTTTTAACGGAAATGTACACATATGAGAATCGTAAAAACTTAAATATTTCCAGTCGGTAACGTATATGAACACAAATGAGCACTGATTCGTCTACAGTCTCTTATTTTGAAATTACAAAGCAATACATTATTGCCACTTTATTGCGAAAGTACGCCATTCTAGCAGCCAATCATCATTGTTTTGATAAGTAAGCACAAGGCGTAATGATAAATAAATCAGTTAAAAATGCATTAATAGATCAATTCCACTGTGATTAGGAAACAAATGGGAAATTGCTCCAATTATGGAATTTACATATCCGAGTTCGATATTGAGTCATGTAAAAACTAAAAACAATCTGAAAAGTAAATGTAGTTACATTAGCCATGTTTAGATGAATCAATGACTACCCATCGATACTGGTTCTTGTGAGAATATCGATAAATCGAAGATATATTTCAAACTATGCAAAACCGAGGCTATCGGTGACGAATATCATTATTTGATGAAATGCACTTTTTGTGAATCGTTTAGAAGACGATTCCAACCTTCAGATTTAACCAATTACCATATCCTCTTTACATTTAAACCACTTAATAACTAGAACGGTATCTAGATTACAGAAACTCTGCGAACTTGTGAGACATGCACAAACATAATCCATCTGTTTCACCGCCCATATTATGGCATTAATCTGATTGTATCCAATATATGCTTTGCTTAATACTACGAAATCATATTATGTATATGTTACAGTGAATCTGAGAATCGGGGAATGTATAGCTTCCCGGAAAATATTTATGTAATCTATAGATTCCCCGATTCCGTCATACTACCGATTCTTTGAAATTATATGGAATTTTAAGATTCCCTGAATAAAAAACGATAATTGACAATTGTATAGTTATAAAAAGCTGCTAACACTTGAAGATACGATATCTTATTTGACATTCAATTGGTGAATATGCTCAGTGTTACGTCTATCATGCAAATAAAGCATGAACAATACTTCCAATGAACTTCTTGGCAACATATATGCATACACTTTGGGAATACCACAATAATATATGATATACCTGGGATCGTATTTTGACACAAACATGACAATGGATAACCATATCTCTAATATGTGTAAAAAGGCGTTCAGATGTTTATACAAAATCCGACAAATTAGACAATACCTCGATGTAGACTCAACTAAGAGAGGCTAGAACTTAACAAAAGCCCCCAAGCTTGTTGCTCAATCCTCTTTTGAACAATTTGAGATTATATGATATGTATTTTTTGTTTGTATTTCTGTTCTGTTTAATGTTCAAATAAAATATTGTTTAAACTAAGACATTGGTCCATGTTTTGTCACGTCACACTTAGATTACTGTAATTCTTTACTGTATGGACTACCGGATTACCAGAGTGATCGCCTGCAAAAAGTGCTAAATGCTGCGGCGCGAGTTGTATCATACACTCCTCGGCATGAACATATAACTCCAGTTCTCAAGCAATTACACTGGCTGCCAGTGGAGTATCGAATCATGTTCAAAATTATTTTGCTTGTATTCAAATCTCGTAATAACATGTCACCATTGTATATACAGGATATGGTAGAAGACAGAAATGTGTGTACATATGAATTACGATCTATTAGTAGTATGCTTTTGAACGTTCCTTTCAACAAACAGAAAACGTTTGGCGATAGGGCATTTTCATTTTCGTCTATGGAATAGCATTCCACCTCAATTGAAAATATTAACTGATTTAAATAAGTTTAAGACCGGCCTCAAAACATATCTCTTTGATGTAGCATTTAATTCCTAGATATATGTGCATGTACATGTATTATGCTGATTAGGCAATGAGCTCGATGTAATGTAAAGCGCCGTTGAATATGTACTCATAATATTGAGCGCTATACAAATTAATTATTGTATTGTATTATACATGTAATACGATGAAGATTAGTATGATGACATGTGAATATTTTGCAATAACGATCTTTAATGATCAATGCTAATGGGCAACACACCTACAGTAATGCTCTAAGTAATCGACCCCTTAACCACAGCAGAATTATGGGTAACTTTTCAGGATTTAGTCGGAAATATGGCTTGTTGCCATTCATACGAAAGCTCTTCCCGAGAACATATGGTAACCCTGAAAAGTTGCCCACAATTCTGCTGTGGTTAAAGGGTCAATTACTTAGAGCATTACTGTACAAAGGTTATGTATTGTAATACTAATTCGAATTATCGTTATTGAATAGAGGCTTTGACTCAGAGGCTTGGCGATTGTGTGTCATTTATTATTAATAATAGGTTATCGCACTTATCGCACTGAGTCCGGAAACAACTATGTTGGAAAGGGATTATCAGGTCGTATACTATTATATAATTGGTTTCACATTTATTTGTTTAGTTATTTATTCTGTGTGGCTGAGGGTGCAACACATCCACCCTCAAATACGCACAATAATCGACCTATAAAGTGAGATAGGTACATAATGTGATTATTTGATTCTGAAAGAAGCCGGTAATGGAATCATGTCAGTTATTTCGTTTTATGGCGCGGACCACAGTGACAACACATGTTAAAGGGCGTACATATGAACAGACGTGAGTTGGCTTATTTGTGTCATTGTCTGCACATAATCTGCCCAGAATCGCATCATTATGAGTCGTCGATAATGTGATTAAATCGCTCTAATTTTCAGCACACTATCGACTTAAATTGAGGCGTTTCTAAGCAGATTATTTACATAAAACAAGTTAAACTATAAGCAGATAATATGCGGTTTTCGGGATAACAAACTGGAGTGTGAGATGACCATGACGCCAAAGTGACATTCTGATTTTTATATTAAAAAGGCAATATATTATGCATTTTGTGTATTCACAAAAATGACGATGTCCCTGCCTTTGTTTCTTATGAGACTATTCAGGATGTACAGAATATCAAATAACAGACACCGTAATCGATATGTGTTAACTTGTAGTAACTAAATTAAACATTCTGGTTATATATGCAGTACTAGGAAAGTTAATTACTCAGTGCACATACTCACATTGATCGATCGGACCACCAGAGAGTACGGGTCACCAGCTCTCAGGATGAACACACCACCCATAATCCCCAGAGATGTGACAACCATGCAAACCATGCAGCCATGCAAACGTGCTGCTGGTGTTGCCTTCCATTTGCTGGACAATTTATGACGTTGGGAGCTCCAGCTACGATGCAGTCAGATAATGGATCGGTATTTTCACTGGAGAAGTCATCAAATTAGTCTGGCCAAATTTAGTTACTGTTCATGGGAAGCCGCATCACCCATCCATAGCCAACGCCAACGATCAGTTCAACGAGCCAATTGTGATATAAAAGATATGCTGATATCATGGCTAAGTGACAATTCCACACATCACTGGCCAGTAGGACTTAAATTCGTGCAGTTTCATAAAAACTCCAGCTACCAAAGCGGAATCAAAAGATCGCCATTCGCTGCACAATTTGGAAATTTTAAAGTTGGACTCACATCATCAAATATTCCCGATGAAGTGATAAACACCCTTGAGTCAGAGGAGAAGTTGTAAAAATTGCATGAGGGTAGATGTTAGTGAACCAACTCAACCATCGGATGAATCATATACACAGTTCAGAATAAAGTCACAGAAAGGGATGACGATTTTGATAAACGTACATTTATCTTCAACATCAGATGCCGATGAAATTTCACTCAACGCTCAGAGATTACAGAGAATCGTAAACCGGCTGCTGACGCAGACTACTCAAGCTGAAAGTATGATAAAACGATGTCGTTGGTAATGTCGCAGCTGAACCAGGTGATAACGTGCTAATACTATTAACCCTAGATGATCGTAGCCGTGGAGATCCCAGAAACATGCTTGTTATCACAAGATGTCGGGATGAGAACGACCTATATGCATGCCATGGTAGTTCCTGCTGGAGTTCTAAATGGAAAATATTCCAGCAATCAGTTAGATTTAAGTGCATAAATAGTTTTGACAGCGAAAGACGTGGACACTGATCGGTGACAACTTTAGGCCAGGCTGGTGCACCACAAACATGGAAATGTTTTTAAAACAAACTGTTGTGTAACTCGCGTTTTCATTTATGGTTGTCTTTTAAGAACAAACAGATGTGTGCATGTTCAAATTCCACGCATTATGCAGATATGCTTATCGAACAGTTGTAGTCTCACCACATTCATTTGGCAAAAAGCTGTTACAACTCACTATATATTTCAGGGAATATATAGATTCACTGATTCCACAGATTCAATGTAACATATATACATATAATTATATATAACATTGCCAACCTGTATTAATGCATGTAAGCCTCTCAAATCATAAACATGATTAATAGAGTGAATAAATGAATCTGATCCTGAATCCGAACATGTTAACGAATTGAGGGTTTTATGGAGATCTGATGATTATTGAGAGGCGCTTGATGACTACATCCTTCAAACTTTTAGGCCAAAAACTTTGGCCAAATGAAATATTCTTTGACCATTTTCCAGAATTGGTCCATTGGCCAATTTACCCAGACAGCTTGAATTCATAATGGACGCCCATATCACCTGGACCACGTAATAATTTGAAAGGTCAGTATATGCGACGATGATAACGAACTCGTTTTTCATGGCGACGATCCAATTGTATTCAATATACAAAATAAACATGTTTAGTTAAAAGATTAATGCTTTATATAAAAGGCAAATCATTTTTAAAGAAACACAGTAGACATACATTCCTCAAATCCGCTTTTATTCGTTTTCATATACTGGTGATGTTTCACATCGATCCCCTATATCTTCCAGATGCGCTTGGACGAATAAACGTGTGGCCCCTATTCCTCTATTACTTTATGGCCCCTACTACATCCAACGCTATTACATGCACAACATGGCACATTCTCTTTAATCTGCATATACATACTGTATAAATATCCACGCATATTACCCTCCCTTTTTCAATGTTCATATATTATAGTGCGCATATTGTACTGTTTGTTTTTGTATCGGAGCAGTCATATACGCCCAGTACGTGTGCCCCTATCCATATTGTCATTATTATTGGCAATACACCAAATATATTCAACCTAAATTGTTTGAAGAAACCTATTTAAGCCCACACTTATACGCGGAGATAAGCTCTCTAAGATTGCATTTCCAATTTCATTCAGAAGTTTGAGAAATAATTACCTAGATATATTCTCCGATACCAACTTGGGATAAACGTCATTATTATCCCTTTGAATTCCCGGCATGAAATTAAAACATAATTTATAAAGATGATGGGTTATTCTGCCGCGCGGAGTATATACGGACTACATATATACTGTATATTGTGTATAAGAACTGTTGTTCTACTTCTTTGCCCTCCAACCGGCATCGAGAACAGAACTCTATGCATATCTGATAGAGCTGATTTCGAGTTGAATGACTGTTGAATAGTTCTGAGGAATTTCCATTTAGCTATACAATATATAAACTATCGGACAAGGTAGAGGGTGGTTATATAGCTAAGTATAGTTACTCTTATGTGTGGCGTTTTAATTGAGACTGAATACCTTCCAATTTCGCGCGAACACGAATATACTATATTATTCCATTGGGTGCGGCGGTAGAACGTGTCCAATGGTAGTTTAACTGTCACTTACTTTGATAAACTCCCTAATAGCACCGAGAGTGTATTGATGCGCACGAACAGGTCTCATTAAATTCTGATAATACTATGGTACATTCCGTGTTTATTGACGACTAAGGAAACCGCCGTGAAATATTTGACTTCGTATGGAAACACAACATAGTTGTCGCGCTACTCGATAACGTTTTTCACGTCTCGGGCAAAGTTTTATAATCTGTAGGTTCTAGACGAGTGAAGTTGAAAGTATATCAATCTAAAGCTCGCAACTATTACCAATTAAAGTACATGGACCAGGTTATATTTGCTTGTACACACAGAGTTCATGATCACTTTGGTTCGGATGCGTTGTGTTCACAGGGGGAATCACGGAGTTGATGAATATCACGCATTCAAAACGACCGAGGCGATCGCCAACGCGATCAGAAACGAGGAAAATGGTAATAAACTAGGATAATGCATTAAATAGCATTTTGGCAGTCGAATAATTCTACTAGATGTATATACTGCCTGAATCACAGAACACCCGACTGGCAACTTTGGTCAGAATGTTATAGAAATCTATTGAGTATTTCCCAACACATAAGGTATCAACTTGTTTTAAAAATAAACTAGCATATTCTCGTAACAGTCAAAATGATATGCTTTGTGGCAGTTCCTCATATATTATGTTCTTTTTTCTTTCTTTTTTTAACACTCGCCTCGGCCATTTTGAATGCGTGGTACCCACCAACCTCGAAACCACGTGATTCCCCACCTTGGTGTTGGGTGTTTAGCAAAGAAGAACAATTCAATCGCACAATAAGTGTTATTGACGATACAATCGACACCACAAAGGTCAGTAGAAATGTGCCGCTTGTAGTGCGTGGCTTATATATAGCATGTAAGGTACATGCAAAGTACACCATATCATAGCGACAATATATATGAGAGAACGAAAACAAATATTTGCCATTTGGTGTAATCTCGTTGCACTGATTTCGAACAACAATTTTAGTAATACAATACTCAGCGTGATTACAGAATGGATAACTCTAAAGTCTAAAGAACTATCGTCAATCAGGAGGGTATCACCCCACCCCCCCCCCCCTTTCGGTACGCGGGATTCAGGGTGTTTTGAAGCCGTACGCGGGATTCATACCCCCGAATTAACTGGTATTCGGGTTCAAGCAAAACATCTTGGACGCAGGTTTTGATGGCGCAAAATATTATGTTGTGCTAATTATCTGTATGAATGAGTGGGTAGAATAGCTTCTTGGGCATATTCGACCACCATGCCATCATAAAATATCATTAATCGTATCATAACGGCCCCATAACGACCATAACACGACCGACACTTCTGCATGTATCTGTCTGATATTAAAACAGTCAATTTGTATGTCATTTATCGCATATTATTTCTTAACATGTATTCAGGATTCACCCACCCAAATTAACTGGTATTCAGGATTCACCCCCCAAAATTAAGTGGTATTCAGGATTCAGGGGGGGGGTGATACCATCAATCAGTTGAGTTATAATTCGTTATAATTTCGAAGGGTCAATCTTCGCAGTCAATTTTAGTAAATATACTCTACGTAGAGTTCACATAATTCCGTCAATATTCTTGCTTGTTGTTCAACAGACATACACTCTGGCAAATAGTAAACACCAATTGCCTGCATTGGTGTGGAATAGCGAAAACTATTTTCCCGAGGTGGTGTCTTTTTAACAGCAAGCATGACTACTGGCCGAGGCCACTGACCGAGGCCACAGGCCGATGTCAATAGTCCTGCTATTTTAGATGGTCAGAAGACACCATCGAGGGAAAATAATGCTAGCTATTCCACCACAAGGTAGTTAATATGTATTTTTTTTTCATCATCATCATCATCGTCATATACGTACCGGACATTATAGTCATACGACTAATTGTTGTCCGTTATATATATTCAGAAATTCTTTCGGGTAGAGATTTTAATAGTAATACCATGAGGTCATGATGAGGACATAATTTAGATTTTGTAGCCAGGTTTCTTCGTGTTCTCGAGAGAATCTGTGTTGAAAGACATTCAAACAACACGTATGTAAATATTCAAAAGTCTGTGTCATGTTTACATTAACAAGTATTTTACCAAAGGATGCACTCCAGCCATCTGAGTTTTCCATCAAATCCCATAAAAACAATTTTCACAAGTCTATTGTCAGGTAGTTTTATTAAATTACTCCAAAACCAGGCCATGTTCACCCAACGTCGCATTCTGCTTGTCTCAATACAATTTCACCATCGATAGCCAAAATCGGACAAAACCTATGTACACCTTGAAAATACACGAAACCCCTGTATTGAATCATATCTAAACAATATTTCGTATAGGCTCAAACCGCTGAAACATAGTCCAATATCGGACATGCATAGTTGAGAAAGAGTTTTTAAAACATATATGTCTATATATGTGTGGATTTGTTATAGCATTGCTCCTATAAAACCTCTACCTGCCGACTCTGCCAGAGTGTTATATCTGCAGTAATGTCGAAATCTCCATTTTTATGAACAATTATTCCAGATACTTGTATTTTTATTAAATTCCTATAACATTGTTATTAAATACAAATCAAAATCCACAGATTTACGTCTGAAATTAGTGGAATATATACATGTATATTGATAGTCATACGCCATTTGCAACACAAGTTTTCGACTGTCTTGAACATAACCTGCATATCAGTTTCATTCGAGGAAATTGCATGTTCACCTAAATCAATCACAATGTTGCGTCCGGACAATACTGTCACCCCGCTTCACCCCAAAGTTGCAAGCACGCGTGTGTCAGATATGACTCCATTTATGCGTACATGTGAGTAAGTGCTCTGATACATACTTCTTATTGGTTGGTACATGTTATCATTCACACCACATTTAATTGGTTTGAACAGTAACATGCCTCTGCCAACACAATCAAATACTTTACGGGAGTCAATAAATGTTGTGAATAACTGTTTCTATCCATTTATAAGCATCGAGAACATAACAAAATATTGTCCGAACACTACCTCCTCGGGTCTAAAACTATTTTGTTCTTCATTCAGTATTTAATACATCTAAAAAAAAATCCATTATTCTGTTGTTAAGTACTTTACTATAAAGTTTACTGCATGTGGGGATTAGAGAGATTCCACGATGAGATGCTAGGATCCAGTGATTTGTCTTTTGGTATGGGACGTATCAGAGATTGTCTCCAATTGGAAATATATCGTCTATATAAAATACCATTACATAACAGTTTAGTGATACCGAGAGAGTAATTAGAAGCCAAAACACTTACCCTGGTGTAGATAAGGCGTATATTCCTCATTTTAAGATTCAATTTCCGGTTATATAATGCAAACAGTGTTGTTTATCGCGATTAATTCGTCCCTGCGAGTACTTCAGACGTTATCTTCTTTTTTTAACTGTAGACTCGGCGAGGTTGGAATTCTCGCCAAAAGTAAACCATTGTCACATTCTTCCAGATAGGAAAATGCTTGATTACCCACTGATCAAATTGTGCTGATTCATTAAATTGACACACAATTATTTGCCTTTCAAACCTAGCGAAACATTATATATGGTTAAACGGACATGACGCATTCGAGCTTCCAAATTAAAAAAGCGTAATTTGGATGGACATATAATATAGGCTGACAAATACAGGAAATATTGATATACCGGCTTCCTATGCTCTGATAAATTATATCCATGCTCAGAGCCATTTCCCACCTGTTTTCAATGTTTCGCACAGAAGTAAAACGCTCTTTAATTCTATGATATCAGGAACATACTACCATGGAACGCTCTTTTATGTTCCATGCCGTGCAAATGGCAACTTTTTTGGGGGGACGAAAACATAATGTTCAAACTTATATTTTCTTACTCCAATGCGTGTTTCTGGGATATATAATGCTCGTAGAAAGGTGGTTCAAGTATTTATGGACCTATTGAGATAGATACCGGGAAAAATTCCAAAGCAAAATTTTGAGGTGAATTTTGGAGCGCACAGCGATAAGTGGCTTTAAATGTTCTATATTTGTTTTATCATTTTGATGCCGCGACACCGTCCTTACTCAGGAGTGCCACTCTGGCATCTTCAAAACACACTAGTAGATTCCTCGTATACCTTAAAAATGCCTAATAATTCGTAACCAACACGATATTTTTTTTTATAAATTCTGGTGTCACCATCTTTCCATCCACAACGTCACTCAGGGCAGTGAACTTACAAGTCACAAATTTCCCGAAGATGGCAGCAATATTGCTCACACTGCCACCTTTAAGCCCACACCATTAGATTGCGGCGCCACCTTTAAGCCCAAACCATGCATTAGTTTGCAATGCCACATTTAAGCCCGGCGCCATATATATAGATTATGATTATAAGTTTGGTAAAAATCGACGACACGGCTTTGTGCATGCGCTTTTTGTGTCCCTCCCCTCCCAATCACTGACTCGAATATGTCCAATTTGATTTAAACCACACCATTAGAGTCCTCATATCATGGAGATGACTATATATAACTTTGGTGGAAATCGTCGACTAAAACATTCTTATCAATGTTAGTGCCCCTCCACTCCCCTTTACTGACCAAAACGGTACCAACGTGACATATATTAACCACGATTAGATTCCTCGTATCATGGAGAAGAATATGTATCAATTATTTGCTGGAAATTTGCGCTAATACTATTTCTTCGTACCCTTCGCAACCCCCAGCCCTTAATCGAACGGCGCCACGTTTGGCATCTTTAAACCACACTATTAGACTCATGATATCATGGAGACTATTATGTATAACTTTGATGGAAATCGGCGACAAAATAATGTCATATATTTTGTTGCCCTTCCCATATCTCTGCCCATGACACAATTAGCGTCATTTTAGAAAACTGCACCATTATCTTTCTCGTAAAAGAAATTACCCACGTTAGACCCCTATGGTACTATAGAACACAGACATACATTCGCAAATATAGATATAGACATTCACACACATAATGTGATAAAAGAGACTAATTACATTACAAGGTTTCATTTGAGACACGACTATTATGATGTGCTTTAACCCCTTCTATAATAAATACTCATTGCTGAGTAGTTCCAATATAGGAAACGTTCATATAAAATGTTCAACAAACGACCATGCTGAACTTATTATCGGAATATTGTCCACATATGAATATGAATAATTCAGCCGTTTTGTTATCTGTTTTATGTATGTCGTCTGTTTTTATTACCTGAACACCCGAAATGAATAATTTGACAATTCCATCAAACCATTTAATAAAGAAAGGGTTTCTAGTAGTTGATTTTAATAGTTGGATACTGGATGTGACAGACCAGCTGCATGACTAAATATAAAATGTTCATATATACAGTATTACAAATATAAATATATTAGACATCAGCCACCTGTAGACCCTCCCCCTCCCATTTGCGAAATTTTGATGGTTCTGATATTGTTATAAGTCTATGTACATGTATACCTTTTAAACTTATGGGTTTTTATGCCATCTGGCAATTGCCGCGTGGTTTGGTATTTTGCCCTTTATGAAGATAGGTATCCAGATTTCGTCTCTTGTGAGTATTTATGTTCCATTCACATTATACATGTATTTGAGTTTTGCCACATGGTGTTGGTATTTAGCGTTTTAACCCAGATAGCATGGGAATGCTGTTTCAACGTTGGAAAAATCTCGTTGAATCATCGTGGTGGTTTCAGTCGGTTTGGCGTTTTCGGTCAGGAATTTGATTGTATTCATGCATGTATTCATTTATTATGGCTTTATTAAAGTGGAGATTTGAATGAACTCTGAATCTGAGATTCAGTTTCAAAGATGGCCGTACTGTTATAGTACGTCGTGCTACTCACGAAAATGGTTTTCAAATTCAGAGTTCATTCAAATCTCCACTTTAATAAAGCCATAATAAATGAATACATGCATGAATACAATCAAATTCCTGACCGAAAACGCCAAACCGACTGAAACCACCACGATGATTCAACGAGATTTTTATACTAATAGTGAATATAAATGCCAATATATGATTTACATAGCATGCCATGTACATTATAAACATACATTAATATAAAGCACATATATTGAAATTAATAATGAATAATTATATATTTATATATGCGGTGGTGATACTGATGTTCAAAAGGGCATTTCAGATATGGATTTGTGGAGGTGGACACATGCATACACGGAGACGTGGTTGTCCCGAAGGACGGATCGACACACAGAAGTAAGAAGTAATGTGGATGCTGATTTGTTGTTGTAATGGTGGCATGTATATCCCACCGGAGTACCGCACAGTGGCGGTCTCTATTTGTCAATACGACTCATGTCGGGCAACAATTACGATCAAACTTTTGACATGTGCGCAATTAGTCTGTGAACCCGGCCATTCTAAAACAGAGCAATCTGATTATCTGTAAGTCAGGTTTACTGACTAGTGCACAGTGTGATAAAATTGTACAAATTGTTTAATATTATGTGTCATTAATATTAATATATGTGTTACTGTTAGTCGAATTGAATACCGATGGTATATACTCAGTCCACTATCGTACCCCGAAATGCCGTCAGACTAAGATTTAGTGAAGTAATTGTTATGACATGCGAGCCAATTATCGACATTTAGACAGCGTTTTCGCGACTAAAATGACATGAAAATAGTTTGGAATCATTCCAGATACCATACAGTATCGGATGTCGCTTCGTTTAAATTTTATATTTAGGCGTCGCTACTTTCTGGTGTAAGTTCTACAGCCGCGTTGATTGTTTTCGGCATTTACATAGTCGTATTGGAATAACCCCCACCGCACCCCAACCGATTGATTTGCAAGCATAACATTTGGGCGAATTGGTGGAACATTCGGAATGGGAATCCTGGCCCGCCACTGACTATACACCAGATAATATGACGTTATACGTTGGCCCATGAGATGCCAGAGTAAAATGTACAGGGGTGAACGGGGAAGAAACTTGTCCTTTTTCATATATAAAATGAACTTGATTGCATCAAATCACCCCAATGCAGTCGGATGTGCACAATTTAATTATATTAATTGTATTAAGACGTACATTGTGGCAAAATAATTGTATTTCGTACATAAATTTAAGCATTCTGTGGAAAATTAAGGCTTGTCACACACTACTGATGGTGTAGATATCACCTTATTATAATACATAGTTAACGTTTCCAATATATGAGCGCCCCTCCCCCTCCCTTTTCGTACGCCGGATTCCACCCATTTTGGACCCGTACGCCGGATTCCAGACGTCACTTTGAAGCTGGACGCCGGATTCCAGGGTTAATTTGAAACTGGACGCCGGATTCCAGTGTCAATTTGAAGCTGGACGCCGGATTCCATGGTAAATTTGAAGCTGGATTCCGGTTTCCAGGGGGGGGATATATTATCTACATGTACCTGTTCCATTCAAAATATAACCATACGCGCATTCCATACTTATATGTGGGGGATATATCATGCATATGATATGCCGAAAGCATATCACGAAGGCCTGATTTGGGGAGCGCATGCATGCATGGGAGGGGTCGCCCCCAATCGTTGGTCCGGGGCCTCCCCTGGGCAGGAACACTGTGAATATTTGAATGCCTAGGAGGGATTTCCGGACGTTTACATGACATTTGACATGTTTTTTTGGGGGGGGGGGCGGTCTTCCCTAGGGCCCCCATTGACCCCGCCACTGGACTGTACACTATTTAATAAGCGATAAAACATGATCTTCGAAGAACCGGACCTTCGGAAAATCGGCCCTTCGGAGTTATTGGCGTTCGGAGTTATGGGCGTTCGGAGTTATAGGCCTTCGGAGTTATGGGCTTTCGGAGTTATGGGTCTTCGTAGTTATGGGATTTCGGAGAATCGGGACTTCGGAGTTATGGGCTTTCGGAGAATCGGGGCGTCGGAGAATCGGATCTTCGGGGAATCGGACCTTCGGAGTTATGGGCCGTCGGAGAATCGGGTCTTCGGAGTTGTGGGCCGTCGGAGAATCGGATCTTCGGAGTTGTGGGCCTTCGTGGTAATAGGTCTTCGGAGAATCGGTCTAACACCATAGCAAGCCATGTACCAACTTAGTGGCTTGTTTCAGCAAAACCGTGATCTAAAGATCGTTTACTAATTCAATAGGTCAATGTTGGCGTGCTTGATATGACAAAGTTGTCATACATGATACGACAAAATTCTGGTCAACCATGATAAATTGTGGACAGTTCGTGATTTCATCTTGTATGATATTAAACAAATAGTAATAAGGTTAACATAGCCTGTACTTGAGTTGCAAACGATTATTCCAATTTAGAGAGCGTTTGGTGATTAATTCCCCCCCCCCCCATTATTTGCTGTTGTGGGTGGCTCTGAATCACGGATTCACAATTTCAGTGACAATATTTCGATTATCTATTATTCGAGAAATAAATCAGCTGAAATCTAGTTTCGAGCTTATTTCGAAACAACAGTCCTTCTATTGACGCAAAGAGCGATTTGTGACCAATGAATTGGTTCTGTTTTGCCCAAATGACAATACTCACCGATATTTCAGAATAATTGAAGTCATTTCAACATTATCAGGAGTTACCGAAGTTAACCTGTCGCGAAGCTAAATCACGAAGTTGCTGTGGTGATGTTGATGAGTTAATGTATTGCATGTAAATACGCAAAGGGGTCAATAAAACATAGAAACGTGACGTTATTTTTTATTAGCCAACCGTTTTATTTGTTTTGCGAAAGCCTCCCCTGGTGGTAATCCTATAAAAAATAAATGCCCCCTTTGAAAGTATGGTTTTCTAACGACCAACATACTTATCCCACACAGGTATGGTTGGGCATATGAATACTCCAAGTGGTCTCCGAAAACAGTAAATTAATTCACGTGATATGTTCCTTCCGTTTTTTATGAATGATCCATGACTTCTGAAAGCAATATCCTCTTTAGTTTTTACAGTCCCTTCTTTTCATAATCCGCCCCTTTGCAATGGTATAACGGAAGCAGACCCATTATGTGTGTATTCCATTGCCATTAATTGGGACAGGGGTCCCCAAACAATCAGGTCTGTTATTTTTCAGCCAGTTTTTGTCCATGTCCCCATACTGTTTGATGCAACATTATCTAAATTATTGTGTATGCCATGACATAATAGCCTTATTTATGACACACAACACGTGATTTGGAACAGCTAAATGTAGAAAACACCCCTGGAGTATTGTCTATCTGAGACTTGCACGCCAGGGTGTTCAACATGGAAGGTCGCATTTCATATTTGCAATTTGAGCTTTTTAGTAAATGGTCCCAGGCAGCTTGCTGTCGATTTGTATCGAAATACATGTTGTATGTCCAGATATACATGTCATGACATTTCTGTCACATGCTCAGCTTTTGGGGACATCCAACATCTTGCGACTGGAGTTGCATGGTTGGAGCCTTCGAATATGCATTGGGGTATCCAACATACAGTAAAATAACGTTTCTTATTACCAGCCGTGTCTCTACCAATACAATGGCTTCTGATAGTTTGAGAATATTTAAAATTTCATTTGTGTTCTTGTATACCATTTCTAGTACCGACTAAACATTTCTGGTCAACCCTCATGATCCCATAAGAGTTTATCTCTTTTGTGCGTACTACAATCTGGAATTGAGATATAACAGATAAGACAGGATTTCCAAAACATAGAAACAGTTCGCGTTTGTTTTGTAAGTCGGTCAACTATGATATGTCCCGATAAAAAATAGTCCCATTGTTACGTTACCAACTTCATGGGACAGCGTACGCTGTTGGTCCAGAGACGTGGCTAGAGGGTTTCCGTTCGGGGGGTGTCCACCTTGGGAAATTCCAACTGCACCCCCCCCCCCCTTGAGTCACAAGTTTTGCATAATTCCATTTTCACCTCCCCCTAGTACCTCAGTGCTTAGGCCTAATTTTCTATTTATTCATAATCCATGGTTCTATATTCCCGATATGGGAACATTCAGATATTTTAACCTGAAATTTGCAAAAAAAATCTAGTGGTCTAATTCCAGACAAATGCACACAGCTACGAACAAGAGACCAGGTGTGAGAAAATTTTGAAAACTATACAAGAAAATCGAAAATCCTATAGCATCCAGACTGGCCTCAACTGAAGCTTTCCTAGTTTTGGAAATTTCAAACCTCATACTCCCCCCTCAGGTTGGAAAATTCTTCAACTGATGCCGGTTAAATATAGTGAAATTTTGAAGCGCTGGACTTCGGAAAGCGTGAGCGTATACGGGTTTTATAGAGTTATCTGTCTTGTATTTTATCTATTATATATTTTGAAACTTCTCTGTGTGTATGTATGTATGTATGTATGCATGTATATATGTGTGTGTTATATACTTGAACATTGCTCGACCGATCCGATTAAATTTTGGTATGTATGTCTACTTTGATCCCGGAAACAATATGGGCCGGGTCCAGCTTCACGTGCGATGGTGTCCTTGATCTTGACCTCGCTCATATCGACCGATCGAACAATAGTTTTTGTCTTTCTCCTAATACTTTTAAACGTTGTTCGCTAAGTATTTTTCCTCGTTGTTTCTTTGAATTAGTAGATCATTATCTCATTGTCAATAGTTTTCTCAATAGTTTTTTTCTTTCTCCTAATACTTTTCAACGTTGTCTTTTCTTTCTCCTAACAAAAAAATCCAAAAATAGCCCGGACGAATTCGGGCACAGCAGCTAGTGTTGTCTATTTTCGTAGACGCATTTTAATCAACCAAAGGCCAAACAGATAAGACATTAAAAGTTCGTTGATAACTTGATACCCATACAAATGTTCTGATTACGCAATATTTATGATGTTTATGTTGGACATCCGCTTGCTAGATGCTGATTATATATAGGCTAGGTGCTAGAATCCGTTATTTCTTTATCGCGTTTGTTCTGCTGAAACCTCTAGACAGTGAAACCATGCCACTCAGATTCCTCTTAAGAGATATCTGATAACACCCAATCACGCAATTAATTGTATCCACTCGCCTGTAAGAAGGAATAGTTGTTTTATTCTAGTAAAGGCTATTTTTGTAATATTAAATAAAATAAAAATTAGATGAAGTGAAGCAATATCCTCTTTAGTTTTTACAGTCCCTTCTTTTCATAATCCGCCCCTTTGCAATGGTATAACGGAAGCAGACCCATTATGTGTGTATTCCATTGCCATTAATTGGGACAGGGGTCCCCAAACAATCAGGTCTGTTATTTTTCAGCCAGTTTTTGTCCATGTCCCCATACTGTTTGATGCAACATTATCTAAATTATTGTGTATGCCATGACATAATAGCCTTATTTATGACACACAACACGTGATTTGGAACAGCTAAATGTAGAAAACACCCCTGGAGTATTGTCTATCTGAGACTTGCACGCCAGGGTGTTCAACATGGAAGGTCGCATTTCATATTTGCAATTTGAGCTTTTTAGTAAATGGTCCCAGGCAGCTTGCTGTCGATTTGTATCGAAATACATGTTGTATGTCCAGATATACATGTCATGACATTTCTGTCACATGCTCAGCTTTTGGGGACATCCAACATCTTGCGACTGGAGTTGCATGGTTGGAGCCTTCGAATATGCATTGGGGTATCCAACATACAGTAAAATAACGTTTCTTATTACCAGCCGTGTCTCTACCAATACAATGGCTTCTGATAGTTTGAGAATATTTAAAATTTCATTTGTGTTCTTGTATACCATTTCTAGTACCGACTAAACATTTCTGGTCAACCCTCATGATCCCATAAGAGTTTATCTCTTTTGTGCGTACTACAATCTGGAATTGAGATATAACAGATAAGACAGGATTTCCAAAACATAGAAACAGTTCGCGTTTGTTTTGTAAGTCGGTCAACTATGATATGTCCCGATAAAAAATAGTCCCATTGTTACGTTACCAACTTCATGGGACAGCGTACGCTGTTGGTCCAGAGACGTGGCTAGAGGGTTTCCGTTCGGGGGGTGTCCACCTTGGGAAATTCCAACTGCACCCCCCCCCCCCCCCCATTGAGTCACAAGTTTTGCATAATTCCATTTGCACCTCCCCCTAGTACATCAGTGCTTAGGCCTAATTTTCTATTTATTCATAATCCATGGTTCTATATTCCCGATATGGGAACATTCAGATATTTTAACCTGAAATTTGCAAAAAAAATCTAGTGATCTAATTCCAGACAAATGCACACAGCTACGAACAAGAGACCGGGTGTGAGAAAATTTTGAAAACTATACAAGAAAATCGAAAATCCTATAGCATCCAGACTGGCCTCAACTGAAGCTTTCCTAGTTTTGGAAATTTCAAACCTCATACTCCCCCCCTCAGGTTGGAAAATTCTTCAACTGATGACCATTTTTGACCAAATGCAGTAAGATATTGTTTTGCTAAACTAATTAGCAGTTTTGTATTGGCCATGGGTAGGGACAATGACACACCGTTGACACTGTTGTGCGAAAATTTTGAAATCTGAACAAGAAAATCGCAAAATCCTAGCATCTATACTAGCCTCAAGCCTTCCTCGAATTTCAAACCCTACACCCCCACTTAGGTTGGACAATTTCCAACTGATGACAATTCCAATGACAATATTGACCAAATGTATGACAATATTGTTTTCTAATTAACTAGAAGTTTTTAACTGGCCACGGGGGAGGGACCAGGATACAAGCTTTCCCAGTGTTGGAAATTTCCAACCTGTCACCCCCCCCCCCCCTAAGGTTGGAAAATTTCCAACTGACAACCATTTCTGTCCAAATGTTTTACCAAAAATAGGAACATATGCAAATATTGGTCCAAAAACAATAAATTCCCCCCAATAAATTGTTTGTAAATCAAACTACAAGAACATTTTCAACCTATTGTTGGTGTGAAATTTCCAACTAATGTTTTGGCAGGTATGAAATTTCCAACTGTTGAATTTTTTTACCAAAGTTGGGGGTGAGACACCCCCAAACCCCCCCCCCTGTCGCCACGTCTCTGTGTTGGTCTGTCGCAGCCTTCGGATATGCAAGTCGGTCACCAAAGATTGGACAAAACTTACGTTTCTTATTTGTAAGCAGTTTTGTTGCTGCCACGTCTTTCAGACATCATTCTACCCATGCGAGAGCAGATTCACACAGGGCGTGTGTGTACTTGTGTATAGATGGAACTATACTAGGGGTCACCATAACACAGATAATGAAATTTGTTTTATTTGCCAGTTGTTTTAAGTGGTACATGTACAATGCTGTAAGATCTAGAGTCCAAGGTTTCGTGCAAATGGATTGATTATAGTCGGATGTGCGTGTGGCCTTTGAATATGCAGGGAATTACGATTCTAATTTCCAGTAGCTTTTTGTGAATTATGAAAGGCTTCCTGTGATCAACCTACAAATTTAGTGGGGTGAAGGAGAAGATCACTCGATCTTTTCGACCATCCCGAGCGCTTCGCGCCCACCACACACTCTCTCTCTCTCTCTCTCTCTCTCGCGCTCTATTTCACTCTCTCTCTCTCCCCCTGCCAATTTAGTGTTTTGACCAGTGTCTCGCGATAGCCACCATCCTAGCTGATTGTGTCCCATTTGGGTTAGGCGCTCAGACATGATTTACTTCATGTATATATTGTCAATATTTTGAGGGAACAGACTTATAGAAGCTAAATATTTATTTGGTTTGATATGTTCTAATTTGGTATTAATATAGCCTACTTGTTATGCCATGTGTAGTTTCTAACAAATAGTTCTGATATGCAATTATATTTTATTGAACAGCGTATGTTTTTGTTTTATTTTTGTTGTTTTTTGCTGTAAGTGAATGTCTGGAAACATGAATACATTCCCGGCATCTCAGACTAAACAAAACCATACTCGCATGAGCAAAATATGTTAATTTTGCAAGGACACCGTTATCATTGTTTTGGTTGTGATATAGGAGTATCCGTTTTTTCCGGACCACCATTTATATTAACAAGGACACCGTTGCTACATTACTAAAGTGTGAAGATGTGGTGCCATTTTCCTTAAATAGACTGTCGTTAGTAGTTGTTATGAAAAACAAATGGAATGGTTCCAAACATTTGTCATTACAGAGAAAGTTGTAGTTGCAGAGAGCTTATTTTTGTGACTTCTCAGTAGCCAATTCACGACAAAAAATAGATTTATAATATTTTGTAAAATTATATTGATATTTAGTTCTGTATATTCATACGAGTTTTGAAAGTCAATTTGCTTTTCAAACAAAACCATTTCCACCCTAGATATTCCCTGACAATGATCTGGTATGACCAAATAACTTACCATCACCCCATCAAAATTTCTGCCAAAAGACAATACGGCATTTAGACATTTCACCCGTGCGTCAGATTTGTCTATTTCTGTCCCTTATACCTTTATTTATAAGAAAACTGCTTTAGCCACTACTCTTCACAAAACACTAGGAGAATAATTATCGACATTAAGACCATGTCGACCCTCAGCATACTGCCAGTGTGATTTTTTCACGTTCCTCGAAAATGTTAAGAACATTTTTTATATGTTAAGAACATTTTGTATTTAAATTCGTGAACAATACAGTAAATGTATCCATGTTTAATTATGTTGTATATTACTATTAGATGATAACACCCCATCTAGTTGAAACCAAATTCAGCTCGTTATATGTCAAATTGTGCCAAGTATTAGTGGAATTACTTACCCGTACAATTTATGCAAATACACCAACAACATAACAAATGCCATAAACTTCGAATGCGACACTTCTCAGATGGCAAACAAGCATAAAGAGATGCGGAATGTTATTCTCTACCATATCGTCGAGTCTTTACATTTTCGCAGGGGCCTCGGTGGCTCAATCGGTTATGGGTACAACTCCAAGCCATTTCGCCCTCCAGCGCTGGCGATAAGGGTTCGTTGAACATATTTATTGTGACCCACAATTTATATATACATTACTCATATTATTGTAAACATAGGTAGTTGTGTGGGACAAAGGATCAGAGCCCCTCTCCTCTGGCATTCGGCTGCTCATAAATTTATTTAGAGATAGGTTCAAAAAGTTCTGTTTAAAGTGGCTGTTCAAATCCACATGTTTCCATCGTGGACTTCGTAACCAGAACTCGTTGTCTGGTGGAGTTGCCAGTTACTCGCCGATGGCCGTGGTTTGCCGCACATGATTGACGAGTTTATCAGCCATTGAAATCACTGTTAGATTAGCCGTAAGTGTGCGGATTTCCTCCACCAATAAAACTCGCAAAGTCGTGATATGGCCTTAGCTGCTGAAAGAGCCATTAAACCCCAATCAATCAACCAATCAATCAATAAAATTTCGGCAGAGAGGGAAGGGTTTCCGTATGTTGGCTCGGGTTCTATACAACGAAATTATCAAATACAGTCGCAGGGCTATATACCCCCTCAATTTTATATACTATTACATATATCTTAATCTCCATTGCGTGCAGTCGTCCGTTTGCATATCGCGTCACGCTATCGTGTTGTATCCATTTTGACTTTATATTGGGTTTTAAAGTTGGTGATAAACAGCTCGCAAAAATGAATTAGACAATATTCGCACATTCCGGACGTATAGCGTGTGGAGGAAAATCACATGCTGTCAATATCACTCTGTAGGAATTGTTACATCGGAAGTCGTTCTATCGCCGGTTTGTGACGGTTCTTGACTGATTTGTGACGGTTCCTTATGATCTAAATTATACATTTTCACGACTTTTTGACAGCTAAAACGCAGTTTTTAGCCATCTAGCTGATACTTCGATTAATGTTTCCATTCCTTTCACAATCGGTGACCCCAATGAGCGTAATAAGAACGAAAATTTCTTTGTGCAAGTCATAATAAAGACGAAAACCGCGAATTTTTATATTTTTTGGGGTTCTCTCCTGATCGAGTCGGTTCTCTCCCCATTTAGTCGGTTCTATACGGGTAATAATAATGCTAATATTTGGCGGGATGCATGGTTCAAACTGACCATGTCGTGAAATTAAGCAAAGATAAACACAACAAAATATGCATTAAGTTGAAATTTGCACAACTTGTCATTAATTTCGATTAATTACACTGCCTTCCTATGCTTATTCAATAACCTATGTTAAGCCTATCAAAATTCATAAAGTCGCCAGCTAGTTTGAACAATAACGCGTTTTCCAGGCCCAAGATTGCCATGAGACAATAGCCGGTTAAATATAGTGAAATTTTGAAGCGCTGGACTTCGGAAAGCGTGAGCGTATACAGGTTTTATAGAGTTATCTGTCTTGTATTTTATCTATTATATATTTTAAAAATTCTCTGTGTGTATGTATGTATGTATGTATGCATGTATATATGTGTGTGTTATATACTTGAACATTGCTCGACCGATCCGATGAAATTTTGGTATGTATGTCTACTTTGATCCCGGAAACAATATGGGCCGGGTCCAGCTTCACGTGCGATGGTGTCCTTGATCTTGACCTCGCTCATATCGACCGATCGAACAATAGTTTTTGTCTTTCTCCTAATACTTTTAAACGTTGTTCGCTAAGTATTTTTCCTCGTTGTTTCTTTGAATTAGTAGATCATTATCTCATTGTCAATAGTTTTCTCAATAGTTTTTTTCTTTCTCCTAATACTTTTCAACGTTGTCTTTTCTTTCTCCTAACAAAAAAATCAAAAAATAGCCCGGACGAATTCGGGCACAGCAGCTAGTGTTGTCTATTTTCGTAGACGCATTTTAATCAACCAAAGGCCAAACAGATAAGACATTAAAAGTTCGTTGATAACTTGATACCCATACAAATGTTCTGATTACGCAATATTTATGATGTTTATGTTGGACATCCGCTTGCTAGATGCTGATTATATATAGGCTAGGTGCTAGAATCCGTTATTTCTTTATCGCGTTTGTTCTGCTGAAACCTCTAGACAGTGAAACCATGCCACTCAGATTCCTCTTAAGAGATATCTGATAACACCCAATCACACAATTAATTGTATCCACTCGCCTGTAAGAAGGAATAGTTGTTTTATTCTAGTAAAGGCTATTTTTGTAATATTAAATAAAATAAAAATTAGATGAAGTGAAAGCAAGAATTAATTGGTCACCCGCCTTTGACTTACCAGTAGTCGCCCCGGTGAAACAAGATCACTCCCAGGGCAACTGGTCTTGAGTAGTCATGCATCATTAGGGATATTCCGGAATTTAAATACCGGTACCAATACTAAACCTTTAAGAGTGACTCAATCAGCCAATAGAAGTTTTACAAAATCATGTAACCATTGGTAAAAAGAGCACAAGTGAAGTCCGTCCCAAGTGAAGTCGACCCCATATGAAGATGACCCAATACGAAGACGACCCGACGCGAAGTCTGAGAGAAGTCGGCCCCGATTATTAGATAGCAATTGAATATTGTTAATATTATTTTTAATGAGCGCAGCGGACAATTACACTTTAAAGTAACACACTATTATTACAAAAAATCAAAGATAACCAATGTCAACATATTGTTGGTGTGAAATTTCCAAACAATCTAGTGTAAGGTATGAAATTTGTAACTGTTGAAAAATGTTACCAAAGTTGGGGGCAGACACAATTAAGCACAACCTCCCCGCTCAAGCCCCGCCCCACCCCACAACACATATCCCCCGGCCACGCAATAACATATCAATGATTCAGTTGAACGTGATTTTATAATATATGTTCATGTCTGGGCGACAAACATGTGTAAATGTCCCTTAGGCGGGACTTTCGAGGAAGATATATATTGGTGCTGGCATCGAAACATTCTCCAACCTGGATCTTAATTTATTAAATGAATATAACATCCCACAATCTCCTGCATGAGAGTAGATTTATATTACCATTGGTCATTTATATCCTCGCACAAATAGGTTCATAATCGACCATTAATATAGGATGCATATTGCATTATAGCAACGTGTTCCTTATTCATCAGATAAGAAAATGACCGGAATGACCCCAAATTCGTCCATAGCCACCTCGGTAAAATGTTTTGGGTAGACACGTTTTTGGGTGGAGTTTGAAAAAGTGGTTCGAAATTCTGACCTCATGGGTGGGCGGCCCACCCCAAATATCCACTAGAAACACCCCACCCCTCATGTTGCACACCTGGGGGTACCGCCCGGAGGGGTGAAAATGTAAATGACCATTTTCGAGAAGAGTAAGGAATTCAGCCAATTTAGCCTAATTAGTTGGTGATCCACCCCAAAATAGCGCATAAAAACACCCCCAATCCAGAGATGACCCATTTTGGGACATCAGAATAACTCGGTGACAAAACCCTAAATATCATATCTCAGTTCGATATCTTGAAAAAGATAAGAGCAATTGATCGACACAGTTTTTGTATAGTAACGTAGCGTAATATGCAAATATGTCAATGTCGTCGTCCCCGGTCGTTTGGTGGCAAACCAAGTTAACGATCGATCAGGGCATGTCCGACTTGATAGGAATTGCCTCTTCACTCGATTGAAATCGGTTTCTATTTACTCAACATGAACGCTGTATGTGATGACCGGCAAGATTTGAACTCTTAAAGGCACGCCCACAAACCACGAAATTGTCACCACCTACGTTCAAACAGCTGTATCTCCTATAGACGCATACACATGTCTCTCGAATGATATACACCCTATATCACGATGTACTAGTTTAATGTGTAGCCCTAACGACGATTCATTTATTAGAGGGATAGAGTAAAAATGAGCTAGTTTTTTACTCGTTAACATTTAGATAAGATTTCTACAACTCGAACAAACATTGCAAATAAAACAACGCAATAAACAAAACAAAATCACGTCTGCTAATCTCTAATCGTGGTAAAACTGTGCCCACCATTCACCGATCTGTTTTATGTGCATTGGAAGTTGGCCCTTTTGTATACATACGGGCCAGTTCAACCACCGGGTTGATCGCGATCGTTTTTTTAATACTTCCAAGGCTTATCCGTCCCTTTCCATAAATACCAACACTAATGTGCCCATTGCGACCTGTTAACCCTTTACCCAACAAACCGGCCAAAACCGGCCAAATAAAGCTTCAACAGCCTAAAATATCTTCGGTCTGTCTCAATAGAACCATACAAATATGGATATCATTGGAACCGGCTCCTTGGCCAGATTGTGATGGTTACAGTTATGCCCTGTGCCAATGCATTCTCTTATATATGCGAGTCGACCATAGGTCGCCTCGCATATATAAGAGAATGCATTGGCCTAAAAAAAATCTTTTTTTAACAATTTTTACCATTTTTTCTTACATTCTTTAACAATTTTATAATTTGTAATGTGTTAAGCCAATGCATTCTCTTATATATGCGAGGCGACCTATGGTCGACTCGCATATATAAGAGAATGCATTGGCACAGGGCCCTTCTGTTGGGTAAAGGGTTAAATCATATGTTGTTCCAAGAACATGTGTCTATCCCCTTTCTTGAACAGGCTAGATAATTGGCGTTCCTTCAATCTTCTGGCAGTCGTCCTGTATTGATAGAGTGCTGGAAAATTGTAGTGAGTCCAGGACTGAGCTCAGCGGCACGTTCTTTCAGTACCCTGTTCGGTGATGTTATCGGGTCCGGACGCCTTGGAAGGTTTCACTGTCCTCAGTATTTTGGTGACACCATCAATGTCTATGCGTAAAGGTGGTACGTCATCTGACACATGGCTGCTCGTGTTGGTAACAGAATTGAATTGTTTATTAGCAAAGTCAACATCTAAGTTGCAACATGCCATACAACGTATTTACACAACATTATACAAACAATACACAACATACATATACATCAATAAATGAGTTCATCATATTATATGATATTGATAATAAATACAAATAATGCTAATACATTTGGGAATATGTTTTCTGAAATGGTAATTCATATAATATTTACATTATATATAATATAATGTAATACTTGCTTCATGGTAACTTTATAAACGCTAATTTTAAGAAAATGCTCAATTGGTGTTATCCATGATGAAGACAATTTTTTGAATTGCAGATGTTTAGAAGGTATGTGCTTTTCCATAGTTGTGGTTAGGCCTGTTTTGATTGCTGTTTCATAGTTCCTCGATGTTGTTTCATTAACCGTACTTTTGCTGTTGGATTTCGGCTGATAGATAACCTTCAGACCTCATATATAATATAATTCCAGGATGTTTTACTGAGCATGTAGCACTTCGTTGGTGGGATCTTTTGGTAATGAGGTTTCAAACCATATCCGTTACCACCATAGTATGGTCAGAGATCCATGGCACACTGTATGGCGATTTGGCCAGAGATGGGTTGGTAACAAATACAAGATCTAACATGTTTTTTTCTCTGGTGGGCTCCTTGTGCACGTGCTTTAAGTGGTGTGATCATCTTGTTTCTATGACCAGGTTTTGGTTGTCGTGGTCTTTGCAACTCAGTGGAACATTTGTATTGTTGTCGTCCCAATTAATATCGGGACAGTTGAAATCCCCTGCTAGGATCATGTCTTCCTGGTGTTTGCACGTGATGGACTGACATCTGCTTCTTTCCGGGGTGGTATAAAACATGTTCCAACAAGGTCTTTGTTTCCTTTCAACTTCAGTTTCATCCATATCAATCCACAGTCGGTGACGAATTGTGGCTTTCGACTGGGATTATGTCGTTTGATACCATCACAAAGAAGCAACCCCCTGTCGTTGCTTCATCTCGGTCTTTCCTATAGATATTATAGCCCTCTGGGAACACTGCCCTTCAATCTCTGGTGGATTTCCTGATTTGATCCCTTTCAGCCATGATCGGTCCGGCATACAATGTCTGGCTTTATGTAATTAACAGCTGCATGCTTTTATATTTTAGGGCTTGCCTTTGATGCTTTGGCAGTTGACTGTTAGTGTGCGCAAGTTCTGTGTTCACGGTATATCAAACACGTTTGTCGAGGCAGAATGATGCTGAGCTTCTACTAGTATGTCTCAAGGAATTTCAATACGTGAGGTGACAAAATCGAGTGTGCTGTTGATCATCGATAACGGCTGGTTGTAGTTGCACACCCTTTCTGTTGGAGTTGTCCAACTGGTAACGCAAACTCTCCAACTGTTGGAAATTTCAAACAACACCCCATAAGGTTGGAAATTTTCAACTGATTCCCTTCAATCCAAAAGCAGGAAAATATTCGACTATTGTTCTCAAAACAACAAACTCACTCTAAATGGTTGGACTATCAAAATACAATGTATCAGAACAAATTCAGCATTCTTTTTGTCTGAAATTTCAAATCAATGAGTCAGGCACGAACTGTCCAACTGTTGAACATTTGGATTAAGATGGGAGCGAAACACATCCCCAACCCGATGTCGCGCCACGTCCCTGAACACATATATCAAACAGTAGAAGCTACCACGACGAAATATTTACTCATTGAAGGTGGCCTCGAGATGTGTCTTCAGATTATAACTCTGCCATAGTAATAGGTTGTGGTTGTTGTAAGAGATTTTCCAAATACAAAGGTTTTATATTTCGCCCCGGGCAATAGAGACGACAGAACAGCGTGACCTGTAATAGCATTGTGCAATAGTTGGTTTATGACCTGTGTTATGTGAACGATGGTGTACTAACGCCCTATTTATCGTCTTCCACAAATCCCTCTTTACTCAAAACAATATACCCCAGAAGGCATATTGAGTACGTTTGTTGGACGCTATGTGTGATCCATGTATAGCTATGTTATATATATATAGGTGGTAATTATCCTAAATGGGCCTATATGAAATAAATTATGATGTTCAAACGCAAACCTATTTTTATACGCAGAGAAACTACCGTTCGGGAGATGGGACCCTAAGCATGTAAACTCTAAACATACCGACCTTACACGCTTCAATCGACAACAAATGGTCAAGGTCTTGCATAATCGACACTTTCACCTACTGTATCTTGTATCTTGGGTAAGACATGGAGATTTGTCGCCCGTTCGAAAGTATTTATTAATTTAAAAATGAATATCACCGAAGGGGTGTACCCGTACATGTGTATGTGGACGTTCATATGCATGATATAAATATGTGTGTGATAATACTATGGTATAATTATTAGTGGTATATGATGTATGTGGGACGATTCCCTGTAGATATGTTGTATGAGTGTGGGCATTTTTCATTGAGTCTCAGGAGTGGATCATTAGTATTTGGGCCTTTTTAGATATATTGATAGATTTACTATGATATTTATGTTGTTTGTATCGAAGAGGTCATGTAATTTAATTGTGTACGGTCGGTTGTGATAGTAGGCTTTCAAATATTTCGTTCTGAGGGCAGTTCATGACAAGGTGGTATTCATCGCCGAGTTCCTCCATACAAAGAGAGCGTCTTCGTTCTGAGTATGTGGTGTTTGTCACGGTGTCAATCCATGGTGGTGAATACGGGGACGTGCTTTCATGCAATGTGCATTGTATTTCTTACAAACATTTCAACATCGCCGAGCTAGGTTACCAAGATTGATGACATTTTTATTGTAAATCTCAAATTAAGATGAATACGTACATATTTATTTATAGATGAGAGATAGACAGTAGGATGAACAACGGGGATCTCATCTTGGAAAAGCTCCTCTCCCTTAATTGATGACCAAATAAATGAAAGGATTACACAACATAACCAAAGTGATATGTCAAGGCTGAAACAACTCGAACAATAATGATTAGTGAACGTTAGGTTGGTTCGGAGGTAAGAGGAAGGCAATCACAGAAAAATAGGCTAAGTACAGGCGAATGTCAATTGAATTATTACTTTCGGAAATAAAGGGACGTTATGTTGACGTAGTCCATGTTGCGCTGTTTACGCGCTGCATTCGTCATATTCTATCATCGGGTAGATATATCTCTCCGACGAATTGCATGGAAAAAATTGCCATGAGGGTTAATGTGTCTTTGATCATAAACTAGCTATCAAGAAAGGTAGACGTCATCAGCCTATAATAAGAGACAGCATGTGCCTTAAATGCAGAACCGGTTCTAATATAGAAAATGAGTATCCCTTCATTGCGGAATGTCCACACTATATATTTAGTTCTCAGAAATGAACTTTTCCAAATTGTTGGTAGTTATCACAGTAATTTTACAAGTATGTCAAACGATAAGAAATTTAATTGTGTAACGAACAATGATAACCCTGACACAAGCGGCAAAATATGCAACGTGGTCCGACGCTTCTTTGATAAACGTTCTGGTTTAATGTTGTCATCTTACAAAAAAACACATGTAGTAATATAGACATGCTATTTTCACATGTAATTATTTATTAATTGTTGTTTTATTGTGCATTGTATTGTCAGCATACTGCCTTTATTGGTGTTTATGGAAATAAATCGTACATTATCGTATCATGTGCGTATCGGACTTGAAGGTCGATGGCTTATAATAGACTGCATGCAGACGTAACCATCCGGGAATCGGCTCTGATTTTATATTCCCATTGCGCCTTCAAATCCAATCATTGTATTGAAATTAGAAACTCCCCTTGTCGTACTTAATTGAAGATCAATTCTTCGAAACAAACTCTCAGATATCAACAATTTTCCTACACGCGATGTGTATTGTGAGACTCATTCGCTTGGTCCCGCAATTATCATATAGCATACGCGAGAACGTTGTATAGGTTGTTTGGAGACTTGGAATTTAACTCTTTCATGACGGGAGCTGCGCTGGCGCAATATTAAAGACCCTGTGCCAATACATTATCTTATATATGCGAGTCGACCATAGGTCGCCACGCATATATAAGAGAATGCATTGGCCTAACAACTTTTTAACATTTTTTTTATCAATTTTTCTTACATTCTTTAACAATTTTTATCATGTTTTATAATTTGTTCTTACATTCCTTAAAACTTTTATCATTTTTATCGTTTTTCTTTCATTCTTTAACAATTTTATAAACTTTCTATAATTTGTTTCTTACATTCTTTATAAATGTTTATCATTTTTTTCCTACATTCTTTAACAATTGTTATAATTTTTTATTGTTATTATTTCTTACATTCAATAACAATTGTTTTTCATTTTTTCTTACATTTGTTAACAATCATAAAAAATAATATAAAATTTGTTAGGCCAATGCATTCTGTTATATATGCGAGGCGATCTATGGTCAACTTGCATATATAAGAGAATGCATTGGCACAGGCGCAAAAAAACAGGAAGCTCCAGTCATGAAAGGGTTAAGGGTGTGTTCACACACAGTAACATTTACCTGTCAGTTTTAAAAGTCATACGTCGTAGAAACTGTTGTTCATAGGTGGCTATATATTGAAAACTTTTGAATGATACATTTTGGAAGTACCGACTGTCTGTTTTAGAACGTGAAATGCCACGAGTTATTGCACGATTGATTCTTGCCTGGTATTTGACAGCTAATATCCAACCATTGTTACTTTTAAAAAACTAAAGGAAACACACATATAGCATTGCGCATGTAGTAAACTATGGGGAATATGTACATTATACACCATTAGAAGTGGAATTGTTTACTGACCCACCAAAGCAATCACGTCACATAACGGTCCCATGTGTTGAAAATTTCAGTTTCAGAACCCGGAAGTATTTTTTTATTTAATTGTGAAGGCCATTTTGTCAAATTTGGTGCGAGTCGGTCGGGAGTTCCATTTATAGTTCATGCGCAACACAATAAATATTTAGAAAAGGAAAACAAACGCGCATAAATTGAATTAACGCGAATGCCGATTTATAAAAATACAAGAAAGGACAACTTCATTAACTTTAGAGCGTATATTCATTACTTTTTAGATATTATTTGATTTATATCTAACAAATGACAAATGAGAGCTACGTCATTTCAGCTTACATACAAAATGGCCGTCAAAATGAAATATAAAAATACTTCAGGTTCTTATATTATAGTTTCAATAAATACGAAAGGTATGTGGTCGTTATGTGGTGCGATTTGATTGTGTAGGTCAGTACACAACTTCCCTTCTAGTGATGTTTAGTATATATATCCACCGCTCACTACCTATATATTGATTACATAAGCCTGAAAATTGCGCAGGTAACTATAGAGAAGTCATACGGCTAAATGGCGCCATTGTGATTTTTTTTTTAGTGTTTTTTTTATTTTCGTCCATAATGCACCGTAATTTATACAAAATGTGTAAGACGGATATGCGTTTTCGCTCTAAAACATCTGTAAACTATCAGAACAAGGCTAGTTTAGAATTAATATAAAAAAAAACAAGTTCCATTTCGCCCTAAGCTGCACCCCGGTTATCCCACGTCATGAATACTAATTAGTTTGCTTGATCTCATAAACGTAAGGGTGCCATCGAAGTAACAAACGACACAACTTAGGAAAATGACAGAATTCCCCCACAAAAGGCAATGTTTGCGGGATGGATAAGTAAAATATGTAGCTAATGCTGTCGCTAAAACGGTTTTTGTCCTCTTGGGGATTTGGCAGAGCCTCGGTAAATACATATGCTAATACCCCCCCTTAAGTACATAAACAGTTTAAGCGACGGCACTAGCTACATATTCTATAGATATAGATAGGGTTGTTAAGGTTAGGCACGAGGAATGTTCCAAGACATTTGTCTGACAACAATCCCATGGGAAGCCTGGTGGTTACAATATGCAGAATGGATACCTACGTTACTGAAGGCAGATCTCTCGTAGGTAATACATAAGCAGCGTGTGACTGACTTAAAAGCTCCCATTCCTACTCGTTTGTCCTAAATAATCAATATGAATGAACCTCGTCTGGAAATGTACAGTTTTAAATTTCTATGTTTGTTTCTCCCATGTTCCGCCCATAAAACAGGCTGAAGCGAGATCCATGATATTTACATTACCAGAAGCCACGGTGGGGAATCACGTGGTATCATGGTGGGGAATCACGTGGTTTCGACGTTGGTGAGTGCCATGCACTCAAAATGTGCTAACACACAAAAACATAATATATGAGAAACAAAACATAATATATGAGAAACAACACATAATATATGAGAAACAAAACATAATATATGAGAAACAAAAACATAATATATGAGAAACAAAACATAATATATGAGGAACAAAACATAATATATGAGGAACAAAACATAATATATGAGGAACAAAACATAATATATGAGGAGCAAAACATAATATATGAGGAGCAAAACATAATATATGAGAAACAAAACATAATATATGAGGAACAAAACATAATATATGAGGAACAAAACATAATATATGAGGAACAAAACATAATATATGAGGAACAAAACATAATATATGAGGAGCAAAACATAATATATGAGAAACAAAACATAATATATGAGAAACAAAAACATAATATATGAGAAACAAAACATAATATATGAAAAACAAAACATAATATATGAGGAACAAAACATAATATATGAGAAACAAAACATAATATATGAGAAACAAAAACATAATATATGAGAAACAAAACATAATATATGAGAAACAAAACATAATATATGAGAAACAAAAACATAATATATGAGAAACAAAACATAATATATGAGAAACAAAAAAATAATATATGAGAAACAAAACATAATATATGAGAAACAAAACATAATATATGAGAAACAAAACATAATATATGAGGAACAAAACATAGTATATGAGAAACAAAACATAATATATGAGAAACAAAACATAATATATGAGAAACAAAACATAATATATGAGAAACATAAACATAATATATGAGAAACAAAAACATAATATATGAGAAACAAAACATAATATATGAGGAACAAAACATAATATATGAGAAACAAAACATAATATATGAGAAACAAAACATAATATATGAGAAACAAAACATAATATATGAGAAACATAAACATAATATATGAGAAACAAAAACATAATATATGAGAAACAAAACATAATATATGAGAAACAAAACATAATATATGAGGAACAAAACATAATATATGAGAAACAAAACATAATATATGAGAAACAAAACATAATATATGAGAAATAAAACATAATATATGAGGAACAAAACATAATATATGAGAAACAAAACATAATATATGAGAAACAAAACAATATATGAGGAACAAAACATAATATATGAGGAACAAAACATAATATATGAGAAACAAAAACATAATATATGAGGAACAAAACATAATATATGAGAAACAAAAACATAATATATGAGAAACAAAAACATAATATATGAGAAACAAAACATAATATATGAGAAACAAAACATAATATATGAGAAACAAAACATAATATATGAGAAATAAAACATAATATATGAGGAACAAAACATAATATATGAGAAACAAAACATAATATATGAGAAACAAAACATAATATATGAGAAACAAAACATAATATATGAGAAACAAAACATAATATATGAGAAACAAAAACATAATATATGAGAAACAAAACATAATATATGAGGAACAAAACATAATATATGAGGAACAAAACATAATATATGAGGAACAAAACATATTATATGAGAAACAAAAACATAATATATGAGGAACAAAACATAATATATGAGGAACAAAACATAATATATGAGGAGCAAAACATAATATATGAGAAACAAAACATAATATATGAGAAACAAAAACATAATATATGAGAAACAAAACATAATATATGAGAAACAAAACATAATATATGAGAAACAAAACATAATATATGAGGAACAAAACATAATATATGAGAAACAAAAACATAATATATGAGAAACAAAAACATAATATATGAGAAACAAAAACATAATATATGAGAAACAAAACATAATATATGAGGAACAAAACATAATATATGAGAAACAAAACATAATATATGAGAAACAAAACATAATATATGAGAAACAAAACATAATATATGAGAAACAAAAACATAATATATGAGGAACAAAACAAAATATATGAGAAACAAAACATAATATATGAGAAACAAAAACATAATATATGAGAAACAAAACATAATATATGAGAAACAAAACATAATATATGAGAAACAAAACATAATATATATGAGGAACAAAACATAATATATGAGGAACAAATCATAATATATGAGGAACAAAACATAATATATGAGGAACAAAACATAATATATGAGGAACAAAACATAATATATGAGGAACAAAACATAATATACGAGGAACTGACTGTTACGAGCATAATATGCTAGTTCATTTTGAAAACAAGTTACCTTGTTTGTTCGGAAATGCTCAGTAGTTTTCTATAACATTCTGACCAAAGCTTCCAGTCGGAGGTTCGTGTAATACACCAGTCCATACATCTAGGAGAATCCTTCGACTGACAACTTTGGTCAGAATGTTAGAGCAAACAACTGTGAGTTTGGACGCAGATGATGTATCAGCTTGTTTGAAAAATAGTATAGCATATGCTCGTCGCTGCCAAAATATTATGTAATAAATAGATATCCTTGTTTATTACCATTTTTCTCATTTCTGGTCGCGTTTGCCATCGCCTCGGCCATTTTGAATGCGAGATATTCATCAACTAGAAACCATGTGATTCACCACCGTCAGAAGCACATATGGGTGTATATTTATGAAACAGAAGGCAATCATTTAAACAGCTCTTTGTTACGATGTTGTTTACGTGATATGGCTATATTAATGTTATCATCACCATGTGTGTGTCCGAGATCCATATTCAAGTCTCGCTGCCTTTTCTGGGCTGTCTATCGACGAGTCCGAGGACGAGTCCACAGGACGAGTCGATAGACAGCCCAGAGAATGCAGCGAGACTTGAATATGGATCTTGGAAACACACAGAGTGATGATAACCAATTTATCTTACAATTCGTCCCATAAAATGCAATAAATTGCAATAAATTACGGACTTTTCGTAACTATTCTGTCTTATATCCTTATAACATAATATAAAATTAATTTGATTTTCCCTTCTGCATTTTATCGAATAAAAGATGCGGTCAGTAGCTTTTGATCAAGACCGTACTGAATTACGGGGAATTCCCTACTTCGCTAAAATATAATTTGTCAAATTAGTCCAATTCGTACGTTACTTTTCGGATTCCAACACATTTTTGGGTGACATTTTTTAGTTTATTCGGTCCTATCTCCACATTTTGTCCACTTTATTGAAATAAATATTGATTATTTTACGTTCGTAGCACACGAATATATTATTTTACGACTTTTAATTGGCTATTTAGACGTTTTATTTTGAAAGCAAGTCAGTTGCTGAAACGCTCATGCACCAGTTTTTTGCCATCCAGGATACAAGATCGGAAACCGCCTGGAGCTTCCTGAATGTTAAAACCCTGTGCCAATGCATTCTCTTGTATATGCGATTCGACCATAGGTCGCCTCGTATATATAAGAGAATGCGTTGGCCTAACAATTTTTACATAATTTTTAATATAATTTTAATATAATTTTAATATAATTTTTACATAATTTTTAATATGGTTGTTGGGTATCCGTAAGCCGCTCTAGTGAAGCGCATGTAAAGTGGCAGCAGGCACAAGACTCGGCATTACTCATAAAAAACAGCTGGGGTAATAATGTAAGTGCTTAGAGCTACACCAGGGATTAAGCGCTATATAATTGATATGCATTATTATTATTATTATTATTATTAAATATGTCAACCCAACTATTTGAAATACTGGCAGCCACTGTCATGTTGATAGTCAGCTGCGAACGTGGCTGTTTTGCATGTACTTTTATGTTCATTTCATTGATGTCCATAACAATTTGAATATCAGAAAGATTATTTTGAGCACATAACCACCCATTTGCACCCTCTCAACGAAATGTGACGGAGTTACAGTTTACTCGATGCAAACTTTCATCGTTGTGGTCTTTAATATATATACAGGTATCTTCATGAACAATTAAGAACTCAAACTGTCACCAGATACAAGTCTTTAACAAACAAAATGTACAATCTGATATACCATATTTGCGTTAATTGAACAATAGTTGCTACGACAAAATGAGGGACAGGTTGGTTGGTTTATTGGGGACGTCATATCCGCAAGGGCAAAACGGTTTCGCTGGAACTACTGACCCGATCGCATGACATTTGGCACTTGTTTGTTTGGAATGACCCCTATATGGGAGCTATCAAATTTGATCGATTTTCGATTACAACATGGCCGCCAGTAGCCATCTTGGATTTTACTCTGTGCATGACAAAATCTTACAGACCAAACCCTTCTTCCAATTGTGTAACCACTTGATGAGAGGCATCAAATTGTTCCGAATTTCACTGAAAAACATGGCCATCTTGGATGTTACTCTTTGCATGACTAAATACTTCAATTCAATTCATTATTCTTTATTCTCGACACCTAAATATAGGCATACAGAGTAAATGTTTAACATGAGGTATCAATTCAAATTAGTCACATGGTTCGGGGTGAAATGGTCCTGTTGGCGGAGTGGGGTGTGACAAAAAGGGAGAGATGATTTCAAAAGGGAACACCCAACACAGTATATGCCACGTCCATCTGATCATAACCGAACTCCGCATGGTTCTCTTCGTGGTGACCTCTAGATGGAAGCCATCAATTTTGTTCTGAAATTGTTTAAAAAGCCATCGTAGATTTCAAATTTGAATCAATCGACACACAGAAATGCTTGAAACAATTATATCTATACAATAGATCCCTTCACTTTAGCACTTTCCGTATTCTTTTTCATAAAATTAATTAATTGATAACTTTTTGTCAGTTACAATGCAT
The DNA here is from genome assembly GCA_032622095.1 of Siphonodentalium dalli. Classification (NCBI taxonomy): domain Eukaryota; kingdom Metazoa; phylum Mollusca; class Scaphopoda; order Gadilida; family Siphonodentaliidae; genus Siphonodentalium; species Siphonodentalium dalli. The sequence continues at coordinate 197,760,385 of CP136062.1, forward strand.
TCTGCATTAGTCTAAGAAATGTAGCTGTCCATATTCAAGTGGAGATTAGTCGCATCAGATCAAATTAGTCGATCTAGTACATGTAACCCAAAAATAGTCCGACGCCGATTAGCCAAAAGTAAATAAACATGGCATGCAACTAAATACACCAAACAATTCAACGTGCAGGAAGTATTCTCTTCAATAAGTTTGAATCAACTAAATTTGTCAAGTTCGACAAGAAAACGTGATCAGAACAGCACAGGTAACACGTTGTGACAGATTTTTTTTATTTCCATGGAATTTCATATTCAAAAATAAACACCAGCACGTGATATCGGTGATCTATGATTAACGAGCTACTCTTTCTGGCCCGTAGATTCAGTTTGTATTATAATGTTCAGAGATGAATTTATCAACTCAAAAATGTAGCCATTACATTATGATATTTCATCACAAACGTTGTCTCACCATAATTTGTTAGGGTTTTCGTCAGTAATTTAGGCTTCACAGCTAGTCTTGTAGATAATTCCCAAATAAGCCTGTATTCGTAGAATATTATATTACCCAAATCCAACTTGTTCGACATATCTTTTCTAAAAGTTGAAGAAGTACAATTGTTTTGACTTTGTAGAGAGGGGCTGATGCGTATAGTGTGTACATTGAACGCGGGTGCTCAAACTTGTTATTTGTATAGTCTAGGCAAATATGGACATAGGTGTCGCCTCGAGAGGGAATTTATGAGACCTACAATTTTGGTTAGCATGAACACTTAACTTTCGGAATCCGCATGTTGGCTTTGTCAGATAGGCGGACTTTTTTTCGCACCGCGTGGTTTTATTGAGGCACCTGTTGATAAAATCGGTCATTTTTTTAAATAAAGCTGACATATTTGACAGAGTATATTCACACCTTTTGAGAAGAGATATTCGTCCAATTTTGATACCTGGGAATGGGACGATAACCAGAGTAAGGTAATACACGTAACCATTGAATCTCCGAATGACAGTCATGACGCCATGTGACGTCAAATAATTTTTAGGGTGAGAAGAATATGACGATTCACGCAAAGCGTTGTCTTTCGTTTCTTATGAAATCAGAAGTAAGATGGTTATGCCCAATTATTTTATACCATGGGTAACTACTACCAATTAGCTACGTTCTAATATATCACTTATCGCTGTTGGTCGCATTATTTTTTATCAAAGGCAGAAAAATCAACCCTCCCCCTTAAAGCTGAGAGGCGGCTGGCTGTGGTGTAAGGCACACAGAACGCACGATAATGTGCCATGTTGTGAAATTAACATAACGGCCGTTGATGGACTGCTAAGGTATTATATATGTTTTGATCGACACAGTTGAGCATTAAAGTAACAATATTACATAATGTACATCCTGACTAAATTTTTTAACAACTTTTAGATTTTTTCCCAAAAAAGATAATCTAAAATGCATTTTGTCTTCCGGAAATAATGTATTAATGGTGGAGATAATTAGTGTATATTGTAATTTCGTTTCGTTTTTGTTTAAAAACTGGCCTAATAACCCAAGATGGCTGTCAATATGGTGGCCGGTATATAGGTGGGAATTGTGAAATTTGTAAGAACGCACGATTACTTGCAAAAATGGCTTAACTAACACAACGGCCGTTGATAAACTGCTACAGTTTTGTGTAATATATATATCCCGATCCATCGACTAGAAGATTTAAGTGACACCTGTACACAAAGCACCTCCTGGTCCCAATTTTTTATTAAATATTTAATTAATTTAGTCCAAAACTAATCGAAAACCTATTTTTGTAATTTTCTCGAAATGCATAGAGACAATAATGTAGCGTGGGTGGGTGTAATTTGTATGTACGATAATTTCATCCGTCGGCGGTTACTACATATCCATTTGTAGTATTAATATGACATATTAACCCCAAAATGGCTGCCAATACGGTTGCCGGTATATGGATGGAAATTGTAAAATCTGTCATGTCGCAAATAACACCACCATCGCAATGCAATGTCTTATAAAACCAATAGTCCTATTATTCTCATATCATTTTGCAATACTAGGACGTAACAGGCAGTTCTATTAAAATAACAACCAGATTGGTACCCACGAGTGAGAGGATCGACAAATTTTGCATTCATTCGCGCTCAAGTAAGATTGTTCTTCGAAATCGGTGGCATGTCGTGCAAATTATTTCACAATAAACATGATTGATTTAAGGCAGATGGCTGTCTGACTATCTTTGCGAAACGAATAAGGGAATTATGTAGGTTATATTAAATCTAACACGACATTTAAGCATACTTGGCGCTCTCTATGGCTATTTGTAACAAAATGCGACCGCGAATAACAGAATTAACCAATTCGAATATATATCTCATCAAATAACTCATGTTGATACGAATCGTTAGTTACCCTCTACCAACGAGGCGTGTTTACAAGAACGGAGCTATTGATACATTGGGTCTCATGTATACCGTTCTAAAAGTAAGTATAAATGGATCTCATTGACCAATATCAATTGCTGCCCAGTCCGCAAGAGGACGTACCCAGCAAATTATCAAACCGTCACATCATACAGGTTCGTTCAGTTTCATCATCACGCAATAGGCTCGTTGAATTTTGTATTCTAACATTTACCGGATTATTTTCCATGACACATATTTCGCACACACGGATTTGGAAACCCGGTTGATATTCCTCTTGTAGTTTGTCAGCTGCTTAACGGGTGGGTGGTATTTGCTTGTACTAGCAGTAGATAAGTTGCAAAGTCAAGGCTCTAAACAACGAAAATACCAGCGAGGTGGTAAATCACATAAAACTGTCAAACTATGTTCCTATATATTTCGATTGTATCTTACTCTGTATAGTATGGTACTGGAGTCTCGTGTCACCCCATGTGCCCTCGTGATTTCCAGAAGTGACTGAACAATTGCTTGTAAGACGAGGTACCCCAAATATGGACAGTTATACCATGCTATATGAACACTCATATTACCCATATCTTTCTATACTGATGAGTAGGTAGGATTACTTCTGGAAGGCTGTACATTCAGAAAACAGCATATAGATCGGAGTATTGGCATGGAGTTTTATTATGTAGACTGACACATTTTGGACTTTTGGTATCCCAGTGTAAGTTTTAGCTACTTATGACAACAAAATGAAAAGGACGACAATTGCAATTATGTGTATACATGCCATACACCGGTTGATACCAGGAAGCGTATAATAACTTTCTAGATAAGTCCAAAAATAATGCGGTTAGGGACCTGCTGATGCCAGCGGGTCGGATGTCTGAAAACATACCATATTTTGATTATGACCGTTCATGGTTAAAGCATTATAAATAATCCACACACCGGTCATATCTAACGCCAGATGTGTTACAGTTAAATTCAAATGTATCTATAGTTATTCCACTATGCGCGATGTGAGTGGACCGCGTGTAGTGCGTATCCTGATATTATATTGTGGTAGTGTTTGGTGTGCAAATTGGTAAAACAAAATGGGATCACGAGTCTTGGTGTAATTTGTCGCTGTATCTCAGAAATGACATATAGCAACAACTTCTGTGCAGACCAGAATCTGATCTATGATAACTCACCCATAACAACTCCGAATGTGCTGAGCGAAATCATTAACTGGACACGATAGCCGTAGTTTAGTATTTACTGAACAGCGTGTGGGGAATACATGAGGAATTATTCGCCATATTGTTTTCCTCCGGTGTTGCCTGTAAATACGAATGTTGAATACAGCCCGATTTATATAAGGATTAACTGTCATGTGGACTGTTTTTATGGAGATGTAACCGTGAAGTAAGTGGACATAACTTGTGTAAAACCCGAAGGGTTTTACATACAAGTTATGACCACTTACCTCACGGTTACATCTCCATAAAAATAGTCCACATGACAGTTAATCCTTATATTTATATACATTTAGCGAAAAAGTCACTTTTGTAAATGTATTTAAATCGAAAAGTGTATCATGACAAAAACAGACCAAAATACCCAATAGCACCCTTGGCAAAAGTTAATAGGAACAATTTCTCTTCATATTGAAACCCGATGATGTATTAAGTCAATCCTGCGCGAGTCCAAATGCGCCCAAAACATTACGCGTTCGTCTTTCCAAACCCAATGACGTATCGATGTTGTTATGAGCTTGTTGTTATTGAGCCGTTGCGCATTCACCGAGAAATAACTGCAACTAGCCACGTAGGCGCCGACCAATCAGAATGCTGGATTTAGTGATGACAACACTTAGTATGTAAATATACATTAATGACATGGGTTTTACGTTACAAACACCAATGGTACTGGCAACAGCAGTCGATAATGGTATCCACGACATAACCACCTCATATGTACCATCATATCTGGTAGCACTTGAAATAATATTCATTGAGAAAGATTGACCTTCTATTGTAGGGTTTAAGTAATTTCATATTATGTCAAAGGTAACTGGCATAAATAACAATCAGGCATTCAATGTATTACTGTTACTCGGTTCTTTGTTTTAAACAATCCTGTTCATCTGTAAATACCTCGCTCAAATTGCCAACTATTTCCAGGGACACGGATTACTTGAGCACGAATGCTCATGAATGCAAGATTTGTCAATAATGGGCACCATTCTGGTGGAAATTTTAAATAGAATTTCGCACCATGATGTCCCGGAGTAACATGAATATAATACTTTGGGTTGTGTGAGACATTAGATGACGGCAATGACGGCGTTAAAAGTGAAACATGACATATTTCACCATTTATTCTGACCACCGTATTGGCAGCCATCTTGGTGTTAGTAAGCCATTTTGTAATCCAAAAATGACATTGAATTATTGCACACACAAAACAGCTCCGCCACGCTACATTCTGCGCTTTATGGCTTCCGGGAAGATGACAAAAATGGCTTTAGGTTATTTTGGGAGAAAAATACCTAAATTTCATCAAAATTTTGTGCCAGGAGGTGCATTGTGTAATATTTTCACTTTATTGTTCGAGTTTGTAGATCGGGATATATACCTTAAACTATAGTTTAGCAGTTCATCAACGACCGATTTGTTAGTTAAGCCAGTTAAGCATGTAATTGTGCCAGTGCGTTCTTACATATTTCCCAATTTCCACCTATATTGCGGTTGCCATATTGGAAGCCATTTTGGGTAGTAAGTCATTTTTTAATCCAAGGCGGAATGAAATTGCCGTATACACCAATTATATCCGCCATTACTAATTCTTTTCTTTTTTGTTTGCCTTCCAGAAAATTAAAAAAATGCGTTTTATATCATTTTTTAGGAATAATTCTTAAATTTATTAAAATTCGGGTCTGGGGGTACATTATATATTGTTTCTTCTCTAATGTTCGAGTTTGTAGACAGAAAGTTATATATTATTACATTCTTTAGCAGACTTTCAACGGCCGTTAAGTTAATTAAGCCTATTGACATGTAACCGTGATGTATGTGTGCCCTATACCACAGCATGGCGCATCTTAACTTTAGGGGGAGGGTTGATTTTTTCTGCCTGTGATAAAAAATAGTGCGGCTAGCAGCGATAAGTTATATCAAAATATAGCCAATTGGCAGTAGTTTCCCATGGTACAAAACAATGCGGCATATCCGTCTCACTTTATGATTTAAAAGAAACGAAAGACAACGCTTTGCGTGAATCGTCATATTTGTCTCACCCAAAATATTATTTGACGTCACATGACGTCATGACTGCAATTCCGAGATTGAATGGTTACACGTATTACCCTAATCTGGTTATCGCCCCACTCTCAGGTATCAAAATTGGACGAATATTTCTTCTCAAAATGTGCGAAAATACTCAATAATGTCGGCTTTATTTAAAAAATGACCGATTTTTTCATCGGGTGCCTCAAGAAAACCACGCGGTGAGAAAAAAAGTCCGCCTATCTGACAAATCCAACATACGGATTCCGAAAATTTAGTATTTACGCTAACCAAAAATGTAGGTCTCATAAATTCCCTCTCGAGGTGACACCTATGTCCATATTTGCCTGGCATATGACGCAATATTTAAGAACTATCGACCAATTGTATATTATAATCTCATTTATTTTACTTTTGTGGCATGAAAGATATTTAAAATTTCACTGTTTTCAGGTACCAAGAACTTCTTTTTTCAAAAGTGCAGTTCATATATCCATTACATCATATCTCAAAATCATGAGAGGAGACTTAATTATTCTTTATTTGTGAAATGTAATCATTATTGTCATTAAGATAGGTAACTACCCATAAATAATTTTCTATATTTGAGGATTTTCATGCCATGCCTGTTGTGGCCTAATTCCTGTTGATTGTACTCTTCTTGAGTGGATCACAGAGCATATCAACATTTGTTTGCATTGGGCTGGAATATTTGTTACTGCTTTATAGTACTATATTCTTCATTATAATATATGGGGGTATGATGCTATATTATGCCATTAAAAATCCAACTCAACATTATGATACAAATGAAGCCTGCTCTCATAGAGCCAAGACAATAAGCTATTTGGTTATTGGAGTTTTGGGTTAAATTATTAATTAATTTAGCAGTTCTTGGTACCAAAAGGGGCAAAAAATAATATTGTCAACCTCTCAAATGTATTAAAATCCATTGTTTTTGTTGTCTCTTAATGATTGCTCAGATCCTACATACAATGAAGATGATGATATGTGAAAATCAAGATTTTTGGCCAGATAGATTCAGAGCAATTCTTTGTAGAAAATCTCTTGCCATTTTTGGCTGGCTTTATGCAACTCGTGCATCTCCCCCTTAACAGTCGTATTTTGATATTTACAGTAGTGTTGGATCATAATTTCCCGACGCATGGGGCTATATATGACCACCGACGTCCCCACATGGGGGCTATATGGACCTGGACATACGTATAATGTTCAGTAAATTGATATCGCCGGAGTAATGTGTAGAAGTAGAAGAGGACTATATAATTCCGGAAGCTGCAAGACTGACCATTGCAGGGGAGGGGATAACTCTGGGCTATTTAAGTAAATATTATATTGTACCTTCTTGTCCAGATTATTCCGACTGATACACATTCAACTAAGTCCTTAGTTATTGGAAGCCCCCCCCCCCCCCCCCCCCCCCCCACCACATACACACACCATTGTCGAGAATATTCTAATTCGAGCCTGCTAAATTGTGACATTGTGTTCAATATTTGGCTTGAGATATATATTCTTTTGTAAATAGTGGCTGAACAGTGGTAGGGGTGTCACTCTTTTTTAATTACAACGATGTACATGAGGGGATCACCCACCCCGTCCCCTGAATCCTGAATACCAGTTTTTTTGGGGGGGGGGGGTGAATCCTGAATACCAGTTAATTTTGGGGGGTGAATCCTGAATACATGTTAAGAAATAATATGCGATAAATGACATACAAATTGACTCCGGTAACGTTATGGGCGTTATGAGGGCGTTATGATACGATTAATGATACTTTATGATGGCATAATGGTCGAATATGCCCAAGAAGCTATTCTACCCATTCATTCATACAGATAACTAGCACAAAAATATTATTTTGCGCCATCAAAACCTGCTTCCCAGATGTTTTGCTTGAACCTGAATACCAGTTAATTCGGGGGTATCAATCCCGCGTACGGCTTCAAAACACCCTGAATCCCGCGTACCGAAAAGGGGGGTGGGTGATACCCTCGTACATGCATTAGTAATTGAACTTGCTCACTTAAGCATGCATTAACAAACTGCCAGATATCAGACAGACTTGATTCATATCGGTATCCATGAGAGAAGACATATTTATGTTTTATGGTTTATGGCAATTATGCCAAAGGGGATGTCAGGAATGATAACTTATTGGCAAGGTCCGCAAGCACCACCCCGACACACCGAGCAGGCAGATAAAAACCCGCGTGATGCATCGACTGGTAACCGGAAGGCGTGAACCCACGGCTATCTAAAAGTCAACAAAAACAGTTAGGATAGTAGAACGGTTGATTATTCACCGGTTATGTGAAGTTTTAATTATGCGATAATAGTATAAGGCATATACATGTATATATTGAGTATACAGAGATGTTACACACCCATAGTTACACAAATATAGATAAAGGTCATCGTAGCATGCATTGGATGAGTATATATACCTGTAGTTCCCGATAAATATAGTTAAAGGTCATCGTAGTGTGCATTGGATGAGAATATATACATGTAGCTCCCGATAAATATAATTAAAGGTCATCGTAGTATATTAGATATGGATATTGTTTGCAAATTCCCAAATATATGTTTATGACGTATATTACCACATTTCCATCCATAGTTATGATGCATAGTAACCCTCCCCATTTATGTATGATGTATACGACGCACATCTTACAGTTATAATGTATATCACTCCTTTCCCATTTCATAGTTAAGTTCTATGCCAACATGTTAACGTGTATGTCAGATATGATAATTTGGGCAAACTATATATAGTTGAAGGTTATCGTCTCTTATTGGACGAGCAGTTACTCATAATATCGTTAAGGGTTATCGTTGCCCATAGGATGAAAATTGTTAGTAAATTCATAAATATATGGATAGAGTTAAATGGTTTCCATAGATGCATACATACAGCAACAGTTTATCGCTGTCAGATATTATATATTTTGATTTTATAAACCTTATTATAAATGGCACACCTTTTCTGGTGGTATGTTTAGGCCTAAAAAAAATTATACCGTGTTTCTGCTAACCCGACCGACCCATGTTCAAAACCCCCGACCCTAATTTTTGCCGAACGTAATTTTATTTTTTTCCTGGACCACGGTGATTTCTTTGCATTGGTTTTTCCAAATATGCAAAATTATCTTGTATTTTCTATTACTTGCAGTCATTAATTTAATTCAATGAGTCATTAGCCTAATTAACTGTGAAAATCGTGTTCACAAAACCCATCAAACCGGAGTTAATTGGAAACAAACTTCCAAAAATGCGAATTTACGGACTACCTCGAAAATAGGGAACATTAAACAAACATAAAACGATGTCTTTTGGTCCATGTTTGAGCCTATATAGACATTTATTAACTTTGATATGTGAAGGGGTGTTGGTTAATATAACTTAAATGAGCTGGGACATATATGACAAGTGATTGTTTCTAATTTTGTTCAAAATAAAATATTGTTTAAACTAAGTGAATGTTTCATAGAATTTCTCAACATTCTGCCGTTAAATATGAGTAATTGTTAGCCAGTAAAAGGTGTAACACAAGTATGGATGCATAACATTGAGCATTTGTGGGAGGGTGGGAATTTTTTTGGCAGGTCTAACTACTCACTTATATCAGGTCTAAATACTCACTTATATCAAGATCATACATGTACATATATTAGAACTATTAATTTTAATATAACAATTACTACTACTAACTACTACTATATTAGAATATAGAATATCACATAGCAGCATTCATGGCTCATAATATTTAACACAGTTGTTTTAAGATCACCATGTACCTCTTGTGTTTGCGAACTCCAGTGGCAAGGTGACTTCTTAATCTGATTTTTGCAGGGGGGGGGGGTCGGAAAAAACATTTCAGGCACATATGGCATTTTTTGGAATGTCAGCTAACTGGCACCACTTTGCCCAGATGATCATCAATTGTATGGTGTCGCAGTTACCCGTGAAACCCTGGAATGTGCCTCGCCGATTGAATCACAATATTATGCCTCTGGAATAGGAGAAGCTGATCGATGCGTCCGTTGTGGGGAATTGGGTGGGGCTATAAAATTGTCTCTAAGGCAAATGTACAAGGTTGTGACACCCATTTGTCCTAATTGTCAAGAAGATGGGTTGCAGCCAGTTGTAGCCAGGAAATATTCAAATTGAATACATATATGTATGTTATCACCATGTGTTGTGCATTTCCAAGATCCATATTCAAGCTTCTCTGGTTGCAGGACATGAATACCTATCTCGGGAACACGCAACGTGGTGATAACCTATATGTATGTAATTTGTCTTACAATTCATGCAAAAGCCTATTGTCTAAAAAGTAGTATCTTATAAGTGCGTATATAGATAATTCACCGCACAGTTGACGTTGTGTTGCCTGATGATTGGAATAATCATACACACTATATCAAAATAATACTTCTTTTGTGAAATAATATTTCTTTTGTGAAATGCAACCAATTTTATTTAGTGTTTTCGACATTTTCATCACAAACGACTCAATTGAATGGATATATATAATAGCTGTTTTAGCCCGACTAGACTAAACCTGACTAGAAAGAGAATCATGATTCTTAATAAGCCGATTCGCTGTAGAAATGCTGCATTTTGATTCTCACAAAACATTATGGTTGTTAAGGCCTGACATAAATTAGTTCTATTATGTCAATTGGCCAATTAATCATATTTTGTTTACAAGCAAAGATTCTCTCCACATCTAATGCACAGTCACTGCTGCCATCCAGGGTATGACTTGTTACCATGTAGGATACAAGATCGGAAACTGCCTAAGCATTTTGGGTGTACATGTATTTGAGAAATAGCTGAATTGTAAGATTATATACATGAATATTATTACTTCAACAGAAATTTTCACTGTATGAAACCTACAAATTGTAAAATTAAGCCAATTTGTAATGGGGGCCTTTTATATGTAAATGTCTTAATACATATATTTTAATACTGAATAAAATTATTCGACATTGTGAATGTTATCCATCCATTCTATACCCTGTATTATAGGCTGTATACATTATCCAATTATCTATATATCCACTCTCAATGTTTGTCAAAATGTTCCTTCCCTTTATTTAGGAATACAATTTAAGACTGTATATGACCACTGGGTTGTCCAAATAGCATAAATACAGCTTGGAACCTGTGATCGGGGTGTGAACAAACAAAAAAATTATAAAAAAAAAAAAATTAAATCCCTACCTACCTACCCTACCCTGGAGAGGTCCCGTTAGCAGAAACACGGTATAATTTTTTTTAGGCCTTATGTATATGTTTATTGTTATGCAGTGTTTGACTATCAGTATATCCTGATGGTTTTGGAGGAAAAATAATTAACCAATTTTGGAAAATGTTTACTAAGACCATGTCCAAAAGATAGCATTTAAAAAGTTGGGATCGAAAAAAACTATACCAGCAAAGAGTTCTCAAGAGCATAACTCTGGTATAACAGACATCAAATACAGCCTGTTTGTGTGATAGGTTTCGGCCCTTAATGCTCGACCTAATTGGTCACCAGAGAGGGGCCGTATAGAACAAATTACCATTCTATACCTCCAGCTGGAAAAATGTGGCCAAATTTCCCTCTCCATCAAAATACATGACGTCAAACTAGATAAAAAATCCGCGCGAACGAGAGTCTCTCATACCGGTAAACACGAGTCCGTTAATTGTTTAGATTTTACACGATATATTAACACGAGATTCGTGTGATGAACGAGGCGCGTTCACGTGGTTGTAGGGAAATCATACATGGGGGGAGTTGTGTTTATATTTTATAACAAATAAATTTCATGCGATAATGTACGCTATAACTGAAAAGCTATGTTACCTTTTTATAAGAATATAGGTCAGAGTCCTCATATGTGGTCCCTCACGTAATATATGATTGTCCGTGCGGCATATATGCCTGATTTTAGAAAACACTACATATGTCATGGTACTGAATACAAATGTGTAGTCTACCCCAAGATGGCTGTCACAGCTCTGAAGTACCAGACGTTACAGAAACACGTCACAACCACGCGCTCCGGTATGACGTACTTACCAGTGACGTCACAAGTCAGGTGCGTGCACAAATTATTTAAAGGGATATATATCGGATGCGTTTTATTTACAAACTAAGTTGTAGATTTCAGAAAATAATTTCGTTGTATGTAACCAACTGTACTGTTGGTGTGTGCATAATATATATTAATTCCAAGATAGATTATGGTGAATGGTTCCGAGCTGCGAGCATTACATTAAGTTGGTGTGAGCTCTTTTGAAGAGCGTAGTAGCATGAGCATGTACTAGTACTAGTAAGTGGCTAATAACCATACCTTTGAAGAGTATTCATACTATTGTAAAAAATATCGTAAATGGGTATCTAAAATGGACGTGTCCATCGCGAAATTAATGATTATAACAACGAGGCGCGTTCACGTGGTGTTAGCGAAATCCTAAGGTGGAGTTGCGTTTATATTATTATAAAAATTCAATATCATGCATCAATATATGCTATCCCCTAAAAGTCACGGAAACAAATTCGTTTTATATAACCAACTGTAATGTTGGGGTGTGGATATTATATCTTAATTCCAAGATAGATTATGTTGAATGGTTCTGAGCTGGGCCATACCATTAAGTTAGCGTGAGCTCTGTTAAAGAGCGTTGTTGTTTGAATGTGTAAGTGACTCAACATAAAATTTTATAAATTATCGTAAATGGGTATCAAAAATGGACATGCCTACCGCGAAATTGTTTTTGTTGTCTCTTAATGATTGCTCAGATCCTACATACAATGAAGATGATGATATGTGAAAATCAAGATTTTTGGCCAGATAGATTCAGAGCAATTCTTTGTAGAAAATCTCTTGCCATTTTTGGCTGGCTTTATGCAAATCGTGCATCTCCCCCTTAACAGTCGTATTTTGATATTTACAGTAGTGTTGGATCAGAATTTCCCGACGCATGGGGCTATATATGACCACCGACGTCCCCACATGGGGGCTATATGGACCTGGACATACGTATAATGTTCAGTAAATTGATATCGCCGGAGTAATGTGTAGAAGTAGAAGAGGACTATATAATTCCGGAAGCTGCAAGACTGACCATTGCAGGGGAGGGGATAACTCTGGGCTATTTAAGTAAATATTATATTGTACCTTCTTGTCCAGATTATTCCGAATGATACACATTCAACTAAGTCCTTAGTTATTGGAAGCCCCCCCCCCCCCCCCCCCCCCCACCAGATACACACACCATTGTCGAGAATATTCTAATTCGAGCCTGCTAAATTGTGACATTGTGTTCAATATTTGGCTTGAGATATATATTCTTTTGTAAATAGTGGCTGAACAGTGGTAGGGGTGTCACTCTTTTTTAATTACAACGATGTACATGAGGGGATCACCCACCCCCTCCCCTGAATCCTGAAAACCAGTTAATTTTGGGGGGTGGGTGAATCCTGAATACCAGTTAATTTTGGGGGGTGAATCCTGAATACATGTTAAGAAATAATATGCGATAAATGACATACAAATTGACGCCGGTAACGTTATGGGCGTTATGAGGGCGTTATGATACGATTAATGATACTTTATGATGGCATAGTGGTCGAATATGCCCAAGAAGCTATTCTACCCATTCATTCATACAAATAACTAGCACAAAAATATTATTTTGCGCCATCAAAACCTGCGTCCCAGATGTTTTTCTTGAACCTGAATACCAGTTAATTCGGGGGTATCAATCCCGCGTACGGCTTCAAAACACCCTGAATCCCGCGTACCGAAAAGGGGGGGGTGATACCCTCGTACATGCATTAGTAATTGAACTTGCTCACTTAAGCATGCATTAACAAACTGCCAGATATCAGACAGACTTGATTCATATCGGTATCCATGAGAGAGTATACATGTTTATGACTGCTCTAAAACGTCCTGATAGCAGTCAGCTTGACAATCGTTTATAATTTCTGCTCGCACTTGTCTCGCCTATTCACGACGACCCTCTCGCTCGCATGTGATTAATGCTACCAATGATTGTGTGACCATGTAAAATACATGTAATTTACATACACAAATTACACACAAGTGTGTATCCACCCTTAAGTATTTATCGACTTATTTCGATACCGGGGAAAAATAAGAATATACAAAAGACGATATTATATAATTAATGTGTGTATTTTGGAGCGGAAACCGCCAAGTGAAATAAGTCCACAATATGTCTTTAGAGACATATTATGGGCTTGTTCGAGTGCGTTAGACTGATAAGTTAGTACTCAGGCGCTATGCCAACCTGAGAAATGTAGCATTCTACTAACATCGCCGAAAATGTCAAAAACAATCGACCGTACCACTCCATAGAAAACTTCAAGATTCAAGACTCTTTATTGTTGTTCACATTGTGATAGTTACAGTTATGCCCTGTGCCAATGCATTATCTTATATATGCGAGTCGACCATAGGTCACCTCGCATATATAAGAGAATGCATTGGCCTAAACAAAATCTTTTTTTAACACTTTTTACCATTTTTTCTTACATTCTTTAACAATTTTATAATTTTTAATGTGTTAAGCCAATGCATTCTCTTATATATGCGAGGCGACCTATGGTCGACTCGCATATATAAGAGAATGCATTGGCACAGGGCCGTTCTGTTGGGTAAAGGGTTAATAAAGGCTCCGTGCGTGATCAAAATATGCACAAAGCGCACAAATGTGCCTCAGTGCGCTATAAGTGCATGTACAAAGGTGCCACCGGCCTCTACGGCGCTGAATCAAGAATCAACTCTTTCGGCCAGTAGTACATAAAACAATATTAGACCATTTTGGGTTTACTTCGACAACACGTCTGACAGACACCCTATTTCAAGGCTTGGTCTTGTATTGGCCGGGACCATGCGCTGCAGTTTTCTGGAAATTCGGCGCTGATGCCAATTGCATGGGTAATAGACTATATGTGACCCGCCATATCAAATCCAGTCGTAAGTCGGGATTATTTTTACCCTGTGCCAATGCATTCTCTTATATATGCGAGTCGACCATAGGTCGCCTCGCATATATAAGAGAATGCATTGGCCTAACAATTGTTTACAATTTTTATAATTTGTTCTTGTATTCTTTAACAATTTTATAATATTACCCATACAGAGCCCCAGACAAACATGAGCAGACGACACTCTTCTATATGCTTCTATATATGTGTGGGGCTCCCTGCAGGGTAATGGATGTTTTTTATTTGATGTCCTAAAAATTTTAAGAAACATTTATTTAAAAAACATGATAAAAAAATTGTTAGGCCAATGCATTCTCTTATATATGCGAGGCGACTTACGACTGGATTTGATATGACGGGTCACATATATAGAATAAAGTGATATTATTTACTTAAATTATGACTAGACGTCCCTCCTTTGTTCATCGCCTCCAGTCTATAGGATAATGGATGGTAATTGTCGAGATCGTAGTACATTATTTTACAAACACCGATCCATTATTTTAATAACGGACGCTCATTTTTCACATTTATTTGACTGAACGATTTCATGTTATATGACTTGATTGCATGCTATCACAATATATGCATGTAGCTATCTAGAGAACACCTTTCAAGTATAATATTGGCCTGGTTGATTGCTAGACGCAATCATGACAGCATATATATATTTATTTCATACCCCCATTGCTGGAGAATATATTATATACATAATACAATAAGAATAATGGTATCGTACAAAATGGTGATGTGGAATAATACAGATTTTCTTCCTTGGTGTTGATGTCTAGGTATGTACACGATCGATCAGTTGGCACATAACAAAGATAAAATAGGCAGAATCCAGGATGATTTGGTCTAGGTTCTTTGTTATGACGTCGGGTGGATTCAAGCAGTCGCTTCCAAGGAGGAAGGCGAGTAGTGAACAGTCATCACTCGAGTCCAAGTGCAGGAATGTAGCCACACCGAATCGGTTAATTATATGTTCCCAATAGGCATTCCTGATCGCAAGCAAACGGTCGTCTGTGCAGTGTCGCATGGCGTGCAGTAATTCGTTACTATATGAGTTAGTACAAGCACAACATATGCGATTGTTGTCAAACGTCGTTCTGTTCAGAAGTAAGGAGAGGGGCTTTAGTGTCCGGGAACACTGGGGATGACATTTGAGCAATCTCCAGATGCTCCAGACTGAGAGTGGTTGACGGTGTGTTAAACGGAATATTTCCAGTGATGAGTCGGAAGTAACTTTGCGATCCCATGCTGATATATAGTGACGCTGTGTATTTGACTTACAAAGTTCTTTCCAAGTATGTTTGGACGGAAATTCACCGGTCTCCATGATTGATTCCAAGAAATTGTAGAGGTCATACTGGTGGAGCAGGTGGATGATATCTGCAACATAACCGCTGATATGGTGACTACAGATTGTACATTGATAACATTTAAAGATGAATATCCTGAGTGGCACCTGGTGATTTTGTGGAAGATGTATGAGATCAGCTAGGAAGACGAGTTTCTTAATATGAATTTCTCTTTCGAGTGGCATGAGTCCCAGTAAACTCATAGCGATGATCGTAGGCGTACGCGTCGGAAGTCATTGAATGTGTTTTAAGCATGTGCGATAAGCCTTTTCCATGTGATATGTATTCGAGGCTGAAGAGAGAGGCATAATCTCACATCCAAATAGGCTTTTTGGAAGGACGATAGATTTTAAAAGGGAAGCCATCGTCGTTGGTGTGCATTGTTTAACAATGTCCCTGTCAGAAATAGAGAAATAAGATTTCCTCATCTTGTCAGAGACGGCAGAAGACCTACGCTGGTCATTTTGGAATTTGCATTGTCTGATTCCAAGATGCACTGCTTCTGTAGATTCGGGAAGTCGTTGCTCACCAATGGACCATGTTCTCTTTTGTCTGTCATGTTGACTCTTAGTTTCATTAAAGACCACAATAGCGCTCTTCGTATGCGAGAAAACGAACCGCCACGACTTACTGTAACTGTCGCACATATCGATGAGTTCTTCCAATCCAGCTTTAGAAGTCGATATCAAAGCGATGTCGTCTGCAGTAGTGGGCGCAGTACACATCACGTGACCTATGTCAAACCCGCTGTTCGATGTGGTAAGTGAGTCCAGCAAGTCATTTATGAACATGAGGTAGAAGAAAGGGGAGGTTACTGCCCCCTGTCTTGCTCCTTGCAAGATAGTCAATGGTTCAGATAGCAGGCCATTTACCATCACTCTGCTGGTGCCGTCGGTGTACATGTTAGCAATGAGTCGAATAATTTTGCCTTTGAAGCCATGCTGGCTGAGTTTTACTAGGAGGCCTTCGTACCAAACTCGGTCAAAGGCTTTCTGTGAATCCAGAAAGCACACATAAGCACGTGCATTCAGATCACGTGCGTATGCAACCGATTCCTGTAGCACAAATGATGTCATTAGGCAGCTGACTCTCTTTTGAAATCCGTGCTGAAGGGAATGTGGAAAGTTCGCGAGGCATTCGTTGCCCAGAAATCTGCTTAACATTATACTCTCAAATGATTTGTATATTGCCGACAATAGAGTTATGGCTCGGTAACTGTCCGGTGAGACTTTTGGTTTAGGTTCTCCCTTGTACATGGGACTGATTATGCCTATTTTTCATCCGTGGAGGGACCCATTCTAACTCCAAAATTCCATTGAATAGTTGGCACAGCTTTTGTTTCAGTGACTGACTGCCGTGTATCAAATGTTCATTTGTCACCCGGTCTATTCCACCTGCTTTTCTTCGTTTTAGAGTCGCAAGAACTACATCCAGGTCTGCAATGGTGATGGTGTCACAGAATATAGAACAATTATAGTCAACGTGGTGTCGGTTTAATAAGGACGCGAGTCGCATTTGTATGGTATGTTCGAACTCAGGGTCGTCGTGTTTGCCTGGGGTGTAAAGATGTTCGAAATATGAGCGCCAAGCTGAAACAATATCATCTGGGTCTCGGAGGGTTTCGCCATTGTACTCCATCACATTACTGAGACCACACATGTGTGACGAAGTGGAATTTGATTTCAGCGTTTTCCAAAAGCTAGTGCGATCGTTGTTTGAGTAAAACTCAAGTTTTTCATGCTTTTCCTGATCTCTGATACGGTTTGCCGATCGAAGTAACTTCCTGAATTTACGTTTTGCGTCTTTATAATCGACATAGGAAGCCACCTCGTGTGGTTTACCATCAGCAATCCATTCGGACCGTTTGACTTTTTGGACAGCCATGCAGTATCCGTAGTTCGTCGTTCCAGAATGATTTTCTAGATTTGTGATTTGACATCCTAGGAGAAGAAGCGAAAGCAGCAAAGGTAACAGCATCAACGATATCCGCATACATGTTTTGCAGTTGAGTTCTGCTTACAACTGGACATGGTGTAATACCCGACAAGTAGTATTCTAGTGCAGATTGGTAAGCGTTAATGTCTATTTTATCCCAGTTAAATGACAGTTTATCGAATGTCGGAGAAGTTATTTGACAAACAGGTATTGCGATGAAGCACGTCACGGGCATGTGATTAGAAGTATTGAGTTCATTGTCATCAACTATCGAACAGTGAGTCACAAGATCTTCAACAATAGACGGCACGGTGATATGATCAATTCGAGACGGTGACGCCGCTGAGGAGAAGGGATATAATGTATGGGTCGGTCCCTTACATGCCGCAGAGCATGTGGTTGAGTAAGACTCAATACGAACGAGAAACTCATTCAAGAGAACCATTCTATTACTGTGACCAGTCGGTACATGGTATTCAGGGGGACGATTCAGGTGCGAATTAAAGTCACCCATGACTAGAACGGGTCCACAATCAGAGCACATAGATACGTGGTTTTCAACAGAGGCTAAGCATTCCTCAAAGTAGTCATCACTGTGATTCGTGCTCGGCAGGTATACTTGTAACAAAGTGAGCATGTTCTCCGAATTTAGTTTGACTTGCATACCAACGATGCGATCACACGTCGTTTCTAGAGCTGCACAACGATTAGCGATATTCTTGCTTATTAAGAGAGCCACGCCGTCCCGCGTGAAAGATCCACCCGAACTCAGTCTTATGGTTCTCCCCGGTTTCGCCAGTGGAATGTACGAGTCATGTATATTTTTTCAAGAAGTTAATGTTATCTTCATTGAGCCAGTGCTCAGAAATTCCAACAATGTCATAGAGTTGTCTGTCGAGTATTGATTTTAGGTACAAAACAGTGGAAGTTACTCCAGAAGCGTTCCATGTGAGAAGTTTGATGTCATCCATTATTGGTAGGGGTGGTTTTCTGGGGATCCTTATTCCATGGCCTAAACTCGATGCCTGGCGGCCAGAAGTAATTCTCGTAGAGTCTGTCCATATCGCTGGAATATACATGGATGCGTGACGACTGAGTACATCTGCGGGTACTCCACATCAACCTCACGAAAGTGGGTTTCACGCCCTTTTTCTCGAGGTACTCCCAGATATCATCTTCGGTCGTTTTCGTTGAAATTCCTCGCACGAAAAGTTTACGAGTTCTTCTGACAATACGAGGCACGCCAACGAAGCCTCTATGTTCTTCATCTCTCTGTCGGCTGTCGGGCTCTATATTAAACGTGTTGTCGTTCGTGGGGAAATTGGGTCGATCAGCACGTCGTTCTGTTGATACAAGTGGTCCGATGTCCCCAGAACTTGCCGAAAACACAGAAATACTATTGATGCCATTTGTCTGTGAGGTGGCAGCGTTACGTGTATTGGCGCGTTTGTCATGTGCAGGCGATTGTCTGACAGAAATGGTGTCTTTTTTGTACTTGATTCTGCAACATTTGGACGGTCAACATTGCTTTCGTTGAGAACTCGCGACGTGGTGGCCTCAGAACTTAGTGAGAATACGGGATCACTGTTACGTCCGTTTACGTGCGAGATAGCACAACTAGTAGTTTGTGTGTTGTCTAGAGGTGGTTGGTTAACAGAGAACAATTCACGTTTTGTAACTGATTCGGTGCGATTGTCTGTATTGATCGTGTTGTGTTTGATTGGAGACATAGGTAATGGTTGTTTACCAGAGCCCAGAGTTACAAAGGGTGTTGATGTCGAATGCGATACTACTCGGTTTGGAGGTGAATCAGAGAATGACATATGATGATTGTCCGGGTGTGGGTGAACACG
The DNA here is from genome assembly GCA_032622095.1 of Siphonodentalium dalli. Taxonomy (NCBI): domain Eukaryota; kingdom Metazoa; phylum Mollusca; class Scaphopoda; order Gadilida; family Siphonodentaliidae; genus Siphonodentalium; species Siphonodentalium dalli. The sequence continues at coordinate 197,780,242 of CP136062.1, forward strand.
AACAGACGGTGAAGTTTGTGGCGGCATATATTGCTCAACGGTAAAACACATTTGGTTGAACTTGTCTGTGATATCGCGCGCGAAAAGACCAAACATGGTGCTGAGCTTACGCTCCACGTTTTCAATCATATCGTCTGATGGTTTCGCCGCGTCTTTCAAAAACTACTTCGTTGCATCTTTCAAACTATCTTTAAGACTGTTCAGTTTAGCATTTAGAGTATCTGATTTGACGAACGTTTTCGCCATATCCTTTTCACGCGATCTAATTTCGTTCCCGGGTGGCGTGTTGTAAAATCCATCACGATAACACCTAAACTAATATAGTAATTTACATGTAAATGTAGTCCTTCGATCTGCAGTAACGACTGTAAGTATCTGAACCAACAATCTCCAGATATCTGATTAGGCATACCGCGCGCACCAATCAGTCATTCAATTCATAAATTAATTCTCCGCCAAATCAGAAACATGCCGCATAAATAATTTAATATAATTGCCGAAAAGTAAGGGCGAAACTCCGAAGATATTGACTAAATCCATCACAGAAGGAGCTCATTGTCGGTATACGCCTGGTTCAGTCAACGGCTGGAAACGCAATAGGTTACTGCCAGTCCATCAAGTTGACAAAGGGGTAAGATGTCACGCCAGCCGTGTAGCTAACGAGCGGGTAGATAGGGCCAACAACATGGTACAACTCAGGTGTCTTGACCAACGTTCGGGTTAATCTATTCTGATTAGACGATACATACCCTAAGTTATTTTGTTCTGTATGTGACTATTAATGGCTAAGACACTACGCTTGTGTGGTCTCACCATAAGCCAATCTACAAACCAACATTCGAGCATTCAACAACAGACAATTAGGTGCGAGTTGTGCAGACGCTCGAATTGTTGTCGGTTGATGGCTTAATAATACAAAGTAAGCGCGACTGTCTTAACCGCTAAATGAAATTGTTGAAATTGACATTCTGAATTCTGGGGAAATGGGGGGGGGGGGTGCAAGAAAAACATCTAACTAATGTAACTAATGTATAGCGATACGTGCTGCGAAACGGTTGAACAAGAAATTTCGATAAATGGAGAATAACCCGGTGTTCCAATAATGTTCCTTTAATAGTACCAAAACGTTCAGACTTTGGACCATGAAAAAGCTCTACAGAATAGATTGTATTTTTCCATTATTAGCTCAGTACTGCCCTTAAAGGGGTACTGTACGCTAAATCCGGCCATTTGTGGGACCATCTCCTTTTATACTCAACAGAATATATGCAACAAATGAATAAATTTGAGCCATGTATTAGTGCAAAATACACTCATGCTCCATAAAAGATTCAAACAACATGTCATTATAATGAGAATGAGTTTATGACTAGAGTCAAAAACTCCATTTTATTATAATTATCATGTTGTTTACACCGTTCGTAGAGCAAACAAGTGTATTTTACACTAATCCGTGGCTCATTAATTTGTTCAATATATTATGTTGAGTATAAAAGGTGATGGTCCCATAAATGCCCCTCCCCAAGTTAACTTTAACATCACATACATTATTTATTGATGTAGTCACTTAGGTCTAAGACATACTCAGAAAATAAACTTTACAACGATACCTCATCAAGTTGGCTGAGGAAATGTGGCTTTGCAAATATTGTGACAGTCAGGAAAAATGAATCGCATATAATCGTGAATCATAATTTTAGTCATGACTCGTCTAAATTGGATAGGTCATCTCACTCGTGCCTTCATAATTAAGAAAGGTTGCGTTATAAGTCTTTACTGTGAGTTATTAACTCTACTCACTCGCGCTCGGCTTCGCGCTCGCAAATAGAGTTATATATAATAGCTTCCAATATGACCAATAAAGACTAACGCCACCCTTCTTAATTCTGAAGACCCTCGTTGAAATGATCTATCCAACGTAGAGGTGACGCTTTGGACTGAGCCATATTTTAAGCCAGATAATAGCTTCAAACTGTACATTATTTCAGGGAATGGAATGATCTTTGCCTGCGGCCTCAATCGATTCATTCTATGAAATAATGTACAGTTTTCAGCCATTATCCTATACTTATTAGACCTACATAATACGACATACGTTATACACAGATGATAACGTAGATAAAATAAATACCATATGCGATATATTAGCCAATAAGACCAACGTGATTTAAAAAAAATACAAAACAAATACTCTGTAAAATTTCATCCATTCGTCCCACTAAACCAGATGTCAAGCGGTAAAATTCAAAGCATACACAAACTAAGCACGAAGTGAACACTTGATTGACATCGCTCGACGAATCGCCACACATGCACACAAATTGACCCTGCGGTGAAATTGGGTTTATCTGCACTCTTCTGGTTAGTCACTGATCTGGTTGCATCAGTGACATCGGTTCAATTATGTTTGTCTACACGCCATGCGGGGAACAGAAATGATTTCTCGACATTCGGCGTATACAATGTTTATGTAAACATTTTTGAGTTATGTTTTTAACTTTTTTTTATGTACAAATAATAGGTCATAATTGTATAAATTTGGCTTGAATTTAAGTTTACTGATGATATGTTGTACAAACTAAACACATATGATATATCGAACTATTAATATCTGGTCATATATGGCAAGGAATGTGAGCAGAATAGAACAAGGCCACCGTATTTGTTTCACATATGAGCCCTTGAAACAAGTGGAAACACTGGAAACAGACACCCTGTGGACCGCAATGTTCATTGCAGTCCGTTTCAGAGCCTGTTTAGACTTCGTTCTTTTCAACCGTTCGGAACACGCTTAGCATTCCGTACTCACCTAGAAACAAACTGGGACAGTGGTTACACTATATATATATTTTAACTTTTGTTATAAAGAGGTTTCGCAAATTCAAGGTTGGCATGCAGTTACATGTACGACAACATTTAACCCTTTGATAACTGAAGCTTCCTGATTTTTTGCCCAAACCCTGTGCCAATGCATTATCTCGCATATATAAGAGAATGCACTGGCACAAGGTATTTAAGGCTACACCAGCGCTGCCCCCGTCAGGAAGGGTTAACTATTCACAGGGACGTGGTGACAGGGGTTGGGGTGTCTCACCCCCCCCCCAACTTTGGTCAAATTGTTCAACAGCTGGAAATTTCATACCTGACTCAACATTAGTTGGAAATTTCACACAACAATAGGTTGACAATGTTCTTGTAGTTTGATTTTCAAACAATTTATTACGGGTAATTTATTGTTGTTTTTTTTACAAAAATTTCCTACTTTTGGTCAAAATTTTTGACTGAGATGGCCATCAGTTGGAAATTTTCCAACCTTAGGGGGGGGTGTCAGAAATTTCCAACACTTTGTCCTGATCCCCCCCCCCCCCCCCCCGCGGCCAGTCAAAAACTGCTAGTTAATTTAAGAAAACAATATTGTCCTACATATTGGTCATCATTGTCATTGGAATTGGCATCAGTTGGAAATTTTCGAACCTAAGTGGGGGTGTCAGTTTGAAATGTCCAACTCTAGGAAGGCTTGAGGCTAGTCTAGATGCTTGGATTTTGCGATTTTCTTATTCAGATTTCCAAATTTTCACACAACGGGCTGAACCATGCATGGTCGGCCCGGTGTGTCATGGTCCCTCCCCCGTGGCCAATAAAAAACTGCTAATTAGTTTAAGAAAACACTATTTTACTACAATTGGTCAAACTTGTGGACTGAAATGGTCATCAGTTGGAGAATTTTCCAACCTAAGGGTGAGTATGAGGTTTGAAATTTCCAACACTAGGAAAGCTTGAAGCTAGGATTTAACGATTTTCCTGTTTAGTTTTCAAAATTGTCTCACACCGGGCCGAACAACCAGGGTCGGCCCGGTGTGTCCTGGTCTCTTGTCCGTAGCCGTGTGCATTTGTCTGGAGTTGGACCACTAGATGTTAGGATTTATGCTATTTTCAGGTTCAAATATATGAATGTTCTCATACCGGGTATATAGAACCATGGTTTATGAATATATAGGCTATTAGGCCTAGCACTGAGGTGCAAGGGGTGCAAATGGAATTATGTAAAACTTGTGTTTGGTCGGATTCAAGGGGGTGCAGTTGGAATTCTCCAAAGTGGACCCCCCCCCCCCCCCAACGCAGACCATTTAGCCACTTCTATTCATCGTCGTGAAATGTATATCGGGACCGTGGACATAGCCTTTGTTTGTTTGGGACCGTGTTCAAATCTGTATTTTGTTATGACATCAATGCGTCTTTGAAATGACATATACATGTAATGCCCACAGAAAGGTAGTTCAAATAATTGTCGACCTATTTCGATACCATATCAGGAAAAACACGGAACGCTCTTTTCTGTTCCATTCCCTGCGCATGGCTATTGTTTGTTTGGGACCGTGAACGTAGCTTTTGTTTGTTAAAATTTGTATTTTTGTATGACTTCAATGCGTTTTTCTGTGACATATACATGTCATTCCCACCGAAAGGTAGTTCAATTAATTGTGGACCTATTTCGATACCGTGAAAAATTTAAAACAGAATATTATTAAGTGTATTTTGGAGCCCAAACCGAAGTTGTTGGTACAAACTGAATATATTGGTTCCCTATCCGCTGAGACGGTTAGGACATCACGACTACATCTATTACATTATAACGTGCGCATAATAATAGTTTCGCAACCAAAAACAAAACAAAATAGCCTCCAGTCCTGAATGTAATACGTTTATTTAACTCCTATTAGGAAACCAATTTTAACACGGAACTGCCAAACTGCTGTGACATTTTGCGCGAGCATATATATATGACATCTACGGCAGCGTGGAACCACCACCTCCTCTTTTGTTACTAACTTGATTAAACAAGTTAGCTAACTTGTTTAATCAAGTTAGCATCTGACCAATCACCAATAGCCATTTTAACGTCGGGTTATTCTATTGGTTGAAACATACTGATTTCTGATTGTCTTGTTGAAAATATTTATACGGTGTTGATAGTAACAAGATGGCAGCCGCTGTGCGTTTTATTCAGCTGTACTTCTCTCTTGGTTTTTCACAAAAATAGGGCCGTAGAAATATCTACCCGTACCTCCAATGTACTTCCAATGTACTTCCACTAATATATTTCCAATGTACTTACAATGTACTTACAATGTACTTCCAATATACTTCGAATGTACTTCCACAATGTACTTACAATGTACTTCAACAATGTACTTTTACAATATACTTTTACAATGTACTTACAGTGTACTTCCACAGTGTACTTACAATGTACTTCCAATGTACTTCCACTAATGTACTTCCAATGTACTTCCACTAATGTACTTCCAATGTACTTCAACAATGTACTTTTACAATATACTTTTACAATTTACTTACAGTGTACTTCCACAGTGTACTTCCAATGTACTTCAAATGTACTTCCACAATGTACTTTTACCCCCCAAACCGGCCGGTATGCAGCAGCAGTAACTTGATTAATCAAGTTAGCTAACTTGATTAAACAAGTTAGCTAACTTGATTAAACAAGTTACTAACTGGATTAATCAAGTTAGTAACTTGATTAATCCAGTTAGCTAACTTGATTAAACAAGTTAGTAACTTGATTAAACAAGTTAGCTAACTTGATTAAACAAGTTAGCTAACTTGATTAAACAAGTTAGTAACTTGATTAAACAAGTTATCTAACTGGATTAAACAAGTTAGCTAACTGGATTAAACAAGTTAGTAACTGGATTAAACAAGTTAGTAACTTGTTTAAACAAGTTAGCTAACTTGATTAAACAAGTTAGCTAACTTGATTAATCAAGTTAGTAACAAAAGAGGAGGTGGCGGTTCTACGCTGCCGTAGACATCCGGAGGGATGCCTCTATAATAGGTTTGTAATTTGGCACAAGAAGATGAGTTTGGCACCCTCAGCGATTAAAACGGAATACTAGGGATCAACCACCTCGCATATAGAGGCGGCACGATAAATGGTACTATAGTTCCGCGAGTTTTTATGCTGTCATTGTTCTCGTGACGTCGGTGGTGTATATACGTCAATTGTATGGGAGGCCCTTTTCACATTTATTATTTATTTACGCTTTAAGCGCAAATAACCTCTATCAATTGCTCCTAAGTGCAAATATTTGCGCTTAAGCGTAAATCATTTACGCTTAAGCGCAAATCATTTGCGCTTAAGCGCAAATAAAAATTAATATCCATTGATTCCCCCCTGAATTAATTTTAAATGGCACAGGCCTAAACACATCACTCAAGTTTATATAGGCCCACCACATGAGGGAAGCAATCCCCCAATAACCCCTAGATCCCTTTTATGACATGGAAATGGTATAGATATGTTCAGGATATGTCTCATTTATAAGATATACTTGATCTCTGTGATGGAGACACACATTCTTGGAGACAGGGATGCTGATAATATGAAAATAGGGGTTTTCCCAGGGGGGGATCGGAAAAAAAATTCAGGCACGTATGGCATTTTTCCCCTTTCGATCATTTTTTGTACCCACCCACCCCCACCGCCAAATTTTTTTCCGTTTTCGGCAGTTTTTTCCCATCATTTTTTGACACCCACCCCCCCCTTTTAACACTAAAACAGAGATTTGCGGGGGGAAATTCACTGTAAACAGCTGTATATGAATTTATGTGCATACTATTTATCGTGGATGTTAACATGGACATGTAAATAGGAATGAGTCATTTTGAGGTCATTCGGCCAAAAAAACATGGCTGCCAGCGGCCATCTTGGATTTCAAAATACAACACGATAACTGCCTGCAGTCAGTTTACAGTTAGAATTACATTATTTCTCTCATTCAAAGTGGTTTTGAAGCCCAACTCATTGCCAAAACACTAAAAAACAAGCAGGAAGGTTTTTTTTTAGTTGCGGAAAAAATTGCTTGTTGGTGGCTTTGACCACCCACCCACCCCGGCATACGTGCCGGAATTTTTTTTCACCACCCCCCCCCCTGGTTTTCCCCCTATTTCAAGTCAATAAGTACACCATATGAAGGAAGCAAGCCCCCCGGTAACCCCTAATTCCCTTTTTATGGCCATGGACAGACACCAGGGACAGAGATGCTGATATGCATATGGAAATATGTTTTTTCTTCAACTTCGAGTCTGTATGGGGCTATTACTATGGGCCCATCATAATATACTATGAGATGGACTCAATCATTCATAATCACAAGCGCAAATGATTTGCGCTTAAGCGCAAATAAATAATAAATGTGAAAAGGGCCTCCCATACAATTGGTCATAATGCTTTGCCCTCATATTTCGGATTGAAAATGCCCGGAGTATAATAACATTGCATATTAAACTACAGTCTCTCCGAAAAGCCGACGAAAATCACATATATATATATAGGGATACGTCTCTAAAAGTGTCCGTAATATTTCTTTTCTACGACGACGCGGCATTCCCAACATGACGTAATAAACCGTTTCCAAATATGGAGTGCATTCCTGGCGTAGTAATTGTTTTTGAGAATCGTAGTATTTACAAATAGTTATAAATAGAACTAGATGCGAAAGAATAATCAGTCATGAATATCGTTGACTGATAAAAAAAATTCGAACATGATGTCTCCTATATTGCGATGAGTAAAGTGAACTATGGATATATCGCCTGTATTCAGTTTTCCAACAATAGTTGAGCAGGGAGGGTGGTTTGGGGGGCTAACCCCGGGATCTTCGAAAGGGTCGAGTGACCCTTTCCTTAATTCTCATTTTGAGCTTTTATTATGAGAATCACAACAAAAAAAGAGCATTTTGTTTAAGAGTTCATTTTCTCTTTTTTCTTCTTTTTTTTTTGATGTTTCGACGAGGATGGTGGTGGTGATGCTGGTGCTGTTTGGAGTTTCTCCAGCTCAAGGTCTTGTTCTTTGCTCACTTGAGCCAATTTGGTGACCTCATCTGTAGCCCTATCCAGTTGTGATCGGAGTTCCATTAAGGCTTTCTGTGCTTCTTCATCCTCAAAGTTGTTGGAACTCCGGTGTCCGAGGTGGAAGACAGTCCAACTCCACGTCGAAGCTGGCGGCAGGAACATCTGGGGTGGTGTCCACGTCCCTGTCTCCGCTCGCGTCGACGACGACAGCAGGGACCCGGCAGATCCACCGAGTCCCTGCTAGCTGGTGCAATGTCGCCTGTCTCCATGCAGGTCGGGAGTTCTGTGCGTCTCTCAGACAACTCCGACCTGCCGACTGCGACACTGGACGGCTGGACCACACGGGGGAGGGGTGATCGGTCGATCAACGGTCACCCCCATCCTGCTCTTCCACTTCGCCCGTCTGTCAGCGTCCCAATAGTTGAGTTTGACAATGCGTAGGAAAATTGTCAACACGTCATTGACCTCTGATCTCTGACGTGATCTGCTATGCCATAAACCAATGAAATCGCGCGCTGTCTGCGCCACTCTCCAATGAAATGGAGGGAATCCCTTCAATACGGAACCTAATTTTAATAGACAGTTCTAGAAACGTAATTCCGATATAGGACTTTCGTCGGCTTTTCAAAGAGAATGCTGAAACTATATAACCAGAGAAAGCCGATCTGAAGATTGGAAATACCCCGCCCAACTGATGTGTAATCAATCACAGTATTCATATATTTCTAATGTCCAATACAAATGGAAATTAGTCAAAACACAACGCACAACTTAGTCGAGAAATTGTTATGAAATGAGTTGCGGACGACGCGTAGGATATATGTCACGAAAGATGAAATGTGACTATTCGCCGCTTACTGAAAGTTCGATAAAATATTTAATGATGCGCTGTCTGATTTCACACTAAAGTATAGTCAATATGTCCTGAGTAAATTTTCAGCTTACCAGGCCAAATAAAATAAAAAATACTTGCCATCACCGCCATTCGTGCAACACATGCATCGCGAAAATCGACAACAGCATCAACCAGTTCGAGTTTAAAACGCGCCCAAAGGAAGACATAATTGAGAACTTTCTTTATTTTATATACTTCTTTTGGTAAACGAAAGCATGGGTTCTCGCTCTTTATAAGAAACGACCATTGAAATGCTAGCATGACAAAACGTATTAAAACTTCCTCTTTCGAAAGTCGATATCTCACCATCAGAATCTCACATTAATGGGCTCATGTGTAAGATCTAATTAAATCTCATATTAATTAGCTCATGTGTAGAATATAACCAAACCTCGTATTAATGGGTTCATGGGTAGAATCTAATTAAATCTCATATTAGTGGGCTCATGGGTAGGATCTAATTAACCATCATATTAATTAGCTCATGTGTAGAATATAACCAAACCTCGTATTAATGGGTTCATGGGTAGAATCTAATTAAATCTCATATTAATGGGTTCATGGGTAGGATCTAATTAAACCGCATATTAATGGGTTCATGTGTATGATCTAATTAAACCGCATATTAATGGGTTCATGTGTATGATCTAATGAAACCTCATATTAATGGGTTGATGGGTAGGATCTAATTAAATCTCATATTGATGGGCTCATGTGTAGGATCTAATTAAACCTCATATTAATGGGTTCATGCGTATGATCTAATTAAACCTCATATTAATGGGTTGATGGGTAGGATCTAATTAAACCTCATATTGATGGGCTCATGGGTAGGATCTAATTAAACCTCATATTAGTGGGTCATTGGTAGGATCTAATTAAACCTCATATTAGTGGGTCATGGGTAGGATCTAATTAAACTTCGTTATAATTAGTTCATGGGTAGCATCTAATTATTGGTCTAGAACACGCACCCATTGTAGTATTTTGTGTCAAATCCGATGGGGCATATTTAAGATTTTGAAGCAAGATGTGTTCTGTATTTATACCACACCTTTGTACAATGGTCAATGGAAGCACATCCGTGATTATAACTTCCATTGATACCAAATATATACCATATACTATCAGCAACCACCGAGGGTTCTTTTACCTAAGGCATGTGAATGACGTCATATAATTTTTTCTATATCTATCAGTGATTTTTCAAGATCGCGGGTATAATTTTTGAGAAAATGTCATGTGAATTCCGGTTAGCAACCGTGTGGAGATTGCAAAAAACGCGGAATTGGAAATGAAGCATCGCAATAAAAATGAAAGTAACTACTTTTAGACCAATTTCGTTGGTCAGCTTAATGAATACGAAAAATGAAGAAGTCATGACGATAATCCAGACAAGATTTTACAATCCACGACACGTCTTGTCAATTTGGCATGTCGTCTCCGTCGTGACCACTGCATGCTGTTACATAAATTATTCTTAGCGTTAGTTATGTCTCCGAAAAAAGCATATTTGAGGCACATCATGTGTGGTTGCTCCACTACGTGTCACGTACGATTCATATTATTACACTCTTGTTCCTATACAGTGTTGTTGCTGTTCCATTTTACAAATCCGTATGGAACGTCCGTTACATACGATTGTCGTTAATGTCAAATGACGTCGTATCAGCCATGAAACGGAACTATCAAATAAAATCATGATCACACATGACAATATATACAAACCGTATGTGTGCTTAAATACACATTGTAAGCATGTATGCTTAATGCACGGATTCTAGGACGGGTGACGTGTAATAAACACAGAACGTCGCGTGTGTTGTTGGGTTTATTGATAAAGCACATGTGCGCGGAAGGGTAGAACTCGAGGCTGCGCCCACTCGTTCTGTCATTCCGCGCTAGCACTCATGTCATATCAACAAATCCATTAACACACACGTGTCATTATGTGTATTTATTGCACCGCATTGGTTATTTCTTCAATTTATACAGACAAATACAAAAGGTTTCAAAAAATAATTCAAAACAATCCGTTTCAGTCTACCGTACACTGCCAGATAATTGCCTCAAATCTGAGGAGAAACACAGTGCAAGGTCATTAAAATTATTCCTTCCACAACACAGTTCCTGGGCATATACGCTATACTGGTTTGCCCTTGCACAATACGGTCCCCAATAAGACTCAAATATCAATATTAAATCAGTTTCCCGATATGTTTGGCAAATTTAATTGATATGAGATTATGATTTATACCAGGCGATTCCCGTTTCATTACAGTTCGGTACAGACACAGGCCCCTGGGGAAGAATACCAGATATACAAATATATACTATACCAGTGACAAGGTTCACAGGTCCAATTTTGGGGAAAACACACCATCTATCATATTCCTCATATATTCTCAAAATCTTTCTTTTCAGTCACAATGTTTCATTGTGTCTTATTAGCCATGACATTTCCTTTCATTTGATGTATAATTCGATAGTATCAAAAGAAGGGAAGTCGAGATATCGTATCGAAAACTAGCAAAACCTACCGACGAAAGGGGGTCGTCAGTTTCCCTGCCCGGTAATAATTATACACGGGTACCAATTCAATTATTACGATCCCAATTACCGAACCTGCGAATTCCCCGTACGATATGTCGACTTCGCTTAAATAGACTTCGTCAGGTTTTATATCAAACGAACGAAAATGTTAAGTGAGGGTTAGGGCACAAGAATTGTTTTTTGACCAGAATCAATCGAGTCGAAGACGAGATTTATTCTGGTAAAGAACTATTCGCGTGCTCTGACCGACTTAGAGCACAATTGATCCCACATAATTGCAATCAACTGGAAATGTGCCGTTGAGCGTGTTTTGACCACGACGCATAATCCGTGCGCTGGCCGTGGTTGGACACAATAGCCGGTTAGCCACGCCCAACAACGTGATTAACATGAACTGATCGCCGTTAAATGTGAATAGATATGTCCAAAACAACACGGATTGGTCCCACTTTGAAGCGCCCGTGCGATTTGTCTGTTATGAGTTGTGTGTGCCTGACACTGGGATAATCACTGAACTATTCCTTTGCCATATATCCTTGGGAATTGGTGTGCTTTAACAAAAATCAGGGAACGATTGTAACAATGGGATTGTGCTCTAAGTAAGGGTTGGAGCACATAATTGTTCTTTACCAGAATCAATCGAGTCGGAGACGAGATATATTCTGGTAAAGAACTATTCGCGTGCTCTGACCGACTTAGAGCACAATTGATCCCACATAATGCGATCAATTGGAAATGTGCCGTTGAGCGTGTTTTGACCACGACGCACAATCCGTGCGCTGGCCGCGATTGGATACAATAGCCGGTTAGCCACGCCCAACAACGTGATTAACATGCATGTACTGATCGCCGTTGACTGTGAATAGATATGTTCGAAACAACACGGACTGGTCCCACTTTTAAGCGCCCATTCGATTTGTCTGTTATGCGTTGCGTGTGCCTAACAATGGGATAATCACTGAACTATTCCTTCGCCAGCCTTGGGAATTGGTGTGCTTTACCAAAAATCAGGGAACGATTGAAACAATGGGATTGTGCTCTAAGCCCTATAACAGACACTGGGTCATATTTTGGCTGAGTTGACAATTGTTTAGAATATCATGGAATTATACAGCAAAAGAAAGGAAATTTCATGGCCAATAAAACACATTGAAATATATTGTGACTGTTGTGAACGATTGTGAGAATATGCTAGATGGTGTGCCCCCCCCCCCCCCCCCAATCGGACTTGTGAACCTTGTCACTGATGGTATAGTATATATTGGTATATCTGCTATTTTTCCCCAGCGGCCTGTGGGTACAGGTAGGTTCAAGGAATAGCTCTTGCATGTTTCGAATACGGTAAACCGAATAGCAAATATGGTGAGCTGCGTTTTCAACAAGGAGCGGCGACTCATATTTGGAATTCATGCCAACTTGGTACCTCACCAAGTTGGCTGAGATAATATCCTAATATCCTGGGTTAAATTTTCCAAATTGAGAGTTCATTTTGGAAATATGGCTTGGCGAATGAAGTGACAGTAATAATGAATCGCATATAATCATAAAGCATGGATCGTCTAAACTGTATAGATCATCTCACTCGTGTCTTCATAATTAAGAAGGGTGACGTCAGTCTTGATTGGGAGTTATTAACCCTTTACCCAACAGAACGGCCCTGTGCCAATGCATTATCTTATATATGCGAGTCGACCATAGGTCGCCTCGCATATATAAGAGAATGCATTGGCTTAACACATTAAAAATTATAAAATTGTTAAAGAATGTAAGAAAAAATGGTAAAAAGTGTTAAAAAAAGATTTTTTTTAGGCCAAGGCATTCTCTTATATATGCGAGGCGACCTATGGTCGACTCGCATATATAAGAGAATGCATTGGCACATGACATAACTGTAACCATCACAATATGGTTAATGAGCCGGTTCCAATGATATCCATATTTGTATGGTTTTATTGAGACAGACCCAAGATAATTTAGGCTGTTGCAGCTTTATTTGACCGTTTTTGGCCGGTTTGTTGGGTAAAGGGTTAACTCTACTCACTCGTGCTGCGCACGCGTCTAATCTGTAATGTATGTACATTAATTAATGTTGTCTAAATGTCATTACTTGATATAGATAATAAACTTGATTGAGATAATAACTTCCAATCAAGACTAACGCCACCCTTCTAAATTATGAAGACACCCGTTTAAGTTATCTATCCAATACTTATACCGAGCACCATGTTGTGTTTGTTGACAAATCTCTAGTATTCTGTATAGTATTTATTAATTTGTTTAATAGTCTCAGTCATTTTTATTTTTTTATTTATACTTTCATATTTATTGGAGATATGTTTTGAAAATTTACAGACATGTTTAGAATTGGAAGACATTTGAAATAAAATTGGAAGACATTAGAAATAATCCTGTCGTGGGAAAACATATAACATAGTAACTAATATATATTTGTTCAGTATTTAGTATATAATTAAAACACAGGTGTAAGATCATTTGTTCATGAATTCAATTTTCATTAGACACATGCGCGTGTAATTGCAGGTTGGGAGAATAATCATTTCACACAGATTCATTTGCAGGTTGAGAGAATTTACTCAAGAAAGCTAATCGTCGGACACAAATCCAACGATTTTGGCTTTAAATAATACTCTTAAAATGTAGTTTATGTGGTAGTAAACGCGTTGTGTACATAATGTGTTTGAGGGGATAACTCAACATAAGCGACGACTCGCTTGTTGTTAAATCATCTTCACCCTCATCTATTCTAAATCATGTCATAAATAAAATTTATATATGTTCTATGAGGGTAGAATTAAATATTGTTTAAACCATAATGTGTTTGTACCGATGCATATATTGCGACTCGGCTCGTTTTCGCGCAAGATCTCCTCGCCGCTGTGTTACCACGAAAACAAGCCGAGTCGCGGTACAAGATATGAGCTAAGTTTGGTTGCCAAAACATCCTTACAAGGACTGTATGCATTTATAATAACATATCAATTTACATTGTGTAGTGAACAGTATAATACATGATATTAATATAGGTAATGAATAACCTCAGAGAAGCTGCATGTATAAAGGATCGTCTCTCATTGTGTGCGGAGAATAATCTTCGGATCATATAACAAACTAAAGTGCATGTACAGTAATGCCATAAGTAATCGACTCCTTAACCACAGCATAATTATGGGTGACTTTTCAGGATTTAGTCGGAAATATGGCTTGTTGCCATTCACCGGAAAGCTCTAGTGAGAGCTTTCCTATGAATGGCAACAAGCCATATTTCCGTCTAAATCCTGAAAAGTTACCCATAATGGAAATCAGTTGGAAAATCTCCAACTTTATGGGATGTCGGGTTGAAAATTGGAAAGCGTGCATGAAGTGAAAGTTATAATGTTCCAACCCAAGAGTTGGGTGCAATGGAATTTAGCGAACTTGAGCGTTGGTCTGGTTCTAGGGGGGTGCTGTTGGAAAATTTAAATTTGGACCCCCCCCCCCAGATACCCTATACCCACGTCCCTGGTGTCGCTCTATCTAGTTGTAGTGATTTAACCATTTCTTTATTATAATTACTAAATTCTTTCATTCAGTTATAATAGTATACATTGGAAATTTCTATTTTTTCGTTGGGATGTTCAGGAAATATAAGCAGACGAAAATATCATTCGAGTTCAGAAGGATTGCTATTCATCGGTCGCAAATGTTTAGATAACAAGTTCAATAAACGGAAATTGTAATTTACACGAAGTAGCTTTAATTAGACGTGTGTGAGACAGCATTATGGATTCGATGGCTGTGGTTTTGTTCAATAAATGTGCCTCGCGCTAAGGAGTGTGACATAAAACACCACACCCAAAGACTGAGGACCTATTATTTATTACCCAATGGTAACAAAGAACGATATAATACATACATTGTTCAGTTTCATGTAATTCTAAAGGTTCACACAGACGGCGTCGTGAGAGGCCATGGGATTACTGCGTTGCCGATGTAAGATATGAAGTCGAAATATTAGACGCCATTCGCATAATGAACTACTACTTATAACACTTACGAATACGGTAATACGTCACTATAATTTGTGTTATTTCCACCAACTCATTGCACAAATACATCATATAGTAATAACTTCGAGATAGTTTCTCCTGCACTGAATGTGGGAGCTCCCCCACTCAATCACCAGTTCTCTGTAATTTTGATCTACCGTATGTACTGTCTTCCAGAGTAGCTGACCAACACTTGACTAACATCTATTATATATTTTGGAAGATATGTGTGTCTGTGTGTCTGTGTGTGTGTGAGGGTGTGTGTGTGTGAGGGTGTGTGTGTGTGTGTGTGTGTGTCTGTCTGTCTGTTTCCAATGGACTCGAAAACGACCGAGCCGATTTCGATGAAACTTGCTATGTGGGGGTATTTTCGGCCGGGGAGTGACATAGGCCTATTAATTTGCCCGTGCGACGTGACCTTGACCTCGAAATCGGATCATTTCAAGGTCAAATGCACGAATATCACGGGATTTCGATGAAACTTGGTATGTGGGGTATTTTCGGCCGGCAGTGCCATAGGCCTATTAATTTGCCCGTGCGACGTGACCTTCACCTTGAAATCGGGTCATTTCAAGGTCAAACGCCCGAATATCACGGGATTTTGATGAAACTTGGTACATGGGGGTACTCGTATGGGGAGTCTCATAAGCATTTTCATTTGCCCGTGCGACGTGACCTTGACCTTGAAATCGGGTAAATTCAAGGTCAAATCGCCAATATTGATGGGATTTCGACGAAATTTGATACGTAGGGTTACTTTTGTCCACTGAGTGTATTAGACGGGTCGAGTCGTGACCCCGACCTGACCTTCAAAATGATCAATTCGAGGTCAAATCGGGTAAAACTGGATGGATTTCGACGGGCACGTTTGTCGGGTACTTTTGTCCGGGCAGTGTTTTGGACTGGTCAAATCGTGAACCCACTTGACCTTGACATTCAAAATGGACAATTCAAGGTCAAAGCCCGGACGAAGTCGGGTCACCTTCTAGTCTCATATATATTTTGAAGACCTCTGTCTGTATGTATGTTTGTTTGTTTGTTTGTTTGTCTGTCTGTCTGTCATTTATACAAATCTACGGTTCTCGACCGATCGGGACGAAACTTGGTACGTGTGTGTAGTTTGACCGGGCGGTGAACGTTGTCGTATTGGCGAGCCCGTGCGGCGCCCGCTTCGCGCATGCGCAGACGAGATCTCGGAAACGGGTGGAGCTATCGACTTGAAATTTGCTATGTGAATGTATCTTGCCCCGGATACGAATTTTATCGGGTCGCCGAGCCCGTGTGACACCAGCTTCGCGCATGCGCAGACGAGATCTCGGAAACGGGTGGAGCTATCGACTTGAAATTTGCTATGTGAATGTATCTTGCCCCATATACGAATTTTATCGGGTCGCCGAGTCCGTGCGACGCCAGCTTCGCGCATGCGCAGACGAGATCTCGGAAACGGGTGGAGCTATCGACTTGAAATTTGGTATGTGAATGTATCTTGCCCCGGATACGAATTTTATCGGGTCGCCGAGCCCGTGCGACACCAGCTTCGCGCATGCGCAGACAAGATCTCGGAAACGGGTGGAGCTATCGACTTGAAATTTGCTATGTGAATGTATCTTGCCCGGGACACGAATTTTATCGGGTCGCCGAGCCCGTGCAACGCCAGTTTCGCGCATGCGCAGACCACATCTCGGAAACGGGTGGAGCTATCGACTTGAAATTTGGCTTCGCGCATGCGCAGACGAGATCTCGGAAACGGGTGGAGCTATCGACTTGAAATTTGCTATGTGAATGTATCTTGCCCCGGATACGAATTTTATCGGGTCGCCGAGCCCGTGCGACGCCAGCTTCGCGCATGCGCAGACCAGATCTCGGAAACGGGTGGAGCTATCGACTTGAAATTTGCTATGTGAATGTATCTTGCCCCGGATACGAATTTTATCGGGTCACCGAGCCCGTGCGACGCCAGCTTCGCGCATGCGCAGACCAGATCTCGGAAACGGGTAGAGCTATCGACTTGAAATCGTCGGGCTGGGTAGAGCTATCGACTTGAAATTTGTTTTTTGAATAGCCCGGGCAACGTCGGGCTCATCGGCTAGTCTATTATATATTTTGGAAGATCTGTCTGTGTGTCTGTGTGTGTGTGTCTGTCTGTTTCCAATGGACTCGAAAACGACCGAGCCGATTTCGATGAAACTTGCTATGTGGGGGTATTTTCGGCCGGGGAGTGACATAGGCCTATTAATTTGCCCGTGCGATGTGACCTTGACCTTGAAATCGGGTCATTTCAAGGTCATACTCACGAATATCACGGGATTTTGATGAAACTTGGTATGTGGGGGTACTTTCGTATGGGGAGTCTCAAAAGCCTATTCATTTGCCCGTGCGACGTGACCTTGACCTTGAAATCGGATAAATTCAAGGTCAAATCGCGAATTTTGATGGGATTTCGAAGAAATTTGATACGTATGGTTACTTTTGTCCACTGAGTGTATTGGACGCGTCGAGTCGTGACCCCGACCTGACCTCGACCTTCAAAATGATCAATTCGAGGTCAAATCGGGTAAAATGGATGGATTTCGACGGGCACGTTTGTCGGGTACTTTTGTCCGGGCAGTGTTTTGGACTGGTCAAATCGTGACCCCACTTGACCTTGACATTCAAAATGGACAATTCAAGGTCAAAGCCCGGACGCAGTCGGGTCACCTTCTAGTATGTATATATATATGTGTATATGTATATGTATGAGGGTGTGTTTGTTTGTGTGTGTGTGTGTGTGTGAGGGTGTGTTTGTTAGGGTGTGTGTGTGGGGGGTGTGTTTGTTTGTGTGTGTGTGTGTATGTATGTGTGTATCTATATAGCTATATATATATGTATATATATATATATGTGTGTATATGTATGTATATGTGTATGTATATGTGTATATATATATATATATATATATATATATATATATATATATAGCTATATATATGTATATATATGTATGTATATGTATGTATGTATATGTATATATATATTTATTTATATATGAAGAAAATACCCCTTTGACAAAACCCTGCTCCAACATCAGTTAAGACGAACCAAAAATCACATAAACCCCACCAAATGTTATAGCTATCAAATCATCCATAACCCATATATAGCAATATGCTCTGGAAGGCACTACAGCAATCACCATAAAATCACAAAATCTTGCATGTAAATATGTTCAGCTGTCATCTTGTAAACATTTTGTATCTAAATCGATTGTATTGGGAGAGGGGCTTCATAAGTTGAAAAAACTTGTGCCCCGATCCCTTTTGTATTATATGCAAATAAAAAGTCAAGTCACGTGGGAGCTAACTCCGATATTGTGTTCTTAAATTGTAATCGTCATGTGGCCACTTGGCGATTTGCGCTCCAAAATACACCTAATAATATTCGCTTTTAAATTTATCCCCGGTATCGAAATAGGTCGATAAATGCTTGAACTACCTTTCTACGAGCATTACACGTCCCATACAGACGCATTGAAGTCATAAAAAATACAACTTTGAACATGATGTTTTGGTCCCAAACAAAAACAGCCATTTGCACGACATGGAACAGAAAAGAGTTCCGTGTTATAGTTTATTCATGATATGGTAGAACAAACAGAACCATATCACCTTACTCAAAGTGCATGGTAAGAAGTTTGAATTGTACGACTTTCTATAACAAACGGACTCGTAGTCGACAGTTCTGCGGAAAACGTTTTTGACCATTTGTATAAACAAACAGTTGTATAACATCTACACTTGGACGGACCAAAAACAGCTTCATTGATTCCCAATCCATTCTGATGATACAAGAGATGCCGGTTTCAATTTATTTTTGATACTGATATACTATTAGCTATTCGTAATTCTTATCAGTTGTATTTCATTATAAGAAAGCTGTCTATTAGCTCCGAATTAATATAATTCGGGCTTCGTGTTTTGCATTATTCTTTAAATGTGCCCACCATTCAATCAGAAGCGATTTGGAAGTTACCGGTATCACAACTTTTACTCTAAATGCGTTGACAGGTCTGATCAATTTCCGGCACCGCCGTCACTCTCCGTAATTGTAAGTGACGGAAACGTGCGAGTAAACACGCCGCACGAGATGTCCAATTACCGCACTTTCCTGTTCTTGCGTTTCACGCTTTCTTGATGACGCACGCATAGTCCATGGGCAAAGACCACAAACATCGAAAACCGGTGTCAAATTAGGAACAAAGGTTGGTGTGTGTTCAATACAATACCTATATACTGATTGCTGAAAGTTGTCACATTCAGCCGACCTGTATCGGTATTTGTATCACGTATATAGCGCCCGTTACGACAGAGAGGGAGGTATTGTATTTTAAACGGACATATACTGCAAATTGTCACACCGATCAGCACCAATTACCGAACCGTGGCGGACTCGGCTGTATCCGACTAACCTCTTTAAAATACGCATCAATTGAGATATACGCACCCGTTCCCTCATTAAAATCAACATAGTTCGACCATTTTAGGGGAACTCCGCGAATTCGGGGACTTTCGCAAATATCTCCGCAAATAGGGGACCATGGCTCATTCGAACCTCCAATTTTTTTCTACGTAATTTGGAGCGACGGATATGATAGGTCGATAAATAAACGAACTATTGATATACCGACTTCATGTGCTCTGAAAAACACTTGCCGTTTTCAACTTTTCGCCAGGTCAGACAAACGCTCTTTATTGCTACCACATCAGAAATAGACTAACACGGAACGCTCTTTTCTGTGCCATGCATGTCGTGCAAATGGCTGTTTTCTGTTTGGAACACACAAACACCGTATTCACAGTTGTATTTTTCATTACTTCAATGCGTCTTTTTGGGTTACACAATGTCCTTAGAAAGGTAGTTAAGATATTTATCGACCTATTTCGATACCGGGGAAATTTAGAAGCGAATACTATTATGTGTATTTTGGAGCGCAAACCGCGTGTGGCTTTAAGAAATCGACATAATGAGCCTTTGTCCCTAATTTGATACCGATTTTACGTCCGGCCCACGGACAGGCAACTCCAGCGACGTGCGCCATGGGAATGCCCAATGATCTTACATTAATTTGTTCAACAATTCAGCGTCAGACGTACAGGAGTCGCGGGTGAAACGACGCCGCCCACATGAGCCTTCAGGCTAATTCCATCTCAGTCATCTCATAATACGACAGAGCGACGCATCTGTGTACAAATATGCATGGTAACGAGGAGCATGAATACATGTATTTCTGTAATTGAAAACACATTACAGCCGCTATAGACAATATTTCATAATATCAATCAAGAAACACATTTACATAATAACATAGTTTTTTACTTCCAGCACAAAAATGCCCGCCGCTAAGCCTGTTCAATCTCCATTATTCTGGTAACATGAGGGTATAATCAGAATTAGCCTTAGATGTGTGCTGCGACCCATTGCATTTGGGATATGTTATTCGATCGTTTTCTTGCTGCGGCACAACGCAGGATTCGGGGCGGCCATTATTTATTTCTAGAAGCGAAATTCCTTCTCCGGGGCCACCAATGCATGTAAATCTCTGATCACTGCTGTTGAGTGAACTGTTATATGTTGTTGACGTATAAAGTGTTTTGCGCGCATTTGCAGTATCATCTCTCCCATACACCCGTCGTTTCCTGCACCACGTATAGCAACAACCGAAGGCTGTTCTATAGCCCACTTGAATATCGCTAAGTCTCAGTGCATATATGATTGGGTCCAACAAACAATTAAGTAACGTCAAAGCATATAAATACCGCGCCATTGTAGTCAGAGTTAACGCGTTCGTCGCCAACCAAACAGGATCCGTTAACGCCTTAACTACCAGAACAAATTCACATATTATCTTAGGCAAATAACAGATTGCGAAGGCGGTGATTATGATCAACGTCGTGACGGAGGCTTTCATTGTATTGTTCAGATTTCGGTTCATCGCTGGAGCCTCTCGGTTGAGTCTCCGGACGACACAATATACCCTTAGGTAAATGTATGAGATCAATGTAACACACACTGGTACGAGGCCGTACACTATATAGTCACTGTGAAATTTCGATGAGAACGTCAGATGTTCACAATAATTTAGGAATGGGTCTTCAGTGTAGCCTATTCCGCTAAGAAAGTTTGAAAATCCTCCCAAAATGGAGAGAAACCACATGCAACAAATGAGAATGACACCATTCCGTTTTCTCATTGCTTTCTGATACATGAAAGGCCAATTTATTGCGATATGGTGGTCGATTGCCATGGCAGCGAGATTCAGAAGAGATATCAGATGCGACATCACGTTGAACGCGTGAACAACTGAGAATAGACATGCCGCAAGCAGACGGTCGTTTGGTTCCGGTGAAGACGCGATATTGAAGATTTTGTTCATTTCGTGCAACAGGACACTAAGGCAAGTGCACGTGTCTGACACGGCCAAGCTTATTATGAGCTTCTTGTGTGTGGTCACTCCTCCGTGACAGTACTGGGTAGCTATGATGAGAGAAATATTCGTCAGAGCAGCAACAAATATTAGGATGAGCGTCAGTATCGGTGTAGGGTGCCATAGATACTCCCGCGCACGATCGCCGATATCAAGCGGAGGTTGGAAATAAGAATCATCAGTGCTGTTCCAAGTAGGAAACTGAGTGGATGTGTTTAAACTTGCCATCATCGAATGGAAATCACGTCATCAACACAAACTCCAACTAAAATCACTCAAAATATTCTAAAGTTGTGGTCTCAATTTGTGTCTGTTCAGTCAAGTTGTTCATGTGAGACGTGAAATAACATGAAACATAACGCAGGCGACACTACCACGTGACTGATAAAGTTTATATCATATTTGATCAGATCCAACAGTTTCCATAATCTGCCTACACTAACATGTAAACATCAATATTCAGCAT
Source organism: Siphonodentalium dalli (assembly GCA_032622095.1). Classification (NCBI taxonomy): domain Eukaryota; kingdom Metazoa; phylum Mollusca; class Scaphopoda; order Gadilida; family Siphonodentaliidae; genus Siphonodentalium; species Siphonodentalium dalli. The sequence goes on from CP136062.1 coordinate 197,802,537, forward strand.
TATCCTTTCATAATCTCGCCGTAGAATGGAATTATATATATACCGACACACACGTTATTCCTGTGAAATATGGTATGGAAATGATCACTGCAAACACTATTCCAATGCGAAATGCAGATAGAAGTCTTAGGATGCAATTCCACAAAAACACGTAGCTTCGGTTATCGGTATGATGATGCACCTGTGGAATGTACTTTCACAGAAAATTGAAGGCGTTAAAACAAAGACATCCGATTATTCCAGAATTGCAACATATCGTTACTGTGTGGTCTCCAAAGCGCAATTATTTGCAGTTAGTCTTGGAAAATGCATTTATGACCCTCCATAAACGTTATCTTTAAACGAAAACGCGCCACGCACAACTAATGCCACCATGTGTAATAGCAATATCCCACCTAATGCCACCATGTGTAATAGCAATATCCCACCTATTTCTGCCCGTAATATTTCCAAAATAATACACGGTGTGTGGAATATTAATCTTATCTCGTCTTGTACTATCCGGTTCTTGTTAGGTAAAGATAATCAAGGTCTTAATCGTTGTTTTATGTCGATCACACACACTCGCTGATCCAATAAGACAATGGTGACAGCGGTGGTTAGTAACTAGTTCCCAAGCACCATAGCACCACAGATGAAGTAAAATAGATCTCCTTGTGAGAATACGAGGCGAATCACTGTATAATAAATCGAGTATCTCCAAAATTCAGATGTTTAAATTGGCTTTGGTGTAATGCAGATTCGTCGCGTCAGCAACGACAGGGCACATAGTAAATCATCGGCCATACATAGAGATACCATATGGTGCTTAAACGATTTCCCGAAGGCGTCTAAAAAGTCGCATCAAGTCATCTCGAGCATCGACAACAGACAGGAAGCGATGAACTGTAAACCACGTCTGGAGGAATTCGCCGATATACAGTGAAGTATATTAATCCCAAACACGGACAAGAATTAAACATATCGGTATCTCCAAATACAATGCGTCATGCACGAGCCACAGTAGTCACTCTGAATGATAGTGGTAATATATAACAGCTCTCCACCTGAACGCTCGATACATAGTCGGTCAGCTGACCTGTTGAATTAATGCACACGACTTTCGACAGAGCCCGCGACGTTGCATTTTAAAACGGTTTAAGCAGCATACCCAAGTTTACGCGAGGAGGGTGGTTTTGACACCACAAATATATCCGTTGTACTTTAGAAATCTTATCCAACATGTTCTGGCTCATCTTAGAGGTTTATCGTATAAACCGTTTTAACCCTTTACCCAACAAACCGGCCAAAAACGCCCAAATAAAGCTTCAACAGCCTAAAATATCTTCGGTCTGTCTCAATAGAACCATACAAATATGGATATCATTGGAACCGGTTCATTGACCACATTGTGGTAGTTACAGTTATGCCATGTGCCAATGCATTCTCTTATATATGCGAGGCGACCTATAAAAGCCAATGCATTCTCTTATATAAGAGAATGCATTGGCACAGGGTCCTTCTGTTGGGTAAAGGGTTAAAGAATGTAAGAAAAAATGGTAAAAGTGTTAAAAAAGAATTTGTTTAGGCCAATGCATTCTCTTATATATGCGAGGCGACCTATGGTCGACTCGCATACATAAGAGAATGCATTGGCACAGGTCATAACTGTAACCATCACAATGTGGTCAATGAACCGGTTCCAATGATATCCATATTCGTATGGTGTTATTGAGACAGACCGAAGATATTTTAGGCTGTTGAAGCTTTATTTGGGCGTTTTTGGCTGGTTTGTTGGGTAAAGGGTTAACAATTTTATAATTTTTTCTTACATTTTTTAACAATTTTTATAATATTTTTCTGCATTCTTTGACAATTTTATCATTTTTAATATGTGTTAAGCCAATGCATTCTCTTATATATGCGAGGCGACCTATGGTCGACTCGCATATATAAGAGAATGCATTGGCACAGGGCCGTTCTGTTGGGTAAAGGGTTAACGGCTTGGACAAATCGGTCCTATCATCTTACTACCTCCATCCGTCGAAAGCACCAAGCTGTGAAAGTAACTGCATGCCAGTCTAGTTATGGGTAATTAGAGTCCATTGTGGCGCATCATAATACATTTAGAAAGTGACTCGCTCTCCCAACAAAGACGGCTTGAATCTAAAATAGAATACGCGTTATATTACACGCGCCATCCATCGTAGTTGTAGGTCATCCCTGTATTGCGCGTTTATCATTCAAGCTATTGGTTATTATCAAATGTCTGACCTTGGCGATAAGTACCACGGAGCATTCGCTTTCACAATACCAAACAAACATATTTGCTTACCCGAAACTCCACCCACCCATCCATTCAAGGATAACTCAATGGGTGAAGGGTACGGTCACACGGTGACAACTTTTCCTGCCGATTTTTCAGTTCCGGAGCCATTTTAATCCTTCCATGACTGGAGCTTTCTGAAATTTTTCGAAAACCCTGTACCAATGCTTTTTCCTATATATGCGATATTTAACTGGACTGTGAAAACCAATGCATTCTCTTATATACGCGAAACTCCCTATGGCAGACTCGCTGCTATATATAAGGGAATGCACGGGCCCAGGATCTTTATTGCTGCATCAGCGCAGCTCCATTTACGAAAGGGTTAAACCATCGTTTCAAACGTTCGGTCAGCTGCTTTCTGGAACTCATGCAGTGGATGAGCCAGATATTGTTTGCAGCAGTTACTGTACTTACCAAGTGAAAGGGATTATTTTACGAACATCTATTAAATGGTTGTGGTTTGTTTGTTGTTCAAAATCGGGGCATAATCAATACATATTTTCCTTTTAAACTTCAGTTATAAATATGACTTTTTAATGATTACTGATTATTGATTATTGATTTTTAATGATTACTGATTATTGAATGTGCATTGTGAATTTCCTCAGCTCATGTATTATTTATATTTTAATATGTTTAAACAATTTAAAATCAAAACCGCTTTGGGTTAGAGACTTGACTGGTGACGTAGGTTCCTGGTCCTGAGTTGGTTAGAAGGAACTAAATGTTTTCCATATATTGCATTGTTATCGTTTGACTTCGCCCCCACTAAATCATCGAGTTCCGAAGTACACGATGTATGCGCTCGTGAAGACCAACCCTTTTCGGCATCTGTTCGCACAGAGTAACTTTCGAGCCATGCATTTTTCAAAAATCAACATACGTTTTCCACACTACCCCATGCACTTTTTGCACAGAATTTCAGTCTGACGAAGGCAATACACACCCACAATCTCCGCCGTTGTTTGGAGACGGACGCTTTTCTGACTAGGAAACGACCACGTTTTTACATGCTATGGATATTATATTTCTTGAATTTGTAAATTTATTTGTCATTTTATATAAGCCAATCGCGCGCCATTTTTTTTAACTCGTGTTCGAGATACCATGTAAAAACGAAAGGGACGTAATTCTACTTATTTAGTTCCTTCTAACCAGTTAGACGTACATGCATGTAGTGGACTATATGCACCAGGATACGAAGAACAGACTACATATAAAATGAACATGGCCCACCGTATACAGCGAATATGTGATACCCTATTTTTAAATTCTCATTTGTGTGACCTTCTGAATTTCACCTTACTCTTAACTAATTGGACTGGCTATTTCCAAAAGATCTTGATTACCATACATGATGTACAACAGAATATTCTTCCATAAACAATGCTACATCTTCAAACTGCAGTCGATTCATTGAAAAGCTACATCACTCAGCTGGTGCAATCATGGACCAAATGCCATCGGCCACAACAGCCTGTGGTTATCACCCTGAACAGTTCGCCCTTCTAGACAGCCATGTGTCATGCACGGCGGCGTCCGTGAATTGTCAAAATTGAACTAGTATGATATTGTGATATTTCTCACTATTTGTATATCGTATTTTCAGTGGGAAAATTATTTCACTGACAAACTTATCCGCTATAAACCAGACTTTCCCCAATACATGTCGAAGTATAATCCCGTGTACAATGGGCAGATCATTAATAACAAACACATTGTCAAATATATCCGCATGGTTTAATATTGCGGCATTAATTACAGTCCTATTCAATTCTACCGTGTATATAGTTATGCTAATCTAGCATTGTTTGTAACTTGGAAACTTTCACAAACACACATGGATAAAAAGCTACGGTAATTTTCGATAGGGACGGGGTATCCATTTAGATACTGGTATACGATTGTTATGCTAGATGTATGATGATGTATATATATATATATATATATATATATATCTCATATATATTTTGAAGACCTCTGTCTGTTTGTCTGTCTGTTTGTCTGTTTGTTTGTTTGTCATTTATATATTTGGTATGTGAATGTATCTTGCCCCGGATACGAATTTTATCGGGTCGCCGAGCCCGTGCGACGCCAGCTTCGCGCATGCGCATACGATATCTCGGAAACGGTGGAGCTATCGACTTGAAATTTGGTATGTGAATGTATCTTGCCCCGGATACGAATTTTATCGGATCGCCGAGCCCGTGCGACGCCAGCTTCGCGCATGCGCAGACCAGATCTCGGAAACGGGTAGAGCTATGGACTTGATATTTGGTTTTCGAATATCCCGGACAACGTCGGGCTGGGTAGAGCTATCGACTTGAAATTTGGTTTTTGAATAGCCCGGACAACGTCGGGCTCATCGGCTAGTCTCATATATATTTTGAAGACCTCTGTCTGTCTGTCTGTCTGTCTGTTTGTCTGTCTGTTTGTCTGTCTGTTTGTCATTAATACAAATCTACGATTCTCGACCGATCGGGACGAAACTTGGTACGTGTGTGTAGTTTGACCAGGCGGTGGTCGTTGTCGTATTGGCGAGCCCGTGCGACACCCGTGCAGCGCATGCGCAGACGAGATCTCGGAAACGGGTGGAGCTATCGACTTGAAATTTGGTATGTGAATGTATCTTGCCCCGAATACGAATTTTATCGGGTCGCCGAGCCCGTGCGACGCAAGCTTCGCGCATGCGCAGACCAGATCTCGGAAACGGGTGGAGCTATCGTCTTGAAATTTGGTTCTTGAATAGCCCGGACAACGTCGGGCTCATCGGCTAGTCTATTATATATTTTGGATGATCTGTCTGTGTGTCTGTCTGTGTGTTCGCGATGGACTCGAAAACGGCCGAGCCGATTTCGATGAAACTTGGTATGTGGGGGTATTTTCGGCCGTGCGGCGTCACCTTGACCTTGAAATCTGGTAATTTCAAGGTCAAACGCCCGAATATCAAGGGATTTTGATGAAACTTGGTATGTGGTGCCACTTTCGGCCGGGGAGTGGCATAGGCCTATTAATTTGCCGTGCGATGTGACCTTGACCTTTACATCAGGTCATTTCAAGGTCAAACGCCCGAATTTCACGGGATTTCGATGAAACTTGGTATGTGGGGGTACTTTCCTATGGGGAGTCTCATAAGCATATTCATTTGCCCGTGTGACGTGACCTTGACCTTGAAATCAGGTCAATTCAAGGTAAAATCGCCAATTTTGATGGGATTTTGACGAAATTTTATACATAGGGTTACTTTTGTCCACTGAGTGTTTTGGATGGGACAAATCGTGACCCCGACCTGACCTTGGCCTTCAAAATGATCAATTCAATGTCAAATCGGGTAAAAACGGATGGATTTCGACGGGCACGTTTGTCGGGTACTTTTGTCCGGGCAGTGTTTCGGACTGGTCAAATCGTGACCCCACTTGACCTTAAAAATGGACAATTCAAGGTCAAAGCCCGGACGAAGTCGGGTCACCTTCTAGTATATATATATATATATATATATATAGCTATATATATATATATATATATATATGTATATATATAGCTATATATATATATATATATATATATATATATATATATATATTGTTGCTGCTGTTAAATCTGTTGATCCATGTACAAATTAAAATGACTAATTCCCCGACTCTGATCTGTCTTCTTGAAATCTACAACCCGGAAATCAGCTCTATTACACTAGTATATTTGGTGAGGCAAATTATGTACGACTTTATGTTGTCATAAAAATCTACCTGATTGCCTGGTTTCCGCCGTCCACTCTGTTTGATTCAAAAACAATATTATATAGGGCCGTCGCGACCAAACAATATTATTCCGATTTAGTTTTTCTAACTTATCCATCAAACCCAAAATATTATAAGATATCTACTCTTAAGTTCACAATTTATACCATTTTCAATTAAAATATCGATATAGTATATTTAACATTAACACCAACCAGCAAACCTGAAACTACATACGCCATCATATTTTCTTATTGTATTATTTATTCAAGGGCAGCAGGAAGACGGCCAGTAGGTCATGCTGCTCCTGTACAATACTATTATATCAATGCTTTGTTATTAATTCTTATTTATTGTACAAATAAACATCTACATCGGTTGGGATGATGTTTTGGCCCAGTCCCGCCTCGTCGCTCTTCTGTAACGGACTTTTCAAAAGATGTACTATATGTATACGTGTGGCCGAGGCATTCACATACATCCCTGAAGACGTCTAGTCAACTGATGTGTCCACGATTAATCTGTCTTCAAATTAATATAGCAATTATCGTGATAGAAAAATGTATAGTGATGATATGATCATTTAATGTATTGTTTGCATGCATTTTCTGATAGCGCGATACTCGAAATTCTCCGAAAAACAAGGCTTTGTTTACTTATAAGTATTGTTGCTTTGATAGTTTACCGACTCTCGTATATGTGCAAGTTTACTATCATCATGATTGAGAAAGGCTGCCCTCTATGTTCATATACACAAAGTTTCCATTTGACCTAATCCGAAGACAAAGCAAGATAACTCCCGCCCACTATTCTGGGCGTAAAGTCCGTTATAGAAGAGTAACGGGATGGGACTCGGTCCAAAACAGCATCATCCCAACCGATATTCCAAGCTGTTGTAAATTATCTCGCTTCAGTTCAGAAGAGATGTCTATTTTAATATGAATTAAAGTCAGTGAATTCAAATCTATTAAATTGCCCGCTGTGATGAATTGAGATTTACATGTATGCATGCGAGTGTGTGACAAATTAATCACCGCATCGCCATATTAAGTCGTCGTTAGTTCTGTATGTGCTTATGGCTTTGGTCTCCGGAATATGCGGGTCTCGGGATATCAGCTGAAGATGATGAGGTTTAGTGTACACAATATTTTATTTCTCGAGCAGGCACATAAATATATTTATCACATAATTAATCCACAAAACCAGTTTCATAATTATTGGTAAGGCACACGTGTAATATTAGCGCGTGCGATGACGTCACGCCATTATTCAAATGACTTGCGACTCCTGAAGTTTATGATTCTTGTTTTCGATGAATGCTTCGCGTTTATTTGATCATGTGATAAAAGGTATCTCAAACTCGTTCTATTTTATACGTAATTTACCAACCTCGTCCACTAAATTCTATTTGAGTTTCGGTAAATCTCGGCTCAAATCGAATTTAGTGAACTCGGTTGATAAATTCCGTATAAAATAGAAACTCGTGTGAGATCCCCTATTCATAACGTACGCAATAAGACATAATAGATAAAGGAATCTGGCAGTAAGCCTAGGCTTTTTCGTGGCCATAAAATTGCCGCGATATCAAAATTACTTCCTGGTTTGTTTTGGTCTCGAATAATAAATTGTTCGCCCCATGCACAAACACCCGCGAGCATACCCGTGGCTGATCGCTGCGTGTCCGACACCCCCCACCCCCTCCACACATACACACACAACATCATTTTGCTATGTGAATGTGAGAGTACGCTTAGTTGATTTCACTACTCTGTAGATGATATATAAGGATTAACTGTCATGTGGACTGTTTTTATGGAGATGTAACCGTGAGGTAAGTGGACATAACTTGTGTAAAACCCGAAGGGTTTTACATACAAGTTATGACCACTTACCTCACGGTTACATCTCCATAAAAATAGTCCACATGACAGTTAATCCTTATATTTATATACATTTAGCGAAAAAGCCACTTTTGTAAATGTATTTAAAACTAAAAGTGTATCGTGACAAAAACAGCCCAAAATACCCAATAGCACCCTTGGCAAAAGTTAATAGGAACAATTTCTTTTCATATTGAAACCCGATGATGTATTAAATCAATCCTGCGCGAGTCCAAATGCGCCCAAAACATTACGCGTTCGTCTTTCCAAACCCAATGACGTATCGATTGTGTTATGAGCTTGGTATTATGAGCCGTTGCGCATTCACCGAGAAATAACTGCAACTAGCCACGTGGGCGCCGACCAATCAGAATGCTGGATTTAGTGATGACAACACTTAGTATGTAAATATATGTATATAAGTTTGTGGTGGTGCTCAGTTAAATCGTTTGGTTCTTCTATATGAAATTTTGTAGTGAAATGAAAATGACTGCATTTTCACTGTGCGTTAATTCAACCGATCCATTAACCAAAGTGTTCATATTTAATGTCAGATTATGATCCACAAGACAGATGATGAGGCCTGAAGATGTTTGTTTGTTTTAAATCCGCCAATGGGCTCTAATTGGCCATATAGGTAACATGTGTGATCAGACAGATTTCGGACAGCTGTCATATCCACCAATATCCTGGAGAAAAATGTCGCGGTTCGTGACATGACCCAAATTCCAGCGGTCGTGTCAACATTATATGACATTGTTTTTATGTCACTCATATATACAAGCTACGTCGGTTGCACCTTAGTAATATAAGTAATAGTTGTATTTACTCGGACACAATATGTGCAACATGAGATGAGAATTAGATAAATAACATGGCTAAACTACACTCAATATACAGAAGACAACAAAAATATAAGCATCACCCATCATCACCATCATCATCACTATCGTCATTTCCATCGTCGTGATCGTCGTCGTCCTCGTTGGTAGTATCATCGTCATAAGTGTCGTCATCGTCTACGTCATTTTAACCATCATCATCATCATCTTTATCATAATCAATATCAACATCACCATCATCAGTATCACCGTCATCATCATCATCATCATCATCAGCACTCTATAGTTATATTGTCATAATTGCCTACATCGTCATAAGCATCATAATTATCATCATCATCAACATCTATATCATCATTATTATCATCGTCGTCGTAATCATCTTCATCAACATCATCATCATCTTCATAATCAGCATCATCATATAGCCATAACGAATACTGGACACCTTTCGCATATTAACCTGCTCCTGATAAGATTTACGAATAACTATCCTACTTCAATAAAAGGTGTGTTCTTTGTTCGATATAAGTTGTCGTTTTGCCATATCCGTAGTTTCGAGATGCAAATCATGGGCACGATAGCTTTGCATGCGTTAATCATGACTACCACCGGTAATGACCTGATAGCAGCACAAGTAAGTACAAATTACTCACGACAAACAGAACCCTATCACCTTACATCGACTGGCAAGAAGTTTGAACGGCACTATTTTCACAAAAACGGACACGTCAAATCTGCGGTAAGGTTTTTCGACCATACGAAAACATTACGACTATACCAGTAGCTATTCGTAATTCTTATCAGTATATTAGTTCATCCCAATTATTTCGCCCTCCGGTGTATTATCAGCTACAGTTTCTATGGGCGCATGGGGGTTTTATTTATAGAAATTGGGATTTTGGGACGCATTATAAGTTATTAAACATGTTATTTAATATCGTTGAACTTTTTCATTTAGGTATACGCGACAAATATCGGCATGTTATATTCTAAATGAATTGGGATGGTAATTATTAACCAATTCCCACGTTACTCCTTCCTGCTCTTTGTAAATATTGACTTTTTATTTCTTAGTATGCGGAATATATCGGAGCTATGAATAGAGATGTTATTAAGAAAAGTTCCAACACTAACCCTTCACATTGGTTGTTTAACATACAATGTGGCCTAATTCTAAACATCATTTTTATTTATGTGTACCGAGGATATATCAGAATGTTATATGAATTGAAGAATATTCAGAAGTTACCCCCTTCCTGTGACCATGTTTTAATTGATCCGCATGGGGAGGGGGCATATTATAATTAGTCCTCATTGGACCATATTTTAATTCACCCTCATGGGATTATATTGTATTTCACCCCAGTGGGACCGTAGTTTAATCAACACTGATGACACCATATTTTAATTTTAATTAACCCTCTTTAATGAAGTCACGTTGCCATATTTTAATTTCAATTACCCCCCCCCCCCCCCCCCCGTGGGTCCTTATTTTTATTAACCCTCATGGGACGATATTTTAATTAACAATCAAGGTACAATTTTAAATAACCATCCATCATGGGACCATATTTTTATTAACCCTCATTGGACGATATATTAATTAACTCTCATGGGACCATATCTTATTTAACCGTGATGTAAGCATATTTTAATTACCCTCATCGGACCATATTTCAATTAACCCTATCTGGGTGTGACCATATTTTAATTTACCCTCATGGAACCATACATATATTTTAATTAATCCTTATGATGGGTCATATAAGGAGTGCATTACCTGGGGCCCATTCTTAGATCAGCAATACGCCCTCCTAGGGTGTATATTGGCAAGTATATCTGACCCGGTGGTGATCTAAATGTGATTAAAACATACTCGGCATTTGCGTAATTGGATACTAAATGTGATTAGAAACGTGCTCGTACTTGAACCAAGTTGCGAAGATCTCAATTTTTTGCCCGATTGTTATTCTGCATGCCATTTCATGCGCTACTCAGACCACTTTTTCAAATGAAATTAGAAACAAATAAAACATATAATCAACTACATAGGCTTTACATATATAGACATATTTTTCACGATCACCACATTAAAGTTGTTATATTGTATATATGGCTAATATTATGATCTTGAGGGCGTTACCGTTACTGACTATGGTTTTCTTGTCCATAAATCAATCGTTGTTTCGCATCTACGCACAACAGATTTACAGCTCCGCGTAAGTGTTTTATGTTGGCGTCTTGCATGCTCTATTTTAAGTCACATTACACGAAATTGGGTTGAGGATAGTAAAATGTCCCAAATACTAAACATGCAGCGCGATATGAAATATTCAATTGCGAATCAATATACAAGGACATCAAACATGTTCAGTTGATACAACATAAATATCAGCCAACCCTGCATGCACATACATGTAGTGTGTCTGTCATTTGCAGAACGAGGTTCCGGGAGGGTGAATTTAGTTATGATATCCCACACATCGGGGTAGAATCACCAAATTCGCCCTCTGGGGACCTCATTCTGCTTAGTCCTCATCTTCTGGGAAGTATCTATAGTCTCAAATTAACATAGTTTTAGTTACTATTTCCCTTCTGAAAAGTTTCTGTATCCCCTAATTTGCAGAAGATATAATGCATAATCATCGCGGTGACTAATGGCTGAACATCACCAACTTCAACTGGGGAACGTCAATCTGATTCTGGTCTACTATTGCAGTTGAGGGCTAAGCAGAATGAGGTTCACAGAGGGTGAATTTGGTTACGCTAGCCCGCCGTGTGGGATAGCGTCACTAAATTAACCCTTTGTGGACCTCATTCTGCAAATGACAGACACACTATTTGCAGGCTTGATATCAGCACTCGTAGTTGAGTACTATAGCACACAGCACTAAGTGTGCTGTCAATATTCATCGTATACTGACGGCACTGTATGTTATATTGGACATTTCGTTGCCGACGAATACCCCAACAAATCGTCCACGCCGAACCTCCTGTAATTCGATTACCCTCTTAGTTGCTTTTAACTCATTGAAGAATGTGCCACTCCCAACACCCTACCTTTATATTTGTTTTTTGGCACGGGCGATTCAGGCCATTTCCGGGCGGTACATGGGGTCATAACTGTCTTAACTCTTTCTATACTAAATGGATTCTCCCACTCAGTTGTAAAAGTATACATTGGAACGGTATATTATACATTTAGAGGGGTGTCCAGGTAATAAACGCAGACGACAGACACAAAACATAATACAAGCAGAATGATTCATATTCATTGGTGGGAAATATTCAGATAACACATCCAATAGGGTCGTTTGTTGAACTAATTATCTGAACATTTCCTCAGGGAAATGAGTGTTTAGTATAGAAAGGTATACGTGATTAAAATAAAAGGCTGGTACGCGAATTTGATTGACAAATTGTGGTATTTGCTGGTTAGAAAGGTCCTTTTAGCCATATTTAATCTTTGTACTGGTTTCGTTCTGTTAAGCGGGCGCTATTGTGTCAGTGACAGGCATTCGGGTACCAACCGCGCGCACCTCATACGAGCATCACTGTGTCTGGAATAGAGTGACATGATTGTGTCTATCAGGAGGACCCTTGTCCTCAAAGTGGTTCAGTTTGGGAGATTGCTATTGAAACACTTTATGAAGATAGATGATATTGAAGTGTGAAATCTATGTCCATCACATAGTCACCCTGACTGGTATTCAGGATTCGCCCCCTATATAGCTCTCTTGACTGATATTCATGATTCGCTCCCTTTCTTGACTGGGATTCATGATTCACCTCGTGTTATCTTGTATATAGGATTCAACTCTCATGTTGTCTGGTATTCATGGTGCACCCCTCTGTTGGCTGACATGCATGATTCACCCCCTCTGTTAACTGGTATTCAAGATTATTTGATACTCATGATTCACCAGTAAACCCTCTGTTCACTGACATTCAGTGGTTGATTGTTGATTGGTTGATTGTGGGTTTTACGTCGATTTAGCCACTATGCCATATCACGACCAAGAACAGAATCATGTATCAAAAAATATCGTAGCGACGCAACTGTGTATATTTACATACTAAGTGTGATTATCACTAAAGCCAGCATTCCGATTGGTCGGCGCCCACGTGGCTAGTTGCAATTATTTATCGGTGAACGCGCAAGAGGTCATAATTGCAGCCTCATAATTACATCGACGCGTCATTTGTTTTGGAAAGACAAACGCGTAATGTTTTGGGCGCATTTGGACTCGCACAGGATTGACTTAATAAATCATCGGGTTTCAAAATAAAGAGAAATTGTTCCTGTTAACTTTTGCCAAGGGTGCTATGGGATATTTTGGGCTGGTTTTGTCACGATACACTTTTCGATTTAAATACATTTACAAAAGTAGCTTTTTCGCTAAATATATATAAATATAAGGATTAACTGTCATGTGGACTGTTTTTATGGAGATGTAACCGCGAGGTAAGTGGTCATAACTTGTATGTAAAACCCTTCCGGTTTTACACAAGTTATGACCACTTAGCTCACGGTTACATCTCCATAAAAACAGTCCACATGACAGTTAATCCTTATATATAAAACAGACAGTGTGTTAGATTAAAACAATGAGGTATGTACAAATACAAATATTTCCACGTGGAGTCAGGGGGGGGGGTCGGGCGAAAAAAATTACATATATAGGGCGAAAAAAATGTTTTTGCCCCTCTCGGGAACCCACCACCCCTCTACCTGCAATTATTTTTTTTCGCCCAATTTTTGGGACCAACCCCCAAAATCTCACAAAAAAACATAAAATATAAACCAAATCATAGCCTAGCAAAGAATTGTTCCGTTTCTTATTATTTAATACTATTCCAGCATTTTAATAAACCTCTAAATGGAGATAATTCTATTAGTATAAAATGTGGAAATGCTGAATGCATGCACTTGAACACATTGGGCATAATGCCATAAAACATAATAATTATGAGGTAATACATGTCCTGATATCCTAAATAACTCCATATTCTTTAATTTAACAATAGTATAAGATGTTTTAGAGCTAAGGCCCAATAGTAATACTGTAGTAATAGGGGTAGAATAAATTTTACCTCCCCTATTTCTGTGATATATATATCTGCACATGGGTATGATGGGACCCAAGGAAAGTCACCCTCACAGCAGCTCACAGTCTAAATACATATTGTTATCCAAATAGTATGAACTTTTTGTAAGAGTTATTTTGTTTTATAGTTTTAAACCAGTGGAATATGGTGGAATTGTTATTTTTGTTTATATCATCAAGTTTATCTTGATAACAAATAATATCCATTATGTGGATTAAGAACAGAAGATGGTAATCATTTCATAATTATGCTTATATGTAAGCATTGTCGACTGATCGTGTCTGAGCATATAATTATGTTATAACAGTAAACAAATTTGTCAAAAGTAATTGCAAAATTCATCACAGAATTCATCAATATAAACTCAGCTTTATATCTTGTTCATACCCTTAAAGGGATACACATGTGTATATATATAGCTATAACATACACTTTGACATCCAATTGATAGGTTATCTTGGATATGCATATTATAAATGTTTATTCTTGAGTTTTAATGTTTGTTATATGATTTGTTTATATATATAACTAGCAGGTGGACCCGACTTCGTCCGGACTGTTTCCCCTCTGCTTTTCGGCGAATTGCGCGATTTGACCTTGAATTGTCCATTTTGAAGGTCAAGGTCAGGTGGGTTCACGATTTGACCCGTCCAAAACAATGCCCGGACAAAAGTACCCGACAAAAGTAACCGTCGAAATCCATCCGGTTTTACCCGATTTTACCTTGAATTGATCATTTTGAAGGTCAAGGTCAGGTCGGGGTCACAATTTGACCCGTCCAAAAGACTCAGCGGACAAAAGTAACCCCACGTATAAAATTTAAGGTTAGGTGGGGTCACGATTTGACCGTCCAAAACATTGCCCGGACAAAAGTACCGTCGAAATACATCCGGTTTTACCCGATTTGACATCGAATTGATCATTTTGAAGGTCAAGGTCAGGTCGGGGTTACGACTCGATCCGTCCAAAACACTCAGTGGTCAAAACTTCGAAATCCCATAAAAATTCGCGATTTGACCTTGAATTGACCCGATTTCAAGGTCAAGTTCACGTCGCACGGGCAAATGAACAGGCTTACGACACTCCCCATACGAAAGTATCACCAGATACTAAATTTCATCGAAATCCCGTGATACTCGGGCGTTCGACCTTGAAATGACCCGATTTCAAGGTCAATGTCACATCGCACGGGCAAATTAACAGGCCCATGCCAGTCCCCGGCCGAAAGTACTCCCACATACCAAGTTTCATCGAAATCGGTTCGGCCGTTTTCGAGACCATCGCGAACAGACAGACAGACACACACACACACACACACATATCTTCCAAAATATATAATAGACTAGCCGATGAGCCCGACGTTGTCCGGGCTATTAAAAAACCAAATTTCAAGTCGATAGCTCTACCCGTTTCCGAGATCTGGTCTGCGCATGCGCGAAGCTGACGTCGCACGGGCTCGGCGACCCGATAAAATTCGTATCCGGGGCAAGATACATTCACATACCAAATTTCAAGTCGATAGCTCCACCCGTTTCCGAGATCTGGTCTGCGCATGCGCGAAGCTGGCGTCGCACGGGCTCGGCGACCCGATAAAATTCGTATTCGGGGCAAGATACATTCACATAGCAAATTTCAAGTCGATAGCTCCACCCGTTTCCGAGATCTCGTCTGCGCATGCGCGAAGCGGGCGCCGCACGGGCTCGCCAATACGACAACATCGACCGCCTGGTCAAACTACACACACGTACCAAGTTTCGTCCCGATCGGTCGAGAATCGTAGATTTGTATAAATGACAGACAAACATACAGACAGACAGACAAACAAACAGAGGTCTTCAAAATATATATGAGATTAATATATCTTTCATCCGTCGAAATCTGGTACATTAATTTTGACATACATCAGCATACATACACCCCTAAATGGTAGTTAGTACTGGTTAGTATGTTTTAAATAGCCTAGTGGGTCATATGGTTGATATTAAGATTACATGAGCACAGAAACTGAGTGATTTTAAGTGGACGAAAAAATTAGCATTTTTTGTCGTCATTTACACATTGTTTCCGGGTCCAAATGACCCACCCACCCCCGCCCTGTGTACGGAATTTTGTGCGCGACCCCCCCCCCCCCGGTGGAGTCAGAAATATAAATAAAGCATAATATAAGCATAATATAAAACGCATAAAAGTAGTACAATAATACATAATTAATAGCAAATAAATAAAATAAAATTACCAAAACTTCACAGCGAAATATGTAAAGTAATTTCTAACATAAGATTTTGCATTGATAATGTATTTATAATATTTGATGAATCGCGCACGAACCTTTATCAATACGTCAAGCTGACGGCCGAATGGGTAAGACAGAGTATCATCTTTCATCCAGCTGACAGCATACCCACCGCCAACGCCGCCCGTATCTTTAATTGATGGTCGAGCACTAACTATATTTTCTTTGCATCGAAATAGGATACCTTACTCGTATTTAAATTCGCGCAGTACTATTTTTCGCTCAGTTTTGAATTCGCGCACCTAGCTGCGCGAATTCAAAACTGACAACAATATTTTCGTAAATGTCTTGGATCTCATGACAGTTTCAGTTCTTAATCATTCCTGGTGATATATATTTGTATTCAACACCATCACAATGGATTTATATCATGTAAAACATATCTGCATCATCAATTTGTTGAAAAGATGGGTGTGTGTGCATGTGCTCTAAATAATTATTCTGACATTGAAATATTTATAGACATCATTGACATGAACTCGAAAGAAGTAAAACCACAACAGCTGTCTCCAGAACAAAATCAACAATTGCGGGTTGTGTTCACATAACTACAATCCAGGCTGTTTGGTCACCCCACGGTTGTCCCGAGGACATGCTTTCGCACATCTTCAGTCTGGAACGTGTGTTTTTTTAAATTACAAGTACATGTATTTCAACATCGACGATGTTATGATGATTCATCGCTTCGTATATTAGTAATGTTTTTTATGTTGTTTGCCCGTACGTAAATATAGTCATACAAGCAGGCGTAATTGTCTATTCAGTCTATAACCTCCCGTATTGTAAGTGAATCATCAACACAGCGCTTGTATTTTGCCTGTTATTTGGTATATAAACTCAGGAGTCGTACTATATTTTTCGCTCAGTTTTAAATTCGCGCACCGATGGGTAAGAATCCCCTGATGTGGCACTCTGTTTGCCGTGAGGTACATCCCGTGATGTGCGGTGTATGAGTGGATACTAGGGCGGTCGTATAACGCATGCACCGATGGGTGCGCGAAAAATAGTACTGCGCGAATTTAAATACGAGTAAGGTAGATGTTGCGCAGCCTTACACCTTTTATTTTTGAATTCATAGTCCCATATGGAACATGAGCGATCAGTTGCAGCATGTTAGACAGTTAGAACATGTTTTTGGTTTTGTGCAATCCTTATGGTCATGCATGTCCAGAATCAGAACAGCGTGTTCAATGCTGGTGGATGTCCGCACCGATTGATGGACATAAGGTAACAATTCAAGGGTAATTTTTGTCCACCAACTGTCTTTGAAAGTCTATGGACTTCTGTAACTCCTTGCGGTGCCAACTCAGCCAACTTCTCCGACTCAGAAGAATCATCGATATCGTGAGTTCTCACCACAGCTATGCTACTGTCCAGTGTCTTGTGAAAAGACCAACACTGGTGTTTGTGGAATATATGTTAACCCTTTACCCAACAAACCGGCCAAAAACGCCCAAATAAAGCTTCAACAGCCTAAAATATCTTCGGTCTGTCTCAATAACACCATACAAATATGGATACGAAAGAAACAACACACAGGAAAAAAGATCACACAACTAGAAACCAGGAAAAAAACACAACAAATGACATATATTTAATCTGATAATCTGAAACACTGTGGAGAGGCATGCCTAGCCGATTGATTGAGTCAGGTCGACTAATCACCCTTTTGTAAGAGCTGTATGACCAAAGAGGATCATGAAGATCGATTCCTCACGTTATGCGACCGCCCTAGTATCCACATGACTCATACACCGCACCTCACGGGATGTACCTCACGGCAAACAGAGTGCCACATCGGGGGATTCTTACCCCTCGATGTGGGGCGGTAAGCCTATTCTACACCGGGACCACACAGAGTATGACATTCAGTACTCACCCTCTCTTAATTGGTATTGAGGATGCATCCCCTCTGTTAACTGGTGTTCGGTATTCGCCCCTGTTAACTTGTATTCATGGTTCACTCCGCTGTTCACTCATATTCATGATTCACCCCTACCTTAACTGATACTTCGGGATCCGATCTCCTATATATTATCTGGTATTCAGGATACATCCCCTCTGTTAACTGGTATTCGTCATTCACCCCATATTTTAATAGGTATTCAGTTTTCACCCTCTGCATGTTAATTGGTATTCGAGATTCACCCCCACTCATTTAACTTGTATTCAGGATTCACCCCCACTCATTTAACTTGTATTCAGGATTCATCCCCACTCATTTAACTTGTATTCAGGTTCACAAACTATGTTAACTGGTATTCAGAAGAATCCCTATATCATAAGGCCTGTTTTATACGACGTGTAATACACGTGTAACGTTAACTCGTCGTCAACACGACTTTTTAACGTTTGATTTATATGACGTGTTAACTTTACACGTGTAATCTAGACTGGCGTCATGTAATTAATGTTAAAAATCCAACCGGCTATAAGAAAATGTGAAATATCCCAGATGTATCGGTCTCACTGATAACTCTCCGCCGAGACAAGAATATAGTTATGTAATGCCACACGGCGACCACGCGAAATTATAATTGATGACCGCCGCCGCTGATTCTTACATCTAGATTTCAGTTCAGCCCGACCAAAACAAGTTGTCATAACTCTTCTGCGCACGTGCGATCGCCCTGGGGCTCAAAATGGGGTGAAATATTATGCCATATTGTGTTCCGTTACTCGTGTCATACCCGTCGTATAAATTGACGAACAAGTGATGAGTTACGCGTCCAGGCCAGTCCACAGGCGCTTGTGAATTTTTTTTTATATATATACTATATACATAGAAGGCCTGACAATCTGATGGCAAGATTGAGCAGCCATTGTTGATTCGGCCGTGTAGGAGTTAATGTGCACCGATTTTGTTCGGGTAAATGGCAAAATGTTTTATGACTTACGTTAAAAAACACATTAGTATACGAAATGTGCTACCTTGTGCCCTCTCTGCTTGAATTTTACAATATTTGGTATTACTAACTGTTGACAACGATAAAACATTGCACCTTGATCGGGAATCCATCCGTATTTCATCTTGAACCCGCAGTGAATTATTGATGTTCACCGATTGGCCGAGCTATTTCTGGATTATTTGCGGGAAATTTGAACTTACTTCCTGGTTGCAACTTCGAGCGTCCATATTTGACAGCATGTCGTTTTGTGTATCAACAAAAGTCATGTGACATACGGAAAAAAAATAAAGAGGTATTTTTTTATTTCAACCAATCAGCGGCCAGCTACAATTCACTGTGAATATACGGACAAAATATTGACTTGTCACTTATATAAAATCATCTAAGATATCAAATACATACACTTTTGATTGGAATAAGGAAATAAGCAACATATGCAGTGGTAATCGCATATTGTACTGCATGTATACGTAAGTTATTGTATATTTAGCCGTTTACCCGAATTAAATCGGTGCAGATTAACCCCCGCCGGCCAAGGCGGCAAACCAAATTTAAATTTGGCCGCCAGAATGGCATACCTTTCTTTTTTTATAGTAAGTAATAAAATATTTGTTACATGTACCTGTGGGCCAGTCGTGTAATACGTCGACACGTGTAAGGACGAATTTCGACGAGTATCGTGGTTTTATACGACGTGTAATACACGATCAATTGCCGACTCTCTTATTTCACCAGGAAAATAGCCAGTTATACACGTGTCTAATTGACAGTCCGTATTCACCCTATGTTATCTAGTATCTAGTATTCACCCCTGTGTTAGCTGGTATTCAGTATTCACCCTTCTGATAACTGATATTAAGTATTGACCCCTCTGTTAACTGATGTTAAGTATTGACCCCTCTGTTAACTGATTTTAAGTATTTACCACCTCTGTTAACTGATGTTAATTATTCACCCCCTCTGTTAAGTGATATTAAATATTCACCACCCTATGTTAACTGATGTTAAGTATTCACCCCCAGAGGGGTCAATACTTAATATCAGTTATCAGAAGGGTGAATATTAAATATTCACCCCCTCTGTTAACTGGTATTCAGTATTTATGGAGCAACACCCTCCATGACAGTAGAATTCCTACATTTGATAAATAGGTGGACACGTACTTTGCAAAAAACTGATTTTCCAGAATCCTCGTTAACGTTTTTATTTCTCAGATGCGAAACGAGTTTATAATCCAGTGACGGTTTGAAACATGAACTTGTGCTCCTTTTTGTTTCATACGGACATTATGTGGTAGAGACAGATTTATTTACGCCATAGAGTTACATGGTCTATTTCCAGCTGATTGTTCCATATTTGAATGGACACGCCTGCATAGCAACATGTGTGTTCATTGGGTTGTCTTTATTGTGATATATGGCTGTATGATGTTATATTATGCAATTAAACATTGCTGACCTAACGGACCGAAACAGAAATGATATTTCAACCTGTCAAATGTACTAACATAATTGTTTTTAAGTTTGTTTTCTACATTGTTCTAATTGTTCAGATTTTATGTACAATCAATATAAGGATATTGAAATTCAACAGTGTTCGCCGGATAGATCCAGAAGACTTATGTGTTGAAAATGTCTTGCATTTTGTGTCTCGAATTATTGGAAACGCGTGTCTGGCCCTTATACATGCGATTTTAAATATGAAGATACAAAGTATCAAAATTTATCGATAGAGAGTTCTATAAATATGTTATACGAAGTTTAGTTGCCGTAGAAATACTTATTCAAGTCATAGAAATTTTTCTTCGGCAAGAATAAAAAATTCGTTCCTTGTAGGTCTATTCGTTGTTCGTTGCAAAAGAAATCTGCAAGATCGCCATGACGATATATATGGTTATAATACACCAAATACAAATTAGTAGAGTGACTTCTCATGGGACCCCAAGCTAGGATCAGCATAAAAACAATCCTGGCAGCTGAATTGTCAATGACAGATGGATGAAAAGTGCACGAAAAAATTCACAAACGTGTTTCCCGACGAGAAACATCAAATATAGCCACATAGTGAACGGTTACGGCTGTCAAATTGCTGAATAATTTATGGGAGGGGTTGGTGTTTTTTTTCGATGTCATTTTTTCTCCATTTTAAGGGTAGTGTGACGCAGTACGTTGACAAGTACTTTTGGACACATTTTCGTGTGTTTAAAATGACGTTCTTCAATTTTTGATACTCATGCAGAGTCAAATCTGTCCTGCGAATACAGGCCAGCGGGATTTGTTAACACTGAGGCCTATGCAAATCATTTGGTGTTTGTAACCATATGATGCAACGATATTTGATCCCAACTATAGACTATATGTGTAGCATCATGCTTATGTAGGATGTAACCTGATTCCCTGCATGTCACATCGAATCCATATTTGCTGATGTACCCTTGAAGCAGACACAATGGCACCAAGGTTGTCTTTTGAACGTGTCTTTTTGCGACGATTGGAGTATAGTTTCACTTGCACTTGAAAGATATGATAACATACAGTCTAATTTGTCAGCCAAGGAACATTAAGCGCAAATACAACTTGAGTGCGCGGGCGGCTATTTACGGCCTTGCCAGTCTACACGGTACACATGTGCTAGATCATGACATGAATCTCGACTCTGGCAAACGCCCGTAGAGATCATATTCCACCAGTACATAAAATCTTTGAACTTTTTGAAGTTTTGACAGGGAACCTTATAAAGTTGAGAAAAAAATAATGCAGAAAAGCATACAATTTAAAGTTCACCTTCAGCGAAGTACATTATTAAGGAACATGCAGATAATAACTAAGAAATATATTCCCCGCGTTATTTTATCAACTTCATATCATAAGGTTCCCTGTCAAAACTTAAAAATTTCCAAGGTTTTGTACTGGTGTGATGTGATCTCTACGGACGTTAGCCTATCTCAGTGTAGTTTCGTGGCATGATCTACAACTGTGCGTGTTATAGTACCCGCGTAAGAAGCCATGTATAAATCGTACGTACCGTTGTATAGGCTTACTCGACAGTACTCGTCCAAGTATAGCTTACTAGTGTTATATACATGTAGTACTGAGTTAGACTTGGGCTGGAGGTCGGGGAATGGCAGACTATACACGAGCGTGAGTGTTTAGCGAGCAGCGGATCACTGGATTATATTGAGGTGTTTTCGGCATTGATGTCTCGCACCGAGCATGTATATTTATTTCTGCGATCCACAAGTCGGATTACGCACATGCATGTATCGAGCCAAATTTGATATGTTTTGGCTTTCGAAAGTTGGCGATGATGTAGGGTGACCACAAGCGGCTTTATCTCCGTCCGATGAGTACCCCATACTAACCGGTATAATATAATGAGTTCCCAAATTATGGACTTGTTCCGGTACGTGAAACTGGTAAGTTAGTATTCAGGCACCATGCCAACTGGGAGAATGTAGCATTCCAACATCATAGCCGAAAATGTGAAGCAAATTGACCGTACCACTCCAAAGAAAACATCGTCCGAACTACGCTCAAATGTAAATATTTACGTCTAGATTCGGGACGTAACTATCGGCGATAAACTTACGAAAATGATTTCGCCATCGAAAGTCTCTGGATTTCATTAATATATAAGTATGATGGCGTGTGTTGTCAAATTAATATTTGTAAAATATAACCTCTTTGAGGAAGATTATTCACCATTTCTATGTGGTCACCCTACTGGAGTGTTTCATATCACTTTAATAATAAAGGCGCAAACAATTCGAAAGGCTCCGGTGCTAAAATGATACAGATTCAGACACAAATAGGCGATTGGGTGAGGATGTTGGAGTTTGATAAGTTTATTATGCCTTAGCTGCAAATCAATACAGAACATAAGTGCATTAGTACATGAACAAAACATATTTACATATATATAATACAAATAGATATATACAAGAAGTGACCCCCGATTTGCCTATATTATATTATTTGTTTGTTTGTTTGTTTGTCTTTTTGGCCACGCTCATTCGCCTTTTGTGGTGTCAAATAAAATGCCGTCCGATTTAGTCAATTTTGTCAAGCTGGGTTTTCCCCTTTGCATGAAGCTGTATCCTGTATATTTAGCATCGATTGTGTGTATTACATGGGGTAATTTCTTAGCGATAACTTTAGAAAAACACATACTTTCTTAAGGAGGCTCATATTTTCCACTGTTACTAGCCCACAAAATTTTGTCAGGTTAGGCGACTCCCAGTAGTACGTAGGTATATATTTAGCCCTCAGAGTTTGAAATTCTTTACAAATTAACACATGGTGGTATTCATCTCCTAATCCTTCCCTACATGCCCTGCATATTCTTTTCTCTTTAACCTGGTCATGCCATCGTCCTGACTCTATAGATAGTCTGTGGTTAGCTGTTCTAATCTTAACAAGATACTCAGATAATGTTCGCGGTAACTCAGTGAGGTATTTGCTAAAATTCAATTTTGGTTTAATTTGTCGATATAGTAAACCCCGAGATGAATTCCCTATTTCAATTCGCCAACTGTCTTCAAACTGTTCAATCAAAACTGTTTTAACTTTCCTTATTTCCGATTTCGACAAGGGTGTTTGTGCGGTGAATGTTTCACTTAAACCACTTTCATTCATTATACATCTAATATTTTCTATCCATCTTATCTTTCCCGCGAATGAATCTGTGTCACTGCATGCGAACACAAGTTTATATATGTCTTTCGCTAATATAGACCCCTCTTGTGAAACTAACTTAGACCAATAAGAAATATTTCTGCATTTAATACCAATATTCATCGGGTATCTCCCCAACTCACCATAAACCATATAACTTGGCGTGCTTGATTTCATTCCCAGTAATATTTTACAGAATTTCAAGTGAACATATTCTATGTCTTTGATTAGTTCGAATCCCCACACTTCGCTCCCATATAACAAAATTGGAGCGATTTTATGTTCGAAGAGTATCAGCATGATATCAATTGGGAGGTCTAATTTTCTGGTCTTATCAAAAAGGCCGTACATGGCTTTTATCGCAACCTCTTTATTTCTTTTTATGGCTCTACAGAACCGACCATTAAAAAAGAACTTCACTCCTAGATAATTAAATTCCTTGACGGTTTCAAGGACATTTTCATTGAAGGAGAATTTTGGTGGATTTTTTGGGAATTGTTTGCAGAATATAGTAACTTTAGATTTATTAATATTGACATGTAATTTCCATGCTTCTGAATAATCTTCAAATGCCCGGAGTGCGCGTGTCATATCTCCTTCATTTTCTGTGAGTATTACAGTATCATCGGCGTATAACAAGCATAATAATTTTACATAGCACCCTATGTTTTTTAACATAATTTCATCCAAATATTTAAGGCTATTTATTGTTACATGTGTGCATAAGTGGTTCGCACGTGTCCTTTAATCCCATTGACAACTTGTATCGTAATACGTATTGGCAATAACTATGTTTAAGCGATATAGAATGAATAAAAACACCCAGCATCGAAGGGAACAACTAATATACAATATATACAAGTCTAGGCAAAAAGTTATGAACGAATCTTCGCTCGTAGCTTTGCAGTCTTATATATAAATGAGGCTAAAAATGCAAGAACTAGTTGTATGCCGCTTTTGTGCTCCGCTACCCTGTCCCGAGTCGTATACAACTGTAAAAAGACACATATACCCGGCAGTCGTATAACTCGTAAGTTCATAGTATTAATTTGGTTGTACAATTGGGAATAGCGGCTAATTTCGTACAAGTACAACTGCCCAGAGCTTTATATCGCAGGTCCCCAGAACAAAAATTGACCCCACCCCAATAGTACTTATTCCTATTAAGTACTATTGGGGTGGTGTCAAATTTTTTTCTGGGGACCTGCTCTTTATATCACATGGTCCTGGTCGGCTATGGATTTGGCTATGGACCTATCAGTTAAAAACTCTTCTCAGTCTCAATGTTTTAATTGCTCAGCAAGTACGACGTCGTGACCATTCTCAGATACAGTAAATTATTGATGGGTGGGTTTCTTTCTAAATGAGAACACTTATGAAATATCCTGAATCAAGAAAAACTAAGTGTCCTATCATGACCTTCGGATATGATACATGTATTACGGCTATATAAACTGCTCTTTTTGAAAAAAGTTCTAGTTTACAGAAGTTCTTCAAAAGTTGGCACCTGAAAATAGCAAAATTTTAAATATTGCTCATGCCATAATAGTATTGCACACGGGGTTATAATTATCAACGATTTGATGGTTCCTAAATATTGAATCACAATAATTGCCTGTACCAAATTTCAAAATACTTACAAACAGATTTTTAGAAAATTATCTTCATTGATAATAACAGTTATTATGAAAACACCAATATACAATACATTATTAAGCTTGCACATATCTTGTTCTTATTTATCCCTAATTGGGTACAATAACTGCGAGAATAAAGAGATTTTGATTGTAAAAGCATAAACTTCAAACTTCGGTCGCTATTGAATACCGACGGTCAGCTGATTCAAATGGTCGCCGGACGTTTTCGTTGTGCTGCCAAAACTGGGCCCTGTACATAAACTGCACTTGTATACAACTTCTGAATGCGCGGGATGGCTACTTACGGGCGTGTGAGTCTAGCGTCTAGGGCCCTGTTTAAGGGTTAAAATTCCGTTCAAATTACACGTTCGATCTATATTAAACTACCAAGATGTAGACACCCACGGTCACGTTATATATGATACTAGCAGGTTAGCCCGCCACTGGCGTGGTTCGTCTCATGGCTTTGCAATTGCAACAGCTTCCGAGACACGTATGCTCTGTTCGAAAAAGCAATTGCAACAGCTTCCGAGACACGTATGCTGCACCTAGGTGTAAAATTTCGTCGAAATCCGCCAGTTTTACCAGATTTGACCTTGAATTTATCATTTTCAAGGTCAAGGTCAGATCGGGGTCACAATTTAACCCGTCCATGACACTTTCTGCACACAAGTAGCCCTAGGTAGCAAGTTTGAGCTCAATCGGTTCGAGTCTATAAAGGACACAGACATATATATCATGTGTGGGTATATACCCGTTTCAAGGTGAAGATTACATCAGGCGGAAAAAGTGACCCGATGAAAATCTCCCCCGTTCCTAGGAAGCCCTTAGTACGTAAGAATCACACAACACGCTCATGTCTGGATACAGTCATGCTCACGCCCGGACCCAGACGTAACAATTACATTACACGCATACGCTCTTTATCAACGACACTGTGGATACGAACGCTCTTTAACTATCAACGCGATTAAACCCACAGTGCCGTTTTGTGTGACTGGGAGTGAAGAACGGGTGCTCGGAGCTTCTCCAAAATGCCGCGACGACCATTCCCGCGAGTTTTTACCATTAGATGGGAAGTTTGGTCTCGATCGGTGCAGCCGTTTTCGATTCTATATATATATATATATATATATATATATATATATATATATATATATATACTAGCCGATGAGCCCGACGTTGTCCGGGCTATTCTAAAACCAAATTTCAAGTCGTTAGCTCTACCCAGCCCGACGTTGTCCGGGCTATTAAAAAAACAAATTTCAAGTCGATAGCTCTACCCGTTTCCGAGATCTGGTCTGTGCATGCGCGAAGCGGGCGTCGCACGGGCTCGGCGACCCGATAAAATTCGTACTCGGGGCAAGATACATTCACATACCAAATTTCAAGTCGATAGCTCCACCCGTTTCCGAGATCTCGTCTGCGCATGCGCTGCACGGGCGTCGCACGGGCTCGCCAATACGACAACGACCACCGCCTGGTCAAACTACACACACATACCAAGTTTCGTCCCGATCGGTCGAGAATCGTAGATTTGTATTAATGACAGACAAACAGACAGACAAACAGACAGACAGAGGTCTTCAAAATATATATGAGATATATATAATACTAGCCGATGAGCCCGACGTTGTCCGGGCTATTCAAATTTCAAGTCAATAGCTCCACCCATTTGCGAGATCTGGTCTGCGCATGCGATAGCTCTACCCGTTTCCCAGATCTGGTCTGCGCATGCGCGAAGCTGGTGTCGCACGGGCTCGGTGACCCGATAAAATTCGTATCCGGGGCAAGATACATTCACATAGCAAATTTCAAGTCGATAGCTCCACCCGTTTCCGAGATCTGGTCTGCGCATGCGCGAAGCTGGCGTCGCACGGGCTCGGCGATGCGATAGAATTCGTATCCGGGGCAAGATACATTCACATAGCAAATTTCAAGTCGATAGCTCCACCCGTTTCCGAGATCTCGTCTGCGCATGCGCGAAGCGGGCGCCGCACGGGCTCGCCAATACGACAACGTTCACCGCCCGGTCAAACTACACACACGTACCAAGTTTCGTCCCGATCGGTCGAGAATCGTAGATTTGTATAAATGACAGACAAACAAACAAACAAACAAACATACATACAGACAGAGGTCTTCAAAATATATATGAGACTAGCCGATGAGCCCGACGTTGTCCGGGCTATTCAAAAACAAAATTTCAAGTAGATAGCTCTACCCGTTTCCGAGATCTGGTCTGCGCATGCGCGAAGCTGGCGTCGCACGGACTCGGCGACCCGATAAAATTCGTATCGGGGGCAAGATACATTCACATAGCAAATTTCAAGTCGATAGCTCCACCCGTTTCCGAGATCTCGTCTGCGCATGCGCGAAGCTGGTGTCGCACGGGCTCGGCGACCCGATAAAATTCGTATCGGGGGCAAGATACATTCACATAGCAAATTTCAAGTCGATAGCTCCACCCGTTTCCGAGATCTCGTCTGCGCATGCGCGAAGCGGGCGCCGCACGGGCTCGCCAATACGACAACGTTCACCGCCTGGTCAAACTACACACACGTACCAAGTTTCGTCCCGATCGGTCGAGAATCGTAGATTTGTATTAATGACAGACAGACAGACAGACAGACAGACAGACAAACAAACAAACATACAGACAGAGGTCTTCAAAATATATATGAGATATATACACATACACACATATATATATATTTATATACGAAGTCTCAAAATATATAGTAGATGTAGTGGTACACCTATAATCTCTATATCTCTTATGTACTTTCGGGATTGTGCTCATTTTGTTCCAGGAACCTGTGACCAAAAGCGATTTTGTCTCCGTCCGATGAGTACGCCATAATAACTTATATAGTTATAATGGAATGAGTTCCCACATTATTTTCAGCGTGTATAAATGAGATCTGGAGAGGGTGTTATGCATAAGTGGCTGGCACGCATCATCCAATCCCAATACCAACTTGTATCATAATACGCATTGGTAGTCAATATGTTTAACCCTTTACCCAACAAACCGGCCAAAAACGGCCAAATAAAGCTGCAACAGCCTAAATTATCTTGGGTCTGTCTCAATAAAACCATACAAATATGGATATCATTGGAACCGGCTCATTAACCACATTGTGATGGTTACAGTTATGCCCTGTGCCAATGCATTCTCTTATATATGCGAGTCGACCATAGGTCGCCTCGCATATATAAGAGAATGCATTGGCCTAAAAAAAAAATTCTTACATTCTTTAACAATTTTATAATTTTTAATGTGTTAAGCCAATGCATTCTCTTAAATATGCGAGGCGACCTATGGTCGACTCGCATATATAAGAGAATGCATTGGCACAGGACCGTTCTGTTGGCTAAAGGGTTAAACGATATAATGAATAAAACATCCAGTATCGAAGTAAACATCTGATATACAAGTGTAGGCAAAACAGTATCCGAACGAATCTTCGCTCGTCGCTTTGCAGACGTAATCGAGGCTAAAAAATACAAGGACGCTGTGGTTGTATGCCGTTGCAGTATTCAGAATTCCTCGTGTCCCGAGTTGTACACAACTGCTGTAAAAAAAAGACACCTGTACCCGACATTCGTATACATAACTCGTACGTATGCCGTTGCAGTATTCACAATTCCTCGTGTCCCGAGTTGTACACAACTGCTGTAAAAAAAGACACCTGTACCCGACAGTCGTATACATAACTCGTGCGTATGCCGTTGCAGTATTCAGAATTCCTCGTGTCCCGAGTTGTACACAACTGCTGTAAAAAAAAGACACCTGTACCCGACAGTCGTATATAAATAACTCGTACGTTCACAGTATATATACATTTGGATGCGCACTTGGGAATGGCGGCACATTTCCTACAAGTACAACTGCCCAGAGCTTTCTACAGTACAAGGTCCTGGTTAATGTCATTCCCAATTCATATGTTAACTTCAAACTTGTAGCAAGCGCGATAACTCTATGCATATAACCGTACGCATGAAAACTAAATAATAAAGGTCAGTACAACTAAACAAGGTTTATAACATGAGTGATATTGATATACCAAGCTATAACTAGTAACCTCAGGGCCGTCGCTATATGGTTTCAATGGTGATGCACGTTTTGGATTTTACAAATCATCACCCCATGCATGATTTGCTCAAAAATGGAGGCAAGATGTTACACCTGACAATTGTAACATTCGTCGATATGTTTTAAAGATTTTTTTTTTTTTTTAATTTATTCATATTTTTGGTTACATTATACTCATAGTATTACATATTTTTATGAGTTTTATACATGAATACAAAATACAATACAATACAAAAATGTATAGATATTTAGCTTTATTTACTTACTATTATTAATATCAATTTGTTAATATCATTTTTTGTTTTGTTCATATGAATCCTCTTCATCTTGCAATGCCAATTCAGATAATTTTAGCTTGGTCTCAATATTCTTTGATGTGTATCATCAGCCAATTTAACGTGGTTGGGTGTTGAGTTTCAACTTTCTGAAAGATTTCAGATAGTGAAATTTTCTTCATGGGACGGTACATGTATGTGTACAGTCTATGTAGGATTTGCTATGTATATAGCGCAACACTTTATTTTTAAATAGTAAATGGAATTAAATTGTTTGTTAAAAGGCTAATATATATTGATTTTGGTCTAAGAAAACCACATGGTACTGCAGAGGTTTGGCTTTTTTTATTTTAGTTTTGTTTGTGTTATTATTTATTGAGTATAGTAATTTTTTTTCTTCTTTTTTGTATTTATCTGTGTTTTATTATACAAGGTTGCTGTTAATGAGCCGAAGGACACTGTCCCATTTTATACCTAAGAGTTTAGCTGTATGTTTGTTCCATTTACGGCTTGTTTCTCAATTTTGTATTCCTGTGAAATATACTGGTTGGCACCTTTTAATGAGAGCTCGGTCATTTTGAATCGAGTTATGTAAATATATCTTTTTGTTAGAAGAATTATATTATTTATTGCAAGAGAATGCTACTCTTTAGTACAGCCAAATATTATTTCTTCTTTTTTCAAGGGTTGGTCTAGCTCACATTTTTTAACAGTAATTTCGAGAAATGGTGCCATATTGGTTTTACTTTGTTGCATTCTACTAACAGTTATTGAATATTTTCTTGTTCTTCCCCACAAAAAGTACAAGCATTGCTTGTTACTATTTTACATTTTCTATAAAGACATTGGTAACTAACATATGGTTTATTTGGTACTGGAATGCTTGTAATTTAGTATTTGATGTTGTTTTAAATGTCCTTTTATATATTTGTTTCCAGTCGCTTTTTGAAAAGGTTTGGTCTAATTTATAGTTCCATCCAATTTGTGCACTGGGTTTATTTGGGAACAAAAGTTTCACAAATTCCCAATATAGAAAATGATTGAGGTTTTCCTTGTGTGCAATGGTCTGTAGGATCTTATTGACTTTTGGTTCATCAAGTTTGTGTTTTATATGTTTAAAGTCTTGTCGCCAGGCTGAGGGGATGGATAGCACCACGCCCTGTAAGGTTAAGTAATAAATTTTTAAGCCATGTATTTGAAAGAATTCCTCATTATTCATAAATGTGCCATCATCTTTTAGAATATCATTTATATATAATATATGTCTATCAGTCCATGATTGAAAGTAAATCGGTTTATACTGCCTTTTTATAAGGCTATTGTGAAATATTGGTTGGCTCATGTACTCGTCAGTGGTTTCTGGTTCTTTTTGTAATAAGGCATAGGCAAATATGACATCTTTCCAAAAAGGGTTGAAATGTTTTGCTAAAGTGATAAGACTGGCTTTATTTAAATTCAGTATTGTTGTGCCACCATATTTATTAATTTTTTCCAGAAGGATCATTTTCCATTCTGAATAGTTAAGAGGGTCCATTATTTTTTTTAGCCATGTCACCTTAAGTGATTTCAAAAAGCATTTTACTTCTGGTAGCTTCAGTCCTCCATTATATTTTGAATGAGAGTCTCTCTTTTTAACCTATCCCTTTTACTATTCCAAAAAAAATTATAAAATATGTTTTGAATTTCTTTAATTAGAGAACTGGGTGTGTTATGTAGTACAGTCATGATTGGTATGAGGATAGGTAGTGCTAACATTTTAATTACTGTTATTTTTAGAGAAAAGTCCAATATTTTTTGGTGATGTCAGTGGTGGCAACAGTAACAATTAACCATGGTGCAGCAGACATGTTAGTATTCAATGTATAGAAGGCATACAAGCCAATTTTGTACATCAACCACAACTTGTAAGCGATTGCAGGACACCCTAGGGCAATATTTACCATTTTCCATATTTTGGAGGCCATTTTGAGCCAAAGTAAGAATTTTGGTTCCAGTGAGTTGGAATATTCATAAGTAATGGTATGCCTCACTTAATTGCAACCTTCTGTTCATTTCTTGTTGAAATATGACTAGAATCCCATTTGTGATTTTTTGTGAAATTTTATACCGCGTTCTGTAAAATCGAATTTTTGAGGGATCACAAGCGGATAGGACACCAATAATTGCATATTTAATTGCTCCAATGATCAGTTAATGTATAAAATACAAAATAAAGTCATATTACTCAACCAGTTCCAGACAGCATGAACTGATCTAGAAGATATTTGTGAAAAAATGTAATATTTTCAACTTCAGGCGGCCATTTTGGTGGCCATCTTGGATGGTGAGTTTCAATTTTGGCCCAAAATAGTGTCATTATGTCTTAGCTTCATGAAAATATCTACATTTTACTAGATTAGTCATGTGAATTTGCAACAAATTCCAAGTAACTGGTTTTACGTCTGGGGAAATCTGGGGGGGGGGGTGTATACTTTTTAGGGCGCTATAAAAAAAATTGCTCAAGGCTGACAGATGGCCAGCCGATAAAATCTTGATGCCGGATACCTGAATTTACAAAATCAGCAGAGAAAAAAAAACACGAAAACACGCATTCATACTGTCCGAAGTAACCTCGCTGTCCAAAGTCACCCCATTTTATATACGGTACAGCAAATTTACCTGAACATTTTATTATGCATTGTATTCCCGCAATAAACTCGCCAAGAGTCGTCCAGCCATTGTTCGCACCAACATATCGAAAGCAATTACACTGTCATAAAATTTACATACCGCAACAATGAGCATCCGCGAAGATACATGGGCGAATACATACATCCTGCAAAAGTCTGCCGATACCGAAATTGCTAGTACCTTTTTAATCACATTTCTATAAATAGAACCCCCATGTCTCCGCTGACATCCCCAGATGAAACACGCAATCAAAAAGCAGAATAATCGTCGGTCCAACGTCCTGTATAAGCAGTTCACATGCACCCTAACGCCCACAATTATAAAAAAAAGGGAAACTTCATTTCCACCGCATGAAGTTCGAATTTTTAACTGATATCGCGAATGTTTACAACTGTTCGAACTCCCAAATGAACTCCTATATAGTATATGGTATGTGATTGATATGGACACGAACTTTCAAATTGTTGAAATACCGATCAAATGAGCGTGACGTCCAAATCCCCCTCTCTACGACCCTGTTTGCAAATATGCTCTCTGTTGTCCATGCATTTGATACTGTCACGTTATCGTACTATATGCCACGCTAATGGCGTTCGTCACACAATGGATGTATGCCCCTAAATGATAAATTATGTAATGCTCTTATAAGAGAACATGTACACGAATTCCAAGTAGATACGGCCGGTGTGATGGAAGATAAATTCATCACTATATATTACCCCACACAAACTCCCACATCGTTGCCAAACAAATTATTATCTTTAAATGTACTCAATCCGATTCGATGGTCGCCATATTATCAGATTCCAACAACAGCAACAACAACAATTTTTTTTTTGAAATGCCGCTTCAATTATCAGAATCGAGTATTTTCCAAAAAATAATGCTAACCACAGTCAACTAAAGTATAAAATTGCCAAAACCTGTTATTTATCAACATTTCGTTCAACGAAATTTTGCCGGTTTGTCAGATATCTGACACAAAAAAGCCACTTGATTTTAGAGTTATCCATCTTCGTCCGCAATTTGGTCAGAGAAATTCTTCTCGTCGACTGCATGTTTACTGGGCTACTTAAAATTATCGGTGGTAAAATATAATAGATTGCAAACATCGATATTTGATCACTCTGAGCTTTGATGGGCGGGTTCCTCGACTCGAATAAAATATTTTTTACACCCGAAGCTAAGGAAATGGTAATTTCCAAGGGTTAATTCGGATTATGCATCTTTAATAAATTGTAATATGTCTAAGAGATATGAACACCCCAAATTAGTTTCTCTTATTCTCAAAAGTAGCGTTTAACTGTTGCAATATTCACGAAGGTGAGATGCTATGCTTTTGAATGATGTATAATATATATTGTTTCATTGCGTAAAACGCGAGAAAATTTAGCATATATTATTATATTTCTGTTCCTGTTCCTGTAAATATACTCGGAATAGTCACTTGTTAGTTGGAAGCTTTTCCTGTTCGTGGTGCCGTTCCTGTTACTCGAAATAGTCAATCCCTATATTACAATTAAAAATGCACGAATGTGAGAACATTTACCAATTGTTTAGCTGAGATCAGTGGTTTGTACGTGTAGGGCTCAGTTACATTGTGGAAATAACCATGAACGCAGTCTTCGTCACCAAAACTGACAACATTGTGATATGGCTGAGCGGTCGAAACGAACACTAAAAGCCAAACCACACAAGATGAACGCCATAAGCGAAGTAACTCTACATATATACGAACGATAAGCAACGACACTGCTTGTGAACTACCGTCCACACGAATTGGTTGGTATGATCATACCCGGAACCAAAGCCATAATTTTCTTTTAACAAAAAGACGGCCAGATATCTAAAACCGAAGTGAGTAGTAATCGTGTTTTTCACCTATATACACAACTCAACCAAAAATGTATACATTTTGCTATCTCATTGGGACTCATATACACATGTGCACATGACTGTTGAGAACATATATGTATATATAATAAGTGACTTAGATCACAATTTTCCGAAGTTGTGAATTTGAACGCTATAATTTCCTAGCCATAGACGTCACCCGGAAGATCCATATGAAGTTTGGTGACGACCGGATGATAGATGTAGCCAATAGGGCGTACCGAAGGAATGAGTCACGTGAAGAGCAAAGTCCAAGATGGCTACCGGTGGCCATGTTTTTGATAGATATTCGTTAAAATTCAATAGCGCCCATCTAGATGTGATCATAAACATGCCTGTAAATTTTAGAAACATTTATCAAATAAAAATGGGCTTCATGTAGGCCGATAGATTCAAATATAAGATACAAGATTGCCGCTAACGGTCAAATGTTTCTACGAAACACGTAAACGAGAGAAAGGTGATGATTTTAATTTAATTTTAGTTTTGGCTCAATACATTAGATTTGTTTACAAGTTGGTATAATAATGCTGTTTTCGTTGTTCTGTGCAATTCAATGTCCAACAAATAGGGATCAGAGGTCACCCAGAAGAGCCATATGGAGTTTTTGGGGATGAACAGGATGAAAAACGTAGTCTGTACGGCGTCCGGAAGCATTTCGCCATGCATAGAATAAAATTCAAGATGTGTGTCAGCGGCTATGTTTTCATCAATAACTCTGGAAATTCAACAGCTGCCATCTAGAGGCGATACTAAACGTACCACGAATATTTAAAAAATATATTTCTCCTACAAATCTGGACTGCTCAGGGGGGGGGGGGGGGTGAAACAAAATTTTCCGGCACATATGCCGGGGTGGGTGGGTGGTCAAAGCCACCAACAAGCAATTTTTTCCGCAACTAAAAAACAAATTTCATGCTTGTTTTTTAGTGTTTTGGCAATGAGTTGGGCTTCAAAACCACTTTGAATGAGAGAAATAATGTAATTCTAACTGTAAACTGACTGCAGGCAGTTATCGTGTTGTATTTTGTTGCAAATTTTGAAATCCAAGATGGCCGCTGTCAGCCATGTTTTTTTGGCCGAATGACCTCAAAATGACTCATTCCTATTTACATGTCCATGTTAACATCCATGATAAATAGTATGCACAGAAATTCATATACAGCTGTTTACAGTGAATTTCCCCCCGCAAATCTCTGTTTTAGTGTTAAAAGGGGGGGGGGTGTCAAAAAATGGTCGGAAAAAACTGCCGAAAACGGAAACAAATTTGGCGGTGGGGGTGGGTGGGTACAAAAAATGATCGAAAGGGAAAAAATGCCATACGTGCCTGAAAATTTTTTCCGACCCCCCCCCCCCCCCTGGACTGCTTGGAAACAATTGACGGCTCTCATCTTGATGTCACCTCGGAGGTCCAATGAAGTTTGGTGAGGATCTGAGGAGGGATGTGGCATGTAAAGTGTGCTAAAGTTTTAGTCTAGCTGCCATGATTTCACGAAATTCTGAAAAATATTGATGACTTCCATTTAGTGGTCACCCCGCGATGATCCATATGAAGTTTGCATGGTGACGATCGAATGAGGGATGTGGCATGTGGGGTGTGCCGGAATGAAGTTTAGTGACGACCGAATGAGGGATGTGGCCTGTAGCATGTGCCGAAATGAAGATTCGTGACGATCGGGTGAGGGATGCGGCCCGTATACCGTGTTCTGAGGGAAACGTGCGTATACGTCCGTCCGTGCGTCCGTCAACAGTTTCCCTCATGCAGCAACACATGGCAATAGCTCGAACTTTACTTTGTCAAGTTGAGCAAAAAACAAATCTGTTCGATGTCAGGTTTTTATACGCCCGTTTGAACAAAACGGTCGTATTATGTAAATGGGTTGTCCGTCCGTCGTCCGTCATCCGTCACTGTCCGCTTTTGGTTTCCGGATGATAACTTTAGATTGAATCGAGTGAACTGAACCAAATTTGGTTTGTTTGACCTGCCGGCTCCCGGGCGAACCCGCTCGCGTCGGTTTCCGGCGCCGGGGCAGTCGTTCGCCCGCGGGGCGGTTTACCTCGACGCAGATCAAGTTCGAATATGGGTTTCGTCCGCATTATTTTGACTGAGTTATGCCCCTTTTTCGACTTAGAATTTACCTGATTTGCGATTTCCGGATGATAACTTTAGATTGAATCGAGTGAACTGAACCAAATCTGTTATATATACATATCAAGTTCAAATATGGGTCCTGTCTACATGATTTTGCAGGTCAAGTTTGAATTTGAGTCCGATCCGACCATATTTGCCAGAGGTATAGGATTGTTTTGTCTGAAAATAGCCGAAAATAAATATTTTAAATTGTGTTTTCGGTTTTTAGTCAAAATTACCACACTTGAAGTTATTGAGTTTTATTTTTGTTACTATTTCGTCTTAAGTCAAAGGTTTCAAACAAAACCTTGCCCCACTCTACTCCAGAAACGGGCGTATTATGCCACCCCCCGACGGCGTGCACTTGTTTTGGCTGTTTTCGAGATGAGTTCGCGGGATAACTCATTAGTTTAGTAACTTGCTGATATCTTTAAAACATATGGACTTCCGGTATGACACGTGAGCGGTAAGGACGTTTTTTGGACCACGAGCTCCGGAAAAACATCATTTCAAATGATTGAAACGCAAACCAGCGTATACAAACAGATAACTAATGTCGGAAAATAGTCAAGAACATTAGTCAAGTCGGCAGTATTTCGAGACGACTAGTAAATACGAGCAGTTAGCTAATTTTAAAACGAACTCACGAAAATAGGTGACAAGAATCGGGGTGAAAATGGGAACGAGACGAAACCAAACCGAAAAGAATAAGGACAAAGACAAGGAAAAAGACAAGGAAAACATGTACCAATGTAAGTCATTTGAGGACATTACCAAGTGCTTCCAAAATCCTCATACTTCAATCATTGGGCAAATAGGTGAAGTTGAAATCAAGGTGGAAAATCTGACTAAAAAGGTGATTGACATTGAAAAAGTAACCGATGAATCGACAAAGCGAGTCTCCAAAATTGAAGACAGGATGGAGGAATATGAACAACGTTTCGCTGAAATAGAATCGACATACGAGCAGAAACTTACTGAAATGGAAAATAAACTGAGTGAAACTAAAATTTCAGACGAATTGGTTGAAGATAAACTACAAGAATTAGATAATTCATTGACAAAGCTAGACCTGTGGGGACGCAAATGGAACGTTATAGTTAAAGGTGTTATTGGTAGCAAACACGAATTAACATCAGAAACTTTAAAATTAGTGTTGTCATCCTTCAAAAAATCTCTCAGAATTTCAACAAATCGAGTAGAAGAGATGTCAGGTTTTGCGGCTTGTCATAGACTGCCTTCAGGTAAACCAGATACCCCAGATATAATAATAAGATTCTTGAATCTCGACGATAGAGACTTAGTGCTGGAAGCAGCTAAAAAAAACTCAAAGCGGGGACAGGATATGGCATATCGGTTGACCTGCCACCAAACATTGGGAAACTTCGTTCACAACTTTTAAAACAAAGAAGTGAACTGCCTGATGACGAGAAGAAAAAAACGAAACTAATGTACCTCAAGAAACAACCAAGGCTTATCTTAAACTGGGAATAAAATGACTTCAGTGAAATGACTTTTGTAGTTTGTTATATTTCTCCACATACAGGTTCATGTTAATGGGAAAGGTTTATTACACATTACATTTTTTCTTTTCATTTTGTTTTGAACAGTCAAGACAAAAGAATACTTTAAATAGGGTCTGCTGGATGTGGAGAAGAGGGGCCGGAACCACGGCAATATATGTACTAAGAAAAATAATTTATTTATAACAAATCTGACATTGGTGTGCAGAAGTGATGAAAAGATTAACAAAGACCTTGGTCTAAATATTGCACAAAAACTGAATTTACCTTTACATATATCTCAGGATTTTGAATTTTAAATGTTGATATTGAGTAAGCGGTTTTAATTAGAAGATATAACCCATAATCAGTCTTCGTCATGCAAACATATTCCCAAATTAACAGTATTTATCACAATAAAACCAGGTCCCCCTAATGTCGGTCTGTAACACTGTCAGATATACACTACCGATAATTTAATTGCATATATCTATTAAAATATTCATTCCGCGCAAAACTATCGACAGTTGGTGAATAATAGTGTCACAGAGATCACACATGACAGGAAAAATATATAAATTTGCATGTTAAATTCACTTAAAAAACACGCTAAACATTAGGGGGACACACAAAAAGTCGCCCTAATGTAAAAGTCGCCCTAATGTGGGTTATTTACACACAAATGTCTCCCTAATGTGGCTTCCGCGAACATATATATATATATATATATATATATATATATATATATATATATATATATATATATACTTTATAGAATCGAAAACGGCTGCACCGATCGAGACCAAACTTCCCATCTAATGGTAAAAACTCGCGGGAATGGTCGTCGCGGCATTTTGGAGAAGCTCCGAGCACCCGTTCTTCACTCCCAGTCACACAAAACGGCACTGTGGGTTTAATCGCGTTGATAGTTAAAGAGCGTTCGTATCCGCAGTGTCGTTGATAAAGAGCGTATGCGTGTAATGTAATTGTTACGTCTGGGTCCGGGCGTGAGCATGACTGTATCCAGACATGAGCGTGTTGTGTGATTCTTACGTACTTAGGGCTTCCTAGGAACGGGGGAGATTTTCATCGGGTCACTTTTCCGCCCGATGTAATCTTCACCTTGAAACGGGTATATACCCACAAATGATATATATGCGTGTGTCCTTTATAGACTCGAACCGATTGAGCTCAAACTTGCTACCTAGGGATACTTTTGTGCGGAAAGTGTCACGGACGGGTTAAATTGTGACCCCGATCTGACCTTGACCTTGAAAATGATCAATTCAAGGTCAAATCTGGTAAAACTGGCGGATTTCGACGAAATTTTACACCTAGGTGCAGCATACGTGTCTCCGAAGCTGTTGCAATTGCTTTTTTGAACAGAGCATACGTGTCTCGGAAGCTGTTGCAATTGCAAAGCCATGAGACGAACCACGCCAGTGGCGGGCTAACCTGCTAGTATCATATATAACGTGACCGTGGGTGTCTACACCTTGGTAGTTTAATATAGACCGAACGTGTAATTTGAACGGAATTTTAACCCTGAAACAGGGCCCTAGACGCTAGACTCACAAGCCCGTAAGTAGCCATCCCACACACTCAGAAGTTGTATACAAGTGCAGTTTATGTACAGGGCCCAGTTTTGGCAGCACAACGAAAACGTCCGGCGACCATTTGAATCAGCTGACCGTCGGTATTCAATAGCGACCGAAGTTTGAATTTTATGCTTTTACAATCAAAATCTCTTTATTCTCGCAGTTATTGTACCCAATTAGGGATAAATAAGAACAAGATATTTGCAAGCTTTATAATGTATTTTATTACATATCTATCAACGTAATTCGCATGATTGCACGAGTTTCCAGGCGTGTGATAATTCTCAGAATCGCACTAGTGCAATCTGTCGACGGAACTATTTCATTCAGTGTTAAAACTCAATTAAATTCACATTTTCTGTACCGGAGATGTACGATTGTGAGTCAATTTACTATGATACGGAGATATGTAATAAAAATAGAACCGCATGAGTGTCTGGATTTTGACGTAATTATCGCACGAGATTTGTTGGCGGAGCGATACCTCGAGTGCGGGACGCAATATACATGCGGTTCTATCTATGTATATTGGTGTTTTCATAATAACTGTTATTATCAATGAAGATAATTTTCTAAAAATCTGTTTGTAAGTATTTTGAAATTTGGTACAGGCAATTATTGTGATTCAATATTTAGGAACCATCAAATCGTTGATAATTATAACCCCGTGTGCAATACTATTATGGCATGAGCAATATTTAAAATTTTGCTATTTTCAGGTGCCAACTTTTGAAGAACTTCTGTAAACTAGAACTTTTTTCAAAAAGAGCAGTTTATATAGCCGTAATACATGTATCATATCCGAAGGTCATGAGAGGACACTTAGTGGGTGTTCTCATTTAGAAAGAAACCCACCCATCAATAATTTACTGTATCTGAGAATGGTCATGTCGTACTTGCTGAGCAATTAAAACATTGAGACTGAGAAGAGTTTTAACTGATAGGTCCATAGCCAAATCCATAGCCGACCAGGACCATGTGATATAAAGCGCAGGTCCACAGAACAAAAATTTACACCACCCCAATAGTACTTAATAGGAATAAGTACTATTGGGGTGGGGTCAATTTTTGTTCTGGGGACCTGTGATATAAAGCTCTGGGCAGTTGTACTTGTACGAAATTAGCCGCTATTCCCAATTGTACAACCAAATTAATACTATGAACTTACGAGTTATACGACTGCCGGGTATATGTGTCTTTTTACAGTTGTATACGACTCGGGACAGGGGTAGCGGAGTACAAAAGCGGCATACAACTAGTTCTTGCATTTTTAGCCTCATTTATATATAAGACTGCAAAGCTACGAGCGAAGATTCGTTCATAACTTTTTGCCTAGACTTGTATATATTGTATATTAGTTGTTCACTTCGATGCTGGGTGTTTTTATTCATTCTATATCGCTTAAACATAGTTATTGCCAATACGTATTACGATACAAGTTGTCAATGGGATTAAAGGACACGTGCGAACCACTTATGCATACATGTAACATCCTCACCCAATCACCTATTTGTGTCTGAATCTGTATCATTTTAGCACCGGAGCCTTTCGAATTGTTTGCGCCTTTATTATTAAAGTGATATGAAACACTCCAGTAGGGTGACCACATATAAATGGTGAATAATCTTCCTCAAAGAGGTTATATTTTACAAATATTAATTTGACAACACACACCATCATTCTTATATATTAATGAAATCCAGAAACTCTCGATCATTTTCGTAAGTTTATCGCCGATAGTTACGTCCCGAATCTAGACGTAAATATTTACATTTGAGCGTAGTTCGGACGATGTTTTCTTTGGAGTGGTACGGTCAATTTGCTTCACATTTTCGGCTATGATGTTGGAATGCTACATTCTCCCAGTTGGAATGGTGCCTGAATACTAACTTACCAGTTTCATATACCGGAACAAGTCCATAGTTTGGGAACCCATTATATTATACCGGTTAGTATGGCGTACTCATCGGACGGAGATAAAGTCGCTTGTGGTCACCCTACATCATCGCCAACTTTCGAAAGCCAAAACATATCAAATTTGGCTCGATACATGCATGTGCGTAATTCGACTTGTGGATCGGAGAAATAAATATACATGCTCGGTGCGAGACATCGATGCCGAAAACACCTCAATATAATCTAGTGATCCGCGGTTAGCTAAACACTCACGCTCGTGTATAGTCTGCAATTCCCCGACCCCGAGTCCAAGTCTAACTCAGTACTACATGTATATAACACTAGTAAGCTATACCTGGACGGGTATTGTCGAGTAAGCCTATACAGCGGTACGTACGATTTATACATGGCTTCTTATATACGCGGGTACTATAACATGCCACGAAACTCCACTGATGTAGGCTAACGTCCGTAGAGATCACATTACACCAGTACAAAACCGTGGACATTTTTGAAGTTTTGACAGGGAACCTTATGATATGATGTTGAAAAAATAACGCGGGGACTATATTTCTTAGTTATTATCTGTTCCTTAATAACGTACTAAGGTGAACTCGAAATTGTTTTTTCGACTTTATAAGGTTTCCTGTCAAAACTTCGAAAAAGTTCCAAGGTTTTGTGTACTCGGGTGGAATATGATCTCTAAGGGCGTTAGCCAGAGTCGAGATTCATGGCATGATCTAGCACAGGTGTACCGTGTATATTGGCAAGCCCATAAATAGCCGCCCGCGCACTCAAGTTGTATTTGCGCTGCGTGTTCCTTGGCTGACAAATTAGACTGTATGTTATCATATCTTTCAAGTGCAAGTGAAACTATACTACAATCGTCGCAAAAAGACACGTTCAAAAGACAACCTTGGCGTCATTGTGTCTGCTTCAAGGGTACATCAGCAAATATGGATTCGATGTGACATGCAGGGAATCAGGTTACATCCTAGAGAAGTATAATGCTACACATGTCTATAGTTGGGATCAATACATCGTTGCATCATATATGTAGTCATGGCGATCTTGCAGATTTGTTTTGAAACGAATAACGAATGGACCTACAAGGAACGATCTTTTTTTCCTTGCCGAAGAAAACCTTTCTAATTTCTATGACTTGAATAAGTATTTCTACGGCAACTAAACTTCGTATAAAATATTTACAGAACTCTCTATCGATAAATTTTGATAATTTGTTATTATGGTGTGTAACATAGGAGAGGATATCTTCATATTTCAAATCGCATGTAATGGATGTATAAGGGCCAGACACGCGTTTCAATAATTCGAGGCAAAAAATGCAAGACATTTTCAACAAAGAAGTTTTTTGGATCTATCCGGCGAACACTGTTGAATTTCACATATCCTTATACTGATTGTACATAAAATCTGAACAATTAGAACTATGTAGAAAAAAATTATGTTAGTACATTTGACAGGTTGAAATATAATTTCTTTTTTGGCCCGTTAGGTACCCAGACCTCCTAAAATAATTAATAATTTAACAACAATCATGTAGCTCATTGTCTTGACAACGAGATGAGGCTTTATTTGAATCATAATAATTACAGCAATGTTTAATTGCATAATATAACATCATACAGCCATATATCACAATAAAGAATAGTGTCTACACATATATCAGCCCAATGAACACACATGTTGCTATGCAGACTTGTTCATTCAAATATGGAACAATCAGCTGGAAATAGACCATGTAACTCTATGGCGTAAATAAATCTGTCTATACCACATAATCTCCGTATGAAACAAAAAAGAGCATAAGTTCATGTTTCAAACCGTCATTGGACTATAAACTCGTTTCGCATCTGAGAAATTAAAACGTTAACGAGGATTCTGGAAAATCATTTTTTTGCAAAGTAGGTGTCCACCTATTTATCTGCGTAAACAGATACACTGAACAAAACCCCGAAAATGTAGGAATTCTACTGTCATGGAGGGTGTTGCTCCATAAATACTGAATACCAGTTAACAGAGGGGGTGAATACTTAACATCAGTTAACATAGGGTGGTGAATATTTAATATAACTTAACAGAGGGGGTGAATACTTAACATCAGTTAACAGAGGTGGTAAATACTTAAAATCAGTTAACAGAGGGGTCAATACTTAACATCAGTTAACAGAGGGGTCAATACTTAATATCAGTTATCAGAAGGGTGCCAGCTAACACAGGGGTGAATACTAGATACCAGATAACATAGGGTGAATATGGACTGTCAATTAGGATATAGGGATTCTTCTGAATACCAGTTAAAGGCACGTGAGGCCTTAATTGTCGAAAATATTCATATTTGTTCCAATCACCGTAAACAGAAAAACATTAAAACGCATACAGTTTCGTTCATATATACCATGACCATCGCGTAAACAGCATGTTATCACAAAGACCTACTATATTTTACCTAAGCAAGAGCCTGATTGTGTTACAGAAGACAGCACAATGCTACTGGCTAATCACACACAAATGGCATAAACGCTCTTTATTAGTTCCATATCAGGAATTCACCAACAAAGAACGCTCTTTATGTTTACCATCATAATATAAACAAACACCAGAAAAGTAACTTTTTATACTTTTGTTTACATAACAATGGTCAAACAGATGACAATACCATACTGTTTATGCGATATTTCTTATTTGTATACGGACAAAGTCTGTCTACATTTTGACGGGTGTAAATATTTTCACAGGATACCCACCGCCAAGGCCAACCGTACCTTTAACAGAGTTTGTGAACCTGAATACAAGTTAAATGAGTGAGGGTGAATTCTGAATACCAGTTAACATAGGGGTACATTTTGCCTATCAGTTAACGGAGGGGGTGAATCTCGAATACCAATTAACATGCAGATGGTGAAAACTGAATACCTATTAAAATATGGGGTGAATGACGAATACCAGTTAACAGAGGGAATGTATAGGAGATCGGAGTACCAGTTAAGACAG
Source organism: Siphonodentalium dalli (assembly GCA_032622095.1). NCBI lineage: Eukaryota > Metazoa > Mollusca > Scaphopoda > Gadilida > Siphonodentaliidae > Siphonodentalium > Siphonodentalium dalli. Next base: position 197,847,007 of record CP136062.1, read on the forward strand.
GGGTGAATCATGAATATGAGTGAACAGCGGAGTGAACCATGAATACAAGTTAACAGGGGCGAATACCGAATACCAGTTAACAGAGGGGATGCATCCTCAATACCAATTAAGAGAGGGGGTGAGTACTGAATGTCATACTCTGTGTGGTCCCGGTGTAGAATAGGCTTACCGCCCCACAGCGAGGGGTAATAATCCCCTGACGTGGCACTCTGTTTGCCGTGAGGTATATCCCGTGAGGTGCGGTGTATGAGTGGATACTAGGGCGGTCGTATAACGTGAGGAATCGATCTTCATGAACCTCTTTGGTCATACAGCTCTTACAAAAGGGTGATTAGTCGACCTGACTCAATCAATCGGCTAGGCATGCCTCTCCACAGTGTTTCAGATTATCAGATTAAATATATGTCATTTGTTGTGTTTTTTTCCTGGTTTCTAGTTGTGTGATCTTTTTTCCTGTGTGTTGTTTCTTTCGTGTCATGTCTCTTTGAATTTCGTCTTCATGACTGTTAAATGTTTCAATCTTGTAATGTTCAAACCTGTCTCGCTGTGGGGAAGTATCGGGAGGCTGCTATATGCAGTGGCTAAACGGATCACCGCTTCAGCTTTGGCCCGACCATAATTCGAAGTCCGAGGCGGCTGCTGGGCTAGTTGTCGATTATTTGCTTTTCATATGGCAACTCAAAAAGCAAAACGTAAGAATGATAACTCGTTCAGTTCCACTCATGTTGAGGTATATCCTCACTCAGTACTTGTTCTTGGTTTTGATTCGAATGTCAAGAGACCATCTGTATTTGGTATCGATCTGTATTTGGTATCGATCTGTATTTGATATCGATAAAATGTCACAAGGCATAGCCCGACAATTAAAATATGTCAAACCAATTTGGACCTGGCCAATAAGTGGCTCTATCTGGTTGAATGTTCAAGAAACATTCAATCTGACACTCTTTTGCAATTAACCCTTTACCCAACAGAACGGCCCTGTGCCAATGCATTCTCTTATATATGCGAGTCGACCATATGTCGCCTCGCATATATAAGAGAATGCATTGGCTTAACACATGTTAAAAATGATAAAATTGTCCAAGAATGTAGAAAAATATTATAAAAAATGTTAAAAAATGTAAGAAAAAATTATAAAATTGTTAAAGAATGTTAGAAAAAATGGTAAACAGTGTTAAAAAATAATTTTTTTAGGCCAATGCATTCTCTTATATATGCGAGGCGACCTATGGTCGACTCGCATATATAAGAGAATGCATTGGCACAGGGCATAACTGTAACCATCACAATGTGGTCAATGAACCGGTTCCAATGATATCCATATTTGTATGGTGTTATTGAGACAGACCGAAGCATGTATATGATCAAGTTTGGTTAAAAGTGTTTGTGTCGCATTATCCCATACTACATCTCCATACTCCTTTATGGGGGCGGAAATGTATATGTTTTAAACATAATTTCTATAGTTTTACGAAGCTGAGAAAGACGACTCGAGAATCTATACCGACTTCATGTTTGACTGTATTGTTACACCTACGAGTTTGTGACTACTTACTTGTACGATTGGTTCATTATCTAGGCTCAAGTTTAATAATGTGTCGTTTGTCGGGTAAGTGACATATTTATCGATTTAGTTTTTGTAACATATAAAAGTGACCAACCACTGCTCCGACGAAATGGATCTGTCAATGTCATATTTGAGAACTCTGGTGCATAGGTCTAATGAAAATTGTTTGGCGAAAAACATGTACCATCTGCCTAGATCAGAGTAGGGGATTTTATCGAAGAAACAATATCGTGAATGTATAATTTACTCTGCTGATGTCACACAGACAGGACCACGCACAGTGATTGATTGTGACAAGTGGAATTCTGCAGTAGTACTATGCTATATTTGATGACTGTCGGCGGCCACGTTTTTCGTCGAAAATTGTTCAAATTTGATAGCGCTCATTTAGAGGTGCTTCTAAACATTCATGTAAATTTTCAAATAAATTTTCAAATAATTGCGGGCTCCGGGGTGAATTTGAAATTCAAGATGGCTGTTGGTGGCCATGTTTTTAAAAAAATTCGGTCAAAATAGGAAGCTCCCATTTAGCGGTCACCCCGAAGATCCGTATGATGTTTTGTGATTATCGGAGAAGGGATGTGGTTTGTAGAGTGTGCCAAAGGATTTAGTCATGCAAAGAGTAAAATCCAATATCATCTGAATGGGGGTTTAAAACAGAATTGGCTTCTTTTTCATCTCAGTCGCTAGGTGTGGCCATTTTATTCAGTCAAAATCTCGACTTCGAAATACACAACTCTATTAAAGATGTCTCTGGAAATTACATAATAATTGACGTAACTGTAGATAAACTTAGAATGACTATAGCTAATATATACGGCCAAACGAAGATAACCCTGAGTTCTACAATAATTTGAAGGATAAGCTTCTTAAAGTCGGTAACACCCAAATAAAAATATGTGGCGATTGGAATATGGTTCAGGACCAATCGATGGATACTTATCATTATAAACATATTAGTCCGTGGGCCAATTCTCAGAAAGCCTCTAGTGTAGAAGTTCGCTGAACACCCCCCCCCCCTCCAACAAAGGTTTGTATATATCAAATTGAAGGTCATTGTATGACGCATCCGATTTTGCTTGTTGCCCGCTTCAGATTGTGTCCCAAAATAGATTTTTCAGGGAAGACAACTCCTAACCCTAAAATAAAATAAATTTTCTTCGAGTACAAGTGTCAGCGTATAAAAAAATGACTGCGGTTATAAAGTGAACAAGATATTGTTTATATTAATTATAGATCACCATAAAACAACTTGAGATACAACACTGGACCAATGTACAAGCTAGTTCGAAAAAAATGCGATAAATATTTTGAAATTGCGAAAAATTACTTGGATTTAGAAAAATAGTGTCACATATAATTGGCTATAACTTGTGAAACACAAGGGCTATTGACGCGCAACATATCTGAAAAATTGCCCCAAAGACATAGCAAAACAATTTGGATGATGGAATGCCAATTATATTTCTGTGAAAATGCGCTGTGGGCATAAACTTAACCCCAATCCCTAAAATATAATTTTTCTCAGAAAAATTAATTGTATAGTTTACACTTAGAATGCCGCATGCAAAGAAGGCTTTAGGGGCATAAAATGACACATTGTAGAGATTTATGAAGGTGAATCATAAACAATCTTGTCTGAACGTATTCTAAGATGAATATTTGGGGGGAAATGGTGAAAAATGGTAATTTTGACTAATTTCTCAAAAATTGACAACACTGGTCCAGAATTTGTAAATTTATTAAACCTCATGAGGTTTTATGAATTGCACATGATCACTGTTTTGTCAACTATTTTATATTTTTATTTGAATTTTTGTACAAAGCCGATTATATATTTTTATATTTCAACTGGTCACATATAGCTACCTGAGGCTGATGAGTGAGACTCACGTTTTAGGGAGGTATTTTCTTATTTTCTGGCGCATTTTGTGACACTAGACACAAATTACGATATATACAGCATCGGACACTTCAGTTTGATAATTGTTTTAAGATGGCGACCAAAACGGCCACCAACATCGAATATTTTCAATCTTACCGACACAAATTAAACTGGGTTCGTCATATGCGGATAAGGGAATTAGTCATTAAGAAATGCATTCACTGGTGCTCCGTATCAAGTATTCCCCCAATAAATGAGTATCTATAGTCCTTAAGATAATCAATTACCCATTAGCTTAAATTAATTGAAACAATAGTAGGGTTCTTCGGTTTGTTTACGGGTACCAATTAACTCATCATTAACAATTCCCTTGTCCCCAGATAACGAACTCAGCCACGTTTGTGACGGAAAGTGTGAGAAAGTTCGATTTTGTTGGCCGTTTTGGATGCCATCCTAAACTTATTGTCAAATATGTAGCGCATGTAATGCCATATCTATTGTCATTTGTGATCACTCTCCCGACATGCGCGGCACTAGTTAAAATTCTCATTTTTTCATAAAAAAATATTTCAAATTTTAATCTTAGATCACATTCAGACACCGTTATTTATAATTCCCTTCATCACTCTATACACTCTTTCAGTTTACGCTTCTAAAAACAACTTGACATGCAGCATTCTAAGTGTAAACTACATAATTCGTTTTTCTGCAAAAGTTATATTTTAGGGGGTGGGGTTAAGTTTACGCTCATATAACATTTTCACAGTAACACTCTTGGCATCCATTATAAAAATCGTTTTGATATGTCAATGGGGCAATTTTTTAGCCATGTTGCGGATCAATATCCCATGTGGTTCACAAGTTATGGCCATTTATATGTGACAATTGTTTTCAAAATCCAAGTCATTTTTCGCGATTTCAAAATATTTATCGTAATTTATTCTAACTAGCTCTAAGAATGGTCTAGTTTTGTATCTCGTGTCATTTTATGATCATTTCGTAATAATGTAAACGATATATTGTGCAGTTTATGACCGCAATTATTTGTTTATGCCCTGACACATGTACTCGAGAAAATTTTAATTTTGTTTTAGTGGTAAGAGTTGTCTTCCCTGAAAAATCTATTTTGGGACACTTTCTGAAACGGACAACAAGCAAAATCTGATGCGCCATATGATGACCTTTAATTTGATATATAAAAACCTTTGTTGTGGGGGGGGGATTGAAGCCAACTCGAAAAATATCTGGTTTGGCCCACGGACTATCATGGGTCTTATCAGTCTTCAATCTGTAAGTTCAGGACTTTGTCTGCTAGTACCAACTCTTATGTATTGGAACCGTTTTAATTTTGATAATAAAATCACCAAATTATCTTCAGTAAATTATGAAGAATAATAACTAGATTCAGATTGTACATGTAACTTGTAACGTGTGTTGACATTGCCAACCAAAGTAAACTGACTCATGTGAATATTCCACCTGCATGTACATGGTCAAGCCGTTTAGAAGTTTTGTGTAAAATGTGTAGCATTACGAAACTTGTAGCAAAGCGGGAAAATCCGATCTTCTGATAAGATATTCTTTAGTGAGAAACCAACGCTATTCATGCAGTAGGAGAACAGAATGTTCCGTGCGGAAGTAGCTGCTAGGCCATATCACGGCATATCATGTCAGGTTTAAAGGTCGCGGGAATGCTATTACAGGATATATTTCACTGATAATATATCACTAAACACATTGACCTTTACTTGGGCTTGCCTAGCTCAGATTCTCATATAGGCATAGTTCTGGACCGATTTAACAATAGATTTTTCTTTCTCCTAACGGAGGCGATCATAAAGAAATCCCCAAATAGCCCACATGAAGTCGGGCACACCAGCTAGTTAATATATTAGATTGACGATCTGTGTTGGGTATGTTTGTACAAATAACGACATTGAGCAATATTGTTCTTCGTTTCTATTTGATCACCCTGTCGGCGTATTTCACATCACTTTAAGACAGAAAACCTGCAGTACTGCAAATGCTTATAGCAGCGAGATCTAATGGACACAAGCCGTGTGGTCGATTGCAAGCAAATAACTCTTTTATTGTTCTGCTCAGGGTGCATTTACATTGCTATAGAACTGTACACAGATCTACACGCAGACTAGTGTAAACGGGTTGATATAGAATGCACACAAAAAGAAAACGGTATTAGTTCGTGTGAGCAAAAATCGTGTCAACGCCGAAGCATTGCGACAGGCAACTTAGTTTTGATTAATTGTTACTCGGGCTTGGCGAATGTGTTTTAGTTTTCGTTGTCATTTCAACCCGTGTATTTCGAATATTGAACACGGACAGGGACGTGGCAACATGTTCAACGGTTGGAAATTTCATACCTGACACAACATTAGTTGTAATTTCCAAACCAACAATAGATTGAAAATGATCTTGTAGTTTGATTTTCAAACATTTTATTTGGGGGGGGGGGGGTATTGCTTTCGGACCAATATTTGCATAATTTCCTACTTTTTAACGAAATTTGGGCTGGAATGGCCATCAGCTGGAAATTTTCCAACCTTATCATAGGGGCGGGTGTCAAGTTGGAAATGTCCAACACTTGGAAAGATTGTGTCCTGGTCCCTCCCCGTGGCCAGTCATCATCATCATATTTATTGTCTAACAGCTATATATAAAACTGCATGTAATTTAAGAAAACAATATTGTCCTACATTTGGTCAACATTGTCATTGGAATTGTCATCAGTTGGAAATTGTACTACTTTGGTCAAATAAAGGGTGTTGTAGCGTAACTGCATGATTTTCATTCTTTCTTCGAACCATTATCAAGTGGTATAAGGATACACTTTAAATACATGCGACACATACCAAATCGCTGTTATCTGCTGATAGTCGATACATTTTTATGTCTGGCCTAAACTGACACGACTCGCAGTGAATTGTCAATTACCAGAGTACTGATCAGCGAGCGTTCAATATTAGTAATCATGTTGTGATCACAGTAATGTGCGACACGTGACTTCATACAGATCTGTATACAGTTCTACATCAGTGTAAACGCAGCCTCAGTCACTGCGATGTATTGTTATAGGTATATTCCGAAAGCGTGCCAATTTTCCATACGCCATTTCTCATATTGACCGTTAGAAGTCTATAAAATGCTGTCGCTTCACTTGAACCTCATACCCACTGGGGAACAGAAGCGACCATTGGGCCACACAAGAACTTTACTTTAAGGCATGGCTAGTTCTGAAAAATCAATGGCAAAATTCTGTACGGTATTATGTGAGCCACATTACCAGTCAGTTTAAAATAATTTGGGGCTCGTTTCTAAATTTATGAGTACATGTATATATACTATAGATTTTGGAACGTTTGTCTGTGTGTATATTTGTGTGTACGTGTGTATGTGTGTTATAGACTCGAAAACTGCTCGACTGATCCGACTCGAAAATGATCTATGTTGGCCTACTCTGATCCCGGGAACAATATGAACGGGTCCAATTTCACGTGCGACCGTGAACTTGACCTTGACCTCGCCCATATACGCCCATGTAGGCATGTTTCTGGACCGATCGAGCAATAGTTTGTCCAGACGCTGTATATTCTGCCAAGCGGGAGACGATAACAAAGCAATCCTAAATAGTCCGGACGAAGTCGGGCACATCAGCTGGTATCTCATATATATTTTGAAGACCTCTCTCTGTCTGTTTGTTTGTCTGTATGTTTGTCTGTATGTCATTTATACAAATCTACGATTCTCGACCGATCGGGACGAAACTTGGTACGTGTGTGTAGTTTGATCAGGCGGTCGACGTTGTCGTATTGGCGAGCCCGTGCGGCGCCCGCTTCGCGCATGCGCAGACGAGATCTCGGAAACGGGTGGAGCTATCGACTTGAAATTTGGTTGTTGAATAGCCCGGACAACGTCGGGCTCATCGGCTAGTCTACTATATATTTTGGGACTTCAGTCTGTCTGTTTGTTTGTTAGCAATGGCCTGGAAAACTGCCGGACGGATTTCGACGAAATTTGATACCTATGGGTACTTTTGTCCGGGGAGTGTTTTGGACCCCGACATGACATTAACCTTCCAAACGGATTTCGATGTTAGTTCCACGGAGGTTTTCAAAACCAGCTATTTGAAAATTGGTATCTGAAGTCCGGATGAAAGCAGAGGGAAAACAGCCCGGACGAAGTCGGGTCACCCTGCTAGTTGGATATAATTATGATTGTTGCAATATGTTTCAATAAAACATCAAACCTGATATGCCTAATATATTCCCTCTCCCAAGTGATAAGTGACACCTTGGTAAAATCTCAAGTTCAAGGTCACAAAAAACATTCCAACTCTTACACAGAGCCCCCGAATAGTACAATATTAGTCAAATTATGTCTCCTCTGTATGCAGAAATGAATAATATGCACAATTCGTGCCTTTTTAGCTCCCTTGTGCACATTGCAGGCAGCCTATAGTGAAAATGCATGTTGATTAACTTGACCTTGACATCAAGGTCATACGAGGGGTCTGCCGATTTGGGTCTCGTTTCGAATTGAACCCCCATGGTCTACATGTACTCTATATGTGTGCCAATTTTCATGCTTTTATCCAAATTTGCACACACCACCAGCTAACAGCCCCTACAAATAGTCTAGTCGTTAAAACATTAGACATAGAACAAATTGTTATAGCAAGCTGTTCTTGGTGTGATTTTGTTGGGCGGAATGTGGGGAACAATATATCCAAAATCCGCCTTGGGTAAAATTCAAGATGGCGTCCAATATGTTGTTGGTATCGGAAATTTCTGCGGTAGCTGCACCAATTATATTTACAAACAATGCTTAGTCGTAAACGATATTTGTAGAATGTATGTCACAAAATGGTCGCCAAAATGGACAAAATGAAATTTATGTAAAATTTATTAGCTTATCCCATAAGAGTGAACAAACGCTCGAATTATTCGAGTAATAATCTTTGCAGAATATGAGAGAATCTTTTAATAAGAGATGTAAGAATTCTCTCTAATGACTTTTACGAGAGAGCAAACGAAACCAGGGTCCCATTCAACGGTTAAATCTGGATTTTTGGGCGCCCATGCAGAAACGGAAAAGTAACGCAGTTTTATATATATATGTACTTTTGATCTTGAATCGTGTGATTGTATGTGTAATTTAATGTGGATGTATTGATTATGTGACCCTTTTGTAGAAGCAGCACTATGTGTAGTGAGAGCAGTCTCACGACTGTGACCGGTCATCAATTATTTTGTTATCTACAAGATCAAATCTTTCAAAATGCACTGCTACTGAACAATAATAGAGAGTACTGGGTAAATGTGAAGATCCCATTGTGCATATATTCCCAATAAAATTATCCATGTTCATCAGCCTGTTGATCAGTCTGATTCATGATCATCTGTTTTCGCAGTAACTATACACGTTTTCATGGACGCTATTCCTACAAAATTGGGCAAATGAAAAACGCGGCACGAATTTTGAGCGTTTAGTCGAGCATTACAAAAACATGAATACGGCTAAAATGAATAACATAAGTATAGTATAGTGTCCGTAAGAAACAGAAACATGCAATATATAGAGGATCTACAACGAATCCCAGTTTATAGCGGAATTTACAAAACCAATCCAGTAAATTAGGTCTGGACCGAACCTAATTTACTGGATGAGTTGTGTAAATCCCGCTATAAACTGGGGACGAGTTGTAGATTCCATTTATTACATAATCCAAAACCTCGACAAAACATACTTAAATCAACAATTCGGGCGCGAAACTGACAACGGCTTCTACATGTTTAAAGACATGCGATGACGTTTCGTGTAACTATGCGTTGTTATTCCGCGAAAAGAAATAGTCCCAGATAAATAAAGACTCTGTGGTGTGTTTAATGGCGTATATTTAATGACATAACATAACATAATAGTTTGTTGGAAAATATTGGAAGCCATAGTATTTTTGAAACTGGTGCTTCGTGATTTTCTGTTAGACTTGACTTGACATTTCGACAAAATATATATTGCATGGTTTTGTCACAGTAGGAGTTATGTTTCTTGTGAAGCTTAAATGACGTAGCATACGGAATGTAAATGACGGCAGTCAAAGGCCACCTGGGACTATTTCCTATTATTGAACGAAATTTGATATCACATTTTATAGATTGGTTTTTTTTAATGGAATAAGGGTAGGATCGTGTAATAGAGTCATCAACTACTTTTCAAATGTTTATAGCTTTGAGTTTTCGAGTTGATTTTTTTTTCTTCACTGAGATTTTAGTGGAATTCTCGTTCCGCGCTTTTCGCGTCATCCGGTGACGTCGCCCCGACGGTTAGACTCGTCCATTTTTCTTAAAGCGTCACTACGCGGTGTGACTCGTCCACTGCAGTCAGATTCCAGGGAGAGTTATTTCCCACCGCTCCGCATTGATAACGGAGAAGGCGCTGTATGGAGTTGACTGGTCCCCGGACTATAAACCTTGCTATCGCTCTGCTTTGGACGTCGTTGTTAACACCATCGGTGTATACTGTTGGGCAAATTTTAGAAATATGTGGACCTATGGGGATTTTATAAATAGATAATTGTTTTTTTCCGGTTATTTTGGGACTCGTTAAAGTTGTACTGCGACCCCGAGTCCGGTAAAAGCTGTAGTTGGAATGTCCAAGTTCGTGAAAGTTCTATTGACTATGCCGATGATTTGAGAAACTTTATTGTTTTAGGATATTGTAGAAAGGCTAATCTGGCCGTGTCAAATTGAGCAATAGCGATGGATATCTCGCAGGACAACACATTTCGGATTTTCGTGGGGTGTGTATTCGATGGATGTCTTATAGTTGCAGTATGTAACTATTATGGCCGCGTTAATTGCGTTCGATGTTTATGTATGAACAATGGCTGGGCCATGCACACTTGAATATTTTATGGCGGGAACCCAATTTTTTATCCGCATTTAGAAGCTTTCTGGTTTGGTGAATGAAAAACCTGCAGTAATAAGCCGTAGTTTTTTGTAATAATTTGAAGGATTAGTTGTTTTAACGGAATTCTGAGGCGGTGCATTCATGTAACTAATATATTTTATATTATAATTTATATTTATGGCTAATAATATGATCTTGGTGGCGTTACCATTTCTGACCATGGTTTTCTTGTTACGCCATATGTGGTGTAAGTTGTTTTGGTAATTTTATTTTCGCGTGGACGATCGATATCGACTGGGCGAATGCATTATGGGTACTAATTAGTTATTTCTCGTACTGGAGTATAAACCGTACCGATAGAGTCACGTGTTTACGTCACCGGTGTAATTGGAGAACATGTTTCTATTATGAAGGTTCGCTATCCCGAAGGTCCACTATTCCGAAGGTTCTCTATACTGAATATTTGCTATTTCGAAGGTTCACTATTCTGAAGGTTCGCTATTCCGAAGGTTCTCTATTCCGAAGGTTTTTGTTATTTTAAGGTTAATGCTATATTCTAAAGTATTGAGAGGGTTCATTATCACGAAGATTCTTTTTATGAAGGAAATAACTTAGAACATTAAATGTGATTTTTTTTTGTTTTCGCGGGTTTTCTTGAGATTTAATGTCATTACGTGGGCCCATACCTTTGAATTATTGGCATATAATATGAATGTTGCGGTATATATGGACCCTCCTGCATTGGGACATGACACAGGTACAGTTGACTTAAGTTCTGTTCTGTGCGGGCTCCAATTTATGGGTTCAATATTTTAAGGGCCAAATTTAGAAATGTATGGGCCCATACCTTTGAACTCTGGGCATATAATATGAATATTGGGGGGCATGTCTCTATTCCGAAGGTTCGCTATCCCGAAGATCCACTATTCCGAAGGTTCTGTGAATGTTCGCTATTCCGAATGTTCACCATTCCGAAGGTTCGCTATTCCGAAGGTTCTCTATTCCGAAGGTTTTTGTTATTTTAATGTTAATTCTATATTCTAAAGTATTGAGAGGGTTCTTTATCACGAAGATTCTTTTTATGAAGGAAATAACTTAGAACATTAAATGTGATTTTGTTTTGTTTTCGCGGGTTTTCTTGAGATTTAATGTCATTACGTGGGCCCATACCTTTGAATTCTTGGCATATAATATGAATGTTGCGGTATATATGGACCCTCCTGCATTGGGACATGACACAGGTACAGTTGACTTAAGTTCTGTTCTGTGCGGGCTCCAATTTGGGGTTCAATATTTTAAGGGCCAAATTTAGAAATTTATGGGCCCATACCTTTGAACTCTGGGCATATAATATGAATATTGCGGATCATATCTCTATTCCGAAGGTTCGCTATCCCGAATATCCACTATTCCGAAGGTTCTCTGAATGTTCGCTATTCCGAAGGTTCACCATTCCGAAGGTTCGCTATTCCGAAGGTTCTCTATTCCGAAGGTTTTTGTTATTTTAAGGTTAATTCTATATTCTAAAGTATTGAGAGGGTTCATTATCACGAAGATTCTTTTTATGAAGGAAATAACTTAAAACATTAAATGTGATTTTTTTTTTTTCGCTGGTTTTCTTGAGTTTAATGTCATTACGTATGACCTTATTTCTCATTACATATTCACGCCACGCAACCCACACAATTGCTATGTTTCCATGCGATTTAATGTCATTACGTGTGACCTAATATCTCAATAATCTGAGGCAAGAATACGCCTGCTAAAGGCGGATTATAATAGTGGGGCTATAACGCTTAAGGAATACTGGAGGCTATAACAAAATGCGCAGCAGAATATCGATGAATAGACGAGTATGAGATGAACCTAACTGCAATTGTGACTTTGTTTAAAGGCCCACTTAATTTTTGAGTTATCGATTTTTTTTATAGTATATACGGTTTTAATAACAATTTATGCCATACAATTTGAATAAAATACTATAATTCATCACCATTTGAAACGCAGAATACTTCTATCTCCTAGTTTGCAAAACACCCTGAAAAACCTTTAAAAAACCGCGTCAAGTCGTGCGTCGTATAACTAGCAATTATCAACTAACATGTCCTCTTAGGCTTTCCATAGATTTCAACTTAATTTGATATTTAGGAGTACTTGTGTCCGGGGAGTATTTTGGACGGGTCAAATCGTGACCCCGACCTGACCTTGACCTTTAAAACAGTCAATGCAAGGTCAATTTGAGTAAAACGGACGAATTTCGGCGAAATTTGATACCTAGGGATATTTTTGTCCGGGGAGTGTTTTGAACGGGTCAAATCGTGACCCCGGCGTGACCTTGACCTTCAATATGGTCAATCAAAGGTCAAATCGGGTAAAACGGATGGATGTCGACGAAATTTGATACATATGGGTACTTTTGTCGGGGGAGTGTTTTGGACGGGTCAAATCATGACTCCGATCTTACCTTGACCTTCAAAATTGTCAATTAAAGGTCAAGTGGGGTAAAACGGACGGATTTCGACGAAATTTGATACCTAGGGGTACTTTTCTCCAGGGGGGGGGGTGTTTTGGACGGGTCAAATCGTGACCCTGACCTGACCTTGACTTTCAAAATAGTCAATTCAAGGTCAAATCGCGCCTTTCGCCGGAAATCAGATGGGAAACAGCCCGGACGAAGTCGGGCCCATCAGCTAGTGTAATAAAGAAGACAGTTTGAAGAATGTAATGTATAACACGAGAAACGGGAAAACTTGATATAGGGAAGTATGTAAATTTCCCACATGAAATTTGAAAGCTATTTTATAGTATAATTATATTATAATTTATATTTATGGCTAATAATATGATCTTGGTGGCGTTACCATTTCTTACTATGGTTTTCTTGTTATCGTATGGGAGGGCACGTCACAGAGCGTTAGCGCCGTAGTGTTTCACATATATGAGCCAGGGACGAATCTATGCATGGAGTTTCCACAGCAACACCTACGCCCTGATAGATCAAGTCGCCCTCTAGCCCCTCGACCAATCAAATGCCCGCATTTCAATGAAAACGAAACGAAAGTATATGGTTGTAATTATAGATTAATGTATACATCTAGAGGAATGCAAGCCGGAAATATTCTTGTTGACGTTGTCGTCAAGAAAGGTGATGTGCATTACGTCAAAGATCCACCTCGGGTGATCCCCCAATCATTACTGGTTATTCATCAGACTTAATTCACAATAAAGGTAGCTATAGTATAACTGAAGGTGACGGTCACGGACACAACGGTGTAGAATTAATACAGAACACAACTTGCATCATAATCTCGAGTCTTTTACCGAAATCTTTGCGGAGGGCGGATAGTTACATTTCGCTCGATGTACGCTCTAGCGAAATATATCCACGCGCCATCCGCCATTCATTCGATAAAAGATTCTCGATTAAGATGCGCGTTGTGGTCTGTAATATTATTCGGTGATAAACTCAATGTAGGCCTTCCCGAGTGGTCAACATCGGTTATAGATCATTTGACCCGGGAATTACTTAAAACAACCACGGAGATTAAATTACACAATTTTATATATGCATATTCATAATGTGTTTGTGTCGCTGAATGTACACGTTGTATGCTCAACGAGCCAAATATTTCACTGCTCACTCGATTTAATGGGGGGTGGGGGCTCATTGTAGTTGGTAGATTTCCCATTAACACTATTTCTCTGTTAACTTCGACTGTTCAACCTCTCCCGAATACAAAGCTGACAATATGTCGATAACAGAACAGTAGTAGTATGTAGGAACACATTAGGTTTGTATTTTGCTGAAATATGATCTTCCAGTATAAAAGCTAGTTAGCCGAAACGAAACGTTAAAGAAATAGTCTTACGACAGGTTCACAGGAACCCGTCTGTGTATATATTGAAACCGATATTCGTGGCGATATAAATTATATTTCTGACTATGAATTCTTTCAGGCCAATATGTTATATACCGGTGGTAGTTCGATCGAATAAACTTGTGATATATTAGGCCGCATCACAATATGGAAAGAACAGTAATTTGTTATATATGGTCGATATTAATTAACCACATTAACAATGAAAATGTTAATACTATGCTCTGTAGCTCATCTTGGACAGTCGATAATGCCCTATATTACAGTCAATGGAGTGATATATTAATTAGGACAGTTTAAAAAAAATCGATGCCTCCCATCAAGAGGTCTCCCCGAAGATCAATACGAAGTTTGATGATGATCGGATGTGAGTGATATGTAGGGTGTGCGAAACGAAATTGTTGACGAACGTACGACGGACGCCAACCCATAGTAACTTGACTCAAGTTGAGCTAAAAACAAACATTCAAATTTGATAGCTCCCATTTAGGTCGTCCTAAATTTTCAAAAAAAAATCTCCAATAAGTTTAGGCTGCAAGGTGTATCAATGGATTTAAATATGGAACATTTATAAGATGGCCCCTGACAGCAATGATTTTAAACGAAATTAGGAAAACTTCGATAGCTCCCATCTACAGACCACACCGAAGATCCTTGTGAAGTTTGGGATGAATCAGATAAATGAAAGTGTCAATGACACTGTAGCTCAACATGGGGAGAGGTTACTGTCATACATTACAGTCAATGGCGCGATAAGGAATGCTGAAAGTAAAGCATGGTTAAGTAATATCAGAGGTTAACCCGAAGAACCATATGAAGTCAATTGGATGAAAACATATTGGATGTAGGTAATGCGGAAGTATTTAGTAATGTACAGGTGTCTGTATTAAGTAATGTATTTAGTAATACATTTAGTAATGTACCATGTTTTTTAACGAAATTTGGAAAACTTTGATGGGTCCCATCTGGTGATCACCAGAAGATCCATATGAAGTATTTGGTGACAATCGGTTATGGGGTATGTCCTGAAGGGTATGGCGAAGGATTTAGTCACACGAAAGGGTAAGATTCAAGATGGTCGCTGAGAGGATAGGATATAACCAGGAGAAAACACGCCATTGTTGTTTAATATGCTTTAAAGATATGGGCGGCGTTGGCGTTGGGTATGCTGTTAAAATATTCACCTCCGTCAAAAACCGCCATAAACAGAAAGAATAGTAAAATATAGACAGACAATGTTCTTACACCAATCAGAAATATGGCATAAATAGTATGTTATTGTCAATTTTCTCCGCTTTATTATGTAAACAAAAGCAAAAAAACGTTACGTTACTTGGCTTTTGTTTATATCCGGATATGGTAAACATAAAGAGCGTTATTTGTTACTGTTTTCCTGATATGGAAATACTAAAGAGCGTTTATATCATTTGTGTGTGATTAACCAATAGAATTGCGCTGTGTTATGTAAACAGAAGCACAACTTCTGTAACAAGAGCAGGCTCTTGTTTACGTACACCATCGTGCGTCTTGACGACAATATACTATTTACGCGCTGATTATGTTTGGCATATGAACAAAACTATATATTTTTTAATATTCCTTCTATTGATGGCGATTTGATCAAATATGATATTTCTGCAACGAACGCCGCCCGTGCCTTTAATTTGAACCTGCAACATGTTATTATAATAATAATAATAAAAATATTTATTTAGCGCCTATATCCCCCGTGAGGGGCCCTAAGCGCTTTACACATTATATAAATACACAATAAATGCACATGCAAAATAAAATCAATAGATATGTGGAATTATATATACTAGTAATCATATTTTGTTAGTTTTCTTTGTGTCGGGGTACGTCATCGGAACATAAGTTTTTAATGCAGATCGAAAATCGGTTAGCAAACAAGATTGCCGCATTTCATTTGGTAGAGAGTTCCAAATGTCGGGACAGGCTACAGAGAAAGCTCTGTCGCCGACAGTCATAAGATTTGCACATTGAGGACAGAGAAGGGACGATTCAGCAGAACGAAGTATACCAGACTGTTAATAGACTGGTATTAGTTCGATGCCGTCAAATATCTATTATAAACGTCAACATAAATATATATACAACGCGTCCATACGCATGCGACCTACCATTTAGAGTAAGATACAACCTATCCATATGCATGTGACATAGTAAACATATACGTAAATACATGTACGACCATATACGTGCGACACAAATTCTAGTTAGCAAATTCCATCTCATTAAACCAGATAGGCCTGACAAATATACAACACACATTATGAAAAACTTAGCACCAATAATAATAAAATATTAAATTTATAAATTAGCCAGCCAATAAGTAACAAAAGTTGTAACACATAACAGATCAGAAGAGCGAATTAGGAGGTAGCTGATGAATGTTATGAGAATGGCAAGTGCAATGTGGGAGTGGTAGAAATGAGAACAAAATAGGTGGGTTGTAGATGGAAATGCAAGCAGAACGAAATTAGTTAGGAAAAGGTTCAAAGTTTTAACACTTATAAATGCACAGCATACTTACAGGTTGTCGGGTTTACTATAAATGTCAATCAACCGAAAGACCCAGTTTGAGTTTCAAATAAATGCAAAATAATAAACAAAAATACGTCCGGTCTATAAAATTTAAATACATCAAGGTGATTCAATTTAAATCTGGGTTCGTTGGAGCGGGTCACATATTAGAACGTCCCAAATATTATCACGTTGTGAAATCGGCGTGGTTCAGTTGATAGCTCCCATCTAGATGTAGTACGATTCATATGAAGTTCGTTGAAATTTGGATAAGAGATCCAAGACGGTTGCTGGCGGCCATATTTTTCAACTAATTTCGGGAAAAATTGATGACTCCAATCTAGTGGTCACCCAGAAAATTCATATGAAGTCATGTTTTTCATCGAAAATAGTTCAAATTCGATAGCTTGCCTGTAAATATTCATAACATTTCTCCAATAAATTCCGTAGGCAGGGTGTGCGACTGTTTCAAATTTGAAATCGAAGATGCTGCCGGTGGCCATGTTTTATAACGAATGTCTGAAAACATCTAGAGGTCACTCCGAAGATTCCTATCAAGTTTGCTGACGATCGGGTGCGATATGTGACCTATAGGGTGTGCTAAAGGAAATTATTGACGGACGCACACATGGACAGATGACGGACCCAACTCATCCCAATAGCTCAAACTTAACTTTGTCAAGTTGACCACAAAAATTTGTCGCGGCCATATTTTGGATAGAAAATTGTTCAAATTTGATCTTAATATTCACCCGAAGATCTTTAGGGCGTGCTAAATGATTTAGTCATGCAAATAGTAAAATTCAAACTGGCTGCCGATAGCCATGTTTTTGATCGGATTGTTCCCATCTAGAAGTGATCCCAAACATGCCTGTAATTTTAAAAACATTTCTCTAATAATTGGCTGCAGGGTGTTCCGATGGATAGAAATGTGAAATCAAAGATGGTCGCTGGCTCCCATCTATAGGTCAGCCCGATGATCCATATGAAGTTTTGTGGCGATCAGATGAGGGATGTGGCCTCTAGGGTGTGCAATACGATTTAGTCATGCAAATAGTAAAATACAAGATGGCTACCGGCTGCCATGTTTTTCAACGAAATTCTCAAAACATTAATATAGCTCACTTTGAGAGATTACCCCGATGATCCAGTGTTTCATCGAAAATCGTTCAAATTCAATAGCTCATATCTAGAGGTGATCCCAATTGATTCAAATGTGAAATTCAAAATGGCCTCTGATGGCCATGTGTTTTAACAAAATGCGGAAAAATGGTAAGCTACCATCTATACAGGTCACACCGAGGATCCATATGAAGTTTGGTGATGCCAAATGAAATTGTTGCCGGACGCACGCACGGACGGCTTGACGGACGGGAACCCGCGGCAATAGTTTCTCTTATTCTGGAAACGGTGATACGTCAACGGATACAGGGCGACTTAACGAATCTAAGAACGGGAGGGTAAGCTCACCTCGATGTTGTAAAGTCGACAGTAAGTTTAACTATAGTATAAACAACTAAGCGATATTTACAACAACATATCAGCCAGATTGCTCAAATTTATAAGACAATTCAAACACACATTGAATAGGCGAACATTAGATCGAATTTGCAATGTATTTGTTCCAGGCACCTCTAATGGATTACATCGGCATTGTGTTTGCGTCCGCTGGGTTACCTCCTTCGCAAATTAGACATTTTGCGCCAAGATACTATGTAAATGGTCTGGTCATACTCGTTCCGTACCAAATAATAATGTACTCAATGCACTTGGTGGCTGCACTTTATAGCAGAAGAGAGCGTCACAAACTACCACTCGTTTATCAGATGACGAAATATTCCCCTGAATATATGATAGAGAAAATTCCAAAAATATCTATGCAGCAACGCATTTTCATTATGATTTCAGAAATTAATTTCATCTGAAGATATGATAGTAAAACAAGTCATGCTGAACCAATTTTCCTCCTGATTAAGGTATATTTATACGTTATATACCCGGCGTCCGATTTATAAGCGGAATAAAGATCACACGCGCCCGGGTGACGCGGTTGGGGTTTATTTCGCTTATAAATCGGACGCCGTGCTCATAACGTATTTATAACACGCCAATTAGCCCTCAGCCAATGGAAGTTATTTAATAAGGTCCGGTGACTTAAAGATCTTTAAGTAGTCGCATGTTCTATCAAACGGTATGCCGTGATTACAATAGGCATATTCGTGGTATAGATGTGTTGTAAGCACGGCTTCAGATTTATAAGCGAAAGAAACACCACGCGCTCTCCACATATATATATGGTAAACGGTGTACGGCGTGTTCAGGTTTCAATAATGTTTTCAGAAAACTTGCATGTCAAAGGACCGACACACGACCAATACCGTGGTGAATAATTGGTACATAACCGACACTGTGGTCGCAATCATAACCATAAACATAAAGTTAGGACACTGACAGCAAAAATGGAAAAATAAATGCAGAATGTGTTTTCCCTATGAACACCACAAAACAACCGATGTTATTTTTTGACATCGAAAGAAATGGAACTGTGACCAGACCGATAGCTGAATCAGGTGCTGATGCATGGTATAAATGTGATAAAATTAACGTGACTTTAATAACCTGTTTCCACAATCAACTAATAAGAAATCAGACATTGAAATATTCCCGTATGGATCAACACATCCCATGAATGCGCTTGGACAATTTATGGCTAAACTGAAATCTGGTGACCGAAAACTCTCAGACATTTTTCACGCTGTCTCCGGGAAGTGTGGTTCACCCCTGTCATTGTGACTCAGCAATCAAGCTCGGACTGATACATATTGTAACATTAAATTTGCTCAAAATGTTAACTCTGTATCAACTAACACATAAAATAACATCAGTTCACTCAAACATAAATTTTAGTTAATGATGTGATAGCTAAAGCCTTTGTTCCTTTATATTATGTCTTAAAGGGGTAGGCTCGGTTTGTGTGTTCTAGATTGGTCGAAAATAGTATTACTCGTAATTGAAAAGCTCACATGAAATAAATGTTTAGAATATAGATGCAGTTAGTAGGAATGTGGTCAATTGATCATTCAATCATGTATCACAATTATATGTGTATTTTTATGTAACTGTTATAGATATACTAGTATACACATGCATCCAATTGATCTCTTACGAGTTTTTGGATATTTATTGAAATTACCCTCCGTACTCTATATAATGTATGCCCCATTATTTAGCATGCATGTGTGAGTAGGCCTACTGACTACTGGATATACCAGTATGGCAATAACTGCACTGCATGTTTGCTTCATAACAAAAAGCATATTTAACCCTTTACCCAACAAACCGGCCAAAACCGGCCAAATAAAGCTTCAACAGCCTAAAATATATTCGGTCTGTCTCAATAGAACCATACAAATATGGATATCATTGGAACCGGCTCCTTGACCACATTGTGATAGTTACAGTTATGCCCTGTGCCAATGCATTCTCTTATATATGCGAGTCGACCATAGGTCGCCTCGCATATATAAGAGAATGCATTGGCCTAAAATAAATCTTTTTTTAACACTTTTTACCATTTTTTCTTACATTCTTTAACAATTTTATAATTTTTAATGTGTTAAGCCAATGCATTCTCTTATATATGCGAGGCGACCTATGGTCGACTCGCATATATAAGAGAATGCATTGGCACATGTCCCTTCTGTTGGGTAAAGGGTTAAAGATTGAGTTAATTAATCAAGCAGCATTCAACAAAGATCAAATACCATGAATTACTAATCTGCATAAGTGTCATATTTCATAAGCTTTTTAATGATGTGTGACCACAATTTGACCAACGTACAATCGTAAATTTGCATTGTCCTCCAATTGGGAATTTGTGTCAATGTCTATTAATCTGTTTCTGTCCGACCAGCTAGGGGATTGGCATCTATGATTGGGATCGACAGACCCTCGTCCAATATATGTTCAAATCCCCCTCACGGACATAGATAATTTAATGAATTTTATGAGATAATTAACATCAACCACGATTATGGGGGATTGTGACATTCACAGAAAATTTACATTCAGCATTTTAACAGAAATACCGCTATTGTATAGGGGAGATTTTGTTGTGCCGAAATATATCTACGGGGAAATAATATAATTTACTGCAGGAATTTACCGTTCAATTATATAAACGGATTTGCCGTAAAGGTTACGGTTGGTTCCAGAGGTATCATAGCTGTCGGCACTTCATACCGTATACGGTATACAGTTTCTCAATACTATTACATGTACTTCAGGCAGTGGCTATCAAGGTATTAATCTTTCCAAGTATTTCTGTTAGCCGATATCCAAGTCAATGCACAAGCGAGCATATACATGGCTACATATATATTAAACTTAAACCCATTTGAATGACAAAATGTGACATCCGCATGTCAACAGTATAATATTATAACAAACTATTCGCAAATATCATCTGGCCTCTGGGCATTTTACACCAGTCATTGCTTACCAAAACATTTTCATTTGTATAGGATTGTAAACAACACATAAGCAATTCAACAATCACTGACATGTATTGCCCAGCCCATTATGATGTCACATGGAGTGCATTGGCCAACAAACTTGAACACTATAATATACCACATGGACCATTAGAATTGTGAGGTGAATGTTATAGGCCTCAGATGAAATCCTTATACATAATGCAAATGATCCTTATATAATTCACTCAGAAGTATTTCAATGTTGGCAATAAGATGGGAAGAAGATACTTATGGGAACTGTTTTTGTGATTTTGCCTCTGATCAGGCTACTACCATTTCACTGTTTTGGGATGTATTAGTATTTTGAATATGCTTATTTAGTAATTGCTAGAAAGAACCAGACTGATACAATTCTATTTCATATTATTCTGATGTATTTACTATTATTTTTTTTTGGGCGCGGTGTCCCAAAAAGTTGGCGGGGATTTTTTTTTTATATATATATATATTAATGGACAGAGTGGAATTATTTTGTTAGACCCTGTGTTTGCTAATTTTGTCACGACCCCCCCCCCCCCTCCCCCGGTGCATAGCGAGATTTCACACATGTTAGTTCAGATCGTCAGTCGCAGATTCCCGTGAATTATGTTGGCGTTGTAGGCTATCGGTACTTATACAATCTCAACGTATATTGATGAACTTATAATCTGAACATTTCCATTCATTTAATAGAAATCAATGACCACATGCATCTAGCCATTCGACTCTCTGCTTTTATTACCTTAAAATCCCTCCAAATTATTAATAGACAATTTAAATATATACTTTTTGACAACTCAATGGGACCATTCATTTAGTTTAAAATGGGTTAAGCCAACTCGCCAGTTGGTTCCGGGCGAAAAGACACATCCCAGCGCTTGTGCTGTGCGGTGATAGCTCTATATCGATATATCCCCATAGCCAATGTGATCAAGCCGTTGTGTAACTTGTGTTCGATCGGATGATACCCATATCCAGAGAGTGAACGTGTCGTCGCCAAGGCAGGTAACCATGTCATCAGAAGACTCTCTCTTTCTCGCTCGCGCTTGAATTGTCTGTCGCAGACGCTGCCGCTAAAGGCATTGACCCAGAACGTTGCATTCGTATCCGTCACTGGACTTTGACCTATTCACGTAGAAGCAGAATCTTATCAAGAGTACACAATCAAACACAATTCAGGAATCCGAATCTGATCAACTGAAAACATAATGGACATTTTTACATTCGTTCTCATTTGGTGTCATTTTTTGACTGTGGCTATCTGCGTGATTCGTGAGATGCGGTATCATGTTACAGAACATGGATCTTTAAATACAGATAACATTATAGCAGCAACAAAAGTCAACTCTGTTATAGCCTGTGGAAGGGCATGCCTGGAAAATTCCGAATGTATGTCTTTTACCCATAATGCAACGGCGTGTTACCAGATGAGTGACCACAGCGGCCGCTACTCTGGACTGACGGACATCATAGGTTAGTATGAATACTCACTTTTAATTGCATAATATATACAAACGTGATTGGAGCACAAGTGTTTGCAATTTGTGAAGGATCTCTCCCGATTTTATATAATGGAACACAATGTTATCAAAAATGAGGTATAAACGTGTTTACATTTACATGGTGATAGGTTTAGAAATATATTATTTATCATCCAATACTCCAATGATTATATATAGAGGATCTACAACGAGTCCCCAGTTTATAGCGGAATTTACAAAACGAGTACAGCTCGGTTCAGACCTAATTTACTAGACGAGATTTGTAACCTCCACTATAAACTGGGGACGAGTTGTAGATTATATTTATTAAATGATCCAAAACATTGATAAAACATACTTAAATCAACAAATGGGACGTGAAACTAAAATCGGCTCCCATAAGGCATGCGATGACGTTTCACGTAAATATGCGTTGTTAGCCCGCGTAAAGAAATAGTACCAGATAAATTAAGACTATTTAACGTATTTAATGGTGTATATTTAATGAAATAACTTGTCAAACTCTTCATTCATTAGAGTCTGTTGGAAAACTATTGGAAGCCATAGTATTTTGAGACATAGACGGAATGTAAACAGACGATACACCGGAAGTTAAAGGTCACCTGGCACTATTTCCTATTATGAAACGAACGTTTACTATCAACATTTATAGAATGGGTTTATTAAATGGGATAAGGGTAGGATCATGTAATAAAATACAATATCTAATCGGGGTCGACGATTAGGTATATAATGGAATATAGTCAACCTGAATATCACGTGACACACGATGTACCGTTAAATACCAGAATTTATTATATGCTAAGCTATCAAATAGTAGTATTTTTGCAACAGATAAAAACCGTTATCTGTCTAGTAGATATCGATATCTCACTCGTATCCATCCGCGCTAAAATTAAAAGTGATTCGGTTCTTGATGGAACACTGCCAGAATTCTGAATGTTCAGGTTGAAAAAACATTTAATATGTTTTTTAAACATACTATGATGTTAGCCCCTTTATCTCAACTATCCTTTATCTGAAAAATGAAACTACTTTTATATACACAAGCTCATTACCATGGCTGTGCTTGTGTATACAATTGTTTTTGCACCTTTAACTCTTCTTTCGAGTTGGGTTATGGGCCAACTGCATGAGCGGAGCATATACTAAACAGAACATCTACACTTTTTGGTTGGATATGGTAATTATCTCATGAGTGATGACAAACAAATGAATTTCCACGAGTGGCTCTGCCAAGAGTGTTTTATAATACCCATAAACACTGAGCTGCCAAGACAATTGCCAATCTAATTCATTAACCCTTTAGCCAACAGAAGGGCCCTGTGCCAATGCATTCTCTTATATATGCGAGTCGACCATAGGTCGCCTCGCATATATAAGAGAATGCATTGGCTTAACACATTAAAAATTATAAAATTGTTAAAGAATGTAAGAAAAAATGGTAAAAAGTGTTAAAAAAAGATTTTTTTTAGGCCAATGCATTCTCTTATATATGCGAGGCGACCTATGGTCGACTCGCATATATAAGAGAATGCATTGGCACAGGGCATAACTGTAACTATCACAATGTGGTCAAGGAGCCGGTTCCAATGATATCCATATTTGTATGGTTCTATTGAGACAGACCGAAGATATTTTAGGCTGTTGACAGAGCCACGAGTGGAAATTCATTTTTTTGTCATAACTCATGAGATAATTATCATATCCAACCAAAAGGTGTAGATATCCTCTATATATCTCATCAGCATAATATAATCGGACGGAGGGTAACCGGAGCCCGCTATTACTAAATATAGTTATTACAGAAATATTCTTTCATTTTGGAATGATTATATTGACTAAATAATGAAGATATGCAGAAAATTATAAAGATTATAAGCATTTTTACAAACATGATCTGAACTAGTAAAAGGCTGTACATTTGAACTAAAAGAGTTAATTTTCCAGTCGTACTATATGAGTGATATCAGTAGGGTTTTATACGGTTTTAGACCAACATTAGTGAAATTCGGGAATGGGTGTCAATCAATTGGGAGTACAAAATTATTTTCTTTATCAAGTTTGGGGTGGTTGCCAACTTGGTCCCCGAAAATGCCAGAATTCAAAATAAAACGGCAACTCTTCCTGTATTTTACTAACCCCCCCTCCCCCGATATCGATCCAAATTAATACGATGCTCTGATAATAATATAGTGACTTTCAAAAAGGGGAAATTTAGCTTTTGTTAGGCACGCCAATTACATCTCAGGTAAAGAGTGTCATTCCATGCAGTAGCTAATACAGCGAATTATGTGAGTATCCCCATGCAGAGGTTATCAATCTGGGGGTAGTTTCTTAGTAGATTAATCAAGATACTAAGTTGATTAATCAATATACTATGTTAATTAATCAAGATGGTAACTAGAAATGGTGTGCCCGTTCTATACGCTGACATATATACGATTTGGTTTTCGTTGCACTCTGGAAGAAAATACAGAAAATTAATCAGAATTATATAATTATGTTGATATATTTTGATGGGAGGTTTGTCCATTTGTGGGGTAACTGCCACATAACAAAGTGTAGTTCCGGAGGCAAGTGCATTCAAATGTAAAATAAATATAATCAGTTAGGGGTCGAAACGCGTCCACGCTTGAGTCTTGTAATATTTATTATTTAGAAATGTCCACGGTTCATTATGAATACTGTATAAAAGCATCATAAGTTCATCACCGGACATTTTCCCAGCATCACGACGGTCATTTCCCAACCCGGACATTTCCCCACCAGGACATTCCCCAAGTGGCTTTATTCAAGTTTGAAAGGTTTCTAATTGATGATCCAAGCTGTAATTATTATGCTTATGAAAAACCTAAGCACAAAACTCTTTTGTCCGTCATTTTATAGACAAAGTGAATATTTAGTATCAACATTAAAACGCCTAAATTGTGAAATTTATATCAAAGATATATTTAGCGGTGCATCCCATGTTGATTCTACAAATGGAATGCACGTCATAAATGTTTTCTTTTGTTTTTGGTGGGTCCGTCCATCCGTCCCAACAAACATATCACCTTTGGAGTCCGTTGTCCTTAAATTTGGCAAGGTGATATAGCACAGCTTTGTGGATAAGACACCCGAAAACTATGGGTTTCGTCCATTCATTTTTACCATAATTACGGCCCTTATTTGACTTGGGAATTTGTTAATGGTCTGTCCCTACAGACATCTCAGCTTAATTATAACTCCGGCATGGATCGGATTTGGGTGTGCTTTGCTATGTTCATAGCCCAGTTTAATGGGAAATGGTGCCCACTTACTGTGGGGTTTGTCCATTCATTGTTACAAGAGTAACGGCCCTTGTTAGACTTTCACTCTGCACAGACATTTTACATTGTAATTCCAGTAGCAATGGTCAGACTTGAATGTTATTTGGAATGTTAATAGATCACGATTGAATGATGGACACTGACATGTATATTCGCGAATGAATACAATGGGTTTTATCAATTAATTTTTATCTATTGATTTTTTTTATCAATTGGTTTCATTTTATCAATGATGGATCTTCTTGAATTTAGAAATTAATAAAGAAATTGGATCCATATAAATATTTAGTGTTGCCTCACTAAACTAGACGTCGGGTGTCTGTTTTGGTGATCGTATGTTATTAACTTTAGTTCCATTTATAACATTGCATTCAACTTTGGTATATGGATTAATCACAAGAAAATATATTTGTATTTCACTAATTTGTCAGGTCCAATCATTTCTAACAGAGATATAAGACAATAGTTAACTGTTCTGAGTAGTGAGATGTGGAGGATTGTTGTATATTTACATACTAAGTGTTGTCATCACTAAATCCAGCATTCTGATTGGTCGGCGCCCACGTGGCTAGTTGCAGTTATTTCTCGGTGAATGCGCAACGGCTCAATAACACCAAGCTCATAACAACATCGATTCGTCATTGGGTTTGGAAAGACGAACGCGTAATGTTTTGGGCGCATTTGGACTCGCGCAGGATTGACTTAATACATCATCGGGTTTCAATATGAAGAGAAATTGTTCCTATTAACTTTTGCCAAGGATGCTATTGGGTATTTTGGGCTGTTTTTATCACGATACACTTTTCGATTTAAATACATTTACAAAAGTGGCTTTTTCGCTAATTGTATATAAATATAAGGATTAACTGTCATGTGGACTATTTTTATGGATATGTAACCGTGAGGTAAGTGGTCATAACTTGTATGTAAAACCCTTCGGGTTTTAAACAAGTTATGTCCACTTACCTCACGGTTACATCTCCATAAAAACAGTCCACATGACAGTTAATCCTTATATTTATATATCAGTTTGTTACGACCAAGACCATACTGAGATACATGGTTAGACCGAACACGCTCTTAAGGCTACAACATCGCCGCATTTTTTGTTAAATAACTTGCAATAAATACTGAACCAAACTTTGGTTTCAACTTGAACTGTATGTTTTGTTAGCAGAAACCCACAATAGACAAACAGTTCCATTTGATTCAATTGGTGAAACCCACGTCACAATCAGGACGCACACAATTTGAATGAATTCTGATATATATTGGCTGGTGTCACATGTACCACATTAGAGGTGTCATGATAACATTATTTGTGCTGCCTTGCGGAGGTGCCATTTAGTGACAATTCTCATTCATAATAGCTGGTAGTTAGAAATATAGTTCGTCGCTCCACTCGTCAATTTCGTGCACCAATATAAGTTAAATTGTTAACAGTCGCTCATTAAGAAATCCTATAGCAATAACTTATCGATATCGAATTCACCATCAAAGTTATTGACACTGTACGTATAATATTATATAGACTCGCAGAAGCCATGCTGTTGTTTGTTTCTGTGTCGTCATCCTTATCCAGACATTTCAGTGGGCTTGAATTTATTGCATTTCAGGAACCAGACAATTGGTTCTGCGCGTCCGCAAGGAATCTAGTGTGGACGTTATGGCACTTTGGGAAAACGACAATGTTGTTTGTCCAAGTGTAAACTGTGGACCAGATGTCTTTCGGAGTGACGTCATCACACAGTGGAGCAACATGAACTTCAAAGAAGTAAGCTGAACTAAGTATTCATAATCAGCGCGTAGCAACGGATGGACGCCAATATAATACATGTATACATGCAGTACTGTCCACCTTATACATGTCAATAATTACTTTCTAGTTGGGAAGCGGAATATGAATATTTCTCATTGCAAAATTAGATGTGGTTGTAGAGACCTGTACTGGGAAAATATCTTAAATATACATAATACGATGTAACGCACATAAATTACTATTTCTTCGGCTTCGGGGGTAAAATATATCTGTATTGAGTCGAGAACCCACCCATCTAAGCTCAGCGTTATCAAATTTCGATTTTTGAAATATGTTATTTTTCACCACCTGGAATATTTGGCGGCCTGGCAAACATTCCGCTGACTTCTTCCAGAAATAGTATAGACATGCCAGGACGAGATGTGACGCAAGATCACGCTCCGTGTAAGATCAGTGCATCATTGGCGATCGCAAATTTATTCGGAATATAAGTCTCGCCATGCATCAACAAGAATACGGTATGTTGTGACAGTTGACGTGCGGATACATGCATGTATATATACTTATTACACATACGTAGCCATTATAAACGCATATAAATCAGCTAATGTGTAGTAGTCGCGTGGTGTCAGCTTCCCGTCCATTTCCATTTAGCGGCTCCTCGTTCAGCGCTCACTCTACACTTGTTTCATCGTACTTCCATGGTACTTCCATGTATGTTATAATGTATTATATTTCCGATTATTACTTAACTGTTAAATTGCGAGGAGCGGGACATATCTAACTGCTTAGCATTTAAATTGTGCCCCAATCCCTGTTTGCCATAAATTTGTTTTGTATTGGCAATAAAAGTTCGTTTGACCCAACCTCAGAATGGGGTGTGTACACAAATCTCTAATAACGACAAAAATCCCCCAGACATGTTTGTTGTCTTTTGAATTAGTATCGGTGTCCCTCTATATATATATCTCCGTTTATAGAGAAACAATAAGCGGAAATTTTTTTGACAGATACTATATGTACATGGATTACAGAAAATGAAATTTAAAAATATATATGTTAAAATAATCTCACTCAGTGTCACTGTTCTGCTTGAGCTAGGTCAATAATATTCTGTTGAACCCTCCACATTGGAAGTACTCTTTGCTGTAATCACTTTCTCGCATCTTTTCGCTTGTGATGTTACTCCAACTTCATTTAGTGTATGTAGGAATTTGTATGCCCAACACCTACGTAACACGCCTTTCGCATGACAGGCATATGAATTGTTGTATTTGGCGTGTCAAGTCGTCATTATTTTTCGAAATTTTATCGAGGCGGCGAAATGTTCGCTTTTTCGTAATGTTTTGGCCCTGGGCTCATGGATCCGCAAATATATGTATTGCTGTGGGTAGATTAGGTTACCACACATCTTCGGAATGCAAAACCGGCGATATTTTTATTGTCTAACTCCGAAAAACGACCTTTGAAAATTTAAAAATGTTCAGGTTCAGATTCGCAATATTCCCGATGATTTTGTTCAGGTTCAGACACAATTTTCGTTCGGGTTCGGACAAATTTTGTTCAGGTTCGGACAAATTTCGTTCAGGTTCGGACGCATCAAAACTTCACCTAGAAGTGACATGCCGAGGTGCAGTCGCGTTCGTATTGTGCGTGTTATGCATTGTTATATCTAAATATGTCAGCTGAAATTTCCAAATATATTGGTGGTAAATTCTCCGAATTAATGGGATAAAAGCCACAGTTAAATATTCTGGAGGAATGTCGGCTATACACCACCTAGTGCACGGGGAATGAAATTACATTGCCATATTAAATATGAGCAACAGTGCATGGTAATATTAGTTATCTTCTGCAATATCGGGGGTAGGCTACATGGATATGTAATACATGTTTCTCGATTTTGAACACCGAGGCGGAGCCAAGGGGTTTCAAAAAGAGACATCCGGGTATTAAATCTCCATGTATCACACGATGTTGGCAGAGATAACGATGTTGTCCCCACATCAATAGCTACCACGTGGTGTGCTTTTCATAGGTTATCAGATAAATTCACAACAATCAGCACAAATAAGAATAATTCAGTATCCGATCGATCCTGTGTCAGGTGACGTCAATCTCAGCGTGCTAGAACAACGTCACGATTAGTGAAACTGCTAGTTCAAGGGTAACTCATAACCCCGATGTTTCACGTGCTATTATACCCCCATTGTCAAGAGTTACGGGGGACATGGTGCATGATTTAAACGTAACGTTGTTGTCAATCAGATTGATAGTTACAAGCGGCTGTGGGGACAAGTGTTTTTGTTATATGTTTCTCTATGAAATAGCCGTGATTTTTTGCCAGGACTTTGACATGGATAACACTTTCCAAACTTTGCTTAGATATTGTTATCTCACTGTAGATACTTCTGTTTAAAAAAGGTAAACAATTATTGGCGCGTGTATTATCAATGGAACTACTCGAAATTCCGCGGAATTTTGAAAATAGTTCATTACTGCGATAAGTTCTAAAAATAAAAAATGATCCCGTTTTATTACGTATTCAGTCGATATTTGTTAATTGGGTTTCTGTGTGTAATATTTAACCATTGGGTATGCACTATTCTTTTAGGCGCAAGTAGGTCATTTTCCACCCAAATTTAGTCATGCTTAATTTGCCAACGGAAACAGCTGATATTGTTTGCATCGTTTGCATCGTTTGCATCGTTTGCATCGCTATATACTTCGGCGTCTAAATTCTTGTTTCGATAGACAAATACTTGTAGTTTTGCAGAATTGCTTACCATAAGTATAACATATAGAGAACACCTATGGTTTCTCGAATAATATATTCCTGAAATATCACCGCTCGTGAAGATTCGCATATTGCAGGTATTATTCGGCAAACCATATAGGTATTCTCTATGTTCGCATAGTGCTGAATAGAACGCAACATGTTCGGGCTCTAATTAGTAGTCGTGTGACAAATGGTTTAACTTGTAACTGGATTCAGCAAATGAGGCGAAACACATAAGGCTTATATTGAAAAGAATATGTTTGGTATGAATACCCAAATATATCATTCAGGTATTGATACAAAACATGGTATCTATTGTCTATCTATCATTTTGTTTTTTCAGATAGCTGCTAAAACAAAATGAAATACAACTGTTATTACTGCTCTTTCGGAAGTGAGGCCATTCAACATGCCACGTGTTCCCCATTTATCGTTTTTTTTTTACGAATAGAAGATAATCAATACACAAAACACAATAATAACGCGACTGCACCTCGGCATGTCACTTCTATGCGAGGTTTTTGATGCGTCCGAACGAAATTTGTCCGAACCCGAAAAAAAATTGTGTCTGAACCTGAACAAAATCATCGGGAATATTGCGTATCTGAACCTGAACATTTTGAAATTTTCAAAGGTCGTTTTTCGGAGTTAGACAATAAAAATATCGCCGGTTTTGCATTCCGAAGATGTGTGGTAACCTAATCTACCCACAACAATACATAAATTTGCGGATCCATGAGCCCAGGGCCAAAAAATTACGAAAAAGCGAACATTTCGCTGCCTCGATAAAATTTCGAAAAATTATGACGACTTGACACGCCAAATACAACAATTCACATGCCTGTCATGCAAAAGGCGTGTTACGTAGGTGTTGGGTATACAAATTCATACATAACTGTTTAAAGGTGTATCACCGAAAGATGTCGTTAATTGATGCTTGGAGACAATATATACACTTACCGTTTATCTTCTTTACTGCGCGCCGCCAACTTGGAATGTCCGAACCTAATCGGGTATCCGACAGTGACTTTTGTCGGTTCAATTCAGTCTGAATTATTCTAAGATACCTAACTGTTCCGTTTGTCACGAATCATTCGGGGGTTTAATTAACTATATTTAAATACTTCCAGTAATTATAAGTAAGTAAATGATTGCATTGTTACGACGATTTTCAATAATACTAAACCCAGGATGAATATATATAAATAGTAGGGTATAACAAAATGGTTTCTCCATCTGACGAAGCCAAATGACTATAAACAAAAATTCGACGACGCACACAGGTAATCTATATTCCGGGCCGAGATGGATGGAAAGCTTGTATTGTGAGGCTGGATTCGTAATTTTGAGTTTGAACCCAAGGTTTAATATCGAAAATGAAATGGTTGATTTGCCGTTCGTGCGCGTACTCGGGTACTGAATTGTATAAATGAAGTTGTATACATATTTATTACACGCTTGTTCCTAGAAGTACAATGTTATTGCTGTTCCATATTTACAAATCCGTATGGAACGTACGTTCCATACGCATGTCGTTGACGTAAAATGACGTACATAACGTTCGCCTCAACCATGAAACTGGAACTATTTAAATAAAAGAATCATCACAGATGACAAACACGCCCTGTATGAGCCTAAATAAATATTCTAATCCTGTATTTTTAATGCACGGATTCTAGGACGCGAGGCGTGTAATAAACACAGGTCGACACGATGTGTAAATGGGTTTGTCGATACGGCACTCGTGCTGTATATATCGACAAACCCATTTACACATCGTGTCGTTCTGTGTATGTATGGTGATAGCGAATGTAGTTACATTGTACTTATACACATCTTCGGAATCAGAAGTGCTATATTTGCGACTAACGGAACAATAGGAATATATCAATCTTCATTGATTGCATAATTATATGAATGAATACTTCCGCGATCCATGCATTGTCATTTCCACCTTTGTTCATTTTCAAGACAAATGAATCAATAAATCTATAAATGTGAAGTAAATGAGGTTATAACATTCAATGGTCCGATGGTTCTGAAATATTGTGTCACAATAATCGCTTGTACCAAATTTCACAAAGAAGTTCCTGACATATTTTGAGAAAATCCATTTTTAAAATACCAGGAAATTTTGGCAAAACGTGCGTCTGACCCTTAATCGGTAAAGAACCACCACACCATGTAGAGTGGACCGGTGCATGTTGTAGTCCGTGCGATCGAAATCACTGTAGATGAGAATATTCACATTGGATAAACAGTACAAACCACTTACCTGAAGCAGGTATCGACGAGGCGAGAGTCTACTTTTAGATTAAAATAATGCAGAATAAAATAATCAATAACATAAAAACAAGTTTTCTGACTGGAAGACGGATTAGTGACAACTATGAATGCAACTTTATACTGTGCTGGCTTCATTTGAGCGAACGACTCTGTTTTTGGAAATAAACGGCCCATGATCACTTCAGAAAATAATTTTCTCGCAAACATTCCCTCTTCAAATGTCATTTTAACACATACACAGCATCGGTCGGAAATCCCACTTTGTTGCAACGGAAATGCCGTTTTTGTTTCAGCACATACATGTTTCGACATTACCTGGGCTTCGGTGTTTTCACAATAAGAAAGTATAGACTATTTATTTGGACACTCTCTCGTCGGTCACTGTACATCTAGTTGTCGAAGTTTCTGATCAGTAGTTGCGGAAAATATGTACATCAAACTGTGATGATGGGATTTGTGTACAAAGACGAAACCATGCATTAGGTTTCCATAGTATAGGCATGTTCCACCTCCCGATGGTCATTATTAACATTCAGGATACACAGGATGAAGACATTGTTCCGTTCTACATCCGTGTTCCGATTTATAGAGACAAGATGTTCTTATTCAAGCACCTAACGTAATTGTGATCAACTATGTGTAAAGGTACTCAATCCGATTCGATGGTCCCCATATAATCAGATTCCAACAACAACAACATTTTTAGAAATGCCGCTTCAGTTATCATAATCGATTAATTGCCCAAAAATAATGCTAACCACTGTCAACTATATATTAGAATATTGCCCGAAACGTGTTATTTATCAACATGTTGTTCGACGAAATTTGGCCTTATTACCAACAGAAAGCCTCTTGATTTTAGAGTTATCCATCTTCATCCGCAATTTGGTCCGAGACGGTCGACTGTTTACTGGGCCACAATCAATTCTCGATGGTGAAAAATGATAGATGCAAAAATCAATATCTAATAACTCTGAGCTTTGATGGGTGGGTTCCTCGACTCGAATCAAATATTTTTTACCACATTAGTATAGAATTACATGCTGTAGTTCATCGAAAAACATGGTATGCAATTGAAGACTTCTGTCATTTTATCGGGTAGAATCTGGGGAACAACATATCCAAAATCCGCCTTGGGGAAACTTTTCTATCCAAGATGGCGTACAAAATGGATGTTGGTATCGGCAATTGCTTCATTTCCTCGGTAGGTGCACCAATTAATACCAAATGCTTAATAAATATAAATATTGACAAACAATGATTGGTCGTAAAATAAACCATATTTGTAGAATGTCTGTCCGAAAATGGCAGCCAAAATGGACAAAACCGAATGAAATTTACATTTTGTTCAAAAAGCAATATATAGCTAGTCCTATAACAAACGTTCGAATTGTTCGAGAAATAATCAGTACAGAGTATAGGAAAAACTGTTGATCAGAGATGTACGAATTCACTCTAATGCATCTCGCGAGAGGGCAATCGAAAGCAGGGTCTCGTGCAACTGTTAAATCTGGACTTTGGACGCACAGAAACGGGTAAATATTGCAGTTGTATATGAGCTTTTTATCTTGAACCGTGTGATTATAAGTGTAATTAAACATCTAAATGCGATTTAACAGGGATGTATTGATTATATGAACCTAACCGTACAAACTTGTAACAAGCTAGATTTGGTATCGTTGGAAAGAGGAGACCTTCGTATATATATATAACACTAGCAGGTTAGCCCGCCACTGGCGGCATTCTCAGAAACATGACTATATGAGAGTATATGAGCGTATATGAGCAAGGACACGGGCGCCTGCGAAATTGGACACGATTTGACCCGTCCAAAACACTCCCCGGACAAAAGTACACCTATTTTCGTCGAAATCCGCCAGTTTTACCCGATTTAACCTTGAATTGACTATTATGAAGGTCAAGATCAGGTCCTGATCACGATTTGATAAAGGCGAATATTTGTATACATGTAATTGAAGATCTACTATACTCCAACATTGTAGAAATATCACGGACATGTCACATTAGAATGAGTTAACTAATATTGTTACCCAATAGTAGAGTTTTACTTCGTAAATCATTGGGATTTAGAATTAACTGGTTAACCCCAAATTCGCGTTTGTAACGCCACAACGAACTGTTGCCGCCCTGAATTAACTGTTGCCC
Organism: Siphonodentalium dalli; assembly: GCA_032622095.1. Taxonomy (NCBI): domain Eukaryota; kingdom Metazoa; phylum Mollusca; class Scaphopoda; order Gadilida; family Siphonodentaliidae; genus Siphonodentalium; species Siphonodentalium dalli. The sequence continues at coordinate 197,882,128 of CP136062.1, forward strand.
GGTTTGCAATCACGGTCAGCTTTCGTGACGTCGCGAGTGAACCCGAGCGAACTGTTGACAAAGCAATTATTTCATGTCTTTTGGGAACAGGCAAAATTGTTGTCAATTTTGACTGCTCCCAAAATACACATGAAATAGTTGCTTACTGAAGTAAATCAGAAACCATCTGGGACGAACAGTCGGCAGACAGATTTAACATTAATTTGTTTTTGTATGAAACGACTGAGTTCTGGTTATTTTTTTGATTTTTTTTTTTTTTGGCCCGGATCTATTGCGGACCACTCTTATCGGCTGAGCACCCCAAAAGAGGTGACCCACTCTTACGAGATGGTCAAATTGTCTGTCGGGGTCCTCAGGCTGCGAACCAATAACGTGGAAGTCCCGTCCGATGGGGTGACCATCATCATCTGGCTCACGGAACAAAAAAACAACTGTCGGCATTACATTGACCATTCGGCCCATTTGCAACAACGCCACGTTGCCTATATCGCGGCGTTGCGAACACTTTGGGGTTTTGTTATAATAACTAATAGATTGTCATGATATTGAAGCATCTGGGGAATGATATGTAGATGTCAGCTTATATTTGCACATTCCGTATACAATTCGCTTAATTTTGGTACCCGAGGCCGGACGTTTTTTGCATTTTTGTTTCATTGACATATTTTCAACTGTTTTAAACATATTTGTTTATATGTTGTGGCTTGTTGCAATATGAGAAGCACTAATACATTCAATATTGTTATAATTACCTCCATAAGTTGATATAAAATGGAAAAATAGTGAATATTGTGGAGGTGGGTCCCAAAATTTTCATTGATTTTTTTTTTTCGCGCAAATTTTTGTTATTGTTTCTGTTTCAGCTTGCTTGGCAGTTTTTATAATGAAAATTGTCTAGTTCACGGTGTAGTTCAATAAAAAAAAATACCTCAGATAGCTCTAGGGTAGGGTGAACTTAATGCAGTCTGACAATATCAGCTAACAACTCATGACAGAATATTAATTACAATAATCTTATACTCTTTATTCATACAGTTAGTTGATGTATGAGTGTAATGTATGAAATAAGTATTTGTATCAGTGTTTGTACACTAAAATTAATTGCATATCAGCATATGTGATACAATTATGGCCATGTGACCCTCAACGCAGGGCAACTCATTTTATTTTTAACCCTTCGAACATTATGGCCCCAGAGCATTAGTAGCACCGCTCCCACTCGTTCAGATAACCGCCGGTATTCTCAATGTATCAGAATAATGTAGAGTTAATAATATATAGTAGACACAGGTAGACATATAATAGTAAATCAAGAGTACAGTCGGTATACTGTAAAGAGAAGACCAAATTGGAGTTATCTTCCCTACACCAACACAATGACGTTATGCTTACTGTGACCTCATCTCCACGGTCACATGTCACTAAAGTGCACATCCGTGTATATGGATTTGGCACTAAATTGACCATCCGCGTTCAAACTCAAAGGGTTAAACATTATTTTAGGCCTAGTCCTAAGTCGTAATGCGAAGTCGGGTCGGTGGTCATGCAGGCATACATAAAAGCTAATTCATATGCACATTTTCCTTTTTGGTATTAGTATAGGCTCTAGGCCTACTAGTTGATGCTGGTTGATGTCTGAAAAAAAGATAAATTTAATTTTGTGTAATTTTTTATTCTATTATAGGCCCTAACACTGGCCCTAGTTATTTTTTGTTGTCATTCCAGGGGATTCAACATATTTTTCATCTACTCACACAGATGAATAGGCTGGGTTATAAATTTACCAATATAATCACATCATATTCTACCTTTGTTGATAGCTTAGAGTTTAATTTAGTTGAGATTATCGCTGATTACTGCTGATTGTCGCATAATTATCAGCCAAGAAAATATTTGTCTTGTACATGTTTGTAAACAGGAAGTAACATTTAATTTGGTCTTTCAAAGAAGGGACCAATATAGAGCGGTTGGTCGTTTTTACAGAGGGGACCAACATAAAGCGTTGGGGTTTTGGGGTGGGTGTCTAAAATTTTATGAAAAAAAAATGCAAGAAAGGGTGGGTGGGTGTAAAAAAAATGGAAATGTAAAAAAACCACCCCCACGTCTCGCAACTTTTTTACGCCCCCCCCCCCCCCCCCTGAGTACAACACGTAATTATGTTTTAGATGGAAGAATTTAAATTGTTTCGATGCTAATTTCGAGCGATAAGGCTGCGTTGATTGTAAACAAACGCTCTTTTACAACGACACTGCGGATACGAACGCTCTTTAACTATCAAACGCGATTAACCCAACAATGCCAAGGACGGTGGCAGTTTACGGGGGAAGGAGTGTTCGCATGGGCTCGCGAATGGTCCCGTGTACTTAACAACAGGCTTGTATATTACCAATACGTATTTTCACTTCTAAGTGGTTATCCAATATGTTGCTTTCGTCGTGGTATGTCTTATCCAATATGTTGCATTCGTCGTGGCGGCCATTTTTACAGCCATTTCATGGCCGCGATTATATTTTTGTCTGTCCATGTCACTCTATTCACTCCCCTCTATTATATATAACACTCGGTTGGTGTTGACGCCAGAACTTGTAAAAATTGCAACCTAATTGGTCTACCAGTAGCTATCCAGTCTGTACGACATTCGTCGCTGCGTGCATGTACTTCATTCTACTGATACGCCAACTGATGCTGTGATGATGTACGACTTTAACCCTTTACCCAACAGAAGGGCCCTGTGCCAATGCATTCTCTTATATATGCGAGTCGACCATAGGTCGCCTCGCATATATAAGAGAATGCATTGGCTTAACACATTAAAAATTATAAAATTGTTAAAGAATGTAAGAAAAAATGGTAAAAAGTCTTTAAAAAAGATTTTTTTTAGGCCAATGCATTCTCTTATATATGCGAGGCGACCTATGGTCGACTCGCATATATAAGAGAATGCATTGGCACAGGGCATAACTGTAACTATCACAATGTGGTCAAGGAGCCGGTTCCAATGATATCCATATTTGTATGGTTCTATTGAGACAGACCGAAGATATTTTAGGCTGTTGAAGCTTTATTTGGCCGGTTTTGGCCGGTTTGTTGGGTAAAGGGTTAAATTGTATTCTTCTCACTCGTCTTTTTCGTTGTCTTTTCGTGCATCATATTTATCACTACAGTCAATGGGGAAATTGTATTATTAGGTGATATGTAGACAATATATACATCGTGCATCTCAGTTTGCTGAGAAACAACATTCGTTCAGGCATGCGAGAACATACATCACCAACTGAGTCAATTGTCCGGGTTGTCGTTCAGCAAAAGTACGATATAAAGGGCGTGTTATATTACAATATCGTTCATCGTTGTCAGTTTGTGTGTTTGGTATGGATATAATATAATAAAATGACGCCTGTATACGGATAATTATGTATAGCAATTCAGTATAAAATTAAATATGAATCAATCAATTTATTTAGGAAAGAACCATTCGGCTCTTAGTTCCCGTTTTGCATAACGGAAATTGACACAGTCAGTACTGTTTTTAGTTCACTTTCTCGCAGTCTCTTGTACTCACAGTCACTCACAGTCAGTAACCACTGCAATACAATGAACATAGCAAAAGAAGAAAACAATTGTATTCAGTCAACATAATTTGTTTAATACACAAATTAATGTTTGCATCACTTTTCATAAAATGATAATGGAGTCTATGTTCCGGTCTCAATTCAGTTACTTCAAAATGAAATAAAAATAATATTACGGAATCTTATCTTTCTCTTGAAAATAATCCCAATAGTAGTCCCCAGTTTCTTTCGAAATGGTGACTTTTAAATTAACCTTTGATGCAAACTGCTCTGCCTTTAATTGCTGTATTACGATTCTGAGAATTCCTTCAGTACTGGGTTCACAATTTGGGTTATTATTATAGATATCTCTCTTTAATAGCAGATTTAAATAATTCAAGGTATAATTTTCTTTTCCTGAAATGATTATGCATCTTTAACACATGTGATCGGTATTTTCGGTCAAAAATTATGCAAATCGGAAGAAAGTCGTAGCATAAATCGGAAATAAGGCAAATCCTCGAGTACGTGTGAATTCCATGATATTCGGTTAGTGTTGTTATCTTTTGCTGTGCGTTTTGGAATCAGGGAGCTAATTGTGTTCCAGAGTCGGGGAGCGAGTGCACCGTGGAATGCTAGAGGTGAAGGTAACTGAAGAATGACATTTGCCTCATACATGTGGAATGTTATTAAAGGATGAAATCTTGTTTATTTGATTTGTACATCATATCAAAATAATTTAAACTGGTGAATTAATGGGGGACTGGATTTTTGTGAGTGGAAAATTTATTTAACTAGCTGCTGTAATTCTGGGCTTTTCCAGATAACATTTGGCTGTGTGATAGCCCTGTCGGATTTATTTTAAAAAGTAAACACATGACCTATGATTTTTCTTGCAATTTCGTGATCAACAAAAATCGTTGCATTCAACGAGAATAAAAACTCATATGACCGCTCTGGAAGGATATGGAGGTTGGGCAATCAAACTATTCAGGAAGTTACAGAATGTGCCCATCTTGGTTTAATTCAGGACAAGTTTGCGAAGCAGGTCAATTCCGCCTCGTCTGTGTCGACAAAAATGAGGAATAACTTTTTCAATATCATGGGTAACAAACTTATGAAATCCACTACATCCATCACCATGACAAATGTCCTCAAAACTGTTGTTCTACCGAGAGCTCTTTACGGTGTCGAGGTGGTTCCTTTTGATCAAAGTTCCGCCATCACCGTTATGAACAAAGCCGCCAGAACATTGCCTCAAATACACACAATCCCTCCCAAAACGAGCGTCAACTAGGCTCTCGCTAGGTCTTCTTGGATTTCTACCAATTGAATATCAACTGCATATCAAAAAACTTTGCTTCCTGGGACGTCTTATCCATCGACCGTTTGACCATCAATTACCATTACGACTGTTTCACCTGAAAGCACACCTGACAGACTATACAATCGCTCTAGTGGTTTTGTCCAGGAAATGTTCTCCATATTAGCCAACTACGATCTTTTGGATTATTTGAACGACTACCTGGACCATGGGGTCTTCCCAAAACTGTCAACGTGGATAACTCTTGTGAAGGCAGCTGTCAGGGGAACGTTCATTTCCTCGTGGCAGACCAAAGTTTCGTCCGATCCATCCTTGCGAATTCTGTGGAAAGTTCACCCTAATCCCATATACAGTATGGAAACTTCTCCATGGAAAAGCTTAAATGTCGAAATATCTCGAAATCTTAGTACTGCTTCTCAACAGGACAACTTATGCCAACAATTTAGTGTGTCATCTCTGCAACGAAGTGTACTCGAACGAAATCGACCATGCCCTGTTCGTATGCTCTTCTCCAGCCGCTCTCATCATCATCAAATCTTTTTGGGAAGGGATTATCTCTCGTTTCGGCATCCCGAATATTTTTACCTTCGTCGTTAGCCAAAGATGACTTGGTAGCAACCCTCCTCGGAAGTTCTCTGGAAACCCCAACAGAACACATATCCCACTGCCTCAAGGAACTAGTACTATATTCTGCGAAGTTCCTGTACGTTCTCAGCACAATGATCAGGAATGGCGTACAGCAACCCGTGTCACGTCCATTGTAATTATCTTCTCAACACCCACGCATGTTGCAGCGACTAACTTTCATATCTATTGGACAAATCGGATTTTCCTGCAACAAAAGCTGTAGTGAACATTCAAGTGCATATATGCTTCACTCTCGTGGTTTCCAACACCTTTCCATACTTGTACATAACGGCCCACCACACTGACCAGGGAAGCCCACTTTAATCCAACTGTAATTATATGTCATGTATATCGATCTCTCCTATACTTGGAGGTAATAAAGATATATCTCTATTATTATAGATATATCTCTTTAATAGCAGATTTAAATAATTCAAGGTATAATTTTCTTTTCTTTAACACATGTGATCGGTATTTTCGGTCAAAAATTATGCAAATCGGAAGAAAGTCGTAGCATAAATCGGAAATAAGGCAAATCCTCGAGAACGTGTGAATTCCATGATATTCGGTTAGTGTTGTTATCTTTTGCTGTGCGTTTTGGAATCAGGGAGCTAATTGTGTTCCAGAGTCGGGGAGCGAGTGCACCGTGAAATGCTAGAGGTGAAGGTAACTGAAGAATGACCTTTACCTCATACATGTGGAACGTTATTAAAGGATGAAATCTTGTTTATTTGATTTGTACATCATATCAAAATAATTTAAACTGGTGAATTAATGGGGGACTGGATTTTTGTGAGTGGGAAATTTATTTAACTAGCTGCTGTAGTTCTGGGTTTTTCCAGATAAAATTTGGCTGTGTGATAGCCCTGTCGTACACATGGGGTTTATGACCTATGATTTTTCTTGCAATTTCGTGATCAACTGGTATCAATCCAGCTGGGTGAGCATCACTGGATGGCATGAAGGCTTAAATTCGGTGAATTTGGCTGAAACGTTAACCCTGTCGTCTATGGGGAAGCCATTTAGTTCAGTGATTCCTTTTATCTCATCAGGCGCTGATTGTGCTGTATGGTGGATCTAAACTTCTGGCGTGGATCCTGTTTGACGTCAGCTCTTCAGATCGGGTATCTTGGTTCAACGAAACAAGACTTCTGCAATCAAGCTGGGATGACCTTCCCATTGCCGGACCATACATCTACTTCAGAATGGACAAGCGGTTAGTCATATAGTATATATCCATTCATATTAAGACGGCACTGAGGTGAACAATTACTCTAGTCTCACAGAAGTATTAGTTCTCCACAACTGGACACTTGAAAGGATTGAGTCCAATGGTTTTCATGTATCGTAAGCTACACTCTTGAAACTCAAGTGTTATATATAACAGTTTTAACTTTTAGTGTACGAAATGCACCCAGCCAAGTTTAACACAATATAGAAGTTGGAAAATGAATTGTAACACTTTAATTATTAAGTGTTGGGTAACCAATTGAGGATGTTGGGTTAAACACTTAAAGGTGTTGGCGTAACACCTTTAAATGTCACTTTTGAATCTGTCCAACACCCCACAGGTGTCGAGCACTAAACTACTGGAATACACTTTCAAGTTTGATCAGGCCTACATGTTAGGAAGGTACGTTTTTGTTTTCATATCTTCCACATGTCCTGAATGAGTCATGATTCTTGGTCAGGATGGAATCACCACCAATAAAACAGCATTGATCAATTTCTTTTCAAAACCAGGAAGTATCGTTTTTGGTGCCTTCGATAGTATCTTTATCCGCAAATCAAACCACTACCTGCATTAGATATGTTCTCTAGCTTTTCGTCAATTAGATAAGTTTGAGGTTGTAGCTTCAATACTGGACATGACGCGTACATTGTGTTAAAACGCGATACCCCTCTGTATAGAGCGTTGGATGGGTATCAACCAACGTATACCCTCTCGTGATATTTTTAACGCGGCGGTGAAACGCATGCTCTCTGAAATATACATACAGGAATGGACAGCAAGCATAGCGAATTCAAATAAGATGACCGTTTACATAATAATTAAGCCAGACTTTGGCACAGAGAAATATCTTTCACACACCAACCATAATGTCGTTTCACGCCTGATGAAATTCCGTACTAGGAATCACCGACTTCCTATCGAGACAGGCTCCTGGGTTGGGCAAGTTCACGAAGATAGAAAGTGTAAATTATGTAACAATGGCCTTGGAGACGAATATCACATTATTTTTGAAGTGCACCAAACTTACTGATCTCAGGAAAAAATACATTAAACCATAGTATTACACCGACCCAATGCATTGCTACTGAACAGCCTGTTCAAAACAAGCAATAAGAAAACCCTTAAGAACCTATATCGATATTCATCCGCGAAGCCCTCTTTCAGATATGAGCCCCTGAGGCATTAAACTAGAAGTCCCCACCCCATATAGACACAACACCTTGTATAAAAGCGACCGAAAGATCGCCCATGTAGGAAATGTCCATGCATAATAGAATGACCTAAGGTATACTATATATGATTAACAATGTGTATGATTATTATCCAAAGCCCCATCCCCACCCAACCCAACCACACCCGATAACCCAAAAGAACTAATAAGACAATTATACTGAGAGAGATATACTCGGAACATGTCACATTCATTTATGTTGTTATCTTCGCGTATGTGCATAATTTAACTTATATGTTTAATTCCTTTTGTTCATGCTCATATATCTTGTCGATGAAAAGAGTAATAAAAAAATCTACGCCACTAGAAGTTTCAAGCTAATTACACTAACTGCCGCGTCGATTCTGTTGTCAACGACGGGTTTGTTCGTAAATCGTATTGACTACAACACCGTGTGATAATTTGTACATGAATTATATTATTATTCTAATGTCTTTGAGTCTTTATTCAATTTTTGCGCGAGATATTTTATATTCAATGGAAATTTTGTTCCCACTGAATTCTCAAGTTCCCGATGTCCGATCGTAATAAATTTGAGACTGAACTTGTAAACATTTGTCGCTAAAAATATTTATAGAAAACCCTTCAATTACTACAACATGTTTCCGACGTCCAATCGTAATAAATTTGGTATCCACGAATTTGTAAAAGACTGAACTTTCAACATGCAAAAGGTTGCCGTTAAAATATTTATAGAAATCCGACAACAGACATTCAAACACAGCCAAACTTTCGACCAATATAGTTCTAGTTTGTGTTTATATCGATTAATATGAAAAGTCCCCGATGTTCAATCGTAATAAATTTCATACCCATGAATCGGCCAGAGACTGAACTTGCAACATGCAAAAATATGTCGCTATAAATATTTATAGAAAACCCACAAAAGTCACCTAAACGCAGCCCGTCATATAGTGCGCAATGATAAACTCCGACAATAAACAGTCTTCCAAAATATCTCTATAGTGGGGTTATTTGGAGTTTATACCCCTCGAGATTATTTCAATTAGTACGTCATGTTCCCGACGTCCAATGGTAATACATTTGGTATCGACGAATTGGTAAAAGACTGAACTTGCAACAAGCAAAGGGTTGCCGTTAAATTAGTTATAGAAATAACAAATAAACGGTTGCCGTTAAAACTATTTGCAGAAATCCGACAATAGACATTCAAACACAGCCAAACTTCCGACCAATATATTTCTAGTTTGGGTTTATATCGATTAATATGAAAAGTTCCCGATGTCCGATCGTAATAAATTTCATACCCATGAATCGGCCAGAGACTGAACTTGCAACATGTACAAATTTGTCCTAAAAATATTTATAGAAAACTCACAAAAGTCACGTAAACTCAGCCCGTCATATAGTGCGCAATGATAAACTCCGACAATAAACTGTCTTCACATATCTCTATATATAGTGGGGTTATTTGGGTTTATACCCCTCGAGATTATTTCAATTAATACGTCAAGTTCCCAACGTCCAATCGTAATAAATTTGGTATCCACGAATTGGTAAAAGATTTAACTTGCAACATGCAAAAGGTTGCCGTTAAAATTATTTATAGAATATGCATTCAAACACAGCCAACCTTTCTACCAATATATTTCTAGTTCCAGATGTCGTAAAGTTTACAACTGGTTTTGAGGAACAGGAAACATTGTTTCATTAATGATATAGCTACTATTATTATCTGCAGCATTAATAATACATATAGTTACATATTATTGTTAGCAGAACATATTTCATTTGTAGTCATGCACAGTGCTATACAATATATATAGGATGTTTTTCTGAACATTTCATCTACACAGGCATCCGAAATTCGCATGTGTTTGAAAACTTTTGGGAACGCGAAACACAGTTACAATTAGTAGGCGGGGATATAGGCAAGCCACTAATTGGACTGTATATAGGTGGCGATGGCAATACCCTAGCTCTAGCTATGACAGTACACAGCATATTGGTAGTGTACTGTCAACGCCGGAATCGACAAACTATGAGTACTATCAATAGCCGTATGGAATTAGACAACGGCGGCCGCCTAACAACCATATAAGAATAACTATGTGGTTAAACCGGTTTAAAGGCCAGTAGTCATCAGATTGTTGAAAGCCTGCACTGGACGACCTTTGGTGATAACTTTAATCATCCGACGGCGTTATAATAGTTCCACAAAAAACGAGATGTTGAAATAATGTACAAAGAGACATTTCACAGATGTCCAAATAAAATTTCTTGATCTTAAATTGTATCCGATATTCTTTGTGTTTTACGACGGTTGAATCTTTTGAAGGACCAGTGTCGACGTACGTGAAAAGAAGTCTCATCAATGACGTTGACGTGTCTTTGTATTTTACCGTGAATAGAAATGAGGTGCCAGTGTTACACTATACACCTTTACAGCTGGAAAATAAATGGAAGTCTGACAGAAAAGTCCAAATCGCACGTACATTCTCACGATCCTGCATAAAGAACACGTCCTATTGTTAGCAAAAGTCTTACTCATCCACAGAATATAATGCTCGTATCAGACTATACAGGTCTTATTTGCCTTTCTGAATCTTCACATTTCTTATCGACATCGAATCTATGGGTACACCAATGCTTTAATACTAACGTGTTAACAGGAAGCAAACCACCACTATTCTATTGAAACAATTCCGTGTGAAAATAACGCATTATATAATTACACATTTTGTGTTCTCGGATCATTCTGCCACACAGGGGTCCGGAAACCTTTTTAAAAATAGTCACAGGTCGATTGCCGAGGAAATCACACGCAGTTTGAGGCAAATTTATCCAAAGGCACCTTTATTTTAATTGGTAACAGCTCTATACACCTTCGTTAGACATTATTCTTCGAAATTAGCATGCATGAAATACGATACTTAAGGCGATATAAAGGTTTTAGAAAATCCAAACGCATATTCAAACCCTGATAGATTTGACAACAGTGTCTAAAATGTCAATATCCTGCCAGTCGAATTCGATAAAATTATCGTCAAATAATACGCATTTCCCTGGATGAAAATATTGATATCAGATTTTGAATTTGGGATCGGATTTTATCAAAAAAGTTTTGATTTATCATATTTTGTGGATGTTAGTTTTAAAGAACAGAGTCTACTTAAGGATATAATCCTGTTAACAAAATCGGTAGTTTGAAAAAGATTTTGAAGCCATTTCCCCACACTTGGTGTGATTTTCCCGAAAATCGACCCGGGCCCTTCTTGTAATACATAACAGAACAAATTAAAGTTCCCGGACTCCCTGTGTTCAGCCGCTTGTAAACAATCGGGCTCTCAACAAAGATTGACAGTAAAGTTTTTTTGAAAGGTCCCACGTTGGCGTGAGCGATTGGAGCAACGGTTCGACAATGGCCATGCTGTACATCTTTGTACTTGCTTTGAATAGAAGTGATATGCCAGTGTGATGGTTGAAGCTTTAAGTCGACTTGCGTGCACAAAGAAGCACGAACATTTGTTGTGTCTTTTGTGATGACGGAAAAGTTTCAATCGGAGACACATACCCATTCTGTCGGGCACGATATTGTTACAACACAAATGTCTAATGCATCTTCTATACACTTATCAAACTATATATAATAGACCTTTAAATGCCTTTCTGACTCTGAAAATTTCTTTTCAGTCTTTACATCAACTTCCCATGCAGTTTAGCGTCTCGGCTCAAATCTATGGGTTGAAGCTTTTGAAAGGCCATACGTCGACATTTGTAATGGAAGCCCCGACTCGATAATGGCGAGTTTATCTCTGCCACTATCAATACTGTTTGGGAGATTTCTTTGTGTATTGTTTTTGAATTCGAACAATTTATATTCTGTCCGCGGGTAAGATATCTGGCACCAAACGCATGCAGATCCACAATAATGGTGAAAAACATCATATTCTTTGAACATACATACAATAAGCATCGTCTTTTCAATAAATAATATAGACTTTAACGACATCGAAGATAGAATAGCTTTTACCAGATTCAGAATCAGTAACCATTCACTTATATATAGAGAGAAGGAGCGACATCTTCAGCTCCAAGTAACATTAGAAGAGAGAAATTTAAGTGCGTGTTTTGTTGTGATGATTTCATACAAGATGAAGAACATTTACTTATTTAGTATACACAACTACGAAGCGAACTTTTCGAATCGCTGATTGACAATTGTCCAGAATTGCGAAGCATTGACGACTAAAACTAAAAATTTATTACTATAGTGGACAAAATAAATCCCATGCACTCTGTATATATAAGCCGATCAATATGCAGAATGATCCGTCGCTTCTGCGGTGCGCGTGATTGGTTAACCATTATTATGATATATGATCCCGAGACTCCGTTTGCATGTTAGCGCATTTGCGTAATTTTGTGTTTTGTATATGTTGCAGTCAATCTGTCAAACCAGTCATTTTGACCAAATGACTAAAACTTCTGACTGAATTTGAGTGCCAAATGCCTATTTAATATACATATATTAAGGATTAAGATATACATTTTTTATGAAATTATAGGTATTTAACATACAGTAATAGTCTAGGCAAATATGGACATAGGTGTCGCCTTGAGAGGGAATTTATGAGACCTACATTTTTGGTTAGCATGAACACTTAACTTTCGGAATCCGTATGTTGGCTTTGTCAGATAGGCGGACTTTTTTCGCACCGCGTGGGTTTATTGAGGCACCTGGTGATAAAATCGGTCATTTTTTAAATAAAGCCGACATATTTGACAGAGTATATTCACACCTTTTGAGAAGAGATATTCGTCCAATTTTGATACGTGTGAATGGGGCGATAACCAGAGTAAGGTAATACATGTAACCATTGAAACTCGGAACGACAGTCATGACGTCATGTGACGTCAAATAAATTTTAGGGTGTACTGTTCTTATGATCATGGTCAAGAAGTGTGGGCATATTATGCATTATGGTATTCTACGCCTTAGCAGAAAGGCATCCGTCAAATGTTAGGCTTTCAACATTCGAAGCCATATACAGAAGTTGTCCGGCTACGTCATTACGTAAATATGTGAATTGATGAACCATATATTGAGAAGTGGCTGGATGGGAAGATCACCAGATGTACATTTTGTTATCCACATTAGGTAACCAAATCTGGAAAAAAAACGCAGATAGAGAGGACCTTCTGAAAGCTAGTATACGCATCGACCGCATACCTTTCTAGTGTATCACGCAAGATGACGCTCAGATCCCATATGTAGCATCTGAATTATACCATAAGCTACCATGAATGAAGCTCGCCAAGAATAAGGATAAGAATTCCCAGCTTTCGAGACAAACACGTGAGCTTGAAACCGACATATGTGTTGTTTGAAACATTTCGATTAGTGTGACCCTTCTACCAAGAAGTGTATAAAACTGTGTTGGTGTGAGCGAGATAGATTAAATTAAATGTGGCGAAGAGACGGATGCTGGTCCAGATAATGTTGAATGTGGTAAATCAGAATAAGCTCAGGTACTGTTGTTTTGAATCTTAGAAGTCATAGCATCACTATTCGGCGCACCCATATACGGTTACAAGAATGGATTTAGTGGAGAATGGATTTCGAAATGCCACATCGCGATTATTGTTGGTTTTCATCCTTCAGAAGGCGACGACCTATGTTGGAACTAAAAGATGGCTTATGTGCCGTTTCGTCCAATCCATACATATTGATATTATGACAAAAAGTTGAAATTTGTATGTGACAATTTCGACTTTTTCAATTTCTGGCCGCCAGTTTGGCAGCCATCTTGACTGTGAGAGTTGTCCAAACTCAAATGAATACTTCATATCAATGTTCCATATGAACATGTAATTGTGGGTATAATTCGCGTAACAATAACGCCCATATTAAGAAAGTAAAGGAATGTAAGCTTGTTTTCAAATTTCGGACGCCATTTTGGCCGCCATCTTCGATTTGGAAAACAATTTCCTTCATCAGATGCAAGGTAATTACTTCACCTCAGTATTTCCAAATCAACTGTCAACTGTGTGGAGTTTACTCGACAATAATGCCCAATGATGTTAAAATGATGGAATTTCAGTGATTTTTCAAAAGTTGTCCGCCATTGTGGACGCCATTTTGGATTTGTGGGACTTTTATTTGGATGTGATATACGGACAATTCTTCGTCGCCTTAGTGTTCCCAACTCACAATAGTAAGCAGGTGGGGAGTTGTCGTGAAAATAACTCTCAATGATGTTAAAATCAGCGATTTTCGGCGATTTTTCTATTTCTGGTGGCCATTTTGGCCGCCATCTTGTATTTGGGTGAATATTCCTCAACTCAGGTATAAGAGGAATCCTAGCTCGAGTATCGCCTGCACATATATACGCATGGGTTTTGTTATGATAGCAATAACATTCATTGATTCGAAACAGACATTGCGTCATTAGCGTCGATTTGGCTTTGACCGGATTATACCGGCATTTGGGAAAATGTGATATCGGACACAAATTTCTAGCAAGGAATGTATATTATGGTCCCCGTGTGTCGCAAATGACTCTTCTGGACGATAAATGTATAAAATCACGCCAAGGTGCCAATATCTTCACACAGAAACAAACGAAAGGTGGTGAAATGTCCGAAAAAAAATTTCACTTTTCGGCGGCCATCTTGGCCGCCATATTGGATTTTTGTGTCGGAGTTTTGGCTAATTTGTAAGGGTTGTATATTACCATAACGAATCGAACGGAAAACAAGAACGCATGTGACACCATCTTTACTATAACGGCGATCAAAGAGACCTGGTGCATATAACAAAAATGGCCGCCATGATGGACGCCATCTTGTCTGGAGTCTCTGCGGCCACTTTTTGTTCTTTTAGAGGAGACATTAAGAAAGAAATTTGTGGGGTGAAGTTGAGTCTCGGGGGGTGCAGAGGTATACCAATATCTCCTGGACTAGCGGGTGATTTTGAGAAAGACTTGTGTGTGAATATATTGGGGAAAGCGTTAATTTCTTCTTTCAAACCTACATTCTGAGAATAGCAACAGGAACGTTTTTATGGGTATTCCCAACCAATAAGCTGAACATTTAGGAACATGGTTATTGTGTTTTTGTTGCGCAGAAAAAACAAATTTCAGTGAAATTTAGATAATTTCTTGTATAGTTGGTAAAATTTTCAACCGTTGGTAATTTTACCGACAAAACTTAGTTGGAAAGTTTACACCACATAGGTCTGAAATACATCCCAAACTTAAGGGGTGTCAGGTTAGAAATTTCCAACAGTTGGAAAGCTCTGGGTACCAGTTGGGTCGTTCCAACCCAAGGGCGGGGTGCTTTTTAACCATATTTGAGAGCTATAAATCTCTCAGAAATTTCGTAATTTGTTTAAATGCATCAAAAAATAAACCACAAATGAAGGAATATGTTTCCAACATTACTAAAAAATATCATTGCCCCACTGCACCCCGGTTCGTGCGCAGTTTCGACGACTTCTGTGTGTGGACCCGCGATTGTGATATTTCATTCTGTTTATATTTTAGTTACCAGCAGCAACTCGGTGGAGGAGAAACAACATTCAGTAGGGATTTCCACATCGCCCATACGTGGGGCGGATGCCCTAACGATCAGGCGTGGATATCCGTAACCGAAGGGTGGCATACGTGTGTGTTCGACCAGCATACCGCATATCCGCAGTTTATTTATTCAACAAAATCGACAATGGCAAGATCCGCTGGTAAGAACACATCTACATCTCCGGTATAAAGCTCCGTGTTGAAATCTACAGTTATATACGATACAGCCAAACTGAGTCTATGGGGTGGGTTGTGGTCGATCTGAGGATCTGCGTTATCTCTCATTTATCATGAGCAATTGTAGACCGCGGCCCAGAAAAGACTGATTCGTCCCATTACCCCGTTTTGCTGGACCGTCGAATTGTATGGTTTAGTTGCCAATTTAAGGTTATAAAACGAAAACAAAATATCCCCACGCATGCACACTACAGATATGAGGACTTCTTGCCTATAAATTTCAAATCAAAATTTTAATTGTCTATTTTCGCTGTCGATAGAACATTATTGACGATACGCGTACATGAAGTAAACGCTGGTATTCCCAAATGGTCTGTCCTAGGCCGCCTTATCCATGGTCCTGTACTTTAAAGCCCTGTGTATATATAGTTGTACTTTTTTAGGAAATTTGCCGTTATTCCCAAGATTTATCGTAAAGCAAATGAATAGTAGGAACTTACGAGTTACGACTGCCGGGTATATGTGTCTTTTTACAGTTGTATACGACTCCAGTCTTATTAGAACTAGACCTATATATATAGTTTAGTAAATTCCATGAGTTGACTGTAAGGACACCTTGGTCTAGTTATAATTACGTGCGCTCGCGCAACAGTATGGCGATCAGACAGATTCGTAGGTTGGTGTCACACTCCATGACGTCACCAAAAACGACGTAAAACCTCGTGGCGTTCTGACATTTTTACTGTGCCGCGTTTTTGCTATGTTTATTTTATGTGTTGTTTTCGATTATTTGTTTGTCGCCGATATCGCCATTTGTCAGGATTCCCTGTTTCTATATTTAAAACTGGCATGCTCGTAGTGAGCCTCGATTTCGATTTTTTCTCCCAGGTCAAAATACGTCAGAGTTATGACAAAAATAGATCAACCTACATTTTCTCCATCAGAACTCTACATCAAAGAGTCTATAGACTCCTTCGGGACCTACATAGACTCCTTCATTTGGGTATTTTTACTTATAATTGGGAAGTTTTATCATTTTTGGTTCGTGCGAAGACCCCTTATTATCGTGCGGGGAAAAGAGAGACATTCAAAACGCGATTTCGTAATTCGACGCAATAGGCTGAATAGCCTAACCTTCAGCCGAGTTCCGGGTCAAATACGATGAATGACGTAACACAAAACAAAACGCATTTGTTGACACAAACACCGTTTGGAGAGTTTATTATTACATAAAATGATCGTTATTGATTAATTATTGATTAATTATTGATATTTATTGTTGCATATTGGCTGCTATCAATATTTACACAAATAGTATTAATTATTTCTTATAATTGCTCCTTTGGTCACAGGGGCCTGTAACGCGCTCCGCTGTCCGCCCCCCCCCCCCCCTTTTTGCACTGCCCATATACGCCGCACTCTATACGCGCCTTCTTCGCGTTAATGGAACATTATATAGACAAGGGGCTCTGTAGAAATTCAACGTTTCACCATCGCTCGGGAGTCGCACAAATTTAGCCCATTCACCCCAGTAATGATAACGATATATACACGGATGATGATAGGACGTCTGGCTGGGGTATAAGGGGGTGTGTCTTAAGCTCCGCTCATTTCTAAAGGTTCCACATTGCGTCAATGGGTCCTTTGTCCCCCTTTGTTTCGCCCTATTGTCTTAATGGGCCAATGGTAGGGGTTTATTAGGGGTCCTTATTGTATGAAAACCCATCCTTTTCCTTCACACTTATATGATAGGTAGAATGAATTAATGAAGCCCCTCCTTTTCGTTCTTAATTATTTGATAGGTTTTAATTAATTAAAGTCGCTCATTCTTAATTATATGATAGGGTACCGAAACTCCTCCTTATTCGACCCAACAATGGGCACCATAATTGTCAGCAAGCCTCGTGCACCTTTTGAGAACAATGGAATCGTGCAGGTGTTTGGACCACGCTATCCTGAAACAATGGAATCTTGCACCTGCAGAGTCACCTCGCGTGTACACGCCATTCTATGGTTCTATAGTTCGACTGTGGTTCTTTTGTATACATATGGCCTTATGTTCTAATCGGGAAACCTCGGAATATTTCTATGGCTATATAGTTTGATTTTGGGGTCATTCTGTATACATATTTCTAAGAACCTAGTCTGATGATTTTTTGTCCAGGCCTCATGGATTGTGAGTCAAGGTCCCCACACAAAATGAGCTGTATACAATACTATTAAATTGGATTTTTCGCCCATTCAAAATATAACTTTGTCTAGTCCTATAGTCTTATGATGGGCCCATTGTATGGTCTTATTCCGGGGTCTTCTGTATACCTATTTTTCCCCAGGCCCTGAAAAAGGCCAACAAGTGCCATTTTTATATATCAGTAAACTTTCGTACCCGTAATCGTTTGTTCAATGTTATCTGCATTTGCTGGTTGGACATTAGCGGCGTTCGCTGGTTAAACAGCCATTTTTATGGAGTTTAGGAATCATATTTCAGTAAACTGATATCGCTTAAATCGCTGGTTCAATGTTAGCTGCATTTGATGGTTGAATATTAAATGCTATGTCTGGTTGAATATTAACTGCTATGTCTGGTTGAATATGTGAAGAAGGGCCGTTTTGATGGTCATTTTGGAGCTTATTAATTATATTTCAGTAAACGTTGGTACCCGTAATCGCTAGTTGAATGTTAGTTGCATTTACTGGTTGACTATTATCTACATTTGATGGTTGAATATTAACTGCTATGTCTGGTTGAATATATGAAGAAGGGCCGTTTCGATGGTCATTTTGGAGCTTATTAATTATATTTCAGTAAACGTTCGTACCCGTAATCGCTGTTGAATTTTAGCTGTGTTTGCTGGTTGAATGTTCTCCGCTGCGTGCTTGGAATGTTCTGGAAGGCAGTATACAAGGTCCTCACAACACGAGCGATGTAAAATACTATTAAATTGGATTTTTCCCCATTCAAAATATAACTTTGTCTAGCCCTTTTGTCTTACGATGGGCCCATTTTATGGTCTTATTCGGGGGGTCTTATGTATACCTATTTCTCAGGCCCTGAAAAAGAGGATGACCAACAAGGGCCATTTTTATGGAGTTTAGTAATCATATTTCAGTAAACTTTCGTACCCGTAATCGCTGGTTGAATGCTAGCTACATTTGCTGGTTGACCATTAGCTGCGTTCGATGGTTGAATATTAACAGTTTTTTGTCTGGTTGAATGCTAGCTACATTTGCTGGCTGACCATTAGCTGCGTTCGATGGTTGAATATTAGCAGTTTTGTCTGGTTGAATGTTAGCTGCGTTTTCTGGTTGAATGTTCCCCCCACACACCCTCACACATGAGCAACACATGTATATGATGAATGTGTAACTGCTATAATTATTGAAATTCTCTTAAATCTCGTTTGCTTTCCAAAATGTCAATTAACAAACATAATCATACATGGGTTGTGTGTATATATGACCATTTCACTCCCGTCCAACAGTATGTTTAAACATCATATAAAATTCGAGCCTTCCAGAGGTTAAATGAATCACAAATCGCGCGTTCTTAGAATATGAAAACCGAGCATTCTGGAAATAATTATATTCAAAAGTTTATCTGTTTTATCAGACAACATGTCATTTGGCAAACATCTAGCGTATATTCAATAGACGCTATTATATACAGTTGCATTTACTATATAAAGTTTATCATAAAGAAACAGCGTGAACAGAAAATCTGCTTGCATCTAATTCATTTGAAATTTATACTCAATGCGCGTCAATCAATTGGACAATCGATAATATATTTGACATATGCACTCTGTGTAAACAAATTGAAGTTATCTCCACCTGTCCCGTCTGACATTGTACATTCGATGCAACAATGTTTGAATGGAATTTTTGATTTGTTATTCACTTCATAAATGGTTCATATAGCGTACTATTATACTTGTGGACACTTACCTTAAAGGTACAAGTCGCTTTAACATAATTCAGCGTATCCATCGATATAAACGCTCTTTATTTTCAAAAAGTGTCTGAATCTCTATCGTTTACTAAAGTTATGTTTAAAATTAAGCATTTAAACCTAATGTAACTATAAATAATAAATAAAAAACGCTCTTTATTTTCAAAATTGTCTGAATTTTGATATTGATTTTAGCATTATGCATGCTTTCATTCATATGAAATTGCCATCATGGACGTTAAATGACAACATCTCTTAACATATTAGCCTTAAAGTTATACGTCACGCGTACATTCGATGCACCAGTTAACACATTACATATATGGTTGAACATATCAACCATAGTAAGCTCATTTAAACAAAATGGTATTCAATTTAAACGCAGGTTCATTCGATGCAGCAATGTATGAATGTAGGGTTTTGCTTTGTCATTACTCCAGAAATGGTTCAGACGATACACTACATTTGGTTCACATACCTTAAAGGTACCCGTCATTTAAACCTAATTATTCATTAATAAAATGCTCTTTATTTTCAAAATTATCTGAAGGTCCCATCGTTTTGTAAGTTATACGTCGCATGTTCATTCGAGGTAATCCTGTACGAAATGAAGGTAATCGTTGTGTTATTCACTTCATAAAATGCGTCATACGATGGACCACATTTGGGTCACGTGCCTTAAAGGTACACGTCACTTTCGGAAATTATATAATCAGCTAATACATTACATATCTGGCTGGACGTATCAACCGTATAAAGTTCATTTAATTCATTGGGTCTTTCAAATTATACGTCACGTGTTCATTCGAGGTACTCATGTAGGAAATGAAGGTATTGATTGTTATTCACTTCATAAATGGCTCCCAGTTCCTAATAGCGGACTATTATACATTAAAGGTACACCTCATTTAAATCTAATGCAGCGTGTCCATCAAAACAGACGCTCGTAGTATTGTAACCCGCGGTCGATTGTTTCGTTTCTGTTAATGATACGGTGTTATTTACTTTAAAAAATGCGCCCTCACTCTTCACTTTGACTAACATGCAAGCATTTGTATCATTTATAATGTCAAAATCTGGTCTAAAGCAGTCGTATTTGTTATATATAAGGCAAATTTCCTTTCAAATTATAACATATTAAAACTATGCTTAAATGTTATGTACTTGGAATATGATAGGTCTCCATGCCCTTATTTGGACATATAATCTAACCGAGCGATGTTCATTCTCTAATCGATTACGTGTCTATAGGATATTGAGGGTAGATTAAGCATACTAAGATCCAGGTAGACAGTCTATATTGCGTCCTCATTTTATGGGGCCTTTGTCTCTATGAACATATAGTCTTAATTTTGGGGCCCTTTGTCGTATTTCTATGGATCTATTGTCTTAATTATGGGACCCTTTGTCAGTGAAATTCTATGGATCTGTTGTCTGAAATACGGGCCCTTTGTCGTATTTCTATGGATCTATTGTCTTAAATACGGAGCCTTTGTGTATTTCTATGGATCTATTGTCTGAAATACGGGGCCTTTGTGTAATTCTATGGATCTATTGTCTTATTCTGGGACCCTTTGTCAGTGTAATTCTATGGATCTGTTGTCTTAAATACGGGACCATTTGTCTGTATATTTCTATGGATCTATTGTCTGAAATACAGGGTCTTTGTCTGTGTAATTCTATGAACCTATAGTCTTACAAAACCTTTTGTTTTGTTCATAAACCACACGGTAAGCTATTTATAGATATGGGACAACAAGCGATTTTATGCCTAAAGAAGTAGGAACTGAGGTTCTGTATTCTTGTCACCAAGTATATGTAGTTTAAATCCTCTAAATATCGTCTGTTATACAGAAGAACCATTGACCATGTGACAGTCTCATGTTACAAAAGACCTATTATGGGGACACATTTCATTCCCCAAAAACGGTATATATAGGTGGGTATCAAACATTGGTCTGGAAAAGACATGGTATATGGACGTGTGTATTTACTAGATGTATTTTTTAAACGTTCATTTCATATACATGAACTCTTTATTGTTGTTCAACTTTTTAATTGGTAACCAATTATCGTATATAATTTTGTTTGGAGTGTTCATATACATCACTATACGAAACACAGCTTCTAATAAACTAGTCGATGGTTAAATCACCACAGCCAATATCCCCAATGGTAAGCTATTTTTTAGCGCATGGGGTACATTCATGACTAAAGAAGAAGGAAATGTGGTAAATTATACTTTATTATTTGATCACTTAACACACAGAACAGGTTTTTGCTGACTCGCTCTGTGTAACCTATTTCTAGTATGTAGCAGTATGTTCAGCAAACGCAGGTAAGCGATGCCTACGGTTGTAAGTGGTACTCGTCAGTGATCACTGAGTTAGGTCTGTGGTTCAGAACCAAGCTTTTTAGTTTTCAGTGTATAATCACCATAATTCCTGATTATTCCCAAGGTCCAAATGAGTTCACTATCTAGTTCTGAAATAGTTTTAGTTGTGTTTACAATGTAATCCAATACTAGTTGTTCATTAAACATCTTTTCAATCGTGAAAATTTCACAAGGTTCTGGGAGAATGATGTAACCGCATATTGATGTTTCTTCTTCGAATATCCGACTTCTTTCATTGAAAAACACGTCCTTGTAAACAGAAATTCGAACAAAGTTATCTCCAACGAGTTCACGAATCCCACGTATATAGTTATTTTTAGCAATACCTCTAATTAGCCAACAGTCAGAGAACAGTTGATCCACAATATCTAGTAAGAAATCTGTTTCAAATTCTGTTCTCTCCAACAAAGATTCCAATCTCTCTCTACCATCAACAAAATGTCCTTCCAAAATTAACTTTATTATTAGCTTCTCCTCCCTTCGAAACCAAGTTTGCTGTAATTCATTCTTGATTTCTTCACATAGTGTTGATGAGTTAACTAAAGCTTTGTACACTTTCTGACGCATTTCTGCTGGTAGCATATCAATTACCTCCATAAGTCATTACGAAACACTCTGTTTATTCGAGGTAATCCACTACAACACGGGGTATTGATCGTGAGTTTCTCACAAAATTAGCACCAGTGTTATACAATCGGTGCTCATACTATACATAGCGTTCCAACTCTAAAGACACTCGGAAAAGTATTTATTTCTTATTATATTATTTATAACAACCAATCAAAACCCGTCGTTCAATTTAACTATACACGGACAAGCGGTATGATAACAACCGTACAACAACTTGATGTATACTAGTCATATTTCATATTATTATTCTAAAATCTCCATTACATGGAGCGAAATAAAGAGCGTATATGATGTAGACTGGTGTATAAATACTTAGTTATTTCTTTTCATCAATTATATGTATTGTAACTCCTATAAATATAGTCTGTTATACAGAGTAAACATGTACCACGTGGCAGTCTCACGATAGGCATACTATGTGAAAACATGTGCATATCACATATTCTTTTTACCGTTCATTCGTACGTAATCCAACCTCTCTGTTAATACACAGGCATAAAACCATTGGTGTGGAAAAGACCTACTATGTGAATGCGTGTATTTACTTGATGTATACTAGGCCATTCATATTATTACTCTGAAATCTCCATTGCATGGAGCAAAATAAAGAGCGTGTATGACGTAGACTGGTGTATAAATGCTTAGTGATTTCTTTCCATCAATTATATGTATTGTAACTCCCATAAATATAGTCTGTTATACAGAGTAACCATGTACAACGTGACAGTTTCACGATAGGTCTACTATGTGAAAGCATGTGTATATCACATATTTTTTTTGCAATTCAATCGTATATAATCCAAGCTCTCTGTTAATACAGAGGCGTCAAAACACTGGTGTGGAACAGACCTACTATGTGGACGCGTGTATTTGCTTGATGTATACTGGTTCATTCATAGTATTACTCTAAATTCTCCATTACATGGAGCAAAATAAAGAGCGTATACGATGTATTCTTTCCATAAATTATATGTATTTTGACTCCCGTAAATAGTCTGTTATACAGATGAACCGTGTACCACGTGACGGTCTCGCAAAAGGTGTATACACATGTATTCAATGTATTCTTTAATAAGTCATTTCTCTATTATTTTCGTTCAGTAATATTGGTAGAAATGTAGTCTGAAATCGTCTGTATAGCGTCATATAGCTTTATTGGTGAATACGTCCATATTTCTTAAAGTACAGTACATATTCATAATGTCAGGCATTATCAGCCAACTATTTATAGAAATACCTGTTATATGAGATCATATCGTAGCTGAATCTGGGATGCGACCTACCTCAACGGCGAAGTGCGCTCAAATGAAGTTACACATATTATATGAGCCATTATATGGATCGATGAGGTGTTATCTCAGTATGTCCGTACAATATTAGTAAACTACACCCCCTGCCTATTACGTATACCAAGCGAGCGAAACAAACATGACATATCGATTATGTATATATAGTGATGATATGTGTAAAATACGGATGACATTTTTTCGTGACGCGCGATCGCTCCCCTAAACCCCGCCCCTTTTAAAACGGGGGGAGAGGGAGGGGCCCGGTCTGCGCTTTTTTTTTAGCCTCGAAAAGAACGATAACTCTGTAACATACCGCTACATCGTATACGAGCGCTTCTTTGTGAGAAAATACATCAACCAAACTTATTATTTAGTTTAAAATTCTTTTGTATATTAGTTTTGTTTCAAATTCGCGTTTAAAAAAGTAGTCATTTCGCGTTGTTGTACTACGTCAAATAGCCCCTTTTTTATTCGCCAAATATAGTCATAATAGCGTTTAAAAGTTTTGTCAAACCAGGGGGGGGTGAAAAAAAAAATTCCGGCACGTATGCCGGGGTGGGTGGGTGGTCAAAGCCACCAACAAGCAATTTTTTCCGCAACTAAAAAAAAAAAATTCCTACTTGTTTTTTAGTGTTTTGGCAATGAGTTGGGCTTCAAAACCACTTTGAATGAGAGAAATAATGTAATTCTAACTGGTAAACTGACTGCAGGCAGTTATCGTGTTGTATTTTGTTGCAAATATTGAAATCCAAGATGGCCGCTGGCAGCCATGTTTTTTTGGCCGAATGACCTCAAAATGACTCATTCCTATTTACATGTCCATGTTAACATCCATGATAAATAGTATGCACAGAAATTCATATACAGCTGTTTACAGTGAATTTCCCCCCGAAAATCTCTGTTTTAGTGTTAAAAGGGGGTGGGTGTCAAAAAATGGTCGGAAAAAAACTGCCGAAAACGGAAAAAAATTTGGCGGTGGGGGTGGGTGGGTACAAAAAATGATCGAAAGGGAAAAAATGCCATACGTGCCTGAAATTTTTTTCCGACCCCCCCCCTGGTCAAACAGGTATTTTTTTTATTGCGTATTACGCGTTTATAAAATGACACGTTTCATAACAGGAAATTAACCATAAACAATGAAATTTTAAGTAAAAAATGTATACTTTTTACTATTTTGAACGCTGCGTTTCTATACATTTGCTGACATTACATTAAAGGATACACATATGTATTTACTCTAAATATGAACATTTGTCTGTGAGACCAGGCATAGATTCATCACTATATATACATAATCGATATGTCATGTTTGTTTCGCTCGCTTGGTATACGTAATAGGCAGGGGGTGTAGTTTACTAATATTGTACGGACATACTGAGATAACACCTCATCGATCCATATAATGGCTCATATAATATGTGTAACTTCATTTGAGCGCACTTCGCTGTTGAGGTAGGTCGCATCCCAGATTCAGCTACGATATGATCTCATATAACAGGTATTTCTATAAATAGTTGGCTGATAATGCCTGACATTATGAATATGTACTGTACTTTAAGAAATATGGACGTATTCACCAATAAAGCTATATGACGCTATACAGACGATTTCAGACTACATTTCTACCAATATTACTGAACGAAAATAATAGAGAAATGACTTATTAAAGAATACATTGAATACATGTGTATACACCTTTTGCGAGACCGTCACGTGGTACACGGTTCATCTGTATAACAGACTATTTACGGGAGTCAAAATACATATAATTTATGGAAAGAATACATCGTATACGCTCTTTATTTTGCTCCATGTAATGGAGAATTTAGAGTAATACTATGAATGAACCAGTATACATCAAGCAAATACACGCGTCCACATAGTAGGTCTGTTCCACACCAATGTTTTGACGCCTCTGTATTAACAGAGAGCTTGGATTATATACGATTGAATTGCAAAAAAAAATATGTGATATACACATGCTTTCACATAGTAGACCTATCGTGAAACTGTCACGTTGTACATGGTTACTCTGTATAACAGACTATATTTATGGGAGTTACAATACATATAATTGATGGAAAGAAATCACTAAGCATTTATACACCAGTCTACGTCATACACGCTCTTTATTTTGCTCCATGCAATGGAGATTTCAGAGTAATAATATGAATGGCCTAGTATACATCAAGTAAATACACGCATTCACATAGTAGGTCTTTTCCACACCAATGGTTTTATGCCTGTGTATTAACAGAGAGGTTGGATTACGTAGACTGGTGTATAAATGCTTAGTGATTTCTTTCCATCAATTATATGTATTGTAACTCCCATAAATATAGTCTGTTATACAGAGTAACCATGTACAACGTGACAGTTTCACGATAGGTCTACTATGTGAAAGCATGTGTATATGTGATATGCACATGTTTTCACATAGTATGCCTATCGTGAGACTGCCACGTGGTACATGTTTACTCTGTATAACAGACTATATTTATAGGAGTTACAATACATATAATTGATGAAAAGAAATAACTAAGTATTTATACACCAGTCTACATCATATACGCTCTTTATTTCGCTCCATGTAATGGAGATTTTAGAATAATAATATGAAATATGACTAGTATACATCAAGTTGTTGTACGGTTGTTATCATACCGCTTGTCCGTGTATAGTTAAATTGAACGACGGGTTTTGATTGGTTGTTATAAATAATATAATAAGAAATAAATACTTTTCCGAGTGTCTTTAGAGTTGGAACGCTATGTATAGTATGAGCACCGATTGTATAACACTGGTGCTAATTTTGTGAGAAACTCACGATCAATACCCCGTGTTGTAGTGGATTACCTCGAATAAACAGAGTGTTTCGTAATGACTTATGGAGGTAATTGATATGCTACCAGCAGAAATGCGTCAGAAAGTGTACAAAGCTTTAGTTAACTCATCAACACTATGTGAAGAATCAAGAATGAATTACAGCAAACTTGGTTTCGAAGGGAGGAGAAGCTAATAATAAAGTTAATTTTGGAAGGACATTTTGTTGATGGTAGAGAGAGATTGGAATCTTTGTTGGAGAGAACAGAATTTGAAACAGATTTCTTACTAGATATTGTGGATCAACTGTTCTCTGACTGTTGGCTAATTAGAGGTATTGCTAAAAATAACGATATACGTGGGATTCGTGAACTCGTTGGAGATAACTTTGTTCGAATTTCTGTTTACAAGGACGTGTTTTTCAATGAAAGAAGTCGGATATTCGAAGAAGAAACATCAATATGCGGTTACATCATTCTCCCAGAACCTTGTGAAATTTTCACGATTGAAAAGATGTTTAATGAACAACTAGTATTGGATTACATTGTAAACACAACTAAAACTATTTCAGAACTAGATAGTGAACTCATTTGGACCTTGGGAATAATCAGGAATTATGGTGATTATACACTGAAAACTAAAAAGCTTGGTTCTGAACCACAGACCTAACTCAGTGATCACTGACGAGTACCACTTACAACCGTAGGCATCGCTTACCTGTGTTTGCTGAACATACTGCTACATACTAGAAATAGGTTACACAGAGCGAGTCAGCAAAAACCTGTTCTGTGTGTTAAGTGATCAAATAATAAAGTATAATTTACCACATTTCCTTCTTCTTTAGTCATGAATGTACCCCATGCGCTAAAAAATAGCTTACCATTGGGGATATTGGCTGTGGTGATTTAACCATCGACTAGTTTATTAGAAGCTGTGTTTCGTATAGTGATGTATATGAACACTCCAAACAAAATTATATACGATAATTGGTTACCAATTAAAAAGTTGAACAACAATAAAGAGTTCATGTATATGAAATGAACGTTTAAAAAATACATCTAGTAAATACACACGTCCATATACCATGTCTTTTCCAGACCAATGTTTGATACCCACCTATATATACCGTTTTTGGGGAATGAAATGTGTCCCCATAATAGGTCTTTTGTGACATGAGACTGTCACATGGTCAATGGTTCTTCTGTATAACAGACGATATTTAGAGGATTTAAACTACATATACTTGGTGACAAGAATACAGAACCTCAGTTCCTACTTCTTTAGGCATAAAATCGCTTGTTGTCCCATATCTATAAATAGCTTACCGTGTGGTTTATGAACAAAACAAAAGGTTTTGTAAGACTATAGGTTCATAGAATTACACAGACAAAGACCCTGTATTTCAGACAATAGATCCATAGAAATATACAGACAAATGGTCCCGTATTTAAGACAACAGATCCATAGAATTACACTGACAAAGGGTCCCAGAATAAGACAATAGATCCATAGAATTACACAAAGGCCCCGTATTTCAGACAATAGATCCATAGAAATACACAAAGGCTCCGTATTTAAGACAATAGATCCATAGAAATACGACAAAGGGCCCGTATTTCAGACAACAGATCCATAGAATTTCACTGACAAAGGGTCCCATAATTAAGACAATAGATCCATAGAAATAAAAAAAATAAGACTATATGTTCATAGAGACAAAGGCCCCATAAAATGAGGACGCAATATAGACTGTCTACCTGGATCTTAGTATGCTTAATCTACCCTCAATATCCTATAGACACGTAATCGATTAGAGAATGAACATCGCTCGGTTAGATTATATGTCCAAATAAGGGCATGGAGACCTATCATATTCCAAGTACATAACATTTAAGCATAGTTTTAATATGTTATAATTTGAAAGGAAATTTGCCTTATATATAACAAATACGACTGCTTTAGACCAGATTTTGACATTATAAATGATACAAATGCTTGCATGTTAGTCAAAGTGAAGAGTGAGGGCGCATTTTTAAAAGTAAATAACACCGTATCATTAACAGAAACGAAACAATCGACCGCGGGTTACAATACTACGAGCGTCTGTTTTGATGGACACGCTGCATTAGATTTAAATGAGGTGTACCTTTAATGTATAATAGTCCGCTATTAGGAACTGGGAGCCATTTATGAAGTGAATAACAATCAATACCTTCATTTCCTACATGAGTACCTCGAATGAACACGTGACGTATAATTTGAAAGACCCAATGAATTAAATGAACTTTATACGGTTGATACGTCCAGCCAGATATGTAATGTATTAGCTGATTATATAATTTCCGAAAGTGACGTGTACCTTTAAGGCACGTGACCCAAATGTGGTCCATCGTATGACGCATTTTATGAAGTGAATAACACAACGATTACCTTCATTTCGTACAGGATTACCTCGAATGAACATGCGACGTATAACTTACAAAACGATGGGACCTTCAGATAATTTTGAAAATAAAGAGCATTTTATTAATGAATAATTAGGTTTAAATGACGGGTACCTTTAAGGTATGTGAACCAAATGTAGTGTATCGTCTGAACCATTTCTGGAGTAATGACAAAGCAAAACCCTACATTCATACATTGCTGCATCGAATGAACCTGCGTTTAAATTGAATACCATTTTGTTTAAATGAGCTTACTATGGTTGATATGTTCAACCATATATGTAATGTGTTAACTTGTGCATCGAATGTACGCGTGACGTATAACTTTAAGGCTAATATGTTAAGAGATGTTGTCATTTAACGTCCATGATGGCAATTTCATATGAATGAAAGCATGCATAATGCTAAAATCAATATCAAAATTCAGACAATTTTGAAAATAAAGAGCGTTTTTTATTTATTATTTATAGTTACATTAGGTTTAAATGCTTAATTTTAAACATAACTTTAGTAAACGATAGAGATTCAGACACTTTTTGAAAATAAAGAGCGTTTATATCGATGGATACGCTGAATTATGTTAAAGCGACTTGTACCTTTAAGGTAAGTGTCCACAAGTATAATAGTACGCTATATGAACCATTTATGAAGTGAATAACAAATCAAAAATTCCATTCAAACATTGTTGCATCGAATGTACAATGTCAGACGGGACAGGTGGAGATAACTTCAATTTGTTTACACAGAGTGCATATGTCAAATATATTATCGATTGTCCAATTGATTGACGCGCATTGAGTAAAAATTTCAAATGAATTAGATGCAAGCAGATTTTCTGTTCACGCTGTTTCTTTATGATAAACTTTATATAGTAAATGCAACTGTATATAATAGCGTCTATTGAATATACGCTAGATGTTTGCCAAATGACATGTTGTCTGATAAAACAGATAAACTTTTGAATATAATTATTTCCAGAATGCTCGGTTTTCATATTCTAAGAACGCGCGATTTGTGATTCATTTAACCTCTGGAAGGCTCGAATTTTATATGATGTTTAAACATACTGTTGGACGGGAGTGAAATGGTCATATATACACACAACCCATGTATGATTATGTTTGTTAATTGACATTTTGGAAAGCAAACGAGATTTAAGAGAATTTCAATAATTATAGCAGTTACACATTCATCATATACATGTGTTGCTCATGTGTGAGGGTGTGTGGGGGGAACATTCAACCAGAAAACGCAGCTAACATTCAACCAGACAAAACTGCTAATATTCAACCATCGAACGCAGCTAATGGTCAGCCAGCAAATGTAGCTAGCATTCAACCAGACAAAAAACTGCTAATATTCAACCATCGAACGCAGCTAATGGTCAACCAGCAAATGTAGCTAGCATTCAACCAGCGATTACGGGTACGAAAGTTTACTGAAATATGATTACTAAACTCCATAAAAATGGCCCTTGTTGGTCATCCTCTTTTTCAGGGCCTGAGAAATAGGTATACATAAGACCCCCCGAATAAGACCATAAAATGGGCCCATCGTAAGACAAAAGGGCTAGACAAAGTTATATTTTGAATGTGGAAAAATCCAATTTAATAGTATTTTACATCGCTCGTGTTGTGAGGACCTTGTATACTGCCTTCCAGAACATTCCAAGCACGCAGCGGAGAACATTCAACCAGCAAACACAGCTAAAATTCAACAGCGATTACGGGTACGAACGTTTACTGAAATATAATTAATAAGCTCCAAAATGACCATCGAAACGGCCCTTCTTCATATATTCAACCAGACATAGCAGTTAATATTCAACCATCAAATGTAGATAATAGTCAACCAGTAAATGCAACTAACATTCAACTAGCGATTACGGGTACGAACGTTTACTGAAATATAATTAATAAGCTCCAAAATGACCATCAAAACGGCCCTTCTTCACATATTCAACCAGACATAGCAGTTAATATTCAACCAGACATAGCATTTAATATTCAACCATCAAATGCAGCTAACATTGAACCAGCGATTTAAGCGATATCAGTTTACTGAAATATGATTCCTAAACTCCATAAAAATGGCTGTTTAACCAGCGAACGCCGCTAATGTCCAACCAGCAAATGCAGATAACATTGAACAAACGATTACGGGTACGAAAGTTTACTGATATATAAAAATGGCACTTGTTGGCCTTTTTCAGGGCCTGGGGAAAAATAGGTATACAGAAGACCCCGGAATAAGACCATACAATGGGCCCATCATAAGACTATAGGACTAGACAAAGTTATATTTTGAATGGGCGAAAAATCCAATTTAATAGTATTGTATACAGCTCATTTTGTGTGGGGACCTTGACTCACAATCCATGAGGCCTGGACAAAAAATCATCAGACTAGGTTCTTAGAAATATGTATACAGAATGACCCCAAAATCAAACTATATAGCCATAGAAATATTCCGAGGTTTCCCGATTAGAACATAAGGCCATATGTATACAAAAGAACCACAGTCGAACTATAGAACCATAGAATGGCGTGTACACGCGAGGTGACTCTGCAGGTGCAAGATTCCATTGTTTCAGGATAGCGTGGTCCAAACACCTGCACGATTCCATTGTTCTCAAAAGGTGCACGAGGCTTGCTGACAATTATGGTGCCCATTGTTGGGTCGAATAAGGAGGAGTTTCGGTACCCTATCATATAATTAAGAATGAGCGACTTTAATTAATTAAAACCTATCAAATAATTAAGAACGAAAAGGAGGGGCTTCATTAATTCATTCTACCTATCATATAAGTGAGAAGGAAAAGGATGGGTTTTCATACAATAAGGACCCCTAATAAACCCCTACCATTGGCCCATTAAGACAATAGGGCGAAACAAAGGGGGACAAAGGACCCATTGACGCAATGTGGAACCTTTAGAAATGAGCGGAGCTTAAGACACACCCCTTATACCCCAGCCAGACGTCCTATCATCACACGGATGGATCGGCAAAGAATTCATCTTTCAATAAATACCACAAACTCCCATCAGAAACATTCATACACGTTGCATTTGATTAAATTTTAACCACCGAATATTGTCTCCGGAGAGTGTATTTTTCCGATTTGATCCGGCTCAGCAGCAATGGACGCCACTCGTCTCTAAATTCACCACCCATACAGTTTACTATCATTAATAATCGGTCAAACGATCAACTAAATATCTGGAACTTAATTATTTCTTGTCGGCTAATAATTTATTTACTCATATAAATCAACACATTGTCAGTAATCAATTTCTATAGAGGAGAAATCTGTCGATTATTCCAACTTTTTTTAATTTTTTTTACAAGTCGCACGGCCCCTCATTTAAATATTCATTGTGAAATGACCTCGATTAGAATACTGGACGCTGATTGGCTGTTCTACTATTTTCATTTTAGTAACCGCGAAGTTTAAAATCGATGCAATATTGACATGTCGAACTCGTGGTCAGCATGATAAATTTGTAAAAAATAATGTCGTTCAAAGCTATTAACTGGTAATTTCGTAACCATTGCAACAAAAACTAATTGCATAGGGTGAATTTTATGTTGTAAATCGAATATGTATGTTTTACAACTCAACTTAGAAGAACATTCCAGTGAAATATAAGAACTAAATTGTCAAATATAAAGACATTTTTTTTTTATAGAAGTTTTAATAAACCATTCAATAGCCACAGTAGCTATCTGGCAATGCCAGGTTTAAACATTGAAACAAAAACGAAATATATATACAGTATAACAAGCATTATTGGAGGACTTTTTCACTGCATTACTTATCTGAGCTGAAAATTGATGAAATAATTGAATCAATTTCAAGAGGTCATTTCAGTTGTGCACAAATATAATTTTACTCTGAGGCCAAATTAAAAATTATTATGCCACGATTCCATGGTCTGTTTTTATTCATTCTATCGTTTAACCCTTTACCCAACAAACCGGCCAAAACCGGCCAAATAAAGCTTCAACAGCCTAAATTATCTTGGGTCTGTCTCAATAAAACCATACAAATATGGATATCATTGGAACCGGCTCATTGACCACATTGTGATGGTTACAGTTATGCCCTGTGCCAATGCATTCTCATATATATGCGAGTCGACCATAGGTCGCCTCGCATATATAAGAGAATGCATTGGCCTAAAAAAGTCTCTTTTTTAACACTTTTTACCATTTTTTCTTACATTCTTTAACAATTTTATAATTTTTTCTTACATTTTTTAACAATTTTTATAATATTTTTCTACATTCTTTGACAATTTTATCATTTTTAATATGTGTTAAGCCAATGCATTCTCTTATATATGCGAGGCGACCTATGGTCGACTCGCATATATAAGAGAATGCATTGGCACAGGCCCTTCTGTTGGGTAAAGGGTTAAACTTATTCAGTACCAATACGTATCCCGATACAAGTCGTAAAGTTGTTTTAGTTGACCACCCAACAATAAGGCTTCTGACGCATGCAACTTACTATAGACGAGCATAATTGTAACCACGCAACAACTCAATTATTCCCCACCGCTGTCATCATTTCACGATTCATCTGTCCCCACGTCTTCTGCTCTCTCATCCTCTTGCTCTCTCTCTCCCTCTCTCTCTTTCTATCTCTCTCTCTCTCTCTCTCTCTCTCTCACTCTCTCTCTCTCTCTCTCTCTCTCTCCCTACATCATGCTATTCCTAACACTATATTCTTCCTTTTTCCATCCATAACTCAAATGTAGTTAATATATATCTCTACTCCTCCTAAACCATTATTTCATTCCCTTCCCGTCAGATCGATACCCTCCTTCACTTATTGAGGAAGGGACATGTCGCCAAAGAGGAGAAGACTTCATATAAGCCCTCGGGCTTGTTGTCTGATCCTCATTTCCAAAATTAACTCTTATATGTTTTATATTTATGTCATATGTGTATTATGTCAATTATTTGGTTTGGAAATAAAAATATGTTTACACTAATAAGGTTATAGGATTATTTTTTTTCGAAGAAAGAATAAGTAGCCTACAATAAACATAATATGCATTCACATTCACTGATGTTAGTTTAAGTTACTTCAGCAATGAATATGTTTTTCAGATCCTTCACAGATTGGATTGGCAGACTGGTTCACAATCTACCTTGGTTGACTAAATGCAACACTGCAGCAACAAATAGACTGTACGTGTTTATCGGATCACACCAATAGTTGGGAATAGCTTCACTGTTACCACCCGGAGATTGGACAGCCACAATTAATTTATTGATAAGAATTAAAATTTAGAAGGGCACTAGATTCTTGGAGTTTAGTTCATTTGCCATTGACATGGACAACCAACGCATTGTATCGATGTGCGTTTGCTTTGTCGGTGGTGGTTAACCCTTTCAGTGCCAAGTCCGTTTTTTGTATCAACCCATATTTCCTTGATCATTTTTCAAATTTATTGATTATAATAATGCGATTCATTGATGGAAAGAACTCTTTCCATCAATGTATCACATTATTATAATCAATAAATTTGAAAAATGATCAAGGAAATATGGGTTGATACAAAAAACGGACTTGGCACTGAAAGGGTTAACATTGAGTAAGCTGTTGGGTCTCATACGGGGTCATTAAACAGGAAGCAACTGTGCGTGACTGATGTCAGACGGTGGATAACTAACACGGGAAATGTACAACTGAAACCATTGGATCATAACAGCAGTGCTTGTACAGAGTCAAACACATCCAAAACGAAAAATGATCATTAAAGGTACTCAATCTGATTCGATGGTCCCCATATCATCAGATTCCAACAACAACGTTTTTTTTAATGCCGATCCAGTTATCAGAATCGATTAATTGCCTAAAAATAATGCTAACCATAGTCATCGAAATTTTGCCGATTTGTCAAATATCTGACACAACAAAAACAATGGATTTTAGAGTTATCCATCTTCATTCGCAATTTGATCCGAGACCGTCTTCTCGTCGACATTTTACTTGGCCACTTAAAATTATCGGTGGTGAAAAATAATAGATTCCAAAAATCGATATCTGATCACTCTGAACTTTGATGGGTGGGTTCCTGGACTTGAATCGAATACCATAGCTGGACATGGAAAATTAAAAAAATTACAGAAAAAAACTGTTTGTACTAGAAGACGTATACAGTCCTGGTTCGTGCTCTCCAACTAAAAAATTTCCTTTGTTTTTTGTGCTGAAATTTTAGTTCACGTTCGAGATTCATTCGATGAATTCTGGACGTTTCAGCACCTGGCAGTTGGGTTTGCGACTCGGCACCTGGACGTTTCAGCTCCCAATTAATCGGCACTTGGGACGTTTCGGCACCGTGTTGCCAACGAAACCAACATAACCATATGTGATGACTAGAAGTGATTTTTTTTTTCATTCTTTACTTCAGTATAATGTTATAAAACATATTAAGTGGAACAAATGATACCGATGGTGGTGAACATATACATATCACGAGTCATATATACACATACTAGAGTAGCTCATGGTGGTTTTGTATGCACTTGTATGTCCAGAGCAAAACTCTTCATAAATCCACTAATTGAAGGTACACGAACAATATTTGGTTGGTAACACATTTCCCATTGACGGCGAAATGGGTCAAATGGCCACGCCCCTTTTTGCGCGAAGTACTACCACCCGTCGTGACTATATCTCCAGAACCGCTGGACATAGGGGGTCAAAATGTGCGGAATGGCCACATTATGGGGGGTCAGTAATACATTTTTATATCCAAAAGTCAATGGTTTTTAAGATAATTGCCAAAAACCAAAATAAAATCCATTTTTGAGGGCCTGAACCCCAATTTTGGGATTCAGCACTTTATCTCAAAGTTGAGCCCCCAATTAGAATTTTATTGACCTATATCCATCGGTGCCACATACAGGTATCATTTCTGATATTTTCTGTACCATTATCGGATGGGATTGACCTTCAGGGAGCTCTTGACCCTGAAAATAAGGTTTTTGGATGGAATATATTGGTCGTAGAATGAAAAACAGACATTTTCCCAATAACAAAGATGTTGAGGAAATCATCAATTACAGGGTATTTGATCAGTAACCTAAAACTCCTGCAAAAAGGTTACCTGGTGATATAATTTGAATGTAGTTCATCTCTTGTTATCTAGATTTCATGGCCTTTGATGTGAGATGGTTGCCAAAATGGTTATAAATGGAATGACATATACATGTATCACATTAGCAATATACATGTAAATGAGTTCAATGTGTTATTTTCTTTAAACTTATGGGAGAACAGGGTGTTTTTATGGTATTCTAATGTTGAATTGAATTATACTCAGCCCACAAGCAGGTTTAGTGATGTTGAGTTACTACAATTTGATCAATCAGTATGATTCGGTAGTCGAGCAGGTTGTGTCTTTATCAGTCCCACATCAATTTTGATTGGCTGCATCACCATTTTGTATAAAGGTTCTACAATTTCACTAACACGTACATTATTTTAGAACAAATAATGGCTAGCCTGGCATGATCGCCTATATTTATATCCTGATATATGTATATGTACACGTAGATGTATATTTTCCCTAAATTGTTTCTGGTTCAAATTTGGGAGTTTGTAAGAAAATAAGTCATAAGAAAGATGCAGTTGCAGAGTAATATTAAAATATATTGTCCTGATCAAAACTAACAAATACATGTCTATTGATTATTGGTGTGATATCCAGTAATAAAGACTAAAATAATCCTTCAGATTATTTTATAAGGGCTTTAGTCCAGTTATAATAAATCCACACATTAAAAATATAGGGCTTCCATACATACAGAATATTTTCCAACTTGACAATCGTTCCTTGTGTTCAACTGAGTGAGTTCATGTGAGGTTCATGGAAATTTATTTGGCAAGCTTGATTCTAAAGTGTCTGGCTTTATGGGCTTGAAATTCCGAATGCAATCCTGTTGCGTTGTGAGCTCAGAGTGAGTTAGAAGAAAAATACAAGCATCAGTTGATATGCATATATAAATACATACAAATCTACATTCTGCAGGTAGCCATGCATGCTATGCAATCCTCCCTCATGTTTCAACTTATCAAGGAAAAATTATCACATTACCAATGACTATGATAGTGAGATGTTTTTGTAGATTTTGTAGATTTGTGGATGTTGTAGATTTTGTAGATTTGTGGATGTTGTAATGCAATATAGATCTCCATTATAGTTGCACAAATTTATTTTTCATTTCGTCCCTTTAAATTCACTTTTATTTTTTATGTATGTATATGTGCCACTCCAAAAATGTCAGTAAAAGTACTGTAAACCGTTTGGTTTGATGTTATAGGCACAGGAGATATATATATATATATATATATACTTTACATGTAAAATATTGTGAACCCTGCATGTACGTGTATGTGTGTCAGTCGCCTTATGTGTGTGATGTACATGCAGTAACTACATGTATATTCTAGTGAAATGTATGGTCTGCACTCTGCAGTATTTCAAAAACATGCTATGGCCATGCCTACATATACATATGTACACTGATTCTAACACAATGATTGTCAGGTTATAATCTATGTTTGAGGAAAGTTACTATGTATTTTTCATTTGTGTTGCATTTGTCAATATTAATGGGTCCCAGGAGCCCAGATGTTACTAGTGCAGAGCCCATTTAATTTTCATGAGACTGGTGGACTTCATGTCTATACTCCTAAATAAACATGACTCTGAGTCTTATCAGACCAAGACGGTATTGTGTAGGTTTTACTAGAATTATATTTAGAAAAGACTCAACCATTATTTTCCACTACCCTATATATCACAATATATTCATTGGCAGTATTCATCCCAAGTTTAGTGGTGATGCTAATAAATTTGGTATGATAGTCAGGTAGAGCAAAGCGATCTGAACAAATCGAGGATAAGCCACAATGTGTAGTGTACATTAAAAAACATGCATATTGTGAAATATTTTAATAATGGGTGCTGGTTTTTACAAACTGGCCATAATTGAGATGACTATTCCTGTTGTTTACCAAACATCAGCGTACACATTAAATATTTTGAGAAGAGAAAATATATTCAAATATAGATATGGCCCTTGGAGACAGGAAAGTTATTCGTCACGTGATTCTAACTGGCGACTTCAATTCCAATCAACTTCCATCTGAATCAAAATATGTTAAATATATTCGTAATCGATTCGGAATGGAACAGTTAATCAAAGATCCAACTCATTTTACAGAGAGTTCATCTTCTCTCATAGACTTATTTTTAACAAATCAAGGACAATTTGTTAAACATAGCGAAGTTATTGACCCTTTCTTCTCAGATTTGACTCGATTTCACTGTCCAATAGTGATGTATTTGAATTTTCGTATAGAGAAATCGAGTGGAATCGTGAAAAGGAAGGTATGGGACTACTCAAGAGCAGATTATAATGCAATGAATGCCGAATTTAAAAATTGGAATTACAAGAAAGAACTATCTAATACCCCATACATCGAATTAGCGAATATATTGACAAATAAAATAAATGAAATAACATTGCAATATATACCAAACAAACAAGTAACTACTCGCCAAAATGAAAAAGAATGGATGAATAACGAAATCCGTGGTATGATAAGGCAGAGAAAACGATTATACAAGGCAGCCAAACGGAAATGTTCTCATGATGCTTGGGCAAAATATAAATCACAACGAAATTCTGCTATTTCGGCTATCAGACGGGCCAAACAATCTTATTGCGCCAAAACCCAAAGTATATTGGGAAGTTGCTTCACTGAATCCTCACTTTGGTGGAAAACTTTGAATAAATTAATGAAACCGGAACCTAAGCCTATACCAGCACTCATATTTAACGATGAATTGATAAATGACAACTTACAAAAAGCCAACACCTTCAACAAATACTTTTGTTCAATATCGTCATTGCCAAACTAAAGGGAGATAGAGTTACCTCGCTTTGACCAGTTAACAGAAAGCGAACTAAGTGACATAGAAATCGACGACGAACTTGTTCACAAATGCCTACGGTCAATTAAGACGTCAAAAGCCTCCGGTTATGATGGCATAAGCCCAAAAGTATTGAAAAACTGTGCCTCTTCCTTAACTGCACCATTAAGATTTATTTTTAATATTTTTTTAAAACATGCATACTTTCCCATTGAGTGGAAGAAGGCAAATGTATGTCCAATCTTTAAAAAAGATGACCCTTGTATACCGTCAAACTATCGCCCTGTTTCCCTTCTGAGTTGTCTCTCTAAAATCTTTGAAAAATGCATATACCGTCGTCTGTCAGACTATTTGCGTGAACACAAATTGTTGTCCGATCTGCAATCAGGGTTTACTCCCAACGACAGTACTGTGTTTCAATTAATCGACATATACCACTATATCATATCATCACTAGATGAGGGGAAAGAAATAAGATATGTCTTTTGCGATATAAGTAAAGCTTTTGATAAGGTCTGGCATCGAGGACTGCTCTTTAAATTGAAAAGAATGGGAATAACAGGAAATATGTATAAACTTCTTGAGAATTACTTGGAATCTAGAGAGCAGAGAGTTACAATCAATGGGGTGAGCTCTAATTGGATGCCTGTTTCAGCTGGAGTCCCCCAGGGGTCCTTACTCGGCCCTCTGCTATTTTTGGTCTACATAAATGATATTGTTGGAGGGATAACTAGCAATATTCGCCTATTTGCGGATGATACTTCCCTTTTTCTTGCCGTTGAAGACCCCACCCTTGCTGCCAACGTAATGAACCAAGATATACAGCGAATATATGAATGGTCGCAAATCTGGGCCGTTAAATTTAATCCATTGAAAACAGAGTCTATCTTAGTATCACGGAAGAATATTATTGAAGATCATCCACCCCTTAGGATGGCAGGTGAAGATATCATAGAGGTGACTGAACATAAGCACCTAGGACTGACATTTAACGATGAAGGGAAGTGGAAAAATCACATCGAAGATATTGAAGAGCGAGCCTCACAACGATTATACATACTTAGGAAGAATAAATATGCCCTAGATAGGAGAACATTAGAACGAATTTATCTATCATTTATACGCCCCGTCTTGGAATATGCTTCCCCTGCGTGGGACAATTGCACGGCTGAAGAATCACAATTATTAGAAGATATACAATATGAAGCAGCACGTATAATAACTGGGGCTACTAGGAGTTGTAATAGGGATGAATTATTGGTAGAAATTGGATGGCAGAAACTATCGAAAAGGAGAGAAAAATCCAAACTTACTCAATTCTATAAAATGACGAGAAAATCAACCCCACAATATCTATATAACTATGTCCCAAGGGATTCAACAACTTCAAGTGGATACCCATTCAGGCACGATAACTTAAGACGTCCCTTTTGCTTTTCTACCTCTTTACAAAAATCATTCATACCACATGCTATTAAACTTTGGAATGAATTATCAGACGAAGCGAAAATGTGCGAAACGGTTTCCGAATTTAAACAATTCCTGAATAAAGATTGTATAGAACCTCCACAATTCTACGAGTATGCATATACACGGCAAAGTCAAGTAATCCACTGCCGAATACGTCTCGAATGCAGTAATCTGAATGATCACTTGCACCAAAATCACTTACAGGATAATTCCGATTGTACTTATTGTGGCCTGACAGAGACAACTGAACACTTCTTCTTATACTGTCGAAAGTTCACGAACGAACGAACGATATGCTTCCAAGGTCTTCATAACAGACCATGTTTAAATGATCTTATTAAAGGATCTCAGTCATTAACACTAGATCAAAACATCGATATCTTCGCAAGAGTACAGAAATATATTCTACTTACAAAAAGATTCGCGACTAACTGAGAGAAAACAAACTATGCTATCAACAATGCGGCAACCCTTGTCTCATTGAACGGGTTGGTGGGGACCATATGGGCGCTGAGGGGTGGGCAGGCAGGAAGCTATATATATCCATTATTAATTCGCAGTCAACATAACTCACTTAGATATTAATGATAAACCAGTTATCACCCATGTGAATATCCAATGGGGAAATGACAAATATAAGCTTACAAAGCTTACAGTCAGATCCTTTTCTCATCTCTTATATGCTGGGACACACGTGTAAACATTTTGTAATAAATATATGTGTTGTAATTAAAATTGTATATGTATGTACACACTTGCTATTGAGAATAAAATATTGTTTACAATAAATATTTTGAAGTATATATGTTCTTGAATGTTTCATACAGACACTGACTTTTGCACAAATTGCTCGGATTAGCCAAACAATGCAAAAAAAAACCAACTTTAGGTAAAATGATGGTACTATTTCTTAACAGAATCGCCTTGAGCTACAAACAACGATCATAGCAATCCAGCAGTACCCATCAGCAAATTATAAAATTATCAGGACCACTTAACCTGGGATGGTATTGAAAATGAAAATATCTTTAAAATGGTAAGTTATGAGGGCTATTAGCTATTATGAAGAATTATGTTAGTGAAATTATAGACCCTCATCTTCTCCAACCTGCAACTATCATGGCCAATCAAAACTAATTTGGGACTGACAAAGGCTCATTCTACTATTGATTGAATAGTGATGATTCCATCATTTCCTAAAAAAAATTGTGAGATGAGGTGTCCTTTTTGAAGAATTGATTACTTCTGAAATATATACTGGTATATATGGTCATCTCTCATCTGATTACAACATGTTTTTACTATGCCCAGATGCAATACCCATTTTAAGATCGCAACATGTGGCTGCTGAATGAAGCAAACAGCTGGTCATTCCATTTAGTAAAAGTGTTTAGCATGTTTCATAGCTTGGTCACTTAAATCAGATCAGCTGTTAAATGTTGATAACAAATTTTGAAAACCTGTTTTGTTCAATCTGCACATTTCTGTTGATTAGAGCACAATTGTTACCTGATTTTTGGTAAAGCACACCAGTTTCCAAGGGATGTTCAGTCGGGAAGAGCTCATGTTGTGTGTCGGGGTCAACACATCCTCAGCAGCAATTTCCAGCTAATCCCATTGTGTGTGGTCAATTTTGCTCTTAAGTTGATCAGAGAATGCGGATAGTTCTTTAAAAAGTGTCCTTGTGGTATTGTATACTTGTGATGCATTACATGCTGAAATCGGTTTTTGGCAATTATCTTAAAAACCATTGACTTTTGGATATGAAAATGTATTACTGACCCCCCCCCCCCCCCATAATGTGGATTTTCAGGGTCAAGAGCTCCTTGAAGGTCAATCCCATCCGATAATGGTACAGAAATTATACCTATATGTGGCACCGATGGATATAGATAAATAAAATTATAATTGGGGGCTCAGCTTTGAGATAAAAGTGCTGAACCCCAAAATTGGGGTTCAGACCCTCAAAACTGGATTTTATTTTGGTTTTTGGCAATTATCTTAAAAACTGTTGACTTTTGTATATGAAAATATATTACTGACCCCCCATAATGTGGCCATTCCGCACATTTTAAGTGGCCACACGACCCCCTAACGGTTCTGGAGATATAGTCACGACGGGTGGTAGTACTTCGCGCAAAAAGGGGCGTGGCCATTTTACCCATTTCGCCGTCAATGGGAAATGTGTTACCAACCAAATATTGTTCGTGTACCTTCAATTAGTGGATTTATGAAGAGTTTTGCTCTGGACATACAAGTGCATACAAAACCACCATGAGCTACTAGAGTAACAATAAGATATGACAATATCTCGTCCCAAAATGACCATCTCTCTGAACTGTTGAAATCAGTGATGCATTTTTATCACTTTCTGCGGATTAGTACAATAATGAAAGTGTCAATGACACTGCAGCTCAACTTCGAATGGGAATAATTTCATATGTTACAGTCAATGGAGCGATTAGGAATGGGGAAAGTTGAAATGTCTAAGTAATACTAAATCATCAACATGAAGAGATATTTATAATATAAAATCCAAGATGGCAGCTATTTTTTCCAAGGAATATCAAAATCATTTGATAGCTCCCATCTAGTAGATCAATAGCAAGATCAATATGAAGTTTGATGATGATCGGATGAGGGAAGTGGAATGTAGGGTGTGCCAAAGGATTTAGTCATGCAAAGAGTTAAACCCAAGATGGCTGTGGCAGCCATGTTTTATGGCCGAATGAACACAAAATAACTCGTTTCCATTTGCATGTCAATATTAACATCCATGACAAATTTCATGATTATCAGACGAACAGTTCGGCCTGTAGCCTGTGCTAATGAATTGAATTTTGAAATCCAAGATGGCCGCTGGTGGCCATATTTTTTTGTCGAATGATCCCAAAACAAATCGTTCCAATCTGCATGTCAATGTCAACAGCCATGACAAATTTCATAATTATCCGAACAAAGGTACGGCCTGTAGCCCGTGCTAAATTAATTTTTGACAGACCCACACACACATGGACGACGGATACCAAGCCATGGCAATAGCTAAAACTTTATATATATATTTATATTCTTCAAGACATGAGCATATTTATGGGGGGCCATTCGGTCGCAAATTACATGAAATATAAGTTAATGGTGGTTTGTGAAAACCAATAGTCTACATTTTCAAACCAATAGTCGTTCTTGGATTCAATAAGAGACAACTCCGTTTTAATAGATATAGATTCATTCATATGACATTCAGTGGTTGATTGTTGATTGATTGATTGGGGGTTTTACGTCGATTTAGCCACTATGCCATATCACGACCAAGAACAGAATCACGTATCAAAAAATATCGTAGCGACGCAACTGTGTATAT
Source organism: Siphonodentalium dalli (assembly GCA_032622095.1). Lineage (NCBI taxonomy): Eukaryota > Metazoa > Mollusca > Scaphopoda > Gadilida > Siphonodentaliidae > Siphonodentalium > Siphonodentalium dalli. The sequence goes on from CP136062.1 coordinate 197,926,133, forward strand.
TTACATACTAAGTGTGATTATCACTAAAGCCAGCATTCCGATTGGTCGGCGCCCACGTGGCTAGTTGCAATTATTTCTCGGTGAACGCGCATGAGGTCATAATTGCAGCCTCATAATTACATCGACGCGTCATTTGTTTTGGAAAGACGAACGCGTAATGTTTTGGGCGCATTTGGACTCGCACAGGATTGACTTAATAAATCATCGGGTTTCAAAATAAAGAGCAATTGTTCCTGTTAACTTTTGCCAAGGGTGCTATGTTATATTTTGGGCTGGTTTTGTCACGATACACTTTTCGATTTAAATACATTTACAAAATTGGCTTTTTCACTAAATATATATAAATATAAGTATTAACTGTCATGTGGACTGTTTTTATGGAGATGTAACCGCGAGGTAAGTGGTCGGGTTTTACACAAGTTATGACCACTTAGCTCACGGTTACATCTCCATAAAAACAGTCCACATGACAGTTAATCCTTATATATAAAACAGACAGTGTATTAGATTAAAACAATGAGGTATGTACAAATACAAATATTTCCACGTGGAGTCAGGGGGGGGGGTCGCGGAAAAAAATTACACATATAGGGCGAAAAAAATGTTTTTGCCCCTCTCGGGAACCCACCACCCCTCTACCTGCAATTTTTTTTCTTTTTTTTGCGCCAAATTTTTTGGGACCAAACCCCAAAATCTCACAAAAAAACATAAAATATAAACCAAATCATAGCCTAGCAAAGAATTGTTCCGTTTCTTATTATTTAATACTATTCCAGCATTTTAATAAACATCTAAATGGAGATAATTCTATTAGTATAAAATGTGGAAATGCTGAATGCATGCACTTAAACACATTGGGCATAATGCCATAAAACATAATAATTATGAGGTAATACATGTCCTGATATCCTCAATAACTCCATATTCTTTTATATAACAATAGTATAAGATGTTTTAGAGCTAAGGCCCAATAGTAATACTGTAGTAATAGGGGTAGAATAAATTTTACCTCCCCTATTTCTGTGATATATATCTGCACATGGGTATGATGGGACCCAAGGAAAGTCACTCTCACAGCAGCTCACAGTCTAAATACATGTATGTATGTCATGTTGGTGTGCAGATTGACATATACCAATATTAGTGACGAATTGGTAGTATTATTAACTTATTATCAGTGGGTGTTCGATTGAGTTGAAAAAGACCACTCACACAACATTCATTCCTGTATCAAACTTTATTTATTTTTTTACAAGTTTAGTTTAAAGCCAGCGGAGATATCCAAGCCACGGTCACCTTGTACAAACAGTCCGTATAGGTGCCCCCTGTGAAATGCGGTTTACTGGACGTATCACATGGAAACCCAATTATAAGAACAAGCATCCTGGATCAGACTGTCCAGTTAAGATATGTGACTCTGAGAAAGTTTGCATGAAGAGAGTTGCATAGCTTCTCTGTGCAGTTTGATCCAGGTTATTATGACTTATAATTAGTTTCAAGAACAAAGTTCACATTAGTCATGTTTATATTCTAGCTTTATGTTGCATATGGAATTAGGTTGAGACTTTAATACCAAAAGCTACTTTTTATAGTTACATTGCTCTATCCTGCCATATCCTAAATTGAATATCAACGCAACTAATAATGAACAAGCAACTAATAATTACAATACCATATGTATTGGCAGTCAAATAACTGGAACTCCAGATATACTACCTTACTACATGTATCTGTACAGTACGTAACTGCTTAGACTTGTGAATAATAATTGTGGTTGAATTAATATCACAAAAGGCTAAGCTTTCATATTGTTATCCAAATAGTATGAACTTTTTGTAAGAGTTATTTTGTTTTATAGTTTTAAACCAGTGGAATATGGTGGAATTGTTATTTTTGTTTATATCATCAAGTTTATCTTGATAACAAATAATATCCATTATGTGGATTAAGAACAGAAGATGGTAATCATTTCATAATTATGCTTATATGTAAGCATTGTCGACTGATCGTGTCTGAGCATATAATTATGTTATAACAGTAAACAAATTTGTCAAAAGTAATTGCAAAATTCATCACAGAATTCATCAATATAAACTCAGCTTTATATTTTGTTCATACCCTTAAAGGGATACACATGTATATATATATATAGCTATATATTTACACACTAAGTGTTGTCATCACTAAATCCAGCATTCTGATTGGTCGGCGCCCACGTGGCTAGTTGCAGTTATTTCTCGGTGAATGCGCAACGCCTCATAACACCAAGCTAATAACACAATCGATACGTCATTAGGTTTGGAAAGACGAACGCGTAATGTTTTGGGCGCATTTGGACTCGCGCAGGACTGACTTAATACATCATCGGGTTTCAATATGAAGAGAAATTGTTCCTATTAACTTTTGCCAAGGGTGCTATTGGGTATTTTGGGCTGATCTTGTTACGATACACTTTTCGATTTAAATAAATTTACAAAAGTGGCTTTTTCGCTAAATGTATATAAATATAAGGATTAACTGTCATGTGGACTATTTTTATGGAGATGTAACGGTGAGGTAAGTGGTCATAACTTGTATGTAAAACCCTTCGGGTTTTACACAAGTTATGTCCACTTACCTCACCGTTACATCTCCATAAAAACAGTCCACATGACAGTTAATCCTTATATAATACACTTTGACATCCAATTGATAGGTTATCTTGGATATGCATATTATAAATGTTTATTCTTGAGTTTTAATGTTTGTTATATGATTTGTTTATATATATATAACTAGCAGGTGGACCCGACTTCGTCCGGACTGTTTCCCCTCTGCTTTTCGGCGAATTGCGCGATTTGACCTTGAATTGTCCATTGTGAAGGTCAAGGTCAGGTGGGGTCACGATTTGACCCCATCCAAAACACTGCCCGGACAAAAGTACCCGACAAAATTACCCGTCGAAATCCATCCGGTTTTACCCGATTTGACCTTGAATTGATCATTTTGAAGGTCAAGGTCAGGTCGGGGTCACGATTTGACCCGTCCAAAAGACTCAGCGGACAAAAGTAATCCCACGTATAAAATTTAAGGTCAGGTGGGGTCACGATTTGACCCGTCCAAAACATTGCCCGGACAAAAGTACCGTCGAAATCCATCCGGTTTTACCCGATTTGACCTCGAATTGATCATTTTGAAGGTCAAGGTCAGGTCGGGGTCACGACTCGACCCGTCCAAAACATTCAGTGGACAAAACTTCGAAATCCCATAAAAATTCGCGATTTGACCTTGAGTTGACCCGATTTCAAGGTCAAGGTCACGTCGCACGGGCAAATGAACATGCTTACGACGCTCCCCATACGAAAGTATCACCAGACACTAATTTTCATCGAAATCCCGTGATACTCGGGCGTTCGACCTTGAAATGACCCGATTTCAAGGTCAAGGTCACGTCGCACGGGCAAATTAACAGGCCCATGCCAGTCCTCGACCGAAAGTACCCCCACATACCAAGTTTCATCGGCTCGGCCGTTTTCGAGTCCATCGCGAACAGACAGACACACACACACACACACACACACACCCTCACCCCCACACACCCACACACAGATCTTCCAAAATATATAATAGATTAATATATCTTTCATCCGTCGAAATCTGGTACATTAATTTTGACATACATCAGCATACATACACCCCTAAATGATAGTTAGTACTGGTTAGTATGTTTTAAATAGCCTAGTGGGTCATATGGTTGATATTAAGATTACATGAGCACTGAAACAGTGATTTTAAGTGGACGAAAAAAATTGCATTTTTGGTCATTTACACATTGTTTCCGGGTCCAAATGACCCACCCACCCCGCCCTGTGTACGGAATTTTTGTGCGCGACCCCCCCCCCCCTCCTGGTGGAGTCAGGAATATAAATAAAGCATAATATAAGCATAATATAAAACGCATAAAAGTAGTACAATAATACATAATTAATAGCAAATAAATAAAATAAAATTACCAAAACTTCACAGCGAAATATGTAAAGTAATTTATAACATAAGATTTTGCATTGATAATGTATTTATAATATTTGATGAATCGCGCGTGAACCTTTATAAATACGTCAAGCTGACGGCCGGATGGGTGAGACAGAGTATCATCTTTCATCCAGCTGACAGCATACCCACCGCCAACGCCGCCCGTATCTTTAATTGATGGTCGAGCACCAACTATATTTTCTTTGCATCGAAATAGGATACCTTACTCGTATTTAAATTCGCGCATTACTATTTTTCGCTCAGTTTTGAATTCGCGCACCTAGCTGCGCGAATTCAAAACTGACAACAATATTTTCGTAAATGTCTTGGATCTCATGACAGTTTCCGTTCTTAATCATTCCTGGTGATATATATATTTGTATTCAACACCATCACAATGGATTTATATCATGTAACACATATCTGCATCATCAATTTGTTGAAAAGATGGGTTGTGTGCATGTGCTCTAAATAATTATTCTGACATTGAAATATTTATAGACATCATTGACATGAACTCGAAAGAAGTAAAACCACAACCGCGTATAGACGCAGCTGTCTCCAGAACAAAATCAACAATTGCGGGTTGTGTTCACATAACTACAATCCAGGCTGTTTGGTCACCCCACGGTTGTCCTGAGGACATGCTTTCGCACATCTTCAGTCTGGAACGTGTGTTTTTTTTTAAATTACAAGTACATGTATTTCAACATCGACGATGTTACGATGATTCATCGCTTCGTATATTAGTAATGTTTTTTATGTTGTTTGCCCGTACGTAAATATAGTCATACAAGCAGGCGTAATTATCTATTCAGTCTATAACCTCCCGTATTGTATGTGAATCATCAACACAGCGCTTGTATTTTGCCTATTATTTGGTATATAAACTCAGGAGTCGTACTATATTTTTCGCTCAGTTTTAAATTCGCGCACCGATGGGTAAGAATCCCCTGATGTGGCACTCTGTTTGCCGTGAGGTACATCCCGTGAGGTGCGGTGTATGAGTGGATACTAGGGCGGTCGTATAACGCATGTACCGATGGGTGCGCGAAAAATAGTACTGCGCGAATTTAAATACGAGTAAGGTAGATGTTGCGCAGCCTTACACCTTTTATTTTTGAATTCATAGTCCCATATGGAACATGAGCGATCAGTTGCAGCATGTTAGACAGTTAGAACATGTTTTTGGTTTTGTGCAATCCTTATGGTCATGCATGTCCAGAATCAGAACAGCGTGTTAAATGCTGGTGGATGTCCGCACCGATTGATGGACATAAGGTAACAATTCACGGGTAATTTTTGTCCACCAACTGTCTTTGAAAGTCTATGGACTTCTGTAACTCCTTGCGGTGCCAACTCAGCCAACTTCTCCGACTCAGAAGAATCATCGATATCGTGAGTTCTCACCACAGCTCTGCTACTGTCCAGTACCCAACAAACCGGCCAAAAACGCCCAAATAAAGCTTCAACAGCCTAAAATATCTTCGGTCTGTCTCAATAACACCATACAAATATGGATATCATTGGAACCGGTTCATTGACCACATTGTGATGGTTACAGTTATGCCCTGTGCCAATGCATTCTCTTATATATGCGAGTCGACCATAGGTCGCCTCGCATATATAAGAGAATGCATTGGCCTAAACAAAATCTTTTTTAACACTGTTTACCATTTTTTCTTACATTTTTTAACATTTTTTATAATATTTTTCTACATTCTTGGACAATTTTATCACTTTTAACATGTGTTAAGCCAATGCATTCTCTTATATATGCGAGGCGACATATGGTCGACTCGCATATATAAGAGAATACATTGGCACAGGGCCGTTCTGTTGGGTAAAGGGTTAATTGCAAAAGAGTGTCAGATTGAATGTTTCTTGAACATTCAACCAAATAGAGCCACTAAGTGGCCAGGTCCAAATTGGTTTGACATATTTTAATTGTCGGGCTATGCCTTGTGACATTTTATCGATACCAAATACAGATGGTCTCTTGACATTCGAATCAAAACCAAGAACAAGTACTGAGTGAGGATAGACCTCAACATGAGTGGAACTGAACGAGTTATCATTCTTATGTTTTTCTTTTTGAGTTGCCATATGAAAAGCAAATAATCGACAACTAGCCCAGCAGCCGCCTCGGACTTCGAATTATGGTCGGGCCAAAGCTGAAGCGGTGATCCGTTTAGCCACTGCATATAGCAGCCTCCCGATACTTCCCAACAGCGAGACAGGTTTGAACATTACAAGATTGAAACATTTAACAATCATGAAGACGAAATTCAAAGAGACATGACACGAAAGAAACAACACACAGGAAAAAAGATCACACAACTAGAAATCAGGAAAAAATGACATATATTTAATCTGAAACACTATGGAGAGGCATGCCTAGCCGATTGATTGAGTCGGGTCGACTAATCACCCTTTTGTAAGAGCTGTATGACCAAAGAGGATCATGAAGATCGATGTCTCACGTTATACGACCGCCCTAGTATCCACATGACTCATACACCGCACCTCACGGGATGTACATCACGACAAACAGAGTGCCGTGCACATCAGGGGATTCTTACCCCTCGCTGTGGGCGGTAAGCCTATTCTACACCGGGACCACACAGAGTATGACATTCAGTACTCACCCCCTCTCTTAATTGGTGTTGAGGATGCATCCCCTCTGTTAACTGGTATTCGGTATTCGCCCCCTGTTAACTTGTATTCAGGGTTCACTCCGCTGTTCACTCATATTCATGATTCACCCCTATCTTAACTGGTACTCCGATCTCCTATACATTCCCTCTGTTAACTGGTATTCGTCATTCACCCCATATTTTAATAGGTATTCAGTTTTCACCCACTGCATGTTAATTCGTATTCGAGATTCACCCCCCCCCTTAACTGATAGCAAAATGTACCCCTATGTTAACTGGTATTCAGGATTCACCCTCACTCATTTAACTTGTATTCAGGTTCACAAACTATGTTAACTGGTATTCAGAAGAATCCCTATATCATAAGGCCTGTTTTATACGACGTGTAATACACGTGTAACGTTAACTCGTCGTCAACACGAGTTTTTAACGTTTGATTTATATGACGTGTTAACTTTACACGTGTAATCTAGACTGGCGTCATGTAATTAATGTTAAAAATCCAACCGGCTATAAGAAAATGTGAAATATCCCAGATTTATCGGTCTCACTGATAACTCTCCGCCGAGACAAGAATATAGTTCTGTAATGCCACACGGCGACCACGCGAAATTATAATTGATGACCGCCGCCGCTGATTCTTACATCTCGATTTCAGTTCAGCCCGACCAAAACAAGTTATCATAACTCTTCTGCGCACGTGCGATCCCCCTGGGGCTCAAAATGGGGTGAAATATTATGCCATATTGTGTTCCGTTACTCGTGTCATACCCGTCGTATAAATCAGCGACGCGTGATTGACGAACAAGTGATGAGTTACGCGTCCAGGCCAGTCGTGTAATACGTCGACACGTGTAAGGACGAATTTTGACGAGTATCGTGGTTTTACACGACGTGTAATACACGATAAATTGCCGACTCTCTTATTTCACCAGGAAAATAGCCAGTTATACACGTTATTCACCCCTGTGTTAGCTGGTAATCAGTATGCACCATTGTGATAACTGATATTAAGTATTGACCCCTCTGTTAACTGATTTTAAGTATTTACCACCTCTGTTAACTGATGTTAAGTATTCACCCCCTCTGTTAAGTGATATTAAATATTCACCACCCTATGTTAACTGATGTTAAGTATTCACCCCCTCTGTTAACTGGTATTCAGTATTTATGGAGCAACACCCTCCATGACAGTAGAATTCCTACATTTTCGGTGTTTTTTTCAGTGTATCTGTTTACGCAGATAAATAGGTGGACACGTACTTTGCAAAAACAGATTTTCCAGAATCCTCGTTAACGTTTTAATTTCTCAGATGCGAAACGAGTTTATAATCCAGTGACGGTTTGAAACATGAACTTGTGCTCCTTTTTGTTTCATACGGACATTATGTGGTAGAGACAGATTTATTTACGCCATAGAGTTACATGGTCTATTTCCAGCTGATTGTTCCATATTTGAATGGACAAGCCTGCATAGCAACATGTGTGTTCATTGGGTTGTCTTTATTGTGATATATGGCTGTATGATGTTATATTATGCAATTAAACATTGCTGACCTAACGGACCGAAAAAGAAATGATATTTCAACCTGTCAAATGTACTAACATAATTTTTTTAAAGTTTTTTTTCTACATTGTTCTAATTGTTCAGAGTTTATGTACAATCAATATAAGGATATCTGAAATTCAACAGTGTTCGCCGGATAGATCCAGAAAACTTATGTGTTGAAAATGTCTTGCATTTTGTGTCTCGAATTATTGGAAACGCGTGTCTGGCCCTTATACATCCATTACATGCGATTTTAAATATGAAGATACAAAGTATCAAAATTTATCGATAGAGAGTTCTATAAATATTTTATACGAAGTTTAGTTGCCGTTGAAATACTTATTCAAGTCATAGAAATTAGAAAGGTTTTCTTCGGCAAGGATAAAAAGATCGTTCCTTGTAGGTCTATTCGTTATTCGTTGCAAAAGAAATCTGCAAGATCGCCATGACGATATATATGGTTATAATACACCAAATACAAATTAGTAGAGTGACTTCTCATGGGACCCCAAGCTAGGATGAGCATAAAAACAATCCTGGCAGCTGAATTGTCAATGACAGATGGATGAAAAGTGCACGAAAAAATTCACAAACGTGTTTCCCGACGAGAAACATCAAATATAGCCACATAGTGAACGGTTACGGCTGTCAAATTGCTGAATAATTTATGGGAGGGGTTGGTGTTTTTTTCGATGTCATTTTTTCTCCATTTTAAGGGTATTGTCAAAACTGTAGTGTGACGCAGAACGTTGACAAGTACTTTTGGACACATTTTCGTGTGTCTAAAATGACGTTCTTCAATTTTTGATACTCGTGCAGGGTCAAATCTTTCCTGCGAATACAGGCCAGCGGGATTTGTTAACACTGAGGCCTATGCAAATCATTTGGTGTTTGTAACCATATGATGCAACGATATATTGATCCCAACTATAGACTATATGTGTAGCATCATGCTTATGTAGGATGTAACCTGATTCCATGCATGTCACATCGAATCCATATTTGCTGATGTACCCTTGAAGCGGACACAATGGCACCAAGGTTGTCTTTTGAACGTGTCCTTTTGCGACGATTGGAGTATAGTTTCACTTGCACTTGAAAGATATGATAACATACAGTCTAATTTGTCAGCCAAGGAACATTAAGCGGCAGCGCAAATACAACTTGAGTGCGCGGGCGGCTATTTACGGCTTTGCCAGTCTACACGGTACACATGTGCTAGATCATGCCATGAATCTCGACTCCGACAAACGCCCGTAGAGATCATATTCCACCAGTACATAAAATCTTTGAACTTTTTGAAGTTTTGACAGGGAACCTTATAAAGTTGAAAAAAAATAAAGCAGAAAAGCATACAATTTAAAGTTCACCTTCAGCGAAGTACATTATTAAGGAACATGCAGATAATAACTAAGAAATATATTCCCCGCGTTATTTTATCAACTTCATATCATAAGGTTCCCTGTCAAAACTTAAACATTTCTAAGGTTTTGTACTGGTGTGATGTGATCTCTACGGACGTTAGCCTATCTCAGTGTAGTTTCGTGGCATGATCTACAACTGTGCGTGTTATAGTACCCGCGTAAGAAGCCATGTATAAATCGTACGTACCGTTGTATAGGCTTGCTTACTAGTGTTATATACATGTAGTACTGAGTTAGACTTGGGCTCGAGGTCGGGGAATTGCAGACTATACACGAGCGTGAGTGTTTAGCGAGCAGCGGATCACTGGATTATATTGAGGTGTTTTCGGCATTGATGTCTCGCACCGAGCATGTATATTTATTTCTCCGATCCACAAGTCGAATTACGCACATGCATGTATCGAGCCAAATTTGATATGTTTTGGCTTTCGAAAGTTGGCGATGATGTAGGGTGAACACAAGCGGCTTTATCTCCGTCCGATGAGTACGCCATACTAACCGGTATAATATAATGAGTTCCCAAATTATGGACTTGTTCCGGTACGTGAAACTGGTAAGTTAGTATCAGGCACCATTCCAACTGGGAGAATGTAGCATTCCAACATCATAGCCGAAAATGTGAAGCAAATTGACCGTACCACTCCAAAGAAAACATCGTCCGAACTACGCTCAAATGTAAATATTTACGTCTAGATTCGGGACGTAACTATCGGCGATAAACTTACGAAAATGATCGAGAGTTTCTGGATTTCATTAATATATAAGAATGATGGTGTGTGTTGTCAAATTAATATTTGTAAAATATAACCTCTTTGAGGAAGATTATTCACCATTTATATGTGGTCACCCTACTGGAGTGTTTCATATCACTTTAATAATAAAGGCGCAAACAATTCGAAAGGCTCCGGTGCTAAAATGATTCAGATTCAGACACAAATAGGCGATTGGGTGAGGATGTTACATGTATGCATAAGTGGTTCGCACGTGTCCTTTAATCACATTGACAACTTGTATCGCAATACGTATTGGCAATAACTATGTTTAAGCGATATAGAATGAATAAAAACACCCAGCATCGAAGTGAACAACTAATATACAATATATACAAGTCTAGGAAAAAGTTATGAACGAATCTTCGCTCGTAGCTTTGCAGTCTTAAATGAGGCTAAAAATGCAAGAACTAGTTGTATGCCGCTTGTGTACTCCGCTACCCCTGTCCCGAGTCGTATACAACTGTAAAAAGACACATATACCCGGCAGTCGTATAACTCGTAAGTTCATAGTATTCATTTGGTTGTACAATTGGGCATAGCGGCTAATTTCGTACAAGTACAACTGCCCATAGCTTTATATCACAGGTCCCCAGAACAAAAATTGATCCCACCCCAATAGTACTTATTCCTATTAAGTACTATTGGGGTGGTGTCAATTTTTGTTCTGGGGACCTGCGCTTTATATCACATGGTCCTGGTCGGCTATGGGTTTGGCTATGGACCTATCAGTTAAAACTCTTCTCAGTCTCAATGTTTTAATTGCTCAGCAAGTACGACATGACCATTCTCAGATACAGTAAATGATTTATGGGTGGGTTTCTTTCTAAATGAGAACACCCACTAAGTGTCCTCTCATGACCTTCGGATATGATACATGTATTACGGCTATATAAACTGCGCTTTTTGAAAAAAGTTCTAGTTTACAGAAGTTCTTCAAAAGTTGGCACCTGAAAATAGCAAAATTTTAAATATTGCTCATGCCATAATAGTATTGCACACGGGGTTATAATTATCAACGATTTGATGGTTCCTAAATATTGAATCACAATAATTGCCTGTACCAAATTTCAAAATACTTACAAACAGATTTTTAGAAAATTATCTTCATTGATAATAACAGTTATTATGAAAACATCAATATACAATGCATTATAAAGCTTGCACATATCTTGTTCTTATTTATCCCTAATTGGGTACAATAACTGCGAGAATAAAGAGATTTTGATTGTAAAAGCATAAACTTCAAACTTCGGTCGCTATTGAATACCGACGGTCAGCTGATTCAAATGGTCGCCGGACGTTTTCGTTGTGCTGCCAAAACTGGGCCCTGTACATAAACTGCACTTGTATACAACTTCTGAGTGCGTGGGATGGCTACTTACGGGCTTGTGAGTCTAGCGTCTAGGCACCTGTTTAAAGGTTAAAATTCCGTTCAAATTACACGTTCGGTCTATATTAAACTACCAAGGTGTAGACACACACGGTCACGTTATATATGATACTAGCAGGTTAGCCCGCCACCGGCGGCTTGTCCGAAACATGAGATTTTTTAAATATTTTTTTTTTATTTTTAGCTCCACGCGTTTCAATAAGAAAAATTTGTACCCGGTAGCTCCACCCGTTTCCGAGATCTGGTCTGCGCATGCGCGAAGCTGGCGGCGCACGGACTCGGCGACCCGATAAAATTTGTACCCGACGCAAGATACATTCACATAGCAAATTTCAAGTCGATAGCTCCACCCGTTTCCGAGATCTCGTCTGCGCATGCGCTGCACGGGCGTCGCACGGGCTCGGCGACCCAATAAAATTTGTCCTCGGCGCAAGATACATTCACATAGCAAATTTCAGGTCGATTGCTCCACCCGTTTCCGAGATCTGCCTTTCTGCATAATATTTCGAGCGATAACATTGCATTGAAATGTCAGACTCCCATCGTGAACCTCAACACGAAGTAAACACGTGTTTCGAGCGATAACATTGCATTGAAATGACTCCCATCGTGAACCTCAAGACGACGTAAAACACGTGTTGCGTTCTAGGAAATGCACCCAATGCAGATGCTAATAACGTTGACTTCGTATATATATATATAATGACGTTATTAACCCCGGCCGTGCCGTTTGGGCTGATTTTTATGACTGGGAGTGGAGTACGGGTGCTCGGAGCTTCTGGAAAACGCGTGGACGACATCGTACGTGTTATTTTACCTTTAGATAGGAAGTTTGAGCTCAATCTGTCCAGCCGTTCCCGTCCTAATGTACTATTTCGAGCGATAACAATTGTCAGACTCCCATCGTGAACCTCAACACGAAGTAAACACGTGTTTCGAGCGATAACATTGCATTGAAGTCAGACTCCCATCGTGGACCCCCAAGACGACGTAAACACGTGTTTGTTCCGGTATAACTTTGGAGACTCTGACTTCATATATATATATAATGACGTTATTAACCCCGGCCGTGCCGTTTGAGCTGATTTCGATGACTGGGAGTGGATAAAGGGTGCTCAGAGCTTCTCGAAAACACGATTACGGCGGTGTCGGTGGGATTTTACACTTACATACAAAATTTGATCTCAATCTGTACACGCGTTTTGGATTCTATGAAGTACACACACACATATATACACACATATATACACACATATATACGAAGTCTCAAAATATATAGTATAGACTAGAAGGTGACCCGACTTCGTCCGGGGTTTGACCTTGAATTGTCTATTTTGAAGGCCAAGGTCAAGTGGGGTCACGATTTGACCCGTCCAAAACACTGCCCGAACAAAAGTACCCGTCGAAATCCATCCGGTTTTACCCGATTTGACATTTTAACCCGATTTGATTTCCACTCAAGTATATAAACGCGCCTCATATACACACGCTCATTAATTATCAAGTTTCAACGTAAAGATAAATTACCATCGGTGCCCGAGATATCGCCAAGACGTCTGAAACAGTCAAATGCATCGGCCGGTTAAGCGTTAACGTGATCTAACGTTATGAACTCTAACGACGTCATAGAAGTTACGCATTGTTTTTATCCTGATGGAAGATAGTACCACATCTTCTTGATAATTGAGGCAGATAACTAAAACGGATACATACGCATTATATATCGTTGGAAAGAGGAAACACGAAAGATTCTCACAGTGTCATTATTATGACTGGCATTTAATTATTCGCGCTGTTTCGAATCGATTTGTAAGCACCGAACTCAAATGAAAGTCCCGTAACACAGCGTAAAAACAGATTTGACCTCGGCACGTGAAAAGTTGACCTCGGATCTGAAAATAAATATGCCTATGCCACCCCCCCCGGCCGAAAATACCCCCACATACCAAGTTTCATCGAAATCGGGTCGGCCGTTTTCGAGTTCATCGCGAACACACAGACCACAGACAGACCACAGATACACAGACAGATCTTCCAAAATATATAATAGACTAGCAGGTTAGCCCGCCACTGGCGTGGTTCGTCTCATGGCTTTGCAATTGCAACAGCTTCCGAGACACGTATGCTCTGTTCGAAAAAACAATTGCAACAGCTTCGGAGACACGTATGCGGCACCTAGGTGTAAAATTTCGTCGAAATCCGCCAGTTTTACCAGATTTGACCTTGAATTGATCATTTTCAAGGTCAAGGTCAGATCGGGGTCACAATTTAACCCGTCCATGACACTTTCCGCACAAAAGTACCCCTAGGTAGCAAGTTTGAGCTCAATCGGTTCGAGTCTATAAAGGACACACGCATATATATCATTTGTGGGTATATACCCGTTTCAATGTGAAGATTACATCGGGCGGAAAAAGTGACCCGATGAAAATCTCCCCCGTTCCTAGGAAGCCCTAAGTACGTAAGAATCACACAACACGCTCATGTCTGGATACAGTCACGCTCACGCCCGGACACAGACGTAACAATTACATTACACGCATACGCTCTTTATCAACGACACTGCGGATACGAACGCTCTTTAACTATCAACGCGATTAAACCCACAGTGCCGTTTTGTGTGACTGGGAGTGAAGAACGGGTGCTCGGAGCTTCTCCAAAATGCCGCGACGACCATTCCCGCGAGTTTTTACCATTAGATGGGAAGTTTGGTCTCGATCGGTGCAGCCGTTTTCGATTCTATAAAGTATATATATACACACATATATATATTTATATACGAAGTCTCAAAATATATAGTAGATGTAGTGGTACACCTATAATCTCTATATCTCTTATGTACTTTCGGGATTGGGCTCATTTTGTTCCAGGAACCTGTGACCAAACGCGATTTTGTATCCGTCCAATGAGTACGCCATATTAACCGATATAGTTATAATGGAATGAGTTCCCACATTATTTTCAGCGTGTATAAAGGAGATCTGGAGAGGGTGTTATGCATAAGTGGCTGGCACGCATCATCCAATCCCAATACCAACTTGTATCATAATACGCATTGGTAGTCAATATGTTTAACCCTTTACCCAACAGAACGGCCCTGTGCCAATGCATTCTCTTATATATGCGAGTCGACCATAGGTCGCCTCGCATATATAAGAGAATGCATTGTCTTAACACATTAAAAATTATAAAATTGTTAAAGAATGTAAGAAAAAATGGTAAAAAGTGTTAAAAAAAAAGATTTTGTTTAGGCCAATGCATTCTCTTATATATGCGAGGCGACCTATGGTCGACTCGCATATATAAGAGAATGCATTGGCACAGGGCATAACTGTAACCATCACAATGTGGTCAATGAGCCGGTTCCAATGATATCCATATTTGTATGGTTTTATTGAGACAGACCGAAGATATTTTAGGCTGTTGAAGCTTTATTTGGCCGGTTTTGGCCGTTTTGTTGGGTAAAGGGTTAAACGATATAATGAATAAAACATCCAGTATCGAAGTAAACATGTGATATACAAGTGTAGGCAAAACAGTTTACGAACGAATCTTCGCTCGTCGCTTTGCAGACGTAATCGAGGCTAAAAAAAATTCAAGGACTCTGTGGTTGTATGCCGTTGCAGTATTCAGAATTCCTCGTGTCCCGAGTTGTACACAACTGCTGTAAAAAAAAAGACACCTGTACCAGACAGTCGTATACATAACTCGTACGTATGCCGTTGCAGTATTCCGAATTCCTCGTGTCCCGAGTTGTACACAACTGCTGTAAAAAAAAAGACACCTGTACCCGACAGTCGTATACATAACTCGTACGTATGCCGTTGCAGTATTCAGAATTCCTCGTGTCCCGAGTTGTACACAACTGCTGTAAAAAAAAAAGACACCTGTACACGACAGTCGTATACATAACTCGTACGTTCACAGTATATATACATTTGGATGCTCACTTGGGAATGGCGGCACATTTCCTACAAGTACAACTGCCCAGAGCTTTCTACAGTACAAGGTCCTGGTTAATATCATTCCCAATTCATATGTTAACTTCAAACTTGTAGCAAGCGCGATAACTCTATGCATATAACCGTACGCATGAAAACTAAATAATAAAGGTCAGTACAACTAAACAAGGTTTATAACATGAGTTATATTGATATACCAAGCTATAACTAGTAACATCAGGACCGTCGCTATATGGTTTCAATGGTGATGCACGTTTTGGATTTTACAAATCATCACCCCATGCATAATTTGCTGAAAAATGGAGGCAAGATGTTACACCTGGCAATTGTAACATTCGTCGATATGTTTTAAAGATTATTTTTTTATTATAAATTATTCATATTTTTGGTTACATTATACTCATAGTATTACATATTTTTATGAGTTTTATACATGAATACAATACAATACAAAAATGTATAGATATTTAGCTTTATTTACTTACTATTATTAATATCATTTTGTTAATATCATTTTTTGTTTTGTTCATATGAATCCTCTTCATCTTGCAATGCCAATTCAGATAATTTTAGCTTGGTCTCAATATTCTTTGATGTGTATCATCAGCCAATTTAACGTGGTTGGGTGTTGAGTTTCAACTTTCTGAAAGATTTCAGATAGTGAAATTTTCTTCATGGGACGGTACATGTATGTGTACAGTCTATGTAGGATTTGTGGAATTAAATTGTTTGTTAAAAGGCTAATATATATTGATTTTGGTCTAAGAAAACCACATGGTACTGCAGAGGTTTGGCTTTTTTTATTTTAGTTTTGTTTGTGTTATTATTTATTGAGTATAGTAATTTTTTTTCTTCTTTTTTTGTATTTATCTGTGTTTTATTATACAAGGTTGCTGTTAATGAGCCGAAGGACACTGTCCCATTTTATACCTAAGAGTTTAGCTGTATGTTTGTTCCATTTACGGCTTGTTTCTCAATTTTGTATTCCTGTGAAATATACTGGTTGGCACCTTTTAATGAGAGCTCGGTCATTTTGAATCGAGTTATGTAAATATATCTTTTTGTTAGAAGAATTATATTATTTATTGCAAGAGAATGCTACTCTTTGGTACAGCCATGGTATGGTGCCATATTGGTTTTACTTTGTTGCATTCTACTAATAGTTATTGAATATTTTCTTGTTCTTCCCCACAAAAAGTACAAGCATTGCTTGTTACTATTTTACATTTTCTATAAAGACATTGGTAACTAACATATGGTTTATTTGGTACTGGAATGCTTGTAATTTAGTATTTGATGTTGTTTTAAATGTCCTTTTATATATTTGTTTCCAGTCGCTTTTTGGAAAGGTTTGGTCTAATTTATAGTTCCATCCAATTTGTGCACTGGGTTTATTTGGGAACAAAAGTTTCACAAATTCCCAATATAGAAAATGATTGAGGTTTTCCTTGTGTGCAATGGTCTGTAGGATCTTATTGACTTTTGGTTCATCAAGTTTGTGTTTTATATGTTTAAAGTCTTGTCGCCAGGCTGAGGGGATGGATAGCACCACGCCCTGTAAGGTTAAGTAATTAATTTTCAAGCCATGTATTTGAAAGAATTCCTCATTATTCATAAATGTGCCATCATCTTTTAGAATATCATTTATATATAATATCTGTCTATCAGTCCATGATTGAAAGTAAATCGGTTTATACTGCCTTTTTATAAGGCTATTGTGAAATATTGGTTGGCTCATGTACTCGTCGGTGGTTTCTGGTTCTTTTTGTAATAAGGCATAGGCAAATATGACATCTTTCCAAAAAGGGTTGAAATGTTTTGCTAAAGTGATAAGACTGGCTTTATTTAAATTCAGTATTGTTGTGCCACCATATTTATTAATTTTTTCCAGAAGGATCATTTTCCATTCTGAATAGTTAAGAGGGTCCATTAATTTTTTTAGCCATGTCACCTTAAGTGATTTCAAAAAGCATTTTACTTCTGGTAGCTTCGGTCCTCCATTATATTTTGAATGAGAGTCTCTCTTTTTAACCTATCCCTTTTACCATTCCAAAAAATATAAAATATGTTTTGAATTTCTTTAATTAGAGAACGGAGTGTGTTATGTAGTACAGTCATGATTTGTATGAGGATAGGTAGTGCTAACATTTTAATTACTGTTATTTTTCCAATATGAGACAGTGTCCTTAATGCCCAATGCTTCAGTATTTTTTTAACACTTTTTTTTTCTTATACCAATTTTCTAACACATATTGTGGATCTTCTAAATCAAAGATAATACCTAGGGACTTGAATGTTCCTCTTAGATTCCATTTAATGTCCATGTCTGTTTGGAAGGTATCTAAGGAACCCTTGCTTTTTCCGAACCACACCGCTTCAGTTTTTTTCAAAGTTTGCTTTTAGGCCAGATATATATTCAAATTGCTTTATTTGTTAAATAGCTCCTTTCAGAGAGGATTGGCTACCATTTAACCACAGGATAGAGTCATCAGCATATTGACTTATTTTATATTCACTATTGTCCACTTTGATTACTTCAATATTATCATTGTTTTTTACTGTTGCAGCAAATGGTTCCATGCAAAGAATGAAAAGATAAGGCGACAAAGGGGCACCTTGTCTAACTCCCCTTCCAATTTTAAAAGATTTGGATAAGTGGCCATTATTATACACTAGGCTATTGGCATCATTGTAGAGGGTTGCTACCCATTTACATAGGGATTCACCAAAACCAAAGAATTTTAATGTTTTTTGAATATAGTCCCAATCAATAGAGTCAAATGCTTTTTCATAATCAAGGAGAAGCATTAAGCCAGGTATTTGTTTTTCATCACATTCGAACAGCAAGTCATATGTTAAACGTGTGCATTCGCCTATATGTCGGCCTTTTAAAAAACCTTTGTGTCTATCGCTTATCATGTCCTTCAAATGAACTTTCAGTCTATTAGCAATCACTGAGGCTGCAAGTTTATAGTCTACATTTAACAAAGTAATAGGCCTTAAACTGTTAATATAGGATTTATCTTTGCCAGGTTTGGGTAGACATGTTATCATACATTGACGCTGGGTGATTGACATAGAGTCTTTTTTGTTTGCTTCATTGATAGACTCAAGTAGGTACCCGGATATGTCTTTCCAGAAGAACTTGTAGAACTCGGCAGTATATCCATCGACACCAGGTGACTTATTGGGTTTCATTGCTTTCAAGGCATTTAAAACTTCAGGAAGAGTAATGGGGCCTTCTGCATCTTTTGTGTTTGTTTCAAGGAATGGGTTATTTTTATCTAGAAATATTTCAACTTTATTTTCTTCTTTTGATACTTTATTATTAGCTTTGTATAGTTTTTTTTATAGAATTGTCGTTGTTCTTCTAGTATCTCATTCATGTCAGTTATAATGTTCCCATCATCTTTTGTTATTTTTGGAATTAGGTTTTCATTATAGTTCTTTTTTCTAAATATGCAAAAGACTTAGTATTCTGTTCCCTCTCTGCATGCCACTTGGCCTTTGCCCTTGTAAGTATGCCTTTAACGTGGTATTCTCTCATAACCTGGAGTTCCTGTTCTAATTTATGAAATAGAATAAGGTATTTTTCCTCTTTGGTCTCATCAAATTTTATTTGGGCTTCTGCCATTTCATCTTCTATTTTTTGTTTTTTTCCAATTTAGTTTATTTCTTTCTAGAGCAATATGGAATAGATTTTCCTCGAATTTCCATTTTTATCATTTCCCGTAGCATTTGCGCATCAATATTATAGCTATTTTCTCCTATGGAGTATTTTCCAACTGTTGATGCAATAGTTTCTTTAACTAGTTCTATATATTCTAGATCATTAAGTGAGGAATTATTAAATTTCCAAGTGCCTTTTCCTTTTTTCTGGTCGTTAAATGATATTCCTATAATAACTGGGGCATGGTCTGACCTATATTTGGAACCAATGTCTGCTGTTTGGATGTGAGGCACTAAGTCCTCTGAAATTAGAAAATAGTCGAGTCTGCTACATTTTCCTTTTGATCCATACCATGTATATCTTCTTTTTTTTCTGAATTATTTTTTCTCCATATGTCTACTAAGTCTAATTCACCCATTATTTATTTTATTTGTTGTAAGTTTTTGGGGTTATTTTCTCTACTATATTTGTAGGTGTCAAGATTGTAATCTTGCACTACATTCCAGTCACCAACCCAGATTGTCGACAGATTGCCAAGTTCTACAACCTTTTCTTTGATGGATGAGAAAAATTTTTGACTCTTCTTTGTTAGGACCATATACTGCAATCAATGATAGTCTTTCGTTTTGTAAATTCATGTCTATAATGATATAGTTGCCATCAGGATTAGTGATTGTTTTATTGATCTTGTATTCAAAGGAGACATTGAAGCCAATTGCTACTCCCCTACTCTTGCTACTAAATGAGAAAAATTTCATTTCATATCCCCATTCTTGTTTCCACAGTTTTTCATTTTGTGGGGTGGAATGTGTATCCACAAAGACACTTATGTCATATTTTTTCCGGAATATATTAAAAAAATCTCTTCTTTTAATGTTGTCTAAAGCCATGCCTCTGCAGTTTACTGCCCCTATATTAATGACCCTGAGAATTTATAACATTTGAATTGGCATTGTGTTAAAATAAACATACCGCAATTTATTGTTTTACCCCCCCCCCCCCCCTCCCAAAGCTTGCTGCCAATATATGATGTTGAAAGAGTTTCGGTGTTGTGAACACCTGCAAGTTTTCATTTGCGTCCTATTATGAATTTTGGAGCTCTGGAAAATAGTTTTGTGTATTTACGCAATAAGTAGTCTTTTCTTCTTCTATTCGGTTTCTTAGAAATATTATGAATAATTCAGCCGCTCAACAGCTCAGCACCCACTGGCAGATAGTCACCTGTCACCCACTCAGCCCTAGGCTGAATGAGCAACAGGCAATCACCGCCACTAAGCACTGACCCCCCTGAGCGGCCGAAGTCAAATAAAATACCTTTCTGTCATCAATATATTTTCCCACTATGATGATAAATTGAGCATTATAACAATTAAATGTATAAAATTAACATAATAGATTAATATTCAATTGTAGTTTAAGACAGGGGTGTTTCCGACTCGTTTTTATAGGTCAGCATCTTAAAGATACATATATTAGGAACAATGAATATTTCAGCCGCCCAACAGCTCAGCACCCACTGGCGGATAGTCACCTGTCACCCACTCAGCCCTAGGCTGAATGAGCAACAGGCAATCACAGTCACTAAGCACTGACCCCCTGAGGGGCCGAAGTTAAATAAAATATTTTTCTGTCATCAATCTATTTTACCATTATGATGAAAAATTTGAGCATTAAACAATTAAATGTATAAAATTAACAGAATAGATTAATATTCAAGTGTAGTTTAAGACGGATATTTCCGAATCATTTTTATATGCCAGTATCTTAAAGGGGTACTGTACCCAAGATGTTGTTGTTGGTTTCTATAATCCCCGAGTCGGAGAATAAGGTAACATTTTTCCATTTTTTGAAAGTCTGTTGAGTACGAAGTATTGTTACGGATGGCAAATTTACCGGAATGCAAAAATACAAATTGTCGTTGTCGAGTAATTTTTGTACAGTTTTCAACCAAATGAATCAAATAAACATTATATTATATGCTTAGTAGTCCCATATACTCATTTAAGTTAGTGTATGGTCACTAGTCAATGAGTGGCTTGGGTTTTCTCCCCGTATAAGCATAATGTTTCAAACGATCGTGTGTGCAATTGTTTTATTAATCCAGTATCCCTCAATTATAATTTGATTACGTTTTGTACACGGAAATTCCAATTTTAAGAGACGCCATTTTATGGCTGGAGCCATAAAATCAATTTATATTAAATTATTAACTTTTAAATTATTAAATTTTAAGATAGCATATTAACCTGAGCGTTTACAGAATACATCTTCGACTCAAATTACTTATATTTCTATATAGTATCGATAATAGATCGTTGTTATCACCGGGAATTTATTGAAAATGGCGTACAGTACCCCTTTAAAGGTATTAGGAACAATGAATATTTCAGCCGCTCAACAGCTCAGTACCCACTGGTGGATAGTTACCCGTCACTCAATCAGCCCTAGGCTGTATGAGCAACAGGCAATCACCGTCACTAAGCACTGACCGCCTGAGGGGCCGAAGTTAAATACAATATTGTTCTGTCATCGATCTATTTTTACATTATGATCAGAAATTGAGCATTAAACAATTAAATGTATAAAATTAACAGAATAGAGACAGGGCTATTTTCGACTCACAAACGGAATCAAATCAGAAACAAAGAAGCAACCAGGTCTATTGGATGTGGTGGAAGCAAATAATACCATTTTACACATTTTTTTTGTGGTATTTTGGGTAAACTCATATAAACTTGCAGAAAAGAAGAAAAAAGGACAAAATCCTACATGTAAAGGTAAATTCAGTTTATGTGCAATATTTAGACCAAGGTCTTTGTTAATCTTTTCATCACTTCTGCACACCAATGTCAGATTTGTTATAAATAAATTATTTTTCTTAGTACATATATTGCTGTGGTTCCGGCCCCTCTTCTCAACATCCAGCAGACCCTATTTAAAGTATTCTTTTGTCTTGACTGTTCAAAACAAAATGAAAAGAAAAAAATGTAATATGTAATAAACCTTTCCCATTAACATGAACCTGTATGTGGAGAAATATAACAAAATACAAAAGTCATTTCACTGAAGTCATTTTATTCCCAGTTTAAGATAAGCCTTGGTTGTTTCTTGAGGTACTTTAGTTTCGTTTTTTTCTTCTCGTCATCAGGCAGTTCACTTCTTTGTTTTAAAAGTTGTGAACGAAGTTTCCCAATGTTTGGTGGCAGGTCAACCGATATGCCATATCCTGTCCCCGCTTTGAGTTTTTTTAGCTGCTTCCAGCACTAAGTCTCTATCGTCGAGTTTCAAGAATCTTATTATTATATATGGAGCATCTGGTTTAACTGAAGGCAGTCTATGACAAGCCGCAAAACCTGACATCTCTTCTACTCGATTTGTTGAAATTCTGAGAGATTTTTGAAGGATGACAACACTAATTTTAAGGTTTCTGATGTTAATTCGTGTTTGCTGCCAATAACACCTTTAACTATAACGTTCCATTTGCGTCCCCACAGGTCTAGCTTTGTCACTGAATTATCTAATTCTTGTAGTTTATCTTCAACCAATTCGTCTGAAATTTTAGTTTCACTCAGTTTATTTTCCATTTCAGTAAGTTTCTGCTCGTATGTCGATTCTATTTCAGCGAAACGTTGTTCATATTCCTCCATCCTGTCTTCAATTTTGGAGACTCGCTTTGTCGATTCATCGGTTACTTTTTCAATGTCAATCACCTTTTTAGTCAGATTTTCCACCTTGATTTCAACTTCACCTATTTGCCCAATGATTGAAGTATGAGGATTTTGGAAGCACTTGGTAATGTCCTCAAATGACTTACATTGGTACATGTTTTCCTTGTCTTTTTCCTTGTCTTTGTCCTTATTCTTTTCGGTTTGGTTTCGTCTCGTTCCCATTTTCACCCCGATTATTGTCACCTATTTTCGTGAGTTCATTTTAAAATTAGCTAACTGCTCGTATTTACTGGTCGTCTCGAAATACTGCCGACTTGTCTAATGTTCTTGACTATTTTCCGACATTAGTTATCTGTTTTTATACGCTGGTTTGCGTTTCAATCATTTTAAATGATGCTTTTTCCGGAGCTCGTGGTCCAAAAAACGTCCTTACCGCTCACGTGTCATACCGGAAGTCCATATGTTTTAAAGATATCAGCAAGTTACTAGACTAATGAGTTATCCCGCGAACTCATCTCGAAAACAGCCAAAACAAGTGCACGCCGTCGGGGGGTGGCATAATACGCCCGTTTCTGGAGTAGAGTGGGGCAAGGTTTTGTTTGAAACCTTTGACTTAAGACGAAATAATAACAAAAATAAAACACAATAACTTCAAGTGTGGTAATTTTGACTGAAAAACCGAAAACACAATTTAAAATATTTATTTTCGGCTATTTTCAGACAAAAAAATCCTATAACTCTGGCAAAAATGGTCGGATCGGACTCAAATTCAAACTTGACCTGCAAAATCTTGTAGACATGACCCATATTTGAACTTGATATGTATATATAACAGATTTGGTTCAGTTCACTCGATTCAATCTAAAGTTATCATCCGGAAACTGCAAATCAGGTAAATTCTAAGTCGAAAAAGGGGCATAACTCAGTCAAAATCATGCGGACGAAACCCATATTCGAACTTGATCTGCGTCGAGGCAAACCGCCCTGCGGGCGAACGACTGCCCCGGCGCCGGAAACCGACGAGAGCGGGTTCGCCCGGGAGCCGACAGGTCAAACAAACCAAATTTGGTTCAGTTCACTGATTCAATCTAAAGTTATCATCCGGAAACCAAAAGCGAACAGTGACGGATGACGGACGACGGACGGACGGACAACCCATTTACATAATACGACCGTTTTGTTCAAACGGGCGAATAAAAACCTGACATCGAACAGATTTGTTTTTTGCTCAACTTGACAAAGTAAAGTTCGAGCTATTGCCGTGTGTTGCTGCATGAGGGAAACTGTTGACGGACGCATGGACGGACGTATACGCACGTTTCCCTCAGAACACGGTATACGGATCGCATCCCTCACCAGATCGTCACGAATCTTCATTTCGGCACATGCCACAGGCCACATCCCTCATTCGGTCGTCACTAAACTTCATTCCGGAACACCCCACATGCCACATCCCTCATTCGATCGTCACCATGCAAACTTCATATGGATCATCGCGGTGTGGCCACTAAATGGAAGTCATCAATATTTTTCAGTTCGTGAAATCATGGCAGCTAGACTAAAACTTTAGCACACTTTACATGCCACATCCCTCCTCAAATCCTCACCAAACTCCATTGGAACTCCGAGGTGACATCAAGATGAGAGCCGTCAATTTTTTCCAAGCAGTCCAGATTATATTCGTGGTATGTTTAGTATCGCCTCTAGATGGCAGCTGTTGAATTTCCAGAGTTATTGATGAAAACATAGCCGCTGACACACATCTTGAATTTTACTCTATGTATGACGAAATGCTTCCGGACGCCGTACAGACTACGTTTTTCATCCTGTTCATCCCCAAAAACTCCATATGGCTCTTCTGGGTGACCTCTGATCCCTATTTGTTGGACATTGAATTGCACAGAACAACGAAAACAGCATTATTATACCAACTTGCAAACAAATCTAATGTATTGAGCCAAAACAAAAATTAAATTAAAATCATCACCTTTCTCTCGTTTACGAGTTTCGTAGAACCATTTGACCGTTAGCGGCAATCTTGTATCTTATATTTGAATCTATCGGCCTACATGAAGCCCATTTTTATTTGATAAATGTTTCTAAAATTTACAGGCATGTTTATTATCACATCTAGATGGGCGCTATTGAATTTTAACGAATATCTATCAAAAACATGGCCACCGGTAGCCATTTTGGCCTTTGCTCTTCACGTGACTAATTCCTTCGGTACGCCCTATTGGCTACATCTATCATCCGGTCGTCACCAAACTTCATATGGATCTTCCGGGTGACGTCTATGGCTAGGAAATTATAGCGTTCAAATTCACAACTTCGGAAAATTGTGATCAAAGTCACTTATTATATATACAGTTATATGTTCTCAACAGTCATATGCACATGTGTATATGAGTCCCAATGAGATAGCAAAATGTATACATTTTTGGTTGAGTTGTGTATATAGGTGAAAAACACGATTACTACTCACTTCGGTTTTAGATATCTGGCCGTCTTTTTGTTAAAAGAAAATTATGGCTTTGGTTCCCGGTATGATCATACCAACCAATTCGTTTGGACGGTAGTTCACAAGCAGTGTCATTGCTTATCGTTCGTATATATGTAGAGTTACTTCGCTTATGGCGTTCATCTTGTGTGGTTTGGCTTTTAGTGTTCGTTTCGACCGCTCAGCCATATCACAATGTTGTCAGTTTTGGTGACGAAGACTGCGTTCATGGTTATTTCCACAATGTAACTGAGCCCTACACGTACAAACCACTGATCTCAGCTAAACAATTGGTAAATGTTCTCACATTCGTGCATTTTTAATGATAATATAGGGATTGACTATTTCGAGTAACAGGAACGGCACCACGAACAGGAAAAGCTTCCAACTAACAAGTGACTATTCCGAGTATATTTACAGGAACAGGAACAGAAATATAATAATATATGCTAAATTTTCTCGCGTTTTACGCAATGAAACAATATATATTATACATCATTCAAAAGCATAGCATCTCACCTTCGTGAATATTGCAACAGTTAAACGCTACTTTTGAGAATAAGAGAAACTAATTTGGGGTGTTCATATCTCTTAGACATATTACAATTTATTAAAGATGCATAATCCGAATTAACCCTTGGAAATTACCATTTCCTTAGCTTCGGGTGTAAAAAATATTTTATTCGAGTCGAGGAACCCGCCCATCAAAGCTCAGAGTGATCAAATATCGATGTTTGCAATCTATTATATTTTACCACCGATAATTTTTTAAGTAAACATGCAGTCGACGAGAAGAATTTCTCTGACCAAATTGCGGACGAAGATGGATAACTCTAAAATCAAGTGGCTTTTTTGTGTCAGATATCTGACAAACCGGCAAAATTTCGTTGAACGAAATGTTGATAAATAACAGGTTTTGGCAATTTTATACTTTAGTTGACTGTGGTTAGCATTATTTTTTGGAAAATACTCGATTCTGATAATTGAAGCGGCATTTCAAAAAAAAAATTGTTGTTGTTGCTGTTGTTGGAATCTGATAATGTGGCGACCATCGAATCGGATTGAGTACATTTAAAGATAATAATTTGTTTGGCAACGATGTGGGAGTTTGTGTGGGGTAATATATAGTGATGAATTTATCTTCCATCACACCGGCCGTATCTACTTGGAATTCGTGTACATGTTCTCTTATAAGAGCATTACATAATTTATCATTTAGGGGCATACATCCATTGTGTGACGAACGCCATTAGCGTGGCATATAGTACGATAACGTGACAGTATCAAATGCATGGACAACAGAGAGCATATTTGCAAACAGGGTCGTAGAGAGGGGGATTTGGACGTCACGCTCATTTGATCGGTATTTCAACAATTTGAAAGTTCGTGTCCATATCAATCACATACCATATACTATATAGGAGTTCATTTGGGAGTTCGAACAGTTGTAAACATTCGCGATATCAGTTAAAAATTCGAACTTCATGCGGTGGAAATGAAGTTTCCCTTTTTTTTATAATTGTGGGCGTTAGGGTGCATGTGAACTGCTTATACAGGACGTTGGACCGACGATTATTCTGCTTTTTGATTGCGTGTTTCATCTGGGGATGTCAGCGGAGACATGGGGGTTCTATTTATAGAAATGTGATTAAAAAGGTACTAGCAATTTCGGTATCGGCAGACTTTTGCAGGATGTATGTATTCGCCCATGTATCTTCGCGGATGCTCATTGTTGCGGTATGTAAATTTTATGACAGTGTAATTGCTTTCGATATGTTGGTGCGAACAATGGCTGGACGACTCTTGGCGAGTTTATTGCGGGAATACAATGCATAATAAAATGTTCAGGTAAATTTGCTGTACCGTATATAAAATGGGGTGACTTTGGACAGCGAGGTTACTTCGGACAGTATGAATGCGTGTTTTCGTGTTTTTTTTTCTCTGCTGATTTTGTAAATTCAGGTATCCGACATCAAGATTTTATCGGCTGGCCATCTGTCAGCCTTGAGCAATTTTTTTTATAGCACCCTAAAAAGTATACACCCCCCCCCCCCCCCAGATTTCCCCAGACGTAAAACCAGTTACTTGGAATTTGTTGCAAATTTACATGACTAATCTAGTAAAATGTAGATATTTTCATGAAGCTAAGACATAATGACACTATTTTGGGCCAAAATTGAAACTCACCATCCAAGATGGCCACCAAAATGGCCGCCTGAAGTTGAAAATATTACATTTTTTCACAAATATCTTCTAGATCAGTTCATGCTGTCTGGAACTGGTTGAGTAATATGACTTTATTTTGTATTTTATACATTAACTGATCATTGGAGCAATTAAATATGCAATTATTGGTGTCCTATCCGCCTGTGATCCCTCAAAAATTCGATTTTACAGAACGCGGTATAAAATTTCACAAAAAATCACAAATGGGATTCTAGTCATATTTCAACAAGAAATGAACAGAAGGTTGCAATTAAGTGAGGCATACCATTACTTATGAATATTCCAACTCACTGGAACCAAAATTCTTACTTTGGCTCAAAATGGCCTCCAAAATATGGAAAATGGTAAATATTGCCCTAGGGTGTCCTGCAATCGCTTACAAGTTGTGGTTGATGTACAAAATTGGCTAGTATGCCTTCTATACATTGAATACTAACATGTCTGCTGCACCATGGTTAATTGTTACTGTTGCCACCACTGACATCACCAAAAAATATTGGACTTTTCTCTAAAAATAACAGTAATTAAAATGTTAGCACTACCTATCCTCATACCAATCATGACTGTACTACATAACACACCCAGTTCTCTAATTAAAGAAATTCAAAACATATTTTATAATTTTTTTTGGAATAGTAAAAGGGATAGGTTAAAAAGAGAGACTCTCATTCAAAATATAATGGAGGACTGAAGCTACCAGAAGTAAAATGCTTTTTGAAATCACTTAAGGTGACATGGCTAAAAAAAATAATGGACCCTCTTAACTATTCAGAATGGAGAATGATCCTTCTGGAAAAAATTAATAAATATGGTGGCACAACAATACTGAATTTAAATAAAGCCAGTCTTATCACTTTAGCAAAACATTTCAACCCTTTTTGGAAAGATGTCATATTTGCCTATGCCTTATTACAAAAAGAACCAGAAACCACTGACGAGTACATGAGCCAACCAATATTTCACAATAGCCTTATAAAAAGGCAGTATAAACCGATTTACTTTCAATCATGGACTGATAGACATATATTATATATAAATGATATTCTAAAAGATGATGGCACATTTATGAATAATGAGGAATTCTTTCAAATACATGGCTTGAAAATTAATTACTTAACCTTACAGGGCGTGGTGCTATCCATCCCCTCAGCCTGGCGACAAGACTTTAAACATATAAAACACAAACTTGATGAACCAAAAGTCAATAAGATCCTACAGACCATTGCACACAAGGAAAACCTCAATCATTTTCTATATTGGGAATTTGTGAAACTTTTGTTCCCAAATAAACCCAGTGCACAAATTGGATGGAACTATAAATTAGACCAAATCTTTTCAAAAAGCGACTGGAAACAAATATATAAAAGGACATTTAAAACAACATCAAATACTAAATTACAAGCATTCCAGTACCAAATAAACCATATGTTAGTTACCAATGTTTTATAGAAAAATGTAAAATAGTAACAAGCAATGCTTGTACTTTTTGTGGGGAAGAACAAGAAAATATTCAATAACTGTTAGTAGAATGCAACAAAGTAAAACCAATATGGCACCATTTCTCGAAATTACTGATACAAAAATGTGAGCTAGACCAACACTTGAAAAAATAAGAAATAATATTTGGCTGTACCAAAGAGTAGCATTCTCTTGCAATAAATAATATAATTCTTCTAACAAAAAGATATATTTACATAACTCGATTCAAAATGACCGAGCTCTCATTAAAAGGTGCCAACCAGTATATTTCACAGGAATACAAAATTGAGAAACAAGCCGTAAATGGAACAAACATACAGCTAAACTCTTAGGTATAAAATGGGACAGTGTCCTTCGGCTCATTAACAGCAACCTTGTATAATAAAACACAGATAAATACAAAAAAGAAGAAAAAAAATTACTATACTCAATAAATAATAACACAAACAAAACTAAAATAAAAAAGCCAAACCTCTGCAGTACCATGTGGTTTTCTTAGACCAAAATCAATATATATTAGCCTTTTAACAAACAATTTAATTCCTTTTACTATTTAAAAATAAAGTGTTGCGCTATATACATAGCAAATCCTACATAGACTGTACACATACATGTACCGTTCCATGAAGAAAATTTCACTATCTGAAATCTTTCAGAAAGTTGAAACTCAACACCCAACCACGTTAAATTGGCTGATGATACACATAAAAGAATATTGAGACCAAGCTAAAATTATCTGAATTGGCATTGCAAGATGAAGAGGATTCATATGAACAAAACAAAAAATGATATTAACAAAATGATATTAATAATAGTAAGTAAATAAAGCTAAATATCTATACATTTTTGTATTGTATTGTATTTTGTATTCATGTATAAAACTCATAAAAAATATGTAATACTATGAGTATAATGTAACCAAAAATATGAATAAATTATAAAAAAAAAATAATCTTTAAAACATATCGACGAATGTTACAATTGCCAGGTGTAACATCTTGCCTCCATTTTTGAGCAAATCATGCATGGGGTGATGATTTGTAAAATCCAAAACGTGCATCACCATTGAAACCATATAGCGACGGCCCTGAGGTTACTAGTTATAGCTTGGTATATCAATATAACTCATGTTATAAACCTTGTTTAGTTGTACTGACCTTTATTATTTAGTTTTCATGCGTACGGTTATATGCATAGAGTTATCGCGCTTGCTACAAGTTTGAAGTTAACATATGAATTGGGAATGACATTAACCAGGACCTTGTACTGTAGAAAGCTCTGGGCAGTTGTACTTGTATGAAATGTGCCGCCATTCCCAAGTGCGCATCCAAATGTATATATACTGTGAACGTACGAGTTATGTATACGACTGTCGGGTACAGGTGTCTTTTTTTTCAGCAGTTGTGTACAACTCGGGACACGAGGAATTCTGAATACTGCAACGGCATACGTACGAGTTATGTATACGAATGTCGGGTACAGGTGTCTTTTTTTTTACAGCAGTTGTGTACAACTTGGGACACGAGGAATTCTGAATACTGCAACGGCATACAACCACAGAGTCCTTGTAATTTTTAGCCTCGATTACGTCTGCAAAGCGACGAGCCAAGATTCGTTCCTATACTGTTTTGCCTACACTTGTATATCAGATGTTTACTTCGATACTGGATGTTTTATTCATTATATCGTTTAACCCTTTACCCAACAAACCGGCCAAAACCGGCCAAATAAAGCTTCAACAGCCTAAAATATCTTCGGTCTGTCTCAATAGAACCATACAAATATGGGTATCATTGGAACCGGCTCATTGACCACATTGTGATGGTTACAGTTATACCCTGTGTCAATGCATTCTCTTATATATGCGAGTCGACCATAGGTCGCCTCGCATATATAAGAGAATGCATTGGCCTAAATTTTTTTTATAATTTTTAATGTGTTAAGCCAATGCATGGGATTGGATGATGCGTGCCAGCCACTTATGCATAACACCCTCTCCAGATCTCATTTATACACGCTGAAAATAATGTGGGAACTCATTCCATTATAACTATATCGGTTATTATGGCGTACTCATTGGACGGATACAAAATCGCTTTTGGTCACAGGTTCCTGGAACAAAATGAGCCCAATCCCGAAAGTACATAAGAGATATAGAGATTATAGGTGTACCACTACATCTACTATATATTTTGAGACTTCGTATATAAATATATATATGTGTGTATGTGTATATATATATATATATATATATATATATATATATATATATGTGTGTGTGTGTATGTGTATATATATATATATATATATATATATATATATATATATATATAGCTAACAACACTAACGACCTTAGGGAGACTGTTGAAATAATCCGACCTTAGGGAGACATCTCGATATATCATTTTCTATGCAACGCATAGCTTCTGTGTGTGGTGAGGGCATTTGGTATTAATCGAAAAACCATCTATGATGTCATTTGTTATAACTATTATAATATTTAAAAATATATAACAAGTGTCCCCCTAATACCGTCTCCCTAATGTTTGCTCATTTTACATACAAGATGAACCATATTAGGGGGACATATGCAATAAATACCACAAAATGCGGTATTAGGGGACACATAATAAAAATCAAAGTTATGGAGATACATAATATGTACTTTATATTTTGAAGCCACATTTTTGAAATAGTTTTATAACATGACTAGATATAATATAAGATGCTAGCATACGCGAGAAATTTAACACTCAATACACGAATGCGGGGACCTGGTTTAATCTTTGTAAAACGCTATATCAGTACATGGCATTGGTTATAATAATTAAAGGCACGGCCGAAGTTCGTTGCAGAAATATCATATGTGTTCAAATCGCAACCAACAGAAGGAATATTAAAAAATATATAGTTTGTTCATATGCAAATATATTCAGCGGGTAAATAGTATATTGTCCTCAATGTGTACTATGGTGGGTAAACAGCAGCCTGCTCGTGTTACAGAAGTTTTGCTTTTGTTTACACAACACAACGCAAGTATAGTGGTTGACCACACAAAAATTATATAAACGCTCTTTATTATTTCCATATAAGGAACCAAAACGCTCTTTATGTTAACCATATCCGGATCTAAACAAAAGCAAGGAAACGTAACGGTTTTTTCCTTTGTTTACATAATATGGAATATTAAAATATGTACAGTTTTGTTCATATGCAAACATAATCATCGCGTAAATAGGATATTGTCCCCAAGGTACACGATGATTGCTAACACCGCCCGTATCTTTAATATAGCAATAAAAGATTTTTTTCCGATTAATAACAAATGCTCTCACCTTACCCAGAAGCCACGCGCTGCATAGAAATTGATATATTGAGATATCTCATTAAGGTCGGATTATTTCTAGAGTCTCTTAATTATTTCCAAATAAGGAAAGTAGTAACAAATAACGCTCTTATGTTTACCGTATCCGGATCTAAACAAAACCCAGGAAACATGACGTTTTTTGCTTTTGTTTACATAACACACTTAACGGAGGTGAATATTTTCACAGCATGTACACCGCCAACACCGCCAGTATCTTTAATATAGCAATAAAACATGTTTTTTTATTAATACCAAATGCTCCCACCACACCCAGAAGCTATGCTTTGCATATAAAATGATATATCGAGATGTCTCCCTAAGGTCGGATTATTTCAAGAGTCTCCATAAGGTCGGTAATGTTGTTAGCTATATGTATATATATATATATATCAGTACACGGCGTTGGTTATAATAATTAAAGACACGGGCGGCGTTCGTTGCAGAAATATTCATGTGTTAAAATCGCCACCATCAGAAGGAATATTAAAAAATATATAGTTTTGTTCATATGCAAACATAATCAGTGCGTAAATAGTATATTGTCCTCAAGGTGTACGATGGTTGTGTAAACAACAGCCTGTTCGTGTTGCAGAAGTTTTGCTTCTGTTTATATAACACAACGCAATCATATTAATTAATCACACAAGTTTTATATAAACGCTCTTCATTATTTCCATATGAGAAAAACAGTAACAAAGAACGCTCTTTATGCTTACCATATCCGGATCTAAACAAATATTTTAACAGCATACCAACCGCCAAACACCGCCCGTATCTTTAATATGAGCAATAAAAGATGTTTTTTTATTAATACCAAATGCTCTCACCATACCCAGAAGCTGCACGTTTCATGGAAAATGATATATTGAGATGTCTCCCTAAGGTCGGATTATTTCAAGAGTCTCGCTAAGGTCGGTAATGTTAGCTATATGTATTTATATATCAGTACACGGCATTGGTTATAATAATTAAAGACACGGGCGGCGTTCGTTGCAGAATTACTCATGTGCTCAAATCGCCACCATCAGAAGGAATATTAAAATATGTATAGTTTTGTTCATATGCAAACATAATCAGCCTGTAAATAGTATAGTGTCCTCAATGTGTACGATGTTGTGTGAACAACAGCCTGCTCGTGTTACAGAAGTTATGCTTCTGTTTACATAACACAACGCAGTCATATTGGTTAATCTCACAAACATTACATGAACGCTCTTCATTATTTCCATATAAGAAAAACAGTAACAAACAACGTTCTTTATGTTTACCATATCCGGATCTATACAAAAGCCAGGAAACGTAACGGTTTTTTCCTTTTGTTTGCACAACAAAGTGAAAACAATTGACAATAACATACTGTTTATGCCATATTTCTGTATGATATAACAACACATTCTGCCTATATTTTACTATTTCTGTTTATGGCGGTTTTTGAAGGAGATGAATATTTTAACAGCATACCCACCGCCGACACCGCCCGTATCTTTAATATGAGTAATAAAAGATGTGTTTTTTATTAATACCAATGCTCTCATCATACCCAGAAGCTGCGCGTTGCATGGAAAATGATATATTGAGATGCTCCCTAATGTCAGATTATTTCAAGAGTCTCCCGAATGTCGTTTCATGTTGTTAGGTATATGTATATCATTACATGGTATTGGTTATAATAATTAAAGGCACGGGCGGCGTTCGTTGCAGAACTATTCATATGTGTTCAAATCGCCACCAACAGATGGAACATTAAAATATATATAGCTGTATCGAGATGTCTCCCTAAGGTCGGATTATTTCAAGAGTCTCCCTAATGTCGTTAATTTTGTTAGCTATATGTATATGTAACGTTTTTTACTTTTGTTTACGTAACACATTTGACGGAGGTGAATATTTTAGTAGCATGCCCACCGCCGACACTGGCCGTATCTTTTATATAGCAATAAAATATTTGTTTTTCGATTTATACCAAATGCTCTCACCATACTCAGAAGCTCTGCGTTTCATAGAAAATGATATATCGAGATGTCTCGCCACCAACATATGGAATATTAAAGTATGTACAGTATTGTTCATATGCAAATATAATGAGGCGTAAATGGTGTATTGTGTAATAGTATTCTGTCTACAAGGTGTGCGATGATTGCCAACACCGCACGTATATTTAATATAGCAATACAAGATAAAAAAAATTATAAATAACAAATGCTCTCACCTTACCCAGAAGCTACGCATTGCATAGAAAATGATATATCGAGATGTCTCCCTAAGGTCGGATTATTTCAAGAGTCTCCATAAGGTCGGTAATGTTGTTAGCTATATGTATATCAGCACACGGCATTGGTTATAATAATTAAAGACACGGGCGGCGTTCGTTGCAGAAATATCCATGTGTTCAAATCACCACCATCAGAAGGAATATTAAAATATATATAGTTTTGTTCATATGCAAACATAATCAGCGCGTAAATAGTATATTGTTTTCAAGGTGTACGGTGGCTGTGTAAACAATTACAGCCTGCTCGTGTTATAGAAGTTTTGCTTCTGTTTACATAACACAACGCAATCATATTGGTTAATCACACAAACATTATATAAACGCTCTTCATTATTTCCATATAAGAAAAACAGTAAAAAACAACGCTCTTTATGCTTACCATATCCGGATCTAACAAAAGCCAGGAAACGTAACGGTTTTTTTCCTTGTGTTTGCACAACACAATGAAAACAATTGACAATAACATACTGTTTATGCCATATTTCTGTATGATATAACAACAAATTCTGCCTATATTTTACTATTTCTGTTAATGGCGCTTTTTGACGGAGTTGAATATCTTAACAGCATACCCACCGCCAACACCGCCCGTATCTTTAATATGAGAAATAGAAGATTTTTTTTTAATTATTAATACCAAATGCTCTCAACATACCCAGAAGCTGCACTTTGCATGGAAAATGATATATTGAGATGTCTCCCTAAGGTCAGATTATTTCACGAATCTCCCTAATGTCGTTCATGTTGTTAGGTATATGTATATCATTACATGGTATTGGTTATAATAATTAAAGGCACGAGCGGCGTTCGTTGCAGAAATATTCGTATGTGTTCAAATCGCCACCAACAGATGGAATATTAAAATATATATAGCTGTGTCGAGATGTCTCCCTAAGGTCGGATTATTTCAAGAGTCTCCCTAATGTCGTTCATGTTGTTAGGTATATGTATACCATTACATGGTATTGGTTATAATAATTAAAGGCACGGGCGGCGTTCGTTGCAGAAATATTCATATGTGTTCAAATCGCCACCAACAGATGGAATATTAAAAAATATGTGTCGAGATGTCTCCCTAATGTCGGATTATTTCATGAGTCTCCCTAATGTCGTTAATTTTGTTAGCTATATGTATATGTATATCAGTACACGACATTGGTTATAATAATTAAAGGCACGGGCGGCGTTCGTTGCAGAAATATTCATATGTTAAAATCGCCACCATTAGAAGGAATATTATAATATATATAGTTTTGTTCATATGCAAACATAATCAGCGCGTAAATAGTATATTGTCCTCAAGGTGTACGATGGTTGTGTAAACAACAGCCTGTTCGTGTTACAGAAGTTTTGCTTCTGTTTATATAACACAACGCAATCATATTAATTAATCACACAAACATTATATAAACGCTCTTCATTATTTCCATATGAGAAAAACAGTAACAAACAACGGACTTTATGCTTACCATATCCGGATCTAAACAAATATTTTAACAGCATACCAACCGCCAAACACCGCCCGTATCTTTAATATGAGCAATAAAAGATGTTTTTTTATTAATACCAAATGCTCTCACCATACCCAGAAGCTGCATGTTTCATGGAAAATGATATATTGAGATGTCTCCCTAAGGTCGGATTATTTCAAGAGTCTCCCTAAGGTCGGTAATGTTAGCTATATGTATTTATATATCAGTACACGGCATTGGTTATAATAATTAAAGACACGGGCGGTGTTCGTTGCAGAAATATTCATGTGCTCAAATCGCCACCATCAGAAGGAATATTAAAATATGTATACTTTTGTTCATATGCAAACATAATCAGCGCGTAAATAGTATATTGTCCTCAAGGTGTACGATGGTTGTGTAAACAACAGCCTGCTCGTGTTACAGAAGTTATGCTTCTGTTTACATAACACAACGCAGTCATATTGGTTAATCTCACAAACATTACATGAACGCTCTTCATTATTTCCATATAAGAAAAAGAGTAACAAACAACGCTCTTTATGCTTACCATATCCGGATCTATACAAAAGCCAGGAAACATAACGGTTTTTTTCCTTTTGTTTGCACAACAAAGTGAAAACAATTGACAATAACATACTGTTTATGCCATATTTCTGTATGATATAACAACACATTCTGCCTATATTTTACTATTTCTGTTTATGGCTGTTTTTGAAGGAGATGAATATCTTAACAGCATACCCACCGCCAACACCGCCCGTATCTTTAATATGAGCAATACAAGATTTTTTTTAAATTATTAATACCAAATGCTCTCAACATACCCAGAAGCTGCACTTTGCATGGAAAATGATATATTGAGATGTCTCCCTAAGGTCAGATTATTTCAAGAATCTCCATAATGTCGTTCATGTTGTTAGGTATATGTATATCATTACATGGTATTGGTTATAATAATTAAAGGCACGAGCGGCGTTCGTTGCAGAAATATTTGTATGTGTTCAAATCGCCACCAACAGATGGAATATTAAAATATATATAGCTGTGTCGAGATGTCTCCCTAAGGTCGGATTATTTCAAGAGTCTCCCTAATGCGTTCATGTTGTTAGGTATATGTGTACCATTACATGGTATTGGTTATAATAATTAAAGGCACGGGCGGCGTTCGTTGCAGAAATATTCATATGTGTTCAAATCGCCACCAACAGATGGAATATTAAAAAATATGTTTCGGGATGTCTCCCTAATGTCGGATTATTTCATGAGTCTCCCTAATGTCGTTAATTTTGTTAGCTATATGTATATGTATATCAGTACACGACATTGGTTATAACAATTAAAGACACGGGCGGCGTTCGTTGCAGAAATTTTCATGTGTTCAAATCGCCACCATCAGAAGGAATATTAAAATATATATAGTTGTGTTCATATGCAAACATAATCAGCGCGTAAATAGTATATTGTCCTCAATTGATGTGTACGATGGTTGTGTGAACAACAGCCTGCTCGTGTTAAAGAAGTTTTGCTTCTGTTTACATAACACAACGCAGTCATATTGTTTAATCTCACAAACATTACATGAACGCTCTTCATTATTTCCATATAAGAAAAACAGTAACAAACAACGCTCTTTATGCTTACCATATCCGGATCTATACAAAAGCTAGGAAACGTAACGGTTTTTTCCTTTTGTTTGCACAACAAAGTGAAAACAATTGACAATAACATACTGTTTATGCCATATTTCTGTATGATATAACAACACATTCTGCCTATATGTTACTATTTCTGTTTATGGCGGTTTTTGAAGGAGATGAATATATTTTAACAGCATACCCACCGCCAACACCGCCCGTATCTTTAATATGAGTAATAAAAGATGGTTTTTTTATTAATACCAATGCTCTCACCTTAACCAGAAGCTGTGCGTTGCATGGAAAATGATATATTGAGATGTCAACCTAAGGTCGGATTATTTCAAGAGTCTCCCTAAGGTCGTAATGTCGTTAGCTATATGTATATCAGCACACGGCATTGGTTATAATAATTAAAGACACGGGCGGCGTTCGTTGCAGAAATAGTCATGTGTTCAAATCGCCACCATTAGAAGGAATATTAAAATATATATAGTTTTGTTCATATGTAAACATAATCAGCGCGTAAATAGTATATTGTTTTCAAGGTGTACGATGGTTGTGTAAACAACAGCCTGCTCGTGTTATAGAAGTTTTGCTTCTGTTTACATAACACAACGCAATCATATTGGTTAATCACACAACCATTACATGAACGCTCTTCATTATTTCCATATAAGAAAAACAGTAACAAAGAACGCTCTTTATGTTTACCATATCCGGATCTATACAAAAGCCAGGAAACGTAACGGTTTTTTCATTTTGTTTGCACAACAAAGTGAAAACAATTGACAATAACATACTGTTATGCCATATTTCTGTATGATATAACAACACATTCTGCCTATATTTTACTATTTCTGTTTGTGGCTGTTTTTGAAGGAGGTGAATATTTTAACAGCATACCCACAACCAACACCGCCCGTATCTTTAATATGAGCAATAAAAGATGGGTTTTTTTTTAATACCAACGCTCTCACCATACACAGAAGCTGCGCGTTGCATGGAAAATGATATATTGAGATGTCTCCCTAAGGTCGGATTATTCCAAGAGTCTCCCGAATGTCGTTTCATGTTGTTAGGTATATGTATATCATTACATGGTATTGGTTATAATAATTAAAGGCACGGGCGGCGTTCGTTGCAGAACTATTCATATGTGTTCAAATCGCCACCAACAGATGGAATATTAAAATATATATAGCTGTGTCGAGATGTCTCCCTAAGGTCGGATTATTTCAAGAGTCTCCCTAATGTCGTTAATTGTGTTAGCTATATGTATATGTATATCAGTACACGACATTGGTTATAACAATTAAAGACACGGGCGGTGTTCGTTGCAGAAATAGTCATGTGTTCAAATCGCCACCATTAGAAGGAATATTAAAATATATATAGTTTTGTTCATATGTAAACATAATCAGCGCGTAAATAGTATATTGTTTTCAAGGTGTACGATGGTTGTGTAAACAACAGCCTGCTCGTGTTATAGAAGTTTTGCTTCTGTTTACATAACACAACGCAATCATATTGGTTAATCACACAAACATTACATGAACGCTCTTCATTATTTCCATATAAGAAAAACAGTAACAAAGAACGCTCTTTATGTTTACCATATCCGGATCTATACAAAAGCCAGGAAACGTAACGGTTTTTTCATTTTGTTTGCACAACAAAGTGAAAACAATTGACAATAACATACTGTTATGCCATATTTCTGTATGATATAACAACACATTCTGCCTATATTTTACTATTTCTGTTTGTGGCTGTTTTTGAAGGAGATGAATATTTTAACAGCATACCCACCGCCAACACCGCCCGTATCTTTAATATGAGCAATAAAAGATGGGGTTTTTTATTAATACCAACGCTCTCACCATACACAGAAGCTGCGCGTTGCATGGAAAATGATATATTGAGATGTCTCCCTAAGGTCGGATTATTCCAAGAGTCTCCCGAATGTCGTTTCATGTTGTTAGGTATATGTATATCATTACATGGTATTGGTTATAATAATTAAAGGCACGGGCGGCGTTCGTTGCAGAACTATTCATATGTGTTCAAATCGCCACCAACAGATGGAATATTAAAATATATATAGCTGTGTCGAGATGTCTCCCTAAGGTCGGATTATTTCAAGAGTCTCCCTAATGTCGTTAATTGTGTTAGCTATATGTATATGTATATCAGTACATGGCATTGGTTATAATAATTGAAGGCACGGGCGGTGTTCGTTTCAGAAATATCAATATGTGGTCAA
Source organism: Siphonodentalium dalli (assembly GCA_032622095.1). Taxonomy (NCBI): domain Eukaryota; kingdom Metazoa; phylum Mollusca; class Scaphopoda; order Gadilida; family Siphonodentaliidae; genus Siphonodentalium; species Siphonodentalium dalli. The sequence continues at coordinate 197,966,456 of CP136062.1, forward strand.
ATCGCCACCAACAGATGGAATATTAAAATATGTACAGTTTTGTTCATATGCAAACGTAACCAGCGCGTGAATAGTGTATTGTCCTCAATGTGTACGATGATTGCGTAAACAACAGCATGCCCGTGTTACAGAAGTTTTGCTTCTGTTTACATAACACAACGCAATCATATTGGTTAATCACACAAACATTATATAAACGCTCTTCATTATTTCCATATAAGAAAAACAGTAACAAACAACGCTCTGTATATATGCTTAACATATCCGGATCTAAACAAAAGCCAGGAAACGTAACGGTTTTTTTCCTTGTGTTTGCACAACAAAGTGAAAACAATTGACAATAACATACTGTTGATGCCATATTTCTGTATGATATAACAACAAATTCTGCCTATATTTTACTATTTCTGTTTATGGCGGTTTTTGACGGAGATGAATATTTTAACAGCATACCCACCGCCAACACCGCCCGTATCTTTAATATGAGCAAAAAAATAAAAAAATTTGTATTATTAAAGGCACGTGAGGCCTTAGTTGTCGAAAATATTCATATTTGTTCCAATCACCGTAAACAGAAAAAACAGTAAAACGCATACAGTTTGTTCATATATACCATGACCATCGCATAAACATCATGTTATCATAAAGACCTACTAAATTTTACCTAAGCAAGAGCCTGATTATGTTACAGAAGACAGCACAATGCTACTGGCTAATCACACACAAATGGCATAAACGCTCTTTATTAGTTCCATATCAGGAATTCACCCACACAGAACGCTCTTTGTGTTTACCATCATAATATAAACAAACACCAGAAAAGTAACTTTTTATGCTATTGTTTACATAACAATGGTCAAACATATGACCATAACATACTGTTTATGCGATATTTCTTATTTGTATACGGACAAAGTCTGTCTACATTTTGATGTTATTTCTGTTTGTGGCGGTTTTTGACGGTTGGAAATATTTTCACAGGATACCCACCGCCAAGGCCAACCGTACCTTTAATACCAAATGCTCTCACCATACCCAGAAGCTGCGCGTTGCATGGAAAATGATATATTGAGATGTCTCCCTATATAAGGTCAGATTATTTCAAGAATCTTCCTAATGTCGTTCATGTTGTTAGGTATATGTATATCATTACATGGTATTGGTTATAATAATTAAAGGCACGAGCGGCGTTCGTTGCTGAAATATTCATATGTGTTCAAATCGCCACCAACAGATGGAATATTAAAATATATATAGCTGTGTCGAGATGTCTCCATAAGGTCGGATTATTTGAAGAGTCTCCCTAATGTCGTTAATTTTGTTAGCTACACTGTAAAAAGGACTGTGTGGCAGCTTCCACACAATGACTGTGTGGAGGCATTATCTGAACATAAATGTGTGCATAATACACACATATGTGTGTATCACCCAATATCCACACATATATGTGTACATCACCACACATATTTGTGTGTGACGTCGGTTTTTTAAATCTCACGTGGTGGTCACGCGCGCGTCGTTGTTTCGTACAGGCTCACAGGCTGCCGTAACGTGTACACATGGAGTCTTGTTGATTGTGGTGGATCTCGAAATTCGATATATTGGGCGGTCTCTTCGATTATTTCTATAGTTAAGGTAAGATTATATTTAAATTGGCAAGATATTCACCTTTGTGAGAATGTCCGTATCTATATGAGGCCCACACCCCACCCCCTGGAATACGGAATACCACTTAACACAGAGGGTGGAATACGGAATACCAGTTAACAGCCATATGGAATTTTCCGGATAAATGTTCTATTGCCGTACGAACGCCGGTCATCCCGCAGTGTCCACATCTAAAATGATCTAAAATGAAGATGATCGACGATCTGTATATATGTCAAACTGTTAATTTATTGTGACAAAAATCGCATTTAAATTATTATTATGATCATTTTTTGGAAGGTGTCGAAGGTCGGCGTACGAATACCGGTATTTTTGGAATACCGAATACCTCCTAACAGAGGGGCCGGAATACGGCGTACCTCATAACAGGGCATGGAATACGGCGTACGAAAATGGGGGTGGGGCCCCATGAACATCACCAACGTCAACTGGGGAACTTCAATCTTATCCTAAGTCTCAACAGAATGATGTCCCCGGAGGGTGAATTTGATGAGGCTAGCCCGATGTACATTCATCACCTGGGGATCTCATTCTGAAAATGACAGACACCATTGGCTTGCACTGCGTTCATGTGTAATACATCCCTATATATATATTCTCCCCCGTCATTCCATCGGAGGACTATATAGTCATGACCACCGTCCGTCTATGTGTACGTCGGTGTGTGCGTCCGTCCGGAACTTTGTCCAAGCATGTATTCTGTCATTTTCTGGTAAATTTGTTTTTAACTTGGCACAAATATCAATCAGCATGTGAACCTGCGCATCTGAGATTTTGAGTTCGGTCGGACTTATTTTGGCGGAGTTATTGCCTTTTTTTCGACATAGAATCTTACGTCCTGGGACGCATCTTTTGTCCGAGGTAGTATTCCGTCATTTTCCAGTAAATTAAAAAAAACATTCGCACAGATGTCAACCAGCATGGAAACTTGCGACCCTTTGAGTTCAGTCGGAGTCATTCTGGTGGATTTATTGCCATTTTACGACATAAAATATTCAATGTTTTTTATTGTAGTGCTGTCGGCCCTTTCTCGACACATTATAGATCATGTCATGAATCTCTACTATTAGCAATACGCACGTATAGAGATCATATTCCACCAGTACAAAACCTTGGAACTTTTTGAAGTTTTGACAGGGAACCTTATAAAGTCGAAAAGATAACGCGGGGAATATATTTCTTAGTTATTACCTGTTCCTTCATAATGTACTTCACTGTATAGGTGAAGGTCCAAACTCGAAATTTCACGATTTAAAGGCACGTGCGGCCTTAATTGTCGAAAATATTCATATTTGTTCCAAACACCGTAAACAGAAAAACTTTAAAACGCATACAGTTCCGTTCATATATACCATGACCATCGCGTAAACAGCATGTTATCATAAAGATTTACTATAGTTTACCTAAGCAAGAGCCTGATTGTGTTACAGAAGACAACACAATGCTACTGGCTAATCACACACAAATGACATAAACGCTCTTTATTAGTTCCATATCAGGTATTCAACAACAAAGAACGCTCTTTATGTTTACCATCATAATATAAACAAACACCAGAAAAGTAACTTTTTATGCCTTTGTTTACATAACAATGGTCAAACAAATGACCATAACATACTGTTTATGCGATATTTCTTATTTGTATACGGACAAAGTCTATCTACATTTTGGTGTTCTTTCTGTTTGTGGCGGTTTTTGACGGGTGGAGATATTTTCACAGGATACCCACCGCCAAGGCCAACCGTGTCTTTAAGTGAATTTGTGAGCGATTTTGCTTTGCGTCGTGTACAATTATGGAATTTCTCCTCGGTAATTAATTCAATGTTTATTGCGATATCAGCTCACAAAAGTCACATAAAAACATTCAATTTCTAGTTGGGATTTCCACATGCAGTGAAGTATATTATTAAGGAACAGATAATAACTAAGAAATATATTCCCCTGAGTTATTTGTTCGACTTTATGTCAAAACGTCAAAAAGTTCCCAGGTTTTCAGCGACTTTTTATTTATTTTGTTTCATCAGATGGTGAAATCGCTCCCGGCTTAATGCGCATATATTTTTTTCGAACTATGTTCTAGGTTTAACGATATATTGACCATGCACATTAGAACAATGCAACACACAACTTACATTAATTATACTGGAAGCAGTTTAATTAAACCCCCGAGTGCGTCGCGGCTAAAGGAACAATACGAGAAACTCGGAGGATACCAATCTTATTTTTACCATCGATTTACATATAAATAAATAATTCGGAGTTTCTCTGCATGATAATTTTCCACCTTTGCTTGTTTTCAGGAAATTTGGATCAATTTGATGAAGATTTTATCAATAGAGAACAAACCATTGAACCAGTGCGTCGGCCCGGTGTTAGACTGTCCGATCAATATCAGTCGAGGAGAATGTTTGTGGCATTTCAGTACGATATATACACGGGAGATTAACCGTACTTGTTGCGGCTTCAACGGTCAGCTTTTACTCAGTAATTTTAATATTTTGTTAAATGAGATGAAATTCTGCGAACCTGTGAGTTTGGTCTGATCCAAGGGTGGGGTGGAGTGCAGTAAATACATGAGACACTGCAATACGGACTTTATATGCTACCAGGAAGATTCATTAAAGTCATAGAATCTGTATTTTCTTCAACTCAATGTTGTGGCGACAGGGGAGGGGAGTCGAGTGGGGGTCTCAACCCCTCTCCCCAACTAGGCCAAAATATTCAACATTTGGAAATTTCATGTCTGACACAACATTTTTTTCAGACCAAAAGCTGGTTGTAGTTTGTACTATATATATCATAGATTTGTTATTCCAACCGTATTTAGTGTGCAATTTGTTGTTTTCAGAGACAAATATTGTCCTGGGGCGAGTAAAATATTGTCCTGGGGGTGTGTCAAATGTTTCTTCAAGGGGAGGTTGTTAGGTCGTGACATGAATCTCTACTCTAGCTACGCACCTAGATCATATTCCACCACTACAAAATATGGGTGGGAACTTTTTGATGTTTTGTTTAGTTATATATAGTTATATACCCTACCGGTACATATTGTCCATGCTATTAAATTACTTCTAGATCATTTTGAGGTTTAACCCTTTCAGTGCCAAGTCCAATTTTTGCTTGATCATTCGAATTTATTGATTATAATAATGTGATACATTGATGGAAAGAGATCTAAAAATGATCAAGGAAATATGGTTTGATACAAAAATCGGAATTGGCACTGAAAGGGTTAAATGGGCCAAGTTAAAATTGGTAAGCTCAGAAATCAAAACACATGCATGATCTGAAATTGCTCTGCCACCTCTCTGCACCAAGCCTGAGATTTGTGTGCCTGTCATTTGCAGAATGAAGTCCCCGGAGGGTGAATTTAGTGATGCTATCACGCATAGCGGGCTAGCATCACTAAATTCACCTTCTTGTCACCTCATTCTGCTTAGGCCTCATCTTCTCTGGAAAGTTTCTTTATTATAACTTCTTCACATAGATGAGGCCCCCACCTCCCACACCCCCCTGGAATACGGAATACCACTTTACACAGAGGGTGGAATACGGAATACCAGTTAACAGCCGTATGGAATACATAAAAATATATGAAAACTTCATTTTTTGGAAGGTCGGCGTACGAATACCGGTATTTTTGGAATACCGAATACCTCCTAATAGAGGGGCCAGAATACGGCGTACCTCATAACAGGGCACGGAATACGGCGTACGAAAAGGGGGTGGGGGCCTCCTATTTTGTATAACATGATTGAACGAAATAATAAACTTGATTTGGATTTTCTGATTCAACAATTCCCTATCGCATAGTCATATATTTACATTTTAGAGTTGTGCGTTTATCTGGGTTTATCTGTTGTTTATGTAGTCTATATGATACGCATCTTTCCGAAGCATAAAACCTATTTCTGCTCGAAAATTGTCTTTATGTAAATTGACAAATTCAAATGTGTGGTGAAGACATTTACTGAACAAATGTGTGTTCATCACATACACACTATATATTATACAGCTTGCTTTAAACCAGAACCACAATTTTATTATTTTGCACGGTACGGTTCTCATGTTGATAAAGTAACGACGTTTTTTGTGTTTATATGGAATGCAGATGAGAGGAAATATCTACTGAGACCAGTGACGTGGCGACAGGGCGGATATTGGGAAGGGTGTGTCTATATCCCTATCCCAAACTTCGGTAAAATTTACTAAAAATTCCAACAGTTGGAAATTTCATGCCTGACGCAAAGTTGCAAGTTTTACACCACATGCATTATAATAGGTTGAAATTGTTCTCTTTATTTGATTTTTCAACCAGTAATTAGTGGGAATTTTTTTTTTTTTTAGACAAACAGTAACATATTTTTCTACTTTTGGTAAAACAAAAATGGCCTCAAATGGCCATCGGGTGGAAGACTTCCATTTGGTTGGAAATTCTAATAGTTGGAAAGCTTGAGGTACCAATTGGAAAATTCAGAACGAGAGGGGGTGTGTACATATAATTCTACAAATATGGTTCAAGGGGAGGGTGGGGTGCACTTCGACATTTGAAGGTGGACACCCCTCGCCAACGGCGACCATCGAGCCGCGTCCCTGAATACGACTTGTGGATGCCACTGGAATGCCCTAGTCGTATACGACGAAGTTCTATATGTGGCACCCGGAATCTCACACAAAATGTGTGAAATTGGTGTTTCAAATTAATTTCATTTGAATATGATGATCATGAGCATCACTGTTGCAATAAACCTTGAAATACCACAATGGACGATCAATGTACCAAGTGAAACAAATTGTTGGGTGGGTGGGGTATTTATTTGTCCATTATATTGGTGGTTTACCGAGACGATGTGAAAAATTAACATGCATATTTTGGCTCCTCTGCTGTGTATAACTTGCGTAAATTCGGTTACCGAGGGAGGGGCCGGGGGTGGGGTGATGTCGTATATCTAATACATATGTAGCCACCGTTTGTGTCCAAAACTTTAAATTGTGAAGAATATTATGTGATTCAATAAATGTCATAATAGCAAATAATGAACTTATAAGTAATCTAAAATTATAAATACTGCAGAATAGTGAGATGTGTCATTAAAGTATTATTAGCATTTGGATTAAGTGACGTACATGGTGAAGAGTTATCGTTTATACTATACAAAAGGGGGTGCTTATTTTCAAACTCGCCATGTTTCTCATATTATAATCCTTATATATGAATGTATTGTGTTATATAGCTAAAATTCCGCATGTAAAATTGCAAATTTGCCGTGTCAAGATTGTGCTTAATGGGGCATCGATCTGGCCATATAGATAAAGTAAAATATATTTATAAAATGTCCGAACATTCATTATGTGAAGCTATAATGAGTAGTACTCGTGTGTATATATTTAGCATGTTTCAAAAACTATATTCCTTTCTGAAAATGCGCTCTTTAATGTATGAATTATAATACTGTTATAGATGTACATACACTGTAAATAATATTCCCACAATGGCATGTTATAAACAAAATAACTTCTCTGCTTACAGGTTCAATGGTGAAATCATGGCGGTCACGCGGTGCGACGTCGATGTAAATAACAAGATATGGACAGGACTGCCTTGACAACGACGCAGATAAACTCTAGTCAACCAACCAAGAACCACGGTGGAATGTATGAGTTAGACACAAATTCCACAATCAAGGATTTTGGTATACATATGACGATGTCATGTGCTGTAATTTGGTTTCTGTGCAAGAGGCGATGACTTCTATTCTTCGTCAACTCGAAATTTCTCCCCAGAAATTGCACCGATATATATACATTCAAAAAGACTATCCTCTTTGGAGCCCTTAATTTTCTTGTATAGTTCAAGGGATCTCAGAAAGCTTCAGTTAGTTTTAGAGCTTGTTCTTCTACACACGTGAGGGTGAGTCTGATGTAAGACAGCCAACCAGTATAGCAATATTATTATATATATATATATATATATATAGCAGAGACTGAATTTGAATTGTTCCAATACATTCAAGTTGCAGGAAAATTCTAGTTATTGATGTGAAACCCATTGATGGAACTGAAACATGCACGCTTATAGTTTTAAATTTCTTTGAAATCTCGTCGGATGACCAAAATAGTATGTGAATGTGTTAAACGGCTGTTTTGTTTTGTGTCGTTGTATTATTGAAATTAAAGACTTTTGCTATACTATATCATTCGACAATCACGATTTCTGCTGTGTACACAAAACAAGCCCGCGGACCCCCGGAATATGCATGTTTGCTGTTTGATAAGTTAACATTCGAAAACGTCCAGCGCCGCACGTCAAGCATCAGTAGACTATAACATTTCATATGTATGGCAGGAAAAAAAACGTCCAACGATAGCCGTACTATATGTATGGCCAATAAATATCGGTGTAAACACTCTTCGTTGAATATGATTTTTTTTTTTTGCAGGATTAGCAGCCTATTGTTTGGATCGACCACACAAATTTGTACACATGTAATTAACACATATGTGTTGTCTTGCCCAACAGCATTGTGTGTACAAGAACAATACAAATAGTGTAATGGCGGTGAACACTATTGTTTGGATCAACCACACAAATGTGTACGCTTGTGATTAACACATATGTGTAGTCTCGCCCAACAACATTGTGTACAATAATAATACAATCTTGTGTGGTAGCGGTGAACATATTGTTTCCTTGGTGCAAACATATTTGTGTCCATTCAACGAACAAATAAATGTGCTGGACCCAAACATCTTTGTGTGTGTCAACTACACAACTATGTAGGTCAGTTACCACACATAAACTGTTCATCTGCATCCACACAATCTTGTGCGCAACTTAGCACACATTTAATGTGTGCATACAAAGAACAAGTTGTTTGGTCGATCCACCGCCACACAACAGATGTGTGATCATTTGCCACACAATTCACCACAAACTGTGTGGTAACTGTGTGGTTCTACCACACAGTAGTTTTAAGAGTGTATATGTATATATATATATCAGTACATGGCATTGCATGGTTATAATATTTAAAGGCACGGCCGATCTCCGTTGCAGAAATATTAATATGTGGTCAAATCGCCACCAACAGAAGGAATATTAAAATATGTACAGTTTTGTTCATATGCAAACGTAATCAGCGCGTAAATCGTATATTGTCCTCAATGTGTACTATGATTGCGAAACAACAGCATGCTCATGTTACGGAAGTTTTGCTTCTGTTTACATAACACAACGCAATTATAGTGGTTAATCACACAAACATTATATAAACGCTCTTTATTATTTCCATATAAGGAAAGTAGTAACAAATAACGCCCTTTGTGTTTACCATATCCGGATCTAAACAAACCCCAGGAAACGTAACGTTTTTTGCATTTGTTTAGGTAACACATTTGACGGAGGTGAATATTTTAGCAGCTTGTCCACCGCCGACACCGCCCGTATCTTTAATATAGCAATAACAGATTTTTTTTTTTTCGATTAATACCAAATGCTCTCACCATACCCAGAAGCTCTGGGTTTCATAGAAAATGATATATCGAGATGTCTCGCCACCAACAGATGGAACATTAAAGTATGTACATTATTGTTCATATGCAAACATAATGAGGCGTAAATGGTGTATTGTGTAATAGTATACTGTACTCAATGTGTGCGATGATTGCCAACACCGCCCGTATCTTTAATATAGCAATAAAAGATGTTTTTTTCGATTAATAACAAATGCTCTCACCTTACCCAGAAGCTACGCGTTGCATAGAAAATGATATATCGAGATGTCTCCCTAAGGTAGGATTATTTCAAGAGTCTCCCTAAGGTCGTAATGTCGTTAGCTATATGTATATCAGTACACGGCATTGGTTATAATAATTAAAGACACGGGCGGTGTTCGTTGCAGAAATATGCATGTGTTCAAATCGCCACCATTAGAAGGAATATTAAAATATATATATAGTTTTGTTCATATGCAAACATAATCAGCGCGTAAATAGTATATTGTTTTCAAGGTGTACGATGGTTGTGTAAACAACAGCCTGCTCGTGTTATAGAAGTTTTGCTTTTGTTCACATAACACAACGCAATCATACTGGTTATTCATACAGACATTATATGAACGCTCTTCATTATTTCCATATAAGAAAAACAATAACAAATAACGCTCTTTATGCTTACCATATCCGGATCTAAACAAAAGCCAGGAAACGTAACGGTTTTTAACTTTTTGTTTGCACAACAAAGTGAAAACAATTGACAATAACATACTGTTTATGCCATATTTTTGTATGATATAACAACAAATTCTGCCTATATTTTACTATTTCTGTTTATGGCTGTTTTTGACGGAGATGAATATTTTAACAGCATACCCAACACCGCCCGTATCTTTAATATGAGCAATAAAAGATGTTTTTTATTATTATTATTAATACAAAATGCTCTCAACATACCCAGAAGCTGCGCGTTGCATGGAAAATGATATATTGAGATGTCTCCCTAAGGTCGGATTATTTCAAGAGTCTCCCTATTGTCGTTCATGTTGTTAGGTATGTGTATACCATTACATAGTATTGGTTATAATAATTAAAGGCACGGGCGGCGTTCGTTGCAGAAATATTCATATGTGTTCAAATCGCCACCAACAGATGGAATATTAAAATATATATAGCTGTGTCGAGATGTCTCCCTAAGGTCGGATTATTTCAAGAGTCTCCCTAAGGTTTATGGCTGTTTTTGACGGAGGTGAATATTTTAGCAGCATATACCCACCGCCAACGCCGCCCGTATCTTTAATATAGCAATAAACAGTTATCAACGTACGATATCTCCATTCGTCGTCTATTTACATGTCTTCATGGCATATGACACTTTCCGACAAACACTTTAAGGACATTTTTAACGGGACAATGTTTTCGTGTGAAACGTATGGGGGAGGGGTTGGGTTTCTTTGTTCAGTCATATACTCATTGTAGCAAATGAGCACATTGCACCCAGCTTCATATGTCGAGTTGTTTGTAATAGATGCGACCGCGAATCGCGATGGAGAGTTCAAACAATAATGAATATTTCATAATTACCCTCTAATTTGGTTGTTAAAAATAGATAATGACGACGTGTGCATAGATAAATTATCAGACAACAAGTGATCATTGAGCGCTAAACGTTTTAGTTGATTGTTCGATCGTTTTGTAATTATAATAAGCTGGATGCGTGCCGGGCCACATCGTTTGCGCCACCCAGACCTTGCTTTTTGACGCTGTTGGGAGACAATATTAGAAGAAAATACTAAATGCTTGCATATAGATATGAAACTGATGAGCGTTTGTACATGTATGGTTTAAAATGAAAGAATCAATCGCCGACCCACCCATGGCGATATAGATGCCATTGTTGAATAAATGGGCTAAATTTGTCAGATTTTCTAGTGATGGTAAACGGGGGAATTGTATCGATCACCTTGACTTTAATAATACTACCGTACTATTAACGTAAAACATGCATCCAAACTGCCTCTATCCGAGTACATGTATATAGGGACAGCGCATAGAGGCCGTTTGGATGCAGGGAATGGGAGCGGAGCGCGTTGCAAGCCCATGTGCACTGGTTAATATATTCATTTCCGCTTTAGCTAACAACTTGCCCGATTGCCAACAAATGCATACAGGGCAATTGGCTGCATGATATTATATTGTCCTTGTGAAGGCAGCTTGGGGAGGTGCGGTCCGTGTCATGTTTATGTTGCACTTGGCAGAACCGGCCGTAGGTTAACAATGCTGTTTTCGCTCGAGCTACTGAGATTGTAACACCTGTATATACATACATGTCTATTCTGCACGAGAGCATTTACCGGTATTGCATCATTTGGTTAATGATTTATTTTGGCCGAATTATACCAAATGTGCTTGTCCCTATAAACATGCTGATGTCAACTTCCATGTACCATGTCATGACCAATGTCCCAATTGTATGGATTGTATCCCGTGCTAAATTATTTAACGACAAAATCCGACCAAGATATGCACCAGAGAACATGTTTTGCCGGACGACGCCAAATGCAAGTTATTTGTTTTCTCCCTCAACCAGATAACTTATATCAACCGAGGGCGTTTTGTAATAATGTCGTTTGGTCCCAAAAGGTTTGTCCTACTGTTTGTTTTCTTCCTGAGGGTGTTTTGTCAGAGTACCATGACAAGATATCAGGACATCAATTCAAATTCAGATGTTTATTGAACATGGATTATCATCAGAACAAAATGAAAATATAACAATGATGACGATTTTATAAAAAAAACAATGATGACGACTTACATAACATGTAATCAAATAACTTAAAGGCACGGGAGGCCTTAATTGTCGAAAATATTCATATCTGTTCCAAACACCGTAAACAGAAAAACATTAACACACATAGAGTTCAGTTCATATATACCATGACAATCGCGTAAACAACAGTATGTTATCATAAAGATCTACTATATTTATCTGAACAAGAGCCTGGTTGTGTTACAGAAGACAGCACAATGCTGCTGGCTAATCACACACAAATGGTATAAACGCTCTTTATTAGTTCCATATCAGGAATTCACCAACAAAGAACGCTCTTTATGTTTACCATAATAATATAAACAAACACCAGAAAAGTAATTGTTTATGCTTTTTTTTTTTTTACATAACAATGGTCAAACATATGTCTACATTTTGATGTTCTTTCTGTTTGTGGCGGTTTTTGACGGGTGGAAACAATTTGACAGGATACCCACCGTCAAGGCCTCCCGTACCTTTAAACGTACAACTGGATAGCTTCTATCTCATGCCATGACTAGACTACTTTGTGGCACATGAGGGGTTTCTGAATTATGACGTAGACAGGACACCGATAATGATGAATGTTCACTAATCCTGACATGGCACCAGAGATAAAATGGGAAATAAACAGTATCCGTTATCATGAAAGCCCTTGTTGCACTTCCATCCGAACCGTGTGGTGAACCATTGACCGATTTAATTTGGATATGGCTCAACATAAGCATTATGCCAAAGTTATATTTGTCCCAGGAAAACTACGGAAACCAACAGCGTCTGTCCGAGTGTGCGTCATTTCGTCCGTGCATGCGCATTTTGGTTTGCGAACGATAACTTTAGTAACGTTAAAATTGTATTAATTTTCTGCGCATGTTTTAACTCTTTACTCCCCATAAGCGTTCCTGGACGTTTTTGCACTATTTCCCCATAAGCGCCTGTGGACGCCTCGCAACATATCCCTAGAAGCGCATAAGAGCGCGTTACCAGACTTCCTCACAAGCGCTCTAGAGCGCCACACTAGGCCCAGACTGTACTAATGAGTTCGTCCCTATGCCCCCCCCCCCCGCTTTTGCTATGTTTCTAGTCGAGACCACCCGGTTATGTCAACTCGTTATTTGCCTATCTAATAACAATAAACGTGGCACCGTGTGCATCGCGCGCGACACATGCTGTGTTACTTGGGTACCATTCTAAGTATTTACGAACAACATGGCTGCAACATTTTCGAAACAGCAAGTGATCGACATGTTAATGGAGGAGATGATAGCGATTTTAGCGGAGATTGCGGTTCCTCGTCATCAGAAGATTCAGACGACGATTACTCTGCCCCTGCTACCAGCGACAATGTGACCTCCATCGATGATAGCAGCTTGAATAATAACCCGATTGGCTGGTCAAATAATCTTCGAAAGGTATCACTTCAGCCATTTACCCAAAGGACAGGGCCAGTTATACCAGATGAATTCGATACTGATATAGCAACAGCTTTGGAATATTTCAATTTTATGTTCTCGCCATCGAAGTATGCCGAAATAGCCAGGCATACTAACAACTATGCCAAGTGGAAAATGGAAGAAAAGGGCGAGACTGATAAATACTGGTCTGATATTTCGGAACTAGAACGTCGTGCGTACATCGGTATGAACATCATGATGGGTGTGAATGACCTTCCCTCATACAAGCAGTACTGGTCACATGATGAGTTCATCGGAAACGCCGGCATCAGCAAAATTATGAATCGGCGCAGATTTGAAAAAATCACAGAATACTTCCACGTCAGTGACCGATAGAGCGAACATGCTAAAGGGACAGATTCATACGATCCACTATATAAGGTTCGCGACATCATCGACTCATCATTAACAACATTGAAATCGTGTTACTTGCCTTCGCAATATATATCTGTCGACGAAGGAATGATAAAATGGACGGGACGTCTCTCCTACAAGCAATACATGCCGGCAAAACCAATAAAACGAGGGATCAAAATATGGATGATGTGCGATGTCACCAATGCCTATCTGTTAAACTTTGAAAGCATTATTTCAAACCGTCTGGAAAAGGTCTCGGGTATGATGTGGTTACGTCATTGTCATCGGATTTGTGTGACAAAAATTACTGTTTGTTCTTTGATAACTATTTTACGAGTGTGCACCTCATGCAGGACTTACTAAACGATGGGTTTTACTCGTGGGGCACCGTTAGGCAGAACAGGAAAGGATTCCCGAAGGATTTACAGCGACTGAAGAAAATGAATCGATGTGACTATAAAACTAGGCAGGATGGCGAATTTCTCACGGCAACGGTATGGCAGGACAAGAAACAAGTGTTCACCCTTAGCACGATGACTGACCCAACGACATATATCATGGCTAATCGGCGCCAGGGAAAAACAATTATTGAAGTGACTCAGCCGATGAGCATAGTCATGTACAACAAGTACATGAATGGTGTTGACAAACATGATCAGTTGAGGATGACGTATCTCCTCGTCGCGAAGGGAAAAAAGCATGGAAATACATATTCTGGTTGGTCGCCAATTCATCAATAGTTAACAGTTTCATCTTGTTCAAAGAAACATCAAAGAGACATAATTCTAAGAAGGTGTTCACGCATATGGATTTTAGGATTGAACTGGCTCATCAACTGATTGCATGATATTCTTCTAGAAAACGCAAAGCACAAGAGCCACGTGCCCTCAATATATCACCAGAAAACTCAAACGGACACGTGTCCACACACATGGGACGCAAAAACCGATTACGGGTTCATCTGAACTCAAAAGAAAGAAAAAGAAACTGTATTTGGTTGCAAACTCTCCAATGTTCATCTATGTAAGGACGGTTGCCATTTCAAGTATCATTGTAGTTGAACGTTCCGAACAATTATGGTTATGAGATATATATAGTGCATGGACATCACAGAGAACCCAATGTGTATCGACTGTATATTGCTATACTCCGTTAACATTCAAACTATCCAATTATATTAATTGTTCACACAACACATTTCATGATATAATTTCAAATTTGGTGAATTGCACGATTTGACTCAGTTATAATTTCAAACCAAATTATAACATTCAAAAACAAATTTATTGCGAAATACTTTTAAAGATACGGGTGGCGTTCGCGGTGGGTATGGTGTTAAACATTCATATCCTTGAAAAACCACCATAAACAGAAGGAATAGTAAGATATGGACAGACCTTGTTCTTATACCAATCAGAAATATGGCATAAACAGTATGTTATTGTCAATTTGTTCCCCTTTGTTATGTAAACAAAAGCAAAAAAAATACGTTTCATTGCTTTTGTTTAGATCTTGATATGACACACATAAAACGCGTTGTTTGTTACTGTTTTCCTGATATGGAAATAATAAAGAGCGTTTATATCATTTGTGTATGAATAACCAATAGAATTTCGGTCTGTTATGTTATTTACGTACACCATTGTACGTCTTGACGACAATACACTATTTACGCGCTGATTATGTTTGGCATATGAGTTGAACTGTATATACATGATATATCAGTACACGGCATTGGTTATAATAATTAAAGACACGGGCGTATTTACATGTATGTTGGCGTTCATTCTGTTGATGCCGATTTGAACAAATATAAATATTTCTGCAACGGATGTCGCCCGTGACTTTAATAATGGTTGCATTAGTTGAAAATCGACTATAACCAAGATCGCTATTTGCGTCGTTTTAGAAACACCAGCGCAGTTATTATTATATTTTTCAAAAATATATATGTTCTTGAATGTGTTTGTTTTATCAAATCGCTCTAGTTATCCAATCACCGTGAAAATTACAACTTTAGAAAAATAACGGTACTTTTTCGTAACGGAATCAGTTTGCCCTACCCGCATCATAGCAATTCAACATGACCACCGGCATCATAGTATATTAGCATGCCAACTTGACCAGGGGAGGACACACGACAGCTCAGCTACAGTTATGTATTATTGTTTCAAACCGCTTAACATCAAATGGCTGGTGTTACATGCATGTTTCAGTCGGACGTTATGTTACAATTTGCTTGATCGAAGAGTTCACAAACTATTTTCTCAAACATGTTTGGTTTTTGAGTAAAAGGAAAGATCTATATCAATACAATGTGTACATTGTGGGGTCCTTTTTCTGATAATGTTGGTATATGTTTCTGGTGTTTCTGACGTATGTGATAAAATAGTGTGTATTCCGTACACCTATATACCTGTATATGGATTGTTTCAAATTTCTCTTATATTATATAATGCGGCTAAATTTTAAATGGTGATGCCATACAGTGTTTGCACGAAGATGAACTTCCAAGCACGACGTGTTATATAATAGGTGTTTTCGAAGTCGAAATCAAAGTTGATATTGAGTAATTAGACAACGCGCCATAAAACCAATGACATACAATTATACCTATGATCTAGCCTGCATCACGATTACCATTGATTTGTGCTAATAAATCAGAAGCCGTGCGGTATATACACGTAAGCATTACGCACTCTGGAAGCGGAAAATACTTATGTATGTACAGCGAATTACCAACGAATAATAATTATAATTGAATTGTATGTGTATGTTCTATATTATTACTTCTGTTAAATGTTACATTTGCATGTTAATTTATAGTAATAAACAATCGCAAACATCACTATTCTGAAAATATATTTTAAAACCTTACTTGAATTTCGTAGTGCGACATCGCGTTATTTTGGCTGAACGAAATAGAGGATATCTAGCGTTCTGAATTGATACCGGACAAATATATTTGATTATTTTCGCGACCGACTAGCTGCACTTTTCGCCAGCGGAAATACATTTTTTCTGGCAGTAACAACCGAAACTCATTATCGCCAGAAACAATGTACATTCGTTGACGACAAGTTGGTCGCGAAATTTAGTCCTTAAGCCATATCATGAGATATTTCTGGTATTAATTATTAGAAGAAAACAAAACACATTTGCTTTGAATTGTTTACAAAATACTTTTGGGAGTTGGTGACTTTTACCAACATAAGACGAGTCTAAATCCTGAACAAGGATCATTTGTATAAGACATATTTTATTGTCACAATGTGACATTCGTGTGCAAACCCGTCGTGGTCACTTCACCCCATGTAATCTGAGTAAATGATGAGATTTTGTATGGAATATTAAAAGCAAAATTTCAGAGCTGACGAAACGCACAATACATATAGTTTGATATACTGATATTGAACTAATCCCAACAGAAATGTCGAAGATACTTGCTTGCCCAGGGCTCTTATACACAGGTGTCGATTTTTTCTCATATTACGACACACGGTCATTATCCCCAGTTGGAGCTGTCACTCCAAAAGCCTACCTTCACTGCGTCAACACAGTAACAGGTATACCACCATTTATGGAGCAACGGGATACTTTCTGACAAGCCAAAACTTATGCATGGGAAATAGCGTCTGGTACTTGATATATGCCCGGGAACACACCGTCGGTATTATGTTATAGCTGCAGGGAGATGAAGGGGTGGCTTATACAGCTAGTGTGGGAACTAAAGAGTTAAATATCTTATAAATATGTTCAGTGCGTAAATACAATTCAAGTTCGAAAATGGGTTCGGTCCGAATCATTTTTTACTAAGTTATGACCCTTTTTACTTAGAATTTTCCAAATTTGAGATTTCTCGATAAATTTAAATTGGGCTGTTTGGTCTGAAGGAAATGTGTATGTTAGCTGTTTAGTGCCAAATACAGGTCTATACTAAGGGTTTGTTTCGAATAAGTTTTACTGAGTTCTGGCCCATTTTAGAGTAAGGATTTTCCAAATTTGAAGTTTCTGGATAACTCCAGTTTTGGTTATTTGATCGGAACCAAATTTGATGTATGATTTTTCCAGTCATATTTGGTTACCAAGAAGACCCTTATCGCTTGTCCAGGATCATCTATAAATTCTGTCCTACTTTCTAGAAAGGCAATGCCCTAAATGAATCAAATTTAAAGAGGATATGTATATTATTTAAAGGGGCCTTGTGTCCTCAGTAGGTATGTGGCTTATGTCATGCTGTATTAAATTGTAATGATGTTGAGAAAATACTATTGTATAATTTACTTTAATATAATAGTAAATAAAATGCCATACAAAAACACTCATTGTCGAAGCAGTCAGTTGCTGTTTGCAATATTGAAATACAGTATATCGAGTTTGAATATACAAGCTCTGTTTAGTTGTTTTGAACAGAAAATTAGCTATGTGATTTTATTTATATATTACTTTTATAATAACATACAGGTAGCCCACAATCGTGCTACAATAAAGTAACCTAGTAAGTCATGAGTGTTTGTGAACCTGATTTTTTTCATGCAACTTTGTCTTGCGTGGGTTCGTGGAACTGGTTGTAATGAACATATTCTTTCTTAATCAATTAATGAATTTCTTTGCATATATATATAGCATGGACACCAGTCAGAATAATTTTATTGGTGCCAACAACAATATCAGAAGGTGTATTAAACCATTCGCAATGAATGTGTTATATAATTATTGTTTATTGACCTCCAAGTATGAAGAGCTAACGAGTTTTGTGGCTTATATTGACACGTATGAATACCTGTACAGTAAAAAATGGGTGGCATACAAAGTCAAATATAACTCTTTTGAGTAGTACTCATTAGGGGCAATAACCTAACCTGTATATGCAATGCGTTGAAAACAGTTATCAGGGAGACATATATAACGAGCACGTACGTGTCTCAATAATCACGGTTCATCACCTATCAGTTAAATTGAGAAAGTTAATATTCCCACAATACCCGCTTGTGGCTTCTATATATATATGGACATGTATTTATACATATACAATAAATAAGTTGGTGGCAAACAAAGCCAAATATTACTCTTTTGAGTCGCAATCATTGGGGATAATAACATAACGTGTACATATGCAATACGTTGCAGAAACATACATGCATGCTGGTTATCTTTGTCTCCTTAATAACGGTTTATTACGTATAAGTTAATCTGAGAAAGTTAATATTCCCACAATACCCAGATAGTGGCTTCTATAGACACGTATGTATATCAATACAGTAACAAATGAGTGGCATACAAAACAAATATAACACTTTTGAGTTGTAATCTTTAAGGACAATAACATAACATGCATATGCAATTCGTTGAAATCCGTCAATAGGGAGACACATATAACCAGCATGTATGTGTCTCCCTAATCATGGTTTATTACATATCAGTTAATTTGAGAAAGTTAATATTCCCACAGTGTCCACTGTGTGGCTTCTATGGACACGTATTTATACCTATACAATAACAAATTGGGTGGCATACAAAGTCAAATATAAGTCTTTTGAGTTGTCATCATTAGGGACAATAACCTAACGTGTATATGCAATGCGTTGAAAACAGTTATTGGGGAGACATATATAACAGCGTGTACGTGTCTACCTAATCACAGTTTTTTACCTATCAGTTATCATTTATTATATTAACTCGCCACGTTATAGTACGGGGGGGGGAGTCATATTGTACTCCCAAATGTCATATTGGACTCCCGAGTGTACAATGCCACGTTATATTGGGACTCTGTGACGTAACGAATTACCTATTGCGAAATAAACTGGTGAAATTGTGATGCGCGTGCAACAGATTTAGCAAACGTTTCACTTCCGCGTTGAGTATTTTTTATTGCCGTGTTTACTGTTCCAAATCAAATCATGCATACTGTGTGTTTCGTCATCACGGTTTCTACAACTAAAATACGAGCGCACAATATCCATGTAACTTGTTAGTTTTTTTATCATTCTACATTTATATTTATCTGATTTAAAAAATAAAACGATGAAAATACTAGGCACACACACATAGTAACACTGGTATATAAGCCTTTTATCAAAGTCGGAATGTCATTTTGAAAAGATAAGAGATGACCCATGACTATCTTTAAACGATTTAGACTTTGGAAAGTTGACGCATAATTTGGTCACCTATTATAAAAAATAACCAAAAACAACCATGTCATCGATAACCTTTCACCTATTAAATGGCGATCGCGATTTAAAAAACAAATCGTATTAGTAGCGAAAACAGGAATGCATGTGTACATAGCACGTGTCCTAATTATGCCAGCTAATGGGATTTTATATTCGAGAACAGTTGAAGCTGCTTTCACAGATCTGTGGCGGACGCACAAGGCCAACGCTATCGGGTTTGTGGCTGACCACTGGCACTGCGCATAAACCGATAGCCGCAGACACTGCACGCATGCGTCAGCCGCAGGTCTGTGAAATCAGCTTTAACTTCAGACAGACAAAATTGCGACTACGACCTCCAAGTCATCTGGTCATGTGAACGGGTTCCAAACAATTATGTTTCGAGTGAAAAGGTCAGAGGTAGCAAATTACTCTAAATGACGCGGAACGTGAAATGTTGACGCATCATTTTGTCGCATATTGCAATTATAGAAGATATGAACACTTCAATTAAAACAAGTTGTAAATTTTCAATGATCTTCCCACAACAATCATGTGATCGATTTTGCCAAAAAAATGTATTGGTAATCGCATTAGCTCAAATATGACTGTACGATTACACACCACATGTCCCAATTAGGCCAGATAAAGGGATTTTATAATCGACAACGGTTAAACCACAAGACAGACCACCACACTGTTGGTCCAACCAAATTGCGACCACGCCCTTTAGGCCATGTGTACGTGTGAACGGGTCAAAAACCATATTCTTGCATATGGCGAAGTCCACCCGTTATGTGTGTACACCTCCTTTGGTAAGAAATACTGCTGACCTTGTGATTTTGATTGCGAATTATAAATGTTATACCTAAACAGAACACAAGCAAAGCATATTATGCAATCTGATTGTTAACATTTATGAGGCCTGATAACCCTGACTAGATCACAGGACGTATAACTGTTATATTTATATATTTACATACACCTGATATCTCTTCCGATTTCCCCATAGCGTTACGGTAGACACGCCCCCTTATTCAATGCGTTCATAAATCTATGAACGTAACGTGACGTCACGTTCAATGTCGTTCATATGTTTATGAACACATTGTTCCCGGAAATCACCGGGGATTGTCGGACATTACCGACTGCTTGAGTATCTAGTCAGCCAATACGCCAATGATTTGATAGCAAAGAATATGTAATCGAGGTTCACGATTGGATGGCTTGTGGCATCTGATCGCGAGCACGGGTGGCACAAGATGTTCGGTTGACTATCAGAATGTTGGTTATCATGTAATCCCATAATATGTCAAATATAGCGAATTATCGAAATATGAAATACAACGAAAAAGCGAAATATGAAAATACAGCGAAATAGCACGAAAAATCGAAATAGGATAATACAGCGAAATAGGGCGAAATATAGAGCAAAATATAGAAATAGGAAATTATTTTTATAAACGAAATAACGGACATATTTGAAAAGAGTGTTTTTGACGAAATAACGGACATATTTGGAGAAGTGTTTTAAAGAGCGTAAGTATATAAATATAAATAATAAACGGCGGACTCAACGTGGTCATGGGTTTTGACTGCGATAAAAAATCAGCAAACTCCGCATGAACCCCTTTGGGGTTTATGCAGTTTGCTGAATTTTTCTCGCGGTCAAAATCCCATGACCACATTGAAACCGCCGTTCATTTCTTATATAAAACAAAGTGCACCATTCCAAATTTCATGCATAGAAACAAGTTTTATTCCACACCGAGAGGCCAGGCCAGATGGCACTGAGTAAAATTTTATTCCATAAAATTATATGGATAGCATACACACACTGTTTACATTTAAAACAATTACATGTTTCTGCAATACGCTCAAATTCTTTCATCCTATCTGCGTTTCTACGTAACTCTGGGTGAGAATTTCACACTATATGTGCCATGAAGCTGAATGAGCTAAGATCGCATGTAGTAGCATCATGATTTATAATGGAATATGCAATGGTGTGAATGTAATCAATTTCAATTGGGGGAGGGTCCGGGAGGGTGCGCGAGATCTTCTTTTTTTTTTATTTACAGCTGGGAGTTACCGTTCAAATCTCGAGATTAACGGGGTCTTTATTGGTGTTATATGGTGCTGACAAGTTCATTTAATGACAAAATTACGATTAGCCAATTAAGCTGGATAAACAACACATGTGGCGGCACACGTCGGTTTCATTTGCGGCCCAACCAAATATACCACATGTAATGTCATTAGGTTGTCACTTGAGGGACCTAGCAGCAATAATACGCATCGTAGCATTGATCTTGGTTATGAGCACTTTTGAGGAGCTTTCTTAATCTTCAAGTATTTTTCGCAAATTGCCCAGACCATCTGGTGTGTTAAACTCTTCCCTAAACCGAAATGAGGCCAGTCCGTCCCATTTAAATCGCGCGCGGTGGCTTCGCACGCAACGGAAACGTATCATGCTGTGAACCATGTATGAATTTACCAGTATTACTAAACTGACTTGGAATTCCAAGATAATTTCATTCATTAACAGCTTCTGACACTTGGGAGTAATGGAAGCCAAATCTGACTGGTTACACAAATCAGTACAAGCATATATATAATCTTACTACCGGCTCTGGTGTACTTCCGTACACAAAACTACACAATAATTGTTTAAATACAAGCACCATCGGTCTCTATTGGCACAATTCAAGTACAATTGCATTTTAGATTGGAATTTACGAAACTATACATATAAAGCTGGACATCAATATTGGAACACACACAGGATAAATTTCTATCAGGCTAATTGATAACCTTATATCGAGTTACAACAAACGAGGCCGCATCGACAAGTTCGTGGCATCTGGGCACTGGCTGATTTATTACCTCTTGCGTGATGAGGTGAAATCAAAGAGATACCGATACCGGATATGGCATTAATTTGTCCATACATTAGGAAGAAAATTCCAGGGATATACATGTACGATGGGTTCTTCTCAGAAGATAGCAGTCATTCTACTTACATATTTGGGACTGGCCACGACTGCTACAGTTACCATTCTGTAGTCGATCCCAGTCTATCTGCTATATTTTCAAGGCAATTACTTTACTTAATGCGTGTTAAAAGTCGATAATCGTTCTTGGCTGCGTGGTATTCTCGTGGTGATTCCTTTGTGCGATTGGCAGCATCATTTTATTTAACGGAAATTTTATCGAAATTCAACCCGTCGATTGTAAAAATTGGCCCAGAGAAAGTAAAGATACCAATATACCGCGATTACTCATAAAAATAACTTATATATGAGAGTCGGAAATGGTGCCGATACACATGCATTATTTCAAGAATGGTGCTAACTTAATACTAAATAACTCGAATATTTTGACAGGAACATATGACTATATATATTTATTGAATCTTATAGATTTACATCTTCCTTTTGTTAGATCGAAAATATCTTGACAGGACCTTTGATAAATCTTCAATTTAGTTTCAATTTAGAATTTGTCTTGTATCAATGTCCGTTTATTTTTAAACAAACCTTCGAACATTGTGTCGGATCAGAACCTTTCAATAGATTTTACTCCAATATATTTACACGAACATTTGAATATTTAATATGTGTTAAAAGAATAATATATTCTGACCTGATGAAATTCGTTACATGGAAACTATTTCGATGGATGGATGGCTTCGTTTTGCTAATTATTTCATACATGTATAATCAATATCCGTAACCAGCGCAGAGGGCTTCAGCACAAAATGTCCCTATTTTAAATTTGATTTTACTGCAATATTTTGTTTACAGAAATATGTGATTATGTTTTATATATATTAAACAAATAAAATATTAAAACTGATAGTCGGCGTTACAAGCATGGCAATTATGTCCACGGAAACTTATATATTGTCAGTTTTGTTAATCTACATGATGTGGGTGGGGTTAGGGTATTTACTGGTATAACCTGCGTGTGTGTATATTCGACCTCATGTCAAGTGCCCTCCCATAAGTTTTACGATAATATTTATTTTTATATACTTTATTGAAATTAATTAACGTATGGGTCAATTCAAGTTTCAACTTTTAAAACACGATGGTCAGTGATAAGTTGGTCAGCTGATTATGAAACATTTTGAAAACACATTGCTTCTTCATAGCATTATGATATAACCCCATGCAGACACCATCGAAGACAAAGAGGTCAGCTAAAGCATGTACAATTAGACAAATATTGTAGATACCGTTCGTATTGGGGCTTAGTGTGGTATTTTGCAAAATTTAGTTTTTTAAATTTAAATTTTTGAAAATGATTTTTCACCAATGCAACTGAAATAGTCCTGGTAAATTCAAAAAAGAAACTAAAATTAAAATTTATTGTTTTGAAAGTTATGTCCATCAATACAACTATATAACGGTAATTTTAAAAAGGGAAGTGGGCAGACGACCAATCCTGGCCATACTGCCCATGTACAATGCAAGTTCTCCACTTGTTATCACTGCATGTTGTAATGTAAATGTTTTGTACGAATAAAGTATCTAATCTGATCTAATAAAAAATTATTGGGCAATCTTTGAGGGGCAGATGTCCGAGATGCAATCGTCCTTATCCCGCGATTAGAAACTGTACTGTGTAACCGATGTCCCATATCCGTAAACTCCGTGTGAAATTGTCTCTCCGGTGTCTAATGCATCACGCGTGTATGTGCGTATGACGTGGAGTCTATGTTGTGTACAAATCATGTAATGCCTCTAGACCTGTTCAGTTATCACTGTAACTGCATGTTCCGCAGACACCCGGAAATTAATAACGGATGGACAAAAATGAGACAATGGGCTAATCAAGCCACTGTTTAGAGATTATCAAAAGGGTGCCATTTTAAAAAGCGGCGATGGGTGAAGTCAGTGCACAGGAAACCGCCGATTGTTTTTATATGAGATATGGACATTTGCATTAAATTAATTCGATGTCAGGTTCGTTGGTACCAAGAATGGGAATGTCCCCCGCCTGTGCATTGGGTATGTGGCATTAAAACCACCCGCGCGTACAATGAAATATATAATTATTCATGAAATGCTGATTTTTCTCCGATTATTATGACAGAAACATGCGAATATTTTGTCAAGTTGAAAAGCGTTTCTGTGGATATCAGAGTCCGTTTTCAGATCGAAAATATTTCCACACGAACATTGTTTAGTTAACCTGGGCGTTGGTGTGGGACATGCGGAATACCAACAATTATTGTTTATGTTTTAGTTCATTATTTTATTTATCTCCTTTTATTTACAAGACTGTTTTTGTTTTACTGTACCACTCGCAAATATTATCAGGAAGTTCTTTATAAACACTCGGATGAAACTGTCTGTTTGCAATATATCAATCCTCGACGACACGAATATTATCTATCATGTCAATTTACGAATAATTCCATAATATCAAATGACATAATTATTTAAGTGATGTGATCGAATTGATTGTACGCACCAAATGAATCAGACTCATTTTACTTGCATTATTTATCTATTGAATGTTATGAGACACATTTACACCAGCTGGTCAGTGCGCGCGTAATCGGCGTTTATAAAAGAAAATTACTAGATATTTGTACATTACGGAATTGTTTAAATGAATATGTGTGAAATCTATATTACTGAAATATATCGCCAAACATGGGTGCATTGGAACTGTTATGTAGGGTGGGATGTCATATTGACAACCTCACATTATGTTATATTGTGTGTGCTATAAAATATGCATATGTGCATATATATGAAATTACTTTGATACTGACAATTCTTGAAAATTTTATTAATTGTTGAAAATGAGCATTTTAAATTAAATTTGGAAAAACTAAATTTTATTTATAAATTTTGATCCCAGTTTTCAAAACAAATTAATTTAAATTTGAAACTTTAGTTACGTTTTTGGACATTAAATTCGATATTTTAAAGTGATCTGAAACACTCCGGTAGGGTGATGAAATAGAAATGGAGAATATCTTGCTGAAAGTAGTTATTTTTACAAATATTATATCCAAATTGACAGAACACACCGTAATTCTTATATATATGCATTAAATACAGTGACCCCCCCGATGGCGAAATCATTTGTGTTAATTTACCGCCGATAGTTGCGTCCCGAATCGGGAAGTAAATATTTACAATTGAGCGTAGTTCAGACGATGTTTTCTATGAAGTGGTACGGTCGATTTGTTTGAGATTTTCGGCAATGTTAGTAGAATTCTACATCCCCTCATGGCATAGCGCATGCATACTAACTAATCAGTTTGACGCGTCCGAACAAGTGCATAATATGTCTTTAACTTATGAATTTTTGTAATGTTATATCCAAATTTTCAGCCATTTGTTAGAACACGATATCGCCGCACAAACTACCGAAACCATTTGCGTACATGTAATTTGAACAAACACAAGAAAATAGTAATGCCAACTAAAATAAAATGCGACAACAAAACATGACATGGATATAAAGGCCATAGACACAGATAAACAAATATGATATATATATATATATAATTCAATATATGAAATTATTTTTTATTATAAAAGATTTTATCTGACAATTCTGTATTCATTGACGCTAAGACCACGTGCGATTTTTCCGTGTTTTTTCCGTGTTTTTTCCGTGTTAAAATGTTGGCCACGCGTGGTTTTGAAAACACCACGGGCCTTGTATACTGTAGTTGACACATCTTGACTTATAGAATATATCGTGGCGCATCCATTCTAACAATACCCCTCTCCCAATCATGTTGACGTGCTATAGTGAACAGTCATTGAAGTTTTAACTAATCTAGCCGAAATGTAGGCTAAGCGTTTTTTGGAATGCGTAACCGTCTATGACGTGTCATCGGTCGACCCCATTCATGACTGATTTGATGGATACGCTCACAGTATGTAGCCCACCACGCATGTGTACCGTCATGTATCAATCACCATAACGAATGCAAATTTAGCCCTCCCCGTACTTGTAATTTAACAGAACCCAGCTGTTCGAAGCCAAAGTTAAACTATCTCTTAATTGCTAATTATTAGTGCCTCTTTAAAATCATTATAGGTAAACAAAACCAATCCCGTGACATTCCCTGCGTCATGTCACTTTTGTGCACCAATTTCTCCACATATCTCCATGAAATAATAATAAACGCTCTTTAATGATTGTATACCAATGAAATCATCTGAGGTCAAAGACGCCTATCACGTGAAATCACCTGGTCGGGTGATTCATCTGTACCAATTTTTCTTCATATAATTTGAGCCTATAGCGAATGCCTTTATTGCTCGCATTTGCCCATTAAAGTCGTCTGAGATCAACGGCATCCGGATGGAGTTAAATTTTTTCTTTTAATTGCTAATTATTAGTGCATCTTTAAATCATGTGAGGTCAACACACCCAATCCCTTGACAT
This sequence comes from Siphonodentalium dalli, assembly GCA_032622095.1. Classification (NCBI taxonomy): domain Eukaryota; kingdom Metazoa; phylum Mollusca; class Scaphopoda; order Gadilida; family Siphonodentaliidae; genus Siphonodentalium; species Siphonodentalium dalli. The sequence goes on from CP136062.1 coordinate 197,993,821, forward strand.
GCCCTGCGTCATTCCAGTTGTGTCACCAATTTTCCCCACTCATCTTCAGGAATTAAAATAAACGCCCTTTATTGATTATATGACCATGTAAGTCATCTGATGTCAAAGACGCCTATCGCGTGACAACCACCTGGTCGGGTGATTCATCTGTACCAGTTTCCCTACATATACTTTGAGCCTATAACTAACGCTCTTTATTGCTCACATTTGTCCATTAAAATCGTCTGAGATCAACGGCATCCGGATAAAGTTACATTTATCTTTTAATTTCTTATTATTAGTGCATCTTTAAATAATTTGAGGTCAACAACCCCATTCTCTTGACATGCCCTGCGTCATTCGACTTTTGTCACCAATTTTCTCACATATCTTCTGGAATGATGATAAACGCTCTTTATTGATTATATACCCATGTAAGTCATCTTGGGTCGAAGATGCCTATCGCGTGACATTCATCAAGTTGGGTGGTTCATTTGTACCAATTTTCCTACAAATACTTTAAACTTATAAAGAACGCTCTTTATTGCTCAAATTTGACACTTAAAGACGTCTGATGTCAACGGCATCTATACCACACCATATGGGTCATCCCCGTGTTTAAACTTACACCGACCAGATTGCAACCATTTTTGGTCTATAATCAATTAGTTAGTTAAATGCGTTGTTATTGCCCCTTTAGGACATCTGATGTCAATGGGACCTATCTAATAATATTTTCCGGGCCAAATTACCCATATATCCAACCTCATTAGTAACTGACCAATGTGGATGTCTACTTAATGCATGGTTTATTCAGATGTAATTCTATATCTCCTGTGTCATAGAAAATATCACCGCAAAATACGTAAATCGAAATATATCTCAGGATTTTGAATTTTAAAAGTTGATATTGAGTAAGCGGTTTTAATTAGAAGATATAACCCATAATCAGTCTTCGTCATGCAAACATATTCCCAAATTAACAGTATTTATCACAATAAAACCAGGTCCCCCTAATGTCGGTCTGTAACACTGTCAGATATACACTACCGATAATTTAATTGCATATATCTATTAAAATATTCATTCCGCGCAAAACTATCGACAGTTGGTGAATAATAGTGTCACAGAGATCACACATGACAGGAAAAATATATAAATTTGCATGTTAAATTCACTTAAAAAACACGCTAAACATTAGGGGGACACACAAAAAGTCGCCCTAATGTATAAGTCGCCCTAATGTGGGTTATTTACACACAAATGTCTCCCTAATGTGGCTTCCGCGAACATATATATATATATATATATATATATATATATATATATATATATATACTTTATAGAATCGAAAACGGCTGCACCGATCGAGACCAAACTTCCCATCTAATGGTAAAAACTCGCGGGAATGGTCGTCGCGGCATTTTGGAGAAGCTCCGAGCACCCGTTCTTCACTCCCAGTCACACAAAACGGCACTGTGGGTTTAATCGCGTTGATAGTTAAAGAGCGTTCGTATCCGCAGTGTCGTTGATAAAGAGCGTATGCGTGTAATGTAATTGTTACGTCTGGGTCCGGGCGTGAGCATGACTGTATCCAGACATGAGCGTGTTGTGTGATTCTTACGTACTTAGGGCTTCCTAGGAACGGGGGAGATTTTCATCGGGTCACTTTTCCGCCCGATGTAATCTTCACCTTGAAACGGGTATATACCCACAAATGATATATATGCGTGTGTCCTTTATAGACTCGAACCGATTGAGCTCAAACTTGCTACCTAGGGATACTTTTGTGCGGAAAGTGTCACGGACGGGTTAAATTGTGACCCCGATCTGACCTTGACCTTGAAAATGATCAATTCAAGGTCAAATCTGGTAAAACTGGCGGATTTCGACGAAATTTTACACCTAGGTGCAGCATACGTGTCTCCGAAGCTGTTGCAATTGCTTTTTCGAACAGAGCATACGTGTCTCGGAAGCTGTTGCAATTGCAAAGCCATGAGACGAACCACGCCAGTGGCGGGCTAACCTGCTAGTATCATATATAACGTGACCGTGGGTGTCTACACCTTGGTAGTTTAATATAGACCGAACGTGTAATTTGAACGGAATTTTAACCCTGAAACAGGGCCCTAGACGCTAGACTCACAAGCCCGTAAGTAGCCATCCCACGCACTCAGAAGTTGTATACAAGTGCAGTTTATGTACAGGGCCCAGTTTTGGCAGCACAACGAAAACGTCCGGCGACCATTTGAATCAGCTGACCGTCGGTATTCAATAGCGACCGAAGTTTGAATTTTATGCTTTTACAATCAAAATCTCTTTATTCTCGCAGTTATTGTACCCAATTAGGGATAAATAAGAACAAGATATGTGCAAGCTTTATAATGTATTTTATTACATATCTATCAACGTAATTCGCATGATTGCACGAGTTTCCAGGCGTGTGATAATTCTCAGAATCGCACTAGTGCAATCTGTCGACGGAACTATTTCATTCAGTGTTAAAACTCAATTAAATTCACATTTTCTGTACCGGAGATGTACGATTGTGAGTCAATTTACTATGATACGGAGATATGTAATAAAAATAGAACCGCATGAGTGTCTGGATTTTGACGTAATTATCGCACGAGATTTGTTGGCGGAGCGATACCTCGAGTGCGGGACGCAATATACATGCGGTTCTATCTATGTATATTGGTGTTTTCATAATAACTGTTATTATCAATGAAGATAATTTTCTAAAAATCTGTTTGTAAGTATTTTGAATTTGGTACAGGCAATTATTGTGATTCAATATTTAGGAACCATCAAATCGTTGATAATTATAACCCCGTGTGCAATACTATTATGGCATGAGCAATATTTAAAATTTTGCTATTTTCAGGTGCCAACTTTTGAAGAACTTCTGTAAACTAGAACTTTTTTCAAAAAGCGCAGTTTATATAGCCGTAATACATGTATCATATCCGAAGGTCATGAGAGGACACTTAGTGGGTGTTCTCATTTAGAAAGAAACCCACCCATCAATAATTTACTGTATCTGAGAATGGTCATGTCGTACTTGCTGAGCAATTAAAACATTGAGACTGAGAAGAGTTTTAACTGATAGGTCCATAGCCAAATCCATAGCCGACCAGGACCATGTGATATAAAGCGCAGGTCCACAGAACAAAAATTTACACCACCCCAATAGTACTTAATAGGAATAAGTACTATTGGGGTGGGGTCAATTTTTGTTCTGGGGACCTGTGATATAAAGCTCTGGGCAGTTGTACTTGTACGAAATTAGCCGCTATTCCCAATTGTACAACCAAATTGATACTATGAACTTACGAGTTATACGACTGCCGGGTATATGTGTCTTTTTACAGTTGTATACGACTCGGGACAGGGGTAGCGGAGTACAAAAGCGGCATACAACTAGTTCTTGCATTTTTAGCCTCATTTATATATAAGACTGCAAAGCTACGAGCGAAGATTCGTTCATAACTTTTTGCCTAGACTTGTATATATTGTATATTAGTTGTTCACTTCGATGCTGGGTGTTTTTATTCATTCTATATCGCTTAAACATAGTTATTGCCAATACGTATTACGATACAAGTTGCCACTGGGATTAAAGGACACGTGCGAACCACTTATGCATACATGTAACATCCTCACCCAATCACCTATTTGTGTCTGAATCTGTATCATTTTAGCACCGGAGCCTTTCGAATTGTTTGCGCCTTTATTATTAAAGTGATATGAAACACTCCAGTAGGGTGACCACATATAAATGGTGAATAATCTTCCTCAAAGAGGTTATATTTTACAAATATTAATTTGACAACACACACCATCATTCTTATATATTAATGAAATCCAGAAACTCTCGATCATTTTCGTAAGTTTATCGCCGATAGTTACGTCCCGAATCTAGACGTAAATATTTACATTTGAGCGTAGTTCGGACGATGTTTTCTTTGGAGTGGTACGGTCAATTTGCTTCACATTTTCGGCTATGATGTTGGAATGCTACATTCTCCCAGTTGGAATGGTGCCTGAATACTAACTTACCAGTTTCACATACCGGAACAAGTCCATAGTTTGGGAACTCATTATATTATACCGGTTAGTATGGCGTACTCATCGGACGGAGATAAAGTCGCTTGTGGTCACCCTACATCATCGCCAACTTTCGAAAGCCAAAACATATCAAATTTGGCTCGATACATGCATGTGCGTAATTCGACTTGTGGATCGGAGAAATAAATATACATGCTCGGTGCGAGACATCGATGCCGAAAACACCTCAATATAATCTAGTGATCCGCGGTTAGCTAAACACTCACGCTCGTGTATAGTCTGCAATTCCCCGACCCCGAGTCCAAGTCTAACTCAGTACTACATGTATATAACACTAGTAAGCTATACCTGGACGAGTATTGTCGAGTAAGCCTATACAGCGGTACGTACGATTTATACATGGCTTCTTATATACGCGGGTACTATAACATGCCACGAAACTCCACTGATGTAGGCTAACGTCCGTAGAGATCACATTACACCAGTACAAAACCGTGGACATTTTTGAAGTTTTGACAGGGAACCTTATGATATGATGTTGAAAAAATAACGCGGGGACTATATTTCTTAGTTATTATCTGTTCCTTAATAACGTACTAAGGTGAACTCGAAATTGTTTTTTCGACTTTATAAGGTTTCCTGTCAAAACTTCGAAAAAGTTCCAAGGTTTTGTGTACTCGGGTGGAATATGATCTCTAAGGGCGTTAGCCAGAGTCGAGATTCATGGCATGATCTAGCACAGGTGTACCGTGTATATTGGCAAGCCCATAAATAGCCGCCCGCGCACTCAAGTTGTATTTGCGCTGCGTGTTCCTTGGCTGACAAATTAGACTGTATGTTATCATATCTTTCAAGTGCAAGTGAAACTATACTACAATCGTCGCAAAAAGACACGTTCAAAAGACAACCTTGGCGTCATTGTGTCTGCTTCAAGGGTACATCAGCAAATATGGATTCGATGTGACATGCAGGGAATCAGGTTACATCCTAGAGAAGTATAATGCTACACATGTCTATAGTTGGGATCAATACATCGTTGCATCATATATGTAGTCATGGCGATCTTGCAGATTTGTTTTGAAACGAATAACGAATGGACCTACAAGGAACGATCTTTTTTTCCTTGCCGAAGAAAACCTTTCTAATTTCTATGACTTGAATAAGTATTTCTACGGCAACTAAACTTCGTATAAAATATTTACAGAACTCTCTATCGATAAATTTTGATAATTTGTTATTATGGTGTGTAACATAGGAGAGGATATCTTCATATTTCAAATCGCATGTAATGGATGTATAAGGGCCAGACACGCGTTTCAATAATTCGAGGCAAAAAATGCAAGACATTTTCAACAAAGAAGTTTTTTGGATCTATCCGGCGAACACTGTTGAATTTCACATATCCTTATACTGATTGTACATAAAATCTGAACAATTAGAACTATGTAGAAAAAAATTATGTTAGTACATTTGACAGGTTGAAATATAATTTCTTTTTTGGCCCGTTAGGTACCCAGACCTCCTAAAATAATTAATAATTTAACAACAATCATGTAGCTCATTGTCTTGACAACGAGATGAGGCTTTATTTGAATCATAATAATTACAGCAATGTTTAATTGCATAATATAACATCATACAGCCATATATCACAATAAAGAATAGTATCTACACATATATCAGCCCAATGAACACACATGTTGCTATGCAGACTTGTTCATTCAAATATGGAACAATCAGCTGGAAATAGACCATGTAACTCTATGGCGTAAATAAATCTGTCTATACCACATAATCTCCGTATGAAACAAAAAAGAGCATAAGTTCATGTTTCAAACCGTCATTGGACTATAAACTCGTTTCGCGTCTGAGAAATTAAAACGTTAACGAGGATTCTGGAAAATCAGTTTTTTGCAAAGTAGGTGTCCATCTATTTATCTGCGTAAACAGATACACTGAACAAAACCCCGAAAATGTAGGAATTCTACTGTCATGGAGGGTGTTGCTCCATAAATACTGAATACCAGTTAACAGAGGGGTGAATACTTAACATCAGTTAACATAGGGTGGTGAATATTTAATATAACTTAACAGAGGGGGTGAATACTTAACATCAGTTAACAGAGGTGGTAAATACTTAAAATCAGTTAACAGAGGGGTCAATACTTAACATCAGTTAACAGAGGGGTCAATACTTAATATCAGTTATCAGAAGGGTGTCAGCTAACACAGGGGTGAATACTAGATACCAGATAACATAGGGTGAATACGGACTGTCAATTAGGATATAGGGATTCTTCTGAATACCAGTTAAAGGCACGTGCGGCCTTAGTTGTCGAAAATATTCATATTTGTTCCAATCACCGTAAACAGAAAAACATTAAAACGCATACAGTTTCGTTCGTATATACCATGACCATCGCGTAAACAGCATGTTATCACAAAGACCTACTATATTTTACCTAAGCAAGAGCCTGATTGTGTTACAGAAGACAGCACAATGCTACTGGCTAATCACACACAAATGGCATAAACGCTCTTTATTAGTTCCATATCAGGAATTCACCAACAAAGAACGCTCTTTATGTTTACCATCATAATATAAACAAACACCAGAAAAATAACTCTTTATACTTTTGTTTACATAACAATGGTCAAACAGATGACAATAACATACTGTTTATGCGATATTTCTTATTTGTATACGGACAAAGTCTGTCTACATTTTGACGGGTGTAAATATTTTCACAGGATACCCACCGCCAAGGCCAACCGTACCTTTAACAGAGTTTGTGAACCTGAATACAAGTTAAATGAGTGAGGGTGAATCCTGAATACCAGTTAACATAGGGGTACATTTTGCCTATCAGTTAACGGAGGGGGTGAATCTCGAATACCAATTAACATGCAGAGGGTGAAAACTGAATACCTATTAAAATATGGGGTGAATGACGAATACCAGTTAACAGAGGGAATGTATAGGAGATCGGAGTACCAGTTAAGATAGGGGTGAATCATGAATATGAGTGAACAGCTGAGTGAACCATGAATACAAGTTAACAGGGGGCGAATACCGAATACCAGTTAACAGAGGGGATGCATCCTCAATACCAATTAAGAGAGGGGGTGAGTACTGAATGTCATACTCTGTGTGGTCCCGGTGTAGAATAGGCTTACCGCCCCACAGCGAGGGGTAAGAATCCCCTGATGTGGCACTCTGTTTGCCGTGAGGTATATCCCGTGAGGTGCGGTGTATGAGTCATGTGGATACTAGGGCGGTCGTATAACGTGAGACATCGATCTTCATGATCCTCTTTGGTCATACAGCTCTTACAAAAGGGTGATTAGTCGACCTGACTCAATCAATCGGCTAGGCATGCCTCTCCACAGTGTTTCAGATTATCAGATTAAATATATGTCATTTGTTGTGTTTTTTTTCCTGGTTTCTAGTTGTGTGATCTTTTTTCCTGTGTGTTGTTTCTTTCGTGTCATGTCTCTTTGAATTTCGTCTTCATGACTGTTAAATGTTTCAATCTTGTAATGTTCAAACCTGTCTCGATGTGGGGAAGTATCGGGAGGCTGCTATATGCAGTGGCTAAACGGATCACCGCTTCAGCTTTGGCCCGACCATAATTCGAAGTCCGAGGCGGCTGCTGGGCTAGTTGTCGATTATTTGCTTTTCATATGGCAACTCAAAAAGAAAACGTAAGAATGATAACTCGTTCAGTTCCACTCATGTTGAGGTATATCCTCACTCAGTACTTGTTCTTGGTTTTGATTCGAATGTCAAGAGACCATCTGTATTTGGTATCGATCTGTATTTGGTATCGATCTGTATTTGGTATCGATAAAATGTCACAAGGCATAGCCCGACAATTAAAATATGTCAAACCAATTTGGACCTGGCAATAAGTGGCTCTATCTGGTTGAATGTTCAAGAAACATTCAATCTGACACTCTTTTGCAATTAACCCTTTACCCAACAGAACGGCCCTGTGCCAATGCATTCTCTTATATATGCGAGTCGACCATATGTCGCCTCGCATATATAAGAGAATGCATTGGCTTAACACATGTTAAAAATGATAAAATTGTCCAAGAATGTAGAAAAATATTATAAAAAATGTAAGAAAAAATTATAAAATTGTTAAAGAATGTTAGAAAAAATGGTAAACAGTGTTAAAAAAGATTTTTTTAGGCCAATGCATTCTCTTATATATGCGAGGCGACCTATGGTCGACTCGCATATATAAGAGAATGCATTGGCACAGGGCATAACTGTAACCATCACAACGTGGTCAATGAACCGGTTCCAATGATATCCATATTTGTATGGTGTTATTGAGACAGACCGAAGCATGTATATGATCAAGTTTTGTTAAAAGTGTTTGTGTCGCATTATCCCATACTACATCTCCATACTCCTTTATGGGGGCGGAAATGTATATGTTTTAAACATAATTTCTATAGTTTTACGAAGCTGAGAAAGACGACTCGAGAATCTATACCGACTTCATGTTTGACTGTATTGTTACACCTAATAGTTTGTGACTACTTACTTGTACGATTGGTTCATTATCTAGGCTCAAGTTTAATAATGTGTCATTTGTCGGGTAAGTGACATATTTATCGATTTAGTTTTTGTAACATATAAAAGTGACCAACCACTGCTCCGACGAAATGGATCTGTCAATGTCATATTTGAGAACTCTGGTGCATAGGTCTAATGAAAATTGTTTGGCGAAAAACATGTGCCATCTGCATAGAGTAGGGGATTTTATCGAAGAAACAATATCGTGAATGTATAATTTACTCTGCTGATGTCACACAGACAGGACCACGCACAGTGATTGATTGTGACAAGTGGAATTCTGCAGTAGTACTATGCTATATTTGATGGCTGTCGGCGGCCACGTTTTTCGTCGAAAATTGTTCAAATTTGATAGCTCTCACCTAGAGGTGCTTCTAAACATTCATGTAAATTTTCAAATAAATTTTCCAATAATTGCGGGCTCCGGGGTGAATTTGAAATTCAAGATGGCTGTTGGTGACCATGTTTTTTTTTTTAATTCGGTCAAAATAGGAAGCTCCCATTTAGCGGTCACCCCGAAGATCCGTATGATGTTTTGTGATTATCGGAGAAGGGATGTGGTCTGTAGAGTGTGCCAAAGAATTTAGCCATGCAAAGAGTAAAATCCAATATCATCTGAATGGGGGTTTAAAACAGAATTTGGCTTCTTTTTCATCTCAGTCGCTAGGTGTGGCCATTTTATTCAGTCAAAATCTTGACTTCGAAATACACAACTGTATTAAAGATGTCTCTGGAAATTACATAATAATTGACGTAACTGTAGAGAAACTTAGAATGACTATAGCTAATATATACGGCCAAACGAAGATAACCCTGAGTTCTACAATAATTTGAAGGATAAGCTTCTTAAAGTCGGTAACACCCAAATAAAAATACTTATCATTATAAACATATTAGTCCGTGGGCCAATTCCCAGAAAGCCTCTAGTTTAGAAGTTCGCTGAACGCCCCCCCCCCCCCCTCCAACAAAGGTTTGTATACATCAAATTGAAGGTCATTATATGACGCATCCGATTTTGCTTGTTGCCCGCTTCAGATTGTGTCCCAAAATAGATTTTTCAGGGAAGACAACTCCTAACCCTAAAATAAGATAAATTTTCTTCGAGTACAAGTGTCAGCGTATAAAAAAATGACTGCGGTTATAAAGTGAACAAGATATTGTTTATATTAATTATAGATCACCATAAAACAACTTGAGATACAACACTGGACCAATGTACAAGCTAGTTCGAAAAAAATGCGATAAATATTTTGAAATTGCGAAAAATTACTTGGATTTTGAAAAATAGTGTCACATATAATTGGCTATAACTTGTGAAACACAAGGGCTATTGAGGCGCAACATATCTGAAAATTTCCCCAAAGACATAGCAAAACAATTTGGATGATGGAATGCCAATTATATTTCTGTGAAAATGCGCTGTGGGCATAAACTTAACCCCAATCCCTAAAATATAATTTTTCTCAGAAAAATTAATTGTATAGTTTACACTTAGAATGCCGCATGCAAAGAAGGCTTTAGGGGCATAAAATGACACAGTGTAGAGATTGATGAAGGTGAATCATAAACAATCTTGTCTGAACGTATTCTAAGATGAATATTTGGGGGAAAATGGTGAAAAATGGTAATTTTTACTAATTTCTCAAAAATTGACAACACTGGTCCAGAATTTGTAAATTTATCAAACCTCATGAGGTTTTATGAATTGCACATGATCACTGTTTTGTCAACTATTTCATATTTTTATTTGAATTTTTGTACAAAGCCGATTATATATTTTTATATTTCAACTGGTCACATATAGCTACCTGAGGCTGATGAGTGAGACTCACGTTTTAGGGAGGTATTTTCTTATTTTCTGGCGCATTTTGTGACACTAGACACAAATTACGATATATACAGCATCGGACACTTCAGTTTGATAATTGTTTTAAGATGGCGACCAAAATGGCCACCAACATCGAATATTTTCAATCTTACCGACACAAATTAAACTGGGTTCGTCATATGCGGATAAGGGAATTAGTCATTAAGAAATGCATTCACTGGTGCTCCTCCACAAACTTATCAAGTATTCCCCCAATAAATGAGTATCTATAGTCCTTAAGATAATCAATTACCCATTAGCTTAAATTAATTGAAACAATAGTAGGGTTCTTCGGTTTGTTTACGGGTACCAATTAACTCATCATTAACAATTCCCTTGTCCCCAGATAACGAACTCAGCCACGTTTGTGACGGAAAGTGTGAGAAAGTTCGATTTTGTTGGCCGTTTTGGATGCCATCCTAAACTTATTGTCAAATATGTAGCGCATGTAATGCCATATCTATTGTCATTTGTGATCACTCTCCCGACATGCGCGGCACTAGTTAAAATTCTCATTTTTTCATAAAAAAATATTTCAAATTTTAATCTTAGATCACATTCAGACACCGTTATTTATAATTCCCTTCATCACTCTATACACTCTTTCAGTTTACGCTTCTAAAAACAACTTGACATGCAGCATTCTAAGTGTAAACTACATAATTCGTTTTTCTGCAAAAGTTATATTTTAGGGGGTGGGGTTAAGTTTACGCTCATATAACATTTTCACAGTAACACTCTTGGCATCCATTATCAAAATCGTTTTGATATGTCAATGGGGCAATTTTTTAGCCATGTTGCGGATCAATATCCCATGTGGTTCACAAGTTATGGCCATTTATATGTGACAATTGATTTCAAAATCCAAGTCATTTTTCGCGATTTCAAAATATTTATCGTAATTTATTCTAACTAGCTCTAAGAATGGTCTAGTTTTGTATCTCGTGTCATTTTATTATCATTTCGTAATAATGTAAACGATATATTGTGCAGTTTATGACCGCAATTATTTGTTTATGCCCTGACATATGTACTCGAGAAAATTTTAATTTTGTTTTAGGGGTAAGAGTTGTCTTCCCTGAAAAATCTATTTTGGGACACTTTCTGAAACGGGCAACAAGCAAAATCTGATGCGCCATATGATGACCTTTAATTTGATATATAAAAACCTTTGTTGTGGGGGGGGGGGGTTGCAGCCAACTCGAAAAATATCTGGTTTGGCCCACGGACTATCATGGGTCTTATCATTCTTCAATCTGTAAGTTCAGGACTTTGTCTGCTAGTACCAACTCTTATGTATTGGAACCGTTTTAATTTTGATAATAAAATCACCAAATTATCTTCAGTAAATTATGAAGAATAATAACTAGATTCAGACTCATGTGAACATTCCACCTGCATGTACATGGTCAAGCCGTTTAGAAGTTTTGTGTAAAATGTGTAGCATTACGAAACTTGTAGCAAAGCGGGAAAATCCGATCTTCTGATAAGATATTCTTTAGTGAGAAACCAACGCTATTCATGCTGTAGGAGAACAGAATGTTCCGTGCGGAAATAGCTGCTAGGCCATATCACGGCATATCATGTCAGGTTTAAAGGTCGCGGGAATGCTATTACAGGATATATTTCACTGATAATATATCACTGAACACATTGACCTTTACTTGGGCTTGCCTAGCTCAGATACTCATAGTTCAGGCATAGTTCTGGACCGATTTAACAATAGATTTTTCTTTCTCCTAACGGAGGCGATCATAAAGAAATCCCCAAATAGCCCACATGAAGTCGGGCACACCAGCTAGTTAATATATTAGATTGACGATCTGTGTTGGGTATGTTTGTACAAATAACGACATTGAGCAATATTGTTCTTCGTTTCTATTTGATCACCCTGTCGGCGTATTTCACATCACTTTAAGACAGAAAACCTGCAGTACTGCAAATGCTTATAGCAGCGAGATCTAATGGACACAAGCCGTGTGGTCGATTGCAAGCAAATAACTCTTTTATTGTTCTGCTCAGGGTGCATTTACATTGCTATAGAACTGTACACAGATCTACACGCAGACTAGTGTAAACGGGTTGATATAGAATGCACACAAAAAGAAAACGGTATTAGTTTGTGTGAGCAAAAATCGTGTCAACGCCGAAGCATTGCGACAGGCAACTTAGTTTTGATTAATTGTTACTCGGGCTTGGCGAATGTGTTTTAGTTTTCGTTGTCATTTCAACCCGTGTATTTCGAATATTGAACACGGACAGGGACGTGGCAACATGTTCAACGGTTGGAAATTTCATACCTGACACAACATTAGTTGTAATTTCCAAACCAACAATAGATTGAAAATGATCTTGTAGTTTGATTTTCAAACATTTTATTTGGGGGTGGGGGGGGGGGGGGGGGTATTGCTTTCGGACCAATATTTGCATAATTTCCTACTTTTTAACGAAATTTGGGCTGGAATGGCCATCAGCTGGAAATTTTCCAACCTTATCATAGGGGCGGGTGTCAAGTTGGAAATGTCCAACACTTGGAAAGATTGTGTCCTGGTCCCTCCCCGTGGCCAGTCATCATCATCATATTTATTGTCTAACAGCTATATATAAAACTGCATGTAATTTAAGAAAACAATATTGTCCTACATTTGGTCAACATTGTCATTGGAATTGTCATCAGTTGGAAATTTTACTACTTTGGTCAAATAAAGGGTGTTGTAGCGTAACTGCATGATTTTCATTCTTTCTTCGAACCATTAGCAAGTGGTATAAGGAATCAAGGATACACTTTAAATACATGCGACACATACCAAATCGCTGTTATCTGCTGATAGTCGATACATTTTTATGTCTGGCCTAAACTGACACGACTCGCAGTGAATTGTCAATTACCAGAGTACTGATCAGCGAGCGTTCAATATTAGTAATCATGTTGTGATCACAGTAATGTGCGACACGTGACTTCATACAGATCTGTATACAGTTCTACATCAGTGTAAACACAGCCTCAGTCACTGCGATGTATTGTTATAGGTATATTCCGAAAGCGTGCCAATTTTCCATACGCCATTTCTCATATTGACCGTTAGAAGTCTATAAAATGCTGTCGCTTCACTTGAACCTCATATACCCACTGGGGAACAGAAGCGACCATTGGGCCACACAAGAACTTTACTTTAAGGCATGGCTAGTTCTGAAAAATCAATGGCAAAATTCTGTACGGTATTATGTGAGCCACATTACCAGTCAGTTTAAAATAATTTGGGGCTAGTTTCTAAAGTTAGGAGTACATGTATATCTACTATAGATTTTGGAACGTTTGTCTGTGTGTATATTTGTGTGTACGTGTGTATGTGTGTTATAGACTCGAAAACTGCTCGACTGATCCGACTCGAAAATGATCTATGTTGGCCTACTCTGATCCCGGGAAAAATATGAACGGGTTCAATTTCACGTGCGACCGTGACCTTGACCTTGACATTGACCTCGCCCATATACGCCCATGTAGGCATGTTTCTGGACCGATCGAGCAATAGTTTGTCCAGACGCTGTATATTCTGCCAAGCGGGAGACGATAACAAAGCAATCCCTAAATAGTCCGGACGAAGTCGGGCACATCAGCTGGTATCTCATATATATTTTGAAGACCTCTGTCTGTTTGTTTGTCTGTATGTTTGTCTGTATGTCATTTATACAAATCTACGATTCTCGACCGATCGGGACGAAATTTGGTACGTGTTTGTAGTTTGACCAGGCGGTCGACGTTGTCGTATTGGCGAGCCCGCGCGAAGACGAGATCTCGGAAACGGGTGGAGCTATCGACTTGAAATTTGCTATGTGAATGTATCTTGACCCGGATACGAATTTTATCGGGTCGCCGAGCCCGTGCGACGCCAGCTTCGCGCATGCGCAGACCAGATCTCGGAAACGGGTGGAGCTATCGACTTGAAATTTGCTATGTGAATGTACCTTGACCCGGATACGAATTTTATCGGGTCGCCGAGCCCGTGCGACGCCAGCTTCGCGCATGCGCAGACCAGATCTCGGAAACGGGTGGAGCTATCGACTTGAAATTTGGTTGTTGAATAGCCCGGACAACGTCGGGCTCATCGGCTAGTCTACTATATATTTTGGGACTTCTGTCTGTCTGTTTGTTTGTTAGCAATGGCCGGGAAAACTGCCGGACGAATTTCGACGAAATTTGATACCTATGGTTACTTTTGTCCGGGGAGTGTTTTGGACGGGTCAAATCGTGACCCCGACATTACCTTAACCTTCCAAATGGTCAATTCAAGGTCAAATCGCGCCTTTCGATGGATTTCGATGTTAGTTCCACGGAGGTTTTCAAAACCAGCTATTTGAAAATTGTTATCTGAAGTCCGGATGAAAGCAGAGGGAAAACAGCCCGGACGAAGTCGGGTCACCCTGCTAGTTGGATATAATTATGATAGTTGCAATATGTTTCAATAAAACATCAAACCTGATATGCCTAATATATTCCCTCTCCCAAGTGATAAGTGACACCTTGGTAAAGTCTCAAGTTCAAGGTCACAAAAAACATTCCAACTCTTACACAAAGCCCCCGAATAGTACAATATTAGTCAAATTATGTCTCCTCGGTGTGCAGAAATGAATAATATGCACAATTCGTGCCTTTTTAGCTCCCTTGTGCACATTGCAGGCAGCCTATAGTGAAAATGCATATTGATTAACTTGACCTTGACATCAAGGTCATACGAGGGGTCTGCCGATTTGGGTCTCGTTTCGAATTGAACCCCCATGGTCTACATGTACTCTATATGTGTGCCAATTTTCATGCTTTTATCCAAATTTGCACACCCCACCAGCTAACAGCCCCTACAAATAGTCTAGTCGTTAAAACATTAGACATAGAACAAATTGTTATAGCAAGCTGTTCTTGGTGTGATTTTGTTGGGCGGAATGTGGGGAACAATATATCCAAAATCCGCCTTGGGTAAAATTCTCTATTCAAGATGGCGTCCAATATGTTGTTGGTATCGGAAATTGTTCAATTTCTGCGGTAGGTGCACCAATTATATTTACAAACAATGCTTAGTCGTAAACGATATTTGTAGAATATATGTCACAAAATGGTCGCCAAAATGGACAAAATGAAATTTATGTAAAATTTATTAGCTTATCCCATAAGAGTGAACAAACGCTCGAATTATTCGAGTAATAATCTTTGCAGAATATGAGAGAATCTTTTAATAAGATATGTAAGAATTCTCTCTAATGACTTTTACGAGAGAGCAATCGAAACCAGGGTCCCATTCAACGGTTAAATCTGGATTTTGGGAGCCCATGCAGAAACGGAAAAGTAACGCAGTTTTATATATATATGTACTTTTTATCTTGAATCGTGTGATTGTATGTGTAATTTAATGTGGATGTATTGATTCTGTGACCCTTTTGTAGAAGCAACACTATGTGTAGTGAGAGCAGTCTCACGACTGTGACCGATCATCAATTATTTTGTTATCTACAAGATCAAACCTTTCAAAATGCACTGCTACTGAACAATAATAGAGAGTACTGGGTAAAATGTGAAGATCCTATTGTGCATATATTCCCAATAAAATTATCCATGTTCATCAGCCTGTTGATCAGTCTGATTCATGATCATCTGTTTTCGCAGTAACTATACACGTTTTCATGGACGCTATTCCTACAAAATTGGGCAAATGAAAAACGCGGCACGAATTTTGAGCGTTTAGTCGAGCATTACAAAAACATGAATACGCTAAAATGAATAACATAAGTATAGTATAGTGTCCGTAAGAAACAGAAACATGCAATATATAGAGGATCTACAACGATTCCCAGTTTATAGCGGAATTTACAAAACCAATCCAGTAAATTAGGTCTGGACCGAACCTAATTTACTGGACGAGTTGTGTAAATCCCGCTATAAACTGGGGACGAGTTGTAGATTCCATTTATTACATAATCCAAAACCTCGACAAAACATACTTAAATCAACAATTCGGGCGCGAAACTGACAACGGCTTCTACATGTTTAAAGACATGCGATGACGTTTCGTGTAACTATGCGTTGTTATTCCGCGAAAAGAAATAGTCCCAGATAAATAAAGACTCTGTGGTGTGTTTAATGGCGTATATTTAATGACATAACATAACATAATAGTTTGTTGGAAAATATTGGAAGCCATAGTATTTTTGAAACTGGTGCTTCGTGATTTTCTGTTAGACTTGACTTGACATTTCGACAAAATATATATTGCATGGTTTTGTCACAGTAGGAGTTATGTTTCTTGTGAAGCTTAAATGACGTAGCATACGGAATGTAAACAGACGGCAGTCAAAGGCCACCTGGGACTATTTCCTATTATTGAACGAAATTTGATATCACATTTTATAGATTGGTTTTTTTTTAATGGAATAAGGGTAGGATCGTGTAATAGAGTCATCAACTACTTTTCAAATGTTTATAGCTTTGAGTTTTCGAGTTGATTTTTTTTTCTTCACTGAGATTTTAGTGGAATTCTCGTTCCGCGCTTTTCGCGTCATCCGGTGACGTCGCCCCGACGGTTAGACTCGTCCATTTTTCTTAAAGCGTCACTACGCGGTGTGACTCGTCCACTGCAGTCAGATTCCAGGGAGAGTTATTTCCCACCGCTCCGCATTGATAACGGAGAAGGCGCTGTATGGAGTTGACTGGTCCCCGGACTATAAACCTTGCTATCGCTCTGCTTTGGACGTCGTTGTTAACACCATCGGTGTATACTGTTGGGCAAATTTTAGAAATATGTGGACCTATGGGGATTTTATAAATAGATAATTGTTTTTTTCCGGTTATTTTGGGACTCGTTAAAGTTGTACTGCGACCCCGAGTCCGGTAAAAGCTGTAGTTGGAATGTCCAAGTTCGTGAAAGTTCTATTGACTATGCCGATGATTTGAGAAACTTTATTGTTTTAGGATATTGTAGAAAGGCTAATCTGGCCGTGTCAAATTGAGCAATAGCGATGGATATCTCGCAGGACAACACATTTCGGATTTTCGTGGGGTGTGTATTCGATGGATGTCTTATAGTTGCAGTATGTAACTATTATGGCCGCGTTAATTGCGTTCGATGTTTATGTATGAACAATGGCTGGGCCATGCACACTTGAATATTTTATGGCGGGAACCCAATTTTTTATCCGCATTTAGAAGCTTTCTGGTTTGGTGAATGAAAAACCTGCAGTAATAAGCCGTAGTTTTTTGTAATAATTTGAAGGATTAGTTGTTTTAACGGAATTCTGAGGCGGTGCATTCATGTAACTAATATATTTTATATTATAATTTATATTTATGGCTAATAATATGATCTTGGTGGCGTTACCATTTCTGACCATGGTTTTCTTGTTACGCCATATGTGGTGTAAGTTGTTTTGGTAATTTTATTTTCGCGTGGACGATCGATATCGACTGGGCGAATGCATTATGGGTACTAATTAGGTATTTCTCGTACTTGAGTATAAACCGTACCGATAGAGTCACGTGTTTACGTCACCGGTGTAATTGGAGAACATGTTTCTATTATGAAGGTTCGCTATCCCGAAGGTCCACTATTCCGAAGGTTCTCTATACTGAATATTTGCTATTTCGAAGGTTCACTATTCTGAAGGTTCGCTATTCCGAAGGTTCTCTATTCCGAAGGTTTTTGTTATTTTAAGGTTAATGCTATATTCTAAAGTATTGAGAGGGTTCATTATCACGAAGATTCTTTTTATGAAGGAAATAACTTAGAACATTAAATGTGATTTTTTTTTGTTTTCGCGGGTTTTCTTGAGATTTAATGTCATTACGTGGGCCCATACCTTTGAATTCTTGGCATATAATATGAATGTTGCGGTATATATGGACCCTCCTGCATTGGGACATGACACAGGTACAGTTGACTTAAGTTCTGTTCTGTGCGGGCTCCAATTTGGGGTTCAATATTTTAAGGGCCAAATTTAGAAATTTATGGGCCCATACCTTTGAACTCTGGGCATATAATATGAATATTGCGGATCATATCTCTATTCCGAAGGTTCGCTATCCCGAATATCCACTATTCCGAAGGTTCTCTGAATGTTCGCTATTCCGAAGGTTCACCATTCCGAAGGTTCGCTATTCCGAAGGTTCTCTATTCCGAAGGTTTTTGTTATTTTAAGGTTAATTCTATATTCTAAAGTATTGAGAGGGTTCATTATCACGAAGATTCTTTTTATGAAGGAAATAACTTAAAACATTAAATGTGATTTTTTTTTTTTCGCTGGTTTTCTTGAGTTTAATGTCATTACGTATGACCTTATTTATCATTACATATTCACGCCACGCAACCCACACAATTGCTATGTTTCCATGCGATTTAATGTCATTACGTGTGACCTAATATCTCAATAATCTGAGGCAAGAATACGCCTGCTAAAGGCGGATTATAATAGTGGGGCTATAACGCTTAAGGAATACTGGAGGCTATAACAAAATGCGCAGCAGAATATCGATGAATAGACGAGTATGAGATGAACCTAACTGCAATTGTGACTTTGTTTAAAGGCCCACTTAATTTTTGAGTTATCGATTTTTTTTATAGTATATACGGTTTTAATAACAATTTATGCCATACAATTTGAATAAAATACTATAATTCATCACCATTTGAAACGCAGAATACTTCTATCTCCTAGTTTGCAAAACACCCTGAAAAACCTTTAAAAAACCGCGTCAAGTCGTGCGTCGTATAACTAGCAATTATCAACTAACATGTCCTCTTAGGCTTTCCATAGATTTCAACTTAATTTGATATTTAGGAGTACTTGTGTCCGGGGAGTATTTTGGACGGGTCAAATCGTGACCCCGACCTGACCTTGACCTTTAAAACAGTCAATGCAAGGTCAATTTGGGTAAAACGGACGAATTTCGGCGAAATTTGATACCTAGGGATATTTTTGTCCGGGGAGTGTTTTGAACGGGTCAAATCGTGACCCCGGCGTGACCTTGACCTTCAATATGGTCAATCAAAGGTCAAATCGGGTAAAACGGATGGATGTCGACGAAATTTGATACATATGGGTACTTTTGTCGGGGGAGTGTTTTGGACGGGTCAAATCATGACTCCGATCTTACCTTGACCTTCAAAATTGTCAATTAAAGGTCAAGTCGGGTAAAACGGACGGATTTCGACGAAATTTGATACCTAGGGGTACTTTTCTCCAGGGGGGGGGGGTGTTTTGGACGGGTCAAATCGTGACCCTGACCTGACCTTGACTTTCAAAATAGTCAATTCAAGGTCAAATCGCGCCTTTCGCCGGAAATCAGATGGGAAACAGCCCGGACGAAGTCGGGCCCATCAGCTAGTGTAATAAAGAAGACAGTTTGAAGAATGTAATGTATAACACGAGAAACGGGAAAACTTGATATAGGGAAGTATGTAAATTTCCCACATGAAATTTGAAAGCTATTTTATAGTATAATTATATTATAATTTATATTTTTGGCTAATAATATGATCTTGGTGGCGTTACCATTTCTTACTATGGTTTTCTTGTTATCGTATGGGAGGGCACGTCACAGAGCGTTAGCGCCGTAGTGTTTCACATATATGAGCCAGGGACGAATCTATGCATGGAGTTTCCACAGCAACACCTACGCCCTGATAGATCAAGTCGCCCTCTAGCCCCTCGACCAATCAAATGCCCGCATTTCAATGAAAACGAAACGAAAGTATATGGTTGTAATTATAGATTAATGTATACATCTAGAGGAATGCAAGCCGGAAATATTCTTGTTGACGTTGTCGTCAAGAAAGGTGATGTGCATTACGTCAAAGATCCACCTCGGGTGATCCCCCAATCATTACTGGTTATTCATCAGACTTAATTCACAATAAAGGTAGCTATAGTATAACTGAAGGTGACGGTCACGGACACAACGGTGTAGAATTAATACAGAACACAACTTGCATCATAATCTCGAGTCTTTTACCGAAATCTTTGCGGAGGGCGGATAGTTACATTTCGCTCGATGTACGCTCTAGCGAAATATATCCACGCGCCATCCGCCATTCATTCGATAAAAGATTCTCGATTAAGATGCGCGTTGTGGTCTGTAATATTATTCGGTGATAAACTCAATGTAGGCCTTCCCGAGTGGTCAACATCGGTTATAGATCATTTGACCCGGGAATTACTTAAAACAACCACGGAGATTAAATTACACAATTTTATATATGCATATTCATAATGTGTTTGTGTCGCTGAATGTACACGTTGTATGCTCAACGAGCCAAATATTTCACTGCTCACTCGATTTAATGGGGGGTGGGGGCTCATTGTAGTTGGTAGATTTCCCATTAACACTATTTCTCTGTTAACTTCGACTGTTCAACCTCTCCCGAATACAAAGCTGACAATATGTCGATAACAGAACAGTAGTAGTATGTAGGAACACATTAGGTTTGTATTTTGCTGAAATATGATCTTCCAGTATAAAAGCTAGTTAGCCGAAACGAAACGTTAAAGAAATAGTCTTACGACAGGTTCACAGGAACCCGTCTGTGTATATATTGAAACCGATATTCGTGGCGATATAAATTATATTTCTGACTATGAATTCTTTCAGGCCAATATGTTATATACCGGTGGTAGTTCGATCGAATAAACTTGTGATATATTAGGCCGCATCACAATATGGAAAGAACAGTAATTTGTTATATATGGTCGATATTAATTAACCACATTAACAATGAAAATGTTAATACTATGCTCTGTAGCTCATCTTGGACAGTCGATAATGCCCTATATTACAGTCAATGGAGTGATATATTAATTAGGACAGTTTAAAAAAAATCGATGCCTCCCATCAAGAGGTCTCCCCGAAGATCAATACGAAGTTTGGTGATGATCGGATGTGAGTGATATGTAGGGTGTGCGAAACGAAATTGTTGACGAACGTACGACGGACGCCAACCCATAGTAACTTGACTCAAGTTGAGCTAAAAACAAACATTCAAATTTGATAGCTCCCATTTAGGTCGTCCTAAATTTTCAAAAAAAAATCTCCAATAAGTTTAGGCTGCAAGGTGTATCAATGGATTTAAATATGGAACATTTATAAGATGGCCCCTGACAGCAATGATTTTAAACGAAATTAGGAAAACTTCGATAGCTCCCATCTACAGACCACACCGAAGATCCTTGTGAAGTTTGGGATGAATCAGATAAATGAAAGTGTCAATGACACTGTAGCTCAACATGGGGAGAGGTTACTGTCATACATTACAGTCAATGGCGCGATAAGGAATGCTGAAAGTAAAGCATGGTTAAGTAATATCAGAGGTTAACCCGAAGAACCATATGAAGTCAATTGGATGAAAACATATTGGATGTAGGTAATGCGGAAGTATTTAGTAATGCAAAGAGTAAAACTCAAGATGGTTGCCTGCAGCCATTTTTTTTATTGAATATCGCTCAAATTAAATAACTCCCATCTAGAAGTGATCCTGAACATGTCTGTACATTTTTAAAAACATTTCTCCAATAAATCTCGGCTGCAGTGTGTGCTGGTGGATTCAAATGTGAAATCGAAGATGGCCGCTAGGTACCATGTTTTTTAACGAAATTTGGAAAACTTTGATGGGTCCCATCTGGTGATCACCAGAAGATCCATATGAAGTATTTGGTGACAATCGGTTATGGGGTATGTCCTGAAGGGTATGGCGAAGGATTTAGTCACACGAAAGGGTAAGATTCAAGATGGTCGCTGAGAGGATAGGATATAACCAGGAGAAAACACGCCATTGTTGTTTAATATGCGTTAAAGATATGGGCGGCGTTGGCGTTGGGTATGCTGTTAAAATATTCACCTCCGTCAAAAACCGCCATAAACAGAAAGAATAGTAAAATATAGACAGACAATGTTCTTACACCAATCAGAAATATGGCATAAATAGTATGTTATTGTCAATTTTCTCCGCTTTATTATGTAAACAAAAGCAAAAAAACGTTACGTTACTTGGCTTTTGTTTATATCCGGATATGGTAAACATAAAGAGCGTTATTTGTTACTGTTTTCCTGATATGGAAATACTAAAGAGCGTTTATATCATTTGTGTGTGATTAACCAATAGAATTGCGCTGTGTTATGTAAACAGAAGCACAACTTCTGTAACAAGAGCAGGCTCTTGTTTACGTACACCATCGTGCGTCTTGACGACAATATACTATTTACGCGCTGATTATGTTTGGCATATGAACAAAACTATATATTTTTTAATATTCCTTCTGTTGATGGCGATTTGATCAAATATGATATTTCTGCAACGAACGCCGCCCGTGCCTTTAATTTGAACCTGCAACATGTTATTATAATAATAATAATAAAAATATTTATTTAGCGCCTATATCCCCCGTAAGGGGCCCTAAGCGCTTTACACATTATATAAATACACAATAAATGCACATGCAAAATAAAATCAATAGATATGTGGAATTATATATACTAGTAATCATATTTTGTTAGTTTTCTTTGTGTCGGGGTACGTCATCGGAACATAAGTTTTTAATGCAGATCGAAAATCGGTTAGCAAACAAGATTGCCGCATTTCATTTGGTAGAGAGTTCCAAATGTCGGGACAGGCTACAGAGAAAGCTCTGTCGCCGACAGTCATAAGATTTGCACATTGAGGACAGAGAAGGGACGATTCAGCAGAACGAAGTATACCAGACTGTTAATAGACTGGTATTAGTTCGATGCCGTCAAATATCTATTATAAACGTCAACATAAATATATATACAACGCGTCCATACGCATGCGACCTACCATTTAGAGTAAGATACAACCTATCCATATGCATGTGACATAGTAAACATATACGTAAATACATGTACGACCATATACGTGCGACACAAATTCTAGTTAGCAAATTCCATCTCATTAAACCAGATAGGCCTGACAAATATACAACACACATTATGAAAAACTTAGCACCAATAATAATAAAATATTAAATTTATAAATTAGCCAGCCAATAAGTAAGCAAAAGTTGTAACACATAACAGATCAGAAGAGCGAATTAGGAGGTAGCTGATGAATGTTATGAGAATGGCAAGTGCAATGTGGGAGTGGTAGAAATGAGAACAAAATAGGTGGGTTGTAGATGGAAATGCAAGCAGAACGAAATTAGTTAGGAAAAGGTTCAAAGTTTTAACACTTATAAATGCACAGCATACTTACAGGTTGTCGGGTTTACTATAAATGTCAATCAACCGAAAGACCCAGTTTGAGTTTCAAATAAATGCAAAATAATAAACAAAAATACGTCCGGTCTATAAAATTTAAATACATCAAGGTGATTCAATTTAAATCTGGGTTCGTTGGAGCGGGTCACATATTAGAACGTCCCAAATATTATCACGTTGTGAAATCGGCGTGGTTCAGTTGATAGCTCCCATCTAGATGTAGTACGATTCATATGAAGTTCGTTGAAATTTGGATAAGAGATCCAAGACGGTTGCTGGCGGCCATATTTTTCAACTAATTTCGGGAAAAATTGATGACTCCAATCTAGTGGTCACCCAGAAAATTCATATGAAGTCATGTTTTTCATCGAAAATAGTTCAAATTCGATAGCTTGCCTGTAAATATTCATAACATTTCTCCAATAAATTCCGTAGGCAGGGTGTGCGACTGTTTCAAATTTGAAATCGAAGATGCTGCCGGTGGCCATGTTTTATAACGAATGTCTGAAAACATCTAGAGGTCACTCCGAAGATTCCTATCAGGTTTGCTGACGATCGGGTGCGAGATGTGACCTATAGGGTGTGCTAAAGGAAATTATGGACGGACGCACACATGGACAGATGACGGACCCAACTCATCCCAATAGCTCAAACTTAACTTTTTGTCAAGTTGACCACAAAAATTTGTCGCGGCCATATTTTGGATAGAAAATTGTTCAAATTTGATCTAAATATTCACCCGAAGATCTTTAGGACGTGCTAAATGATTTAGTCATGCAAATAGTAAAATTCAAACTGGCTGCCGATAGCCATGTTTTTGATCGGATTGTTCCCATCTAGAAGTGATCCCAAACATGCCTGTAATTTTAAAAACATTTCTCTAATAATTGGCTGCAGGGTGTTCCGATGGATAGAAATGTGAAATCAAAGATGGTCGCTGGCTCCCATCTATAGGTCAGCCCGATGATCCATATGAAGTTTTGTGGCGATCAGATGAGGGATGTGGCCTCTAGGGTGTGCAATACGATTTAGTCATGCAAATAGTAAAATACAAGATGGCTACCGGCTGCCATGTTTTTCAACGAAATTCTCAAAACATTAATATAGCTCACTTTGAGAGATTACCCCGATGATCCAGTGTTTCATCGAAAATCGTTCAAATTCAATAGCTCATATCTAGAGGTGATCCCAATTGATTCAAATGTGAAATTCAAAATGGCCTCTGATGGCCATGTGTTTTAACAAAATGCGGAAAAAATGGTAAGCTACCATCTATACAGGTCACACCGAGGATCCATATGAAGTTTGGTGATGCCAAATGAAATTGTTGCCGGACGCACGCACGGACGGCTTGACGGACGGGAACCCGCGGCAATAGTTTCTCTTATTCTGGAAACGGTGATACGTCAACGGATACAGGGCGACTTAACGAATCTAAGAACGGGAGGGTAAGCTCACCTCGATGTTGTAAAGTCGACAGTAAGTTTAACTATAGTATAAACAACTAAGCGATATTTACAACAACATATCAGCCAGATTGCTCAAATTTATAAGACAATTCAAACACACATTGAATAGGCGAACATTAGATCGAATTTGCAATGTATTTGTTCCAGGCACCTCTAATGGATTACATCGGCATTGTGTTTGCGTCCGCTGGGTTACCTCCTTCGCAAATTAGACATTTTGCGCCAAGATACTATGTAAATGGTCTGGTCATACTCGTTCCGTACCAAATAATAATGTACTCAATGCACTTGGTGGCTGCACTTTATAGCAGAAGAGAGCGTCACAAACTACCACTCGTTTATCAGATGACGAAATATTCCCCTGAATATATGATAGAGAAAATTCCAAAAATATCTATGCAGCAACGCATTTTCATTATGATTTCAGAAATTAATTTCATCTGAAGATATGATAGTAAAACAAGTCATGCTGAACCAATTTTCCTCCTGATTAAGGTATATTTATACGTTATATACCCGGCGTCCGATTTATAAGCGGAATAAAGATCACACGCGCCCGGGTGACGCGGTTGGGGTTTATTTCGCTTATAAATCGGACGCCGTGCTCATAACGTATTTATAACACGCCAATTAGCCCTCAGCCAATGGAAGTTATTTAATGAGGTCCGGTGACTTAAAGATCTTTAAGTAGTCGCATGTTCTATCAAACGGTATGCCATGATTACAATAGGCATATTCGTGGTATAGATGTGTTGTAAGCACGGCTTCAGATTTATAAGCGAAAGAAACACCACGCGCTCTCCACATATATATATGGTAAACGGTGTACGGCGTGTTCAGGTTTCAATAATGTTTTCAGAAAACTTGCATGTCAAAGGACCGACACACGACCAATACCGTGGTGAATAATTAGTACATAACCGACACTGTGGTCGCAATCATAACCATAAACATAAAGTTAGGACACTGACAGCAAAAATGGAAAAATAAATGCAGAATGTGTTTTCCCTATGAACACCACAAAACAACCGATGTTATTTTTTGACATCGAAAGAAATGGAACTGTGACCAGACCGATAGCTGAATCAGGTGCTGATGCATGGTATAAATGTGATAAAATTAACGTGACTTTAATAACCTGTTTCCACAATCAACTAATAAGAAATCAGACATTGAAATATTCCCGTATGGATCAACACATCCCATGAATGCGCTTGGACAATTTATGGCTAAACTGAAATCTGGTGACCGAAAACTCTCAGACATTTTTCACGCTGTCTCCGGGAAGTGTGGTTCACTCCTGTCATTGTGACTCAGCAATCAAGCTCGGACTGATACATATTGTAACATTAAATTTGCTCAAAATGTTAACTCTGTATCAACTAACACATAAAATAACATCAGTTCACTCAAACATAAATTTTAGTTAATTATGTGATAGCTAAAGCCTTTGTTCCTTTATATTATGTCTTAAAGGGGTAGGCTCGGTTTGTGTGTTCTAGATTGGTCGAAAATAGTATTACTCGTAATTGAAAAGCTCACATGAAATAAATGTTTAGAATATAGATGCAGTTAGTAGGAATGTGGTCAATTGATCATTCAATCATGTATCACAATTATATCTGTATTTTTATGTAACTGTTATAGATATACTAGTATACACATGCATCCAATTGATCTCTTACGAGTTTTTGGATATTTATTGAAATTACCCTCCGTACTCTATATAATGTATGCCCCATTATTTAGCATGCATGTGTGAGTAGGCCTACTGACTACTGGATATACCAGTATGGCAATAACTGCACTGCATGTTTGCTTCATAACAAAAAGCATATTTAACCCTTTACCCAACAAACCGGCCAAAACCGGCCAAATAAAGCTTCAACAGCCTAAAATATATTCGGTCTGTCTCAATAGAACCATACAAATATGGATATCATTGGAACCGGCTCCTTGACCACATTGTGATAGTTACAGTTATGCCCTGTGCCAATGCATTCTCTTATATATGCGAGTCGACCATAGGTCGCCTCGCATATATAAGAGAATGCATTGGCCTAAAATAAATCTTTTTTTAACACTTTTTACCATTTTTTCTTACATTCTTTAACAATTTTATAATTTTTAATGTGTTAAGCCAATGCATTCTCTTATATATGCGAGGCGACCTATGGTCGACTCGCATATATAAGAGAATGCATTGGCACATGTCCCTTCTGTTGGGTAAAGGGTTAAAGATTGAGTTAATTAATCAAGCAGCATTCAACAAAGATCAAATACCATGAATTACTAATCTGCATAAGTGTCATATTTCATAAGCTTTTTAATGATGTGTGACCACAATTTGACCAACGTACAATCGTAAATTTGCATTGTCCTCCAATTGGGAATTTGTGTCAATGTCTATTAATCTGTTTCTGTCCGACCAGCTAGGGGATTGGCATCTATGATTGGGATCGACAGACCCTCGTCCAATATATGCTCAAATCCCCCTCACGGACATAGATAATTTAATGAATTTTATGAGATAATTAACCTCAACCACGATTATGGGGGATTGTGACATTCACAGAAAATTTACATTCAGCATTTTAACAGAAATACCGCTATTGTATAGGGGAGATTTTGTTGTGCCGAAATATATCTACGGGGAAATAATATAATTTACTGCAGGAATTTACCGTTCAATTATATAAACGGATTTGCCGTAAAGGTTACGGTTGGTTCCAGAGGTATCATAGCTGTCGGCACTTCATACCGTATACGGTATACAGTTTCTCAATACTATTACATGTACTTCAGGCAGTGGCTATCAAGGTATTAATCTTTCCAAGTATTTCTGTTAGCCGATATCCAAGTCAATGCACAAGCGAGCATATACATGGCTACATATATATTAAACTTAAACCCATTTGAATGACAAAATGTGACATCCGCATGTCAACAGTATAATATTATAACAAACTATTCGCAAATATCATCTGGCCTCTGGGCATTTTACACCAGTCATTGCTTACCAAAACATTTTCATTTGTATAGGATTGTAAACAACACATAAGCAATTCAACAATCACTGACATGTATTGCCCAGCCCATTATGATGTCACATGGAGTGCATTGGCCAACAAACTTGAACACTATAATATACCACATGGACCATTAGAATTGTGAGGTGAATGTTATAGGCCTCAGATGAAATCCTTATACATAATGCAAATGATCCTTATATAATTCACTCAGAAGTATTTCAATGTTGGCAATAAGATGGGAAGAAGATACTTATGGGAACTGTTTTTGTGATTTTGCCTCTGATCAGGCTACTACCATTTCACTGTTTTGGGATGTATTAGTATTTTGAATATGCTTATTTAGTAATTGCTAGAAAGAACCAGACTGATACAATTCTATTTCATATTATTCTGATGTATTTACTATTTTTTTTTTTGGGCGCGGTGTCCCAAAAAGTTGGCGGGGATTTTTTTTTTATATATATATATATTAATGGACAGAGTGGAATTATTTTGTTAGACCCTGTGTTTGCTAATTTTGTCACGACCCCCCCCCCCCCTCCCCCGGTGCATAGCGAGATTTCACACATGTTAGTTCAGATCGTCAGTCGCAGATTCCCGTGAATTATGTTGGCGTTGTAGGCTATCGGTACTTATACAATCTCAACGTATATTGATGAACTTATAATCTGAACATTTTCATTCATTTAATAGAAATCAATGACCACATGCATCTAGCCATTCGACTGTCTGCTTTTATTACCTTAAAATCCCTCCAAATTATTAATAGACAATTTAAATATATACTTTTTGACAACTCAATGGGACCATTCATTTAGTTTAAAATGGGTTAAGCCAACTCGCCAGTTGGTTCCGGGCGAAAAGACACATCCCAGCGCTTGTGCTGTGCGGTGATAGCTCTATATCGATATATCCCCATAGCCAATGTGATCAAGCCGTTGTGTAACTTGTGTTCGATCGGATGATACTCATATCCAGAGAGTGAACGTGTCGTCGCCAAGGCAGGTAACCATGTCATCAGAAGACTCTCTCTTTCTCGCTCGCGCTTGAATTGTCTGTCGCAGACGCTGCCGCTAAAGGCATTGACCCAGAACGTTGCATTCGTATCCGTCACTGGACTTTGACCTATTCACGTAGAAGCAGAATCTTATCAAGAGTACACAATCAAACACAATTCAGGAATCCGAATCTGATCAACTGAAAACATAATGGACATTTTTACATTCGTTCTCATTTGGTGTCATTTTTTGACTGTGGCTATCTGCGTGATTCGTGAGATGCGGTATCATGTTACAGAACATGGATCTTTAAATACAGATAACATTATAGCAGCAACAAAAGTCAGCTCTGTTATAGCCTGTGGAAGGGCATGCCTGGACAACTCCGAATGTATGTCTTTTACCCATAATGCAACGGCGTGTTACCAGATGAGTGACCACAGCGGCCGCTACTCTGGACTGACGGACATCATAGGTTAGTATGAATACTCACTTTTAATTGCATAATATATACAAACGTGATTGGAGCACAAGTGTTTGCAATTTGTGAAGGATCTCTCCCGATTTTATATAATGGAACACAATGTTATCAAAAATGAGGTATAAACGTGTTTACATTTACATGGTGATAGGTTTAGAAATATAGTATTTATCATCCAATACTCCAATGATTATATATAGAGGATCTACAACGAGTCCCCAGTTTAGAGCGGAATTTACAAAACGAGTACAGCTCGGTTCAGACCTAATTTACTAGACGAGATTTGTAACCTCCACTATAAACTGGGGACGAGTTGTAGATTATATTTATTAAATGATCCAAAACATTGATAAAACATACTTAAATCAACAAATGGGACGTGAAACTAAAATCGGCTCCCATAAGGCATGCGATGACGTTTCACGTAAATATGCGTTGTTAGCCCGCGTAAAGAAATAGTACCAGATAAATTAAGACTATTTAACGTATTTAATGGTGTATATTTAATGAAATAACTTGTCAAACTCTTCATTCATTAGAGTCTGTTGGAAAACTATTGGAAGCCATAGTATTTTGAGACATAGACGGAATGTAAACAGACGATACACCGGAAGTTAAAGGTCACCTGGCACTATTTCCTATTATGAAACGAACGTTTACTATCAACATTTATAGAATGGGTTTATTAAATGGGATAAGGGTAGGATCATGTAATAAAATACAATATCTAATCGGGGTCGACGATTAGGTATATAATGGAATATAGTCAACCTGAATATCACGTGACACACGATGTACCGTTAAATACCAGAATTTATTATATGCTAAGCTATCAAATAGTAGTATTTTTGCAACAGATAAAAACCGTTATCTGTCTAGTAGATATCGATATCTCACTCGTATCCATCCGCGCTAAAATTAAAAGTGATTCGGTTCTTGATGGAACACTGCCAGAATTCTGAATGTTCAGGTTGAAAAAACATTTAATATGTTTTTTAAACATACTATGATGTTAGCCCCTTTATCTCAACTATCCTTTATCTGAAAAATGAAACTACTTTTATATACACAAGCTCATTACCATGGCTGTGCTTGTGTATACAATTGTTTTTGCACCTTTAACTCTTCTTTCGAGTTGGGTTATGGGCCAACTGCATGAGCGGAGCATATACTAAACAGAACATCTACACTTTTTGGTTGGATATGGTAATTATCTCATGAGTGATGACAAACAAATGAATTTCCACGAGTGGCTCTGCCAAGAGTGTTTTATAATACCCATAAACACTGAGCTGCCAAGACAATTGCCAATCTAATTCATTAACCCTTTAGCCAACAGAAGGGCCCTGTGCCAATGCATTCTCTTATATATGCGAGTCGACCATAGGTCGCCTCGCATATATAAGAGAATGCATTGGCTTAACACATTAAAAATTATAAAATTGTTAAAGAATGTAAGAAAAAGTGTTAAAAAAAGATTTTTTTTAGGCCAATGCATTCTCTTATATATGCGAGGCGACCTATGGTCGACTCGCATATATAAGAGAATGCATTGGCACAGGGCATAACTGTAACTATCACAATGTGGTCAAGGAGCCGGTTCCAATGATATCCATATTTGTATGGTTCTATTGAGACAGACCGAAGATATTTTAGGCTGTTGACAGAGCCACGAGTGGAAATTCATTTTTTTGTCATAACTCATGAGATAATTACCATATCCAACCAAAAGGTGTAGATATCCTCTATATATCTCATCAGTATAATATAATCGGACAGAGGGTAACCGGAGCCCGCTATTACTAAATATAGTTATTACAGAAATATTCTTTCATTTTGGAATGATTATATTGACTAAATAATGAAGATATGCAGAAAATTATAAAGATTATAAGCATTTTTACAAACATGATCTGAACTAGTAAAAGGCTGTACATTTGAACTAAAAGAGTTAATTTTCCAGTCGTACTATATGAGTGATATCAGTAGGGTTTTATACGGTTTTAGACCAACATTAGTGAAATTCGGGAATGGGTGTCAATCAATTGGGAGTACAAAATTATTTTCTTTATCAAGTTTGGGGTGGTTGCCAACTTGGTCCCCGAAAATGCCAGAATTCAAAATAAAA
Organism: Siphonodentalium dalli; assembly: GCA_032622095.1. NCBI lineage: Eukaryota > Metazoa > Mollusca > Scaphopoda > Gadilida > Siphonodentaliidae > Siphonodentalium > Siphonodentalium dalli. The sequence goes on from CP136062.1 coordinate 198,025,686, forward strand.
CGGCAACTCTTCCTGTATTTTACTAACCCCCCCTCCCCCGATATCGATCCAAATTAATACGATGCTCTGATAATAATATAGTGACTTTCAAAAAGGGGAAATTTAGCTTTTGTTAGGCACGCCAATTACATCTCAGGTAAAGAGTGTCATTCCATGCAGTAGCTAATACAGCGAATTCTGTGAGTATCCCCATGCAGAGGTTATCAATCTGGGGGTAGTTTCTTAGTAGATTAATCAAGATACTAAGTTGATTAATCAATATACTATGTTAATTAATCAAGATGGTAACTAGAAATGGTGTGCCCGTTCTATACGCTGACATATATACGATTTGGTTTTCGTTGCACTCTGGAAGAAAATACAGAAAATTAATCAGAATTATATAATTATGTTGATATATTTTGATGGGAGGTTTGTCCATTTGTGGGGTAACTGCCACATAACAAAGTGTAGTTCCGGAGGCAAGTGCATTCAAATGTAAAATAAATATAATCAGTTAGGGGTCGAAACGCTTCCACGCTTGAGTCTTGTAATATTTATTATTTAGAAATGTCCACGGTTCATTATGAATACTGTATAAAAGCATCATAAGTTCATCACCGGACATTTTCCCAGCATCACGACGGTCATTTCCCAACCCGGACATTTCCCCACCAGGACATTCCCCAAGTGGCTTTATTCAAGTTTGAAAGGTTTCTAATTGATGATCCAAGCTGTAATTATTATGCTTATGAAAAACCTAAGCACAAAACTCTTTTGTCCGTCATTTTATAGACAAAGTGAATATTTAGTATCAACATTAAAACGCCTAAATTGTGAAATTTATATCAAAGATATATTTAGCGGTGCATCCCATGTTGATTCTACAAATGGAATGCACGTCATAAATGTTTTCTTTTGTTTTTGGTGGGTCCGTCCATCCGTCCCAACAAACATATCACCTTTGGAGTCCGTTGTCCTTAAATTTGGCAAGGTGATATAGCACAGCTTTGTGGATAAGACACCCGAAAACTATGGGTTTCGTCCATTCATTTTTACCATAATTACGGCCCTTATTTGACTTGGGAATTTGTTAATGGTCTGTCCCTACAGACATCTCAGCTTAATTATAACTCCGGCATGGATCGGATTTGGGTGTGCTTTGCTATGTTCATAGCCCAGTTTAATGGGAAATGGTGCCCACTTACTGTGGGGTTTGTCCATTCATTGTTACAAGAGTAACGGCCCTTGTTAGACTTTCACTCTGCACAGACATTTTACATTGTAATTCCAGTAGCAATGGTCAGACTTGAATGTTATTTGGAATGTTAATAGATCACGATTGAATGATGGACACTGACATGTATATTCGCGAATGAATACAATGGGTTTTATCAATTAATTTTTATCTATTGATTTTTTTTATCAATTGGTTTCATTTTATCAATGATGGATCTTCTTGAATTTAGAAATTAATAAAGAAATTGGATCCATATAAATATTCAGTGTTGCCTCACTAAACTAGACGTCGGGTGTCTGTTTTGGTGATCGTATGTTATTAACTTTAGTTCCATTTATAACATTGCATTCAACTTTGGTATATGGATTAATCACAAGAAAATATATTTGTATTTCACTAATTTGTCAGGTCCAATCATTTCTAACAGAGATATAAGACAATAGTTAACTGTTCTGAGTAGTGAGATGTGGAGGATTGTTGTATATTTACATACTAAGTGTTGTCATCACTAAATCCAGCATTCTGATTGGTCGGCGCCCACGTGGCTAGTTGCAGTTATTTCTCGGTGAATGCGCAACGGCTCAATAACACCAAGCTCATAACAACATCGATTCGTCATTGGGTTTGGAAAGACGAACGCGTAATGTTTTGGGCGCATTTGGACTCGCGCAGGATTGACTTAATACATCATCGGGTTTCAATATGAAGAGAAATTGTTCCTATTAACTTTTGCCAAGGATGCTATTGGGTATTTTGGGCTGTTTTTATCACGATACACTTTTCGATTTAAATACATTTACAAAAGTGGCTTTTTCGCTAATTGTATATAAATATAAGGATTAACTGTCATGTGGACTATTTTTATGGATATGTAACCGTGAGGTAAGTGGTCATAACTTGTATGTAAAACCCTTCGGGTTTTACACAAGTTATGTCCACTTACCTCACGGTTACATCTCCATAAAAACAGTCCACATGACAGTTAATACTTATATTTATATATCAGTTTGTTACGACCAAGACCATACTGAAATACATGGTTAGACCGAACACGCTCTTAAGGCTACAACATCGCCGCATTTTTTGTTAAATAACTTGCAATAAATACTGAACCAAACTTTGGTTTCAACTTGAACTGTATGTTTTGTTAGCAGAAACCCACAATAGACAAACAGTTCCATTTGATTCAATTGGTGAAACCCACGTCACAATCAGGACGCACACAATTTGAATGAATTCTGATATATATTGGCTGGTGTCACATGTACCACATTAGAGGTGTCATGATAAAATTATTTGTGCTGCCTTGCGGAGGTGCCATTTAGTGACAATTCTCCTTCATAATAGCTGGTAGTTAGAAATATAGTTCGTCGCTCCACTCGTCAATTTCGTGCACCAATATAAGTTAAATTGTTAACAGTCGCTCATTAAGAAATCCTATAGCAATAACTTATCGATATCGAATTCACCATCAAAGTTATTGACACTGTACGTATAATATTATATAGACTCGCAGAAGCCATGCTGTTGTTTGTTTCTGTGTCGTCATCCTTATCCAGACATTTCAGTGGGCTTGAATTTATTGCATTTCAGGAACCAGACAATTGGTTCTGCGCGTCCGCAAGGAATCTAGTGTGGACGTTATGGCACTTTGGGAAAACGACAATGTTGTTTGTCCAAGTGTAAACTGTGGACCAGATGTCTTTCGGAGTGACGTCATCACACAGTGGAGCAACATGAACTTCAAAGAAGTAAGCTGAACTAAGTATTCATAATCAGCGCGTAGCAACGGATGGACGCCAATATAATACATGTATACATGCAGTACTGTCCACCTTATACATGTCAATAATTACTTTCTAGTTGGGAAGCGGAATATGAATATTTCTCATTGCAAAATTAGATGTGGTTGTAGAGACCTGTACTGGGAAAATATCTTAAATATACATAATACGATGTAACGCACATAAATTACTATTTCTTCGGCTTCGGGGGTAAAATATATCTGTATTGAGTCGAGAACCCACCCATCTAAGCTCAGCGTTATCAAATTTCGATTTTTGAAATATGTTATTTTTCACCACCTGGAATATTTGGCGGCCTGGCAAACATTCCGCTGACTTCTTCCAGAAATAGTATAGTCATGCCAGGACGAGATGTGACGCAAGATCACGCTCCGTGTACGATCAGTGCATCATTGGCGATCGCAAATTTATTCGGAATATAAGTCTCGCCATGCATCAACAAGAATACGGTATGTTGTGACAGTTGACGTGCGGATACATGCATGTATATATACTTATTACACATACGTAGCCATTATAAACGCATATAAATCAGCTAATGTGTAGTAGTCGCGTGGTGTCAGCTTCCCGTCCATTTCCATTTAGCGGCTCCTCGTTCAGCGCTCACTCTACACTTGTTTCATCGTACTTCCATGGTACTTCCATGTATGTTATAATGTATTATATTTCCGATTATTACTTAACTGTTAAATTGCGAGGAGCGGGACATATCTAACTGCTTAGCATTTAAATTGTGCCCCAATCCCTGTTTGCCATAAATTTGTTTTGTATTGGCAATAAAAGTTCGTTTGACCTAACCTCAGAATGGGGTGTGTACACAAATCTCTAATAACGACAAAAATCCCCCAGACATGTTTGTTGTCTTTTGAATTAGTATCGGTGTCCCTCTATATATATATCTCCGTTTATAGAGAAACAATAAGCGGAAATTTTTTGACAGATACTATATGTACATGGATTACAGAAAATGAAATTTAAAAATATATATGTTAAAATAATCTCACTCAGTGTCACTGTTCTGCTTGAGCTAGGTCAATAATATTCTGTTGAACCCTCCACATTGGAAGTACTCTTTGCTGTAATCACTTTCTCGCATCTTTTCGCTTGTGATGTTACTCCAACTTCATTTAGTGTATGTAGGAATTTGTATGCCCAACACCAACGTAACACGCCTTTCGCATGACAGGCATATGAATTGTTGTATTTGGCGTGTCAAGTCGTCATTATTTTTCGAAATTTTATCGAGGCGGCGAAATGTTCGCTTTTTCGTAATGTTTTGGCCCTGGGCTCATGGATCCGCAAATATATGTATTGTTGTGGGTAGATTAGGTTACCACACATCTTCGGAATGCAAAATCGGCGATATTTTTATTGTCTAACTCCGAAAAACGACCTTTGAAAATTTAAAAATGTTCAGGTTCAGATTCGCAATATTCCCGATGATTTTGTTCAGGTTCAGACACAATTTTCGTTCGGGTTCGGACAAATTTTGTTCAGGTTCGGACAAATTTCGTTCAGGTTCGGACGCATCAAAACTTCACCTAGAAGTGACATGCCGAGGTGCAGTCGCGTTCGTATTGTGCGTGTTATGCATTGTTATATCTAAATATGTCAGCTGAAATTTCCAAATATATTGGTGGTAAATTCTCCGAATTAATGGGATAAAAGCCACAGTTAAATATTCTGGAGGAATGTCGGCTATACACCACCTAGTGCACGGGGAATGAAATTACATTGCCATATTAAATATGAGCAACAGTGCATGGTAATATTAGTTATCTTCTGCAATATCGGGGGTAGGCTACATGGATATGTAATACATGTTTCTCGATTTTGAACACCGAGGCGGAGCCAAGGGGTTTCAAAAAGAGACATCCGGGTATTAAATCTCCATGTATCACACGATGTTGGCGGAGATAACGATGTTGTCCCCACATCAATAGCTACCACGTGGTGTGCTTTTCATAGGTTATCAGATAAATTCACACCAATCAGCACAAATAAGAATAATTCAGTATCCGATCGATCCTGTGTCAGGTGACGTCAATCTCAGCGTGCTAGAACAACGTCACGATTAGTGAAACTGCTAGTTCAAGGGTAATTCATAACCCCGATGTTTCACGTGCTATTATACCCCCATTGTCAAGAGTTACGGGGGACATGGTGCATGATTTAAACGTAACGTTGTTGTCAATCAGATTGATAGTTACAAGCGGCTGTGGGGACAAGTGTTTTTGTTATATGTTTCTCTATGAAATAGCCGTGATTTTTTGCCAGGACTTTGACATGGATAACACTTTCCAAACTTTGCTTAGATATTGTTATCTCACTGTAGATACTTCTGTTTAAAAAAGGTAAACAATTATTGGCGCGTGTATTATCAATGGAACTACTCGAAATTCCGCGGAATATTGAAAATAGTTCATTACTGCGATAAGTTCTAAAAATAAAAAATGATCCCGTTTTATTACGTATTCAGTCGATATTTGTTAATTGGGTTTCTGTGTGTAATATTTAACCATTGGGTATGCACTATTCTTTTAGGCGCAAGTAGGTCATTTTCCACCCAAATTTAGTCATGCTTAATTTGCCAACGGAAACAGCTGATATTGTTTGCATCGTTTGCATCGTTTGCATCGTTTGCATCGCTATATACTTCGGCGTCTAAATTCTTGTTTCGATAGACAAATACTTGTAGTTTTGCAGAATTGCTTACCATAAGTATAACATAAAGAGAACACCTATGGTTTCTCGAATAATATATTCCTGAAATATCACCGCTCGTGAAGATTCGCATATTGCAGGTATTATTCGGCAAACCATATAGGTATTCTCTATGTTCGCATAGTGCTGAATAGAACGCAACATGTTCGGGCTCTAATTAGTAGTCGTGTGACAAATGGTTTAACTTGTAACTGGATTCAGCAAATGAGGCGAAACACATAAGGCTTATATTGAAAAGAATATGTTTGGTATGAATACCCAAATATATCATTCAGGTATTGATACAAAACATGGTATCTATTGTCTATCTATCATTTTGTTTTTTCAGATAGCTGCTAAAACAAAATGAAATACAACTGTTATTACTGCTCTTTCGGAAGTGAGGCCATTCAACATGCCACGTGTTCCCCATTTATCGTTTTTTTTTACGAATAGAAGATAATCAATACACAAAACACAATAATAACGCGACTGCACCTCGGCATGTCACTTCTATGCGAGGTTTTTGATGCGTCCGAACGAAATTTGTCCGAACCCGAAAAAAAATTGTGTCTGAACCTGAACAAAATCATCGGGAATATTGCGTATCTGAACCTGAACATTTTGAAATTTTCAAAGGTCGTTTTTCGGAGTTAGACAATAAAAATATCGCCGGTTTTGCATTCCGAAGATGTGTGGTAACCTAATCTACCCACAACAATACATAAATTTGCGGATCCATGAGCCCAGGGCCAAAAAATTACGAAAAAGCGAACATTTCGCTGCCTCGATAAAATTTCGAAAAATTATGACGACTTGACACGCCAAATACAACAATTCACATGCCTGTCATGCAAAAGGCGTGTTACGTAGGTGTTGGGTATACAAATTCATACATAACTGTTTAAAGGTGTATCACCGAAAGATGTCGTTAATTGATGCTTGGAGACAATATATACACTTACCGTTTATCTTCTTTACTGCGCGCCGCCATCTTGGAATGTCCGAACCTAAACGGGTATCCGACAGTGACTTTTGTCGGTTCAATTCAGTCTGAATTATTCTAAGATACCTAACTGTTCCGTTTGTCACGAATCATTCGGGGGTTTAATTAACTATATTTAAATACTTCCAGTAATTATAAGTAAGTAAATGATTGCATTGTTACGACGATTTTCAATAATACTAAACCCAGGATGAATATATATAAATAGTAGGGTATAACAAAATGGTTTCTCCATCTGACGAAGCCAAATGACTATAAACAAAAATTCGACGACGCACACAGGTAATCTATATTCCGGGCCGAGATGGATGGAAAGCTTGTATTGTGAGGCTGGATTCGTAATTTTGAGTTTGAACCCAAGGTTTAATATCGAAAATGAAATGGTTGATTTGCCGTTCGTGCGCGTACTCGGGTACTGAATTGTATAAATGAAGTTGTATACATATTTATTACACGCTTGTTCCTAGAAGTACAATGTTATTGCTGTTCCATATTTACAAATCCGTATGGAACGTACGTTCCATACGCATGTCGTTGACGTAAAATGACGTACATAACGTTCGCCTCAACCATGAAACTGGAACTATTTAAATAAAAGAATCATCACAGATGACAAACACGCCCTGTATGAGCCTAAATAAATATTCTAATCCTGTATTTTTAATGCACGGATTCTAGGACGCGAAGCGTGTAATAAACACAGGTCGACACGATGTGTAAATGGGTTTGTCGATACGGCACTCGTGCTGTATATATCGACAAACCCATTTACACATCGTGTCGTTCTGTGTATGTATGGTGATAGTGAATGTAGTTACATTGTACTTATACACATCTTCGGAATCAGAAGTGCTATATTTGCGACTAACGGAACAATAGGAATATATCAATCTTCATTGATTGCATAATTATATGAATGAATACTTCCGCGATCCATGCATTGTCATTTCCACCTTTGTTCATTTTCAAGACAAATGAATCAATAAATCTATAAATGTGAAGTAAATGAGGTTATAACATTCAATGGTCCGATGGTTCTGAAATATTGTGTCACAATAATCGCTTGTACCAAATTTCACAAAGAAGTTCCTGACATATTTTGAGAAAATCCATTTTTAAAATACCAGGAAATTTTGGCAAAACGTGCGTCTGACCCTTAATCGGTAAAGAACCACCACACCATGTAGAGTGGACCGGTGCATGTTGTAGTCCGTGCGATCGAAATCACTGTAGATGAGAATATTCACATTGGATAAACAGTACAAACCACTTACCTGAAGCAGGTATCGACGAGGCGAGAGTCTACTTTTAGATTAAAATAATGCAGAATAAAATAATCAATAACATAAAAACAAGTTTTCTGACTGGAAGACGGATTAGTGACAACTATGAATGCAACTTTATACTGTGCTGGCTTCATTTGAGCGAACGACTCTGTTTTTGGAAATAAACGGCCCATGATCACTTCAGAAAATAATTTTCTCGCAAACATTCCCTCTTCAAATGTCATTTTAACACATACACAGCATCGGTCGGAAATCCCACTTTGTTGCAACGGAAATGCCGTTTTTGTTTCAGCACATACATGTTTCGACATTACCTGGGCTTCGGTGTTTTCACAATAAGAAAGTATAGACTATTTATTTGGACACTCTCTCGTCGGTCACTGTACATCTAGTTGTCGAAGTTTCTGATCAGTAGTTGCGGAAAATATGTACATCAAACTGTGATGATGGGATTTGTGTACAAAGACGAAACCATGCATTAGGTTTCCATAGTATAGGCATGTTCCACCTCCCGATGGTCATTATTAACATTCAGGATACACAGGATGAAGACATTGTTCCGTTCTACATCCGTGTTCCGATTTATAGAGACAAGATGTTATTATTCAAGCACCTAACGTAATTGTGATCAACTATGTGTAAAGGTACTCAATCCGATTCGATGGTCCCCATATAATCAGATTCCAACAACAACAACATTTTTAGAAATGCCGCTTCAGTTATCATAATCGATTAATTGCCCAAAAATAATGCTAACCACTGTCAACTATATATTAGAATATTGCCCGAAACGTGTTATTTATCAACATGTTGTTCGACGAAATTTGGCCTTATTACCAACAGAAAGCCTCTTGATTTTAGAGTTATCCATCTTCATCCGCAATTTGGTCCGAGACGGTCGACTGTTTACTGGGCCACAATCAATTCTCGATGGTGAAAAATGATAGATGCAAAAATCAATATCTAATAACTCTGAGCTTTGATGGGTGGGTTCCTCGACTCGAATCAAATATTTTTTACCACATTAGTATAGAATTACATGCTGTAGTTCATCGAAAAACATGGTATGCAATTGAAGACTTCTGTCATTTTGTCGGGTAGAATCTGGGGAACAACATATCCAAAATCCGCCTTGGGGAAACTTTTCTATCCAAGATGGCGTACAAAATGGATGTTGGTATCGGCAATTGCTTCATTTCCTCGGTAGGTGCACCAATTAATACCAAATGCTTAATAAATATAAATATTGACAAACAATGATTGGTCGTAAAATAAACCATATTTGTAGAATGTCTGTCCGAAAATGGCAGCCAAAATGGACAAAACCGAATGAAATTTACATTTTGTTCAAAAAGCAATATATAGCTAGTCCTATAACAAACGTTCGAATTGTTCGAGAAATAATCAGTACAGAGTATAGGAAAAACTGTTGATCAGAGATGTACGAATTCACTCTAATGCATCTCGCGAGAGGGCAATCGAAAGCAGGGTCTCGTGCAACTGTTAAATCTGGACTTTGGACGCACAGAAACGGGTAAATATTGCAGTTGTATATGAGCTTTTTATCTTGAACCGTGTGATTATAAGTGTAATTAAACATCTAAATGCGATTTAACAGGGATGTATTGATTATATGAACCTAACCGTACAAACTTGTAACAAGCTAGATTTGGTATCGTTGGAAAGAGGAGACCTTCGTATATATATATATAACACTAGCAGGTTAGCCCGCCACTGGCGGCATTCTCAGAAACATGACTATATGAGAGTATATGAGCGTATATGAGCAAGGACACGGGCGCCTGCGAAATTGGACACAATTTGACCCGTCCAAAACACTCCCCGGACAAAAGTACACCTATTTTCGTCGAAATCCGCCAGTTTTACCCGATTTAACCTTGAATTGACTATTATGAAGGTCAAGATCAGGTCCTGATCACGATTTGATAAAGGCGAATATTTGTATACATGTAATTGAAGATCTACTATACTCCAACATTGTAGAAATATCACGGACATGTCATATTAGAATGAGTTAACTAATATTGTTACCCAATAGTAGAGTTTTACTTCGTAAATCATTGGGATTTAGAATTAACTGGTTAACCCCAAATTCGCGTTTGTAACGCCACAACGAACTGTTGCCGCCCTGAATTAACTGTTGCCCGGTTTGCAATCACGGTCAGCTTTCGTGACGTCGCGAGTGAACCCGACCCGAGCGAACTGTTGACAAAGCAATTATTTCATGTCTTTTGGGAACAGGCAAAATTGTTGTCAATTTTGACTGCTCCCAAAATACACATGAAATAGTTGCTTACTGAAGTAAATCAGAAACCATCTGGGACGAACAGTCGGCAGACAGATTTAACATTAATTTGTTTTTGTATGAAACGACTGAGTTCTGGTTATTTTTTTGATTTTTATTTTTTTTGGCCCGGATCTATTGCGGACCACTCTTATCGGCTGAGCACCCCAAAAGAGGTGACCCACTCTTACGAGATGGTCAAATTGTCTGTCGGGGTCCTCAGGCTGCGAACCAATAACGTGGAAGTCCCGTCCGATGGGGTGACCATCATCATCTGGCTCACGGAACAAAAAAACAACTGTCGGCATTACATTGACCATTCGGCCCATTTGCAACAACGCCACGTTGCCTATATCGCGGCGTTGCGAACACTTTGGGGTTTTGTTATAATAACTAATAGATTGTCATGATATTGAAGCATCTGGGGAATGATATGTAGATGTCAGCTTATATTTGCACATTCCGTATACAATTCGCTTAATTTTGGTACCCGAGGCCGGACGTTTTTTGCATTTTTGTTTCATTGACATATTTTCAACTGTTTTAAACATATTTGTTTATATGTTGTGGCTTGTTGCAATATGAGAAGCACTAATACATTCAATATTGTTATAATTACCTCCATAAGTTGATATAAAATGGAAAAATAGTGAATATTGTGGAGGTGGGTCCCAAAATTTTCATTGATTTTTTTTTTTCGCGCAAATTTTTGTTATTGTTTCTGTTTCAGCTTGCTTGGCAGTTTTTATAATGAAAATTGTCTAGTTCACGGTGTAGTTCAATAAAAAAAATACCTCAGATAGCTCTAGGGTAGGGTGAACTTAATGCAGTCTGACAATATCAGCTAACAACTCATGACAGAATATTAATTACAATAATCTTATACTCTTTATTCATACAGTTAGTTGATGTATGAGTGTAATGTATGAAATAAGTATTTGTATCAGTGTTTGTACACTAAAATTAATTGCATATCAGCATATGTGATACAATTATGGCCATGTGACCCTCAACGCAGGGCAACTCATTTTATTTTTAACCCTTCGAACATTATGGCCCCAGAGCATTAGTAGCACCGCTCCCACTCGTTCAGATAACCGCCGGTATTCTCAATGTATCAGAATAATGTAGAGTTAATAATATATAGTAGACACAGGTAGACATATAATAGTAAATCAAGAGTACAGTCGGTATACTGTAAAGAGAAGACCAAATTGGAGTTATCTTCCCTACACCAACACAATGACGTTATGCTTACTGTGACCTCATCTCCACGGTCACATGTCACTAAAGTGCACATCCGTGTATATGGATTTGGCACTAAATTGACCATCCGCGTTCAAACTCAAAGGGTTAAACATTATTTTAGGCCTAGTCCTAAGTCGTAATGCGAGGTCGGGTCGGTGGTCATGCAGGCATACATAAAAGCTAATTCATATGCACATTTTCCTTTTTGGTATTAGTATAGGCTCTAGGCCTACTAGTTGATGCTGGTTGATGTCTGAAAAAAAGATAAATTTAATTTTGTGTAATTTTTTATTCTATTATAGGCCCTAACACTGGCCCTAGTTATTTTTTGTTGTCATTCCAGGGGATTCAACATATTTTTCATCTACTCACACAGATGAATAGGCTGGGTTATAAATTTACCAATATAATCACATCATATTCTACCTTTGTTGATAGCTTAGAGTTTAATTTAGTTGAGATTATCGCTGATTACTGCTGATTGTCGCATAATTATCAGCCAAGAAAATATTTGTCTTGTACATGTTTGTAAACAGGAAGTAACATTTAATTTGGTCTTTCAAAGAAAGGACCAATATAGAGCGGTTGGTCGTTTTTACAGAGGGGACCAACATAAAGCGTTGGGGTTTTGGGGTGGGTGTCTAAAATTTTATGAAAAAAAAATGCAAGAAAGGGTGGGTGGGTGTAAAAAAAATGGAAATGTAAAAAAACCACCCCCACGTCTCGCAACTTTTTTACGCCCCCCCCCCCCCCCCCTGAGTACAACACGTAATTATGTTTTAGATGGAAGAATTTAAATTGTTTCGATGCTAATTTCGAGCGATAAGGCTGCGTTGATTGTAAACAAACGCTCTTTTACAACGACACTGCGGATACGAACGCTCTTTAACTATCAAACGCGATTAACCCAACAATGCCAAGGACGGTGGCAGTTTACGGGTGAAGGAGTGTTCGCATGGGCTCGCGAATGGTCCCGTGTACTTAACAACAGGCTTGTATATTACCAATACGTATTTTCACTTCTAAGTGGTTATCCAATATGTTGCTTTCGTCGTGGTATGTCTTATCCAATATGTTGCATTCGTCGTGGCGGCCATTTTTACAGCCATTTCATGGCCGCGATTATATTTTTGTCTGTCCATGTCACTCTATTCACTCCCCTCTATTATATATAACACTCGGTTGGTGTTGACGCCAGAACTTGTAAAAATTGCAACCTAATTGGTCTACCAGTAGCTATCCAGTCTGTACGACATTCGTCGCTGCGTGCATGTACTTCATTCTACTGATACGCCAACTGATGCTGTGATGATGTACGACTTTAACCCTTTACCCAACAGAAGGGGCCTGTGCCAATGCATTCTCTTATATATGCGAGTCGACCATAGGTCGCCTCGCATATATAAGAGAATGCATTGGCTTAACACATTAAAAATTATAAAATTGTTAAAGAATGTAAGAAAAAATGGTAAAAAGTCTTTAAAAAAGATTTTTTTTAGGCCAATGCATTCTCTTATATATGCGAGGCGACCTATGGTCGACTCGCATATATAAGAGAATGCATTGGCACAGGGCATAACTGTAACTATCACAATGTGGTCAAGGAGCCGGTTCCAATGATATCCATATTTGTATGGTTCTATTGAGACAGACCGAAGATATTTTAGGCTGTTGAAGCTTTATTTGGCCGGTTTTGGCCGGTTTGTTGGGTAAAGGGTTAAATTGTATTCTTCTCACTCGTCTTTTTCGTTGTCTTTTCGTGCATCATATTTATCACTACAGTCAATGGGGAAATTGTATTATTAGGTGATATGTAGACAATATATACATCGTGCATCTCAGTTTGCTGAGAAACAACATTCGTTCAGGCATGCGAGAACATACATCACCAACTGAGTCAATTGTCCGGGTTGTCGTTCAGCAAAAGTACAATATAAAGGGCGTGTTATATTACAATATCGTTCATCGTTGTTAGTTTGTGTGTTTGGTATGGATATAATATAATAAAATGACGCCTGTATACGGATAATTATGTATAGCAATTCAGTATAAAATTAAATATGAATCAATCAATTTATTTAGGAAAGAACCATTCGGCTCTTAGTTCCCGTTTTGCATAACGGAAATTGACACAGTCAGTACTGTTTTTAGTTCACTTTCTCGCAGTCTCTTGTACTCACAGTCACTCACAGTCAGTAACCACTGCAATACAATGAACATAGCAAAAGAAGAAAACAATTGTATTCAGTCAACATAATTTGTTTAATACACAAATTAATGTTTGCATCACTTTTCATAAAATGATAATGGAGTCTATGTTCCGGTCTCAATTCAATTACTTCAAAATGAAATAAAAATAATATTACGGAATCTTATCTTTCTCTTGAAAATAATCCCAATAGTAGTCCCCAGTTTCTTTCGAAATGGTGACTTTTAAATTAACCTTTGATGCAAACTGCTCTGCCTTTAATTGCTGTATTACGATTCTGAGAATTCCTTCAGTACTGGGTTCACAATTTGGGTTATTATTATAGATATCTCTCTTTAATAGCAGATTTAAATAATTCAAGGTATAATTTTCTTTTCCTGAAATGATTATGCATCTTTAACACATGTGATCGGTATTTTCGGTCAAAAATTATGCAAATCGGAAGAAAGTCGTAGCATAAATCGGAAATAAGGCAAATCCTCGAGTACGTGTGAATTCCATGATATTCGGTTAGTGTTGTTATCTTTTGCTGTGCGTTTTGGAATCAGGGAGCTAATTGTGTTCCAGAGTCGGGGAGCGAGTGCACCGTGGAATGCTAGAGGTGAAGGTAACTGAAGAATGACATTTGCCTCATACATGTGGAATGTTATTAAAGGATGAAATCTTGTTTATTTGATTTGTACATCATATCAAAATAATTTAAACTGGTGAATTAATGGGGGACTGGATTTTTGTGAGTGGAAAATTTATTTAACTAGCTGCTGTAATTCTGGGTTTTTCCAGATAACATTTGGCTGTGTGATAGCCCTGTCGGATTTATTTTAAAAAGTAAACACATGACCTATGATTTTTCTTGCAATTTCGTGATCAACAAAAATCGTTGCATTCAACGAGAATAAAAACTCATATGACCGCTCTGGAAGGATATGGAGGTTGGGCAATCAAACTATTCAGGAAGTTACAGAATGTGCCCATCTTGGTTTAATTCAGGACAAGTTTGCGAAGCAGGTCAATTCCGCCTCGTCTGTGTCGACAAAAATGAGGAATAACTTTTTCAATATCATGGGTAACAAACTTATGAAATCCACTACATCCATCACCATGACAAATGTCCTCAAAACTGTTGTTCTACCGAGAGCTCTTTACGGTGTCGAGGTGGTTCCTTTTGATCAAAGTTCCGCCATCACCGTTATGAACAAAGCCGCCAGAACATTGCCTCAAATACACACAATCCCTCCCAAAACGAGCGTCAACTAGGCTATCGCTAGGTCTTCTTGGATTTCTACCAATTGAATATCAACTGCATATCAAAAAACTTTGCTTCCTGGGACGTCTTATCCATCGACCGTTTGACCATCAATTACCATTACGACTGTTTCAACTGAAAGCACACCTGACAGACTATACAATCGCTCTAGTGGTTTTGTCCAGGAAATGTTCTCCATATTAGCCAACTACGATCTTTTGGATTATTTGAACGACTACCTGGACCATGGGGTCTTCCCAAAACTGTCAACGTGGATAACTCTTGTGAAGGCAGCTGTCAGGGGAACGTTCATTTCCTCGTGGCAGACCAAAGTTTCGTCCGATCCATCCTTGCGAATTCTGTGGAAAGTTCACCCTAATCCCATATACAGTATGGAAACTTCTCCATGGAAAAGCTTAAATGTCGAAATATCTCGAAATCTTAGTACTGCTTCTCAACAGGACAACTTATGCCAACAATTTAGTGTGTCATCTCTGCAACGAAGTGTACTCGAACGAAATCGACCATGCCCTGTTCGTATGCTCTTCTCCATCCGCTCTCATCATCATCAAATCTTTTTGGGAAGGGATTATCTCTCGTTTCGGCATCCCGAATATTTTTACCTTCGTCGTTAGCCAAAGATGACTTGGTAGCAACCCTCCTCGGAAGTTCTCTGGAAACCCCAACAGAACACATATCCCACTGCCTCAAGGAACTAGTACTATATTCTGCGAAGTTCCTGTACGTTCTCAGCACAATGATCAGGAATGGCGTACAGCAACCCGTGTCACGTCCATTGTAATTATCTTCTCAACACCCACGCATGTTGCAGCGACTAACTTTCATATCTATTGGACAAATCGGATTTTCCTGCAACAAAAGCTGTAGTGAACATTCAAGTGCATATATGCTTCACTCTCGTGGTTTCCAACACCTCTCCATACTTGTACATAACGGCCCACCACACTGACCAGGGAAGCCCACTTTAATCCAACTGTAATTATATGTCATGTATATCGATCTCTCCTATACTTGGAGGTAATAAAGATATATCTCTATTATTATAGATATATCTCTTTAATAGCAGATTTAAATAATTCAAGGTATAATTTTCTTTTCCTGAAATGAGTATGCATCTTTAACACATGTGATCGGTATTTTCGGTCAAAAATTATGCAAATCGGAAGAAAGTCGTAGCATAAATCGGAAATAAGGCAAATCCTCGAGAACGTGTGAATTCCATGATATTCGGTTAGTGTTGTTATCTTTTGCTGTGCGTTTTGGAATCAGGGAGCTAATTGTGTTCCAGAGTCGGGGAGCGAGTGCACCGTGAAATGCTAGAGGTGAAGGTAACTGAAGAATGACCTTTACCTCATACATGTGGAACGTTATTAAAGGATGAAATCTTGTTTATTTGATTTGTACATCATATCAAAATAATTTAAACTGGTGAATTAATGGGGGACTGGATTTTTGTGAGTGGGCAATTTATTTAACTAGCTGCTGTAGTTCTGGGTTTTTCCAGATAAAATTTGGCTGTGTGATAGCCCTGTCGTACACATGGGGTTTATGACCTATGATTTTTCTTGCAATTTCGTGATCAACTGGTATCAATCCAGCTGGGTGAGCATCACTGGATGGCATGAAGGCTTAAATTCGGTGAATTTGGCTGAAACGTTAACCCTGTCGTCTATGGGGAAGCCATTTAGTTCAGTGATTCCTTTTATCTCATCAGGCGCTGATTGTGCTGTATGGTGGATCTAAACTTCTGGCGTGGATCCTGTTTGACGTCAGCTCTTCAGATCGGGTATCTTGGTTCAACGAAACAAGACTTCTGCAATCAAGCTGGGATGACCTTCCCATTGCCGGACCATACATCTACTTCAGAATGGACAAGCGGTTAGTCATATAGTATATATCCATTCATATTAAGACGGCACTGAGGTGAACAATTACTCTAGTCTCACAGAAGTATTAGTTCTCCACAACTGGACACTTGAAAGGATTGAGTCCAATGGTTTTCATGTATCGTAAGCTACACTCTTGAAACTCAAGTGTTATATATAACAGTTTTAACTTTTAGTGTACGAAATGCACCCAGCCAAGTTTAACACAATATAGAAGTTGGAAAATGAATTGTAACACTTTAATTATTAAGTGTTGGGTAACCAATTGAGGATGTTGGGTTAAACACTTAAAGGTGTTGGCGTAACACCTTTAAATGTCACTTTTGAATCTGTCCAACACCCCACAGGTGTCGAGCACTAAACTACTGGAATACACTTTCAAGTTTGATCAGGCCTACATGTTAGGAAGGTACGTTTTTGTTTTCATCTCTTCCACATGTCCTGAATGAGTCATGATTCTTGGTCAGGATGGAATCACCACCAATAAAACAGCATTGATCAATTTCTTTTCAAAACCAGGAAGTATCGTTTTTGGTGCCTTCGATAGTATCTTTATCCGCAAATCAAACCACTACCTGCATTAGATATGTTCTCTAGCTTTTCGTCAATTAGATAAGTTTGAGGTTGTAGCTTCAATACTGGACATGACGCGTACATTGTGTTAAAACGCGATACCCCTCTGTATAGAGCGTTGGATGGGTATCAACCAACGTATACCCTCTCGTGATATTTTTAACGCGGCGGTGAAACGCATGCTCTCTGAAATATACATACAGGAATGGACAGCAAGCATAGCGAATTCAAATAAGATGACCGTTTACATAATAATTAAGCCAGACTTTGGCACAGAGAAATATCTTTCACACACCAACCATAATGTCGTTTCACGCCTGATGAAATTCCGTACTAGGAATCACCGACTTCCTATCGAGACAGGCTCCTGGGTTGGACAAGTTCACGAAGATAGAAAGTGTAAATTATGTAACAATGGCCTTGGGGACGAATATCACATTATTTTTGAAGTGCACCAAACTTACTGATCTCAGGAAAAAATACATTAAACCATAGTATTACACCGACCCAATGCATTGCTACTGAACAGCCTGTTCAAAACAAGCAATAAGAAAACCCTTAAGAACCTATATCGATATTCATCCGCGAAGCCCTCTTTCAGATATGAGCCCCTGAGGCATTAAACTAGAAGTCCCCACCCCATATAGACACAACACCTTGTATAAAAGCGACCGAAAGATCGCCCATGTAGGAAATGTCCATGCATAATAGAATGACCTAAGGTATACTATATATGATTAACAATGTGTATGATTATTATCCAAAGCCCCATCCCCACCCAACCCAACCACACCCGATAACCCAAAAGAACTAATAAGACAATTATACTGAGAGAGATATACTCGGAACATGTCACATTCATTTATGTTGTTATCTTCGCGTATGTGCATAATTTAACTTATATGTTTAATTCCTTTTGTTCATGCTCATATATCTTGTCGATGAAAAGAGTAATAAAAAAATCTACGCCACTAGAAGTTTCAAGCTAATTACACTAACTGCCGCGTCGATTCTGTTGTCAACGACGGGTTTGTTCGTAAATCGTATTGACTACAACACCGTGTGATAATTTGTACATGAATTATATTATTATTCTAATGTCTTTGAGTCTTTATTCAATTTTTGCGCGAGATATTTTATATTCAATGGAAATTTTGTTCCCACTGAATTCTCAAGTTCCCGATGTCCGATCGTAATAAATTTGAGACTGAACTTGTAAACATTTGTCGCTAAAAATATTTATAGAAAACCCTTCAATTACTACAACATGTTTCCGACGTCCAATCGTAATAAATTTGGTATCCACGAATTTGTAAAAGACTGAACTGTCAACATGCAAAAGGTTGCCGTTAAAATATTTATAGAAATCCGACAACAGACATTCAAACACAGCCAAACTTTCGACCAATATAGTTCTAGTTTGTGTTTATATCGATTAATATGAAAAGTCCCCGATGTTCAATCGTAATAAATTTCATACCCATGAATCGGCCAGAGACTGAACTTGCAACATGCAAAAATATGTCGCTATAAATATTTATAGAAAACCCACAAAAGTCACCTAAACGCAGCCCGTCATATAGTGCGCAATGATAAACTCCGACAATAAACAGTCTTCCAAAATATCTCTATAGTGGGGTTATTTGGAGTTTATACCCCTCGAGATTATTTCAATTAGTACGTCATGTTCCCGACGTCCAATGGTAATACATTTGGTATCGACGAATTGGTAAAAGACTGAACTTGCAACAAGCAAAGGGTTGCCGTTAAATTAGTTATAGAAATAACAAATAAACGGTTGCCGTTAAAACTATTTGCAGAAATCCGACAATAGACATTCAAACACAGCCAAACTTCCGACCAATATATTTCTAGTTTGGGTTTATATCGATTAATATGAAAAGTTCCCGATGTCCGATCGTAATAAATTTCATACCCATGAATCGGCCAGAGACTGAACTTGCAACATGTACAAATTTGTCCTAAAAATATTTATAGAAAACTCACAAAAGTCACGTAAACTCAGCCCGTCATATAGTGCGCAATGATAAACTCCGACAATAAACTGTCTTCACATATCTCTATATATAGTGGGGTTATTTGGGTTTATACCCCTCGAGATTATTTCAATTAATACGTCAAGTTCCCAACGTCCAATCGTAATAAATTTGGTATCCACGAATTGGTAAAAGATTTAACTTGCAACATGCAAAAGGTTGCCGTTAAAATTATTTATAGAATATGCATTCAAACACAGCCAACCTTTCTACCAATATATTTCTAGTTCCAGATGTCGTAAAGTTTACAACTGGTTTTGAGGAACAGGAAACATTGTGTCATTAATGATATAGCTACTATTATTATCTGCAGCATTAATAATACATATAGTTACATATTATTGTTAGCAGAACATATTTCATTTGTAGTCATGCACAGTGCTATACAATATATATAGGATGTTTTTCTGAACATTTCATCTACACAGGCATCCGAAATTCGCATGTGTTTGAAAACTTTTGGGAACGCGAAACACAGTTACAATTAGTAGGCGGGGATATAGGCAAGCCACTAATTGGACTGTATATAGGTGGCGATGGCAATACCCTAGCTCTAGCTATGACAGTACACAGCATATTGGTAGTGTACTGTCAACGCCGGAATCGACAAACTATGAGTACTATCAATAGCCGTATGGAATTAGACAACGGCGGCCGCCTAACAACCATATAAGAATAACTATGTGGTTAAACCGGTTTAAAGGCCAGTAGTCATCAGATTGTTGAAAGCCTGCACTGGACGACCTTTGGTGATAACTTTAATCATCCGACGGCGTTATAATAGTTCCACAAAAAACGAGTTGTTGAAATAATGTACAAAGAGACATTTCACAGATGTCCAAATAAAATTTCTTGATCTTAAATTGTATCCGATATTCTTTGTGTTTTACGACGGTTGAATCTTTTGAAGGACCAGTGTCGACGTACGTGAAAAGAAGTCTCATCAATGACGTTGACGTGTCTTTGTATTTTACCGTGAATAGAAATGAGGTGCCAGTGTTACACTATACACCTTTACAGCTGGAAAATAAATGGAAGTCTGACAGAAAAGTCCAAATCGCACGTACATTCTCACGATCCTGCATAAAGAACACGTCCTATTGTTAGCAAAAGTCTTACTCATCCACAGAATATAATGCTCGTATCAGACTATACAGGTCTTATTTGCCTTTCTGAATCTTCACATTTCTTATCGACATCGAATCTATGGGTACACCAATGCTTTAATACTAACGTGTTAACAGGAAGCAAACCACCACTATTCTATTGAAACAATTCCGTGTGAAAATAACGCATTATATAATTACACATTTTGTGTTCTCGGATCATTCTGCCACACAGGGGTCCGGAAACCTTTTTAAAAATAGTCACAGGTCGATTGCCGAGGAAATCACACGCAGTTTGAGGCAAATTTATCCAAAGGCACCTTTATTTTAATTGGTAACAGCTCTATACACCTTCGTTAGACATTATTCTTCGAAATTAGCATGCATGAAATACGATACTTAAGGCGATATAAAGGTTTTAGAAAATCCAAACGCATATTCAAACCCTGATAGATTTGACAACAGTGTCTAAAATGTCAATATCCTGCCAGTCGAATTCGATAAAATTATCGTCAAATAATACGCATTTCCCTGGATGAAGATATTGATATCAGATTTTGAATTTGGGATCGGATTTTATCAAAAAAGTTTTGATTTATCATATTTTGTGGATGTTAGTTTTAAAGAACAGAGTCTACTTAAGGATATAATCCTGTTAACAAAATCGGTAGTTTGAAAAAGATTTTGAAGCCATTTCCCCACACTTGATGTGAATTTCCCGAAAATCGACCCGGGCCCTTCTTGTAATACATAACAGAACAAATTAAAGTTCCCGGACTCCCTGTGTTCAGCCGCTTGTAAACAATCGGGCTCTCAACAAAGATTGACAGTAAAGTTTTTTTGAAAGGTCCCACGTTGGCGTGAGCGATTGGAGCAACGGTTCGACAATGGCCATGCTGTACATCTTTGTACTTGCTTTGAATAGAAGTGATATGCCAGTGTGATGGTTGAAGCTTTAAGTCGACTTGCGTGCACAAAGAAGCACGAACATTTGTTGTGTCTTTTGTGATGACGGAAAAGTTTCAATCGGAGACACATACCCATTCTGTCGGGCACGATATTGTTACAACACAAATGTCTAATGCATCTTCTATACACTTATCAAACTATATATAATAGACCTTTAAATGCCTTTCTGACTCTGAAAATTTCTTTTCAGTCTTTACATCAACTTCCCATGCAGTTTAGCGTCTCGGCTCAAATCTATGGGTTGAAGCTTTTGAAAGGCCATACGTCGACATTTGTAATGGAAGCCCCGACTCGATAATGGCGAGTTTATCTCTGCCACTATCAATACTGTTTGGGAGATTTCTTTGTGTATTGTTTTTGAATTCGAACAATTTATATTCTGTCCGCGGGTAAGATATCTGGCACCAAACGCATGCAGATCCACAATAATGGTGAAAAACATCATATTCTTTGAACATACATACAATAAGCATCGTCTTTTCAATAAATAATATAGACTTTAACGACATCGAAGATAGAATAGCTTTTACCAGATTCAGAATCAGTAACCATTCA
This sequence comes from Siphonodentalium dalli, assembly GCA_032622095.1. Lineage (NCBI taxonomy): Eukaryota > Metazoa > Mollusca > Scaphopoda > Gadilida > Siphonodentaliidae > Siphonodentalium > Siphonodentalium dalli. Next base: position 198,047,880 of record CP136062.1, read on the forward strand.
CTTATATATAGAGAGAAGGAGCGACATCTTCAGCTCCAAGTAACATTAGAAGAGAGAAATTTAAGTGCGTGTTTTGTTGTGATGATTTCATACAAGATGAAGAACATTTACTTATTTAGTATACACAACTACGAAGCGAACTTTTCGAATCGCTGATTGACAATTGTCCAGAATTGCGAAGCATTGACGACTAAAACTAAAAATTTATTACTATAGTGGACAAAATAAATCCCATGCACTCTGTATATATAAGCCGATCAATATGCAGAATGATCCGTCGCTTCTGCGGTGCGCGTGATTGGTTAACCATTATTATGATATATGATCCCGAGACTCCGTTTGCATGTTAGCGCATTTGCGTAATTTTGTGTTTTGTATATGTTGCAGTCAAACCAGTCATTTTGACCAAATGACTAAAACTTCTGACTGAATTTGAGTGCCAAATGCCTATTTAATATACATATATTAAGGATTAAGATATACATTTTTTATGAAATTATAGGTATTTAACATACAGTAATAGTCTAGGCAAATATGGACATAGGTGTCGCCTGGAGAGGGAATTTATGAGACCTACATTTTTGGTTAGCATGAACACTTAACTTTCGGAATCCGTATGTTGGCTTTGTCAGATAGGCGGACTTTTTTCGCACCGCGTGGGTTTATTGAGGCACCTGGTGATAAAATCGGTCATTTTTTAAATAAAGCCGACATATTTGACAGAGTATATTCACACCTTTTGAGAAGAGATATTCGTCCAATTTTGATACGTGTGAATGGGGCGATAACCAGAGTAAGGTAATACATGTAACCATTGAAACTCGGAACGACAGTCATGACGTCATGTGACGTCAAATAAATTTTAGGGTGTACTGTTCTTATGATCATGGTCAAGAAGTGTGGGCATATTATGCATTATGGTATTCTACGCCTTAGCAGAAAGGCATCCGTCAAATGTTAGGCTTTCAACATTCGAAGCCATATACAGAAGTTGTCCGGCTACGTCATTACGTAAATATGTGAATTGATGAACCATATATTGAGAAGTGGCTGGATGGGAAGATCACCAGATGTACATTTTGTTATCCACATTAGGTAACCAAATCTGGAAAAAAAAACGCAGATAGAGAGGACCTTCTGAAAGCTAGTATACGCATCGACCGCATACCTTTCTAGTGTATCACGCAAGATGACGCTCAGATCCCATATGTAGCATCTGAATTATACCATAAGCTACCATGAATGAAGCTCGCCAAGAATAAGGATAAGAATTCCCAGCTTTCGAGACAAACACGTGAGCTTGAAACCGACATATGTGTTGTTTGAAACATTTCGATTAGTGTGACCCTTCTACCAAGAAGTGTATAAAACTGTGTTGGTGTGAGCGAGATAGATTAAATTAAATGTGGCGAAGAGACGGATGCTGGTCCAGATAATGTTGAATGTGGTAAATCAGAATAAGCTCAGGTACTGTTGTTTTGAATCTTAGAAGTCATAGCATCACTATTCGGCGCACCCATATACGGTTACAAGAATGGATTTAGTGGAGAATGGATTTCGAAATGCCATATCGCGATTATTGTTGGTTTTCATCCTTCAGAAGGCGACGACCTATGTTGGAACTAAAAGATGGCTTATGTGCCGTTTCGTCCAATCCATACATATTGATATTATGACAAAAAGTTGAAATTTGTATGTGACAATTTCGACTTTTTCAATTTCTGGCCGCCAGTTTGGCAGCCATCTTGACTGTGAGAGTTGTCCAAACTCAAATGAATACTTCATATCAATGTTCCATATGAACATGTAATTGTGGGTATAATTCGCGTAACAATAACGCCCATATTAAGAAAGTAAAGGAATGTAAGCTTGTTTTCAAATTTCGGACGCCATTTTGGCCGCCATCTTCGATTTGGAAAACAATTTCCTTCATCAGATGCAAGGTAATTACTTCACCTCAGTATTTCCAAATCAACTGTCAACTGTGTGGAGTTTACTCGACAATAATGCCCAATGATGTTAAAATGATGGAATTTCAGTGATTTTTCAAAAGTTGTCCGCCATTGTGGACGCCATTTTGGATTTGTGGGACTTTTATTTGGATGTGATATACGGACAATTCTTCGTCGCCTTAGTGTTCCCAACTCACAATAGTAAGCAGGTGGGGAGTTTTCTATTTCTGGTGGCCATTTTGGCCGCCATCTTGTATTTGGGTGAATATTCCTCAACTCAGGTATAAGAGGAATCCTAGCTCGAGTATCGCCTGCACATATATACGCATGGGTTTTGTTATGATAGCAATAACATTCATTGATTCGAAACAGACATTGCGTCATTAGCGTCGATTTGGCTTTGACCGGATTATACCGGCATTTGGGAAAATGTGATATCGGACACAAATTTCTAGCAAGGAATGTATATTATGGTCCCCGTGTGTCGCAAATGACTCTTCTGGACGATAAATGTATAAAATCGCGCCAAGGTGCCAATATCTTCACACAGAAACAAACGAAAGGTGGTGAAATGTCCGAAAAATAGCAAATTTTCACTTTTCGGCGGCCATCTTGGCCGCCATATTGGATTTTTGTGTCGGAGTTTTGGCTAATTTGTAAGGGTTGTATATTACCATAACGAATCGAACGGAAAACAAGAACGCATGTGACACCATCTTTACTATAACGGCGATCAAAGAGACCTGGTGCATATAACAAAAATGGCCGCCATGATGGACGCCATCTTGTCTGGAGTCTCTGCGGCCACTTTTTGTTCTTTTAGAGGAGACATTAAGAAAGAAATTTGTGGGGTGAAGTTGAGTCTCGGGGGGTGCAGAGGTATACCAATATCTCCTGGACTAGCGGGTGATTTTGAGAAAGACTTGTGTGTGAATATATTGGGGAAAGCGTTAATTTCTTCTTTCAAACCTACATTCTGAGAATAGCAACAGGAACGTTTTTATGGGTATTCCCAACCAATAAGCTGAACATTTAGGAACATGGTTATTGTGTTTTTGTTGCGCAGAAAAAACAAATTTCAGTGAAATTTAGATAATTTCTTGTATAGTTGGTAAAATTTTCAACCGTTGGTAATTTTACCGACAAAACTTAGTTGGAAAGTTTACACCACATAGGTCTGAAATACATCCCAAACTTAAGGGGTGTCAGGTTAGAAATTTCCAACAGTTGGAAAGCTCTGGGTACCAGTTGGGTCGTTCCAACCCAAGGGCGGGGTGCTTTTTAACCATATTTGAGAGCTATAAATCTCTCAGAAATTTCGTAATTTGTTTAAATGCATCAAAAAATAAACCACAAATGAAGGAATATGTTTCCAACATTACTAAAAAATATCATTGCCCCACTGCACCCCGGTTCGTGCGCAGTTTCGACGACTTCTGTGTGTGGACCCGCGATTGTGATATTTCATTCTGTTTATATTTTAGTTACCAGCAGCAACTCGGTGGAGGAGAAACAACATTCAGTAGGGATTTCCACATCGCCCATACGTGGGGCGGATGCCCTAACGATCAGGCGTGGATATCCGTAACCGAAGGGTGGCATACGTGTGTGTTCGACCAGCATACCGCATATCCGCAGTTTATTTATTCAACAAAATCGACAATGGCAAGATCCGCTGGTAAGAACACATCTACATCTCCGGTATAAAGCTCCGTGTTGAAATCTACAGTTATATACGATACAGCCAAACTGAGTCTATGGGGTGGGTTGTGGTCGATCTGAGGATCTGCGTTATCTCTCATTTATCATGAGCAATTGTAGACCGCGGCCCAGAAAAGACTGATTCGTCCCATTACCCCGTTTTGCTGGACCGTCGAGTTGTATGGTTTAGTTGCCAATTTAAGGTTATAAAACGAAAACAAAATATCCCCACGCATGCACACTACAGATATGAGGACTTCTTGCCTATAAATTTCAAATCAAAATTTTAATTGTCTATTTTCGCTGTCGATAGAACATTATTGACGATACGCGTACATGAAGTAAACGCTGGTATTCCCAAATGGTCTGTCCTAGGCCGCCTTATCCATGGTCCTGTACTTTAAAGCCCTGTGTATATATAGTTGTACTTTTTTAGGAAATTTGCCGTTATTCCCAAGATTTATCGTAAAGCAAATGAATAGTAGGAACTTACGAGTTACGACTGCCGGGTACATGTGTCTTTTTACAGTTGTATACGACTCCAGTCTTATTAGAACTAGACCTATATATATAGTTTAGTAAATTCCATGAGTTGACTGTAAGGACACCTTGGTCTAGTTATAATTACGTGCGCTCGCGCAACAGTATCGCGATCAGACAGATTCGTAGGTTGGTGTCACACTCCATGACGTCACCAAAAACGACGTAAAACCTCGTGGCGTTCTGACATTTTTACTGTGCCGCGTTTTTGCTATGTTTATTTTATGTGTTGTTTTCGATTATTTGTTTGTCGCCGATATCGCCATTTGTCAGGATTCCCTGTTTCTATATTTAAAACTGGCATGCTCGTAGTGAGCCTCGATTTCGATTTTTTCTCCCAGGTCAAAATACGTCAGAGTTATGACAAAAATAGATCAACCTACATTTTCTCCATCAGAACTCTACATCAAAGAGTCTATAGACTCCTTCGGGACCTACATAGACTCCTTCATTTGGGTATTTTTACTTATAATTGGGAAGTTTTATCATTTTTGGTTCGTGCGAAGACCCCTTATTATCGTGCGGGGAAAAGAGAGACATTCAAAACGCGATTTCGTAATTCGACGCAATAGGCTGAATAGCCTAACCTTCAGCCGAGTTCCGGGTCAAATACGATGAATGACGTAACACAAAACAAAACGCATTTGTTGACACAAACACCGTTTGGAGAGTTTATTATTACATAAAATGATCGTTATTGATTAATTATTGATTAATTATTGATATTTATTGTTGCATATTGGCTGCTATCAATATTTACACAAATAGTATTAATTATTTCTTATAATTGCTCCTTTGGTCACAGGGGCCTGTAACGCGCTCCGCTGTCCGCCCCCCCCCCCCCTTTGCACTGCCCATATACGCCGCACTCTATACGCGCCTTCTTCGCGTTAATGGAACATTATATAGACAAGGGGCTCTGTAGAAATTCAACGTTTCACCATCGCTCGGGAGTCGCACAAATTTAGCCCATTCACCCCAGTAATGATAACGATATATACACGGATGATGATAGGACGTCTGGCTGGGGTATAAGGGGGTGTGTCTTAAGCTCCGCTCATTTCTAAAGGTTCCACATTGCGTCAATGGGTCCTTTGTCCCCCTTTGTTTCGCCCTATTGTCTTAATGGGCCAATGGTAGGGGTTTATTAGGGGTCCTTATTGTATGAAAACCCATCCTTTTCCTTCTCACTTATATGATAGGTAGAATGAATTAATGAAGCCCCTCCTTTTCGTTCTTAATTATTTGATAGGTTTTAATTAATTAAAGTCGCTCATTCTTAATTATATGATAGGGTACCGAAACTCCTCCTTATTCGACCCAACAATGGGCACCATAATTGTCAGCAAGCCTCGTGCACCTTTTGAGAACAATGGAATCGTGCAGGTGTTTGGACCACGCTATCCTGAAACAATGGAATCTTGCGCCTGCAGAGTCACCTCGCGTGTACACGCCATTCTATGGTTCTATAGTTCGACTGTGGTTCTTTTGTATACATATGGCCTTATGTTCTAATCGGGAAACCTCGGAATATTTCTATGGCTATATAGTTTGATTTTGGGGTCATTCTGTATACATATTTCTAAGAACCTAGTCTGATGATTTTTTGTCCAGGCCTCATGGATTGTGAGTCAAGGTCCCCACACAAAATGAGCTGTATACAATACTATTAAATTGGATTTTTCGCCCATTCAAAATATAACTTTGTCTAGTCCTATAGTCTTATGATGGGCCCATTGTATGGTCTTATTCCGGGGTCTTCTGTATACCTATTTTTCCCCAGGCCCTGAAAAAGGCCAACAAGTGCCATTTTTATATATCAGTAAACTTTCGTACCCGTAATCGTTTGTTCAATGTTATCTGCATTTGCTGGTTGGACATTAGCGGCGTTCGCTGGTTAAACAGCCATTTTTATGGAGTTTAGGAATCATATTTCAGTAAACTGATATCGCTTAAATCGCTGGTTCAATGTTAGCTGCATTTGATGGTTGAATATTAAATGCTATGTCTGGTTGAATATTAACTGCTATGTCTGGTTGAATATGTGAAGAAGGGCCGTTTTGATGGTCATTTTGGAGCTTATTAATTATATTTCAGTAAACGTTCGTACCCGTAATCGCTAGTTGAATGTTAGTTGCATTTACTGGTTGACTATTATCTACATTTGATGGTTGAATATTAACTGCTATGTCTGGTTGAATATATGAAGAAGGGCCGTTTCGATGGTCATTTTGGAGCTTATTAATTATATTTCAGTAAACGTTCGTACCCGTAATCGCTGTTGAATTTTAGCTGTGTTTGCTGGTTGAATGTTCTCCGCTGCGTGCTTGGAATGTTCTGGAAGGCAGTATACAAGGTCCTCACAACACGAGCGATGTAAAATACTATTAAATTGGATTTTTCCCCATTCAAAATATAACTTTGTCTAGCCCTTTTGTCTTACGATGGGCCCATTTTATGGTCTTATTCGGGGGGTCTTATGTATACCTATTTCTCAGGCCCTGAAAAAGAGGATGACCAACAAGGGCCATTTTTATGGAGTTTAGTAATCATATTTCAGTAAACTTTCGTACCCGTAATCGCTGGTTGAATGCTAGCTACATTTGCTGGTTGACCATTAGCTGCGTTCGATGGTTGAATATTAGCAGTTTTTTGTCTGGTTGAATGCTAGCTACATTTGCTGGCTGACCATTAGCTGCGTTCGATGGTTGAATATTAGCAGTTTTGTCTGGTTGAATGTTAGCTGCGTTTTCTGGTTGAATGTTCCCCCCACACACCCTCACACATGAGCAACACATGTATATGATGAATGTGTAACTGCTATAATTATTGAAATTCTCTTAAATCTCGTTTGCTTTCCAAAATGTCAATTAACAAACATAATCATACATGGGTTGTGTGTATATATGACCATTTCACTCCCGTCCAACAGTATGTTTAAACATCATATAAAATTCGAGCCTTCCAGAGGTTAAATGAATCACAAATCGCGCGTTCTTAGAATATGAAAACCGAGCATTCTGGAAATAATTATATTCAAAAGTTTATCTGTTTTATCAGACAACATGTCATTTGGCAAACATCTAGCGTATATTCAATAGACGCTATTATATACAGTTGCATTTACTATATAAAGTTTATCATAAAGAAACAGCGTGAACAGAAAATCTGCTTGCATCTAATTCATTTGAAATTTTTACTCAATGCGCGTCAATCAATTGGACAATCGATAATATATTTGACATATGCACTCTGTGTAAACAAATTGAAGTTATCTCCACCTGTCCCGTCTGACATTGTACATTCGATGCAACAATGTTTGAATGGAATTTTTGATTTGTTATTCACTTCATAAATGGTTCATATAGCGTACTATTATACTTGTGGACACTTACCTTAAAGGTACAAGTCGCTTTAACATAATTCAGCGTATCCATCGATATAAACGCTCTTTATTTTCAAAAAGTGTCTGAATCTCTATCGTTTACTAAAGTTATGTTTAAAATTAAGCATTTAAACCTAATGTAACTATAAATAATAAATAAAAAACGCTCTTTATTTTCAAAATTGTCTGAATTTTGATATTGATTTTAGCAATATGCATGCTTTCATTCATATGAAATTGCCATCATGGACGTTAAATGACAACATCTCTTAACATATTAGCCTTAAAGTTATACGTCACGCGTACATTCGATGCACAAGTTAACACATTACATATATGGTTGAACATATCAACCATAGTAAGCTCATTTAAACAAAATGGTATTCAATTTAAACGCAGGTTCATTCGATGCAGCAATGTATGAATGTAGGGTTTTGCTTTGTCATTACTCCAGAAATGGTTCAGACGATACACTACATTTGGTTCACATACCTTAAAGGTACCCGTCATTTAAACCTAATTATTCATTAATAAAATGCTCTTTATTTTCAAAATTATCTGAAGGTCCCATCGTTTTGTAAGTTATACGTCGTATGTTCATTCGAGGTAATCCTGTACGAAATGAAGGTAATCGTTGTGTTATTCACTTCATAAAATGCGTCATACGATGGACCACATTTGGGTCACGTGCCTTAAAGGTACACGTCACTTTCGGAAATTATATAATCAGCTAATACATTACATATCTGGCTGGACGTATCAACCGTATAAAGTTCATTTAATTCATTGGGTCTTTCAAATTATACGTCACGTGTTCATTCGAGGTACTCATGTAGGAAATGAAGGTATTGATTGTTATTCACTTCATAAATGGCTCCCAGTTCCTAATAGCGGACTATTATACATTAAAGGTACACCTCATGTAAATCTAATGCAGCGTGTCCATCAAAACAGACGCTCGTAGTATTGTAACCCGCGGTCGATTGTTTCGTTTCTGTTAATGATACGGTGTTATTTACTTTAAAAAATGCGCCCTCACTCTTCACTTTGACTAACATGCAAGCATTTGTATCATTTATAATGTCAAAATATGGTCTAAAGCAGTCGTATTTGTTATATATAAGGCAAATTTCCTTTCAAATTATAACATATTAAAACTATGCTTAAATGTTATGTACTTGGAATATGATAGGTCTCCATGCCCTTATTTGGACATATAATCTAACCGAGCGATGTTCATTCTCTAATCGATTACGTGTCTATAGGATATTGAGGGTAGATTAAGCATACTAAGATCCAGGTAGACAGTCTATATTGCGTCCTCATTTTATGGGGCCTTTGTCTCTATGAACATATAGTCTTAATTTTGGGGCCCTTTGTCGTATTTCTATGGATCTATTGTCTTAATTATGGGACCCTTTGTCAGTGAAATTCTATGGATCTGTTGTCTGAAATACGGGCCCTTTGTCGTATTTCTATGGATCTATTGTCTTAAATACGGAGCCTTTGTGTATTTCTATGGATCTATTGTCTGAAATACGGGGCCTTTGTGTAATTCTATGGATCTATTGTCTTATTCTGGGACCCTTTGTCAGTGTAATTCTATGGATCTGTTGTCTTAAATACGGGACCATTTGTCTGTATATTTCTATGGATCTATTGTCTGAAATACAGGGTCTTTGTCTGTGTAATTCTATGAACCTATAGTCTTACAAAACCTTTTGTTTTGTTCATAAACCACACGGTAAGCTATTTATAGATATGGGACAACAAGCGATTTTATGCCTAAAGAAGTAGGAACTGAGGTTCTGTATTCTTGTCACCAAGTATATGTAGTTTAAATCCTCTAAATATCGTCTGTTATACAGAAGAACCATTGACCATGTGACAGTCTCATGTCACAAAAGACCTATTATGGGGACACATTTCATTCCCCAAAAACGGTATATATAGGTGGGTATCAAACATTGGTCTGGAAAAGACATGGTATATGGACGTGTGTATTTACTAGATGTATTTTTTAAACGTTCATTTCATATACATGAACTCTTTATTGTTGTTCAACTTTTTAATTGGTAACCAATTATCGTATATAATTTTGTTTGGAGTGTTCATATACATCACTATACGAAACACAGCTTCTAATAAACTAGTCGATGGTTAAATCACCACAGCCAATATCCCCAATGGTAAGCTATTTTAAAGCGCATGGGGTACATTCATGACTAAAGAAGAAGGAAATGTGGTAAATTATTCTTTATTATTTGATCACTTAACACACAGAACAGGTTTTTGCTGACTCGCTCTGTGTAACCTATTTCTAGTATGTAGCAGTATGTTCAGCAAACACAGGTAAGCGATGCCTACGGTTGTAAGTGGTACTCGTCAGTGATCACTGAGTTAGGTCTGTGGTTCAGAACCAAGCTTTTTAGTTTTCAGTGTATAATCACCATAATTCCTGATTATTCCCAAGGTCCAAATGAGTTCACTATCTAGTTCTGAAATAGTTTTAGTTGTGTTTACAATGTAATCCAATACTAGTTGTTCATTAAACATCTTTTCAATCGTGAAAATTTCACAAGGTTCTGGGAGAATGATGTAACCGCATATTGATGTTTCTTCTTCGAATATCCGACTTCTTTCATTGAAAAACACGTCCTTGTAAACAGAAATTCGAACAAAGTTATCTCCAACGAGTTCACGAATCCCACGTATATCGTTATTTTTAGCAATACCTCTAATTAGCCAACAGTCAGAGAACAGTTGATCCACAATATCTAGTAAGAAATCTGTTTCAAATTCTGTTCTCTCCAACAAAGATTCCAATCTCTCTCTACCATCAACAAAATGTCCTTCCAAAATTAACTTTATTATTAGCTTCTCCTCCCTTCGAAACCAAGTTTGCTGTAATTCATTCTTGATTTCTTCACATAGTGTTGATGAGTTAACTAAAGCTTTGTACACTTTCTGACGCATTTCTGCTGGTAGCATATCAATTACCTCCATAAGTCATTACGAAACACTCTGTTTATTCGAGGTAATCCACTACAACACGGGGTATTGATCGTGAGTTTCTCACAAAATTAGCACCAGTGTTATACAATCGGTGCTCATACTATACATAGCGTTCCAACTCTAAAGACACTCGGAAAAGTATTTATTTCTTATTATATTATTTATAACAACCAATCAAAACCCGTCGTTCAATTTAACTATACACGGACAAGCGGTATGATAACAACCGTACAACAACTTGATGTATACTAGTCATATTTCATATTATTATTCTAAAATCTCCATTACATGGAGCGAAATAAAGAGCGTATATGATGTAGACTGGTGTATAAATACTTAGTTATTTCTTTTCATCAATTATATGTATTGTAACTCCTATAAATATAGTCTGTTATACAGAGTAAACATGTACCACGTGGCAGTCTCACGATAGGCATACTATGTGAAAACATGTGCATATCACATATTCTTTTTACCGTTCATTCGTATGTAATCCAACCTCTCTGTTAATACACAGGCATAAAACCATTGGTGTGGAAAAGACCTACTATGTGAATGCGTGTATTTACTTGATGTATACTAGGCCATTCATATTATTACTCTGAAATCTCCATTGCATGGAGCAAAATAAAGAGCGTGTATGACGTAGACTGGTGTATAAATGCTTAGTGATTTCTTTCCATCAATTATATGTATTGTAACTCCCATAAATATAGTCTGTTATACAGAGTAACCATGTACAACGTGACAGTTTCACGATAGGTCTACTATGTGAAAGCATGTGTATATCACATATTTTTTTTTGCAATTCAATCGTATATAATCCAAGCTCTCTGTTAATACAGAGGCGTCAAAACATTGGTGTGGAACAGACCTACTATGTGGACGCGTGTATTTGCTTGATGTATACTGGTTCATTCATAGTATTACTCTAAATTCTCCATTACATGGAGCAAAATAAAGAGCGTATACGATGTATTCTTTCCATAAATTATATGTATTTTGACTCCCGTAAATAGTCTGTTATACAGATGAACCGTGTACCACGTGACGGTCTCGCAAAAGGTGTATACACATGTATTCAATGTATTCTTTAATAAGTCATTTCTCTATTATTTTCGTTCAGTAATATTGGTAGAAATGTAGTCTGAAATCGTCTGTATAGCGTCATATAGCTTTATTGGTGAATACGTCCATATTTCTTAAAGTACAGTACATATTCATAATGTCAGGCATTATCAGCCAACTATTTATAGAAATACCTGTTATATGAGATCATATCGTAGCTGAATCTGGGATGCGACCTACCTCAACGGCGAAGTGCGCTCAAATGAAGTTACACATATTATATGAGCCATTATATGGATCGATGAGGTGTTATCTCAGTATGTCCGTACAATATTAGTAAACTACACCCCCTGCCTATTACGTATACCAAGCGAGCGAAACAAACATGACATATCGATTATGTATATATAGTGATGATATGTGTAAAATACGGATGACATTTTTTCGTGACGCGCGATCGCTCCCCTAAACCCCGCCCCTTTTAAAACGGGGGGAGAGGGAGGGGCCCGGTCTGCGCTTTTTTTTTAGCCTCGAAAAGAACGATAACTCTGTAACATACCGCTACATCGTATACGAGCGCTTCTTTGTGAGAAAATACATCAACCAAACTTATTATTTAGTTTAAAATTCTTTTGTATATTAGTTTTGTTTCAAATTCGCGTTTAAAAAAGTAGTCATTTCGCGTTGTTGTACTACGTCAAATAGCCCCTTTTTTATTCGCCAAATATAGTCATAATAGCGTTTAAAAGTTTTGTCAAACAGGTATTTTTTTTATTGCGTATTACGCGTTTATAAAATGACACGTTTCATAACAGGAAATTAACCATAAACAATGAAATTTTAAGTAAAAAATGTATACTTTTTACTATTTTGAACGCTGCGTTTCTATACATTTGCTGACATTACATTAAAGGATACACATATGTATTTACTCTAAATATGAACATTTGTCTGTGAGACCAGGCATAGATTCATCACTATATATACATAATCGATATGTCATGTTTGTTTCGCTCGCTTGGTATACGTAATAGGCAGGGGGTGTAGTTTACTAATATTGTACGGACATACTGAGATAACACCTCATCGATCCATATAATGGCTCATATAATATGTGTAACTTCATTTGAGCGCACTTCGCCGTTGAGGTAGGTCGCATCCCAGATTCAGCTACGATATGATCTCATATAACAGGTATTTCTATAAATAGTTGGCTGATAATGCCTGACATTATGAATATGTACTGTACTTTAAGAAATATGGACGTATTCACCAATAAAGCTATATGACGCTATACAGACGATTTCAGACTACATTTCTACCAATATTACTGAACGAAAATAATAGAGAAATGACTTATTAAAGAATACATTGAATACATGTGTATACACCTTTTGCGAGACCGTCACGTGGTACACGGTTCATCTGTATAACAGACTATTTACGGGAGTCAAAATACATATAATTTATGGAAAGAATACATCGTATACGCTCTTTATTTTGCTCCATGTAATGGAGAATTTAGAGTAATACTATGAATGAACCAGTATACATCAAGCAAATACACGCGTCCACATAGTAGGTCTGTTCCACACCAATGTTTTGACGCCTCTGTATTAACAGAGAGCTTGGATTATATACGATTGAATTGCAAAAAAAAATATGTGATATACACATGCTTTCACATAGTAGACCTATCGTGAAACTGTCACGTTGTACATGGTTACTCTGTATAACAGACTATATTTATGGGAGTTACAATACATATAATTGATGGAAAGAAATCACTAAGCATTTATACACCAGTCTACGTCATACACGCTCTTTATTTTGCTCCATGCAATGGAGATTTCAGAGTAATAATATGAATGGCCTAGTATACATCAAGTAAATACACGCATTCACATAGTAGGTCTTTTCCACACCAATGGTTTTATGCCTGTGTATTAACAGAGAGGTTGGATTACGTAGACTGGTGTATAAATGCTTAGTGATTTCTTTCCATCAATTATATGTATTGTAACTCCCATAAATATAGTCTGTTATACAGAGTAACCATGTACAACGTGACAGTTTCACGATAGGCATACTATGTGAAAACATGTGCATATCACATATACACATGTTTTCACATAGTATGCCTATCGTGAGACTGCCACGTGGTACATGTTTACTCTGTATAACAGACTATATTTATAGGAGTTACAATACATATAATTGATGAAAAGAAATAACTAAGTATTTATACACCAGTCTACATCATATACGCTCTTTATTTCGCTCCATGTAATGGAGATTTTAGAATAATAATATGAAATATGACTAGTATACATCAAGTTGTTGTACGGTTGTTATCATACCGCTTGTCCGTGTATAGTTAAATTGAACGACGGGTTTTGATTGGTTGTTATAAATAATATAATAAGAAATAAATACTTTTCCGAGTGTCTTTAGAGTTGGAACGCTATGTATAGTATGAGCACCGATTGTATAACACTGGTGCTAATTTTGTGAGAAACTCACGATCAATACCCCGTGTTGTAGTGGATTACCTCGAATAAACAGAGTGTTTCGTAATGACTTATGGAGGTAATTGATATGCTACCAGCAGAAATGCGTCAGAAAGTGTACAAAGCTTTAGTTAACTCATCAACACTATGTGAAGAAATCAAGAATGAATTACAGCAAACTTGGTTTCGAAGGGAGGAGAAGCTAATAATAAAGTTAATTTTGGAAGGACATTTTGTTGATGGTAGAGAGAGATTGGAATCTTTGTTGGAGAGAACAGAATTTGAAACAGATTTCTTACTAGATATTGTGGATCAACTGTTCTCTGACTGTTGGCTAATTAGAGGTATTGCTAAAAATAACGATATACGTGGGATTCGTGAACTCGTTGGAGATAACTTTGTTCGAATTTCTGTTTACAAGGACGTGTTTTTCAATGAAAGAAGTCGGATATTCGAAGAAGAAACATCAATATGCGGTTACATCATTCTCCCAGAACCTTGTGAAATTTTCACGATTGAAAAGATGTTTAATGAACAACTAGTATTGGATTACATTGTAAACACAACTAAAACTATTTCAGAACTAGATAGTGAACTCATTTGGACCTTGGGAATAATCAGGAATTATGGTGATTATACACTGAAAACTAAAAAGCTTGGTTCTGAACCACAGACCTAACTCAGTGATCACTGACGAGTACCACTTACAACCGTAGGCATCGTTTACCTGTGTTTGCTGAACATACTGCTACATACTAGAAATAGGTTACACAGAGCGAGTCAGCAAAAACCTGTTCTGTGTGTTAAGTGATCAAATAATAAAGTATAATTTACCACATTTCCTTCTTCTTTAGTCATGAATGTACCCCATGCGCTAAAAAATAGCTTACCATTGGGGATATTGGCTGTGGTGATTTAACCATCGACTAGTTTATTAGAAGCTGTGTTTCGTATAGTGATGTATATGAACACTCCAAACAAAATTATATACGATAATTGGTTACCAATTAAAAAGTTGAACAACAATAAAGAGTTCATGTATATGAAATGAACGTTTAAAAAATACATCTAGTAAATACACACGTCCATATACCATGTCTTTTCCAGACCAATGTTTGATACCCACCTATATATACCGTTTTTGGGGAATGAAATGTGTCCCCATAATAGGTCTTTTGTGACATGAGACTGTCACATGGTCAATGGTTCTTCTGTATAACAGACGATATTTAGAGGATTTAAACTACATATACTTGGTGACAAGAATACAGAACCTCAGTTCCTACTTCTTTAGGCATAAAATCGCTTGTTGTCCCATATCTATAAATAGCTTACCGTGTGGTTTATGAACAAAACAAAAGGTTTTGTAAGACTATAGGTTCATAGAATTACACAGACAAAGACCCTGTATTTCAGACAATAGATCCATAGAAATATACAGACAAATGGTCCCGTATTTAAGACAACAGATCCATAGAATTACACTGACAAAGGGTCCCAGAATAAGACAATAGATCCATAGAATTACACAAAGGCCCCGTATTTCAGACAATAGATCCATAGAAATACACAAAGGCTCCGTATTTAAGACAATAGATCCATAGAAATACGACAAAGGGCCCGTATTTCAGACAACAGATCCATAGAATTTCACTGACAAAGGGTCCCATAATTAAGACAATAGATCCATAGAAATACGACAAAGGGCCCCAAAATTAAGACTATATGTTCATAGAGACAAAGGCCCCATAAAATGAGGACGCAATATAGACTGTCTACCTGGATCTTAGTATGCTTAATCTACCCTCAATATCCTATAGACACGTAATCGATTAGAGAATGAACATCGCTCGGTTAGATTATATGTCCAAATAAGGGCATGGAGACCTATCATATTCCAAGTACATAACATTTAAGCATAGTTTTAATATGTTATAATTTGAAAGGAAATTTGCCTTATATATAACAAATACGACTGCTTTAGACCAGATTTTGACATTATAAATGATACAAATGCTTGCATGTTAGTCAAAGTGAAGAGTGAGGGCGCATTTTTTAAAGTAAATAACACCGTATCATTAACAGAAACGAAACAATCGACCGCGGGTTACAATACTACGAGCGTCTGTTTTGATGGACACGCTGCATTAGATTTAAATGAGGTGTACCTTTAATGTATAATAGTCCGCTATTAGGAACTGGGAGCCATTTATGAAGTGAATAACAATCAATACCTTCATTTCCTACATGAGTACCTCGAATGAACACGTGACGTATAATTTGAAAGACCCAATGAATTAAATGAACTTTATACGGTTGATACGTCCAGCCAGATATGTAATGTATTAGCTGATTATATAATTTCCGAAAGTGACGTGTACCTTTAAGGCACGTGACCCAAATGTGGTCCATCGTATGACGCATTTTATGAAGTGAATAACACAACGATTACCTTCATTTCGTACAGGATTACCTCGAATGAACATGCGACGTATAACTTACAAAACGATGGGACCTTCAGATAATTTTGAAAATAAAGAGCATTTTATTAATGAATAATTAGGTTTAAATGACGGGTACCTTTAAGGTATGTGAACCAAATGTAGTGTATCGTCTGAACCATTTCTGGAGTAATGACAAAGCAAAACCCTACATTCATACATTGCTGCATCGAATGAACCTGCGTTTAAATTGAATACCATTTTGTTTAAATGAGCTTACTATGGTTGATATGTTCAACCATATATGTAATGTGTTAACTTGTGCATCGAATGTACGCGTGACGTATAACTTTAAGGCTAATATGTTAAGAGATGTTGTCATTTAACGTCCATGATGGCAATTTCATATGAATGAAAGCATGCATATTGCTAAAATCAATATCAAAATTCAGACAATTTTGAAAATAAAGAGCGTTTTTTATTTATTATTTATAGTTACATTAGGTTTAAATGCTTAATTTTAAACATAACTTTAGTAAACGATAGAGATTCAGACACTTTTTGAAAATAAAGAGCGTTTATATCGATGGATACGCTGAATTATGTTAAAGCGACTTGTACCTTTAAGGTAAGTGTCCACAAGTATAATAGTACGCTATATGAACCATTTATGAAGTGAATAACAAATCAAAAATTCCATTCAAACATTGTTGCATCGAATGTACAATGTCAGACGGGACAGGTGGAGATAACTTCAATTTGTTTACACAGAGTGCATATGTCAAATATATTATCGATTGTCCAATTGATTGACGCGCATTGAGTAAAAATTTCAAATGAATTAGATGCAAGCAGATTTTCTGTTCACGCTGTTTCTTTATGATAAACTTTATATAGTAAATGCAACTGTATATAATAGCGTCTATTGAATATACGCTAGATGTTTGCCAAATGACATGTTGTCTGATAAAACAGATAAACTTTTGAATATAATTATTTCCAGAATGCTCGGTTTTCATATTCTAAGAACGCGCGATTTGTGATTCATTTAACCTCTGGAAGGCTCGAATTTTATATGATGTTTAAACATACTGTTGGACGGGAGTGAAATGGTCATATATACACACAACCCATGTATGATTATGTTTGTTAATTGACATTTTGGAAAGCAAACGAGATTTAAGAGAATTTCAATAATTATAGCAGTTACACATTCATCATATACATGTGTTGCTCATGTGTGAGGGTGTGTGGGGGGAACATTCAACCAGAAAACGCAGCTAACATTCAACCAGACAAAACTGCTAATATTCAACCATCGAACGCAGCTAATGGTCAGCCAGCAAATGTAGCTAGCATTCAACCAGACAAAAAACTGCTAATATTCAACCATCGAACGCAGCTAATGGTCAACCAGCAAATGTAGCTAGCATTCAACCAGCGATTACGGGTACGAAAGTTTACTGAAATATGATTACTAAACTCCATAAAAATGGCCCTTGTTGGTCATCCTCTTTTTCAGGGCCTGAGAAATAGGTATACATAAGACCCCCCGAATAAGACCATAAAATGGGCCCATCGTAAGACAAAAGGGCTAGACAAAGTTATATTTTGAATGGGGAAAAATCCAATTTAATAGTATTTTACATCGCTCGTGTTGTGAGGACCTTGTATACTGCCTTCCAGAACATTCCAAGCACGCAGCGGAGAACATTCAACCAGCAAACACAGCTAAAATTCAACAGCGATTACGGGTACGAACGTTTACTGAAATATAATTAATAAGCTCCAAAATGACCATCGAAACGGCCCTTCTTCATATATTCAACCAGACATAGCAGTTAATATTCAAACATCAAATGTAGATAATAGTCAACCAGTAAATGCAACTAACATTCAACTAGCGATTACGGGTACGAACGTTTACTGAAATATAATTAATAAGCTCCAAAATGACCATCAAAACGGCCCTTCTTCACATATTCAACCAGACATAGCAGTTAATATTCAACCAGACATAGCATTTAATATTCAACCATCAAATGCAGCTAACATTGAACCAGCGATTTAAGCGATATCAGTTTACTGAAATATGATTCCTAAACTCCATAAAAATGGCTGTTTAACCAGCGAACGCCGCTAATGTCCAACCAGCAAATGCAGATAACATTGAACAAACGATTACGGGTACGAAAGTTTACTGATATATAAAAATGGCACTTGTTGGCCTTTTTCAGGGCCTGGGGAAAAATAGGTATACAGAAGACCCCGGAATAAGACCATACAATGGGCCCATCATAAGACTATAGGACTAGACAAAGTTATATTTTGAATGGGCGAAAAATCCAATTTAATAGTATTGTATACAGCTCATTTTGTGTGGGGACCTTGACTCACAATCCATGAGGCCTGGACAAAAAATCATCAGACTAGGTTCTTAGAAATATGTATACAGAATGACCCCAAAATCAAACTATATAGCCATAGAAATATTCCGAGGTTTCCCGATTAGAACATAAGGCCATATGTATACAAAAGAACCACAGTCGAACTATAGAACCATAGAATGGCGTGTACACGCGAGGTGACTCTGCAGGTGCAAGATTCCATTGTTTCAGGATAGCGTGGTCCAAACACCTGCACGATTCCATTGTTCTCAAAAGGTGCACGAGGCTTGCTGACAATTATGGTGCCCATTGTTGGGTCGAATAAGGAGGAGTTTCGGTACCCTATCATATAATTAAGAATGAGCGACTTTAATTAATTAAAACCTATCAAATAATTAAGTACGAAAAGGAGGGGCTTCATTAATTCATTCTACCTATCATATAAGTGAGAAGGAAAAGGATGGGTTTTCATACAATAAGGACCCCTAATAAACCCCTACCATTGGCCCATTAAGACAATAGGGCGAAACAAAGGGGGACAAAGGACCCATTGACGCAATGTGGAACCTTTAGAAATGAGCGGAGCTTAAGACACACCCCTTATACCCCAGCCAGACGTCCTATCATCAGACGGATGGATCGGCAAAGAATTCATCTTTCAATAAATACCACAAACTCCCATCAGAAACATTCATACACGTTGCATTTGATTAAATTTTAACCACCGAATATTGTCTCCGGAGAGTGTATTTTTCCGATTTGATCCGGCTCAGCAGCAATGGACGCCACTCGTCTCTAAATTCACCACCCATACAGTTTACTATCATTAATAATCGGTCAAACGATCAACTAAATATCTGGAACTTAATTATTTCTTGTCGGCTAATAATTTATTTACTCATATAAATCAACACATTGTCAGTAATCAATTTCTATAGAGGAGAAATCTGTCGATTATTCCAACTTTTTTTAATTTTTTTTACAAGTCGCACGGCCCCTCATTTAAATATTCATTGTGAAATGACCTCGATTAGAATACTGGACGCTGATTGGCTGTTCTACTATTTTCATTTTAGTAACCGCGAAGTTTAAAATCGATGCAATATTGACATGTCGAACTCGTGGTCAGCATGATAAATTTGTAAAAATAATGTCGTTCAAAGCTATTAACTGGTAATTTCGTAACCATTGCAACAAAAACTAATTGCATAGGGTGAATTTTATGTTGTAAATCGAATATGTATGTTTTACAACTCAACTTAGAAGAACATTCCAGTGAAATATAAGAACTAAATTGTCAAATATAAAGACATTTTTTTTTATAGAAGTTTTAATAAACCATTCAATAGCCACAGTAGCTATCTGGCAATGCCAGGTTTAAACATTGAAACAAAAACGAAATATATATACAGTATAACAAGCATTATTGGAGGACTTTTTCACTGCATTACTTATCTGAGCTGAAAATTGATGAAATAATTGAATCAATTTCAAGAGGTCATTTCAGTTGTGCACAAATATAATTTTACTCTGAGGCCAAATTAAAAATTATTATGCCACGATTCCATGGTCTGTTTTTATTCATTCTATCGTTTAACCCTTTACCCAACAAACCGGCCAAAACCGGCCAAATAAAGCTTCAACAGCCTAAATTATCTTGGGTCTGTTTCAATAAAACCATACAAATATGGATATCATTGGAACCGGCTCATTGACCACATTGTGATGGTTACAGTTATGCCCTGTGCCAATGCATTCTCATATATATGCGAGTCGACCATAGGTCGCCTCGCATATATAAGAGAATGCATTGGCCTAAAAAAGTCTCTTTTTTAACACTTTTTACCATTTTTTCTTACATTCTTTAACAATTTTATAATTTTTTCTTACATTTTTTAACAATTTTTATAATATTTTTCTACATTCTTTGACAATTTTATCATTTTTAATATGTGTTAAGCCAATGCATTCTCTTATATATGCGAGGCGACCTATGGTCGACTCGCATATATAAGAGAATGCATTGGCACAGGCCCTTCTGTTGGGTAAAGGGTTAAACTTATTCAGTACCAATACGTATCCCGATACAAGTCGTAAAGTTGTTTTAGTTGACCACCCAACAATAAGGCTTCTGACGCATGCAACTTACTATAGACGAGCATAATTGTAACCACGCAACAACTCAATTATTCCCCACCGCTGTCATCATTTCACGATTCATCTGTCCCCACGTCTTCTGCTCTCTCATCCTCTTGCTCTCTCTCTCTCCCTCTCTCTATTTCTATATCTCTCTCTCTCTCTCTCTCTCTCTCACTCTCTCTCTCTCTCTCTCTCTCTCTCTCTCTCCCTACATCATGCTATTCCTAACACTATATTCTTCCTTTTTCCATCCATAACTCAAATGTAGTTAATATATAGCTCTACTCCTCCTAAACCATTATTTCATTCCCTTCCCGTCAGATCGATACCCTCCTTCACTTATTGAGGAAGGGACATGTCGCCAAAGAGGAGAAGACTTCATATAAGCCCTCGGGCTTGTTGTCTGATCCTCATTTCCAAAATTAACTCTTATATGTTGTATATTTATGTCATATGTGTATTATGTCAATTATTTGGTTTGGAAATAAAAATATGTTTACACTAATAAGGTTATAGGATTATTTTTTTTCGAAGAAAGAATAAGTAGCCTACAATAAACATAATATGCATTCACATTCACTGATGTTAGTTTAAGTTACTTCAGCAATGGATATGTTTTTCAGATCCTTCACAGATTGGATTGGCAGACTGGTTCACAATCTACCTTGGTTGACTAAATGCAACACTGCAGCAACAAATAGACTGTACGTGTTTATCGGATCACACCAATAGTTGGGAATAGCTTCACTGTTACCACCCGGAGATTGGACAGCCACAATTAATTTATTGATAAGAATTAAAATTTAGAAGGGCACTAGATTCTTGGAGTTTAGTTCATTTGCCATTGACATGGACAACCAACGCATTGTATCGATGTGCGTTTGCTTTGTCGGTGGTGGTTAACCCTTTCAGTGCCAAGTCCGTTTTTTGTATCAACCCATATTTCCTTGATCATTTTTCAAATTTATTGATTATAATAATGCGATTCATTGATGGAAAGAACTCTTTCCATCAATGTATCACATTATTATAATCAATAAATTTGAAAAATGATCAAGGAAATATGGGTTGATACAAAAAACGGACTTGGCACTGAAAGGGTTAACATTGAGTAAGCTGTTGGGTCTCATACGGGGTCATTAAACAGGAAGCAACTGTGCGTGACTGATGTCAGACGGTGGATAACTAACACGGGAAATGTACAACTGAAACCATTGGATCATAACAGCAGTGCTTGTACAGAGTCAAACACATCCAAAACGAAAAATGGTCATTAAAGGTACTCAATCTGATTCGATGGTCCCCATATCATCAGATTCCAACAACAACGTTTTTTTTAATGCCGATCCAGTTATCAGAATCGATTAATTGCCTAAAAATAATGCTAACCATAGTCATCGAAATTTTGCCGATTTGTCAAATATCTGACACAACAAAAACAATGGATTTTAGTGTTATCCATCTTCATTCGCAATTTGATCCGAGACCGTCTTCTCGTCGACATTTTACTTGGCCACTTAAAATTATCGGTGGTGAAAAATAATAGATTCCAAAAATCGATATCTGATCACTCTGAACTTTGATGGGTGGGTTCCTGGACTTGAATCGAATACCATAGCTGGACATGGAAAATTAAAAAAATTACAGAAAAAAACTGTTTGTACTAGAAGACGTATACAGTCCTGGTTCGTGCTCTCCAACTAAAAAATTTCCTTTGTTTTTTGTGCTGAAATTTTAGTTCACGTTCGAGATTCATTCGATGAATTCTGGACGTTTCAGCACCTGGCAGTTGGGTTTGCGACTCGGCACCTGGACGTTTCAGCTCCCAATTAATCGGCACTTGGGACGTTTCGGCACCGTGTTGCCAACGAAACCAACATAACCATATGTGATGACTAGAAGTGATTTTTTTTTTCATTCTTTACTTCAGTATAATGTTATAAAACATATTAAGTGGAACAAATGATACCGATGGTGGTGAACATATACATATCACGAGTCATATATACACATACTAGAGTAGCTCATGGTGGTTTTGTATGCACTTGTATGTCCAGAGCAAAACTCTTCATAAATCCACTAATTGAAGGTACACGAACAATATTTGGTTGGTAACACATTTCCCATTGACGGCGAAATGGGTCAAATGGCCACGCCCCTTTTTGCGCGAAGTACTACCACCCGTCGTGACTATATCTCCAGAACCGCTGGACATAGGGGGTCGGGTGGCCACTCAAAATGTGCGGAATGGCCACATTATGGGGGGTCAGTAATACATTTTTATATCCAAAAGTCAATGGTTTTTAAGATAATTGCCAAAAACCAAAATAAAATCCATTTTTGAGGGCCTGAACCCCAATTTTGGGATTCAGCACTTTATCTCAAAGTTGAGCCCCCAATTAGAATTTTATTTACCTATATCCATCGGTGCCACATACAGGTATCATTTCTGATATTTTCTGTACCATTATCGGATGGGATTGACCTTCAGGGAGCTCTTGACCCTGAAAATAAGGTTTTTGGATGGAATATATTGGTCGTAGAATGAAAAACAGACATTTTCCCAATAACAAAGATGTTGAGGAAATCATCAATTACAGGGTATTTGATCAGTAACCTAAAACTCCTGCAAAAAGGTTACCTGGTGATATAATTTGAATGTAGTTCATCTTTTGTTATCTAGATTTCATGGCCTTTGAAGTGAGATGGTTGCCAAAATGGTTATAAATGGAATGACATATACATGTATCACATTAGCAATATACATGTAAATGAGTTCAATGTGTTATTTTCTTTAAACTTATGGGAGAACAGGGTGTTTTTATGGTATTCTAATGTTGAATTGAATTATACTCAGCCCACAAGCAGGTTTAGTGATGTTGAGTTACTACAATTTGATCAATCAGTATGATTCGGTAGTCGAGCAGGTTGTGTCTTTATCAGTCCCACATCAATTTTGATTGGCTGCATCACCATTTTGTATAAAGGTTCTACAATTTCACTAACACGTACATTATTTTAGAACAAATAATGGCTAGCCTGGCATGATCGCCTATATTTATATCCTGATATATGTATATGTACACGTAGATGTATATTTTCCCTAAATTGTTTCTGGTTCAAATTTGGGAGTTTGTAAGAAAATAAGTCATACGAAAGATGCAGTTGCAGAGTAATATTAAAATATATTGTCCTGATCAAAACTAACAAATACATGTCTATTGATTATTGGTGTGATATCCAGTAATAAAGACTAAAATAATCCTTCAGATTATTTTATAAGGGCTTTAGTCCAGTTATAATAAATCCACACATTAAAAATATAGGGCTTCCATACATACAGAATATTTTCCAACTTGACAATCGTTCCTTGTGTTCAACTGAGTGAGTTCATGTGAGGTTCATGGAAATTTATTTGGCAAGCTTGATTCTAAAGTGTCTGGCTTTATGGGCTTGAAATTCCGAATGCAATCCTGTTGCGTTGTGAGCTCAGAGTGAGTTAGAAGAAAAATACAAGCATCAGTTGATATGCATATATAAATACATACAAATCTACATTCTGCAGGTAGCCATGCATGCTATGCAATCCTCCCTCATGTTTCAACTTATCAAGGAAAAATTATCACATTACCAATGACTATGATAGTGAGATGTTTTTGTAGATTTTGTAGATTTGTGGATGTTGTAGATTTTGTAGATTTGTGGATGTTGTAATGCAATATAGATCTCCATTATAGTTGCACAAATTTATTTTTCATTTCGTCCCTTTAAATTCACTTTTATTTTTTATGTATGTATATGTGCCACTCCAAAAATGTCAGTAAAAGTACTGTAAACCGTTTGGTTTGATGTTATAGGCACAGGAGATATATATATATATATATATATATATACTTTACATGTAAAATATTGTGAACCCTGCATGTACGTGTATGTGTGTCAGTCGCCTTATGTGTGTGATGTACATGCAGTAACTACATGTATATTCTAGTGAAATGTATGGTCTGCACTCTGCAGTATTTCAAAAACATGCTATGGCCATGCCTACATATACATATGTACACTGATTCTAACACAATGATTGTCAGGTTATAATCTATGTTTGAGGAAAGTTACTATGTATTTTTCATTTGTGTTGCATTTGTCAATATTAATGGGTCCCAGGAGCCCAGATGTTACTAGTGCAGAGCCCATTTAATTTTCATGAGACTGGTGGACTTCATGTCTATACTCCTAAATAAACATGACTCTGAGTCTTATCAGACCAAGACGGTATTGTGTAGGTTTTACTAGAATTATATTTAGAAAAGACTCAACCATTATTTTCCACTACCCTATATTCATTGGCAGTATTCATCCCAAGTTTAGTGGTGATGCTAATAAATTTGGTATGATAGTCAGGTAGAGCAAAGCGATCTGAACAAATCGAGAATAAGCCACAATGTGTAGTGTACATTAAAAAACATGCATATTGTGAAATATTTTAATAATGGGTGCTGGTTTTTACAAACTGGCCATAATTGAGATGACTATTCCTGTTGTTTACCAAACATCAGCGTACACATTAAATATTTTGAAGTATATATGTTCTTGAATCTTTCATACAGACACTGACTTTTGCACAAATTGCTCGGATTAGCCAAACAATGCAAAAAAAAACAACTTTAGGTAAAATGATGGTACTATTTCTTAACAGAATCGCCTTGAGCTACAAACAACGATCATAGCAATCCAGCAGTACCCATCAGCAAATTATAAAATTATCAGGACCACTTAACCTGGGATGGTATTGAAAATGAAAATATCTTTAAAATGGTAAGTTATGAGGGCTATTAGCTATTATGAAGAATTATGTTAGTGAAATTATAGACCCTCATCTTCTCCAACCTGCAACTATCATGGCCAATCAAAACTAATGTGGGACTGACAAAGGCTCATTCTACTATTGATTGAATAGTGATGATTCCATCATTTCCTAAAAAAAATTGTGAGATGAGGTGTCCTTTTTGAAGAATTGATTACTTCTGAAATATATACTGGTATATATGGTCATCTCTCATCTGATTACAACATGTTTTTACTATGCCCAGATGCAATACCCATTTTAAGATCGCAACATCTGGCTGCTGAATGAAGCAAACAGCTGGTCATTCCATTTAGTAAAAGTGTTTAGCATGTTTCATAGCTTGGTCACTTAAATCAGATCAGCTGTTAAATGTTGATAACAAATTTTGAAAACCTGTTTTGTTCAATCTGCACATTTCTGTTGATTAGAGCACAATTGTTACCTGATTTTTGGTAAAGCACACCAGTTTCCAAGGGATGTTCAGTCGGGAAGAGCTCATGTTGTGTGTCGGGGTCAACACATCCTCAGCAGCAATTTCCAGCTAATCCCATTGTGTGTGGTCAATTTTGCTCTTAAGTTGATCAGAGAATGCGGATAGTTCTTTAAAAAGTGTCCTTGTGGTATTGTATACTTGTGGTGCATTACATGCTGAAATCGGTTTTTGGCAATTATCTTAAAAACCATTGACTTTTGGATATGAAAATGTATTACTGACCCCCCCCCCCCCCCCCCCCCCCCCCCATAATGTGGATTTTCAGGGTCAAGAGCTCCTTGAAGGTCAATCCCATCCGATAATGGTACAGAAATTATACCTATATGTGGCACCGATGGATATAGATAAATAAAATTATAATTGGGGGCTCAGCTTTGAGATAAAAGTGCTGAACCCCAAAATTGGGGTTCAGACCCTCAAAACTGGATTTTATTTTGGTTTTTGGCAATTATCTTAAAAACTGTTGACTTTTGGATATGAAAATATATTACTGACCCCCCATAATGTGGCCATTCCGCACATTTTAAGTGGCCACACGACCCCCTAACGGTTCTGGAGATATAGTCACGACGGGTGGTAGTACTTCGCGCAAAAAGGGGCGTGGCCATTTTACCCATTTCGCCGTCAATGGGAAATGTGTTACCAACCAAATATTGTTCGTGTACCTTCAATTAGTGGATTTATGAAGAGTTTTGCTCTGGACATACAAGTGCATACAAAACCACCATGAGCTACTAGAGTAACAATAAGATATGACAATATCTCGTCCCAAAATGACCATCTCTCTGAACTGTTGAAATCAGTGATGCATTTTTATCACTTTCTGCGGATTAGTACAATAATGAAAGTGTCAATGACACTGCAGCTCAACTTCGAATGGGAATAATTTCATATGTTACAGTCAATGGAGCGATTAGGAATGGGGAAAGTTGAAATGTCTAAGTAATACTAAATCATCAACATGAAGAGATATTTATAATATAAAATCCAAGATGGCAGCTATTTTTTCCAAGGAATATCAAAATCATTTGATAGCTCCCATCTAGTAGATCAATAGCAAGATCAATATGAAGTTTGATGATGATCGGATGAGGGAAGTGGAATGTAGGGTGTGCCAAAGGATTTAGTCATGCAAAGAGTTAAACCCAAGATGGCTGTGGCAGCCATGTTTTATGGCCGAATGAACACAAAATAACTCGTTTCCATTTGCATGTCAATATTAACATCCATGACAAATTTCATGATTATCAGACGAACAGTTCGGCCTGTAGCCTGTGCTAATGAATTGAATTTTGAAATCCAAGATGGCCGCTGGTGGCCATATTTTTTTGTCGAATGATCCCAAAATAAATCGTTCCAATCTGCATGTCAATGTCAACAGCCATGACAAATTTCATAATTATCCGAACAAAGGTACGGCCTGTAGCCCGTGCTAAATTAATTTTTGACAGACCCACACACACATGGACGACGGATACCAAGCCATGGCAATAGCTAAAACTTTATATATACATTTATATTCTTCAAGACATGAGCATATTTATGGGGGGCCATTCGGTCGCAAATTACATGAAATATAAGTTAATGGTGGTTTGTGAAAACCAATAGTCTACATTTTCAAACCAATAGTCGTTCTTGGATTCAATAAGAGACAACTCCGTTTTAATAGATATAGATTCATTCATATGACATTCAGTGGTTGATTGTTGATTGATTGATTGGGGGTTTTACGTCGATTTAGCCACTATGCCATATCACGACCAAGAACAGAATCATGTATCAAAAAATATCGTAGCGACGCAACTGTGTATATTTACATACTAAGTGTGATTATCACTAAAGCCAGCATTCCGATTGGTCGGCGCCCACGTGGCTAGTTGCAATTATTTCTCGGTGAACGCGCATGAGGTCATAATTGCAGCCTCATAATTACATCGACGCGTCATTTGTTTTGGAAAGACGAACGCGTAATGTTTTGGGCGCATTTGGACTCGCACAGGATTGACTTAATAAATCATCGGGTTTCAAAATAAAGAGAAATTGTTCCTGTTAACTTTTGCCAAGGGTGCTATGTTATATTTTGGGCTGGTTTTGTCACGATACACTTTTCGATTTAAATACATTTACAAAAGTGGCTTTTTCACTAAATATATATAAATATA
This sequence comes from Siphonodentalium dalli, assembly GCA_032622095.1. Classification (NCBI taxonomy): domain Eukaryota; kingdom Metazoa; phylum Mollusca; class Scaphopoda; order Gadilida; family Siphonodentaliidae; genus Siphonodentalium; species Siphonodentalium dalli. The sequence goes on from CP136062.1 coordinate 198,076,519, forward strand.
AGTATTAACTGTCATGTGGACTGTTTTTATGGAGATGTAACCGCGAGGTAAGTGGTCGGTTTTACACAAGTTATGACCACTTAGCTCACGGTTACATCTCCATAAAAACAGTCCACATGACAGTTAATCCTTATATATAAAACAGACAGTGTATTAGATTAAAACAATGAGGTATGTACAAATACAAATATTTTCACGTGGAGTCAGGGGGGGGGGGTCGCGGAAAAAAATTACACATATAGGGCGAAAAAAATGTTTTTGCCCCTCTCGGGAACCCACCACCCCTCTACCTGCAATTTTTTTTCTCTTTTTTGCGCCAAATTTTTTGGGACCAAACCCCAAAATCTCACAAAAAAACATAAAATATAAACCAAATCATAGCCTAGCAAAGAATTGTTCCGTTTCTTATTATTTAATACTATTCCAGCATTTTAATAAACATCTAAATGGAGATAATTCTATTAGTATAAAATGTGGAAATGCTGAATGCATGCACTTAAACACATTGGGCATAATGCCATAAAACATAATAATTATGAGGTAATACATGTCCTGATATCCTCAATAACTCCATATTCTTTTATATAACAATAGTATAAGATGTTTTAGAGCTAAGGCCCAATAGTAATACTGTAGTAATAGGGGTAGAATAAATTTTACCTCCCCTATTTCTGTGATATATATCTGCACATGGGTATGATGGGACCCAAGGAAAGTCACTCTCACAGCAGCTCACAGTCTAAATACATGTATGTATGTCATGTTGGTGTGCAGATTGACATATACCAATATTAGTGACGAATTGGTAGTATTATTAACTTATTATCAGTGGGTGTTCGATTGAGTTGAAAAAGACCACTCACACAACATTCATTCCTGTATCAAACTTTTTTTTTTTTTTTACAAGTTTAGTTTAAAGCCAGCGGAGATATCCAAGCCACGGTCACCTTGTACAAACAGTCCGTATAGGTGCCCCCTGTGAAATGCGGTTTACTGGACGTATCACATGGAAACCCAATTATAAGAACAAGCATCCTGGATCAGACTGTCCAGTTAAGATATGTGACTCTGAGAAAGTTTGCATGAAGAGAGTTGCATAGCTTCTCTGTGCAGTTTGATCCAGGTTATTATGACTTATAATTAGTTTCAAGAACAAAGTTCACATTAGTCATGTTTATATTCTAGCTTTATGTTGCATATGGAATTAGGTTGAGACTTTAATACCAAAAGCTACTTTTTATAGTTACATTGCTCTATCCTGCCATATCCTAAATTGAATATCAACGCAACTAATAATGAACAAGCAACTAATAATTACAATACCATATGTATTGGCAGTCAAATAACTGGAACTCCAGATATACTACCTTACTACATGTATCTGTACAGTACGTAACTGCTTAGACTTGTGAATAATAATTGTGGTTGAATTAATATCACAAAAGGCTAAGCTTTCATATTGTTATCCAAATAGTATGAACTTTTTGTAAGAGTTATTTTGTTTTATAGTTTTAAACCAGTGGAATATGGTGGAATTGTTATTTTTGTTTATATCATCAAGTTTATCTTGATAACAAATAATATCCATTATGTGGATTAAGAACAGAAGATGGTAATCATTTCATAATTATGCTTATATGTAAGCATTGTCGACTGATCGTGTCTGAGCATATAATTATGTTATAACAGTAAACAAATTTGTCAAAAGTAATTGCAAAATTCATCACAGAATTCATCAATATAAACTCAGCTTTATATTTTGTTCATACCCTTAAAGGGATACACATGTATATATATAGCTATATATTTACACACTAAGTGTTGTCATCACTAAATCCAGCATTCTGATTGGTCGGCGCCCACGTGGCTAGTTGCAGTTATTTCTCGGTGAATGCGCAACGCCTCATAACACCAAGCTAATAACACAATCGATACGTCATTAGGTTTGGAAAGACGAACGCGTAATGTTTTGGGCGCATTTGGACTCGCGCAGGACTGACTTAATACATCATCGGGTTTCAATATGAAGAGAAATTGTTCCTATTAACTTTTGCCAAGGGTGCTATTGGGTATTTTGGGCTGATCTTGTTACGATACACTTTTCGATTTAAATAAATTTACAAAAGTGGCTTTTTCGCTAAATGTATATAAATATAAGGATTAACTGTCATGTGGACTATTTTTATGGAGATGTAACGGTGAGGTAAGTGGTCATAACTTGTATGTAAAACCCTTCGGGTTTTACACAAGTTATGTCCACTTACCTCACCGTTACATCTCCATAAAAACAGTCCACATGACAGTTAATCCTTATATAATACACTTTGACATCCAATTGATAGGTTATCTTGGATATGCATATTATAAATGTTTATTCTTGAGTTTTAATGTTTGTTATATGATTTGTTTATATATATATAACTAGCAGGTGGACCCGACTTCGTCCGGACTGTTTCCCCTCTGCTTTTCGGCGAATTGCGCGATTTGACCTTGAATTGTCCATTGTGAAGGTCAAGGTCAGGTGGGGTCACGATTTGACCCGTCCAAAACACTGCCCGGACAAAAGTACCCGACAAAATTACCCGTCGAAATCCATCCGGTTTTACCCGATTTGACCTTGAATTGATCATTTTGAAGGTCAAGGTCAGGTCAGGTCGGGGTCACGATTTGACCCGTCCAAAAGACTCAGCGGACAAAAGTAATCCCACGTATAAAATTTAAGGTCAGGTGGGGTCACGATTTGACCCGTCCAAAACATTGCCCGGACAAAAGTACCGTCGAAATCCATCCGGTTTTACCCGATTTGACCTCGAATTGATCATTTTGAAGGTCAAGGTCAGGTCGGGGTCACGACTCGACCCGTCCAAAACATTCAGTGGACAAAACTTCGAAATCCCATAAAAATTCGCGATTTGACCTTGAGTTGACCCGATTTCAAGGTCAAGGTCACGTCGCACGGGCAAATGAACATGCTTACGACGCTCCCCATACGAAAGTATCACCAGACACTAATTTTCATCGAAATCCCGTGATACTCGGGCGTTCGACCTTGAAATGACCCGATTTCAAGGTCAAGGTCACGTCGCACGGGCAAATTAACAGGCCATGCCAGTCCTCGGCCGAAAGTACCCCCACATACCAAGTTTCATCGGCTCGGCCGTTTTCGAGTCCATCGCGAACAGACAGACACACACACACACACACACACACACACACACACCCTCACCCCCACACACCCACACACAGATCTTCCAAAATATATAATAGATTAATATATCTTTCATCCGTCGAAATCTGGTACATTAATTTTGACATACATCAGCATACATACACCCCTAAATGGTAGTTAGTACTGGTTAGTATGTTTTAAATAGCCTAGTTGGTCATATGGTTGATATTAAGATTACATGAGCACAGAAACTGAGTGATTTTAAGTGGACGAAAAAAATTGCATTTTTGGTCATTTACACATTGTTTCCGGGTCCAAATGACCCACCCCGCCCTGTGTACGGAATTTTTGTGCGCGACCCCCCCCCCCCCTGGTGGAGTCAGGAATATAAATAAAGCATAATATAAGCATAATATAAAACGCATAAAAGTAGTACAATAATACATAATTAATAGCAAATAAATAAAATAAAATTACCAAAACTTCACAGCGAAATATGTAAAGTAATTTATAACATAAGATTTTGCATTGATAATGTATTTATAATATTTGATGAATCGCGCGTGAACCTTTATAAATACGTCAAGCTGACGGCCGGATGGGTGAGACAGAGTATCATCTTTCATCCAGCTGACAGCATACCCACCGCCAACGCCGCCCGTATCTTTAATTGATGGTCGAGCACCAACTATATTTTCTTTGCATCGAAATAGGATACCTTACTCGTATTTAAATTCGCGCATTACTATTTTTCGCTCAGTTTTGAATTCGCGCACCTAGCTGCGCGAATTCAAAACTGACAACAATATTTTCGTAAATGTCTTGGATCTCATGACAGTTTCCGTTCTTAATCATTCCTGGTGATATATATATTTGTATTCAACACCATCACAATGGATTTATATCATGTAACACATATCTGCATCATCAATTTGTTGAAAAGATGGGTTGTGTGCATGTGCTCTAAATAATTATTCTGACATTGAAATATTTATAGACATCATTGACATGAACTCGAAAGAAGTAAAACCACAACCGCGTATAGACGCAGCTGTCTCCAGAACAAAATCAACAATTGCGGGTTGTGTTCACATAACTACAATCCAGGCTGTTTGGTCACCCCACGGTTGTCCTGAGGACATGCTTTCGCACATCTTCAGTCTGGAACGTGTGTTTTTTTTTAAATTACAAGTACATGTATTTCAACATCGACGATGTTACGATGATTCATCGCTTCGTATATTAGTAATGTTTTTTATGTTGTTTGCCCGTACGTAAATATAGTCATACAAGCAGGCGTAATTATCTATTCAGTCTATAACCTCCCGTATTGTATGTGAATCATCAACACAGCGCTTGTATTTTGCCTATTATTTGGTATATAAACTCAGGAGTCGTACTATATTTTTCGCTCAGTTTTAAATTCGCGCACCGATGGGTAAGAATCCCCTGATGTGGCACTCTGTTTGCCGTGAGGTACATCCCGTGAGGTGCGGTGTATGAGTGGATACTAGGGCGGTCGTATAACGCATGTACCGATGGGTGCGCGAAAAATAGTACTGCGCGAATTTAAATACGAGTAAGGTAGATGTTGCGCAGCCTTACACCTTTTATTTTTGAATTCATAGTCCCATATGGAACATGAGCGATCAGTTGCAGCATGTTAGACAGTTAGAACATGTTTTTGGTTTTGTGCAATCCTTATGGTCATGCATGTCCAGAATCAGAACAGCGTGTTAAATGCTGGTGGATGTCCGCACCGATTGATGGACATAAGGTAACAATTCACGGGTAATTTTTGTCCACCAACTGTCTTTGAAAGTCTATGGACTTCTGTGACAGTCCATATTCACCCTATGTTATCTGGTATCTAGTATTCACCCCTGTGTTAGCTGGTAATCAGTATGCACCCTTGTGATAACTGATATTAAGTATTGACCCCTCTGTTAACTGATTTTAAGTATTTACCACCTCTGTTAACTGATGTTAAGTATTCACCCCCTCTGTTAAGTGATATTAAATATTCACCACCCTATGTTAACTGATGTTAAGTATTCACCCCCTCTGTTAACTGGTATTCAGTATTTATGGAGCAACACCCTCCATGACAGTAGAATTCCTACATTTTCGGTGTTTTTTTCAGTGTATCTGTTTACGCAGATAAATAGGTGGACACGTACTTTGCAAAAACAGATTTTCCAGAATCCTCGTTAACGTTTTAATTTCTCAGATGCGAAACGAGTTTATAATCCAGTGACGGTTTGAAACATGAACTTGTGCTCCTTTTTGTTTCATACGGACATTATGTGGTAGAGACAGATTTATTTACGCCATAGAGTTACATGGTCTATTTCCAGCTGATTGTTCCATATTTGAATGGACAAGCCTGCATAGCAACATGTGTGTTCATTGGGTTGTCTTTATTGTGATATATGGCTGTATGATGTTATATTATGCAATTAAACATTGCTGACCTAACGGACCGAAAAAGAAATGATATTTCAACCTGTCAAATGTACTAACATAATTTTTTTTAAGTTTTTTTTCTACATTGTTCTAATTGTTCAGAGTTTATGTACAATCAATATAAGGATATCTGAAATTCAACAGTGTTCGCCGGATAGATCCAGAAAACTTATGTGTTGAAAATGTCTTGCATTTTGTGTCTCGAATTATTGGAAACGCGTGTCTGGCCCTTATACATCCATTACATGCGATTTTAAATATGAAGATACAAAGTATCAAAATTTATCGATAGAGAGTTCTATAAATATTTTATACGAAGTTTAGTTGCCGTTGAAATACTTATTCAAGTCATAGAAATTAGAAAGGTTTTCTTCGGCAAGGATAAAAAGATCGTTCCTTGTAGGTCTATTCGTTATTCGTTGCAAAAGAAATCTGCAAGATCGCCATGACGATATATATGGTTATAATACACCAAATACAAATTAGTAGAGTGACTTCTCATGGGACCCCAAGCTAGGATGAGCATAAAAACAATCCTGGCAGCTGAATTGTCAATGACAGATGGATGAAAAGTGCACGAAAAAATTCACAAACGTGTTTCCCGACGAGAAACATCAAATATAGCCACATAGTGAACGGTTACGGCTGTCAAATTGCTGAATAATTTATGGGAGGGGTTGGTGTTTTTTTCGATGTCATTTTTTCTCCATTTTAAGGGTATTGTCAAAACTGTAGTGTGACGCAGAACGTTGACAAGTACTTTTGGACACATTTTCGTGTGTCTAAAATGACGTTCTTCAATTTTTGATACTCGTGCAGGGTCAAATCTTTCCTGCGAATACAGGCCAGCGGGATTTGTTAACACTGAGGCCTATGCAAATCATTTGGTGTTTGTAACCATATGATGCAACGATATATTGATCCCAACTATAGACTATATGTGTAGCATCATGCTTATGTAGGATGTAACCTGATTCCATGCATGTCACATCGAATCCATATTTGCTGATGTACCCTTGAAGCAGACACAATGGCACCAAGGTTGTCTTTTGAACGTGTCCTTTTGCGACGATTGGAGTATAGTTTCACTTGCACTTGAAAGATATGATAACATACAGTCTAATTTGTCAGCCAAGGAACATTAAGCGGCAGCGCAAATACAACTTGAGTGCGCGGGCGGCTATTTACGGCTTTGCCAGTCTACACGGTACACATGTGCTAGATCATGCCATGAATCTCGACTCCGACAAACGCCCGTAGAGATCATATTCCACCAGTACATAAAATCTTTGAACTTTTTGAAGTTTTGACAGGGAACCTTATAAAGTTGAAATAAAATAAAGCAGAAAAGCATACAATTTAAAGTTCACCTTCAGCGAAGTACATTATTAAGGAACATGCAGATAATAACTAAGAAATATATTCCCCGCGTTATTTTATCAACTTCATATCATAAGGTTCCCTGTCAAAACTTAAACATTTCTAAGGTTTTGTACTGGTGTGATGTGATCTCTACGGACGTTAGCCTATCTCAGTGTAGTTTCGTGGCATGATCTACAACTGTGCGTGTTATAGTACCCGCGTAAGAAGCCATGTATAAATCGTACGTACCGTTGTATAGGCTTGCTTACTAGTGTTATATACATGTAGTACTGAGTTAGACTTGGGCTCGAGGTCGGGGAATTGCAGACTATACACGAGCGTGAGTGTTTAGCGAGCAGCGGATCACTGGATTATATTGAGGTGTTTTCGGCATTGATGTCTCGCACCGAGCATGTATATTTATTTCTCCGATCCACAAGTCGAATTACGCACATGCATGTATCGAGCCAAATTTGATATGTTTTGGCTTTCGAAAGTTGGCGATGATGTAGGGTGAACACAAGCGGCTTTATCTCCGTCCGATGAGTACGCCATACTAACCGGTATAATATAATGAGTTCCCAAATTATGGACTTGTTCCGGTACGTGAAACTGGTAAGTTAGTATCAGGCACCATTCCAACTGGGAGAATGTAGCATTCCAACATCATAGCCGAAAATGTGAAGCAAATTGACCATACCACTCCAAAGAAAACATCGTCCGAACTACGCTCAAATGTAAATATTTACGTCTAGATTCGGGACGTAACTATCGGCGATAAACTTACGAAAATGATCGAGAGTTTCTGGATTTCATTAATATATAAGAATGATGGTGTGTGTTGTCAAATTAATATTTGTAAAATATAACCTCTTTGAGGAAGATTATTCACCATTTATATGTGGTCACCCTACTGGAGTGTTTCATATCACTTTAATAATAAAGGCGCAAACAATTCGAAAGGCTCCGGTGCTAAAATGATTCAGATTCAGACACAAATAGGCGATTGGGTGAGGATGTTACATGTATGCATAAGTGGTTCGCACGTGTCCTTTAATCACATTGACAACTTGTATCGCAATACGTATTGGCAATAACTATGTTTAAGCGATATAGAATGAATAAAAACACCCAGCATCGAAGTGAACAACTAATATACAATATATACAAGTCTAGGAAAAAGTTATGAACGAATCTTCGCTCGTAGCTTTGCAGTCTTAAATGAGGCTAAAAATGCAAGAACTAGTTGTATGCCGCTTGTGTACTCCGCTACCCCTGTCCCGAGTCGTATACAACTGTAAAAAGACACATATACCCGGCAGTCGTATAACTCGTAAGTTCATAGTATTCATTTGGTTGTACAATTGGGCATAGCGGCTAATTTCGTACAAGTACAACTGCCCATAGCTTTATATCACAGGTCCCCAGAACAAAAATTGATCCCACCCCAATAGTACTTATTCCTATTAAGTACTATTGGGGTGGTGTCAATTTTTGTTCTGGGGACCTGCGCTTTATATCACATGGTCCTGGTCGGCTATGGGTTTGGCTATGGACCTATCAGTTAAAACTCTTCTCAGTCTCAATGTTTTAATTGCTCAGCAAGTACGACATGACCATTCTCAGATACAGTAAATGATTTATGGGTGGGTTTCTTTCTAAATGAGAACACCCACTAAGTGTCCTCTCATGACCTTCGGATATGATACATGTATTACGGCTATATAAACTGCGCTTTTTGAAAAAAGTTCTAGTTTACAGAAGTTCTTCAAAAGTTGGCACCTGAAAATAGCAAAATTTTAAATATTGCTCATGCCATAATAGTATTGCACACGGGGTTATAATTATCAACGATTTGATGGTTCCTAAATATTGAATCACAATAATTGCCTGTACCAAATTTCAAAATACTTACAAACAGATTTTTAGAAAATTATCTTCATTGATAATAACAGTTATTATGAAAACATCAATATACAATGCATTATAAAGCTTGCACATATCTTGTTCTTATTTATCCCTAATTGGGTACAATAACTGCGAGAATAAAGAGATTTTGATTGTAAAAGCATAAACTTCAAACTTCGGTCGCTATTGAATACCGACGGTCAGCTGATTCAAATGGTCGCCGGACGTTTTCGTTGTGCTGCCAAAACTGGGCCCTGTACATAAACTGCACTTGTATACAACTTCTGAGTGCGTGGGATGGCTATACTTACGGGCTTGTGAGTCTAGCGTCTAGGCACCTGTTTAAAGGTTAAAATTCCGTTCAAATTACACGTTCGGTCTATATTAAACTACCAAGGTGTAGACACACACGGTCACGTTATATATGATACTAGAAGGTGACCCGACTTCGTCCGGGGTTTGACCTTGAATTGTCTATTTTGAAGGCCAAGGTCAAGTGGGGTCACGATTTGACCCGTCCAAAACACTGCCCGAACAAAAGTACCCGTCGAAATCCATCCGGTTTTACCCGATTTGACATTTTAACCCGATTTGATTTCCACTCAAGTATATAAACGCGCCTCATATACACACGCTCATTAATTATCAAGTTTCAACGTAAAGATAAATTACCATCGGTGCCCGAGATATCGCCAAGACGTCTGAAACAGTCAAATGCATCGGCCGGTTAAGCGTTAACGTGATCTAACGTTATGAACTCTAACGACGTCATAGAAGTTACGCATTGTTTTTATCCTGATGGAAGATAGTACCACATCTTCTTGATAATTGAGGCAGATAACTAAAACGGATACATACGCATTATATATCGTTGGAAAGAGGAAACACGAAAGATTCTCACAGTGTCATTATTATGACTGGCATTTAATTATTCGCGCTGTTTCGAATCGATTTGTAAGCACCGAACTCAAATGAAAGTCCCGTAACACAGCGTAAAAACAGATTTGACCTCGGCACGTGAAAAGTTGACCTCGGATCTGAAAATAAATATGCCTATGCCACCCCCCGGCCGAAAATACCCCCACATACCAAGTTTCATCGAAATCGGGTCGGCCGTTTTCGAGTTCATCGCGAACACACAGACCACAGACAGACCACAGATACACAGACAGATCTTCCAAAATATATAATAGACTAGCAGGTTAGCCCGCCACTGGCGTGGTTCGTCTCATGGCTTTGCAATTGCAACAGCTTCCGAGACACGTATGCTCTGTTCGAAAAAGCAATTGCAACAGCTTCGGAGACACGTATGCTGCACCTAGGTGTAAAATTTCGTCGAAATCCGCCAGTTTTACCAGATTTGACCTTGAATTGATCATTTTCAAGGTCAAGGTCAGATCGGGGTCACAATTTAACCCGTCCATGACACTTTCCGCACAAAAGTACCCCTAGGTAGCAAGTTTGAGCTCAATCGGTTCGAGTCTATAAAGGACACACGCATATATATCATTTGTGGGTATATACCCGTTTCAAGGTGAAGATTACATCGGGCGGAAAAAGTGACCCGATGAAAATCTCCCCCGTTCCTAGGAAGCCCTAAGTACGTAAGAATCACACAACACGCTCATGTCTGGATACAGTCACGCTCACGCCCGGACACAGACGTAACAATTACATTACACGCATACGCTCTTTATCAACGACACTGCGGATACGAACGCTCTTTAACTATCAACGCGATTAAACCCACAGTGCCGTTTTGTGTGACTGGGAGTGAAGAACGGGTGCTCGGAGCTTCTCCAAAATGCCGCGACGACCATTCCCGCGAGTTTTTACCATTAGATGGGAAGTTTGGTCTCGATCGGTGCAGCCGTTTTCGATTCTATAAAGTATATATATACACACATATATATATTTATATACGAAGTCTCAAAATATATAGTAGATGTAGTGGTACACCTATAATTTCTATATCTCTTATGTACTTTCGGGATTGGGCTCATTTTGTTCCAGGAACCTGTGACCAAACGCGATTTTGTATCCGTCCAATGAGTACGCCATATTAACCGATATAGTTATAATGGAATGAGTTCCCACATTATTTTCAGCGTGTATAAAGGAGATCTGGAGAGGGTGTTATGCATAAGTGGCTGGCACGCATCATCCAATCCCAATACCAACTTGTATCATAATACGCATTGGTAGTCAATATGTTTAACCCTTTACCCAACAGAACGGCCCTGTGCCAATGCATTCTCTTATATATGCGAGTCGACCATAGGTCGCCACGCATATATAAGAGAATGCATTGTCTTAACACATTAAAAATTATAAAATTGTTAAAGAATGTAAGAAAAAATGGTAAAAAGTGTTAAAAAAAAAGATTTTGTTTAGGCCAATGCATTCTCTTATATATGCGAGGCGACCTATGGTCGACTCGCATATATAAGAGAATGCATTGGCACAGGGCATAACTGTAACCATCACAATGTGGTCAATGAGCCGGTTCCAATGATATCCATATTTGTATGGTTTTATTGAGACAGACCGAAGATATTTTAGGCTGTTGAAGCTTTATTTGGCCGGTTTTGGCCGTTTTGTTGGGTAAAGGGTTAAACGATATAATGAATAAAACATCCAGTATCGAAGTAAACATGTGATATAAGTGTAGGCAAAACAGTTTACGAACGAATCTTCGCTCGTCGCTTTGCAGACGTAATCGAGGCTAAAAAAAATACAAGGACTCTGTGGTTGTATGCCGTTGCAGTATTCAGAATTCCTCGTGTCCCGAGTTGTACACAACTGCTGTAAAAACAAAGACACCTGTACCAGACAGTCGTATACATAACTCGTACGTATGCCGTTGCAGTATTCCGAATTCCTCGTGTCCCGAGTTGTACACAACTGCTGTAAAAAAAAGACACCTGTACCCGACAGTCGTATACATAACTCGTACGTATGCCGTTGCAGTATTCAGAATTCCTCGTGTCCCGAGTTGTACACAACTGCTGTAAAAAAAAAGACACCTGTACACGACAGTCGTATACATAACTCGTACGTTCACAGTATATATACATTTGGATGCTCACTTGGGAATGGCGGCACATTTCCTACAAGTACAACTGCCCAGAGCTTTCTACAGTACAAGGTCCTGGTTAATATCATTCCCAATTCATATGTTAACTTCAAACTTGTAGCAAGCGCGATAACTCTATGCATATAACCGTACGCATGAAAACTAAATAATAAAGGTCAGAACAACTATGCAAGGTTTATAACATGAGTTATATTGATATACCAAGCTATAACTAGTAACCTCAGGACCGTCGCTATATGGTTTCAATGGTGATGCACGTTTTGGATTTTACAAATCATCACCCCATGCATAATTTGCTAAAAAATGGAGGCAAGATGTTACACCTGGCAATTGTAACATTCGTCGATATGTTTTAAAGATTATTTTTTTATTATAATTTATTCATATTTTTGGTTACATTATACTCATAGTATTACATATTTTTATGAGTTTTATACATGAATACAATACAATACAAAAATGTATAGATATTTAGCTTTATTTACTTACTATTATTAATATCATTTTGTTAATATCATTTTTTGTTTTGTTCATATGAATCCTCTTCATCTTGCAATGCCAATTCAGATAATTTTAGCTTGGTCTCAATATTCTTTGATGTGTATCATCAGCCAATTTAACGTGGTTGGGTGTTGAGTTTCAACTTTCTGAAAGATTTCAGATAGTGAAATTTTCTTCATGGGACGGTACATGTATGTGTACAGTCTATGTAGGATTTGTGGAATTAAATTGTTTGTTAAAAGGCTAATATATATTGATTTTGGTCTAAGAAAACCACATGGTACTGCAGAGGTTTGGCTTTTTTTATTTTAGTTTTGTTTGTGTTATTATTTATTGAGTATAGTAATTTTTTTTCTTCTTTTTTGTATTTATCTGTGTTTTATTATACAAGGTTGCTGTTAATGAGCCGAAGGACACTGTCCCATTTTATACCTAAGAGTTTAGCTGTATGTTTGTTCCATTTACGGCTTGTTTCTCAATTTTGTATTCCTGTGAAATATACTGGTTGGCACCTTTTAATGAGAGCTCGGTCATTTTGAATCGAGTTATGTAAATATATCTTTTTGTTAGAAGAATTATATTATTTATTGCAAGAGAATGCTACTCTTTAGTACAGCCAAATATTATTTCTTCTTTTTTCAAGGGTTGGTCTAGCTCACATTTTTTAACAGTAATTTCGAGAAATGGTGCCATATTGGTTTTACTTTGTTGCATTCTACTAACAGTTATTGAATATTTTCTTGTTCTTCCCCACAAAAAGTACAAGCATTGCTTGTTACTATTTTACATTTTCTATAAAGACATTGGTAACTAACATATGGTTTATTTGGTACTGGAATGCTTGTAATTTAGTATTTGATGTTGTTTTAAATGTCCTTTTATATATTTGTTTCCAGTCGCTTTTTGAAAAGGTTTGGTCTAATTTATAGTTCCATCCAATTTGTGCACTGGGTTTATTTTGGAACAAAAGTTTCACAAATTCCCAATATAGAAAATGATTGAGGTTTTCCTTGTGTGCAATGGTCTGTAGGATCTTATTGACTTTTGGTTCATCAAGTTTGTGTTTTATATGTTTAAAGTCTTGTCGCCAGGCTGAGGGGATGGATAGCACCACGCCCTGTAAGGTTAAGTAATTAATTTTCAAGCCATGTATTTGAAAGAATTCCTCATTATTCATAAATGTGCCATCATCTTTTAGAATATCATTTATATATAATATCTGTCTATCAGTCCATGATTGAAAGTAAATCGGTTTATACTGCCTTTTTATAAGGCTATTGTGAAATATTGGTTGGCTCATGTACTCGTCGGTGGTTTCTGGTTCTTTTTGTAATAAGGCATAGGCAAATATGACATCTTTCCAAAAAGGGTTGAAATGTTTTGCTAAAGTGATAAGACTGGCTTTATTTAAATTCAGTATTGTTGTGCCACCATATTTATTAATTTTTTCCAGAAGGATCATTTTCCATTCTGAATAGTTAAGAGGGTCCATTAATTTTTTTAGCCATGTCACCTTAAGTGATTTCAAAAAGCATTTTACTTCTGGTAGCTTCGGTCCTCCATTATATTTTGAATGAGAGTCTCTCTTTTTAACCTATCCCTTTTACCATTCCAAAAAATATAAAATATGTTTTGAATTTCTTTAATTAGAGAACGGAGTGTGTTATGTAGTACAGTCATGATTTGTATGAGGATAGGTAGTGCTAACATTTTAATTACTGTTATTTTTCCAATATGAGACAGTGTCCTTAATGCCCAATGCTTCAGTATTTTTTTAACACTTTTTTTTTCTTATACCAATTTTCTAACACATATTGTGGATCTTCTAAATCAAAGATAATACCTAGGGACTTGAATGTTCCTCTTAGATTCCATTTAATGTCCATGTCTGTTTGGAAGGTATCTAAGGAACCCTTGCTTTTTCCGAACCACACCGCTTCAGTTTTTTTCAAAGTTTGCTTTTAGGCCAGATATATATTCAAATTGCTTTATTTGTTAAATAGCTCCTTTCAGAGAGGATTGGCTACCATTTAACCACAGGATAGAGTCATCAGCATATTGACTTATTTTATATTCACTATTGTCCACTTTGATTACTTCAATATTATCATTGTTTTTTACTGTTGCAGCAAATGGTTCCATGCAAAGAATGAAAAGATAAGGCGACAAAGGGGCACCTTGTCTAACTACCCTTCCAATTTTAAAAGATTTGGATAAGTGGCCATTATTATACACTAGGCTATTGGCATCATTGTAGAGGGTTGCTACCCATTTACATAGGGATTCACCAAAACCAAAGAATTTTAATGTTTTTTGAATATAGTCCCAATCAATAGAGTCAAATGCTTTTTCATAATCAAGGAGAAGCATTAAGCCAGGTATTTGTTTTTCATCACATTCGAACAGCAAGTCATATGTTAAACGTGTGCATTCGCCTATATGTCGGCCTTTTAAAAAACCTTTGTGTCTATCGCTTATCATGTCCTTCAAATGAACTTTCAGTCTATTAGCAATCACTGAGGCTGCAAGTTTATAGTCTACATTTAACAAAGTAATAGGCCTTAAACTTTTAATATAGGATTTATCTTTGCCAGGTTTGGGTAGACATGTTATCATACATTGACGCTGGGTGATTGACATAGAGTCTTTTTTGTTTGCTTCATTGATAGACTCAAGTAGGTACCCGGATATGTCTTTCCAGAAGAACTTGTAGAACTCGGCAGTATATCCATCGACACCAGGTGACTTATTGGGTTTCATTGCTTTCAAGGCATTTAAAACTTCAGGAAGAGTAATGGGGCCTTCTGCATCTTTTGTGTTTGTTTCAAGGAATGGGTTATTTTTATCTAGAAATATTTCAACTTTATTTTCTTCTTTTGATACTTTATTATTAGCTTTGTATAGTTTTTTTTATAGAATTGTCGTTGTTCTTCTAGTATCTCATTCATGTCAGTTATAATGTTCCCATCATCTTTTGTTATTTTTGGAATTAGGTTTTCATTATAGTTCTTTTTTCTAAATATGCAAAAGACTTAGTATTCTGTTCCCTCTCTGCATGCCACTTGGCCTTTGCCCTTGTAAGTATGCCTTTAACGTGGTATTCTCTCATAACCTGGAGTTCCTGTTCTAATTTATGAAATAGAATAAGGTATTTTTCCTCTTTGGTCTCATCAAATTTTATTTGGGCTTCTGCCATTTCATCTTCTATTTTTTGTTTTTTTCCAATTTAGTTTATTTCTTTCTAGAGCAATATGGAATAGATTTTCCTCGAATTTCCATTTTTATCATTTCCCGTAGCATTTGCGCATCAATATTATAGCTATTTTCTCCTATGGAGTATTTTCCAACTGTTGATGCAATAGTTTCTTTAACTAGTTCTATATATTCTAGATCATTAAGTAAGGAATTATTAAATTTCCAAGTGCCTTTTCCTTTTTTCTGGTCGTTAAATGATATTCCTATAATAACTGGGGCATGGTCTGACCTATATTTGGAACCAATGTCTGCTGTTTGGATGTGAGGCACTAAGTCCTCTGAAATTAGAAAATAGTCGAGTCTGCTACATTTTCCTTTTGATCCATACCATGTATATCTTCTTTTTTTTCTGAATTATTTTTTCTCCATATGTCTACTAAGTCTAATTCACCCATTATTTATTTAATTTGTTGTAAGTTTTTGGGGTTATTTTCTCTACTATATTTGTAGGTGTCAAGATTGTAATCTTGCACTACATTCCAGTCACCAACCCAGATTGTCGACAGATTGCCAAGCTCTACAACCTTTTCTTTGATGGATGAGAAAAAATTTTGACTCTTCTTTGTTAGGACCATATACTGCAATCAATGATAGTCTTTCGTTTTGTAAATTCATGTCTATAATGATATAGTTGCCATCAGGATTAGTGATTGTTTTATTGATCTTGTATTCAAAGGAGACATTGAAGCCAATTGCTACTCCCCTACTCTTGCTACTAAATGAGAAAAATTTCATTTCATATCCCCATTCTTGTTTCCACAGTTTTTCATTTTGTGGGGTGGAATGTGTATCCACAAAGACACTTATGTCATATTTTTTCCGGAATATATTAAAAAAATCTCTTCTTTTAATGTTGTCTAAAGCCATGCCTCTGCAGTTTACTGCCCCTATATTAATGACCCTGAGAATTTATAACATTTGAATTGGCATTGTGTTAAAATAAACATACCGCAATTTATTGTTTTACCCCCCCCCCCCCCCCTCCCAAAGCTTGCTGCCAATATATGATGTTGAAAGAGTTTCGGTGTTGTGAACACCTGCAAGTTTTCATTTGCGTCCTATTATGAATTTTTGGAGCTCTGGAAAATAGTTTTGTGTATTTACGCAATAAGTAGTCTTTTCTTCTTCTATTCGGTTTCTTAGAAATATTATGAATAATTCAGCCGCTCAACAGCTCAGCACCCACTGGCAGATAGTCACCTGTCACCCACTCAGCCCTAGGCTGAATGAGCAACAGGCAATCACCGCCACTAAGCACTGACCCCCCTGAGCGGCCCGAAGTCAAATAAAATACCTTTCTGTCATCAATATATTTTCCCACTATGATGATAAATTGAGCATTATAACAATTAAATGTATAACATTAACATAATAGATTAATATTCAATTGTAGTTTAAGACAGGGGTGTTTCCGACTCGTTTTTATAGGTCAGCATCTTAAAGATACATATATTAGGAACAATGAATATTTCAGCCGCCCAACAGCTCAGCGCCCACTGGCGGATAGTCACCTGTCACCCACTCAGCCCTAGGCTGAATGAGCAACAGGCAATCACAGTCACTAAGCACTGACCCCCTGAGGGGCCGAAGTTAAATAAAATATTTTTCTGTCATCAATCTATTTTACCATTATGATGAAAAATTTGAGCATTAAACAATTAAATGTATAAAATTAACAGAATAGATTAATATTCAAGTGTAGTTTAAGACGGATATTTCCGATCATTTTTATATGCCAGTATCTTAAAGGGGTACTGTACCCAAGATGTTGTTGTTGGTTTCTATAATCCCCGAGTCGGAGAATAAGGTAACATTTTTCCATTTTTTGAAAGTCTGTTGAGTACGAAGTATTGTTACGGATGGCAAATTTACCGGAATGCAAAAATACAAAATTGTCGTTGTCGAGTAATTTTTGTACAGTTTTCAAACCAAATGAATCAAATAAACATTATATTATATGCTTAGTAGTCCCATTATACTCATTTAAGTTAGTGTATGGTCACTAGTCAATGAGTGGCTTGGGTTTTCTCCCCCGTATAAGCATAATGTTTCAAACGATCGTGTGTGCAATTGTTTTATTAATCCAGTATCCCTCAATTATAATTTGATTACGTTTTGTACACGGAAATTCCAATTTTAAGAGACGCCATTTTATGGCTGGAGCCATAAAATCAATTTATATTAAATTATTAACTTTTAAATTATAAATTTTAAGATAGCATATTAACCTGAGCGTTTACAGAATACATCTTCGACTCAAATTACTTATATTTCTATATAGTATCGATAATAGATCGTTGTTATCACCGGGAATTTATTGAAAATGGCGTACAGTACCCCTTTAAAGGTATTAGGAACAATGAATATTTCAGCCGCTCAACAGCTCAGTACCCACTGGTGGATAGTTACCCGTCACTCGATCAGCCCTAGGCTGTATGAGCAACAGGCAATCACCGTCACTAAGCACTGACCGCCTGAGGGGCCGAAGTTAAATACAATATTGTTCTGTCATCGATCTATTTTTACATTATGATCAGAAATTGAGCATTAAACAATTAAATGTATAAAATTAACAGAATAGAGACAGGGCTATTTTCGACTCACAAACGGAATCAAATCAGAAACAAAGAAGCAACCAGGTCTATTGGATGTGGTGGAAGCAAATAATACCATTTTACACATTTTTTTTTGTGGTATTTTGGGTAAACTCATATAAACTTGCAGAAAAGAAGAAAAAAGGACAAAATCCTACATGTAAAGGTAAATTCAGTTTATGTGCAATATTTTAGACCAAGGTCTTTGTTAATCTTTTCATCACTTCTGCACACCAATGTCAGATTTGTTATAAATAAATTATTTTTCTTAGTACATATATTGCCGTGGTTTCCGGCCCCTCTTCTCAACATCCAGCAGACCCTATTTAAAAGTATTCTTTTGTCTTGACTGTTCAAAACAAAATGAAAAGAAAAAAATGTAATATGTAATAAACCTTTCCCATTAACATGAACCTGTATGTGGAGAAATATAACAAAATACAAAAGTCATTTCACTGAAGTCATTTATTCCCAGTTTAAGATAAGCCTTGGTTGTTTCTTGAGGTACTTTAGTTTCGTTTTTTTCTTCTCGTCATCAGGCAGTTCACTTCTTTGTTTTAAAAGTTGTGAACTAAGTTTCCCAATGTTTGGTGGCAGGTCAACCGATATGCCATATCCTGTCCCCGCTTTGAGTTTTTTTAGCTGCTTCCAGCACTAAGTCTCTATCGTCGAGTTTCAAGAATCTTATTATTATATATGGAGCATCTGGTTTAACTGAAGGCAGTCTATGACAAGCCGCAAAACCTGACATCTCTTCTACTCGATTTGTTGAAATTCTGAGAGATTTTTGAAGGATGACAACACTAATTTTAAGGTTTCTGATGTTAATTCGTGTTTGCTGCCAATAACACCTTTAACTATAACGTTCCATTTGCGTCCCCACAGGTCTAGCTTTGTCACTGAATTATCTAATTCTTGTAGTTTATCTTCAACCAATTCGTCTGAAATTTTAGTTTCACTCAGTTTATTTTCCATTTCAGTAAGTTTCTGCTCGTATGTCGATTCTATTTCAGCGAAACGTTGTTCATATTCCTCCATCCTGTCTTCAATTTTGGAGACTCGCTTTGTCGATTCATCGGTTACTTTTTCAATGTCAATCACCTTTTTAGTCAGATTTTCCACCTTGATTTCAACTTCACCTATTTGCCCAATGATTGAAGTATGAGGATTTTGGAAGCACTTGGTAATGTCCTCAAATGACTTACATTGGTACATGTTTTCCTTGTCTTTTTCCTTGTCTTTGTCCTTATTCTTTTCGGTTTGGTTTCGTCTCGTTCCCATTTTCACCCCGATTATTGTCACCTATTTTCGTGAGTTCATTTTAAAATTAGCTAACTGCTCGTATTTACTGGTCGTCTCGAAATACTGCCGACTTGTCTAATGTTCTTGACTATTTTCCGACATTAGTTATCTGTTTTTATACGCTGGTTTGCGTTTCAATCATTTTAAATGATGCTTTTTCCGGAGCTCGTGGTCCAAAAAACGTCCTTACCGCTCACGTGTCATACCGGAAGTCCATATGTTTTAAAGATATCAGCAAGTTACTAGACTAATGAGTTATCCCGCGAACTCATCTCGAAAACAGCCAAAACAAGTGCACGCCGTCGGGGGGTGGCATAATACGCCCGTTTCTGGAGTAGAGTGGGGCAAGGTTTTGTTTGAAACCTTTGACTTAAGACGAAATAATAACAAAAATAAAACACAATAACTTCAAGTGTGGTAATTTTGACTGAAAAACCGAAAACACAATTTAAAATATTTATTTTCGGCTATTTTCAGACAAAAAAATCCTATAACTCTGGCAAAAATGGTCGGATCGGACTCAAATTCAAACTTGACCTGCAAAATCTTGTAGACATGACCCATATTTGAACTTGATATGTATATATAACAGATTTGGTTCAGTTCACTCGATTCAATCTAAAGTTATCATCCGGAAACTGCAAATCAGGTAAATTCTAAGTCGAAAAAGGGGCATAACTCAGTCAAAATCATGCGGACGAAACCCATATTCGAACTTGATCTGCGTCGAGGCAAACCGCCCTGCGGGCGAACGACTGCCCCGGCGCCGGAAACCGACGAGAGCGGGTTCGCCCGGGAGCCGACAGGTCAAACAAACCAAATTTGGTTCAGTTCACTGATTCAATCTAAAGTTATCATCCGGAAACCAAAAGCGAACAGTGACGGATGACGGACGACGGACGGACAACCCATTTACATAATACGACCGTTTTGTTCAAACGGGCGAATAAAAACCTGACATCGAACAGATTTGTTTTTTGCTCAACTTGACAAAGTAAAGTTCGAGCTATTGCCGTGTGTTGCTGCATGAGGGAAACTGTTGACGGACGCACGGACGGACGTATACGCAGCACGTTTCCCTCAGAACACGGTATACGGATCGCATCCCTCGCCAGATCGTCACGAATCTTCATTTCGGCACATGCCACAGGCCACATCCCTCATTCGGTCGTCACTAAACTTCATTCCGGAACACCCCACATGCCACATCCCTCATTCGATCGTCACCATGCAAACTTCATATGGATCATCGCGGTGTGACCACTAAATGGAAGTCATCAATATTTTTCAGAATTTCGTGAAATCATGGCAGCTAGACTAAAACTTTAGCACACTTTACATGCCACATCCCTCCTCAAATCCTCACCAAACTCCATTGGAACTCCGAGGTGACATCAAGATGAGAGCCGTCAATTTTTTCCAAGCAGTCTAGATTATATTCGTGGTATGTTTAGTATCGCCTCTAGATGGCAGCTGTTGAATTTCCAGAGTTATTGATGAAAACATAGCCGCTGACACACATCTTGAATTTTACTCTATGTATGACGAAATGCTTCCGGACGCCGTACAGACTACGTTTTTCATCCTGTTCATCCCCAAAAACTCCATATGGCTCTTCTCTGGGTGACCTCTGATCCCTATTTGTTGGACATTGAATTGCACAGAACAACGAAAACAGCATTATTATACCAACTTGCAAACAAATCTAATGTATTGAGCCAAAACAAAAATTAAATTAAAATCATCACCTTTCTCTCGTTTACGAGTTTCGTAGAAACATTTGACCGTTAGCGGCAATCTTGTATCTTATATTTGAATCTATCGGCCTACATGAAGCCCATTTTTATTTGATAAATGTTTCTAAAATTTACAGGCATGTTTATTATCACATCTAGATGGGCGCTATTGAATTTTAACGAATATCTATCAAAAACATGGCCACCGGTAGCCATTTTGGCCTTTGCTCTTCACGTGACTAATTCCTTCGGTACGCCCTATTGGCTACATCTATCATCCGGTCGTCACCAAACTTCATATGGATCTTCCGGGTGACGTCTATGGCTAGGAAATTATAGCGTTCAAATTCACAACTTCGGAAAATTGTGATCAAAGTCACTTATTATATATACAGTTATATGTTCTCAACAGTCATATGCACATGTGTATATGAGTCCCAATGAGATAGCAAAATGTATACATTTTTGGTTGAGTTGTGTATATAGGTGAAAAACACGATTACTACTCACTTCGGTTTTAGATATCTGGCCGTCTTTTTGTTAAAAGAAAATTATGGCTTTGGTTCCCGGTATGATCATACCAACCAATTCGTTTGGACGGTAGTTCACAAGCAGTGTCATTGCTTATCGTTCGTATATATGTAGAGTTACTTCGCTTATGGCGTTCATCTTGTGTGGTTTGGCTTTTAGTGTTCGTTTCGACCGCTCAGCCATATCACAATGTTGTCAGTTTTGGTGACGAAGACTGCGTTCATGGTTATTTCCACAATGTAACTGAGCCCTACACGTACAAACCACTGATCTCAGCTAAACAATTGGTAAATGTTCTCACATTCGTGCATTTTTAATTGTAATATAGGGATTGACTATTTCGAGTAACAGGAACGGCACCACGAACAGGAAAAGCTTCCAACTAACAAGTGACTATTCCGAGTATATTTACAGGAACAGGAACAGAAATATAATAATATATGCTAAATTTTCTCGCGTTTTACGCAATGAAACAATATATATTATACATCATTCAAAAGCATAGCATCTCACCTTCGTGAATATTGCAACAGTTAAACGCTACTTTTGAGAATAAGAGAAACTAATTTGGGGTGTTCATATCTCTTAGACATATTACAATTTATTAAAGATGCATAATCCGAATTAACCCTTGGAAATTACCATTTCCTTAGCTTCGGGTGTAAAAAATATTTTATTCGAGTCGAGGAACCCGCCCATCAAAGCTCAGAGTGATCAAATATCGATGTTTGCAATCTATTATATTTTACCACCGATAATTTTTTAAGTAAACATGCAGTCGACGAGAAGAATTTCTCTGACCAAATTGCGGACGAAGATGGATAACTCTAAAATCAAGTGGCTTTTTTGTGTCAGATATCTGACAAACCGGCAAAATTTCGTTGAACGAAATGTTGATAAATAACAGGTTTTGGCAATTTTATACTTTAGTTGACTGTGGTTAGCATTATTTTTTGGAAAATACTCGATTCTGATAATTGAAGCGGCATTTCAAAAAAAAAATTGTTGTTGTTGCTGTTGTTGGAATCTGATAATATGGCGACCATCGAATCGGATTGAGTACATTTAAAGATAATAATTTGTTTGGCAACGATGTGGGAGTTTGTGTGGGGTAATATATAGTGATGAATTTATCTTCCATCACACCGGCCGTATCTACTTGGAATTCGTGTACATGTTCTCTTATAAGAGCATTACATAATTTATCATTTAGGGGCATACATCCATTGTGTGACGAACGCCATTAGCGTGGCATATAGTACGATAACGTGACAGTATCAAATGCATGGACAACAGAGAGCATATTTGCAAACAGGGTCGTAGAGAGGGGGATTTGGACGTCACGCTCATTTGATCGGTATTTCAACAATTTGAAAGTTCGTGTCCATATCAATCACATACCATATACTATATAGGAGTTCATTTGGGAGTTCGAACAGTTGTAAACATTCGCGATATCAGTTAAAAATTCGAACTTCATGCGGTGGAAATGAAGTTTCCTTTTTTTTAAATTGTGGGCGTTAGGGTGCATGTGAACTGATTATACAGGACGTTGGACCGACGATTATTCTGCTTTTTGATTGCGTGTTTCATCTGGGGATGTCAGCGGAGACATGGGGGTTCTATTTATAGAAATGTGATTAAAAGGGTACTAGCAATTTCGGTATCGACAGACTTTTGCAGGATGTATGTATTCGCCCATGTATCTTCGCGGATGCTCATTGTTGCAGTATGTAAATTTTATGACAGTGTAATTGCTTTCGATATGTTGGTGCGAACAATGGCTGGACGACTCTTGGCGAGTTTATTGCGGAAATACAATGCATAATAAAATGTTCAGGTAAATTTGCTGTACCGTATATAAAATGGGGTGACTTTGGACAGCGAGGTTACTTCGGACAGTATGAATGCGTGTTTTCGTGTTTTTTTTTCTCTGCTGATTTTGTAAATTCAGGTATCCGACATCAAGATTTTATCGGCTGGCCATCTGTCAGCCTTGAGCAATTTTTTTTATAGCGCCCTAAAAAGTATAAACCCCCCCCCCCCCCCCCCCACCCCCCAGATTTCCCCAGACGTAAAACCAGTTACTTGGAATTTGTTGCAAATTCACATGACTAATCTAGTAAAATGTAGATATTTTCATGAAGCTAAGACATAATGACACTATTTTGGGCCAAAATTGAAACTCACCATCCAAGATGGCCACCAAAATGGCCGCCTGAAGTTGAAAATATTACATTTTTTCACAAATATCTTCTAGATCAGTTCATGCTGTCTGGAACTGGTTGAGTAATATGACTTTATTTTGTATTTTATACATTAATTGATCATTGGAGCAATTAAATATGCAATTATTGGGGTCCTATCCGCTTGTGATCCCTCAAAAATTCGATTTTACAGAACGCGGTATAAAATTTCACAAAAAATCACAAATGGGATTCTAGTCATATTTCAACAAGAAATGAACAGAAGGTTGCAATTAAGTGAGGCATACCATTACTTATGAATATTACAACTCACTGGAACCAAAATTCTTACTTTGGCTCAAAATGGCCTCCAAAATATGGAAAATGGTAAATATTGCCCTAGGGTGTCCTGTAATCGCTTACAAGTTGTGGTTGATGTACAAAATTGGCTAGTATGCCTTCTATACATTGAATACTAACATGTCTGCTGCACCATGGTTAATTGTTACTGTTGCCACCACTGACATCACCAAAAAATATTGGACTTTTCTCTAAAAATAACAGTAATTAAAATGTTAGCACTACCTATCCTCATACCAATCATGACTGTACTACATAACACACCAAGTTCTCTAATTAAAGAAATTCAAAACATATTTTATAATTTTTTTTGGAATGGTAAAAGGGATAGGTTAAAAAGAGAGATTCTCATTCAAAATATAATGGAGGACTGAAGCTACCAGAAGTAAAATGCTTTTTGAAATCACTTAAGGTGACATGGCTAAAAAAAATAATGGACCCTCTTAACTATTCAGAATGGAAAATGATCCTTCTGGAAAAAATTAATAAATATGGTGGCACAACAATACTGAATTTAAATAAAGCCAGTCTTATCACTTTAGCAAAACATTTCAACCCTTTTTGGAAAGATGTCATATTTGCCTATGCCTTATTACAAAAAGAACCAGAAACCACTGACGAGTACATGAGCCAACCAATATTTCACAATAGCCTTATAAAAAGGCAGTATAAACCGATTTACTTTCAATCATGGACTGATAGACAGATATTATATATAAATGATATTCTAAAAGATGATGGCACATTTATGAATAATGAGGAATTCTTTCAAATACATGGCTTGAAAATTAATTACTTAACCTTACAGGGCGTGGTGCTATCCATCCCCTCAGCCTGGCGACAAGACTTTAAACATATAAAACACAAACTTGATGAACCAAAAGTCAATAAGATCCTACAGACCATTGCACACAAGGAAAACCTCAATCATTTTCTATATTGGGAATTTGTGAAACTTTTTTTCCCAAATAAACCCAGTGCACAAATTGGATGGAACTATAAATTAGACCAAATCTTTTCAAAAAGCGACTGGAAACAAATATATAAAAGGACATTTAAAACAACATCAAATACTAAAGTACAAGCATTCCAGTACCAAATAAACCATATGTTAGTTACCAATGTTTTATAGAAAAATGTAAAATAGTAACAAGCAATGCTTGTACTTTTTGTGGGGAAGAACAAGAAAATATTCAATAACTGTTAGTAGAATGCAACAAAGTAAAACCAATATGGCACCATTTCTCGAAATTACTGATACAAAAATGTGAGCTAGACCAACACTTGAAAAAAGAAGAAATAATATTTGGCTGTACTAAAGAGTAGCATTCTCTTGCAATAAATAATATAATTCTTCTAACAAAAAGATATATTTACATAACTCGATTCAAAATGACCGAGCTCTCATTAAAAGGTGCCAACCAGTATATTTCACAGGAATACAAAATTGAGAAACAAGCCGTAAATGGAACAAACATACAGCTAAACTCTTAGGTATAAAATGGGACAGTGTCCTTCGGCTCATTAACAGCAACCTTGTATAATAAAACACAGATAAATACAAAAAAATAAGAAGAAAAAATTACTATACTCAATAAATAATAACACAAACAAAACTAAAATAAAAAAAGCCAAACCTCTGCAGTACCATGTGGTTTTCTTAGACCAAAATCAATATATATTAGCCTTTTAACAAACAATTTAATTCCATTTACTATTTAAAAATAAAGTGTTGCGCTATATACATAGCAAATCCTACATAGACTGTATACATACATGTACCGTCCCATGAAGAAAATTTCACTATCTGAAATCTTTCAGAAAGTTGAAACACAACACCCAACCACGTTAAATTGGCTGATGATACACATCAAAGAATATTGAGACCAAGCTAAAATTATCTGAATTGGCATTGCAAGATGAAGAGGATTCATATGAACAAAACAAAAAATGATATTAACAAAATGATATTAATAATAGTAAGTAAATAAAGCTAAATATCTATACATTTTTGTATTGTATTGTATTTTGTATTCATGTATAAAACTCATAACAATATGTAATACTATGAGTATAATGTAACCAAAAATATGAATAAATTATAAAATAAAAATAATCTTTAAAACATATCGACGAATGTTACAATTGCCAGGTGTAACATCTTGCCTCCATTTTTGATCAAATCATGCATGGGGTGATGATTTGTAAAATCCAAAACGTGCATCACCATTGAAACCATATAGCGACGGCCCTGGGGTTACTAGTTATAGCTTGGTATATCAATATAACCCATGTTATAAACCTTGTTTAGTTGTACTGACCTTTATTATTTAGTTTTCATGCGTACGGTTATATGCATAGAGTTATCGCGCTTGCTACAAGTTTGAAGTTAACATATGAATTGGGAATGACATTAACCAGGACCTTGTACTGTAGAAAGCTCTGGGCAGTTGTACTTGTAGGAAATGTGCCGCCATTCCCAAGTGCGCATCCAAATGTATATATACTGTGAACGTACGAGTTATGTATATGACTGTCGGGTACAGGTGTCTTTTTTTTTACAGCAGTTGTGTACAACTCGGGACACGAGGAATTCTGAATACTGCAACGGCACACGTACGAGTTATGTATACGACTGTCGGGTACAGGTGTCTTTTTTTTCACAGCAGTTGTGTACAACTCGGGACACGAGGAATTCTGAATACTGCAACGGCATACAACCACAGAGTCCTTGTAATTTTTAGCCTCGATTACGTCTGCAAAGCGACGAGCCAAGATTCGTTCGGATACTGTTTTGCCTACACTTGTATATCAGATGTTTACTTCGATACTGGATGTTTTATTCATTATATCGTTTAACCCTTTACCCAACAAACCGGCCAAAACCGGCCAAATAAAGCTTCAACAGCCTAAAATATCTTCGGTCTGTCTCAATAGAACCATACAAATATGGGTATCATTGGAACCGGCTCATTGACCACATTGTGATGGTTACAGTTATACCCTGTGCCAATGCATTCTCTTATATATGCGAGTCGACCATAGGTCGCCTCGCATATATAAGAGAATGCATTGGCCTAATTTTTTTTTATAATTTTTAATGTGTTAAGCCAATGCATGGGATTGGATGATGCGTGCCAGCCACTTATGCATAACACCCTCTCCAGATCTCATTTATACACGCTGAAAATAATGTGGGAACTCATTCCATTATAACTATATCGGTTATTATGGCGTACTCATTGTACGGATACAAAATCGCTTTTGGTCACAGGTTCCTGGAACAAAATGAGCCCAATCCCGAAAGTACATAAGAGATATAGAGATTATAGGTGTACCACTACATCTACTATATATTTTGAGACTTCGTATATAAATATATATATGTGTGTATGTGTATATATATATATATATATATATATATATATATATATATATATATGTGTGTGTGTATGTGTATATATATATATATATATATATAGCTAACAACACTAACGACCTTAGGGAGACTGTTGAAATAATCCGACCTTAGGGAGACATCTCGATATATCATTTTCTATGCAGCTTCTGTGTGTGGTGAGGGCATTTGGTATTAATCGAAAAACCATCTATGATGTCATTTGTTATAACTATTATAATATTTAAAAATATATAACAAGTGTCCCCCTAATACCGTCTCCCTAATGTTTGCTCATTTTACATACAACATGAACCATATTAGGGGGACATATGCAATAAATACCACAAAATGCGGTATTAGGGGACACATATTAAAAATCAAAGTTATGGAGATACATAATATGTACTTTATATTTTGAAGCCACATTTTTGAAATAGTTTTATAACATGACTAGATATAATATAAGATGCTAGCATACGCGAGAAATTTAACACTCAATACACGAATGCGGGGACCTGGTTTAATCTTTGTAAAACGCTATATCAGTACATGGCATTGGTTATAATAATTAAAGGCACGGCCGAAGTTCGTTGCAGAAATATCATATGTGTTCAAATCGCAACCAACAGAAGGAATATTAAAAAATATATAGTTTGTTCATATGCAAATATATTCAGCGGGTAAATAGTATATTGTCCTCAATGTGTACTATGGTGGGTAAACAGCAGCCTGCTCGTGTTACAGAAGTTTTGCTTTTGTTTACACAACACAACGCAAGTATAGTGGTTGACCACACAAAAATTATATAAACGCTCTTTATTATTTCCATATAAGGAACCAAAACGCTCTTTATGTTAACCATATCCGGATCTAAACAAAAGCAAGGAAACGTAACGGTTTTTTCCTTTGTTTACATAATATGGAATATTAAAATATGTACAGTTTTGTTCATATGCAAACATAATCATCGCGTAAATAGGATATTGTCCCCAAGGTACACGATGATTGCTAACACCGCCCGTATCTTTAATATAGCAATAAAAGATTTTTTTCCGATTAATAACAAATGCTCTCACCTTACCCAGAAGCCACGCGCTGCATAGAAATTGATATATTGAGATATCTCATTAAGGTCGGATTATTTCTAGAGTCTCTTAATTATTTCCAAATAAGGAAAGTAGTAACAAATAACGCTCTTATGTTTACCGTATCCGGATCTAAACAAAACCCAGGAAACATGACGTTTTTTGCTTTTGTTTACATAACACACTTAACGGAGGTGAATATTTTCACAGCATGTACACCGCCAACACCGCCAGTATCTTTAATATAGCAATAAAACATGTTTTTTTATTAATACCAAATGCTCCCACCACACCCAGAAGCTATGCTTTGCATATAACATGATATATCGAGATGTCTCCCTAAGGTCGGATTATTTCAAGAGTCTCCATAAAGTCGGTAATGTTGTTAGCTATATGTATATATATATATATATCAGTACACGGCGTTGGTTATAATAATTAAAGACACGGGCGGCGTTCGTTGCAGAAATATTCATGTGTTAAAATCGCCACCATCAGAAGGAATATTAAAAAATATATAGTTTTGTTCATATGCAAACATAATCAGCGCGTAAATAGTATATTGTCCTCAAGGTGTACGATGGTTGTGTAAACAACAGCCTGTTCGTGTTGCAGAAGTTTTGCTTCTGTTTATATAACACAACGCAATCATATTAATTAATCACACAAACATTATATAAACGCTCTTCGTTATTTCCATATGAGAAAAACAGTAACAAAGAACGCTCTTTATGCTTACCATATCCGGATCTAAACAAATATTTTAACAGCATACCAACCGCCAAACACCGCCCGTATCTTTAATATGAGCAATAAAAGATGTTTTTTTATTAATACCAAATGCTCTCACCATACCCAGAAGCTGCACGTTTCATGGAAAATGATATATTGAGATGTCTCCCTAAGGTCGGATTATTTCAAGAGTCTCGCTAAGGTCGGTAATGTTAGCTATATGTATTTATATATCAGTACACGGCATTGGTTATAATAATTAAAGACACGGGCGGCGTTCGTTGCAGAATTATTCATGTGCTCAAATCGCCACCATCAGAAGGAATATTAAAATATGTATAGTTTTGTTCATATGCAAACATAATCAGCCTGTAAATAGTATAGTGTCCTCAATGTGTACGATGTTGTGTGAACAACAGCCTGCTCGTGTTACAGAAGTTATGCTTCTGTTTACATAACACAACGCAGTCATATTGGTTAATCTCACAAACATTACATGAACGCTCTTCATTATTTCCATATAAGAAAAACAGTAACAAACAACGTTCTTTATGTTTACCATATCCGGATCTATACAAAAGCCAGGAAACGTAACGGTTTTTTCCTTTTGTTTGCACAACAAAGTGAAAACAATTGACAATAACATACTGTTTATGCCATATTTCTGTATGATATAACAACACATTCTGCCTATATTTTACTATTTCTGTTTATGGCGGTTTTTGAAGGAGATGAATATTTTAACAGCATACCCACCGCCGACACCGCCCGTATCTTTAATATGAGTAATAAAAGATGTATTTTTTTATTAATACCAATGCTGTCATCATACCCAGAAGCTGCGCGTTGCATGGAAAATGATATATTGAGATGCTCCCTAATGTCGGATTATTTCAAGAGTCTCCTGAATGTCGTTTCATGTTGTTAGGTATATGTATATCATTACATGGTATTGGTTATAATAATTAAAGGCACGGGCGGCGTTCGTTGCAGAACTATTCATATGTGTTCAAATCGCCACCAACAGATAGAACATTAAAATATATATAGCTGTATCGAGATGTCTCCCTAAGGTCGGATTATTTCAAGAGTCTCCCTAATGTCGTTAATTTTGTTAGCTATATGTATATGTAACGTTTTTTACTTTTGTTTACGTAACACATTTGACGGAGGTCAATATTTTAGTAGCATGCCCACCGCCGACACTGGCCGTATCTTTTATATAGCAATAAAATATTTGTTTTTCGATTTATACCAAATGCTCTCACCATACTCAGAAGCTCTGCGTTTCATAGAAAATGATATATCGAGATGTCTCGCCACCAACATATGGAATATTAAAGTATGTACAGTATTGTTCATATGCAAATATAATGAGGCGTAAATGGTGTATTGTGTAATAGTATACTGTCTACAAGGTGTGCGATGATTGCCAACACCGCACGTATATTTAATATAGCAATACAAGATAAAAAAAATTATAAATAACAAATGCTCTCACCTTACCCAGAAGCTACGCATTGCATAGAAAATGATATATCGAGATGTCTCCCTAAGGTCAGATTATTTCAAGAGTCTCCATAAGGTCGGTAATGTTGTTAGCTATATGTATATCAGCACACGGCATTGGTTATAATAATTAAAGACACGGGCGGCGTTCGTTGCAGAAATATCCATGTGTTCAAATCACCACCATCAGAAGGAATATTAAAATATATATAGTTTTGTTCATATGCAAACATAATCAGCGCGTAAATAGTATATTGTTTTCAAGGTGTACGGTGGCTGTGTAAACAATTACAGCCTGCTCGTGTTATAGAAGTTTTGCTTCTGTTTACATAACACAACGCAATCATATTGGTTAATCACACAAACATTATATAAACGCTCTTCATTATTTCCATATAAGAAAAACAGTAACAAACAACGCTCTTTATGCTTACCATATCCGGATCTAACAAAAGCCAGGAAACGTAACGGTTTTTTTCCTTGTGTTTGCACAACACAATGAAAACAATTGACAATAACATACTGTTTATGCCATATTTCTGTATGATATAACAACAAATTCTGCCTATATTTTACTATTTCTGTTAATGGCGCTTTTTGACGGAGTTGAATATCTTAACAGCATACCCACCGCCAACACCGCCCGTATCTTTAATATGAGAAATAGAAGATTTTTTTTTAATTATTAATACCAAATGCTCTCAACATACCCAGAAGCTGCACTTTGCATGGAAAATGATATATTGAGATGTCTCCCTAAGGTCAGATTATTTCACGAATCTCCCTAATGTCGTTCATGTTGTTAGGTATATGTATATCATTACATGGTATTGGTTATAATAATTAAAGGCACGAGCGGCGTTCGTTGCAGAAATATTCGTATGTGTTCAAATCGCCACCAACAGATGGAATATTAAAATATATATAGCTGTGTCGAGATGTCTCCTTAAGGTCGGATTATTTCAAGAGTCTCCCTAATGTCGTTCATGTTGTTAGGTATATGTATACCATTACATGGTATTGGTTATAATAATTAAAGGCACGGGCGGCGTTCGTTGCAGAAATATTCATATGTGTTCAAATCGCCACCAACAGATGGAATATTAAAAAATATGTGTCGAGATGTCTCCCTTATGTCGGATTATTTCATGAGTCTCCCTAATGTCGTTAATTTTGTTAGCTATATGTATATGTATATCAGTACACGACATTGGTTATAATAATTAAAGACACGGGCGGCGTTCGTTGCAGAAATATTCATATGTTAAAATCGCCACCATTAGAAGGAATATTATAATATATATAGTTTTGTTCATATGCAAACATAATCAGCGCGTAAATAGTATATTGTCCTCAAGGTGTACGATGGTTGTGTAAACAACAGCCTGTTCGTGTTACAGAAGTTTTGCTTCTGTTTATATAACACAACGCAATCATATTAATTAATCACACAAACATTATATAAACGCTCTTCATTATTTCCATATGAGAAAAACAGTAACAAACAACGGACTTTATGCTTACCATATCCGGATCTAAACAAATATTTTAACAGCATACCAACCGCCAAACACCGCCCGTATCTTTAATATGAGCAATAAAAGATGTTTTTTTATTAATACCAAATGCTCTCACCATACCCAGAAGCTGCATGTTTCATGGAAAATGATATATTGAGATGTCTCCCTAAGGTCGGATTATTTCAAGAGTCTCCCTAAGGTCGGTAATGTTAGCTATATGTATTTATATATCAGTACACGGCATTGGTTATAATAATTAAAGACACGGGCGGTGTTCGTTGCAGAAATATTCATGTGCTCAAATCGCCACCATCAGAAGGAATATTAAAATATGTATACTTTTGTTCATATGCAAACATAATCAGCGCGTAAATAGTATATTGTCCTCAAGGTGTACGATGGTTGTGTAAACAACAGCCTGCTCGTGTTACAGAAGTTATGCTTCTGTTTACATAACACAACGCAGTCATATTGGTTAATCTCACAAACATTACATGAACGCTCTTCATTATTTCCATATAAGAAAAACAGTAACAAGCAACGCTCTTTATGCTTACCATATCCGGATCTATACAAAAGCCAGGAAACGTAACGGTTTTTTCCTTTTGTTTGCACAACAAAGTGAAAACAATTGACAATAACATACTGTTTATGCCATATTTCTGTATGATATAACAACACATTCTGCCTATATTTTACTATTTCTGTTTATGGCTGTTTTTGAAGGAGATGAATATTTTAACAGCATACCCACCGCCAACACCGCAAGTATCTTTAATATAGCAATAAAAGATGTTTTTTTTATCAATAACAAATGCTCTCACCTTACCCAGAAGCTACGCATTGCATAGAAAATGATATATCGAGATGTCTCCCTAAGGTCGGATTATTTCAAGAGTATCCATAAGGTCGGTAATGTTGTTAGCTATATGTATATGTATATCAGCACACGGCATTGGTTATAATAATTAAAGACACGGGCGGCGTTCGTTGCAGAAATATCCAACAGAAGGAATATTAAAATATATATAGTTTTGTTCATATGCAAACATAATCAGCGCATAAATAGTATATTGTTTTCAAGGTGTACGGTGGCTGTGTAAACAATTACAGCCTGCTCGTGTTATAGAAGTTTTGCTTCTGTTTACATAACACAACGCAATCATATTGGTTAATCACACAAACATTATATAAACGCTCTTCATTATTTCCATATAAGAAAAACAGTAACAAACAACGCTCTTTATGCTTACCATATCCGGATCTAACAAAAGCCAGGAACCGTAACGGTTTTTTCCTTGTGTTTGCACAACACAATGAAAACAATTGACAATAACATACTGTTTATGCCATATTTCTGTATGATATAACAACAAATTCTGCCTATATTTTACTATTTCTGTTTATGGCGCTTTTTGACGGAGATGAATATCTTAACAGCATACCCACCGCCAACACCGCCCGTATCTTTAATATGAGCAATACAAGATTTGTTTTTAATTATTAATACCAAATGCTCTCAACATACCCAGAAGCTGCACTTTGCATGGAAAATGATATATTGAGATGTCTCCCTAAGGTCAGATTATTTCAAGAATCTCCATAATGTCGTTCATGTTGTTAGGTATATGTATATCATTACATGGTATTGGTTATAATAATTAAAGGCACGAGCGGCGTTCGTTGCAGAAATATTTGTATGTGTTCAAATCGCCACCAACAGATGGAATATTAAAATATATATAGCTGTGTCGAGATGTCTCCCTAAGGTCGGATTATTTCAAGAGTCTCCCTAATGCGTTCATGTTGTTAGGTATATGTGTACCATTACATGGTATTGGTTATAATAATTAAAGGCACGGGCGGCGTTCGTTGCAGAAATATTCATATGTGTTCAAATCGCCACCAACAGATGGAATATTAAAAAATATGTTTCGGGATGTCTCCCTAATGTCGGATTATTTCATAAGTCTCCCTAATGTCGTTAATTTTGTTAGCTATATGTATATGTATATCAGTACACGACATTGGTTATAACAATTAACGACACGGGCGGCGTTCGTTGCAGAAATTTTCATGTGTTCAAATCGCCACCATCAGAAGGAATATTAAAATATATATAGTTGTGTTCATATGCAAACATAATCAGCGCGTAAATAGTATATTGTCCTCAATTGATGTGTACGATGGTTGTGTGAACAACAGCCTGCTCGTGTTAAAGAAGTTTTGCTTCTATTTACATAACACAACGCAGTCATATTGTTTAATCTCACAAACATTACATGAACGCTCTTCATTATTTCCATATAAGAAAAACAGTAACAAATAACGCTCTTTATGCTTACCATATCCGGATCTATACAAAAGCTAGGAAACGTAACGGTTTTTTCCTTTTGTTTGCACAACAAAGTGAAAACAATTGACAATAACATACTGTTTATGCCATATTTCTGTATGATATAACAACACATTCTGCCTATATGTTACTATTTCTGTTTATGGCGGTTTTTGAAGGAGATGAATATTTTAACAGCATACCCACCGCCAACACCGCCCGTATCTTTAATATGAGTAATAACAGATGTTTTTTTTATTAATACCAATGCTCTCACCTTAACCAGAAGCTGTGCGTTGCATGGAAAATGATATATTGAGATGTCAACCTAAGGTCGGATTATTCCAAGAGTCTCCCGAATGTCGTTTCATGTTGTTAGGTATATGTATATCATTACATGGTATTGGTTATAATAATTAAAGGCACGGGCGGCGTTCGTTGCAGAAATAGTCATGTGTTCAAATCGCCACCATTAGAAGGAATATTAAAATATATATAGTTTTGTTCATATGTAAACATAATCAGCGCGTAAATAGTATATTGTTTTCAAGGTGTACGATGGTTGTGTAAACAACAGCCTGCTGTATGATATAACAACACATTCTGCCTATATTTTACTATTTCTGTTTGTGAAGGAGATGAATATTTTAACAGCATACCCACCGCCAACACCGCCCGTATCTTTAATATGAGCAATAAAAGATGTTTTTTTTTATTAATACCAACGCTCTCACCATACACAGAAGCCTAGCGTTGCATGGAAAATGATATATTGAGATGTCTCCCTAAGGTCGGATTATTCCAAGAGTCTCCCGAATGTCGTTTCATGTTGTTAGGTATATGTATATCATTACATGGTATTGGTTATAATAATTGAAGGTACGGGCGGCGTTCGTTGCAGAACTATTCATATGTGTTCAAATCGCCACCAACAGATGGAATATTAAAATATATATAGCTGTGTCGAGATGTCTCCCTAAGGTCGGATTATTTCAAGAGTCTCCCTAATGTCGTTAATTGTGTTAGCTATATGTATATGTATATCAGTACACGACATTGGTTATAACAATTAAAGACACGGGCGGTGTTCGTTGCAGAAATAGTCATGTGTTCAAATCGCCACCATTAGAAGGAATATTAAAATATATATAGTTTTGTTCATATGTAAACATAATCAGCGCGTAAATAGTATATTGTTTTCAAGGTGTACGATGGTTGTGTAAACAACAGCCTGCTCGTGTTATAGAAGTTTTGCTTCTGTTTACATAACACAACGCAATCATATTGGTTAATCACACAAACATTACATGAACGCTCTTCATTATTTCCATATAAGAAAAACAGTAACAAAGAAACTCTTTATGTTTACCATATCCGGATCTATACAAAAGCCAGGAAACGTAACGGTTTTTTCATTTTGTTTGCACAACAAAGTGAAAACAATTGACAATAACATACTGTTATGCCATATTTCTGTATGATATAACAACACATTCTGCCTATATTTTACTATTTCTGTTTGTGGCTGTTTTTGAAGGAGATGAATATTTTAACAGCATACCCACCGCCAACACCGCCCGTATCTTTAATATGAGCAATAAAAGATGGGTTTTTTTATTAATACCAACGCTCTCACCATACACAGAAGCTGCGCATTGAATGGAAAATGATATATTGAGATGTCTCCCTAAGGTCGGATTATTCCAAGAGTCTCCCGAATGTCGTTTCATGTTGTTAGGTATATGTATATCATTACATGGTATTGGTTATAATAATTAAAGGCACGGGCGGCGTTCGTTGCAGAACTATTCATATGTGTTCAAATCGCCACCAACAGATGGAATATTAAATTATATATAGCTGTGTCGAGATGTCTCCCTAAGGTCGGATTATTTCAAGAGTCTCCCTAATGTCGTTAATTGTGTTAGCTATATGTATATGTATATCAGTACATGGCATTGGTTATAATAATTGAAGGCACGGGCGGTGTTCGTTTCAGAAATATTAATATGTGGTCAAATCGCCACCAACAGATGGAATATTAAAATATGTACAGTTTTGTTCATATGCAAACGTAACCAGCGCGTGAATAGTGTATTGTCCTCAATGTGTACGATGATTGCGTAAACAACAGCATGCCCGTGTTACAGAAGTTTTGCTTCTGTTTACATAACACAACGCAATCATATTGGTTAATCACACAAACATTATATAAACGCTCTTCATTATTTCCATATAAGAAAAACAGTAACAAACAACGCTCTGTATGCTTAACATATCCGGATCTAAACAAAAGCCAGGAAACGTAACGGTTTTTTTCCTTGTGTTTGCACAACAAAGTGAAAACAATTGACAATAACATACTGTTGATGCCATATTTCTGTATGATATAACAACAAATTCTGCCTATATTTTACTATTTCTGTTTATGGCGGTTTTTGACGGAGATGAATATTTTAACAGCATACCCACCGCCAACACCGCCCGTATCTTTAATATGAGCAAAAAAATAATTTTTTTTTGTATTATTAAAGGCACGTGAGGCCTTAGTTGTCGAAAATATTCATATTTGTTCCAATCACCGTAAACAGAAAAAACAGTAAAACGCATACAGTTTGTTCATATATACCATGACCATCGCATAAACATCATGTTATCATAAAGACCTACTAAATTTTACCTAAGCAAGAGCCTGATTATGTTACAGAAGACAGCACAATGCTACTGGCTAATCACACACAAATGGCATAAACGCTCTTTATTAGTTCCATATCAGGAATTCACCCACACAGAACGCTCTTTATGTTTACC
Organism: Siphonodentalium dalli; assembly: GCA_032622095.1. NCBI lineage: Eukaryota > Metazoa > Mollusca > Scaphopoda > Gadilida > Siphonodentaliidae > Siphonodentalium > Siphonodentalium dalli. The sequence continues at coordinate 198,114,378 of CP136062.1, forward strand.
ATCATAATATAAACAAACACCAGAAAAGTAACTTTTTATGCTATTGTTTACATAACAATGGTCAAACATATGACCATAACATACTGTTTATGCGATATTTCTTATTTGTATACGGACAAAGTCTGTCAACATTTTGATGTTATTTCTGTTTGTGGCGGTTTTTGACGGTTGGAAATATTTTCACAGGATACCCACCGCCAAGGCCAATCGTACCTTTAATACCAAATGCTCTCACCATACCCAGAAGCTGCGCGTTGCATGGAAAATGATATATTGAGATGTCTCCCTATATAAGGTCAGATTATTTCAAGAATCTCCCTAATGTCGTTCATGTTGTTAGGTATATGTATATCATTACATGGTATTGGTTATAATAATTAAAGGCACGAGCGGCGTTCGTTGCTGAAATATTCATATGTGTTCAAATCGCCACCAACAGATGGAATATTAAAATATATATAGCTGTGTCGAGATGTCTCCATAAGGTCGGATTATTTGAAGAGTCTCCCTAATGTCGTTAATTTTGTTAGCTACACTGTAAAAAGGACTGTGTGGCAGCTTCCACACAATGACTGTGTGGAGGCATTATCTGAACATAAATGTGTGCATAATACACACATATGTGTGTATCACCCAATATCCACACATATATGTGTACATCACCACACATATTTGTGTGTGACGTCGGTTTTTTAAATCTCACGTGGTGGTCACGCGCGCGTCGTTGTTTCGTATAGGCTCACAGGCTGCCGTAACGTGTACACATGGAGTATTGTTGATTGTGGTGGATCTCGAAATTCGATATATTGGGCGGTCTCTTCGATTATTTCTATAGTTAAGGTAAGATTATATTTAAATTGGCAAGATATTCACCTTTGTGAGAATGTCCGTATCTATATGAGGCCCCCACCCCACCCCCTGGAATACGGAATACCACTTAACACAGAGGGTGGAATACGGAATACCAGTTAACAGCCATATGGAATTTTCCGGATAAATGTTCTATTGCCGTACGAACGCCGGTCATCCCGCAGTGTCCACATCTAAAATGATCTAAAATGAAGATGATCGACGATCTGTATATATGTCAAACTGTTAATTTATTGTGACAAAAATCGCATTTAAATTATTATTATGATCATTTTTTGGAAGGTGTCGAAGGTCGGCGTACGAATACCGGTATTTTTGGAATACCGAATACCTCCTAACAGAGGGGCCGGGATACGGCGTACCTCATAACAGGGCATGGAATACGGCGTACGAAAATGGGGGTGGGGCCCCATGAACATCACCAACTTCAACTGGGGAACTTCAATCTTATCCTAAGTCTCAACAGAATGATGTCCCCGGAGGGTGAATTTGATGAGGCTAGCCCGATGTACATTCATCACCTGGGGATCTCATTCTGAAAATGACAGACACCATTGGCTTGCACTGCGTTCATGTGTAATACATCCCTATATATATATTCTCCCCCGTCATTCCATCGGAGGACTATATAGTCATGACCACCGTCCGTCTATGTGTACGTCGGTGTGTGCGTCCGTCCGGAACTTTGTCCAAGCATGTATTCTGTCATTTTCTGGTAAATTTGTTTTTAACTTGGCACAAATATCAATCAGCATGTAAACCTGCGCATCTGAGATTTTGAGTTCGGTCGGACTTATTTTGGCGGAGTTATTGCCTTTTTTTCGACATAGAATCTTACGTCCTGGGACGCATCTTTTGTCCGAGGTAGTATTCCGTCATTTTCCAGTAAATTACAAAAAACATTCGCACAGATGTCAACCAGCATGGAAACTTGCGACCCTTTGAGTTCAGTCGGAGTCATTCTGGTGGATTTATTGCCATTTTACGACATAAAATATTCAATGTTTTTTATTGTAGTGCTGTCGGCCCTTTCTCGACACATTATAGATCATGTCATGAATCTCTACTATTAGCTATACGCACGTAGAGATCATATTCCACCAGTACAAAACCTTGGAACTTTTTGAAGTTTTGACAGGGAACCTTATAAAGTCGAAAAGATAACGCGGGGAATATATTTCTTAGTTATTACCTGTTCCTTCATAATGTACTTCACTGTATAGGTGAAGGTCCAAACTCGAAATTTCATGATTTAAAGGCACGTGCGGCCTTAATTGTCGAAAATATTCATATTTGTTCCAAACACCGTAAACAGAAAAACTTTAAAACGCATACAGTTCCGTTCATATATACCATGACCATCGCGTAAACAGCATGTTATCATAAAGATTTACTATAGTTTACCTAAGCAAGAGCCTGATTGTGTTACAGAAGACAACACAATGCTACTGGCTAATCACACACAAATGGCATAAACGCTCTTTATTAGTTCCATATCAGGTATTCAACAACAAAGAACGCTCTTTATGTTTACCATCATAATATAAACAAACACCAGAAAAGTAACTTTTTATGCCTTTGTTTACATAACAATGGTCAAACAAATGACCATAACATACTGTTTATGCGATATTTCTTATTTGTATACGGACAAAGTCTATCTACATTTTGGTGTTCTTTCTGTTTGTGGCGGTTTTTGACGGGTGGAGATATTTTCACAGGATACCCACCGCCAAGGCCAACCGTGTCTTTAAGTGAATTTGTGAGCGATTTTGCTTTGCGTCGTGTACAATTATGGAATTTCTCCTCGGTAATTAATTCAATGTTTATTGCGATATCAGCTCACAAAAGTCACATAAAAACATTCAATTTCTAGTTGGGATTTCCACATGCAGTGAAGTATATTATTAAGGAACAGATAATAACTAAGAAATATATTCCCCTGAGTTATTTGTTCGACTTTATGTCAAAACGTCAAAAAGTTCCCAGGTTTTCAGCGACTTTTTATTTATTTTGTTTCATCAGATGGTGAAATCGCTCCCGGCTTAATGCGCATATATTTTTTTCGAACTATGTTCTAGGTTTAACGATATATTGACCATGCACATTAGAACAATGCAACACACAACTTACATTAATTATACTGGAAGCAGTTTAATTAAACCCCCGAGTGCGTCGCGGCTAAAGGAACAATACGAGAAACTCGGAGGATACCAATCTTATTTTTACCATCGATTTACATATAAATAAATAATTCGGAGTTTCTCTGCATGATAATTTTCCACCTTTGCTTGTTTTCAGGAAATTTGGATCAATTTGATGAAGATTTTATCAATAGAGAACAAACCATTGCACCAGTGCGTCGGCCCGGTGTTAGACTGTCCGATCAATATCAGTCGAGGAGAATGTTTGTGGCATTTCAGTACGATATATACACGGGAGATTAACCGTACTTGTTGCGGCTTCAACGGTCAGCTTTTACTCAGTAATTTTAATATTTTGTTAAATGAGATGAAATTCTGCGAACCTGTGAGTTTGGTCTGATCCAAGGGTGGGGTGGAGTGCAGTAAATACATGAGACACTGCAATACGGACTTTATATGCTACCAGGAAGATTCATTAAAGTCATAGAATCTGTATTTTCTTCAACTCAATGTTGTGGCGACAGGGGAGGGGAGTCGAGTGGGGGTCTCAACCCCTCTCCCCAACTTGGCCAAAATATTCAACATTTGGAAATTTCATGTCTGACACAACATTTTTTTCAGACCAAAAGCTGGTTGTAGTTTGTACTATATATATCATAGATTTGTTATTCCAACCGTATTTAGTGTGCAATTTGTTGTTTTCAGAGACAAATATTGTCCTGGGGCGAGTAAAATATTGTCCTGGGGGTGTGTCAAATGTTTCTTCAAGGGGAGGTTGTTAGATCATGACATGAATCTCTACTCTAGCTACGCACCTAGATCATATTCCACCACTACAAAATATGGGTGGGAACTTTTTGATGTTTTGTTTAGTTATATATAGTTATATACCCTACCGGTACATATTGTCCATGCTATTAAATTACTTCTAGATCATTTTGAGGTTTAACCCTTTCAGTGCCAAGTCCAATTTTTGCTTGATCATTCGAATTTATTGATTATAATAATGTGATACATTGATGGAAAGAGATCTAAAAATGATCAAGGAAATATGGTTTGATACAAAAATCGGAATTGGCACTGAAAGGGTTAAATGGGCCAAGTTAAAATTGGTAAGCTCAGAAATCAAAACACATGCATGATCTGAAATTGCTCTGCCACCTCTCTGCACCAAGCCTGAGATTTGTGTGCCTGTCATTTGCAGAATGAAGTCCCCGGAGGGTGAATTTAGTGATGCTATCACGCATAGCGGGCTAGCATCACTAAATTCACCTTCTTGTCACCTCATTCTGCTTAGGCCTCATCTTCTCTGGAAAGTTTCTTTATTATAACTTCTTCACATAGATGAGGCCCCCACCTCCCACACCCCCCTGGAATACGGAATACCACTTTACACAGAGGGTGGAATACGGAATACCAGTTAACAGCCGTATGGAATACATAAAAATATATGAAAACTTCATTTTTTGGAAGGTCGGCGTACGAATACCGGTATTTTTGGAATACCGAATACCTCCTAATAGAGGGGCCAGAATACGGCGTACCTCATAACAGGGCACGGAATACGGCGTACGAAAAGGGGGTGGGGGCCTCCTATTTTGTATAACATGATTGAACGAAATAATAAACTTGATTTGGATTTTCTGATTCAACAATTCCCTATCGCATAGTCATATATTTACATTTTAGAGTTGTGCGTTTATCTGGGTTTATCTGTTGTTTATGTAGTCTATATGATACGCATCTTTCCGAAGAATAAAACCTATTTCTGCTCGAAAATTGTCTTTATGTAAATTGACAAATTCAAATGTGTGGTGAAGACATTTACTGAACAAATGTGTGTTCATCACATACACACTATATATTATACAGCTTGCTTTAAACCAGAACCACAATTTTATTATTTTGCACGGTACGGTTCTCATGTTGATAAAGTAACGACGTTTTTTGTGTTTATATGGAATGCAGATGAGAGGAAATATCTACTGAGACCAGTGACGTGGCGACAGGGCGGATATTGGGAAGGGTGTGTCTATATCCCTATCCCAAACTTCGGTAAAATTTACTAAAAATTCCAACAGTTGGAAATTTCATGCCTGACGCAAAGTTGCAAGTTTTACACCACATGCATTATAATAGGTTGAAATTGTTCTCTTTATTTGATTTTTCAACCAGTAATTAGTGGGAATTTTTTTTTTTTTTAGACAAACAGTAACATATTTTTCTACTTTTGGTAAAACAAAAATGGCCTCAAATGGCCATCGGGTGGAAGACTTCCATTTGGTTGGAAATTCTAATAGTTGGAAAGCTTGAGGTACCAATTGGAAAATTCAGAACGAGAGGGGGTGTGTACATATAATTCTACAAATATGGTTCAAGGGGAGGGTGGGGTGCACTTCGACATTTGAAGGTGGACACCCCTCGCCAACGGCGACCATCGAGCCGCGTCCCTGAATACGACTTGTGGATGCCACTGGAATGCCCTAGTCGTATACGACGAAGTTCTATATGTGGCACCCGGAATCTCACACAAAATGTGTGAAATTGGTGTTTCAAATTAATTTCATTTGAATATGATGATCATGAGCATCACTGTTGCAATAAACCTTGAAATACCACAATGGACGATCAATGTACCAAGTGAAACAAATTGTTGGGTGGGTGGGGTATTTATTTGTCCATTATATTGGTGGTTTACCGAGACGATGTGAAAAATTAACATGCATATTTTGGCTCCTCTGCTGTGTATAACTTGCGTAAATTCGGTTACCGAGGGAGGGGCCGGGGGTGGGGTGATGTCGTATATCTAATACATATGTAGCCACCGTTTGTGTCCAAAACTTTAAATTGTGAAGAATATTATGTGATTCAATAAATGTCATAATAGCAAATAATGAACTTATAAGTAATCTAAAATTATAAATACTGCAGAATAGTGAGATGTGTCATTAAAGTATTATTAGCATTTGGATTAAGTGACGTACATGGTGAAGAGTTATCGTTTATACTATACAAAAGGGGGTGCTTATTTTCAAACTCGCCATGTTTCTCATATTATAATCCTTATATATGAATGTATTGTGTTATATAGCTAAAATTCCGCATGTAAAATTGCAAATTTGCCGTGTCAAGATTGTGCTTAATGGGGCATCGATCTGGCCATATAGATAAAGTAAAATATATTTATAAAATGTCCGAACATTCATTATGTGAAGCTATAATGAGTAGTACTCGTATGTATATATTTAGCATGTTTCAAAAACTATATTCCTTTCTGAAAATGCGCTCTTTAATGTATGAATTATAATACTGTTATAGATGTACATACACTGTAAATAATATTCCCACAATGGCATGTTATAAACAAAATAACTTCTCTGCTTACAGGTTCAATGGTGAAATCATGGCGGTCACGCGGTGCGACGTCGATGTAAATAACAAGATATGGACAGGACTGCCTTGACAACGACGCAGATAAACTCTAGTCAACCAACCAAGAACCACGGTGGAATGTATGAGTTAGACACAAATTCCACAATCAATGATTTTGGTATACATATGACGATGTCATGTGCTGTAATTTGGTTTCTGTGCAAGAGGCGATGACTTCTATTCTTCGTCAACTCGAAATTTCTCCCCAGAAATTGCACCGATATATATACATTCAAAAAGACTATCCTCTTTGGAGCCCTTAATTTTCTTGTATAGTTCAAGGGATCTCAGAAAGCTTCAGTTAGTTTTAGAGCTTGTTCTTCTACACACGTGAGGGTGAGTCTGATGTAAGACAGCCAACCAGTATAGCAATATTATTATATATATATATATATAGCAGAGACTGAATTTGAATTGTTCCAATACATTCAAGTTGCAGGAAAATTCTAGTTATTGATGTGAAACCCATTGATGGAACTGAAACATGCACGCTTATAGTTTAAAATTTCTTTGAAATCTCGTCGGATGACCAAAATAGTATGTGAATGTGTTAAACGGCTGTTTTGTTTTGTGTCGTTGTATTATTGAAATTAAAGACTTTTGCTATACTATATCATTCGACAATCACGATTTCTGCTGTGTACACAAAACAAGCCCGCGGACCCCCGGGATATGCATGTTTGCTGTTTGATAAGTTAACATTCGAAAACGTCAAGCGCCGCACGTCAAGCATCAGTAGACTATAACATTTCATATGTATGGCAGGAAAAAAAACGTCCAACGATAGCCGAACTATATGTATGGCCAATAAATATCGGTGTAAACACTCTTCGTTGAATATGATTTTTTTTTTTTGCAGGATTAGCAGCCTATTGTTTGGATCGACCACACAAATTTGTACACATGTAATTAACACATATGTGTTGTCTTGCCCAACATCATTGTGTACAAGAACAATACAAATAGTGTAATGGCGGTGAACACTATTGTTTGGATCAACCACACAAATGTGTACGCTTGTGATTAACACATATGTGTAGTCTCGCCCAACAACATTGTGTACAATAATAATACAATCTTGTGTGGTAGCGGTGAACATATTGTTTCCTTGGTGCAAACATATTTGTGTCCATTCAACGAACAAATAAATGTGCTGGACCCAAACATCTTTGTGTGTGTCAACTACACAACTATGTAGGTCAGTTACCACACATAAACTGTTCATCTGCATCCACACAATCTTGTGCGCAACTTAGCACACATTTAATGTGTGCATACAAAGAACAAGTTGTTTGGTCGATCCACCGCCACACAACAGATGTGTGATCATTTGCCACACAATTCACCACACAATGTTGTGCTCGATCAAGTGGCTACACAAACTGTGTGGTAACTGTGTGGTTCTACCACACAGTAGTTTTAAGAGTGTATATGTATATATATATATATCAGTACATGGCATTGCATGGTTATAATATTTAAAAGCACGGCCGAACTCCGTTGCAGAAATATTAATATGTGGTCAAATCGCCACCAACAGAAGGAATATTAAAATATGTACAGTTTTGTTCATATGCAAACGTAATCAGCGCGTAAATCGTATATTGTCCTCAATGTGTACTATGATTGCGAAACAACAGCATGCTCATGTTACGGAAGTTTTGCTTCTGTTTACATAACACAACGCAATTATAGTGGTTAATCACACAAACATTATATAAACGCTCTTTATTATTTCCATATAAGGAAAGTAGTAACAAATAACGCCCTTTGTGTTTACCATATCCGGATCTAAACAAACCCCAGGAAACGTAACGTTTTTTGCATTTGTTTAGGTAACACATTTGACGGAGGTGAATATTTTAGCAGCTTGTCCACCGCCGACACCGCCCGTATCTTTAATATAGCAATAACAGATTGGTTTTTTTTCGATTAATACCAAATGCTCTCACCATACCCAGAAGCTCTGGGTTTCATAGAAAATGATATATCGAGATGTCTCGCCACCAACAGATGGAACATTAAAGTATGTACATTATTGTTCATATGCAAACATAATGAGGCGTAAATGGTGTATTGTGTAATAGTATACTGTACTCAATGTGTGCGATGATTGCCAACACCGCCCGTATCTTTAATATAGCAATAAAAGATGTTTTTTTCGATTAATAACAAATGCTCTCACCTTACCCAGAAGCTACGCGTTGCATAGAAAATGATATATCGAGATGTCTCCCTAAGGTAGGATTATTTCAAGAGTCTCCCTAAGGTCGTAATGTCGTTAGCTATATGTATATCAGTACACGGCATTGGTTATAATAATTAAAGACACGGGCGGCGTTCGTTGCAGAAATATGCATGTGTTCAAATCGCCACCATTAGAAGGAATATTAAAATATATATAGTTTTGTTCATATGCAAACATAATCAGCGCGTAAATAGTATATTGTTTTCAAGGTGTACGATGGTTGTGTAAACAACAGCCTGCTCGTGTTATAGAAGCTTTGCTTTTGTTCACATAACACAACGCAATCATACTGGTTAATCATACAGACATTATATGAACGCTCTTCATTATTTCCATATAAGAAAAACAATAACAAATAACGCTCTTTATGCTTACCATATCCGGATCTAAACAAAAGCCAGGAAACGTAACGGTTTTTTACTTTTTGTTTGCACAACAAAGTGAAAACAATTGACAATAACATACTGTTTATGCCATATTTTTGTATGATATAACAACAAATTCTGCCTATATTTTACTATTTCTGTTTATGGCTGTTTTTGACGGAGATGAATATTTTAACAGCATACCCAACACCGCCCGTATCTTTAATATGAGCAATAAAAGATGTTTTTTATTATTATTATTAATACAAAATGCTCTCAACATACCCAGAAGCTGCGCGTTGCATGGAAAATGATATATTGAGATGTCTCCCTAAGGTCGGATTATTTCAAGAGTCTCCCTATTGTCGTTCATGTTGTTAGGTATGTGTATACCATTACATAGTATTGGTTATAATAATTAAAGGCACGGGCGGCGTTCGTTGCAGAAATATTCATATGTGTTCAAATCGCCACCAACAGATGGAATATTAAAATATATATAGCTGTGTCGAGATGTCTCCCTAAGGTCGGATTATTTCAAGAGTCTCCCTAAGGTTTATTGCTGTTTTTGACGGAGGTGAATATTTTAGCAGCATATACCCACCGCCAACGCCGCCCGTATCTTTAATATAGCAATAAACAGTTATCAACGTACGATATCTCCATTCGTCGTCTATTTACATGTCTTCATGGCATATGACACTTTCCGACAAACACTTTAAGGACATTTTTAACGGGACAATGTTTTCGTGTGAAACGTATGGGGGAGGGGTTGGGTTTCTTTGTTCAGTCATATACTCATTGTAGCAAATGAGCACATTGCACCCAGCTTCATATGTCGAGTTGTTTGTAGATGCGACCGCGAATCGCGATGGAGAGTTCAAACAATAATGAATATTTCATAATTACCCTCCAATTTGGTTGTTAAAAATAGATAATGACGACGTGTGCATAGATAAATTATCAGACAACAAGTGATCATTGAGCGCTAAACGTTTTAGTTGATTGTTCGATCGTTTTGTAATTATAATAAGCTGGATGCGTGCCGGGCCACATCGTTTGCGCCACCCAGACCTTGCTTTTTGACGCTGTTGGGAGACAATATTAGAAGAAAATACTAAATGCTTGCATATAGAAATGAAACTGATGAGCGTTTGTACATGTATGGTTTAAAATGAAAGAATCAATCGCCGACCCACCCATGGCGATATAGATGCCATTGTTGAATAAATGGGCTAAATTTGTCAGATTTTCTAGTGATGGTAAACGGGGGAATTGTATCGATCACCTTGACTTTAATAATACTACCGTACTATTAACGTAAAACATGCATCCAAACTGCCTCTATCCGAGTACATGTATATAGGGACAGCGCATAGAGGCCGTTTGGATGCAGGGAATGGGAGCGGAGCGCGTTGCAAGCCCATGTGCACTGGTTAATATATTCATTTCCGCTTTAGCTAACAACTTGCCCGATTGCCAACAAATGCATACAGGGCAATTGGCTGCATGATATTATATTGTCCTTGTGAAGGCAGCTTGGGGAGGTGCGGTCCGTGTCATGTTTATGTTGCACTTGGCAGAACCGGCCGTAGGTTAACAATGCTGTTTTCGCTCGAGCTACCGAGATTGTAACACCTGTATATACATACATGTCTATTCTGCACGAGAGCATTTACCGGTATTGCATCATTTGGTTAATGATTTATTTTGGCCGAATTATACCAAATGTGCTTGTCCCTATAAACATGCTGATGTCAACTTCCATGTACCATGTCATGACCAATGTCCCAATTGTATGGATTGTATCCCGTGCTAAATTATTTAACGACAAAATCCGACCAAGATATGCACCAGAGAACATGTTTTGCCGGACGACGCCAAATGCAAGTTATTTGTTTTCTCCCTCAACCAGATAACTTATATCAACCGAGGGCGTTTTGTAATAATGTCGTTTGGTCCCAAAAGGTTTGTCCTAATGTTTGTTTTCTTCCTGAGGGTGTTTTGTCAGAGTACCATGACAAGATATCAGGACATCAATTCAAATTCAGATGTTTATTGAACATGGATTATCATCAGAACAAAATGAAAATATAACAATGATGACGATTTTATAAAAAAAAACAATGATGACGACTTACATAACATGTAATCAAATAACTTAAAGGCACGGGAGGCCTTAATTGTCGAAAATATTCATATCTGTTCCAAACACCGTAAACAGAAAAACATTAACACACATAGAGTTCAGTTCATATATACCATGACAATCGCGTAAACAACAGTATGTTATCATAAAGATCTACTATATTTTATCTGAACAAGAGCCTGGTTGTGTTACAGAAGACAGCACAATGCTGCTGGCTAATCACACACAAATGGTATAAACGCTCTTTATTAGTTCCATATCAGGAATTCACCAACAAAGAACGCTCTTTATGTTTACCATAATAATATAAACAAACACCAGAAAAGTAATTGTTTATGCTTTTTTTTTTTTTACATAACAATGGTCAAACATATGTCTACATTTTGATGTTCTTTCGGTTTGTGGCGGTTTTTGACGGGTGGAAACAATTTGACAGGATACCCACCGTCAAGGCATCCCGTACCTTTAAACGTACAACTGGATAGCTTCTATCTCATGCCATGACTAGACTACTTTGTGGCACATGAGGGGTTTCTGAATTATGACGTAGACAGGACACCGATAATGCTGAATGTTCACTAATCCTGACATGGCCCCAGAGATAAAATGGGAAATAAACAGTATCCGTTATCATGAAAGCCCTTGTTGCACTTCCATCCGAACTGTGTGGTGAACCATTGACCGATTTAATTTGGATATGGCTCAACATAAGCATTATGCCAAAGTTATATTTGTCCCAGGAAAACTACGGAAACCAACAGCGTCTGTCCGAGTGTGCGTCATTTCGTCCGTGCATGCGCATTTTGGTTTGCGAACGATAACTTTAGTAACGTTAAAATTGTATTAATTTTCTGCGCATGTTTTAACTCTTTACTCCCCATAAGCGTTCCTGGACGTTTTTGCACTATTTCCCCATAAGCGCCTGTGGACGCCTCGCAACATATTCCTAGAAGCGCATAAGAGCGCGTTACCAGACTTCCTCACAAGCGCTCTAGAGCGCCACACTAGGCCCAGACTGTACTAATGAGTTCGTCCCTATGCCCCCCCCCCCCCGCTTTTGCTATGTTTCTAGTCGAGACCACCCGGTTATGTCAACTCGTTATTTGCCTATCTAATAACAATAAACGTGGCACCGTGTGCATCGCGCGCGACACATGCTGTGTTACTTGGGTACCATTCTAAGTATTTACGAACAACATGGCTGCAACATTTTCGAAACAGCAAGTGATCGACATGTTAATGGGAGATGATAGCGATTTTAGCGGAGATTGCGGTTCCTCGTCATCAGAAGATTCAGACGACGATTACTCTGCCCCTGCTACCAGCGACAATGTGACCTCCATCGATGATAGCAGCTTGAATAATAACCCGATTGGCTGGTCAAATAATCTTCGAAAGGTATCACTTCAGCCATTTACCCAAAGGACAGGGCCAGTTATACCAGATGAATTCGATACTGATATAGCAACAGCTTTGGAATATTTCAATTTTATGTTCTCGCCATCGAAGTATGCCGAAATAGCCAGGCATACTAACAACTATGCCAAGTGGAAAATGGAAGAAAAGGGCGAGACTGATAAATACTGGTCTGATATTTCGGAACTAGAACGTCGTGCGTACATCGGTATGAACATCATGATGGGTGTGAATGACCTTCCCTCATACAAGCAGTACTGGTCACATGATGAGTTCATCGGAAACGCCGGCATCAGCAAAATTATGAATCGGCGCAGATTTGAAAAAATCACAGAATACTTCCACGTCAGTGACCGATAGAGCGAACATGCTAAAGGGACAGATTCATACGATCCACTATATAAGGTTCGCGACATCATCGACTCATCATTAACAACATTGAAATCGTGTTACTTGCCTTCGCAATATATATCTGTCGACGAAGGAATGATAAAATGGACGGGACGTCTCTCCTACAAGCAATACATGCCGGCAAAACCAATAAAACGAGGGATCAAAATATGGATGATGTGCGATGTCACCAATGCCTATCTGTTAAACTTTGAAAGCATTATTTCAAACCGTCTGGAAAAGGTCTCGGGTATGATGTGGTTACGTCATTGTCATCGGATTTGTGTGAAAAAAATTACTGTTTGTTCTTTGATAACTATTTTACGAGTGTGCACCTCATGCAGGACTTACTAAACGATGGGTTTTACTCGTGGGGCACCGTTAGGCAGAACAGGAAAGGATTCCCGAAGGATTTACAGCGACTGAAGAAAATGAATCGATGTGACTATAAAACTAGGCAGGATGGCGAATTTCTCACGGCAACGGTATGGCAGGACAAGAAACAAGTGTTCACCCTTAGCACGATGACTGACCCAACGACATATATCATGGCTAATCGGCGCCAGGGAAAAACAATTATTGAAGTGACTCAGCCGATGAGCATAGTCATGTACAACAAGTACATGAATGGTGTTGACAAACATGATCAGTTGAGGATGACGTATCTCCTCGGTCGCGAAGGGAAAAAAGCATGGAAATACATATTCTGGTTGGTCGCCAATTCATCAATAGTTAACAGTTTCATCTTGTTCAAAGAAACATCAAAGAGACATAATTCTAAGAAGGTGTTCACGCATATGGATTTTAGGATTGAACTGGCTCATCAACTGATTGCATGATATTCTTCTAGAAAACGCAAAGCACAAGAGCCACGTGCCCTCAATATATCACCAGAAAACTCAAACGGACACGTGTCCACACACATGGGACGCAAAAACCGATGTCGGGTTCATCTGAACTCAAAAGAAAGAATAAGAAACTGTATTTGGTTGCAAACTCTCCAATGTTCATCTATGTAAGGACGGTTGCCATTTCAAGTATCATTGTAGTTGAACGTTCCGAACAATTATGGTTATGAGATATATATAGTGCATGGACATCACAGAGAACCCAATGTGTATCGACTGTATATTGCTATACTCCGTTAACATTCAAACTATCCAATTATATTAATTGTTCACACAACACATTTCATGATATAATTTCAAATTTGGTGAATTGCACGATTTGACTCAGTTATAATTTCAAACCAAATTATAACATTCAAAAACAAATTTATTGCGAAATACTTTTAAAGATACGGGTGGCGTTCGCGGTGGGTATGGTGTTAAACATTCATATCCTTGAAAAACCACCATAAACAGAAGGAATAGTAAGATATGGACAGACCTTGTTTTTATACCAATCAGAAATATGGCATAAACAGTATGTTATTGTCAATTTGTTCCCCTTTGTTATGTAAACAAAAGCAAAAAAATTACGTTTCATTGCTTTTGTTTAGATCTTGATATGACACACATAAAGCGCGTTGTTTGTTACTGTTTTCCTGATATGGAAATATTAAAGAGCGTTTATATCATTTGTGTATGAATAACCAATATAATTTCGGTCTGTTATGTTATTTACGTACACCATTGTACGTCTTGACGACAATACACTATTTACGCGCTGATTATGTTTGGCATATGAGTTGAACTGTATATACATGATATATCAGTACACGGCATTGGTTATAATAATTAAAGACACGGGCGTATTTACATGTATGTTGGCGTTCATTCTGTTGATGCCGATTTGAAGAAATATAAATATTTCTGCAACGGATGTCGCCCGTGACTTTAATAATGGTTGCATTAGTTGAAAATCGACTATAACCAAGATCGCTATTTGCGTCGTTTTAGAAACACCAGCGCAGTTATTATTATATTTTTCAAAAATATATATGTTCTTGAATGTGTTTGTTTTATCAAATCGCTCTAGTTATCCAATCACCGTGAAAATTACAACTTTAGAAAAATAACGGTATTTTTCGTAACGGAATCAGTTTGCCCTACCCGCATCATAGCAATTCAACATGACCACCGGCATCATAGTATATTAGCATGCCAACTTGACCAGGGGAGGACACACGACAGCTCAGCTACAGTTATGTATTATTGTTTCAAACCGCTTAACATCAAATGGCTGGTGTTACATGCATGTTTCAGTCGGACGTTATGTTACAATTTGCTTGATCGAAGAGGTCACAAACTATTTTCTCAAACATGTTTGGTTTTTGAGTAAAAGGAAAGATCTATATCAATACAATGTGTACATTGTGCGGTCCTTTTTCTGATAATGTTGGTATATGTTTCTGGTGTTTCTGACGTATGTGATAAAATAGTGTGTATTCCGTACACCTATATACCTGTATATGGATTGTTTCAAATTTCTCTTATATTATATAATGCGGCTAAATTTTAAATGGTGATGCCATACAGTGTTTGCACGAAGATGAACTTCCAAGCACGACGTGTTATATAATAGGTGTTTTCGAAGTCGAAATCAAAGTTGATATTGAGTAATTAGACAACGCGCCATAAAACCAATGACATACAATTATACCTATGATCTAGCCTGCATCACGATTACCATTGATTTGTGCTAATAAATCAGAAGCCGTGCGGTATATACACGTAAGCATTACGCACTCTGGAAGCGGAAAATACTTATGTATGTACAGCGAATTACCAACGAATAATAATTATAATTGAATTGTATGTGTATGTTCTATATTATTACTTCTGTTAAATGTTACATTTGCATGTTAGTTTATAGTAATAAACAATCGCAAACATCACTATTCTGAAAATATATTTTAAAACCTTACTTGAATTTCGTAGTGCGACATCGCGTTATTTTGGCTGAACGAAATAGAGGATATCTAGCGTTCTGAATTGATACCGGACAAATATATTTGATTATTTTCGCGACCGACTAGCTGCACTTTTCGCCAGCGGAAATACATTTTTTCTGGCAGTAACAACCGAAACTCATTAACGCCAGAATCAATGTACATTCGTTGACGACAAGTTGGTCGCGAAATTTAGTCCTTAAGCCATATCATGAGATATTTCTGGTATTAATTATTAGAAGAAAACAAAACACATTTGCTTTGAATTGTTTACAAAATACTTTTGGGAGTTGGTGACTTTTACCAACATAAGACGAGTCTAAATCCTGAACAAGGATCATTTGTATAAGACATATTTTATTGTCACAATGTGACATTCGTGTGCAAACCCGTCGTGGTCACTTCACCCCATGTAATCTGAGTAAATGATGAGATTTTGTATGGAATATTAAAAGCAAAATTTCAGAGCTGACGAAACGCACAATACATATAGTTTGATATACTGATATTGAACTAATCCCAACAGAAATGTCGAAGATACTTGCTTGCCCAGGGCTCTTATACACAGGTGTCGATTTTTTCTCATATTACGACACACGGTCATTATCCCCAGTTGGAGCTGTCACTCCAAAAGCCTACCTTCACTGCGTCAACACAGTAACAGGTTTACCACCATTTATGGAGCAACGGGATACTTTCTGACAAGCCAAAACTTATGCATGGGAAATAGCGTCTGGTACTTGATATATGCCCGGGAACACACCGTCGGTATTATGTTATAGCTGCAGGGAGATGAAGGGGTGGCTTATACAGCTAGTGTGGGAACTAAAGAGTTAAATATCTTATAAATATGTTCAGTGCGTAAATACAATTCAAGTTCGAAAATGGGTTCGGTCCGAATCATTTTTTACTAAGTTATGACCCTTTTTACTTAGAATTTTCCAAATTTGAGATTTCTCGATAAATTTAAATTGGGCTGTTTGGTCTGAAGGAAATGTGTATGTTAGCTGTTTAGTGCCAAATACAGGTCTATACTAAGGGTTTGTTTCGAATAAGTTTTACTGAGTTCTGGCCCATTTTAGAGTAAGGATTTTCCAAATTTGAGGTTTCTGGATAACTCCAGTTTTGGTTATTTGATCGGAACCAAATTTGATGTATGATTTTTCCAGTCATATTTGGTTACCAAGAAGACCCTTATCGCTTGTCCAGGATCATCTATAAATTCTGTCCTACTTTCTAGAAAGGCAATGCCCTAAATGAATCAAATTTAAAGAGGATATGTATATTATTTAAAGGGGCCTTGTGTCCTCAGTACGTATGTGGCTTATGTCATGCTGTATTAAATTGTAATGATGTTGAGAAAATACTATTGTATAAGTTACTTTAATATAATAGTAAATAAAATGCCATACAAAAACACTCATTGTCGAAGCAGTCAGTTGCTGTTTGCAATATTGAAATACAGTATATCGAGTTTGAATATACAAGCTCTGTTTAGTTGTTTTGAACAGAAAATTAGCTATGTGATTTTATTTATATATTACTTTTATAATAACATACAGGTGGCCCACAATCGTGCTACAATAAAGTAACCTAGTAAGTCATGAGTGTTTGTGAACCTGATTTTTTTCATGCAACTTTGTCTTGCGTGGGTTCGTGGAACTGGTTGTAATGAACATATTCTTTCTTAATCAATTAATGAATTTCTTTGCATATATATATAGCATGGACACCAGTCAGAATAATTTTATTGGTGCCAACAACAATATCAGAAGGTGTATTAAACCATTCGCAATGAATGTGTTATATAATTATTGTTTATTGACCTCCAAGTATGAAGAGCTAACGAGTTATGTGGCTTATATTGACACGTATGAATACCTGTACAGTAAAAAATGGGTGGCATACAAAGTCAAATATAACTCTTTTGAGTAGTACTCATTAGGGGCAATAACCTAACCTGTATATGCAATGCGTTGAAAACAGTTATCAGGGAGACATATATAACGAGCACGTACGTGTCTCAATAATCACGGTTCATCACCTATCAGTTAAATTGAGAAAGTTAATATTCCCACAATACCCGCTTGTGGCTTCTATATATATATGGACATGTATTTATACATATACAATAAATAAGTTGGTGGCAAACAAAGCCAAATATTACTCTTTTGAGTCGCAATCATTGGGGATAATAACATAACGTGTACATATGCAATACGTTGCAGAAACATACATGCATGCTGGTTATCTTTGTCTCCTTAATAACGGTTTATTACGTATAAGTTAATCTGAGAAAGTTAATATTCCCACAATACCCAGATAGTGGCTTCTATAGACACGTATGTATATCAATACAGTAACAAATGAGTGGCATACAAAACAAATATAACACTTTTGAGTTGTAATCTTTAAGGACAATAACCTAACATGCATATGCAATTCGTTGAAATCCGTCAATAGGGAGACACATATAACCAGCATGTACGTGTCTCCCTAATCATGGTTTATTACATATCAGTTAATTTGAGAAAGTTAATATTCCCACAGTGTCCACTGTGTGGCTTCTATGGACACGTATTTATACCTATACAATAACAAATTGGGTGGCATACAAAGTCAAATATAAGTCTTTTGAGTTGTCATCATTAGGGACAATAACCTAACGTGTATATGCAATGCGTTGAAAACAGTTATTGGGGAGACATATATAACAGCGTGTACGTGTCTACCTAATCACAGTTTTTTACCTATCAGTTATCATTTATTATATTAACTCGCCACGTTATAGTACGGGGGGGGAGTCATATTGTACTCCCAAATGTCATATTGGACTCCCGAGTGTACAATGCCACGTTATATTGGGACTCTGTGACGTAACGAATTACCTATTGCGAAATAAACTGGTGAAATTGTGATGCGCGTGCAACAGATTTAGCAAACGTTTCACTTCCGCGTTGAGTATTTTTTATTGCCGTGTTTACTGTTCCAAATCAAATCATGCATACTGTGTGTTTCGTCATCACGGTTTCTACAACTAAAATACGAGCGCACAATATCCATGTAACTTGTTAGTTTTTTTTATCATTCTACATTTATATTTATCTGATTTAAAAAATAAAACGATGAAGATACTAGGCACACACACATAGTAACACTGGTATATAAGCCTTTTATCAAAGTCGGAATGTCATTTTGAAAAGATAAGAGATGACCCATGACTATCTTTAAACGATTTAGACTTTGGAAAGTTGACGCATAATTTGGTCACCTATTATAAAAAATAACCAAAAACAACCATGTCATCGATAACCTTTCACCTATTAAATGGCGATCGCGATTTAAAAAACAAATCGTATTAGTAGCGAAAACAGGAATGCATGTGTACATAGCACGTGTCCTAATTATGCCAGCTAATGGGATTTTATATTCGAGAACAGTTGAAGCTGCTTTCACAGATCTGTGGCGGACGCACAAGGCCAACGCTATCGGGTTTGTGGCTGACCACTGGCACTGCGCATAAACCGATAGCCGCAGACACTGCATGCATGCGTCAGCCGCAGGTCTGTGAAATCAGCTTTAACTTCAGACAGACAAAATTGCGACTACGACCTCCAAGTCATCTGGTCATGTGAACGGGTTCCAAACAATTATGTTTCGAGTGAAAAGGTCAGAGGTAGCAAATTACTCTAAATGACGCGGAACGTGAAATGTTGACGCATCATTTTGTCGCATATTGCAATTATAGAAGATATGAACACTTCAATTAAAACAAGTTGTAAATTTTCAATGAGCTTCCCACAACAATCATGTGATCGATTTTGCCAAAAAAATGTATTGGTAATCGCATTAGCTCAAATATGACTGTACGATTACACACCACATGTCCCAATTAGGCCAGATAAAGGGATTTTATAATCGACAACGGTTAAACCACAAGACAGACCACCACACTGTTGGTCCAACCAAATTGCGACCACGCCCTTTAGGCCATGTGTACGTGTGAACGGGTCCAAAACCATATTCTTGCATATGGCGAAGTCCACCCGTTATGTGTGTACACCTCCTTTGGTAAGAAATACTGCTGACCTTGTGATTTTGATTGCGAATTATAAATGTTATACCTAAACAGAACACAAGCAAAGCATATTATGCAATCTGATTGTTAACATTTATGAGGCCTGATAACCCTGACTAGATCACAGGACGTATAACTGTTATATTTATATATTTACATACACCTGATATCTCTTCCGATTTCCCCATAGCGTTACGGTAGACACGCCCCCTTATTCAATGCGTTCATAAAT
Organism: Siphonodentalium dalli; assembly: GCA_032622095.1. Classification (NCBI taxonomy): domain Eukaryota; kingdom Metazoa; phylum Mollusca; class Scaphopoda; order Gadilida; family Siphonodentaliidae; genus Siphonodentalium; species Siphonodentalium dalli. The sequence goes on from CP136062.1 coordinate 198,134,595, forward strand.
CTATGAACGTAACGTGACGTCACGTTCAATGTCGTTCATATGTTTATGAACACATTGTTCCCGGAAATCACCGGGGATTGTCGGACATTACCGACTGCTTGAGTATCTAGTCAGCCAATACGCCAATGATTTGATAGCAAAGAATATGTAATCGAGGTTCACGATTGGATGGCTTGTGGCATCTGATCGCGAGCACGGGTGGCACAAGATGTTCGGTTGACTATCAGAATGTTGGTTATCATGTAATCCCATAATATGTCAAATATAGCGAATTATCGAAATATGAAATACAACGAAAAAGCGAAATATGAAAATACAGCGAAATAGCACGAAAAATCGAAATAGGATAATACAGCGAAATAGGGCGAAATATAGAGCAAAATATAGAAATAGGAAATTATTTTTATAAACGAAATAACGGACATATTTGAAAAGAGTGTTTTTGACGAAATAACGGACATATTTGGAGAAGCGTTTTAAAGAGCGTAAGTATATAAATATAAATAATAAACGGCGGACTCAACGTGGTCATGGGTTTTGACTGCGATAAAAAATCAGCAAACTCCGCATGAACCCCTTTGGGGTTTATGCAGTTTGCTGAATTTTTCTCGCGGTCAAAATCCCATGACCACATTGAAACCGCCGTTCATTTCTTATATAAAACAAAGTGCACCATTCCAAATTTCATGCATAGAAACAAGTTTTATTCCACACCGAGATGCCAGGCCAGATGGCACTGAGTAAAATTTTATTCCATAAAATTATATGGATAGCATACACACACTGTTTACATTTAAAACAATTACATGTTTCTGCAATACGCTCAAATTCTTTCATCCTATCTGCGTTTCTACGTAACTCTGGGTGAGAATTTCACACTATATGTGCCATGAAGCTGAATGAGCTAAGATCGCATGTAGTAGCATCATGATTTATAATGGAATATGCAATGGTGTGAATGTAATCAATTTCAATTGGGGGAGGGTCCGGGAGGGTGCGCGAGATCTTCTTTTTTTTTTATTTACAGCTGGGAGTTACCGTTCAAATCTCGAGATTAACGGGGTCTTTATTGGTGTTATATGGTGCTGACAAGTTCATTTAATGACAAAATTACGATTAGCCAATTAAGCTGGATAAACAACACATGTGGCGGCACACGTCGGTTTCATTTGCGGCCCAACCAAATATACCACATGTAATTTCATTAGGTTGTCACTTGAGGGACCTAGCAGCAATAATACGCATCGTAGCATTGATCTTGGTTATGAGCAATTTTGAGGAGCTTTCTTAATCTTCAAGTATTTTTCGCAAATTGCCCAGACCATCTGGTGTGTTAAACTCTTCCCTAAACCGAAATGAGGCCAGTCCGTCCCATTTAAATCGCGCGCGGTGGCTTCGCACGCAACGGAAACGTATCATGCCATGAACCATGTATGAATTTACCAGTATTACTAAACTGAATTCCAAGATAATTTCATTCATTAACAGCTTCTGACACTTGGGAGTAATGGAAGCCAAATCTGACTGGTTACACAAATCAGTACAAGCATATATATAATCTTACTACCGGCTCTGGTGTACTTCCGTACACAAAACTACACAATAATTGTTTAAATACAAGCACCATCGGTCTCTATTGGCACAATTCAAGTACAATTGCATTTTAGATTGGAATTTACGAAACTATACATATAAAGCTGGACATCAATATTGGAACACACACAGGATAAATTTCTATCAGGCTAATTGCTAACCTTATATCGAGTTACAACAAACGAGGCCGCATCGACAAGTTCGTGGCATCTGGGCACTGGCTGATTTATTACCTCTTGCGTGATGAGGTGAAATCAAAGAGATACCGATACCGGATATGGCATTAATTTGTCCATACATTAGGAAGAAAATTCCAGGGATATACATGTACGATGGGTTCTTCTCAGAAGATAGCAGTCATTCTACTTACATATTTGGGACTGGCCACGACTGCTACAGTTACCATTCTGTAGTCGATCCCAGTCTATCTGCTATATTTTCAAGGCAATTACTTTACTTAATGCGTGTTAAAAGTCGATAATCGTTCTTGGCTGCGTGGTATTCTCGTGGTGATTCCTTTGTGCGATTGGCAGCATCATTTTATTTAACGGAAATTTTATCGAAATTCAACCCGTCGATTGTAAAAATTGGCCCAGAGAAAGTAAAGATACCAATATACCGCGATTACTCATAAAAATAACTTATATATGAGAGTCGGAAATGGTGCCGATACACATGCATTATTTCAAGAATGGTGCTAACTTAATACTAAATAACTCGAATATTTTGACAGGAACATATGACTATATATATTTATTGAATCTTATAGATTTACATCTTCCTTTTGTTAGATCGAAAATATCTTGACAGGACCTTTGATAAATCTTCAATTTAGTTTCAATTTAGAATTTGTCTGGTATCAATGTCCGTTTATTTTTAAACAAACCTTCGAACGTTGTGTCGGATCAGAACCTTTCAATAGATTTTACTCCAATATATTTACACGAACATTTGAATATTTAATATGTGTTAAAAGAATAATATATTCTGACCTGATGAAATTCGTTACATGGAAACTATTTCGATGGATGGATGGCTTCGTTTTGCTAATTATTTCATACATGTATAATCAATATCCGCAACCAGCGCAGAGGGCTTCAGCACAAAATGTCCCTATTTTAAATTTGATTTTACTGCAATATTTTGTTTACAGAAATATGTGATTATGTTTTATATATATTAAACAAATAAAATATTAAAACTGATAGTCGGCGTTACAAGCATGGCAATTATGTCCACGGAAACTTATATATTGTCAGTTTTGTTAATCTACATGATGTGGGTGGGGTTAGGGTATTTACTGGTATAACCTGCGTGTGTGTATATTCGACCTCATGTCAAGTGCCCTCCCATAAGTTTTACGATAATATTTATTTTTATATACTTTATTGAAATTAATTAACGTATGGGTCAATTCAAGTTTCAACTTTTAAAACACGATGGTCAGTGATAAGTTGGTCAGCTGATTATGAAACATTTTGAAAACACATTGCTTCTTCATAGCATTATGATATAACCCCATGCAGACACCATCGAAGACAAAGAGGTCAGCTAAAGCATGTACAATTAGACAAATATTGTAGATACCGTTCGTATTGGGGCTTAGTGTGGTATTTTGCAAAATTTAGTTTTTTAAATTTAAATTTTTGAAAATGATTTTTCACCAATGCAACTGAAATAGTCCTGGTAAATTCAAAAAAGAAACTAAAATTAAAATTTATTGTTTTGAAAGTTATGTCCATCAATACAACTATATAACGGTAATTTTAAAAAGGGAAGTGGGCAGACGACCAATCCTGGCCATACTGCCCATGTACAATGCAAGTTCTCCACTTGTTCTCACTGCATGTTGTAATGTAAATGTTTTGTACGAATAAAGTATCTAATCTGATCTAATAAAAAATTATTGGGCAATCTTTGAGGGGCAGATGTCCGAGATGCAATCGTCCTTATCCCGCGATTAGAAACTGTACTGTGTAACCGATGTCCCATATCCGTAAACTCCGTGTGAAATTGTCTCTCCGGTGTCTAATGCATCACGCGTGTATGTGCGTATGACGTGGAGTCTATGTTGTGTACAAATCATGTAATGCCTCTAGACCTGTTCAGTTATCACTGTAACTGCATGTTCCGCAGACACCCGGAAATTAATAACGGATGGACAAAAATGAGACAATGGGCTAATCAAGCCACTGTTTAGAGATTATCAAAAGGGTGCCATTTTAAAAAGCGGCGATGGGTGAAGTCAGTGCACAGGAAACCGCCGATTGTTTTTATATGAGATATGGACATTTGCATTAAATTAATTCGATGTCAGGTTCGTTGGTACCAAGAATGGGAATGTCCCCCGCCTGTGCATTGGGTATGTGGCATTAAAACCACCCGCGCGTACAATGAAATATATAATTATTCATGAAATGCTGATTTTTCTCCGATTATTTTGACAGAAACATGCGAATATTTTGTCAAGTTGAAAAGCGTTTCTGTGGATATCAGAGTCCGTTTTCAGATCGAAAATATTTCCACATGAACATTGTTTAGTTAACCTGGGCGTTGGTGTGGGACATGCGGAATACCAACAATTATTGTTTATGTTTTAGTTCATTATTTTATTTATCTCCTTTTATTTACAAGACTGTTTTTGTTTTACTGTACCACTCGCAAATATTATCAGGAAGTTCTTTATAAACACTCGGATGAAACTGTCTGTTTGCAATATATCAATCCTCGACGACACGAATATTATCTATCATGTCAATTTACGAATAATTCCATAATATCAAATGACATAATTATTTAAGTGATGTGATCGAATTGATTGTACGCACCAAATGAATCAGACTCATTTTACTTGCATTATTTATCTATTGAATGTTATGAGACACATTTACACCAGCTGGTCAGTGCGCGCGTAATCGGCGTTTATAAAAGAAAATTACTAGATATTTGTACATTACGGAATTGTTTAAATGAATATGTGTGAAATCTATATTACTGAAATATATCGCCAAACATGGGTGCATTGGAACTGTTATGTAGGGTGGGATGTCATATTGACAACCTCACATTATATGTTATATTGTGTGTGCTATAAAATATGCATATGTGCATATATATGAAATTACTTTGATACTGACAATTCTTGAAAATTTTATTAATTGTTGAAAATGAGCATTTTAAATTAAATTTGGAAAAACTAAATTTTATTTATAAATTTTGATCCCAGTTTTCAAAACAAATTAATTTAAATTTGAGACTTTAGTTACGTTTTTGGACATTAAATTCGATATTTTAAAGTGATCTGAAACACTCCGGTAGGGTGATGAAATAGAAATGGAGAATATCTTGCTGAAAGTAGTTATTTTTACAAATATTATATCCAAATTGACAGAACACACCGTAATTCTTATATATATGCATTAAATACAGTGACCCCCCCGATGGCGAAATCATTTGTGTTAATTTACCGCCGATAGTTGCGTCCCGAATCGGGAAGTAAATATTTACAATTGAGCGTAGTTCAGACGATGTTTTCTATGAAGTGGTACGGTCGATTTGTTTGAGATTTTCGGCAATGTTAGTAGAATTCTACATCCCCTCATGGCATAGCGCATGCATACTAACTAATCAGTTTCACGCGTCCGAACAAGTGCATAATATGTCTTTAACTTATGAATTTTTGTAATGTTATATCCAAATTTTCAGCCATTTGTTAGAACACGATATCGCCGCACAAACTACCGAAACCATTTGCGTACATGTAATTTGAACAAACACAAGAAAATAGTAATGCCAACTAAAATAAAATGCGACAACAAAACATGACATGGATATAAAGGCCATAGACACAGATAAACAAATATGATATATATATATATATAATTCAATATATGAAATTATTTTTTATTATAAAAGATTTTATCTGACAATTCTGTATTCATTGACGCTAAGACCACGTGCGATTTTTCCGTGTTTTTTCCGTGTTTTTTCCGTGTTAAAATGTTGGCCACGCGTGGTTTTGAAAACACCACGGGCCTTGTATACTGTAGTTGACACATCTTGACTTATAGAATATATCGTGGCGCATCCATTCTAACAATACCCCTCTCCCAATCATGTTGACGTGCTATAGTGAACAGTCATTGAAGTTTTAACTAATCTAGCCGAAATGTAGGCTAAGCGTTTTTTGGAATGCGTAACCGTCTATGACGTGTCATCGGTCGACCCCATTCATGACTGATTTGATGGATACGCTCACAGTATGTAGCCCACCACGCATGTGTACCGTCATGTATCAATCACCATAACGAATGCAAATTTAGCCCTCCCCCGTACTTGTAATTTAACAGAACCCAGCTGTTCGAAGCCAAAGTTAAACTATCTCTCAATTGCTAATTATTAGTGCCTCTTTAAAATCATTATAGGTAAACAAAACCAATCCCGTGACATTCCCTGCGTCATGTCACTTTTGTGCACCAATTTCTCCACATATCTCCATGAAATAATAATAAACGCTCTTTAATGATTGTATACCAATGAAATCATCTGAGGTCAAAGAAGCCTATCACGTGAAATCACCTGGTCGGGTGATTAATCTGTACCAATTTTTCTTCATATAATTTGAGCCTATAGCGAATGCCTTTATTGCTCGCATTTGCCCATTAAATATATTCTTTAATTGTCCTCCGAGATCGAAGATTAGCAAAAACAAAATATTACATACATGTATAACATATTTACAAAGGATATCTGAAAGAGATAACACATACTAGTTTATGAGATAAGCAACGTCAGAAAAGACAGTGGTATATATATACCCATACATATACATAAACATATACACACACATACACATACACACATATAGATATATATATATATATATACATACACATACATATACATACACATACATACATACACACATACATATATATATATATATATATATATATATACATATATATACACGTATACATACATACACATACACGCATACATACGCACACATACATACACACGTACACATACACATATATATATATATGCATAATTATAGTCTCAATTGTATTGTGGGTCGTATATACTCAGAACGATGTAATCATTAGTCAGAGGTCAAAGGTTTGTTAAGTTCCGGTGACCTTGTATTAATTAACAGAACGATATTAACCGGTATCTAGATGGTAAAATTTCCAAATATTTGCTGCTAAACGTGAGAAGAACAAGACTAATTCGTCGGTATGGAGCACACCGGGAACTTCTAACGGCGGGTGGCCGAGATAGCAACCCAATAGTTGATAAGTGTCTAGGTTATCAAGAAATACGAATGTTTCGGTGCCGAATTGGTCAATAATATCGAACCATACAATATTCCTAACATCAGCAAGAGCTACACAGTCACAAAATACATGTTGTACAATACATTCATATAAAAGTCCACATTTGCGGCATTTACCTTTGTCCCTATAGGCGGTGTGAGCCACTAAACGGGCAATAAGCAAGAAGATATATTTCTCTGATGGTTGGGATTTACACGCATGCCACAGTGGAGACATATCAAGAGAATTGTGGAAATGAGATAGAGTTAAATTTTTTCTTTTAATTGCTAATTATTAGTGCATCTTTAAATCATGTGAGGTCAACACACCCAATCCCTTGACATGCCCTGCGTCATTCCAGTTGTGTCACCAATTTCCCCCACTCATCTTCAGGAATTAAAATAAACGCCCTTTATTGATTATATGACCATGTAGGTCATCTGATGTCAAAGACGCCTATCGCGTGACAACCACCTGGTCGGGTGATTCATCTGTACCAGTTTCCCTACATATACTTTGAGCCTATAACTAACGCTCTTTATTGCTCACATTTGTCCATTAAAATCGTCTGAGATCAACGGCATCCGGATAAAGTTACATTTATCTTTTAATTTCTTATTATAAGTGCATCTTTAAATAATTTGAGGTCAACAACCCCATTCTCTTGACATGCCATGCGTCATTCGACTTTTGTCACCAATTTTCTCACATATCTTCTGGAATGATGATAAACGCTCTTTATTGATTATATTCCCATGTAAGTCATCTTGGGTCGAAGATGCCTATCGCGTGACATTCATCAAGTTGGGTGGTTCATTTGTACCAATTTTCCTACAAATACTTTAAACTTATAAAGAACGCTCTTTATTGCTCAAATTTGACACTTAAAGACGTCTGATGTCAACGGCATCTATACCACACCATATGGGTCATCCCCGTGTTTAAACTTACACCGACCAGATTGCAACCATTTTTGGTCTATAACCAATTAGTTAGTTAAATGCGTTGTTATTGCCCCTTTAGGACATCTGATGTCAATGGGACCTATCTAATAATATTTTCCGGGCCAAATTACCCATATATCCAACCTCATTAGTAACTGACCAATGTGGATGTCTACTTAATGCATGGTTTATTCAGATGTAATTCTATATCTCCTGTGTCATATATCTCAGGATTTTGAATTTTAAAAGTTGATATTGAGTAAGCGGTTTTAATTAGAAGATATAACCCATAATCAGTCTTCGTCATGCAAACATATTCCCAAATTAACAGTATTTATCACAATAAAACCAGGTCCCCCTAATGTCGGTCTGTAACACTGTCAGATATACACTACCGATAATTTAATTGCATATATCTATTAAAATATTCATTCCGCGCAAAACTATCGACAGTTGGTGATCACACATGACAGGAAAAATATATAACTTTGCATGTTAAATTCACTTAAAAAACACGCTAAACATTAGGGGGACACACAAAAAGTCGCCCTAATGTAAAAGTCGCCCTAATGTGGGCTATTTACACACAAATGTCTCCCTAATGTGGCTTCCGCGAACATATATATATATATATATATATATATATATATATATATATATATATATATATATATATATATATATATATATACTTTATAGAATCGAAAACGGCTGCACCGATCGAGACCAAACTTCCCATCTAATGGTAAAAACTCGCGGGAATGGTCGTCGCGGCATTTTGGAGAAGCTCCGAGCACCCGTTCTTCACTCCCAGTCACACAAAACGGCACTGTGGGTTTAATCGCCCGATGTAATCTTCACATTGAAACGGGTATCTACCCACAAATGATATATATGCGTGTGTCCTTTATAGACTCGAACCGATTGAGCTCAAACTTGCTACCTATGGATACTTTTGTGCGGAAAGTGTCATGGACGGGTTAAATTGTGACCCCGATCTGACCTTGACCTTGAAAATGATCAATTCAAGGTCAAATCTGGTAAAACTGGCGGATTTCGACGAAATTTTACACCTAGGTGCAGCATACGTGTCTCCGAAGCTGTTGCAATTGCTTTTTCGAACAGAGCATACGTGTCTCGGAAGCTGTTGCAATTGCATTTGAACGGAATTTTAACCCCGAAACAGGGCCCTAGACGCTAGACTCACAAGCCCGTAAGTAGCCATCCCACGCACTCAGAAGTTGTATACAAGTGCAGTTTATGTACAGGGCCCAGTTTTGGCAGCACAACGAAAACGTCCGGCGACCATTTGAATCAGCTGACCGTCGGTATTCAATAGCGACCGAAGTTTGAATTTTATGCTTTTACAATCAAAATCTCTTTATTCTCGCAGTTATTGTACCCAATTAGGGATAAATAAGAACAAGATATGTGCAAGCTTTATAATGTATTTTATTACATATCTATCAACGTAATTCGCATGATTGCACGAGTTTCCAGGCGTGTGATAATTCTCAGAATCGCACTAGTGCAATCTGTCGACGGAACTATTTCATTCAGTGTTAAAACTCAATTAAATTCACATTTTCTGTACCGGAGATGTACGATTGTGAGTCAATTTACTATGATACGGAGATATGTAATAAAAATAGAACCGCATGAGTGTCTGGATTTTGACGTAATTATCGCACGAGATTTGTTGGCGGAGCGATACCTCGAGTGCGGGACGCAATATACATGCGGTTCTATCTATGTATATTGGTGTTTTCATAATAACTGTTATTATCAATGAAGATAATTTTCTAAAAATCTGTTTGTAAGTATTTTGAAATTTGGTACAGGCAATTATTGTGATTCAATATTTAGGAACCATCAAATCGTTGATAATTATAACCCCGTGTGCAATACTATTATGGCATGAGCAATATTTAAAATTTTGCTATTTTCAGGTGCCAACTTTTGAAGAACTTCTGTAAACTAGAACTTTTTTCAAAAAGCGCAGTTTATATAGCCGTAATACATGTATCATATCCGAAGGTCATGAGAGGACACTTAGTGGGTGTTCTCATTTAGAAAGAAACCCACCCATCAATAATTTACTGTATCTGAGAATGGTCATGTCGTACTTGCTGAGCAATTAAAACATTGAGACTGAGAAGAGTTTTAACTGATAGGTCCATAGCCAAATCCATAGCCGACCAGGACCATGTGATATAAAGCGCAGGTCCACAGAACAAAAATTTACACCACCCCAATAGTACTTAATAGGAATAAGTACTATTGGGGTGGGGTCAATTTTTGTTCTGGGGACCTGTGATATAAAGCTCTGGGCAGTTGTACGTGTACGAAATTAGCCGCTATTCCCAATTGTACAACCAAATTAATACTATGAACTTACGAGTTATACGACTGCCGGGTATATGTGTCTTTTTACAGTTGTATACGACTCGGGACAGGGGTAGCGGAGTACAAAAGCGGCATACAACTAGTTCTTGCATTTTTAGCCTCATTTATATATAAGACTGCAAAGCTACGAGCGAAGATTCGTTCATAACTTTTTGCCTAGACTTGTATATATTGTATATTAGTTGTTCACTTCGATGCTGGGTGTTTTTATTCATTCTATATCGCTTAAACATAGTTATTGCCAATACGTATTACGATACAAGTTGTCAATGGGATTAAAGGACACGTGCGAACCACTTATGCATACATGTAACATCCTCACCCAATCACCTATTTGTGTCTGAATCTGTATCATTTTAGCACCGGAGCCTTTCGAATTGTTTGCGCCTTTATTATTAAAGTGATATGAAACACTCCAGTAGGGTGACCACATATAAATGGTGAATAATCTTCCTCAAAGAGGTTATATTTTACAAATATTAATTTGACAACACACACCATCATTCTTATATATTAATGAAATCCAGAAACTCTCGATCATTTTCGTAAGTTTATCGCCGATAGTTACGTCCCGAATCTAGACGTAAATATTTACATTTGAGCGTAGTTCGGACGATGTTTTCTGTGGAGTGGTACGGTCAATTTGCTTCACATTTTCGGCTATGATGTTGGAATGCTACATTCTCCCAGTTGGAATGGTGCCTGAATACTAACTTACCAGTTTCACATACCGGAACAAGTCCATAGTTTGGGAACTCATTATATTATACCGGTTAGTATGGCGTACTCATCGGACGGAGATAAAGTCGCTTGTGGTCACCCTACATCATCGCCAACTTTCGAAAGCCAAAACATATCAAATTTGGCTCGATACATGCATGTGCGTAATTCGACTTGTGGATCGGAGAAATAAATATACATGCTCGGTGCGAGACATCGATGCCGAAAACACCTCAATATAATCTAGTGATCCGCGGTTAGCTAAACACTCACGCTCGTGTATAGTCTGCAATTCCCCGACCCCGAGTCCAAGTCTAACTCAGTACTACATGTATATAACACTAGTAAGCTATACCTGGACGAGTATTGTCGAGTAAGCCTATACAGCGGTACGTACGATTTATACATGGCTTCTTATATACGCGGGTATATACTATAACATGCCACGAAACTCCACTGATGTAGGCTAACGTCCGTAGAGATCACATTACACCAGTACAAAACCGTGGACATTTTTGAAGTTTTGACAGGGAACCTTATGATATGATGTTGAAAAAATAACGCGGGGACTATATTTCTTAGTTATTATCTGTTCCTTAATAACGTACTAAGGTGAACTCGAAATTGTTTTTTCGACTTTATAAGGTTTCCTGTCAAAACTTCGAAAAAGTTCCAAGGTTTTGTGTACTCGGGTGGAATATGATCTCTAAGGGCGTTAGCCAGAGTCGAGATTCATGGCATGATCTAGCACAGGTGTACCGTGTATATTGGCAAGCCCATAAATAGCCGCCCGCGCACTCAAGTTGTATTTGCGCTGCGTGTTCCTTGGCTGACAAATTAGACTGTATGTTATCATATCTTTCAAGTGCAAGTGAAACTATACTACAATCGTCGCAAAAAGACACGTTCAAAAGACAACCTTGGCGTCATTGTGTCTGCTTCAAGGGTACATCAGCAAATATTGATTCGATGTGACATGCAGGGAATCAGGTTACATCCTAGAGAAGTATAATGCTACACATGTCTATAGTTGGGATCAATACATCGTTGCATCATATATGTAGTCATCGCGATCTTGCAGATTTGTTTTGAAACGAATAACGAATGGACCTACAAGGAACGATCTTTTTTTCCTTGCCGAAGAAAACCTTTCTAATTTCTATGACTTGAATAAGTATTTCTACGGCAACTAAACTTCGTATAAAATATTTACAGAACTCTCTATCGATAAATTTTGATAATTTGTTATTATGGTGTGTAACATAGGAGAGGATATCTTCATATTTCAAATCGCATGTAATGGATGTATAAGGGCCAGACACGCGTTTCAATAATTCGAGGCAAAAAATGCAAGACATTTTCAACAAAGAAGTTTTTTGGATCTATCCGGCGAACACTGTTGAATTTCACATATCCTTATACTGATTGTACATAAAATCTGAACAATTAGAACTATGTAGAAAAAAATTATGTTAGTACATTTGACAGGTTGAAATATAATTTCTTTTTTGCCCGTTAGGTACCCAGACCTCCTAAAATAATTAATAATTTAACAACAATCATGTAGCTCATTGTCTTGACAACGAGATGAGGCTTTATTTGAATCATAATAATTACAGCAATGTTTAATTGCATAATATAACATCATACAGCCATATATCACAATAAAGAATAGTGTCTACACATATATCAGCCCAATGAACACACATGTTGCTATGCAGACTTGTTCATTCAAATATGGAACAATCAGCTGGAAATAGACCATGTAACTCTATGGCGTAAATAAATCTGTCTATACCTCGGACCGCCTGTTTCGCGCCGCTTGCCCGAAATGTCGATTTTCGACAGATTTCCTTCGTCATCCTTTACGCCTCAGAGGCCAACGTGTCAATTTCTACCACCATCGGGGCGATTTCTCTTCCCCAGCGTTTCGCCACATAATCTCCGTATGAAACAAAAAAGAGCATAAGTTCATGTTTCAAACCGTCATTGGACTATAAACTCGTTTCGCATCTGAGAAATTAAAACGTCAACGAGGATTCTGGAAAATCAGTTTTTTGCAAAGTAGGTGTCCACCTATTTATCTGCGTAAACAGATACACTGAACAAAACCCCGAAAATGTAGGAATTCTACTGTCATGGAGGGTGTTGCTCCATAAATACTGAATACCAGTTAACAGAGGGGGTGAATACTTAACATCAGATAACATAGGGTGGTGAATATTTAATATAACTTAACAGAGGGGGTGAATACTTAACATCAGTTAACAGAGGTGGTAAATACTTAAAATCAGTTAACAGAGGGGTCAATACTTAACATCAGTTAACAGAGGGGTCAATACTTAATATCAGTTATCAGAAGGGTGCCAGCTAACACAGGGGTGACTACTAGATACCAGATAACATAGGGTGAATACGGACTGTCAATTAAGATATAGGGATTCTTCTGAATACCAGTTAAAGGCACGTGAGGCCTTAGTTGTCGAAAATATTCATATTTGTTCCAATCACCGTAAACAGAAAAACATTAAAACGCATACAGTTTCGTTCATATATACCATGACCATCGCGTAAACAGCATGTTATCACAAAGACCTACTATATTTTACCTAAGCAAGAGCCTGATTGTGTTACAGAAGACAGCACAATGCTACTGGCTAATCACACACAAATGGCATAAACGCTCTTTATTAGTTCCATATCAGGAATTCACCAACACAGAACGCTCTTTATGTTTACCATCATAATATAAACAAACACCAGAAAAGTAACTTTTTATACTTTTGTTTACATAACAATGGTCAAACAGATGACAATAACATACTGTTTATGCGATATTTCTTATTTGTATACGGACAAAGTACCAATTATCCACTGTAGGATAAGAAACTCATGCAGTGATCTCCGCTTAGATAAGTTCGAAAATTATATAGCAGATACCCCAAACTGTAAATGTGGATACGAATATGAAAGTGATATGCACTTTTTCCTAAATTGCCCCCTATATAATGTACAAAGGTTAGAACTATACCGTAAACTGGACGACCTCAACTTTAAAATTAACAATTACAAGCAATTACTTTGGGGAAACTCAAGTGAAACTCCATCAAGGAATGAAAAGATGTTTCGCATTGTTCAGGCATATATAGCTGCAACAAAGCGTTTTGAACCGGACAATACTGATACTGATACTGAATAAATAATTGTCTGACTACATTAAAGCTACGGACCAAACAAATGTAAACATATAGCACATAATACCCTTCAAAACAAAGGCCACTATTTCTCAGTTTCTATTTCCATGGAGAGAGAGGGGGGCGGGCAGAACGCTAGTAGTATACAAACACAGAACCGGATTATCACACACTCTTTACACAAGTTATCTTCTCTTTTGTAGACCACATTTGCAACCTTATCATGTATATTTTCTCTGTCATCTTGTTAAATTCATATATATATATTGTATCTGGGAGCAGGGACATTGTAAGTTGTTAAAACTTGTACCCCAATCCCGTTGTAATGAATTTACAATAAAATATGTTTAAAGAATACCAATTAACATGCAGAGGGTGAAAACTGAATACCTATTAAAATATGGGGTGAATGACGAATACCAGTTAACAGAGGGAATGTATAGGAGATCGGAGTACCAGTTAAGATAGGGGTGAATCATGAATATGAGTGAACTGAGGAGTGAACCATGAATACAAGTTAACAGGGGGCGAATACCGAACACCAGTTAACAGAGGGGATGCATCCTCAATACCAATTAAGAGAGGGGGTGAGTACTGAATGTCATACTCTGTGTGGTCCCGGTGTAGAATAGGCTTACCGCCCCACAGCGAGGGGTAAGAATCCCCTGATGTGGCACTCTGTTTGCCGTGAGGTATATCCCGTGAGGTGCGGTGTATGAGTGGATACTAGGGCGGTCGTATAACGTGAGGAATCGATCTTCATGATCCTCTTTGGTCATACAGCTCTTACAAAAGGGTGATTAGTCGACCTGACTCAATCAATCGGCTAGGCATGCCTCTCCACGGTGTTTCAGATTATCAGATTAAATATATGTCATTTGTTGTGTTTTTTTCCTGGTTTCTAGTTGTGTGATCTTTTTTCCTGTGTGTTGTTTCTTTCGTGTCATGTCTCTTTGAATTTCGTCTTCATGACTGTTAAATGTTTCAATCTTGTAATGTTCAAACCTGTCTCGCTGTGGGGAAGTATCGGGAGGCTGCTATATGCAGTGGCTAAACGGATCACCGCTTCAGCTTTGGCGCGACCATAATTCGAAGTCCGAGGCGGCTGCTGGGCTAGTTGTCGATTATTTGCTTTTCATATGGCAACTCAAAAAGAAAAACGTAAGAATGATAACTCGTTCAGTTCCACTCATGTTGAGGTATATCCTCACTCAGTACTTGTTCTTGGTTTTGATTCGAATGTCAAGAGACCATCTGTATTTGGTATCGATCTGTATTTGGTATCGATCTGTATTTGGTATCGATAAAATGTCACAAGGCATAGCCCGACAATTAAAATATGTCAAACCAATTTGGACCTGGCAATAAGTGGCTCTATCTGGTTGAATGTTCAAGAAACATTCAATCTGACACTCTTTTGCAATTAACCCTTTACCCAACAGAACGGCCCTGTGCCAATGCATTCTCATATATATGCGAGTCGACCATATGTCGCCTCGCATATATAAGAGAATGCATTGGCTTAACACATGTTAAAAATGATAAAATTGTCCAAGAATGTAGAAAAATATTATAAAAAATGTTAAAAAATGTAAGAAAAAATTATAAAATTGTTAAAGAATGTTAGAAAAAATGGTAAACAGTGTTAAAAAAGATTTTTTTAGGCCAATGCATTCTCTTATATATGCGAGGCGACCTATGGTCGACTCGCATATATAAGAGAATGCATTGGCACAGGGCATAACTGTAACCATCACAACGTGGTCAATGAACCGGTTCCAATGATATCCATATTTGTATGGTGTTATTGAGACAGACCGAAGCATGTATATGATCAAGTTTTGTTAAAAGTGTTTGTGTCGCATTATCCCATACTACATCTCCATACTCCTTTATGGGGGCGGAAATGTATATGTTTTAAACATAATTTCTATAGTTTTACGAAGCTGAGAAAGACGACTCGAGAATCTATACCGACTTCATGTTTGACTGTATTGTTACACCTAATAGTTTGTGACTACTTACTTGTACGATTGGTTCATTATCTAGGCTCAAGTTTAATAATGTGTCATTTGTCGGGTAAGTGACATATTTATCGATTTAGTTTTTGTAACATATAAAAGTGACCAACCACTGCTCCGACGAAATGGATCTGTCAATGTCATATTTGAGAACTCTGGTGCATAGGTCTAATGAAAATTGTTTGGCGAAAAACATGTGCCATCTGCATAGAGTAGGGGATTTTATCGAAGAAACAATATCGTGAATGTATAATTTACTCTGCTGATGTCACACAGACAGGACCACGCACAGTGATTGATTGTGACAAGTGGAATTCTGCAGTAGTACTATGCTATATTTGATGGCTGTCGGCGGCCACGTTTTTCGTCGAAAATTGTTCAAATTTGATAGCTCTCACCTAGAGGTGCTTCTAAACATTCATGTAAATTTTCAAATAAATTTTCCAATAATTGCGGGCTCCGGGGTGAATTTGAAATTCAAGATGGCTGTTGGTGACCATGTTTTTTTTTTTAATTCGGTCAAAATAGGAAGCTCCCATTTAGCGGTCACCCCGAAGATCCGTATGATGTTTTGTGATTATCGGAGAAGGGATGTGGTCTGTAGAGTGTGCCAAAGAATTTAGCCATGCAAAGAGTGAAATCCAATATCATCTGAATGGGGGTTTAAAACAGAATTTGGCTTCTTTTTCATCTCAGTCGCTAGGTGTGGCCATTTTATTCAGTCAAAATCTTGACTTCGAAATACACAACTCTATTAAAGATGTCTCTGGAAATTACATAATAATTGACGTAACTGTAGAGAAACTTAGAATGACTATAGCTAATATATACGGCCAAACGAAGATAACCCTGAGTTCTACAATAATTTGAAGGATAAGCTTCTTAAAGTCGGTAACACCCAAATAAAAATATGTGGCGATTGGAATATGGTTCAGGACCAATCGATGGATACTTATCATTATAAACATATTAGTCCGTGGGCCAATTCCCAGAAAGCCTCTAGTTTAGAAGTTCGCTGAACGCCCCCCCCCCCCCCTCCAACAAAGGTTTGTATACATCAAATTGAAGGTCATTATATGACGCATCCGATTTTGCTTGTTGCCCGCTTCAGATTGTGTCCCAAAATAGATTTTTCAGGGAAGACAACTCCTAACCCTAAAATAAAATAAATTTTCTTCGAGTACAAGTGTCAGCGTATAAAAAAATGACTGCGGTTATAAAGTGAACAAGATATTGTTTATATTAATTATAGATCACCATAAAACAACTTGAGATACAACACTGGACCAATGTACAAGCTAGTTCGAAAAAAATGCGATAAATATTTTGAAATTGCGAAAAATTACTTGGATTTTGAAAAATAGTGTCACATATAATTGGCTATAACTTGTGAAACACAAGGGCTATTGAGGCGCAACATATCTGAAAATTTCCCCAAAGACATAGCAAAACAATTTGGATGATGGAATGCCAATTATATTTCTGTGAAAATGCGCTGTGGGCATAAACTTAACCCCAATCCCTAAAATATAATTTTTCTCAGAAAAATTAATTGTATAGTTTACACTTAGAATGCCGCATGCAAAGAAGGCTTTAGGGGCATAAAATGACACAGTGTAGAGATTGATGAAGGTGAATCATAAACAATCTTGTCTGAACGTATTCTAAGATGAATATTTGGGGGAAAATGGTGAAAAATGGTAATTTTTACTAATTTCTCAAAAATTGACAACACTGGTCCAGAATTTGTAAATTTATTAAACCTCATGAGGTTTTATGAATTGCACATGATCACTGTTTTGTCAACTATTTCATATTTTTATTTGAATTTTTGTACAAAGCCGATTATATATTTTTATATTTCAACTGGTCACATATAGCTACCTGAGGCTGATGAGTGAGACTCACGTTTTAGGGAGGTATTTTCTTATTTTCTGGCGCATTTTGTGACACTAGACACAAATTACGATATATACAGCATCGGACACTTCAGTTTGATAATTGTTTTAAGATGGCGACCAAAATGGCCACCAACATCGAATATTTTCAATCTTACCGACACAAATTAAACTGGGTTCGTCATATGCGGATAAGGGAATTAGTCATTAAGAAATGCATTCACTGGTGCTCCTCCACAAACTTATCAAGTATTCCCCCAATAAATGAGTATCTATAGTCCTTAAGATAATCAATTACCCATTAGCTTAAATTAATTGAAACAATAGTAGGGTTCTTCGGTTTGTTTACGGGTACCAATTAACTCATCATTAACAATTCCCTTGTCCCCAGATAACGAACTCAGCCACGTTTGTGACGGAAAGTGTGAGAAAGTTCGATTTTGTTGGCCGTTTTGGATGCCATCCTAAACTTATTGTCAAATATGTAGCGCATGTAATGCCATATCTATTGTCATTTGTGATCACTCTCCCGACATGCGCGGCACTAGTTAAAATTCTCATTTTTTCATAAAAAAATATTTCAAATTTTAATCTTAGATCACATTCAGACACCGTTATTTATAATTCCCTTCATCACTCTATACACTCTTTCAGTTTACGCTTCTAAAAACAACTTGACATGCAGCATTCTAAGTGTAAACTACATAATTCGTTTTTCTGCAAAAGTTATATTTTAGGGGGTGGGGTTAAGTTTACGCTCATATAACATTTTCACAGTAACACTCTTGGCATCCATTATCAAAATCGTTTTGATATGTCAATGGGGCAATTTTTTAGCCATGTTGCGGATCAATATCCCATGTGGTTCACAAGTTATGGCCATTTATATGTGACAATTGATTTCAAAATCCAAGTCATTTTTCGCGATTTCAAAATATTTATCGTAATTTATTCTAACTAGCTCTAAGAATGGTCTAGTTTTGTATCTCGTGTCATTTTATTATCATTTCGTAATAATGTAAACGATATATTGTGCAGTTTATGACCGCAATTATTTGTTTATGCCCTGACATATGTACTCGAGAAAATTTTAATTTTGTTTTAGGGGTAAGAGTTGTCTTCCATGAAAAATCTATTTTGGGACACTTTCTGAAACGGGCAACAAGCAAAATCTGATGCGCCATATGATGACCTTTAATTTGATATATAAAAACCTTTGTTGTGGGGGGGGGTTGCAGCCAACTCGAAAAATATCTGGTTTGGCCCACGGACTATCATGGGTCTTATCATTCTTCAATCTGTAAGTTCAGGACTTTGTCTGCTAGTACCAACTCTTATGTATTGGAACCGTTTTAATTTTGATAATAAAATCACCAAATTATCTTCAGTAAATTATGAAGAATAATAACTAGATTCAGACTCATGTGAACATTCCACCTGCATGTACATGGTCAAGCCGTTTAGAAGTTTTGTGTAAAATGTGTAGCATTACGAAACTTGTAGCAAAGCGGGAAAATCCGATCTTCTGATAAGATATTCTTTAGTGAGAAACCAACGCTATTCATGCTGTAGGAGAACAGAATGTTCCGTGCGGAAATAGCTGCTAGGCCATATCACGGCATATCATGTCAGGTTTAAAGGTCGCGGGATGCTATTACAGGATATATTTCACTGATAATATATCACTAAACACATTGACCTTTACTTGGGCTTGCCTAGCTCAGATTCTCATATAGGCATAGTTCTGGACCGATTTAACAATAGATTTTTCTTTCTCCTAACGGAGGCGATCATAAAGAAATCCCCAAATAGCCCACATGAAGTCGGGCACACCAGCTAGTTAATATATTAGATTGACGATCTGTGTTGGGTATGTTTGTACAAATAACGACATTGAGCAATATTGTTCTTCGTTTCTATTTGATCACCCTGTCGGCGTATTTCACATCACTTTAAGACAGAAAACCTGCAGTACTGCAAATGCTTATAGCAGCGAGATCTAATGGACACAAGCCGTGTGGTCGATTGCAAGCAAATAACTCTTTTATTGTTCTGCTCAGGGTGCATTTACATTGCTATAGAACTGTACACAGATCTACACGCAGACTAGTGTAAACGGGTTGATATAGAATGCACACAAAAAGAAAACGGTATTAGTTTGTGTGAGCAAAAATCGTGTCAACGCCGAAGCATTGCGACAGGCAACTTAGTTTTGATTAATTGTTACTCGGGCTTGGCGAATGTGTTTTAGTTTTCGTTGTCATTTCAACCCGTGTATTTCGAATATTGAACACGGACAGGGACGTGGCAACATGTTCAACGGTTGGAAATTTCATACCTGACACAACATTAGTTGTAATTTCCAAACCAACAATAGATTGAAATGATCTTGTAGTTTGATTTTCAAACATTTTATTTGGGGGTGGGGGGGGGGGGGGTATTGCTTTCGGACCAATATTTGCATAATTTCCTACTTTTTAATGAAATTTGGGCTGGAATGGCCATCAGCTGGAAATTTTCCAACCTTATCATAGGGGCGGGTGTCAAGTTGGAAATGTCCAACACTTGGAAAGATTGTGTCCTGGTCCCTCCCCGTGGCCAGTCATCATCATCATATTTATTGTCTAACAGCTATATATAAAACTGCATGTAATTTAAGAAAACAATATTGTCCTACATTTGGTCAACATTGTCATTGGAATTGTCATCAGTTGGAAATTTTACTACTTTGGTCAAATAAAGGGTGTTGTAGCGTAACTGCATGATTTTCATTCTTTCTTCGAACCATTAGCAAGTGGTATAAGGAATCAAGGATACACTTTAAATACATGCGACACATACCAAATCGCTGTTATCTGCTGATAGTCGATACATTTTTATGTCTGGCCTAAACTGACACGACTCGCAGTGAATTGTCAATTACCAGAGTACTGATCAGCGAGCGTTCAATATTAGTAATCATGTTGTGATCACAGTAATGTGCGACACGTGACTTCATACAGATCTGTATACAGTTCTACATCAGTGTAAACACAGCCTCAGTCACTGCGATGTATTGTTATAGGTATATTCCGAAAGCGTGCCAATTTTCCATACGCCATTTCTCATATTGACCGTTAGAAGTCTATAAAATGCTGTCGCTTCACTTGAACCTCATATACCCACTGGGGAACAGAAGCGACCATTGGGCCACACAAGAACTTTACTTTAAGGCATGGCTAGTTCTGAAAAATCAATGGCAAAATTCTGTACGGTATTATGTGAGCCACATTACCAGTCAGTTTAAAATAATTTGGGGCTAGTTTCTAAAGTTAGGAGTACATGTATATCTACTATAGATTTTGGAACGTTTGTCTGTGTGTATATTTGTGTGTACGTGTGTATTTGTGTTATAGACTCGAAAACTGCTCGACTGATCCGACTCGAAAATGATCTATGTTGGCCTACTCTGATCCCGGGAACAATATGAACGGGTTCAATTTCACGTGCGACCGTGACCTTGACCTTGACATTGACCTCGCCCATATACGCCCATGTAGGCATGTTTCTGGACCGATCGAGCAATAGTTTGTCCAGACGCTGTATATTCTGCCAAGCGGGAGACGATAACAAAGCAATCCCTAAATAGTCCGGACGAAGTCGGGCACATCAGCTGGTATCTCATATATATTTTGAAGACCTCTGTCTGTTTGTTTGTCTGTATGTTTGTCTGTATGTCATTTATACAAATCTACGATTCTCGACCGATCGGGACGAAATTTGGTACGTGTTTGTAGTTTGACCAGGCGGTCGACGTTGTCGTATTGGCGAGCCCGCGCGAAGACGAGATCTCGGAAACGGGTGGAGCTATCGACTTGAAATTTGCTATGTGAATGTATCTTGACCCGGATACGAATTTTATCGGGTCGCCGAGCCCGTGCGACGCCAGCTTCGCGCATGCGCAGACCAGATCTCGGAAACGGGTGGAGCTATCGACTTGAAATTTGCTATGTGAATGTACCTTGACCCGGATACGAATTTTATCGGGTCGCCGAGCCCGTGCGACGCCAGCTTCGCGCATGCGCAGACCAGATCTCGGAAACGGGTGGAGCTATCGACTTGAAATTTGGTTGTTGAATAGCCCGGACAACGTCGGGCTCATCGGCTAGTCTACTATATATTTTGGGACTTCTGTCTGTCTGTTTGTTTGTTAGCAATGGCCGGGAAAACTGCCGGACGAATTTCGACGAAATTTGATACCTATGGTTACTTTTGTCCGGGGAGTGTTTTGGACGGGTCAAATCGTGACCCCGACATTACCTTAACCTTCCAAATGGTCAATTCAAGGTCAAATCGCGCCTTTCGATGGATTTCGATGTTAGTTCCACGGAGGTTTTCAAAACCAGCTATTTGAAAATTGTTATCTGAAGTCCGGATGAAAGCAGAGGGAAAACAGCCCGGACGAAGTC
Organism: Siphonodentalium dalli; assembly: GCA_032622095.1. Taxonomy (NCBI): domain Eukaryota; kingdom Metazoa; phylum Mollusca; class Scaphopoda; order Gadilida; family Siphonodentaliidae; genus Siphonodentalium; species Siphonodentalium dalli. The sequence goes on from CP136062.1 coordinate 198,157,137, forward strand.
GGGTCACCCTGCTAGTTGGATATAATTATGATAGTTGCAATATGTTTCAATAAAACATCAAACCTGATATGCCTAATATATTCCCTCTCCCAAGTGATAAGTGACACCTTGGTAAAGTCTCAAGTTCAAGGTCACAAAAAACATTCCAACTCTTACACAAAGCCCCCGAATAGTACAATATTAGTCAAATTATGTCTCCTCGGTGTGCAGAAATGAATAATATGCACAATTCGTGCCTTTTTAGCTCCCTTGTGCACATTGCAGGCAGCCTATAGTGAAAATGCATATTGATTAACTTGACCTTGACATCAAGGTCATACGAGGGGTCTGCCGATTTGGGTCTCGTTTCGAATTGAACCCCCATGGTCTACATGTACTCTATATGTGTGCCAATTTTCATGCTTTTATCCAAATTTGCACACCCCACCAGCTAACAGCCCCTACAAATAGTCTAGTCGTTAAAACATTAGACATAGAACAAATTGTTATAGCAAGCTGTTCTTGGTGTGATTTTGTTGGGCGGAATGTGGGGAACAATATATCCAAAATCCGCCTTGGGTAAAATTCTCTATTCAAGATGGCGTCCAATATGTTGTTGGTATCGGAAATTGTTCAATTTCTGCGGTAGGTGCACCAATTATATTTACAAACAATGCTTAGTCGTAAACGATATTTGTAGAATATATGTCACAAAATGGTCGCCAAAATGGACAAAATGAAATTTATGTAAAATTTATTAGCTTATCCCATAAGAGTGAACAAACGCTCGAATTATTCGAGTAATAATCTTTGCAGAATATGAGAGAATCTTTTAATAAGATATGTAAGAATTCTCTCTAATGACTTTTACGAGAGAGCAATCGAAACCAGGGTCCCATTCAACGGTTAAATCTGGATTTTGGGAGCCCATGCAGAAACGGAAAAGTAACGCAGTTTTATATATATATGTACTTTTTATCTTGAATCGTGTGATTGTATGTGTAATTTAATGTGGATGTATTGATTCTGTGACCCTTTTGTAGAAGCAACACTATGTGTAGTGAGAGCAGTCTCACGACTGTGACCGATCATCAATTATTTTGTTATCTACAAGATCAAACCTTTCAAAATGCACTGCTACTGAACAATAATAGAGAGTACTGGGTAAAATGTGAAGATCCTATTGTGCATATATTCCCAATAAAATTATCCATGTTCATCAGCCTGTTGATCAGTCTGATTCATGATCATCTGTTTTCGCAGTAACTATACACGTTTTCATGGACGCTATTCCTACAAAATTGGGCAAATGAAAAACGCGGCACGAATTTTGAGCGTTTAGTCGAGCATTACAAAAACATGAATACGCTAAAATGAATAACATAAGTATAGTATAGTGTCCGTAAGAAACAGAAACATGCAATATATAGAGGATCTACAACGATTCCCAGTTTATAGCGGAATTTACAAAACCAATCCAGTAAATTAGGTCTGGACCGAACCTAATTTACTGGACGAGTTGTGTAAATCCCGCTATAAACTGGGGACGAGTTGTAGATTCCATTTATTACATAATCCAAAACCTCGACAAAACATACTTAAATCAACAATTCGGGCGCGAAACTGACAACGGCTTCTACATGTTTAAAGACATGCGATGACGTTTCGTGTAACTATGCGTTGTTATTCCGCGAAAAGAAATAGTCCCAGATAAATAAAGACTCTGTGGTGTGTTTAATGGCGTATATTTAATGACATAACATAACATAATAGTTTGTTGGAAAATATTGGAAGCCATAGTATTTTTGAAACTGGTGCTTCGTGATTTTCTGTTAGACTTGACTTGACATTTCGACAAAATATATATTGCATGGTTTTGTCACAGTAGGAGTTATGTTTCTTGTGAAGCTTAAATGACGTAGCATACGGAATGTAAACAGACGGCAGTCAAATGTCACCTGGGACTATTTCCTGTTATTAAACGAAATTTGATATCACATTTTATAGATTGGTTTTTTTTAATGGAATAAGGGTAGGATCGTGTAATAGAGTCATCAACTACTTTTCAAATGTTTATAGCTTTGAGTTTTCGAGATGATTTTTTTTTCTTCACTGAGATTTTAGTGGAATTCTCGTTCCGCGCTTTTCGCGTCATCCGGTGACGTCGCCCCGACGGTTAGACTCGTCCATTTTTCTTAAAGCGTCACTACGCGGTGTGACTCGTCCACTGCAGTCAGATTCCAGGGAGAGTTATTTCCCACCGCTCCGCATTGATAACGGAGAAGGCGCTGTATGGAGTTGACTGGTCCCCGGACTATAAACCTTGCCATCGCTCTGCTTTGGACGTCGTTGTTAACGCCACTGGTGTATACTGTTGGGCAAATTTTAGAAATCTGTGGACCTATGGGGATTTTATAAATAGATAATTGTTTTTTCCGGTTATTTTGGAACGCGTTAAAGTTGTACTGCGACCCCGAGTCCGGTAAAAGCTGTAGTTGGAATGTCCAAGTTCGTGAAAGTTCTATTGACTATGCCGATGATTTGAGAAACTTTACTCTGTTTTAGGATATTGTAGAAAGGCTAATCTGGCCGTGTCAAATTGAGCAATAGCGATGGATATCTCGCAGGACAACACATTTCGGATTTTCGTGTGGTGTGTATTCGATGGATGTCTTATAGTTGCAGTATGTAACTATTAGGGCCGCGTTAATTGCGTTCGATGTTTAGGTATGAACAATGGCTGGGCCATGCACACTTGAATATTTTATGGCGGGAACCCAATTTTTTATCCGCATTTAGAAGCTTTCTGGTTTGGTGAATGAAAAACCTGCAGTAATAAGCCGTAGTTTTTTGTAATAATTTGAAGGATTAGTTGTTTTAACGGAATTCTGAGGCGGTGCATTCATGTAACTAATATATTTTATATTATAATTTATATTTATGGCTAATAATATGATCTTGGTGGCGTTACCATTTCTGACCATGGTTTTCTTGTTATACCACATGTGGTGTATGTTGTTTTGGTAATTTTATTTTCGCGTGGACGATCGATATCGACTGGGCGAATGCATTATGGGTACTAATTAGGTATTTCTCGTACTTGAGTATAAACCGTACCGATAGAGTCACGTGTTTACGTCACCGGTGTAATTGGGGAACATGTTTCTATTATGAAGGTTCGCTATCCCGAAGGTCCACTATTCCGAAGGTTCTCTATACTGAATATTTGCTATTTCGAAGGTTCACTATTCTGAAGGTTCGCTATTCCGAAGGTTCTCTATTCCGAAGGTTTTTGTTATTTTAAGGTTAATGCTATATTCTAAAGTATTGAGAGGGTTCATTATCACGAAGATTCTTTTTATGAAGGAAATAACTTAGAACATTAAATGTGATTTTGTTTTGTTTTCGCGGGTTTTCTTGAGATTTAATGTCATTACGTGGGCCCATACCTTTGAATTATTGGCATATAATATGAATGTTGCGGTATATATGGACCCTCCTGCATTGGGTCATGACACAGGTACAGTTGACTTAAGTTCTGTTCTGTGCGGGCTCCAATTTATGGGTTCAATATTTTAAGGGCCAAATTAGAAATTTATGGGCCCATACCTTTGAACTCTGGGCATATAATATGAATATTGGGGGGCATGTCTCTATTCCGAAGGTTCGCTATCCCGAAGATCCACTATTCCGAAGGTTCTCTGAATGTTCGCTATTCCGAAGGTTCACCATTCCGAAGGTTCGCTATTCCGAAGGTTCTCTATTCCGAAGGTTTTTGTTATTTTAATGTTAATTCTATATTCTAAAGTATTGAGAGGGTTCATTATCACGAAGATTCTTTTTATGAAGGAAATAACTTAGAACATTAAATGTGATTTTTTTTTGTTTTCGCGGGTTTTCTTGAGATTTAATGTCATTACGTGGGCCCAGACCTTTGAATTCTTGGCATATAATATGAATGTTGCGGTATATATGGACCCTCCTGCATTGGGACATGACACAGGTACAGTTGACTTAAGTTCTGTTCTGTGCGGGCTCCAATTTGGGGTTCAATATTTTAAGGGCCAAATTTAGAAATTTATGGGCCCATACCTTTGAACTCTGGGCATATAATATGAATATTGCGGGGCATATCTCTATTCCGAAGGTTCGCTATCCCGAATATCCACTATTCCGAAGGTTCTCTGAATGTTCGCTATTCCGAAGGTTCACCATTCCGAAGGTTCGCTATTCCGAAGGTTCTCTATTCCGAAGGTTTTTGTTATTTTAAGGTTAATTCTATATTCTAAAGTATTGAGAGGGTTCATTATCACGAATATTCTTTTTATGAAGGAAATAACTTAAAACATTAAATGTGATTTTTTTTTTTCGCTGGTTTTCTTGAGTTTAATGTCATTACGTATGACCTTATTTCTCATTACATATTCACGCCACGCAGCCCACACAATTGCTATGTTTCCATGCGATTTAATGTCATTACGTGTGACCTAATATCTCAATAATCTGAGGCAAGAATACGCCTGCTAAAGGCGGATTATAATAGTGGGGCTTAAGGAATACTGGAGGCTATAACAAACTGCGCAGCAGAATATCGCTGAATAGACGAGTATGAGATGAACCTAACTGCAATTGTGACTTTGTTTAAAGGCCCACTTAATTTTCGAGTTATCGATTTTGTTTATAGTATATACGGTTTTAATAACAATTTATGCCATACAATTTGAATAAAATACTATAATTCATCACCATTTGAAACGCAGAATACTTCTATCTCCTAGTTTGAAACACCCTGAAACACCTTTAAAAAACCGCGTCAAGTCGTGCGTCGTATAACTAGCAATGATCAACTAACATGTCCTCTTCGGCTTTCCATAGATTTCAACTTAATTTGATATTTAGGGGTACTTGTGTCCGGGGAGTATTTTGGACGGGTCAAATCGTGACCCCGACCTGACCTTGACCTTTAAAACAGTCAATGCAAGGTCAATTTGGGTAAAACGGACGAATTTCGGCGAAATTTGATACCTAGGGATATTTTTGTCCGGGGAGTGTTTTGAACGGGTCAAATCGTGACCCCGGCGTGACCTTGACCTTCAATATGGTCAATCAAAGGTCAAATCGGGTAAAACGGAAATTTGATACATATGGGTACTTTTGTCGGGGGAGTGTTTTGGACGGGTCAAATCATGACTCCGATCTTACCTTGACTTCAAAATTGTCAATTAAAGGTCAAGTCGGGTAAAACGGACGGATTTCGACGAAATTTGATACCTATGGGTACTTTTCTCCAGGGGGGGGGTGTTTTGGACGGGTCAAATCGTGACCCTGACCTGACCTTGACTTTCAAAATAGTCAATTCAAGGTCAAATCGCGCCTTTCGCCGGAAATCAGATGGGAAACAGCCCGGACGAAGTCGGGCCCATCAGCTAGTGTAATAAAGAAGACAGTTTGAAGAATGTAATGTATAACACGAGAAACGGGAAAACTTGATATAGGGAAGTATGTAAATTTCCCACATGAAATTTGAAAGCTAGTTTATAGTATAATTATATTATAATATATATTCATGGCTAATAATATCTTGGTGGCGTTACCATTTCTTACTATGGTTTTCTTGTTATCGTATGGGAGGGCACGTCACAGAGCGATAGCGCCGTAGTGTTTCACATATATGAGCCAGGGACGAATCTATGCATGGAGTTTCCACAGCAACACCTACGCCCTGATAGATCAAGTCGCCCTCTAGCCCCTCGACCAATCAAATGCCCGCATTTCAATGAAAACGAAACGAAAGTATATGGTTGTAATTATAGATTAATGTATACATCTAGAGGAATGCAAGCCGGAAATATTCTTGTTGACGTTGTCGTCAAGAAAGGTGATGTGCATTACGTCAAAGATCCACCTCGGGTGATCCCCCAATCATTACTGGTTATTCATCAGACTTAATTCACAATAAAGGTAGCTATAGTATAACTGAAGGTGACGGTCACGGACACAACGGTGTAGAATTAATACAGAACACAACTTGCATCATAATCTCGAGTCTTTTACCGAAATCTTTGCGGAGGGCGGATAGTTACATTTCGCTCGATGTACGCTCTAGCGAAATATATCCACGCGACATCCGCCATTCATTCGATAAAAGATTCTCGATTAAGATGCGAGTTGTGGTCTGTAATATTATTCGGTGATAAACTGAATGTAGGCCTTCCCGAGTGGTCAACGTCGGTTATAGATCATTTGACCCGGGAATTACTTAAAACAACCACGGAGATTAAATTACACAATTTTATATATGCATATTCATATGTGTTTGTGTCGCTGAATGTACACGTTGTATGCTCAACGAGCCAAATATTTCACTGCTCACTCGATTTAATGGGGGTGGGGGCTCATTGTAGTTGGTAGATTTCCCATTAACACTATTTCTCTGTTAACTTCGACTTTAAATACCTTTTATTCGAATATAATACATGTAATATATAAAAGGCAGCGGGCACTATAGTTATTTCAACCTCTCCCGAATACAAAGCTGACAATATGTCGATAACAGAACAGTAGTAGTATGTAGGAACACATTAGGTTTGTATTTTGCTGAAATATGATCTTCCAGTATAAAAGCTAGTTAGCCGAAACGAAACGTTAAAGAAATAGTCTTACGACAGGTTCACAGGAACCCGTCTGTGTATATATTGAAACCGATATTCGTGGCGATATAAATTATATTTCTGACTATGAATCCGCTAAAATCCGCATTGGGGAAAATTTTCTAGAGCATGTTGAAAAAAAGGTCCTATTTGTGTTTTTTATGTATGATTTTCCGTTTCTTATGAAATATATACATGAATTTTATTTAAATTAAATTATACAGATGGCAGGAATATGCAAAATAAACTAAATTATTATTGTTGTCATGACAGACGTATGTTATTTCGTGTAAAAATTGATTGTCAAAATTCAAAATGGCGGACAAAATGGCGACCGAAATTGGTAAAATTTGACAATTTTCAAAAAATTTCACCAGATCGTTTCCATTTATAAGAAATTTGGTTTAAATGGACATTGGCGCCAACATACACCATTTTAAATCAATGTCTGATAATTGTGAGCCATATCACGAGGATTGGGAATTTGGGCCCTTCAGATTCGCAATAGATAGTACTAAATTTCGAAGAAAAATCAAATATGTTAATGCCCAGAATAACCGCAAATCGAACACACCAGTGTACTGAATACTCATTATACGTCAGATATGAACCAATAGTGCCCATTTTGGCAGAAACGAGGCAATCACTTCCAAAAATAGGGACACTATGGCTACTGAACGTATTATAATTGGGAATTTTCGTCAAAGTTCACCAGATTGTTTCCATTTAGACGAAAAACATGTAATGGCTAGCACAACAGTAAATGATGTCGGACCCTAATCAGATAATAATGAGCTATATGTCGAGAATATGTCCCCCACAGTGTCCCAAAATGACGGCGAATATTGCAATCGAAAGTCAAAAATATCTATTTCGTCATTGATTTTTAACTAAATCTTCTCATATCCGGTATCGAATATAATTTGATGAGTGTCCACAGCAACCAAACTAGTATCAAATACATCCAACGGGTGTCAAAAACAACTTAACGCTTGTCCCAAACCATTTAAAGAGTGTAAACCCACGCAACAGGTGTCTCAATCGCCTTCTTAATAATATACCAAATTAATCTCATCCATGTCATCAATATTATCTTTATTTGTATTTTGTTTATTGACTGAGGGATAATCAAATATGTTTAAATCAATCGGTGAGTGTCCCAGTCCATAGAGTGTGCATTTCAAATCAGCCAATGAGTGTCCCAAACCACATAATATGTAACACAGTCCACCAAAATAGTGTCACAAACCATCCAATTAGAGCCCAAACCAGTCCAATGTGTGTTCCATACCATCCAACGATTGCCATATGTCACCCATCGAGTGTCCCAATTCATGTACGTGGTGTCAAAAACCACACAAGTGGGTGTCTCAAATTATCAAGTGTGTACCGCAAACCATCCAATGGGTATCCCAAACCAACATATGAGTGTCCATAATCATCCGATGAGTGTCCCAAGCCGCACAATGATTATCAAAACCATCAGAAGTGTCTAAAACGTCCAACTAGTGTCTCAAACCACCCACTGAATGTCCCAGTCATTTAATAGGTGTCCCAAACTAGTGTACAAAACCATCCATCAAATATATCAAACTATGTTCTGGTAAACTCTTTGTGTGCTTTGACAAACTCACTTGATCGTGTGAAATACTCGATGGAGGGTTTTATACACTATTGTAGATGTATTGATATGACAGTTGGTTCGTAACACCAGTCCTGTCCAGTTGGATGGATAGGGAACTTATTGTATGGTTTATGATGCTAGTTTTATGGTTTGGGTCACCCGCTGGGTGATTTGTGACTTTAGTTGGATGCTTTTGGGACACCAATTGGGTGGAATGCTAACATTGAGTGGTTTGGGACACTCGCTATAAATTTTAGATACTGGTTATGTGCAATGGGACACTGCGTGGCCGATTGGGCCACTGATTGGGCCGGTTGGAACACCACAGTTGAATGGATTGAGACGACAGTTGTATGTTTTATGACATGTGGTATGGGCTACATATTGGATGCCTGCCTCTCGTGTGGTTTCGAACACCCGATGGATGGTTTGGTAACCATGGTACACCCATTGCGTGGTTTGTGGCACTGATTGAGTGGTTTGACATACTCAATTGGTGCTCATTGTATGTTTTACTCATCTGATGGCTATGGACACTCATTGGATATTTCTGGAACCTACTGGATGGCTTGGGACACACCTGTTATGTTGTTTCGAACATAGGTTGCAACGTATGGAGCACTAATGGTGTAGTTTTGGGACATTCGCTGAATGGATTGGGTCCTTAATCAGGTTGATTGAGACACTCATTTAATGGTTTGGGACACTCATTTTGGGTGAGTTGGAATACCATATGCATGGTTTGGGGAACTATATGTGTGGGTCATGACACCAGTTTAGTATCGTTTGGGGAGCTACCTACCTTTCTACATCAGTCTGGGTGGTTTGTGAAACTCGTTTGGTGGATTGGGACACCCCGTCGATGGTTTGGAACAATGTTTGGATTTGGGGCGCCCATAGTATGGATTTGGATACTCAGATGTTTTTTGTAACTCTGTATATGGTTTGGCGGACTCGTTGTGTGGTGTGGGACACTCATTGGATGTATTATGAAACTATTGGTGGCTTTGGAAACTCGCCTGGTGGCATATATGACTACATGTTGTCTATACGATATCGTAAGATTTAGTAAAAAAAAATCAACAACAAAAAAACAAACACTTCAATTCCGAATGCCATTTTCGCTGTCAATTGTCAAATCCTCGGGATATGACTTACTATAACGGATTAAGATTCGCCATTTTATAGTTTGAGGGTCAAGTTATGCACGAAATGACAGGCATAATTATGCTATGGCAACGGGAATAATGTGGGTTTTGTTGCAGGTTTCTATCACATTAATACCTTTAGAGGACACTGTCATGAATGGTAGTACACTCCAGGAAATTGCCGCTATATTGCCCCGTAACATTCACGGCCACTATGCCATGTTAGCGTCAAATTAGTTGGAGCAGACATCCTTACGAAAAAATGGATCAAGTTTAAACCTGGGGCCCCAGTCTGGAGAAGCATTTTGGCCGACTTGGTTACAAGACAAAAATTCTAATTTTCACCATTTTCTTACATATTTTCTTCATTTTTATCCAAAATTATCTACTTTCCCTTCATTAAATGCATGGCCATTTGGATATGTTATTATATGGTCACATTTGGCAGTCAGGGAACTCGACTGAGCGTTTATGATTGGCTGATTTGTTTATTAAAACAATTCCAATTTTCACAATTTTTGTTTACATATTCCAGTATTCTGACTCAAAATTTACGACTTTCCCATTCTGGTTCATGGGGATTTTGGATACGTTATTATATAAGTAAAGTCACACTCAAAAAGACTAAAAGTCATTGCATAGCAAATTTTTCACGGTTGGGCGTTTCCTTCTATCCGCTTGACTGGACTAATAAGGAACTGCAAACTTGACACAAAAAAGCCATAAATATAGGACCCTACATGTATTTCAAAGATATGTAGAAAATTTCCCCCCAAAGCAAATTTTGGATATATTGTTCCCCAGATTCTGTCCGACAAAATAACACCAACAACAGCTTGTTACCAATTTAATATAGTTTTACCTTAAAATCTGAGTCTCAACCTGAAAATTTCAATTTTCACCATTTTTGTTTACTTATTCCTGTCTTTTGACCCAAAAATGACGATTTTCCCACCCTGGGATTCATGGGGATTTTGGTTATGTTATCATATGGATATAGTCACATTCAAAGACACCAAAATACATTGCATAGTAATGTGTTCACGGTTGGGTTTTTCTTTCCATCAGATTGACTAGACTAATAAGGAACAATAAAATTTAACAAAAAGCCATAAATAGGACCCCATTTCAACGAGCTGTAGAAAATTTTCCCCAAAGCGGATTTTAGCGGATTTTGGATATATTGTTCCTCAGATTCTGCCCTACAAAATGACACCAAAAACAGCTTGTAAACAATTTGTTCTAGGTTCACCTCAAAATCGAGTCTCAACGACCAGACTATTGTGATATATTAGGCCGCATCACAATATGGAAAGAACAGTAATTTGTTATGGTCGATATTAATTAACCCCATTAACAATGAAAATGTTAATACTATGCTCTGTAGCTCATCTTGGGCAGTCGATAATGCCCTATAGTACAGTCAATGGAGTGATATATTAATTAGGACAGTTTAAAAAAAATCGATGCCTCCCATCAAGAGGTCTCCCCGAAGATCAATACGAAGTTTGGTGATGATCGGATGTGAGTGATATGTAGGGTGTGCGAAAGGAAATTGTTGACGAACGTACGACGGACGCCAACCCATAGTAACTTGACTCAAGTTGAGCTAAAAACAAACATTCAAATTTGATAGCTCCCATTTAGGTCGTCCTAAATTTTCAAAAAAAAATCTCCAATAAGTTTAGGCTGCAAGGTGTATCAATGGATTTAAATATGGAACATTTATAAGATGGCCCCTGACAGCAATGATTTTAAACGAAATTAGGAAAACTTCGATAGCTCCCATCTACAGACCACACCGAAGATCCTTGTGAAGTTTGGGATGAATCAGATAAATGAAAGTATCAATGACACTGTAGCTCAACATGGGGAGAAGTTACTGTCATACATTACAGTCAACGGAGCGATAAGGAATGCTGAAAGTAAAGCATGTTTAAGTAATATCAGAGGTTAACCCGAAGAACCATATGAAGTCAATTGGATGAAAAAATATTGGCTGTAGGTAATGCCGAAGTATTTAGTAATGCAAAGAGTAAAACTCAAGATGGTTGCCTGCAGCCATTTTTTTATTGAATATCGCTCAAATTCAATAACTCCCATCTAGAAGTGATCCTGAACATGTCTGTACATTTTTAAAAACATTTCTCCAACAAATCTCGGCTGCAGTGTGTGCTGGTGGATTCAAATGTGAAATCGAAGATGGCCGCTAGGTACCATGTTTTTTAACGAAATTTGGAAAACTTTGATGGGTCCCATCTGGTGATCACCAGAAGATCCATATGAAGTATTTGGTGACAATCGGTTATGGGGTATGTCCTGACGGGTATGGCGAAGGATTTAGTCACACGAAAGGGTAAGATTCAAGATGGTCGCTGAGAGGATAGGATATAACCAGGAGAAAACACGCCATTATTGTTTAATATGCTTTAAAGATATGGGCGGCGTTGGCGTTGGGTATGCTGTTAAAATATTCACCTCCGTCAAAAACCGCCATAAACAGAAAGAATAGTAAAATATAGACAGACAATGTTCTTACACCAATCAGAAATATGGCATAAATAGTATGTTATTGTCAATTTTCTCCGCTTTATTGTGTAAACAAAAGCAAAAAAACGTTACGTTACTTGGCTTTTGTTTATATCCGGATATGGTAAACATAAAGTGCGTTATTTGTCACTGTTATCCTGATATTGAAATACTAAAGAGCGTTTATATCATTTGTGTGTGATTAACCAATAGAATTGCGCTGTGTTATGTAAACAGAAGCACAACTTCTGTAACACGAGCAGGCTCTTGTTTACGTACACCATCGTGCGTCTTGACGACAATATCCTATTTACGCGCTGATTATGTTTGGCATATGAACAAATCTATATATTTTTTAATATTCCTTCTGTTGATGGCGATTTGATCAAATATGATATTTCTGCAACGAACGCCGCCCGTGCCTTTAATTTGAACCTGCAACATGTTATTATAATAATAATAATAATAATATTTATATAGCGCCTATACCCCCCGTAAGGGGCCCTAAGCGCTTTACATATTATATAAATACACAATAAATGCACATGCAAAATAAAATCAATAGATATGTGGAATTATATATACTAGTAATCAGATTTTGTTAGTTTTCTTTGTGTCGGGGTACGTCGTCGGAACATAAGTTTTTAATGCAGATCGAAAATCGGTTAGCAAACAAGATTTGGTAGAGAGTTCCAAATGTCGGGACAGGCTACAGAGAAAGCTCTGTCGCCGACAGTCATAAGATATGCACATTGAGGACAGAGAAGGGACGATTCAGCAGAACGAAGTATACCAGACTGTTAATAGACTGGTATTAGTTCGATGCCGTCAAATATCTATTATAAACGTCAACATAAATATATATACAACGCGTCCATACGCATGCGACCTACCATTTAGAGTAAGATACAACCTATCCATATGCATGTGACATAGTAAACATATACGTAAATACATGTACGACCATATACGTGCGACACAAATTCTAGTTAGCAAATTCCATCTCATTAAACCAGATAGGCCTGACAAATATACAACACACATTATGAAAAACTTAGCACCAATAATAATAAAATATTAAATTTATAAATTAGCCAGCCAATAAGTAAGCAAAAGTTGTGACACATAACAGATCAGAAGAGCGAATTAGGAGGTAGCTGATGAATGTTATGAGAATGGCAAGTGCAATGTGGGAGTGGTAGAAATGAGAACAAAATAGGTGGGTTGTAGATGGAAATGCAAGCAGAACGAAATTAGTTAGGAAAAGGTTCAAAGTTTTAACACTTATAAATGCACAGCATACTTACAGGTTGTCGGGTTTGCTATAAATGTCAATCAACCGAAAGACCAAGTTTGAGTTTCAAATAAATGCAAAATAATAAACAAAAATACGTCCGGTCTATAAAATTTAAATACATCAAGGTGATTCAATTTAAATCTGGGTTCGTTGGAGCGGGTCACATATTAGAACGTCCCAAATATTATCACGTTGTGGAATCGGCGTGGTGCAGTTGATAGCTCCCATCTAGAGGTAGTACGATTCATATGAAGTTCGTTGAAATTTGGATAAGAGATCCAAGACGGTTGCTGGCGGCCATATTTTTCAACTAATTTCGGGAAAAATTGATGACTCCAATCTAGTGGTCACCCAGAAAATTCATATGAAGTCATGTTTTTCATCGAAAATAGTTCAAATTCGATAGCTTGCCTGTAAATATTCATAACATTTCTCCAATAAATTCCGTAGACAGGGTGTGCGACTGTCTCAAATTTGAAATCGAAGATGCTGCCGGTGGCCATGTTTTATAACGAATGTCTGAAAACATCTAGAGGTCACTCCGAAGATTCCTATCAAGTTTGCTGACGATCGGGTGAGAGATGTGACCTGTAGGGTGTGCTAAAGGAAATTATTGACGGACGCACACATGGACAGATGACGGACCCAACTCATCCCAATAGCTCAAACTTAACTTTGTCAAGTTGACCACAAAAATTTGTCGCGGCCATATTTTTGATAGAAAATTGTTCAAATTTGATATCTCTAATCTAAATATTCACCCGAAGATCTTTTACTAGAGTAGCTCATGGTGGTTTTGTATTCACTTGTATGTCCAGAGCAAAACTCTTCATGAATCCACTAATTGAAGGTACACAAACAATATTTGGTTGGTAACACATTTCCCATTGACGGCGAAATGGGTCAAATGGCCACGCCCCTTTTTGCGCGAAGTACTACCACCCGTCGTGACTATATCTCCAGAACCGTTGGACATAGGGGGTCGTGTGACCACTCAAAATGTGCGGAATGGCCACATTATGGGGGGCCAGTAATACATTTTCATATCCAAAAGTCAATGGTTTTTAAGATAATTGCCAAAAACCAAAAAAAAATCCATTTTTGAGGGCCTGAACCCCAATTTTGGGATTCAGCACTTTTATCTCAAAGTTGAGCCCCCAATTAGAATTTTATTGACCTATATCCATCGGTGCCACATACAGGTATCATTTCTGATATTTTCTGTACCATTATCGGATGGGATTTGACCTTCAGGGAGCTCTTGACCCTGAAAATAAGGTTTTTGGATGGAATATATTGGTCGTAGAATGAAAAACAGACATTTTCCCAATAACAAAGATGTTGAGGAAATCATCAATTACAGGGTATTTGATCAGTAACCTAAAACTCCTACAAAAAGGTTACCTGGTGATATAATTTGAATGTAGTTCATCTTTTGTTATCTAGATTTCATGGCCTTTGATGTGAGATGGTTGCCAAAATGGTTATAAATGGAATGACATATACATGTATCACATTAGCAATATACATGTAAATGAGTTCAATGTGTTATTTTCTTTAAACTTATGGGAGAACAGGGTGTTTTTATGGTATTCTAATGTTGAATTGAATTATACTCAGCTCACAAGCAGGTTTAGTGATGTTGAGTTACTACAATTTGATCAATCAGTATGATTCGGTAGTCGAGCAGGTTGCGTCTTTATCAGTCCCACATCAATTTTGATTGGCTGCATCACCATTTTGTATAAAGGTTCTACAATTTCCCTAACACGTACATTATTTTAGAACAAATAATGGCTAGTCTGGCATGATCGCCTATATTTATATCCTGATATATGTATATGTACACGTAGATGTATATTTGCCCTAAATTGTTTCTGGTTCAAATTTGGGAGTTTGTAAGAAAATAAGTCATAAGAAAGATGCAGTTGCAGTAATATTAAAATATATTGTCCTGTTCAAAACTAACAAATACATGTCTATTGATTATTGGTGTGATATCCAGTAATAAAGACTAAAATAATCCTTCAGATTATTTTATAAGGGCTTTAGTCCAGTTATAATAAATCCACACATTAAAAATATAGGGCTTCCATACATACAGAATATTTTCCAACTTGACAATCGTTCCTTGTGTTCAACTGAGTGAGTTCATGTGAGGTTCATGGAAATTTATTTGGCAAGCTTGATTCTAAAGTGTCTAGCTTTATGGATTCCGAATGCAATCCTGTTGCGTTGTGAGCTCAGAGTGAGTTAGAAGAAAAATACAAGCATCAGTTGATATGCAGATATAAATACATACAAATCTACATTCTGCAGGTAGCCATGCATGCTATGCAATCCTCCCTCATGTTTCAACTTATCAAGGAAAAATTATCACATTACCAATGACTATGATAGTCAGATGTTTTTGTAGATTTTGTAGATTTGTGGATGTTGTAGATTTTGTAGATTTGTGGATGTTGTAATGCAATATAGATCTCAATTATAGTTGCACAAATTTATTTTTCATTTCGTCCCTTTAAATTGATTTTTATTTTTTATGTATGTATATGTGCCACTCCAAAAACGTCAGTAAAAATATTGTAAACCGTTCGGTTTGATGTTATAGGCACAGGAGATATATATATATATATACTTTACATGTCAAATATTGTGAACTCTGCAGGTACGTGTATGTGTGTCAGTCGCCTTATGTGTGTGATGTACATGCAGTAACTACATGTATAATCTAGTGAAATTTATGGTCTGCACTCTGCAGTATTTCAAAAACATGATATGGTCATGCCTACATATACATGTATATGTACACTGATTATAACACAATGATTGTCAGGTTATAATCTGTGTTTGAGGAAAGTTACTATGTATTTTTCATTTGTGTTGCATTTGTCAATATTAATGGGTCCCATGAGCCCAGATGTTACTAGTGCAGAGCCCATTTAATTTTCATGAGACTGGTGGACTTCATGTCTATACTCCTAAATAAACATGACTCTGAGTCTTATCAGACCAAGACGGTATTGTGTAGGTTTTACTAGAATTATATTTAGAAAAGACTCAACCATTATTTTTCCATTACCCTATATATCACAATATATTCATTTGGCAGTATTCATCCCAAGTTTAGTGGTGATACTAATAAATTTGGTATGATAGTCAGGTAGAACAAAGCGATCTGAACAAATCAAGGATAAGCCACTATGTGTAGTGTACATTAAAAAACATGTATATTGTGAAATATTTTAATAATGGGTGCTGGTTTTTACAAACTGGCCATAATTGAGATGACTATTCCTGTTGTTTACCAAACATCAGCGTACACATTAAATATTTTGAAGTATATAAGTTCTTGAATGTTTCATACAGACACTGACTTTTGCACAAATTGCTCGGATTAGCCAAACTATGCAAAAAGAAACAACTTTAGGTAAAATGATGGTACTATTTCTTAACAGAATCACCTTGACCTACAAACATCGATCATAGCAATCCAGCAGTACCCATCAGCAAAATATAAAATTAGCAGGACCACTTAACCTGGGGTGGTATTGAAAATGAAAATATCTTTAACATGGTAAGTTATGAGGGCTATTAGCTATTATGAAGAATTATGTTAGTGAAATTATACACCCTCATCTTCTCCAACCTGAAACTATCATGGCCAATGAAAACTAATGTGGGACCGACAAATGCTCATTCTACTATTGATTGAATAGTGATGATTCCATCATTTCCTAAAACTTTTTGTGAGATGAGGTGTCCTTTTGGAAGAATTTATTACTTCTGAAATATATACTGGTATATATGGTCATCTCTCATCTGATTACAACATGTTTTTACTATGCCCAGATGCAATACCCATTTTAAGATCGCAACATGTGGCTGCTGCATGAAGCAAACAGCTGGTCATTCCATTTAGTAAAAGTGTTTAGCATTTTTCATAGCTTGGTCACTTAAATCAGATCGTCTGTTAAATGTTGATAACAAATTTTGAAAACCTGTTTTGTTCAATCTGTACATTTCTGTTGATTAGAGCACAATTGTTACCTGATTTTTGGTAAAGCACACCAGTTTCCAAGGCATGTTCAGTCGGGAAGAGCTCATGTTGTGTGTCGGGGTCAACACATCCTCAGCAGCAATTTCCAGCTAATCCCATTGTGTGTGGTCAATTGTGCTCTTAAGTTGATCAGAGAATGTGGATAGTTCTTTTAAAAAGTGTCCTTGTGGTATTGTATACTTGTGGTGCATTACATGCTGAAATCGGTTTTTGGCAATTATCTTAAAAAACATTGACTTTTGGATATGAAAATGTATTACTGACCCCCCATAATGTGGATTTTCAGGGTCAAAAGCTCCTTGAAGGTCAATCCCATCCGATAATGGTACAGAAATTATACCTATATGTGGCACCGATGGATATAGATAAATAAAATTCTAATTGGGGGCTCAGCTTTGAGATAAAAGTGCTGAAGCCCAAAATTGGGGTTCAGGCCCTCAAAAATGTTTTTGTTTTTTGGTTTTTGGCAATTATCTTAAAAACCATTGACTTTTGGATATGAAAATGTATTACTGACCCCCAATAATATGGCCATTCCGCACATATTGAGTGGTCACACGACCCCCTATGTCCAACGGTTCTGGAGATATAGTCACGACGGGTGGTAGTACTTCGCGCAAAAAGGGGCGTGGCCATTTGACCCATTTCGCCGTCACTGGGAAATGTGTTACCAACCAAATATTGTTTGTGTACCTTCAATTAGTGGATTCATGAAGAGTTTTGCTCTGGACATACAAGTGCATACAAAACCACCATGAGCTACTAGAGTATTTAGGGCGTGCTAAAGGATTTAGTCATGCAAATAGTAAAATTCAAACTGGCTGCCGATAGCCATGTTTTTGATCGGATTGTTCCCATCTAGAAGTGATCCCAAACATGCCTGTAATTTTCAAAACATTTCTCTAATAATTGGCTGCAGGGTGTTCCGATGGATAGAAATGTGAAATCAAAGATGGTCGCTGGCTCCCATCTATAGGTCAGCCCGATGATCCATATGAAGTTTTGTGGCGATCAGATGAGGGGTGTGGCCTCTAGGGTGTGCAATACGATTTAGTCATGCAAATAGTAAAATCCAAGATGGCTACCGGCTGCCATGTTTTTCAACGAAATTCTCAAAACATTAATATAGCTCACTTTGAGAGATTACCCCGATGATCCAGTGTTTCATCGAAAATCGTTCAAATTCAATAGCTCATATCTAGAGGTGATCCCAATTGATTCAAATGTGAAATTCAAAATGGCCACTGATGGCCATGTGATTTAACAAAATGCGGAAAAATGGTAAGCTACCATCTATACAGGTCACACCGAGGATCCATATGAAGTTTGGTGATGCCAAATGAAATTGTTGGCGGACGCACGCACGGACGGCTTGACGGACGGGAACCCGCGGCAATAGTTTCTCTTATTCTGGAAACGATGATACGTCAACGGATACAGGGCGACTTAACGAATCTAAGAACGGGAGGGTAAGCTCACCTCGATGTTGTAAAGTCGACAGTAAGTTTAACTATAGTATAAACAACTAAGCGATATTTACAACAACATATCATCCAGATTGCTCAAATTTATAAGACAATTCAAACACACATTGAATAGGCGAACATTAGATCGAATTTGCAATGTATTTGTTTCAGGCACCTCTAATGGATTACATCGGCATTGTGTTTGCGTCCGCTGTGTTACCTCCTTCGCAAATTAGACATTTTGCGCCAAGATACTATGTAAATGGTCTGGTCATACTCGTTCCGTACCAAATAATAATGTACTCAATGCACTTGGTGGCTGCACTTTATAGCAGAAGAGAGCGTCACAAACTACCACTCGTGTATCAGATGACGAAACATTCCCCTGATTATATGATAGAGAAAATTCCAAAAATATCTTTGCAGCAACGCATTTTCATTATGATTTCAGAAATTAATTTCATCTGAAGATATGATAGTAAAACAAGTCATGCTGAACCAATTTTCCTCCTGATTAAGGTATATTTATACGTTATAAGCACGGCGTCCGATTTATAAGCGGAATCAAGATCACACGCGCCCGGATGGCGCGGTTGGTGTTTATTTCGCTTATAAATCGGACGCCGTGCTTATAACGTATTTATAACACGCCAATTAGCCCTCGACCAATGGAAGTTATTTAATGAGGTCCGGTGACTTAAAGATCTTTAAGTAGTAGCATGTTCTATCAAACGGTATGCCGTGATTACAATAGGCATATTGGTGGTATAGATGTGTTGTAAGCACGGCTTCAGATTTATAAGCGAAAGAAACACCACGCGCTCTCCACATATATATATGGTAAACGGTGTACGGCGTGTTCAGGTTTCAATAATGTTTTCAGAAAACTTGCATGTCAAAGGACCGACACACGACCAATACCGTGGTGAATAATTGGTACATAACCGACACTGTGGTCGCAATCATAACCATAAACATAAAGTTAGGACACTGACAGCAAAAATGGAAAATGTAAAAATAAATGCAGAATGTGTTTTCCCTATGAACACCACAAAACAACCGATGTTATTTTTTGACATCGAAAGAAATGGAACTGTGACACGACCGATAGCTGAATCAGGTGCTGATGCATGGTATAAATGTGATAAAATTAACGTGACTTTAATAACCTGTTTCCACAACCAACTAATAAGAAATCAGACATTGAAATATTCCCGTATGGATCAACACATCCCATGACTACGCTTGGACAATTTATGGCTAAACTGAAATCTGGTGACCGAAAACTCTCAGACATTTTCACGTTGTCTCCGGGAAGTGTGGTTCACTCCTGTCATTGTGACTCAGCAATAAAGCTCGGACTGATACATATTGTAACATTAAATTTGCTCAAAATGTTAACTCTGTATCAACTAACACATAAAATAACATCAGTTCACTCAAACATAAATTTTAGTTAATGATGTGATAGCTAAAGCCTTTGTTCCTTTATATTATGTCTTAAAGGGGTAGGCTCGGTTTGTGTGTTCTAGATTGGTCGAAAATAGTATTACTCATAATTGAAAAGCTCACATGAAATAAATGTTTAGAATATAGATGCAGTTGGTAGGTATGTGGTCAATTGATCATTCAATCATGTATCACAATTATATCTGTATTTTTATTTAACTGTTATAGATATACTAGTATACACATGCATCCAACAGATCTCTTACGAGTTTTTGGATATTTATTGAAATTACCCTCCGTACTCTATATAATGTATGCCCCATCATCAGTGTTCGCCCTGCCGTTAGCAAATTTAGCAAATTGCGAAAAAAAATACTAAGTGGCTAAAATAAATATGCTTGTGGCTAAAAATATGGCTACAAACATTTTCTGTGTCGACCGGGGACTCAACAATTTATTGTAACAAAGAGACTTAACGTTATTAGCGAGAGCTGACGAGAAGTGCGAGATTACGGGTGTGTGAAATGGCTTCCTGTGTAACAAAAGAGCTTTATTTTACGGTGTTTTAAACTGATTGCAAAAGAGTGAAGTCATATATACGCTCAATTCAATAGCTTCTCATATTCCCCCACAATGGATAGTGTTGAATGGGACGAGACTCGCCATCATTTAGCATGCATGTGTGTGTAGGCCTACTGACTACTGGGTATACCAGTATGGCAATAACTGTACTGCATGTTTGCTTCATAACAAAAAGCATATTTAAAGATTGAGTTAATTAATCAAGCAGCATTCAACAAAGATCAAATACCATGAATTACTAATCTGCATAATTGTCATATTTCATAAGCTTTTTAATGATGTGTGACCACAATTTGACCAACGTACAATCGTAAATTTGCATTGTCCTCCAATTGGGAAGGAATTTGTGTCAATGTCTATTAATCTGTTTCTGTCCGACCAGCTAGGGGATTGGCATCTATAATTGGGATCGACAGATCCTCGTCCAATATATGCTCAAATCCCCCTCACGGACATAGATAATTTAATGAATTTTATGAGATAATTAACCTCAACCACGATTATGGGGGATTGTAACATTCACAGAAAATTTACATTTTAACAGAAATACCGCTATTGTATAGGGGAGATTTTGTTGTGCCGAAATATATTTACGGGGAAATAATATAATTTACTGCAGGAATTTACCGTTCAATTATATAAACGGATTTGCCGTAAAGGTTACGGTTGGTTCCAAATGTATCATAGCTGTCAGCACTTCATACCGTATACAGTTTCTCAATACTATTACATGTACTTCAGGCAGTGGCTATCAAGGTATTAATCTTTCCAAGTATTTCTGTTAGCCGATATCCAAGTCAATGCACAAGCGAGCATATACATGGCTACATATATATTAAACTTAAACCCATTTGAATGACAAAATGTGACATCCGCATGTCAACAGTATAATATTATAACAAACTATTCGCAAATATCATCTGGCCTCTGGGCATTTTACACCAGTCATTGCTTACCAAAACATTTTCATTTGTATAGGATTGTAAACAACACATAAGCAATTCAACAATCACTGACATGTATTGCCCAGCCCATTATGATGTCACATGGAGTGCATTGGCCAACAAACTTGAACACTATAATATACCACATGGACCATTAGAATTGTGAGGTGAATGTTATAGGCCTCAGATGAAATCCCTATACATAATGCAAATTATCCTTATATAATTCACTCAGAAATAATTCAATGTTGGCAATAAGATGGGAAGAAGATACTTATGGGAACTGTTTTTATGATTTTGCCTCTGATCAGGCTACTACCATTTCACTGTTTTGGGATGTATTAGTATTTTGAATATGCTTATTAGTAATTGCTAGAAAGAACCAGACTGATACAATTCTATTTCATATTATTCTGATGTACTTACTAATTATTTTTTTGGGGCGCGGTGTCCCAAAAAGTTGGCGGGGAATTTTTTTTTATATATATTAATGGACAGAGTGGAAATTATTTTGTTAGACCCTGTGTTTGCTAATTTTGTCACGACCCCCCCCCCCCCCCCCCGGTGCATAGCGAGATTTCACACATGTTAGTTCAGATCGTCAGTCGCAGATTCCCGTGAATTATGTTGGCGTTGTAGGCTATCGGTACTTATACAATCTCAACGTATATTGTTGAACTTATAATCTCAACATTTCCATTCATTTAATAGAAATCAATGACCACATGCATCTAGCCATTCGTCTGTCTGCTTTTATTACCTTAAAATCCCTCCAAATTATTAATAGACAATTTCAATATATACTTATTGACAACTCAATGGGACCATTCATTTAGTTTAAAATGGGTTAAGCCAACTCGCCAGTTGGTTCCGGGCGAAAAGACACATCCCAGCGCCTGTGCTGTGCGGTGAAAGCTCTATATCGATATATCCCCATTGCCAATGTGATCAAGCCATTGTGTTCGATCGGATGATACCCATATCCAGAGAGTGAACGCGTCGTCGCCAAGGCAGGTAACCGTGTCATCAGAAGACTCTCTCTGTCTAGCTCTCGCTTGAATTGTCTGTCGCAGAGGCTGCCGCTAAAGGCATTGACACAGAACGTTGCATTCGTATCCGTCACTGGACTTTGACATATTCACGTAGATGCAGAATCTTATCAAGAGTATACAATCAAACACAATTCAGGAATCCGAATCTGATCAACTGAAAACATAATGGACATTTTTACATTCGTTCTCATTTGGTGTCATTTTCTGACTGTGGCTATCTGCGTGATTCGTGAGATGGGGTATCATGTTACAGAACATGGATCTTTAAATACAGATAACATTATAGCAGCAACAAAAGTCAGCTCTGTTATAGCCTGTGGAAGGGAATGCCTGAAAAATTCCGAATGCATGTCTTTTACCCATAATGCAACGGCGTGCTACCAGCTGAGTGACCACAGCGGGCGCTACTCTGGACTGACGGACATCATAGGTTAGTATGAATACTCACTTTTATTTGCATAATATACAAACGGGATTGGAGCACAAGTGTTTGCAACTTGTGAAGGTCCTCTCCCGATACAATATAATGGAACACAATGTTATCAAAAAGGCGGTATAAACGTGTTTACGTGGTGATAGGTTTAGAAATATATTATTTGTCATCCAATACTCCAATGATTTTATATAGAGGATCTACAACGAGTCCCCAGTTTATTGCGGAATTTACAAAACGAGTACAGTAAATGCTCGATTCAGGGGTCAATACTATGAACAATTTTATACCTGTAAATACAAATAGTATTTATTAATTTGTAATTACAAATTTGTGTTAAATATCACAGTGGTTTCATAGTACAGGGAAAATTTAGCCGTATTATTGTAATACCTCAGACTGGGCGAGGGGTGAAACCCCTAAAACATAAAAAAAACTAACTAACCACTCTGCTCCCATTCACCCGTTATCAGTGTTATCTGAATACCAGTTCAAATTAGACGGACATGTATATAGAGCTAAAATAACTGACAACAATTTCTATGGCAAAGTTACAATGCGTGCTATTATTGTGTGATTAGTGATATCGCCGGTACTATGAAACGATGAGCTAACAAAATCACGCAAATTTAACAAAGATCTACTGCTGATTATTGTAGATTGCTTACGGGCAAACCGTTACATGTGAGTGATTCACAATATATTGAATCACGGCAAGCCAAAGCTACAAAAGAATTAACCAATCATAAGTTGAGATGTGATCGCTTATCAGAGCTATCCAATCGGTACACGGGTTGCTACGTTGATGACCACTTGTCTGCGCAAAGTTAACTAATAAACTGTTCGTTTGTAGAGTGTGTATGTAAGTACAAGTCAGTGTAATATCGAGTACTACAACCAATTTGGTATCATTGTTTTCACAAATTACAACCATTCAGTTTGTGAAAACAAAATATTATTTTGATGGTATAACATTATATATATTGTGCCCATCCTATGATTTCAAACTGATCCGCTACTCTTATCATAACACATCGAGGCAGGAACGTGGCTCCATTTTATCAGGGGGTGCCCATCACAGTATCGAAGCAGGGACGTGCTAAGGCTCTCGGTTATAGGAGGGTGGTCATTTTATAATTTCAAACTGCTCCGATATCTTATAATATATCGAGATAGGGACGTGGCTATATGGGCTCCGTTTGGTGATGGGGTGTTCATCCTATAATTTCAATATGCACCCTTTGAATAAAAAAAATGCCTATAAATTCCACATAGCGATTGAATCGTATATCAAGAGGCGAGTATTTTAATTGTTCTACGCTGATAACAAAAGTTAGTCAATATGACTAACATAATTATGTTAGTCAAACGTTTTCCCCAGGATTACTAACTTAGTTCAGCCAACATGACTGAGGCATAACATTAGTCAAAATTACTAGGGTGATGTTAGTCATAACGACTAAGAAATGGGTATTCAAAACGACTAATTAGTCAAAATGGCCAGGATTTAGTCATAACTTTTCTTAGTCACTGGGAAGGCGAAAATGTAAGTTGCGGAATTATGTGCAAATAATTCCAATACTTGACTAAAGTTACTCAAATGTTTGTGACTAAGACTAAGTTAGTCATATTTAGTCAAAATGTCCAACCCAAGGGGGGGGGGTGTGGACAACTTAATGTTACAGCTGGAAAATCAGAAGCCAACCGGGGTAAACAATTACATTTCACAGAAATAGAAGTTTCTGATTGAGGGGTGGGGATACAGTTGGATATCGACGTTGGCGCACCGAAGAGACCATCTTGCCACGTCACTGCATTTATGCTGTAGTCATTTGTGAAAACTGTGCTTGCATCTTCGTTATCGTGTCCTTTACCGTGACCAAATGCATTCGCGTTGACGATCGAAATTCAGATATCACTCACTATTTATAGCAATCGCGAACGTTTGTCAGAGACGTTGTGACTCATAAGATTCCTATTCTGAACAGCTGTAATGTGCCAGGCATCGTGTTCCCAAGACCACTATCGTCATGTCCCTGTTTATGATATTTCCATTGATAAAACATTTTCATAAGGGGGGGTGCTACATCCCTGCGAATCAAATGGTTATATGGTCCGGTTTAAGGGTGTGAAAATCGACAATTTATGTTTGACACCCTATAATGACATTCTAGACAAGTTCCTTAACGTTGTAACTTTCAATAAATTGGGAATTTTAGTAGTTACAAGGAACACATACTGCTACCTCACATCCAGAGCTTTGCGCAGTGGCGGTACCATAGCCAATGAGGTTTATCCGAGGCGTGGTTATTGCTAGGTCTGATGCTCATTCGATCGCTTCTCGGCTTTTTGGCTCGAGCCCGTGCTGTGAGATACGTCCCCGACGATGGTCACCCCATCGGACGGGACTTCCACGGTGTGGGTTCGCAGCCTGAGGAGGACGAGTGGTCGTGACTGACTGACGGACTTCCGCTTTAGCGGGGACTGACCCCGACAGGCAATTTGACCATCTCGTAAGGGTGGGTCACCTCTTTCGGGGTGCTCCAGCCGATATGAGTGGTCCGCAATAGCCCCGGGTCTAAAAAAAAAATACCTCACATCCAAGCTGACACCCCTAAGGTTTGTCAATTTCTAAATATAGGCCATTTCAATCCAAACTTTTGACCAAAGGAGGTAAATATTCAAATGTTGGTTTAAAACAAAAACACATACCCCCTAATAAAGTGTTGGAAAAACAAAATAAGAGAACAAGTTCAACCTATTGTTGTTGTAAAATTTCCAATTCAAGTTGTTTCAGGTATCAAATTTCCAACTGTTGAACGTGTTGATAAAATGTTTGGGGCGAGAAACATAACCCAACCCCCTTGTCGCGACGTCCCTGTGGGTTGTACTTGAGATTTCCAGCTGACAAAACATTTTCACAATGGGGTGAATCGACCCCTTGTCGCCACGTCCCTGCGTATCATAGATGGGCATATTATCCGGGTTAAGGGTGCGAAAACTGAAAAATTATGTTGGACACACAATACGAAGACCTTCTAATCACGTTCCTTAAAGGTACGGTTGGCCTTGGCGGTGTGTATCCTGTGAAAATATTTCCACCCGTCAAAAACCGCCACAAACAGAAAGAACATCAAAATGTAGACAGACTTTGTCCGTATACAAATAAGAAATATCGCATAAACAGTATGTTATTGTCAAATGTTTGATCATTGTTATGTAAACAAAAGCATAAAAAGTTACTTTTCTGGTGTTTGTTAACTTTATATTATGATGGTAAACATAAAGAGCGTTCTTTGTTGGTGAATTCCTGATATGGAACTAATAAAGAGCGTTTATGCCATTTGTGTGCTGTTTACGTGATGGTCATGGTATATTTGAACGAAACTGTATGCGTTTTAATGTTTTTCTGTTTACGGTGATTAGAACAAATATGAATATTTTCGACAACTAAGGCCTCACGTGCCTTTAACGTTATAACTTTCAATTAACTTTCATAGTACTCGAACATTCTTTGTGATTGGGAGATATTTGTAAATACAAAGAACACGTACTATTTGTGATTTATGTTTGTAATCGTAGGTTCATAGTATTAGCGGAATGATAAATTGTTATTTCTTACAAACAATTGTAGATTCTTACAAAGAAAACGCTTCATAGTATTGACCTAATTTACTAGACGAGATTTGTAACCTCCGCTATAAACTGGGGACGGGTTGTAGATTATATTTAGTACATGATCCAAAACATTGATAAAACATACTTAAATCAACAAATGGGACGTGAAACTAAAATCGGCTTCCATAAGGCATGCGATGACGTTTCACGTAAATATGCATTGTTAGCCCGCGTAAAGAAATAGTACCAGATAAATTAAGACTCTTTAACGTATTTAATGGTGTATACTTAAAGAAATAACTTGTCAAACTCTTCATTCATTAGAGTCTGTTGGAAAAATATTGGAAGCCATAGTATTTTGAGACATAGACGGAAGGTAAACAGACGATACACCGGAAGTTAAAGGTCACCTTGCACTATTTCCTATTATGAAACGAACGTTTACTATCAATATTTATAGAATGGGTTTATTGAATGGAAAAAGGGTAGGATCATGTAATAAAATACAATATCTAATCGGGGTCGACGATTAGGTATATAATGGAATATAGTCAACCTGAATATCACGTGCCACACGTTATTTCAGAAATATTCTTTCATTTTGGAATGATTATATTGACTAAATAATGAAGATATGCAGAAAATTAAATAATATAATGAGCATTTTTACAAAGATGATCTGAACTAGTAAAAGGCTCGAGTCACAATTTAATTGAGATCAATACTGCTTCAAGAATCTCAACATTATGTTAGGTGTGTATATTTGAACTAAAAGAGATAATTTTCCAGTCGTACGATATGAGTGATATCAGTAGGGTCTTATGCGGTTTTAGACCAACATTAGTGAAATTCGGGAATGGGTGTCAAGCAATTGGGAGTACAAAACTATTTTCTTTATCAAGTTTGGGGTGGTGGGTCCCCGAAAATGCCAGAATGCTAAATAAAACGGCACCCCTTCCAGTATTTTACTCCCCCCCCCCCCCGATATCGATACAAATTAATATGATGTTCTGATAATAATATATTGACTTTCAAAAAGGTGAAATTTAGCTTTTGTTAGGCACGCCAATTACATCTCAGCTAATGAGTGTCCATGCAGTAGCTAATACAGCGAATTCTGTGAGTATTCCCATGCAGAGGTTATCAGTTTGGGGGTAGTTTCTTAGTTGATTTATCAAGATACTAAGTTGATTAATCAAGATACTAAGTTGATTTATCAAGATACTATGCTGACTAATCAAGATAGTAACTAGAAATGGTGTGCCCGTTCTATACGCTGCCATATATACGATTTGGTTTTCGTTGCAGTCGGGAACAAAATACAGAAAATTAATCAGAATTATATAATTATGTTGATATGTTTTGATGGGAGGTTTGTCCATTTGTGGGGCAAATGCCACATAACAAAGTGTAGTTCCGGAGGCAAGGGCATTCAAATGTAAAATAAATATAATCAGTTAGGGGTCGAAACGCTTCCACGCATGAGTCTTGTAATATTTATTATTTAGAAATGTCCACGGTTCATTATGAATACTGTATAAAAGCATCATATGTTCATCACCGGACATTTTCCCAGCATCACGACGGTCATTTCCCCACCCGGACATTTCCCCACCAGGACATTTCCCAAGTGGCTTTATTCAAGTTTGAAAGGTTTCTAATTGATGATCCAAGCTGTAATTATTATGCTTATGAGAATCCTGAGCACAAAACTCTTTTGTCCGTCATTTTATAGACAAAGTGAATATTTAGTATCAACATTAAAACGCCTAAACTGTGAAATTTATATCAAAGATATATTTAGCGGTGCATCCCATGTTGATTCTACAAATGGAATGCACGTCATAAATGTTTTCTTTTGTTTTTGGTGGGTCCGTCCATCCGTCCCAACAAACATATCACCTTTGGAGTCCGTTGTCCTTAAATTTGGCAAGGTGATATAGCACAGCTTTGTGGATAAGACACCCGAAAACTATGGGTTTCGTCCATTCATTTTTACCATTATTACGGCCCTTATTTAACTTGGGAATTTGTTAATGGTCTGTCCCGACAGACATCTCAGCTTATAACTCCGGCATGGATCGGATTTGGGTGTGCTTTGCTATGTTCATAGCCCAGTTTAATGGGAAATGGTGCCCACTTACTGTGGGGTTTGTCCATTCATTGTTACAAGAGTAACGGCCCTTGTTAGACTTTCACTCTGCACAGACATTTTACATTGTAATTCCAGTAGCAATGGTCAGACTTGAATGTTATTTGGAATGTTAATAGATCACGATTGAATGATGGACACTGACATGTATTCGCGAATGAATACAATGGGTTTTATCAATTAATTTGTATTTATTGATTATTTTATCAATTGGTTTCATTTTATCAATATTTAATATAAATATTTAGTGTTGCCTCACTAAACTAGACGTCGGGTGTCTGTTTTGGTGATCGTATGTTATTAACTTTAGTTACATTTATAACATTGCATTCAACTTTGGTAAATGGATTAATCACAAGAAAATATATTTGTATTTCACTAATTGGTCAGGTCCAATCATTTCTAACAGAGATATAAGACAATATTGTAGCTCACGTGACTTTGTTATTGAAATCAAGCTTTCCGATTGGTTGGCTACTCGACTCTATTAGTCGTAGTTGTATACTACGCCTTCAAGTCTCTCCCATCGTGCACTATGCATATGTAGTTTTGACTACTAAAAATAGTAACGAACACTACATCAAACTTTGTTCTGAAACTACTTGTTATTTCGCCGCTGATCCAAATTAAAGCTTCAGTAAGGCGAACATCAATTGTCTGAACTTAGTAAAAGTTGAAAATAGTAGTTTCCTACTGCTAAATCAAACAAACAAACCTGAACAAAGAGGAATTTAAATTTTTTGTTTTTTTTTTGTTGTTACATATTATTGTTTTTTCTTTTAAAAAAAATGGTGTTTGCCCACTGGTTTGCCTTTAATTTCTGCATTTGTTCGATACAATATAATAATTAGAGCATGACTTGTCGTGAAATACGCGGATATAGTGCATAATGCGGTTGTGTAGTTCACTCCGCTTCGCGTCGTGAACTACACAACCTCACTATGCACTATATCGGCGTATTTCACTCCAAGCCATGCTCTATTTATTAAATAGTTAACTGTTCTGAGTAGTGAGATGTGGAGGATAGTTGTATGAGGGGCCGAGTGAAAATAATCTTCGCATCTCACAAAAGGAGAAAAACCGCACGCTACTCATAAAATTTAACTGTTGTGTTTATTATGTTTTATATATCAGTTTGTTACGACCTTGACCATACTGAAATACATGGTTAGACCGAACACGCTCTTAAGGCTACAACATCGCCGGCATTTTTTGTTAAATAACTTGCAATAAATACTGAACCAAACTTTGGTTTCAACTTGAACTGTATGTTTTGTTAGCAGAAACCCACAATAGACAAACAGTTCCATTTGATTCAATTGGTGAAACCCACGTCACAATCAGGACGCACACAATTTCAATGAATTCTGATATATATTGGCTGGTGTCACATGTACCACATTAGAGGTGTCATGATAACATTATTTGTGCTGCCTTGCGGAGGTGCCATTTAGTGACAATTCTCCTTCATAATAGCTGGTAGTTAGAAATATAGTTCGTCGCTCCACTCGTCAATTTCGTGCACCAATATAAGTTAAATTGTTAACAGTCGCTCATTAAGAAATCCTATAGCAATAACTTATCGATATCGAAATCAACATCAAAGTTATTGACACTGAACGTATAATATTATATAGACTCGCAGAAGCCATGCTGTTGTTTGTTTCTGTGTCGTCATCCTTATCCAGAATCAGACATTTCAGTGGGCTTGAATTCATTGCATTTCAGGAACCAGACAATTGGTTCTGCGCGTCCGCAAGGAATCTAGTGTGGACGTTGTGGCACTTTGGGAAAACGACAATGTTGTTTGTCCAAGTGTAAACTGTGGACCAGATGTCTTTCGGAGTGACGTCATCACACAGTGGAGCAACATGAACTTCAAAGAAGTAAGCTGAACTAAGTATTCTTAATCAGCGCGTAGCAACGGATGGACGCCAATATAATACATGTATACATGCAGTACTGTCCACCTTATACATGTCAAGAATTACTTTCTAGTTGGGAAGCGGAATATGAATATTTCTCATTGCAAAATTAGATGTGGTTGTAGAGACCTGTACTGGGAAAATATCTTAAATATACATAATACGATGTAACGCACATAAATTACTATTTCTTCGGCTTCGGGGGTAAAATATATCTGTATTGAGTCGAAAACCCACCCATCTAAGCTCAGCGTTATCAAATTTCGATTTTTGAAATATGTTATTTTTCACCACCTGGAATATTTGGCGGCCTGGCAAACATTCCGCTGACTTCTTCCAGAAATAGTATAGACATGCCAGGACGAGATGTGATGCAAGATCACGGCTCCGTGTACGATCAGTGCATCATTGGCGATCGCAAATTTATTCGGAATATAAGTATCGCCATGCATCAATAAGAATACGGTATGGTGTGACAGTTGACGTGCGGATACATACATGTATATATACTTATTACATATACGTAGCCATTATAAACGCATATAAATCAGCTAATGTGTAGTAGTCGCGTGGTGTCAGCTTCCCGTCCATTTCCATTTAACGGCTCCTCGTTCAGCGCTCACTCTACACTTGTTTCATCGTACTTCCATCATCCATAGTACTTCCATGTATGTTATAATGTATTATATTTCCGAATATTACTTAACTGTTAAATTGCGAGGAGCGGGACATATCTAACTGCTTAGCATTTAAATTGTGCCCCAATCCCTGTTTGCCATAAATTTGTTTTGTATTGGCAATAAAAGTTCGTTTGACCTAACCTCAGAATGGGGTGTGTACACAAATCTCTAATAACGACAAAAATCCCCCAGACATGTTTGTTGTCTTTTGAAGTAGCATCGGTGTCCCTCTATATCTTTATAGAGAAACAATAAGCGGAATTTTTTTGACAGATACTATATGTACATGGATTACAGAAAATGAAATTTAAAAATATATATGTTAAAATAATCTCACTCAGTGTCACTGTTCTGCTTGAGCAAGGTCAATAATATTCTGTTGAACCCTCCACATTGGAAGTACTCTTTGCTGTAATTACTTTCTCGCATCTTTTCGCTTGTGATGTTACTCCAACTTCATTTAGTGTACCCTCCTTAATTGTTGGCCCATACACTGCTCTAGTTAATAGACTTCCTGGCTTTAGAATGGTCGTTGAGAAAATTGTACACCTTGATCCTACCGCCGCGAAATCTACAATATTTCAGAGACATCAAATCCAATCTCAGCAAACGTTTTTGATATGAGTATTACACATTACATAATAGTATCTATCACATGAAGACCCCATTATGTAATTAAAAAGCCATTACATATTTCCTTATAGCGCATACGTTATATCGTATAGTGATGAATAGGCGCGTGCGTAGCGGGATACTTGTCATCGCGCCAACAAAATTACCGCGCGGATTAATATTATTTCGAAAAGCCGCGCATGAGACCAACACCAGACAATGCAAAATGATTGCTTTGTTCATTAAAGTTAAATGCGTGCCCAACTTCGTTGCACTAAGAAAATAGGCACAAAAACAAAGAGGCAAATTGGGGAACTCTAATTTTCGTCGCCAGTAAGAGCGAGCAATACTGTAGTATACCGTTGTGAAGAATCTCAGCATACGCCGTGCATGTATGCATTTTGCATGCATTTTTCAGCCTCTTTTAACGATTTTGATTTGTTAAAAAGGCATTTATCTCTAGTAATTTTCATGGTATATACAAAAATTTTAACTCATTATGTCTACGACTCGTTTTGAATCAAATTTATTAAACTCGTTTCATAAAATCGGGAACTCGTTTGCATCAAAGCAGTTTTTTACGATTTGTCATCCTGCAGCTGTGTAAATTGTACCCAATAGAGAACACTATTGATAAACACCAGTCAGTCACAAACCAATGACAACCTTATATTAATTGTATAAATTATTTGTATCGAACTTCATACTTTATTCAATGGAACGTTTCAACCGTAACAACCAGTCTGGTTAAACTGGCAACAAACAATGATCATTTATAATGGCCCGATGTCTAAAAGAGATACCAAATACGACATATTAAACAAAGTTAAGGTTCAGACGTACGTTTTGCCAACAATTTCTGGTATTTCAAAATGGATTTTTCTCAAAATCTTTCGGGAATTTCTTTGTGAAATTTGGTAGAAGCAATTATTTTGACACAATATTTAAGAACCATCAACCCGTTGGATATTATAACCCCATTTACAATCGTCATGGGTCAATTACTTAC
Source organism: Siphonodentalium dalli (assembly GCA_032622095.1). Taxonomy (NCBI): domain Eukaryota; kingdom Metazoa; phylum Mollusca; class Scaphopoda; order Gadilida; family Siphonodentaliidae; genus Siphonodentalium; species Siphonodentalium dalli. Next base: position 198,190,346 of record CP136062.1, read on the forward strand.
CCATACTAATTAATTACAATTACAATTACTTCAAAAAAGCTCCAAAATTTTTTCAATTACACCCAAAACACAAAGTAATTAGTTACAATTACAATTACTGGACAATGTAATTAATTAAATTTCAATTACCTTAATGGTACTTTCAACATTCTCATACTAGTATGTTTTACTGTGAACCGTTATGTAAACAATAATCTGGTCACAAAGTGCATATATACCAGAACTTTCCATTTTATTATAATCAGATGTGACTACATGTATACGACACGCATGCAAAAAACAGTACATGTACCATGTTTTGTGGGAAGTTGTCATACGACACAAGGAAATTGTCATACGACACAAGGAAATGACATTGAAATTAGGATTAGGTCTTATTTTTAGACTGCCGTAGACAATGGCTATAGAGCCACACTGGGATAATCACAATGCACAATCGTTTTGACGATTTTGCGACCAATTTCACGATTCTGCGGCTTGACAACCATGGTTCTACGGCAGTTTAACGATTCTGCGACCATATTATACGTGATATTTTATGACAAACTTAGATATAGGAGCTTTTTACTGAATTGGGACGACAAAAGTTGGCTTCTTCTTGTTTTGATTGTATAGAGTAGACTTTGCAGGTCCACCAGATTGACTCACGGAATACATACGGGGATGAGATCTATACATAAAGTGAGTCACAATCGGCTCGATCCAATCAGGACCATCAGATCAAACCACGAACCGATCGCTAAAAGTCATTTCTTGGGCTACAAGGGGACATTAACGGTGCGAAAATTAACATCCAACGTTAGCTTTGATAAGCATAAATGTAGGATTTGTCAAATTCGTACCTCAATTGACGCAATATTCGATTAAACTCGACACAGAAATGCAGTAACAATGTCAACTATTTGGCAACGCCCCGGGTTCGACCATGACAACGACGATTGTGCGACTCGTTGAACGGTAATTTTCATTTGTATAAGACGTATCTGACACTGATCGGCCAGCTTAGTTCTGCATTAAGCCCATGTATGCTGCATCAATGATGTTCGGCACCGTGCATTCACCCTAAATCTAGTTGGATAAAAAGTTATCCAACAGTCAACCAACCGTTGTATGCCCACACCACCTATCTACGTTGTGTGAAAAGTTGCATGACAATTTTGTTGGATACACTTTTACACAACGTTGCATATATATTTACTACCAACGGTTGTTTGTTAATTACACAACGTGTTGGACGAAATTTCACACAACACTCAATCAACGTTAATTGCCCACATCGCCTATCTACGTTTATTGAACCGTTGAGTGTTGGGTAGAGTTGGATGACATTTGTTGATTGTTGATATACCCAACGTTGATTGGAAAGTAAAATGGGGCAAGATGTCGTGGATAGCTTTGTCGGTATAGTATGCCTTTGTTATAATTATTCTTTGTACGATACACTGATTATGTAGGCTTTATGTTGAGTGTATGAGTGTACTACTTTAGTCAAATTAGTGCCGTCAGCAGTTGTGTAAATTTGTAAACTTCAAAATTTGGCAAATATAAATAAATATACACTCAATACATAAAGCCTACATAATCAGCATATCGTACAAAGAATAATTATAACAAAGGTATACTATACAGGCAAAGCTATCCACGACGTCTTGCCCCATGTTCCAGTCGCTCGGGAGTTTTTTCACGCAGTCATCCATCTTGTTTTGAAATATTTGGAGCCAAAAATCGCATGCTCGCCCGCACCGGAAACGCGCTGCTATTGGATGACCCGGTCACGTGGCGGTTTTATCCAACGTGGTATGAAAGTAATACCACAGAAGACAGTTCACGCAATCAGTTGTGTACATCGTACTAAACTGTTGGATAATAAATACACAACAAATTCGCACCCAACGAGTTGTATACAAGGTTCATCCAACTAGATTTAGGGTGATTCGTTGTACTGAACAGATCATGGATTCAATGCATTACTTTGTATATACTGATCCCCACATGTGATGCCATAGATACCAAGTCACATAAGAGATGTTCACCAGTCACTAACCGGGCATTAATTCTGACATTTGGGAAATCAGTTTTTTGTATTTTGGACTTTCACTGTCGGATACCCGTTTAGGTTCGGACATTCCAAGATGGCGGCGCCCAGTAAAGAAGATAAACGGTAAGTGTATATATTGTCTCCAAACATCTTTCGGTGATACACCTTTAAACAGTTATGTAGGAATTTGTATGCCCAACACTTACGTAACACGCCTTTCGCATGACAGGCATGTTAATTGTTGTATTTGGCGTGTCAAGTCGTCATTATTTTTCGAAATTTTATCGAGGCGGCGAAATGTTCGCAAAAATTGTGTCTGAACCTGAACAAAATCATCGGGAATATTGCGTATCTGAACCTGAACATTTTGAAATTTTCAAAGGTCGTTTTTCGGAGTTAGACAATAAAAATATCGCCGGTTTTGCATTCCGAAGATGTGTGGTAACCTAATCTACCCACAACAATGCATAAATTTGCGGATCGACGAGGCGAGAGTCTACTTTTAGATTAAAATAATGCAGAATAAAATAATCAATAACATAAAAACAAGTTTTCTGACTGGAAGACGGATTAGTGACAACTATGAATGCAACTTTATACTGTGCTGGCTCCATTTGAGCGAACAACTCTGTTTTTGGAAATAAACAGCCCATGATCACTTCAGAAAATAATTTTCTCGCAAACATTCCCTCTTCAAATGTCATTTTAACACATACACGCATCGGTCGGAAATCCCACTTTGTTGCAACGGAAATGCCGTTTGTGTTTCAGCACATACATGTTTCGACATTACCTGGGCTTCGGTGTTTTCACAATAAGAAAGTATAGACTATTTATTTGGACACCCTCTCGTCAGTCACTGTACATCTAGTTGTCGAAGTTTCTGATCAGTAGTTGTGGAAAATATGTACATCAAACTGTGATGATGGGATTTGTGTACAAAGACGAAACCATACATTAGGTTTCCATAGTAGGCATGTTCCACCTCCCGATGGTCATTATTAACATTCAGGATACACAGGATGAAGACATTGTTCCGTTCTACATCCGTGTTCCGATTTATAGAGACAAGATGTTCTTATTCAAGCACCTAACGTAATTGTGATCAATTATGTGTAAAGGTACTCAATCCGATTCGATGGTCCCCATATAATCAGATTCCAACAACAACAACATTTTTAGAAATGCCGCTTCAGTTATCATAATCGATTAATTGCCCAAAAATAATGCTAACCACTGTCAACTATATATTAGAACATTGCCCGAAACGTGTTATTTATCAACATGTTGTTCGACGAAATTTGGCCTTATTACCAACAGAAAGCCTCTTGAATTTAGAGTTATCCATCTTCATCCGCAATTTGGTCCGAGACGGTCGACTGTTTACTGGGCCACAATCAATTCTCGATGGTGAAAAATGATAGATGCAAAAATCAATATCTAATAACTCTGAGCTTTGATAGGTGGGTTCCTCGACTCGAATCAAATATTTTTTACCACATTAGTATAGAATTACATGCTGTAGTTAATCGAAAAACATGGTATGCAATTGAAGACTTCTGTCATTTTGTCGGGCAGAATCTGGGGAACAACATATCCAAAATCCCCCTTGGGGAAACTTTTCTATCCAAGATGGCGTACAAAATGGATGTTGGTATCGGCAATTGCTTCATTTCCTCGGTAGGTGCACCAATTAATACCAAATGCTTAATAAATATAAATATTGACAAACAATGATTGGTCGTAAACCATATTTGTAGAATGTCTGTCCGAAAATGGCAGCCAAAATGGACAAAACCGAATGAAATTTACATTTTGTTCAAAAATCAATATATAGCTAGCCCTATAACAAACGTTCGAATTGTTCGAGAAATAATCAGTACAGAGTATAGGAAAAACTGTTGATCAGAGATGTACGAATTCACTCTAATGCATCTCGCGAGAGGGCAATCGAAAGCAGGGTCTCGTGCAACTGTTAAATCTGGACTTTGGGCGCACAGAAACGGGAAAATAATGCAGTTGTATATGTGCTTTTTATCTTGAACCGTGTGATTATAAGTGTAATTAAACAGCTAAATGCGATTTAACAGGGATGTATTGATTATATGAACCTAACCGTACAAACTTGTAACAAGCTAGATTTGGTATCGTTGGAAAGAGGAGACCTTCGTATATATATAATACTAGCAGGTTAGCCCGCCACTGGCGGCATTCTCAGAAACATGACTATATGAGAGTATATGAGCGTATATGAGCAAGGACACGGGCGCCTGCGAAATTGGACACGATTTGACCCGTCCAAAACACTCCCCGGACAAAAGCACACCTATTTTCGTCGAAATCCGCCAGTTTTACCCGATTTAACCTTGAATTGACTATTTTGAAGGTCAATTTTGAAGATCAGGTCCTGATCACGATTTGATAAAGGCGAATATTTGTATACATGTAATTGAAGATCTACTATACTCCAACATTGTAGAAATATCACGGACATGTCACATTAGAATGAGTTAACTAATATTGTTACCACATAGTAGAGTTTTACTTCGTAAATCATTGGGATTTAGAATTAACTGGTTAACCCCAAATTCGCGTTTGTAACGCCACAACGAACTGTTGCCCGCCCTGAATGAACTGTTGCCCGGTTTGCAATCACGGTCAGCTTTCGTGATGTCGCGAGTGAACTGTTGCCCGACGCGAGCGAACTGTTGACTGGCTCCGAGCGAACTGTTGACTGGCCCGAACGAACTGTTACATGGTTTGCAATTTCCGCGACGTTTCGGCTATTTCCGGAAATTTCCGGAAATTTCCGGAAATTTCCGGTTTCGTTTTTTAATTATACCGGATTTCCGCATTGTCACTATTAAAGAGTGTGATTAATTAGCAATGACCTGATTATATACAAGTAAATGTATTGGGTAACAAAGCAAATATTTCATGTCTTTTGGGAACAGGCAAAATTGTTGTCAATTTTGACTGCTCCCAAAATACACATGAAATAGTTGCTTACTGAAGTAAATCAGAAATCATCTGGGACGAACAGTCGGCAGACAGATTTAACATAAAAAAAAATTTTATGAAACGACTGAGTTCTGGTTATTTTTTGTATTTTTTTGTTTGGCCCGGATCTATTGCGGACCACTCTTATCGGCTGAGCACACCAAAAGAGGTGACTCACCCTTACGAGATGGTCAAATTGCCTGTCGGGGTAAGTCCCCGCTAGAAGCGGAAGTCCGTCAGGACCACTCGTCCTTAGGCTGCGAACCCATGCCGTGGAAGTCCCGTCCGATGGGGTGACCATCGTCATCTGGCTCACGGAACAAAAAAACAACTGTCGGCATTACATTGACCATTCGGCCCATTTGCAACAACGCCATGTTGCCTATATCGCGGCGTTGCGAACACTTTGGGGTTTTGTTATAATAACTAATAGATTGTCATGATATTGAAGCATCTGGTGAATGATATGTAGATGTCAGCTTATATTTGCACATTCCGTATACAATTCGCTTAATTTTGGTGTGATTCATATTCTTGATTACACGAAGGTGGTAAATTAGTCTGCACTTTAACATATTATTTTATGTATATTTAACGAATACACGACGAACGTGTAAATTTGACATTGTAATACGTTCTCCTAACGTACGATCGATTTACGTCGATAAAAGTCTTATTTTTCAAAATTTTAAGCTGAGACTTCGTGTGTCTGCGTGCAATACTTATATATTCTTAAAATGACAGAGTACAACAGGGGGGGGGGCGAAATTTGTTTACGAGACGTGAGGTAGGGGGGTTGGTGGGTACCCGAGGCCGGAAACAGTTTTTGACCACGTTTTTTGCATTTTTTTTTCATTGACATATTTTCAACTGTTTTAAACATATTTGTTTATATGTTGTGGCTTGTTGCAATATGAGAAGCACTAATACATTCAATATTGTTATAATTACCCCCATAAGTTGATATAAAATGGAAAAATAGTGAATATTGTGGGGGTGGGTCCCAAAATTTTCATTGATTTTTTTTGCGCGCAAATATTTTTTATTGTTTCTGTTTCAGCTTGCTTGGCAGTTTTTATAATGAAAATTGTCTAGTTCACTGTGTGGTTCAATAAAAAAATACTTCAGATAGCTCTAGGGTGGGGTGAACTTAATGCAGTCTGACAATATCAGCTAACAACTCATGACAGAATATTAATTACAATAATTCTTATACTCTTTATTCATACAGTTAGTTGATGTATGAGTGTAATGTATGAAATAAGTATTTGTATCAGTGTTTGTACACTAAAATTGATTGCATATCAGCATATGTGATACAATTATGGCCATGTGACCCTCAACGCAGGGCAACTCATTTTATTTTTAACCCTTCGAACACTATGGCCCCAGAGCATTAGTAGCACCGCCCCCACTCGTTCAGATAACCGCCGGTATTCTCAATGTATCAGATTAATGTAGAGTTAATAATATATAGTAGACACAGGTAGACATATAATAGTAAATCAAGAGTACAGTCGGTATACTGTAAAGAGAAGACCAAATTGGAGTTATCTTCCCTACACCAACACAATGACGTTATGCTTACTGTGACCTCATCTCCACGGTCACATGTCACTAAAGTGCACATCCGTGTATATGGATTTGGCACTAAATTGACCATCCGCGTTCAAACTCAAAGGGTTAAACATTATTTTAGGCCTAGTCCTAAGTCGTAATGCGAGGTCGGGTCGGTGGTCATGTAGGCATACATAAAAGCTAATTCATATGCACATTTTCCTTTTTGGTATTACTATAGGCTCTAGGCCTACTAGTTGATGCTGGTTGATGTCTGAAAAAAAGATAAATTTAATTTTGTGTAATTTTTTATTCTATTATAGGCCCTAACACTGGCCCTAGTTATTTTTTGTTGTCATTCCAGGGGATTCAACATATTTTTCATCTACTCACACAGATGAATAGGCTGGGTTATAAATTTACCAATATAATCACATCATATTCTACCTTTGTTGATAGCTTAGAGTTCAATTTAGTTGAAATTATCGCTGATTACTGCTGATTATCGCATAATTATCAGCCAAGAAAATATTTGTCTTGTACATGTTTGTAAACAGGAAGTAACATTTAATTTGGTCTTTCAAAGAAGGGACCAATATAGAGCGGTTGGTCGTTTTTACAGAGGGGACCAACATAAAGCGTTGTAGTAGGGCGGCTCCGTGTCAAAAACAGGGTGAATCGTGCATTTTATGGTAAAAGCAACAAACTTTGTATACAACATCCTGAGGTGATATCTTGTGGATTTGGATATCATGCCAAGCTAGGGAGAGCCCATGGTTGCCATGGTAACCACCGAAAAACATAGTTTTTGGAATGGGAAGATCGAATATTGATTCTTTCCACATTCATCCAAATGTTCACTCAGTGAAATTTTGCGATATTCTCGTTGATTTATCTCGAACACCAACTGTATATACACGCAAAAGAAATTTTCTACACCTGGGCACTCGGATATACGCGGAATTCTGTTCTTTAATTGCCTGTTGGATTGTGGGACTTTTATGAATTTTGCTTAATCCGTAAGAGCTGCATTTAGATAGATAGATAGATAATTTTTTAATGGCTAAAAGATGCAAAATTAGCAGACATATGAGCATAAGCATATATACAAAAGAGTAACACAGAGTGTGACATTCATATAGTATAAATATAAAAAGTATAGATATATAAATATAGCAAGAATGCAGCTTGACAGTTCTGTAGAGGGACAAGATAGTGAATAAACCTAGCTTAGTAATGACTACTAAATAGATACTCGTACCTTTATATATATATATATATATATATATATATATATATATATATATATATATATTTATATATATACACACAAACATGAAAAATCAACCCGTGCTATCCCACCCTCCTCCATCAACAGGACTGTCATGTTGCTTAAGAGATACTAGTAAGAGAACTAACAGCTCTTCGCCACCTGCATATACACACTGCTGCCATTTCATCTCAAATTTTGTAAGATATTCGGCTTCTTTATCAGTTAGGCATTTAGAGAACTTTGTGACAAACTTCTCCTCATTTGTAGGAAGTTTCTTGTAAAAACGATCGTCCAAGAGTGTATCTTCCGATTTGTCAGAACAAATGCAATTTTTTGAACAGCTGGATGGGCGTATGTGACCCAGTTTGTGATTTCTAGATGGACTGGTGGCAGCACAAGAATACACAAGGATAGCCCCGTGGCTGCTGTGATTATGCATACATATTGGAATTTGGCAACGAGAAATTTTTAATTTCCTCCACGCACGACTTACACCCAATTTTTGAACAGCTGGACAGGTTAATTGTGACCTAGTTTTTTATTTTGAAATGGACTAGTAGCGGCACAAAACGAATCCAGAACAATAGCCTCGTGGCTGCTATGGTTATGCCTACGCAGGCGATTTATCAACGAAAACTGACCTTTTTTCATTATGTTGACCCCATGCACGACTTACGCCCAATTTTGAATAGCTAGACGAGCGTATGTGACCTGGTTTGTGATTTCTAGATGGACTAGTCGCGGCACAAGAAGAATCCAGAAAGGATGGCACCGTAGCTGTTGTGATTATGCATACATACATGTGGGCAATTCAGTAACGATTATTATCATATTATGAGAACTGGGAACTAGAAACTGGGGTTGGTCTGGGAACTAGTAACGGAATTCATGGAACTTGTGTAAGGGCAGATATGAATCTACTCACAAACTCACAAACAACCTTCAACGGCATTACAGCACAATAAATTGGGTTGATACAGTGCAATGGTAATATGGGTGAATCTGTGTTTAAAAAAAATAAAAAATAAAAAGATTATTTAGCTGGTTTTGAATGAGATGATATATACCGAACCACGGTGCCACACACCAATGCGAACTGTATGTACTCTATATATGTATACATCAGAGGCTACATAGGTGAAGCTGTACCTCCATGGTGTTACTTGTAACAATCTTAGTCGACGAATCTTAATGCGTCATAACGTATGGAATTATACCTGCTAAGTTAATGGCACCTAATCGTATCGTTGTCTCCTAAAATTGTGTGGACCGAACAATGAAGAGCATTTGTTTGATAATTCATGTTTCCGATGGGTGGGAAAGTAGTGTGGGGACCGTGGATATATTCTAGGAATCTGGTACTGATATATACGGCGCAGCAATGCCGATAGTTGTGTGGTTTAGAATAATTCAAGTGTCCGATGGGTAGTCGAGTTGGATTGTCTTCATCTAGAAATGATACACTGATATGACCGTCGCAAATCATATTAAATAAAAGGTCGACCGACCATAATGTCCCTGGACACGGTGGCTAGCTGAAGGATTGGATATGTCCGGCATAAATGTCATCATCCGGAAACCTCAAATGTTGAAAATCAAGAAAAATCGTCAAACTAGGGGCCATAATTGCGGTAGAAAAGATCGGATTAAGTCTGGTTTTCGAACTAGTTCAAGATATTTTTTTAAAACAGCTCTTACGCAAAACATTGTTAAAATCGGTTAATATATGTTCAAGTTATTGCGCTAACCAGCTAGAAAAGTCGGCAAAAATGGCAAGAACTCGACAAAAATGGTTCCAACTAATCTCATAATTGCAGGTTCCAACGATGTTTAATATCAGTGCCAAATTTTATAATAAAAAATGACTGGATAATGACGGAATATGTACACAGGCTCGGACTAAAGTTGGGTCCCAGGATGTATGATGCTATGTCAAAAATGTTTTCTATTAAATATGTATGGCAGTGTGCGTTTTAGTCATGGTTCGGACGATGAACCCATTTCTTTGTGATAGATGCCAAGATTAATCAATTAACATGCAATTGAGTTAAATGGAGGTAAAAGCTATTCTGCATCATAAGTTTCAAGATCTATCCAAGTAGACCCACGGAGCGTCGATAAACCTAGCGGTATTTTCAATTAGGAGATTCATTTCAACAGAACATTGTATGTCAGTATATAAAGAGTGATTTTTAATCACCTCTCCAATTCTGTTCGCTGGCGACCACACAATGCCACCAGTCTCATAAGATTAATATATGGATTTCCAGAATAACAGGTGCGCCTTGGGTGGTAAAAGCCTTTTGTATTTATCACATTGAGTGTTTCTTTCAACGGTTTACATTTCAACATCAGAGAGAAGACCAACAACAATATGACTACATTCCATGCATGTAGGTTAAAATAGTACATTCCTTGGAGTATAAATAACATTATTGAATAACACAATCAAACCACCAAATACATGTAGTGTGCTGTCCAAAATGTCTTGTTTTTATATGTAGTCATGCGTGTTTGGTACTTTTACCATAAAATGCACGATTTTGTCAGCTATCCGCCCCACTATTTGTGCATTAGATTAGACGCCTTCAATCATAAACAATCATGCGATAAGAAATTATGTAAGATGGTTGGGTGTGGGCTGGGGGGGGGGGGGTATCGAATAACATTATTCTCAATACTTGGATGTCATATGAGTTTGTTATTTTGTGCATAATATTAGATAATCCTTCAATCAAAAACAAAAAATTTTAGAACTGGAATTGCGAACAAAAATCTTCGATCTGAATTGGGTGGGGGTGGCGAATAACTTTATTCTTCAAACTTGGGGTGGCGAATAACATTAGTCTTTAAATTCGGACGTAGACAAGTTTCTTACTTTATGTATTTGATTAGACGATCCTTCATTCATAAACAATCATTTCATAGAACTGGAAGTCGAATTGCGAATAAAAATCTGCGATCTGAAATTATGTATTGGTTGGTGGGTTGGCGGGGTGGTGAATAACTTTATTCTTAATACTTGGATGTCAGATGAGTTTCTTATGCTGTACATTAGATTAGTCGATCGTTCAATCACAAACAATAGACAAGAAACAATAAACAAATGTGTTCGTTACAACTTGTGCTATCTAGTTACTTAACCCACAACAGCGGTTCTGGGGTTAGGACGAAAAGTTGCGAACGGACGGACGGATAGATAGACAGATCTCATAATATGTCTATATAAACATACATGTAAACACACCAACTTTTGTCTTTTCGGATAAAGCATCTTGCGGAAAACCACAAGCAAAGTGGTGAAACTCGCGTCGAGAGACATTCCCTTTGTCAGATTTGTTTAAACGCAGAAAAAGAATGGACTAGTGGTCCATGATCGATACTTGTTTCTCAATGAATACATATCGCTCGCGATAATTTATGGAGTGTCAATAAGCGTTTTATCGGCCTGTACATTGTTCCGATTGGTAACAAAGTAGTTTGACAGCATGTTCATACCACCGAATAGAGTTATCAATTAAATGACAACTGAACGACAAGATGCGCCCTTTGACCACCAATGTAGGTCTAAACCAGGTTTAAACTTGGATGTTTAAACTGGAGATAATGACTCCGGCCTATATGTTCAAACATAAAACCCAACATCATAATTTTGCATATATACATAATAACTGCTAGTATACAATTTATATGCATACGTAAAAAATGAAGCACGTAACAAATACTGCTCAGTTGTATGTATTTGATTGTATATATCGATTATAACATGTCATACAAGTGGGTTTATTCATAGGCCATGTTAAGTGATACATGTTTATCTGGCTGGTATATATATATGACATGCACCACGGATAGCGACCAAACATTTGGTAAAACATTTTGTCGCCATCAAATTGTTTCCATCAAATTGCCGTTCGATTCAGGGATGTGAGAAGGGAGGGGCACACATGCTATTACAAGTACTTATAATTTATGTGCACATGACAATGGTCCGGTTTTAGTCTGCACATGTCATGCCGTTACTTTCAGACTTTAAGTTGTGAACGTATTGTCTGTATGTGTATGTAGCCTTAACGATAGGAGTAGAGGCAACTTGAGCCTCACTGCCACATATTCACGATCACCTATATTGACTGGCTAGTGTCGCTTTTTACCGATCCAGCAGGAAGAGAACTTTTAATGTTTAATTGAACAACTTTAAATGAATAACTCGACACGACAAACACAAAGGGCACTTACTACCTCCAAGACACACCTGTTGTGTTGTGATGTTGTAGATCGCTCATATGAGGTTGGTGGCCTTTTGTTGCCGATCGATTATCGTGAAAGGTCAGATTTGGAGAGTGGTCCAAAATTAGCCTTTAGTTTATCAAACAACGTTCTATTGAAATTAAATTTCTATGGGAAATACCATAATGCCTATCGAATCTCTCCAGGTCTACCTTGATAATGACTTTGCTTAGAATAAACTAGAACAATAAACCGTTAAATTTTCGAAACACAATGACAATTAAATTTTCTAGAAGGATGCAGCCTTTATGTCTTTTGCAAAGAAACTGGCTGATATTGACCACTTTTACACACTAATTGGTTAATTATTCTAACATCCGATCCAAGACTAACAACTCACAAACTCTAAAATATTTTTAAAAAACGTTGAATGAGTTACTAAACACGACAAGCACAAAGGGCGTTTACTGTCCAACACATACTTGTTGTTTTGTGATGTTGTATATGTCTCTTATGAGACTGGTGCCCTTTTTGTCGCTGGATTATCGTGAGAGATCAGAATTGGAGAGGGGTCCATAATTAGCCGTTGGTTTATCAAACAACTTTCTATTGCCATTAACGTTCTATAGGAAAGGCCATAATACTCATAGAAGCTCTCCAAATCTACTTGGAAAATTGCTTTGTCTGGAATAGACTAGAAGATTAAACGGTGAAATTTGCGCACAATGGCATTCAAATTTCGAGAAGGATGTAGGCTTACGTCTTTTGCAAAGAAACTGGCTAATATTGACCACTTTTACAAACTAATTGGTTGATCGTTCTAACGTCCGAACCAGTTATTCATGAACTCTAACACATTTGACAAATATGGCACTGCATGAGCATCCATGTATGTATTTCCAATGGCATAGCGTCCAATTAGAACATTAACATAAAACGGATTTAGTGGTAAGCTAATATACTGTCGGAAGTGACTTCAATGTTCATTAATTATTATGATTATGTATATATATCCACAGGTTTATAATTATTATGACTAGTACACTTGCTTGAATACATAATGCTATCATGAGAATGAGTATCGATGAGCATGCCATGCACAATTAGTTGTCATCGATAGCAACATTCAGTAAATTCGCATCTTATCGTATTATCAAGACCTCATTTGAACGAGAAAGTTACCTATCAATAACAAACCACCGAGTCGTGCAAAGCGTCCTTCTTTTCCGAACGAGGAACCATAGACTCCCAATAGAATATGGCACGTGGACCAATGCCCCATATTCGGATAGATTATGTGCCCTCTGCAACTCAGAAATAGGCGACGAGTATCATGTCATCCTTAAATGTATTGAACCCCAAGACATACGCGTACAATACCTCCGACCATACTATTACCGGAGACCAAACGCTAACAAGTTAGCAGCACTATTCAATAACCACAACAGAAGAATTACCAAGAATCTCTGTTTTTATAAAAAAAAAGGTCATTGATATATTTCGGAACTCTTGAGGCTACATTTTCGGACAAACAAGTAATCCCCCCTTCAAAATATACCGTTATAATATACTTGTTTCTTACACATGTACCAACATTTTATAAAGAAGGACCCCAACACCAATATAATATTTTATGGCTGCAGATGCGCTTATTTGATAAGCACAACAAGTAATACAATCTGATTCCTCTTGAGGCTTAATCACTTAAACCATTCAAAATCCATATCCATTGACTGAACACGCAACCATTACGCCGAAATTAATAATAATACCCTATATATCTATCAGACAAAATATAAATATAAAAGAAGCATCTTTCCCTTCCCGCGCTCTCTCTCCATTCTCCATCTATATACCTTGTCTTTCACTCTATATTATCTCTCTCTCTCTACGTCTGTCTTACATATAATGTTTGTGTTCTATTGAAATAGTGTTCAACTATCCTTTCCCAGTGTTCAGTCAGTCGAATTTTTCAAAGCAATCAAACAGAAACAAAAGGCCCATTGCCTATTTAAAAAAAACTTAATGTCGTTTTCGCGATATATAACTTGAACAAACGTCGACCGATTTAATGCATAGTTGATAAACGGATTTTTCATAGTAACATCTCGGTCGTTCTCGAAAAGCGGATGTTTTACCTGAGATATGGATTTTAAATTGTGTACTTGAGTAATCCCAGGGCGATAACTTTAAAGCACTTCAACTAAACTGATCCCTGTTCTACGACAATATATGGAAATAAATAAAAACATCGATGCTCAACTGTTGTTAAATATATATTATTATTATTATTGGCGTACATGCGTCCTATTACCATACTGTTGGGGATAGCATTTTGAATCTACCCATATATAAAATTTATATGTTCTTACAAGTATATGACCCAATCAAAATAGATGCACAGCGAATAGTTTTTATGAGGTTGCTGGTCATTAGCAATACATAATGGATAGAGTATGACAAAAAACAGGTGATTCACCAAAATGGTTGCCATGCCAACGGTGTACGTTATTCGATCATGTCCAAAATGATATATAATGGTGTGATATACATGTGTGCCAACTGCGATGCTTTCATCATAAAATTGACGATTGTGTCCTCTTTCCACCCAACTAATGGTGTGGCCATTGTCTATCGGGAAGAGCAATTTCTAATTTTAAGGGTCGCCAATTGGCCTGGTCACATGTTTCGTAAAATCTCTCACACAAGTAATAATCAGTCTATGGATAAGATATGTGTCTCAAAATAAAGGCTATGATCTCCAGAATGTAACAAAATATTAATATGATGCAATAAATTGAGAAAGGTTCCTCATAAAGACAAATAATAGCACATGAAGTGATAAAACACTTGACCTTTCATAGTCACCTTGACTCTTGAGATCAGTGCTGGAGGTTCCTCTTGGAGAATGTATGCATGCAAGTATTATTATATAACCATATCCACCAACAAGTCCACCGTTCTCACTAAAATAATTCACATATGATCATTTTCCAGAATTCTCAGAACCACATACTGTTGCTATGGTAACGCAATTTTTGAGGCTACTAATCGATAAGAAGCTTATCAACAATGGTTTCCAATGTCTCTAGTATATGGGATTTACGATTAACTACATTGCACAAAATCCCCAAATTTTGTTTACGAAACCCATTTTTTATATATCAATCAATCCTGGAGCATCCAAAGGTTGCCAATAACTATTGCGATGTGGTTGCAAGAATGGGTGCAAAAACAATTGTAAATTCTCGAGGGCATCATTACGCTGCCCTGCTCTATGCAGTTGCAATTGTAAATACAGTAACGCCCTAAGTAATCGACCCCTTAACCACATCAGAATTATGGGTAATTTTCAGGATTTAGTCGGAAATAAATATCCTTATTTCCGACTAAATCCTGAAAGTTACCCATAATTCTGCTGTGGTTAAGATGTCGATTACTTAAAACATTACTGTAAGTGTTGCCAACAGTGACATGTATGCAAATTTTTCCAACTCTTTAGGGTGCGTTCACACAACTAGCAGAATTGACTGGCGATTTGTCATGAATTCTTCATACATGACTATCCATTGCACATTCTTGAATGCCACTTATCGCAGAATGAGTGTCTTCGACTGTTTTATCCTATACTGGAGCGGCGAAATGCCACGAGTTATTGCACGATTGATTCTCATAATATATTAGAATCAAATTGTTTAGCACACTTCAGTTGTATAACAACTATATAGGGAATTACATATATCTCACGATATTGCTATTGCAAATGCACACAATTCATATCATACCTTGTCGCACATAATTCGCACCTACGCTCGTAATAAAAACATTTGCTTACCTCTATTTTGAAGAATTATAGTTAATATCATAAATATGTAAAATTTGCGGTACTTGTATGTTGCGCATATAATACCACAATGATTAGCAGCTTGTCAAATTGTGAGTAAGTGTTATTATAGCAGCACAAAGGTAATCGGGTAGCTCCATAGCAACGGTTGCCAAGCAGTTTTGTACCAGACCAATATTGTCCACACACACTCGCTAAAATGATATGATATAAATTTAACGCGGAAGATTGTCATAATCAACTTTCAGATAGTTTTATATCATAGAAATGCTTCTCGTGTCATTGTAACCATCAATTATAGTAATCAAAACAAACAACCCATTGTTTTGTTTTTTGCATTATATTTACGCTATTCCATCATCTTCTGGCCTATCATTTTTGTTTTGCAATCCTTAGAATTGTTATATATATACAGAGTGATTTATCAGTTTATATTTTCTTGTCAAAGTACATTTTATAATAAAAAATGTTCACACATCTCAATAAAATGTTGATACACGCAGCCAATAATAGGGACTTTCAAACAAATGGCGGCCATTTTATCCGCCATTTTGATTCTACCCAACTATAACGGACACATGAGCCAATGGATATATAGCCTGATCCCTTTTCAGTACAAATAGGTACATAAAACATTGTTTTTCGATCGGAAACTGAGTCATAACGATGCATACTTGTTGGGATTGAGAGAAAAACATGATTTGTTGTCAAAACGGTTGCCATGGCAACCATGGGCATTCTCCAGCTTGGCATGATATCAAAAATGTCTTATTTTTATATGTAGTACATGCGTGTCAAGTTTGGTGCTTTTACCATAAATTGCACGATTTTGTCATCTATCCGCCCCACTATTGGGGTTTTGGGGTGGGTGTCTAAAATTTTATGAAAAAAAAATGCAAGAAAGGGTGGGTGGGTGTAAAAAAAAAATGGAAATGTAAAAAAAACCACCCCCACGTCTCGCAACTTTTTTACCCCCCCCCCCCCCCCCCCGAGTACAACACGTAATTATGTTTTAGATGGAAGAATTTAAATTGTTTCGATGCTAATTTCGAGCGATAAGGCTGCGTTGATTGTAAACAAACGCTCTTTTACAACGACACTGCGGTTACGAACGCTCTTTTAACTATCAAACGCGATTAACCCCACAATGCCAAGGACGGTGGCAGTTTACGGGTGAAAGAGTGTTCGCATGGGCTCGCGAATGGTCCGATGACCATTCCCGTGGGTTTTTACCCTTAGATGGGACGTTTGAGCTCAATCGGTGGAGTCTCAAAATATATCGTAGAAAATATATAATAGATATCCAATATCACGAATGTGACCGATCGTCATTTATTTTTATATCTACAATATCAAAACGTTCAAAATGCACTACCGTAGAACAATATGAGAGATATGCATATAGTACTGGGTAAAATTTGAAGATTCCATTGCCCATGTCTCAAAATAGTAGCCATAGTTGCCTCCGATCAGGCGATGAAACACGAATATCTCGCTTTTATCACAAGAATGCATGGTGGTATATCATGAACGCAATTTATCAAAATACAAAGGAGTGCCATAGAATATCTTCAATAAATTCTAAACTTGACCAATAGTGTTTACATTCTCTGTGTCGGAGACTGTCTATAGCTGGAAATTATATTTGGTCATAAGCAAAATAAACGCGACAAATACTACGATATCTGCAACCGCATCACAGCGTTTGCCCCTTCTCCCTACATTACATGTATTTTTTGTATACAAAACGCAAATAGCAACATTTCGCGAATTTTCAACGCTGAAATAACAGCTTTAAACGATGATCACAGAGCGCAATTACGTGTGTGGTATTTATAAGATATTTTCAAACAAAACTATACCAAAAAAACAATATTGTCCATTGCATGCGTGGTAGCATATTCCAGTTGTAAAGCAGCGACTGAACAAAACTGTCTACTACTATCCAGATTTGGCAGCAACGTGATAATTAGTCTTACATTAACTGTAAGATGTACCATCACTTTGATATGGTGAGATATGGCGCTAATCTATTGAAGAGATGAGTGTTTCTTTGCAGTATGATAACCATTGGGGCATATGTGTATATGGAATATTATCACGGAGAGTGTACAAAATTCCAGATATCTAACTAGTCTTTATACCACAATGGTATGCACTTCATGTTCTGTGTTACATTCAATAATTAATCACAATGACGACTGAAACTATCATGCACTGAGGAGAAACATTACTTTGTGTGTTGCATGCCCAAAATTATTATATTTTGGCCCGACTGTGGATAAGCAGAAAACCCGAACTTTGAAGACGTAAACCATTGGATTTGACTTGCGTTGCAGTGACCGACAAATGCTTCAGGTGGATCTGTTTTAATTATCTGTGTGCCATTAAAGATACTTAACAACAGGCTTGTATATTACCAATACGTATTTTCACTTCTAAGTGGTTATCCAATATGTTGCTTTCGTCGTGGTATGTCTTATCCAATATGTTGCATTCATCGTGGCGGCCATTTTTACAGCCATTTCATGGCCGCGATTATATTATGCTCTGTCCATGTCACTCTATTCACTCCCCTCTATTATATATAACACTTGGTTGGTGTTGACGCCAGAACTTGTAAAAATTGCAACCTAATTGGTCTACCAGTAGCTATCCAGTCTGTACGACATTCGTCGCTGCGTGCATTTACTTCATTCTACTGATACGCCAACTGATGCTGTATGACTTTAAATTTTATTGTTCTAACTCGTCTTTTTCGTTGTCTTTTCGTGCATCATATTTATCACTACAGTCAAGGGGGAAATTGCATTATTAGGTGATATGTAGACAATATATACATCGTGCATCTCAGTTTGTTGAGAAACAACATTCGTTCAGGCATGCGAGAACATACATCACCAACTGAGTCAATTGTCCGGGTTGTCGTTCAGCAAAAGTACGATATAAAGGGCGTGTTATATTACAATATCGTTCATCGTTGTTAGTTTGTGTGTTTGATATGGATATAATATAATAAAATGACGCCTGTATACGGATAATTATGTATAGCAATTCAGTATAAAATTAAATATGAATCAATCAATTTATTTAGGAAAGAGCCATTCGGCTCTTATTTCCCGTTTTGCATAACGGAAATTGACACAGTCAGTACTGCTTTTAGTTAACTTTCTCGCAGTCTCTTGCACTCACAGTCACTCATAGTCAGTAACCACTGCAATACAATGAACATAGCATAAGAAAAGAAAAATTGAATTCAGTCAACATAAATTTTTTTAATACACAAATTAATGTTTGCATCACTTTTCATAAAATGATAATGGAATCTATGTTCCGGTCTCAATTCAATTACTTCAAAATGAACTAAAAATAACATTACGGAATCTTATCTTTCTCTTGAAAATAATCCCAATAGTAGTCCCCAGTTTCTTTCGAAATGGTGACTTTTAAATTAACCTTTGATGCAAACTGCTCTGCCTTTAATTGCTGTATTACGATTCTGAGAACTCCTTTAGTACTGGGTTCACAATTTGCTTTGTTATTATTATAGATATATCTCTTTAATAGCAGATTTAAATAATTCAAGGTATAATTTTCTTTTCCTGAAATGATTATGCATCTTTAACACATGTGATCGGTATTTTCGGTCAAAGGTTATGCAAATCGGAAGAAAGTCGTAGCATAAATCGGAAATAAAGCAAATCCTCGAGTACGTGTGAATTCCATGATATTCGGTTAGTGTTGTTATCTTTTGCTGTGCGTTTTGGAATCAGGGAGCTAATTGTGTTCCAGAGTCAGGGAGCGAGTGCACCGTGAATGCTAGAGGTGAAGGTAACTGAAGAATGACATTTACCTCATACATGTGGAACGTTATTAAAGGATGAAATCTTGTTTATTTGATTTGTACATCATATCAAAATAATTTAAACTGGTGAATTAATGGGGGACTGGATTTTTGTGAGTGGGAAATTTATTTAACTAGCTGCTGTAGTTCTGGGTTTTTCCAGATAAAATTGGGCTGTGTGATAGCCCTATCGTACACTTGGGGATTTATTTTAAAAAGTAAGCACATGACCTATGATTTTTCTTGCAATTTCGTGATCCACAAAAATCGTTGCATTCAACGAGAATAAAAACTCATATGACCGCTCTGGAAGGATATGGAGGTTGGGCAATCAAACTATTCAGGAAGTTACAGAATGTGCCCATCTTGGTTTAATTCAGGACAAGTTTGCGAAGCAGGTCAATTCCGCCTCGTCTGTGTCGACAAAAATGAGGAATAACTTTTTCAATATCATGGGTAACAAACTTATGAAATCCACTACACCCATCACCATGACAAATGTCCTCAAAACTGTTGTTCGACCGAGAGCTCTTACGGTGTCGAGGTGGTTCCTTTTGATCAAAGTTCCTTCATCACCATTATGAACAAAGCCGCCAGAACATGCCTCAAATACACACAATCCCTCCCAAAACGAGCGTCAACTATAGGCTATCGCTAGGTCTTCTTGGATTTCTACCAATTGAATATCAACTGCATATAAAAAAAACTTTGCTTCCTGGGACGTCTTATCCATCTACCGTTCGACCATCAATTATCATTACGACTGTTTCACCTGAAAGCACACCTGTACAGACTATACAATCGCTCCAGTGGTTTTGTCCAGGAAATGTTCTCCATATTAGCCAAATACGATCTTTTGGACTATTTGAACGACTACCTGGACCATGGGGTCTTCCCAAAACTGTCAACGTGGATAACTCTTGTGAAGGCAGCGGTCAGGGGAACGTTCATTTCCTCGTGGCAGACCAAAGTTTCGTCCGATCCATCCTTGCGAATTCTGTGGAAAGTTCACCTTAATCCCCTATACAGTCTGGAAACTTCTCCATGGAAACGCTTACATGTCTAAATATCTCGAAAAATTAGTACTGCTTCTCAACAGGACAACTTATGCCAACAATTTAGTGTGTCATCTCTGCAACGAAGTGTACTCGAACGAAATCGACCACGCC
Source organism: Siphonodentalium dalli (assembly GCA_032622095.1). Lineage (NCBI taxonomy): Eukaryota > Metazoa > Mollusca > Scaphopoda > Gadilida > Siphonodentaliidae > Siphonodentalium > Siphonodentalium dalli. The sequence continues at coordinate 198,211,301 of CP136062.1, forward strand.
CTGTTCGTATGCTCTTCTCCAGCCGCTCTCATCATCAGAAACTCTTTTTGGGAAGGGATTATCTCTCGTTTCGGCATACCCGAATATTTTTACCTTACGTCGTTAGCCAAAGATGACTTGGTAGCAACCCTCATCGGAAGTTCTCTGGAAACCCTAACAGAACACATATCCCACTGCCTCAAGGAACTAGTACTATATTCTGCGAAGTTCCTGTACGTTCTCAGCACAATGATCAGGAATGGCGTACAGCAACCCGTGTCACGTCCATTGTAATTATCTTCTCAACACCCACGCATGTGGTAACGACTAACTTTCATATCTATTGGACAAATCGGATTTTCGTGCAACAAAAGCTGTAGTGAACATTCAAGTGCATATATGCTTCACTCTCGTGGTTTCCAACACCTCTCCATACGTGTACATAACGGCCCACCACACTGACCAGGGGAGCCCACTTTAATCCAACTGTAGTTATATGTCATGTATATCGATCTCTCCTATACTTGGTGGTAATAAAGATATCTCTCTATTATTATAGATATATCTCTTTAATAGCAGATTTTAATAATTCAAGGTATAATTTTCTTTTCCTGAAATGATTATGCATCTTTAACACATGTGATCGGTATTTTCGGTCAAAAGTTATGCAAATCGGAAGAAAGTCGTAGCATAAATCAGAAATAAGGCAAATCCTCGAGTACGTGTGAATTCCATGATATTCGGTTAGTGTTGTTATCTTTTGCTGTGCGTTTTGGAATCAGGGAGCTAATTGTGTTCCAGAGTCGGGGAGCGAGTGCACCATGAATGCTAGAGGTGAAGGTAACTGAAGAATGACATTTACCTCATACATGTGGAACGTTATTAAAGGATGAAATCTTGTTTATTTGATTTGTACATCATATCAAAATAATTTAAACTGGTGAATTAATGGGGGACTGGATTTTTGTGAGTGGGAAATTTATTTAACTAGCTGCTGTAGTTCTGGGTTTTTCCAGATAAAATTTGGCTGTGTGGTAGCCCTGTCGTACACATGGGGTTTATGACCTATGATTTTTCTTGCAATTTCGTGATCAACTGGTATCAATCCAGCTGGGTGAGCATCACTGGATGGCATGAAGGCTTAAATTCGGTGAATTTGGCTGAAACGGTAACACTGTCGTCTATGGGGAAGCCATTTAGTTCAGCGATTCCTTTTATCTCGTCAGGCGCTGATTGTGCTGTATGGTGGATCTAAACTTCTGGCGTGGATCCTGTTTGACGTCAGCTCTTCAGATCGGGTATCTTGGTTCAACGAAACAAGACTACTGCAATCAAGCTGGGATGACCTTCCCATTGCCGGACCATACCGCTACTTCAGAATGGACAAGCGGTTAGTCATATAGTATATATCCATTCATATTAAGACGGCACTGAGGTTAACAATTACTCCAGTCTCACAGAAGTATTAGTTCTCCACAACTGGACACTTGAAAGGATTGAGTCCAATGGTTTTCATGTATCGTAAGCTACACTCTTGAAACTCAAGTGTTATATTTTACAGTTTCCTAGATTGTGTAAAACGCCGTACATTGATAGAACTTTGAGTGTACGAAATGCACCCAGCCAAGTTTAACACAATATAGAAGTTGGAAAATGAATTGTAACACTTTAATTATTAAGTGTTGGGTAACCAATTGAGGATGTTGGGTTAAACACTTAAAGGTGTTGGCGTAACACCTTTAAATGTCACTTTTGAATCTGTCCAACACCCCACAGGTGTCGAGCACTAAACTACTGGAATACACTTTCAAGTTTGATCAGGCCTACATGTTAGGAAGGTACGTTTTTGTTTTCATCTCTTATACATGTCCTGCGTGAGTCATGATTCTTGGTCAGGATGGAATCACCACCAATAAAACAGCATTGATCAATTTGCATCTTGTTTTAACATTTGTCGTTAAACTTCGGACCACTGAGGCTGAAATAAATCTTCATTTTGAGTAAACTAGGTCGGAACACAGCAGTGAGAATTTATATTCATATATATATATTTATTTAACCGAAATTTGATTTTGATTAACCTTCGAGTGTGGATTGTCGGTGTGACGTCAGTCGTTACTCAGTGGTCCTGTGTTAAACGGCATATGATAAAACAAGATGCAAATTTATCAACTGATCAATATTGGTAGTGATTCCACTCTGATCAAGAACCATGACTCATGTAGGACAGGACAATTGTAATAGATAATAACAAAAACGTACCTTGCTAACATGTAGGCCTTATCAAAAAGTTAAACAATGGCGGCCAATACAACGTTTTACTCCGCATATATAATTCCACAACGAGCCACAAATGAAGTGAAGTGCCGTAGAAACGTCATATACTAATTTGCAGGGAGTTGCAATTTCAGGTGTCCCTTATCATTGGCAGCGGACACACGTACCACAGTAGCGATAACATAGTAGGTGTGACAATTTATTATGGTGGAGTTTGGTGACAATTGGTCGTCAAAATTATGTGCCATAGCAAGCCATGTTGCCGATTGAGTTTCCGCACAATGAGTTGACTGGCCCAATTAACCCATTGCGTTTCACCAAGGTTGATCTCTGCTCATTACAGTTCCCCAATTGCGTTTTTTAATTTTGCGACGTTTAGTTATACGTATAATTCCGCTAACATTATCATATGGGCCGATGAAGCTGTGTCGGACCTTTGGGGGAAATGCAGCTGAGAGAAAGTATCTGAAATAAAGAGAGCGAACAATATGTACAAGGACAAAAACAAAAAAAGGATGATCATAACGAGCATTGGAAGACTCGTTGTGCGAATATGCAGCGGGCGACATGGCTAGCTATGGCATATTAATTGTGACGACCAATTGTCACCAAACTCCACCATAATAAATTGTCACATCTACCGTGTCCTAGTTACTGTGGTGCGTGTGTCCGCAGCCATTGTAGTGGCAATGCTACTCTTAGAGGGTGTTATTCCGTTTTCAGAACTCTGCGAAGGTGTCACAATTAGAAATCCAAGTGTAAGATGCAGCACTGTGAGGGTTTGGGGAAATGTAACACTTGGTTGGTGTATCCATTTCAACACTTGAGTTTTAAGAGGGTATACATTCTTTCTCAACTGTTGCTACTGCTGGAATTTTTAAGAGAGATAATTCATACCTCAGAATTATGTGACATGTTTCTAAAATATTATTTAAAGTGATGTGAAACACTCCGGTTGTGTGATCAAATAGAAATGGAGAATAATCTTGCTCAAATAAGTTATTTTTACGAATAATAATCCACATTTACAGCAGACGCGCATTCTTATATTTTAATTAAATGCAATGACTCTCGATGTCGAAATCATTTGCGTTTAATTTATCGCCGATTGTTGCGTCCCGAATCGAGATGTAAATATTACAATTATGCGTAGTTCAGACGATTATATCTATGGAGTGGTTTGAGATTTTCGGCAATGTTAGTAGAATGCTATATTCCCACAGGTGGCATAGCGCCTGCGTACTAACTTATCAGCTTCACGCGCCCAGAACAAGTCCATAATATGTATTTAAATAAAACTGTACTTGAAAATAAAACAGAAAACAAGTAATGTAATCTAGTACACTCACTTTTGATAGAGAACATGGATTTTCTTTTCAAAACCAGGAAGTATCGTTTTTGGTGCCTTCGATAGTATCTTTATCCGCAAATCAAACCACTACCTGCATTAGATATGTTCTCTAGCTTTTCGTCGATTAGATAAGTTTGAGGTTGTAGCTTCAATACTGGAAGATTAAGTTTCCTAAAAAATTACTATAGCCATCAATGTTGAAATTAGACTGCCCCACCTTGGCTTGGTTTTTCGGTGTTTATCGTTGTTTCAGCCACGTAGGCCTTGTCACGACGTTGTCAATTTTGCGGGTGGAGGAAAGACCGCGTGTGTGGTTCATTTCGCCGAGAAATCACCTTTATCCGTGTAGAAAGCAAGTTGAGATGTATGTGTGCAAATGCATGTGAGCGTAAATATCATTAATTGACTGCAACTGGAAAGCTATTAGCGTAATCTGTCAGTGTGTTTACATAATATCTTCCACAATTTGCACCATATAGTATTGCATGTAATTGTGTAAAATAAATATTGTGGTGCAATTGCATCGACGGTCGACCGATTATTGATTACGGACGCATTGGTGAATGGTGGTGCGAATCTGTGGACCATTGATAGGACCGTTATAGTTTTTAAGCATGTCTCATTAGCGCTATCGGGAAGGCTTCACGGTTAAAGGGGCTCATTAAGCCCTCGAATTTTTTTAATGCTAAATGCCATACTATTCTATAAAACAACTACCATCAACAAGTACGTGAAAACATGTCACATATTGACTTTGTTCTTATTTTCAATATTATCAAGAAAACCATAGTCAGGAATGGTAACGCCTCAAGATCATATTATTAGGCATATAATATAATAAAATTAATTTGAGCTTGGGACCTTCACCTACAGTGAAATACATTATTAAGGAACAGATATTGACTAAGAAATATATTACCGGCACTGACTTTGCAAAGTTATAAACTTATAGAATTCCCTTCACAACATCAGAAATTTCCAGGTGTTCAACTAGTGGAGTATGATCTCTACGGGCGTAGCTGGAGTAGGGATTCATGGCACGATCTAGGGGGTGAGACATCATGTAGCCACATTCATGATAACAGGTCCACGTGCTATGATGCCGTAAAAGTACGTTTAGCCTACTGCCAATACAAGTATAGATAGTAAGATCGCACCGATACTATAGTGAAAACAATTCCTCACTATTTGCGGTCCCCTGTTGATATACTCGCAGTGGTGGTATTGCACCAGGGGACCCGTGTGTGCAGTTAGCAAAAACGAACGGCACCGTTGGCACCTACCTGACACAAACGAGACAAGTGTTTGTCTTCTATAGCGTAAACAATTTAATAGGCACTTATTTGCCTTCGACTTTAATGTGTAAGCGGTGTCCACCTGCAAAGACAAGTTTATGTCTTCAGGGTGGCGAAGAGCCAACGACTGCCATAGCCCAAAACCAAACTAAACGCAAAGACAATATTTCACCGGAACGAGCCGTGATTCAAAAGACGCATCGATCGTAGTGTGAATTACGGATAAGCGACATCGTACAGTATCGACAAAATATGTTAGCAGATTATGAACGCATGATTGATCGGAGCTAAATCACCACGTTAGTGCGGCACCGACTTATACATTGTGTTAGCTTGCCGATATTACAGAGAACATACAAAACAAGTACGCAGATATCAGAGTACGTTTTAATCTCATTTACTCCATCACCTCCTACGACAGGGACCAATACGCTTGTCAATATACACCCTAAGAGCGTATTAACTCTCCAGTAATGTATATTATGGCACTCTGTGTATGGGTCAATCTTCCCACATGAATTGGCCCAAATAAATAAATCACTGTGTTCTCATGCACCTCCCTCATCACTTGAAATGAGCCTTAACAAATAGTATTTGCAAGACGCGTCGTTCTAGTAGAATATTACAAGAGTTCAAATGGGTCTCAAGGCCTTTGAAGTAGGTTCATGCGATCGATTTAACATAAGTCTGTTGTTAAACCGTTGTTATGTCAACATTACTGTTACAGTGGAATTCCCAATAAAAGTCCAATTATAGTCCAATAAGATACCAACATGTAATCAAAACTTGACGCGTTATAGCAACCACCAAGGGTGGTTATAGCAACCACCAAGGGTGTTTATAGCAACCATCAAGGGTGTTTATAGCAACCACCAAGGGTGTTTATAGCAACCACCAAGGGTGTTTATAGCAACCACCAAGGGTGTTTATAGCAACCACCAAGGGTGTTTATACCTAAGGCAGGTGAATGACGTCATATAATAGTAACCACCAAGGGTGTTTATACCTAAGGCAGGTGAATGACGTCATATAATAGTAACCATCAAGGGTGTTTATACCTAAGGCAGGTGAATGACATCATATAATAGTAACCACCAAGGGTGTTTATACCTAAGGCAGGTGAATTACGTCATATAATAGTAACCACCAAGGGTGTTTATACCTAAGGCAGGTGAATGACGTCATATAATAGTAACCACCAAGGGTGTTTATACCTAAGACATGTGAATGACGTCATATAATAGTAACCACCAAGGGTGTTTATACATAAGGCAGGTGAATGACGTCATATAATAGTAACCACCAATGGTGTTTATACCTAAGGCAGGTGAATGACGTTATATAATAGTAACCACCAATGGTGTTTATACTTAAGGCAGGTGAATGACGTCATGTAATAGTAACCACCAAGGGTGTTTATAACTAAGGCAGGTGAATGACGTCATATAATAGTAACCACCAAGGGTGTTTATACCTAAGGCAGGTGAATGACGTCATATAATAGTAACCACCAATGGTGTTTATACCTAAGGCAGGTGAATGACGTCATATAATAGTAACCACCAATGGTGTTTATACCTAAGGCAGGTGAATGACGTCATATAATAGTAACCACCAAGTGTGTTTATACCTAAGGCAGGTGAATGACGTCATATAATAGTAACCACCAAGGGTGTTTATACCTAAGGCAGGTGAATGACGTGATATAATAGTAACCACCAAGGGTGTTTATACCTAAGGCAGGTGAATGACGTCATATAATAGTAACCACCAATGGTGTTTATACCTAAGGCAGGTGAATGACGTCATATAATAGTAACCACCAAGGGTGTTTATACTTAAGGCAGGTGAATGACGTCATATAATAGTAACCACCAATGGTGTTTATACCTAAGGCAGGAGAATGATGTCATATAATAGTAACCACCAAGGGTGTTTATACCTAAGGCAGGTGAATGACGTCATATAATTTGTGACCCGCCATATCAAATCCAGTCGGAAGTCGGGATTTTTTTACCCTGTGCCAATGCATTCTCTTATATATGCGAGTCGACCAGAGAATCTTGGTAGCAGGAAGACAGCCCGATAGGGCTAGGCTACCCCCGACAATACACTGCTTTACTTTATTATGTATTAATGCCACTGTATCATTCGTGTGTATTGTAAATAAACTATCCTATCCTATCCTAAGAGAATACATTGGCCTAACAATTTTTTACAATTTTAATAATTTGTTCTTGTATTCTTTAACAATTTTATAATTTCACCCATACAGAGCCCCAGACAAACATGAACAGACGACACTCTTCTATGTGCTTCTATATATGTGTGGGGCTGCCTGCAGGGTAATGGGTGTTTTTTTATTTTATGTCCTAAAAATTGTAAGAAACATTTATTTAAAAAACATGATAAAAAATTGTTAATCCAATGCATTCTCTTATATATGCGAGGCGACCTATGGTCGACTCGCATATATAAGAGAATGCATTGGCACAGGGTAAAAAAATCCCGACTTCCGACTGGATTTGATATGGCGGGTCAGATTTGTTCTATATCCATCAGTGATTTTTCAAGATCGCGGGTATAGATTTTGGAGTAATTGTCACGTGACTTCTGGTTAGCAACCGTGTGGAAATTGCGAAAAACGCGGAATTTGAAATGAAACATCGCGATAAAAATGAAAGTAACCACTTCACAACTTACGAAGAATTCACATGTGATTTAAGTCTATTAATTTCATTTATACCAATTTCGTTGGTCAGCTTAATGAATACGAAAAATGAAGAAGTCATGACGATAATCCAGACAAGATTTTACAATCCACGACACGTCTTGTCAATTTGACATGTCGTCTCCATCGTGACCACTGCATGATGTTACATAAATTATTCTTAGCGTTATGTCGCCGAAAAAAGGCAAATTTGAGGCACATCATATGTGGTTGCTCCACCACGTGTCACGTACGATTCATATTACAGACCTTGCTAAAGGTTAAAGCATCGACATATGTTCAGAAAATAATATTCAGACTAAAATATTTGAACTTACAGCACGATTAGCGGTGTTGTTAACAAATCACTGTAACAGTTTTATTTATAACAATGTACACGCACAATTTCCTTATTGGAGAACTAATGATACTGATAATTGAGAATTAATGGAGAATTCGATGTCCCGAAGACGTCGGAATTTCACGAGCCGCAGTCTTCTGTCGCACAATACACAATATTTACGGCTAACTCAGAAAGTGCGCCGAGAAGCATAAGAGGCACCAAGACGACATGAAGCTGTTAAGGTCATTGCCGAGGAACATATTACGCCATTAGCAGAAACCATCACACACCACCCTCTTCTTCAGAGAATCCACCAACAAAAAGAGATAAAAGGAAAAAAATATTGTTTATGTTTCTAATTAAAAGTTAAATATGAGTAGTAAAGGGATAGATCTTTCGGGTTTTTGGACCATCCCGCGGCTAGTCCTCTCAAACTTTGATTGGACGAACCACGTAACTCGCATAGTGATATAACGGACAAGTCTATACCATTGTCTCGTCCCATACAACTCACTTTGCTCATGCAGAAATGTGACATTAAAAGGTGTAGTCCAGGAGATATTGGTAGACCTCTGCACCCCAACATGACTCAACTTCACCCCACTAATTTTCTTTCTTAATGTCTCCTCTAATTTGTTTCGGTTGTTAACAAGAAAAATAAGTGGCTGCAGAGACTCCAGACAAGATGGCGCCCATCGTGGCGGCCATTTTTTTTATATGCACCAGGTCTCTTTGATCGCCGTTATAGTAAAGATGATGTCACATGCGGTCTTGTTTTAATATACAACCCTTACAAATTAGCCAAAAATCCGACACAAAAATCCAATATGGCGGCCAAGATGGCTGTCGAAATGTGAAAAATTGCTATTTTTCGGACATTTCACCACCTTTCATTTGTCTCTGTGGGAAAATATTCGTATCTTGACGCGATTTTATAAATTTATCGTCTAGAAAGATCATTGGCGAATACATAACATACATTCCTTGCCGGACATTTATGTCAGATATCACGTTTTCCCAAATGGCGGTCAAAGCCAAAACGACGCTAATAACGCAATGTCTGTTTCGAATCAATGAGTGTTATTGCTATTATTACTCCAGCCATGATTATATGTGTGCAGGAGATACCCGGGCTAGGATTCTTCTTTTACCTGAGTTGGGGAATATTTATCCAAATTCAAGATGGCAGCCAAAATGGCCACCAGAAATAGTAAAATCTCCGAAAATCGCTGTTTTTAACATCAGTGAGAGTTATTGTCACGACAACTCCACACCTGCTTACTATTGTGAGTTGGGAACACTGAGTCGAAGAACTGTCCTTATATTGCATCCAAATAAAGTCCCCCAAATCCAAAATGGCGCCCACAATGGCGGACAGATTTAGAAAAATCACCGAAAATCCCTCATATTCACATCATTGGGCATTATTGTCGAGACAACTCCACACATGCTTACAGCTGAGTTGGAAATACTGTGGTGAAGTAATTACCTTACATCATATGCAAGAAATGGTTTCCAAATCTAAGATGGCGGCCAAAATGGCGTCCGATATTTGAAAACACGCCTATATTCCTTTACTTTCTTACGATGGGCGTTATTGTTTCGCGAATTCTACCCACCATTACATGTTGATATGGAATATTGATATGAAATATTCATTTGAGTTTGGCAATTGATACTCAAGGTAAAGATGGCAGCTAAACTGGATGCCAGAAATTTATATTTTCACATACAAATTTCAACTTGTTGTCATAATATCGATATGTATGCACGAAACTATACATAAACCATCTATTAGTTCAACTTAAAACGTATCAAAACGCATAACATTGCTCGTATCCTTCTGGAAGTACGAAAACCCACAATTAATATCGCGATGTGGCATTTCGAAATCCATTCGACACTTCGCGCCGATAATGGCCGTAACCGTAGGTGCGCCGAATAGCCATATTAGAACAATTACCTGATAACAGATCTGGACCAGTTTCCATTTCTTTGCTTGATAAATCTAGGTCGCTCACACCGACAAAGTATTCAACACTTCCTGTGAGAAGGGTCCCTATAACCATAACGTTTCAAACATTTAATTTTCCGGTGTCTAGCTTAAGATTTTAAATACTTGCTAAATATGGGATTTGTTCGTCATCTTGAACTAGAAAGGCATATGGTCGATACGTATACAAGCTTACAGAAGGTCATCTCTATGTATATCTTTCTCATACCCCATGGGGGATAACGACATGTACACCTGTCGAACCTCCCAGTTAACTAGTCACTTCTCAATAGATAGTTCAACTCACAAACTTAGCGTTATTGGCATACGTAGACAACTTCGGCAGTGTTTCGAAGGTAGCTAGCTGTCTCATTCCCTTGGACAGATGCCTATCTGCTAAGGAGAAGACCATAATGTGCCGACTACCCACACTTGACCATGATCCTAAGCAAACTGTGTGACGTCCCGCAGTCGTCTCATCGAATAGCTCCCAGCAGAGAAGAATAATCTCTCGGTGCTAGTTTGTGGACATGCGCCATGACAGTGGGAACGAAATGGGCCACGGTATACACCCCTACACCAGGTGCATGATTCAGATATAGAATGTCATGCGTGTTGGTGTTTTTGGTGTGATAAGATTATATTTCCACATCCGTTTCAAGGCCGTTCTGAATCAACTTGACCAGACGTATAATTTTGTCTGGATAATACTATCCTAGCCTCACCAGAACAGTCGGATAGGCTAAAGGATAATGTCTTTATAGAATGAAGGTATACGTTGTTGTTATCCTCTCCCATGGTTAGTGTTAGTATGTGGGCGTTATTATTCAAGAAAATGTAAGGAACTGGTGCATTTATTTCATTGTGTGTTTGAACAACTATTTATATTCTCGACGGCAATGGATGTGGACGTTGGTGAACGTGACCTTTATGATCATATAGCTTTATATTATATAACTTTAGAATATAGTACTTAATATGTCTCATACAGGACAATGGTTTTGAATGGTGATGCTACCAAGAACTCACTTGGTGTACCCAACGTAGGTTAAACAATGCAAGAACTCATCAAAGTAACATTCCTCTAGATGTTCTTCGCGTTGAACATTTCACCCTTGTGTTGATGGCATTGTACTTTCTTGAACCATACCGACCACCACCCAGCGTGAGTATGACATATCAACTATCAAATGCATCGTCCTTAAGACTACATCCCAGTCTGGTGGGGCTTATATAGTAGTAGCCAATGGTACACGCCTGGTCCAGTTGATTAAGAACGGCTTCCAAACGGATTGGAAGATACAATCTTAGCACACAAGGAAAGCAAAGCCACATGAGATCATGTCTGAATCTAAAAGATACCCAAATAAGGGGCGGTGCAGTCATGGTCCAATTTCATTTCCACTATCATGACACATGCCCACGAACTAGCACCGCGTGTATTGTTATTATCTGCTTGGATCTGTACGGTGAGACAATTGCTGGACGCCACCAGTACTTATGATCATGGTCAAGAAGTGTGGGCATATTATGCATTATGGTATTCTATGCCTTAGCAGAAAGGCATCCGTCAAATGTTAGGCTTTCAACATTCGAAGCCATATACAGAAGTTGTCCGGCTACGTCATACGAGAATATGTGAATTGATGAACCATATATTGAGAAGTGGCTGGATGGGAAGATCACCAGATGTACATTTTGTTATCCACATTAGGTAACCAAATCTGAAAAATACGCAGATAGAGAGGTCCTTCTGAAAGCTAGTATACGCATCGACCGCATACCTTTCTAGTTTATCACGCAAGATGACGCTCAGATCCCATATGTAGCATTTGAATTATACCATAAGCTACCATGAATGAAGCTCGCCAAGAATAAGGATAAGAATTCCCAGCTTTCGAGACAAACACGTGAGCTTGAAACCGGCATATGTGTTGTTTGAAACATTTCGATTAGTGGGACCCTTCTACCAAGAAGTGTATAAAACTGTGTTGGTGTGCGCGAGATAGATTAAATTAAATGTGGCGAAGAGACGGATGCTGGTCCAGATAATGTTGAATGTGGTAAATCAGAATAAGCTCAGGTACTGTTGATTTGAATCTTGGAAGTCATAACATGACTATTCGGCGCACCCATATACGGTTATGAGAATGGATTTAGTGGAGAATGGATTTCGAAATGCCACATCGCGATTTTTGTTGGTTTTCATCCTTCAGAAGGCGACGACCTATGTTGGAACTAAAAGATGGCTTATGTACCGTTTCGTCCAATCCATACATATTGATATATGACAAAAAGTTGAAATTAGTATGTGACAATTTCGACTTCTTTTCAATTTCTGGCCGCCAGTTTGGCAGCCATATTGACTGTGAGAGTTGGCCAAACTCAAATGAATACTTCATATCAATGTTCCATATGAACATGTAATTTTGGGTAAAATTCGCGCAACAATAACGCCCATAGTAAGAAAGTAAAGGAATGTAAGCTTGTTTTCAAATTTCGGACGCCATTTTGGCCGCCATCTTAGATTTGGAAAACAATTTCCTTCATCAGATGCAAGGTAATTACTTCACCTCAGTATTTCCAAATCAACTGTCAACTGTGTGGAGTTTACTCGACAATAATGCCCAATGATGTTAAAATGAGGGAATTTCGGTGATTTTTCAAAATTTGTCCGCCATTGTGGACGCCATTTTGGATTTGTGGGACTTTTATTTGGATGTGATATAAGGACAATTCTTCGCCTTAGTGTTCCCAACTCACAATAGTAAGCAGGTGTGGAGTTGTCGTGAAAATAACTCTCAATGATGTTAAAATCAGCGATTTTTCTATTTCTGGTGGCCATTTTGGCCGCCATCTTGAATTTGGGTGAATATTCCTCAACTCAGGTATAAGAGGAATCCTAGCTCGAGTATCTCCTGCACATATATACGCATGGTTTTTGTTATGATGGCAATAACATTCATTGATTCGAAACAGACATTGCGTCATTAGCGTCGATTTGGCTTTGACTGGATTATACCGGCATTTGGGAAAACGTGATATCGGACACAAATTTCTAGCAAGGAATGTATATTACGGTCCCTGTGTGTTCGCAAATGACTCTTCTGGACGATAAATGTATAAAATCGCGTCAAGGTGCCAATATCTTCACACAGAGACAAACGAAAGGTGGTGAAATGTCCGAAAAATAGCAAATTTTCACTTTTCGGCGGCCATCTTGGCCGCCATATTGGATTTTTGTGTCGGATTTTTCACTAATTTGTAAGGGTTGTATATTACCATAACGAATCGAACGGAAAACAAGAACGCATGTGACACCATCTTTACTATAACGGCGATCAAAGAGACCTGGTGCATATAAAAAAAAATGGCCGCCATGATGGAGTCTCTGCGGCCACTTTTTGTTCTTGTAGAGGAGACATTAAGAAAGAAAATTTGTGGGGTGAAGTTAAGTCCCGGGGGTGGGGTGCAGAGAACCAATATCTCCTGGACTAGCGGGTGATTTTGAGAAAGACTTGTGTGTGAATATATTGGGGAAAGCGTTAATTTCTTCTTTCAAACCTACATTCTGAGTATAGCAAAAGGCACGTTTTTATGAGTATTCCCAACCATTTAGGAACATGGTTATTGTGTTTTTGTTGCGCAGAAAAAACAAATTTCAGTGAAATTTAGATAATTTCTTGTATAGTTGGTAAAATTTTCAACCGTTGGTAATTTCATGACCGACAAAACTTAGTTGGAAAGTTTACACCACATAGGTCTGAAATACATCCCAAACTTAAGGGGTGTCAGGTTGGAAATTTCCAACAGTTGGAAAGCTCTGGGTACCAGTTGGATAGTTCCAACCCAAGGGCAGGGTGCTTTTTAACCATATTTGAGAGCTATAAATCTCTCAGAAATTTCGTAATTTGTTTAAATGCATCAAAATAAACCACAAATGAAGGAATATGTTTCCAACATTACTAAAAATACCATTGCCCCACTGCACCCCGGTTCGTGCGCAGTTTCGACGACTTCTGGGTGTGGACCCGCGATTGTGATATTTCATTCTGTTTATATTTTAGTTACCAGCAGCAACTCGGTGGAGCAGAAACAACATTCAGTAGGGATTTCCACATCGCACATACGTGGGGAGGATGCCATAACGATCAGGCGTGGATAACCGTAATCGAAGGGTGGCATGCGTGTGTGTTCGACCAGCATACCGCATATCCGCAGTTTATGTATTCAACAAAATCGACAGTGGCAAGATCCGCTGGTAAGAACACTTCTACATCTCCGGTATAAAGCTCCGTGTTGAGATCTACAGTTATATACGATACAGCCAAACTGAGTCTATGGGGTTGGTTGTGGTCGATCTGATGATCTGCGCTATCTCTCATTTATCATGAGCAATTGTAGACCGCGGCCCAGAAAAGACGGATTCGTCCCATTACCCCATTTTGCTGGAACGTCGAATTATATGGTTTAGTTGCCAATTTAAGGTTATAAAACGCAACAAAAAATATCCCCATGCATGCACACTACAGATATGAGGACTTCTTGCCTATAAATTTCAAATCAAAATTTTAATTGTCTATTTTCGCTGTAAATAGAACATTATTGACGATACGCGTACATGAAGTAAACGCTGGTTTTTCCCAAATGGTCTGTCCTAGGCCGCCTTATCCATGGCCCTGTACTTTAAAGCCCTGGGTATATATAGTTGTACTTGTAGGAAATTTGCCGTTATTCCCAAGAGTTGTCGTAAAGCAAATGAATAGTAGGAACTTACGAGTTACGACTGCCAGGTACATGTGTCTTTTTACAGTTGTATACGACTCCAGTCTTATTAGAACTAGACCTATATATATAGTTTAGTAAATTCCATGAGTTGACTGTAAGGACACCTTGGTCTAGTTATAATTATTACTACAATGGTGTCAATGGCATACAACTGAAGAGTCCTTGTAGTTTTAGCCTCTATTACGACTGCAAAGCTACGTGTTCGTAAATATGTTGCCTACACGTGTATGTTAGTTATTCACTTCGACACTGTGTGTTTTTATTCATTCTATCGTTTAAACTTATTCAATACCAATACGTTTCCCGATACAAGTCGTAAAGTTGTTTTAGTTGACCACCCAACAATAAGGTTATAGGATTTTTTTTTTCGAAGAAAGAATAAGTAGCCTACAATAAACATAATATGCATTCACATTCACTGATGTTAGTTTAAGTTACTTCAGCAATGAATATGTTTTTCAGATCCTTTACAGATTGGATT
Source organism: Siphonodentalium dalli (assembly GCA_032622095.1). Lineage (NCBI taxonomy): Eukaryota > Metazoa > Mollusca > Scaphopoda > Gadilida > Siphonodentaliidae > Siphonodentalium > Siphonodentalium dalli. The sequence continues at coordinate 198,226,518 of CP136062.1, forward strand.
GGCAGACTGGTTCACAATCTACCTTGGTTGACTAAATGCAACACTGCAGCAACAAATAGACTGTACATGTTTATCGGATCACACAATAGTTGGGAATAGCTTCACTGTTACCACCGGAGATTAGACAGCCACAATTAATTTATTGATAAGAATTAAAATTTAGAAGGGCACTAGATTCTTGGAGTTTAGTTCATTTGCCATTGACCTGGACAACCAACGCATTGTATCGATGTGCGTTTGCTTTGTCGGTGGTGGTTAACCCTTTCAGTGCCAAGTCCGTTTTTTTGTATCAACCCATATTTCCTTGATCATTTTTCAAATTTATTGATTATAATAATGCGATTCATTGATGGAAAGAGCTCTTTCCATCAATGTATCACATTATTATAATCAATAAATTTGAAAAATGATCAAGGAAATATGGGTTGATACAAAAACGTACTTGGCACTGAAAGGGTTAACATTGAGTTAGCTGTTGGGTCTCATACGGGGTCATGAAACAGGAAGCAACTGTGCGTGACTGATGTCAGACGGTGTATAACTAACACGGGAAATGTACAACTGAAACCATTGGATCATAACAGCAGTGCTTGAACAGAGTCAAACACATCCAAAACGAACAATGATCATTAAAGGTACTCAATCTGATTCGATGGTCCCCATATCATCAGATTCCAACAACAACGTTTTATTTTAAATGCCGCTCCAGTTATCAGAATCGATTAATTGCCTAAAAATAATGCTAACCATAGTCATCGAAATTTTGCCGGTTTGTCAAATATCTGACACAACAAAAAACAATGGATTTTAGAGTTATCCATCTTCATCCGCAATTTGATCCGAGACCGTCTTCTCGTCGACATTTTACTTGGCCACTAAAAATTATCGGTGGTGAAAAATAATAGATTCCAAAAATCGATATCTGATCACTCTGAACTTTGATGGGTGGGTTCCTGGACTTGAATCGAATACCATAGCTGGACATGGGAAATTAAAAGAAATTGCAGAAAAAAACTGTTTGTACTAGGAGACGTATATAGGCCTGGTTCGTGCTCTCCAACTCAAACATTTCCTTTGTTTTTTGTGCTGAAATTTTAGTTCACGTTCGAGATTCATTTGATGAATTCTGGACGTTTCAGCACCTGGACGTTTCGGCAGTTGGGTTTGCGACTCGGCACCTGGACGTTTCAGCTCCCAATTAATCGGCACTTGGGACGTTTCGACACCGTGTTGCCAACGAAACAAACATAACCATATGTGATGACTAGAAGTGATTTTTGTTTTCATTCTTTACTTCAGTAAAATGTTATAAAACATATTAAGTGGAACAAATGATACCGATGGTGGTGAACATATACAGATCACGAGTCATATATACACAATAAGATATGACAATATCTCGTCCCAAAATGACCATCTCTCTGAACTGTTGAAATCAGTGATGCATTCTTATTACTTTCCGCGGATTAGTACAATAATGAAAGTGTCAATGACACTGCAGCTCAACTTCGAGTGGGAATAATTTCATATGTTACAGTCAATGGAGCGATTAGAAATGGGGAAAGTTGAAATGTCTAAGTAATACTAAATCATCAACATGAAGAGATATTTATAACATAAAATCCAAGATAGCCGCTGGCAGTTATATTTTCCAATGAATATCAAAAACATTTTATAGCTCCCATCTAGTAGATCAATATCAAGATCAATATGAAGTTTGATGATGATCGGATGAGGGAAGTGGAATGTAGGGTGTGCCAAAGGATTTAGTCATGCAAAGAGTTAAATCCAAGATGACTGTGGCAGCCATATGTTATGGCCGAATGAACCCAAAATAACTCGTTCCAATTTGCATGTCAATATTAACATCCATGACAAATTTCATGATTATCAGACGAACAGTTCGGCCTGTAGCCTGTGCTAATGAATTGAATTTTGAAACCCAAGATGGCCGCTGGCGGCCATATTTTTTTGTGGAATGATCCCAAAATAAATCGTTTCAATCTGCATGTCAATGTCAACAGCCATGACAAATTTTAATAATGATCCGAACAAAGATACGGCCTGTAGCCCATGCTAAATGATTTTGGACAGACGCACACACACACACGGACGACGGATACCAAGCCATGGCAATAGCTCAAACTTTACATATATATTTATATTCTTCAAGACATGAGCATATTTATGGGGGGGGGCCATTCGGTCGCAAATTACATGAAATATAAGTTAATGGTGGTTTGTGAAAACCAATAGTCTCCATTTTCAAACCAATAGTCGTTCTTGGATTCAATAAGAGACAATTCCGTTTTAATAGATATAGATTCATAATCAATGTTGACCGATGCAGAATTAATGTTCTATTTTAATTTAATAGTATTCATTGTTCAACTAATATCTAACAATAGACAATTAGTACAGCTATCGCATACTCAATAAACGTACATTCCGTTTCAATAGCCATATTTTCTTAATCAATAGACATATTTCAAACCAAAATAGACGATTTCCCACGATCAATGATTATCGTTATCAAACAGATAGATCTTATTGTAAAACTAATAACTTATGTAAAACTAATAACTTATTGTAAAATTAGTAGACATTGTAAAACTAATAACTTATTGTAAAACTAATAACTAAAACCGTAATTAACTTATTGTAAAACTAATAGCTAGCTTATTGTAAAACTAATAGACCTTATTGTAAATCTAATAACTTATTCTAAAAATAATAACTAAAACCCGAATTAACGCTAGAGGTCTCTGGTGAAGAAACTTTGTTCATGTGACTTCAGAAATATATAATTAAACATGGGAATTCCCAATGTCATGTCAGTGTGACGATTTGCAGTAGGTCCCTTTGCGAAAGTCCTCGAATTCGCGGAGTTCCCCTAACATGGGCGAAATATGTTGATTTTAATGAGGGAACTGGTGCGTGTATGTCAATTGATGCGTATTTTAAACAAATAACGACACGATCATCATAATAGTGGTTTGTTCTATCAATTATATGCGCCGAGTTCACTTGGTGTAAATCAAACGACGATAAATATTCACTATATCTCATATATATTTTGAAGACCTCTGTTTGTCTGTCTGTCTGTCTGTCTGTATGTATGTTTGTCTGTCATTTATACAAATCTACGATTCTCGACCGATCGGGACGAAACTTGGTACGTGTGTGTAGTTTGACCAGGCGGTGGACGTTGTCGTATTGGCGAGTCCGTGTGGCGCCCGCTTCGCGCATGCGCAGACGAGATCTCGGAAACGGGTGGAGCTATCGAATTGAAGTTTGCTATGTGAATGTATCTTGCCCCTGATACGAATTTTATCGGGTCGACGAGCCCGTGCGACGCCAGCTTCGCGCATGCGCAGACGAGATCTCGGAAACGGGTGGAGCTATCGACTTGAAATTTGCTATGTGAATGTATCTTGCCCCGGATACGAATTTTATCGGGTCGCCGAGCACGTGCGACGCCAGCTTCGCGCATGCGCAGACGATATCTCGGAAACGGGTGGAGCGGATACGAATTTTATCGGGTCGCCGAGCCCGTGCGACGCCAGCTTCGCGCATGCACAGACCAGATCTCGGAAACGGGTGGAGCTTCGCGCATGCGCAGACCAGATCTCGGAAACGGGTGGAGCTATCGACTTGAAATTTGGTTTTTGAATAGCCCTGACAACGTCGGGCTCATCGGCTAGTATATATATATATGTCCTCGTATGACAGAAGGACTCCTTAAATTTGTGAATAAGATGAAGAATATTTATTAGATGTTATTTATTAAGTCAGTAAAATAATATTATTCATTAGCACCCGGAATACTCATAACAGAGGGACGGCATGCGGAATAGTGTTAGCTAAGAGGATTCAGCCAAAGAAGACGTTATTAATTGAAACTAGACATCTATTGACCATGAAATAGTTGTGTTATATATAGTGCAATATATGAACACGAATCACATATTTAATATGACATGTTTGGCCAGACTTTGATAACCAAACACAACTATATAGAGTCTATATAGGATCTTCTTAACCTTTGGTGAGGTTGAGTCCTAATTCAATTTCTGTATATAAAAAGACCCAGCAGCCGGAATCCGGAATTTTATCTCGACGGCGTACGGAAGTCCTGCACCCGGAATGCGCCACAACACGGCAGAAAGCCGGCGTTGGGTGTATAGCTCGGTCGATGCATAAACTCCATACTTTTATATGCAGTTTATATATTACATAAAGATATATAAATTCAAGTATATATAATGTAGAAAAATCGGGGCCATCCAACAATAACGAGTCAATAAAATATGCAGAATTCATTCTGACTCATATCGCTGGCATGCAAGATTATAATATGCGCTAGCTAATGAATAATATTATTTGATTGACTTAATAAATAATATGTGGCAAATATTCCTCATCTTGTTCACAAATGTAAGGAGTCCTTCTGGCATACGAGGACATATAGATCTATATAGTGAACATTTATCGTCGTTTGATTTGCACCAAGTGAACTCGGCGCATATAATTGATAGAACAAACCACTATTATGATGATCGTGTCGTTATTTGTTTAAAATACGTATCAATTGACATATACGCACCCGTTCCCTCAGTAAAATCAACATATTTCGCCCATGTTAGGGGACGTCCGCGAATTCGGGGCCTCCGCAAAGGGACCTACTGCAAATCGTCACACCGATAATTATGACATGGGGAATTCCCATGTTTATTTATATATTTATGACGTCACATGAACAAAGTTTCTTCACCAGAAACCTCTAGCGTTAACTCGGGTTTTAGTTATTAGTTTTACAATAAGTTATTAGTTTTACAATAAGGTCTATTAGTTTCAATAAGGTCTATTAGTTTTACAATAAGTTAATTACGGTTTTAGTTATTAGTTTTACAACAAGGTCTATTAATTTTACAATAAGTTATTAGTTTTACAATAATGTCTATTAGTTTGATAACGATAATCATTGATCGTGGGAAATCGTCTATTGGTTTGAAATATGTCTATTGATTAAGAAAATATGGCTATTGAAACGGAATGTACGTTTGTTGAGTATGCGATAGCTGTACTAATTGTCTGTTATTAGATATTAGTTGAACAATGAATGCTATTAAAGGTACTCAATCCGATAAAACTCCTCTCAATTACTATTTCAATGGCTTCGGGGGTCAAAAATATTTGATTCGAGTCGAGGAAGTCACCCATCAAAGCTCAGATTAGTTAGATATCGATTTTAGAAATCTATTATTTTTCATAATCGGGAATACTATCTGGCCCAGAACAGAGTCAAAATTGCGTTATTATTACCACTTGATTATAGAGTTATCCATCCTTGTCTGTTTGAATAGAGTTTTGGTGTACAAATCTCGAGCAGGTTACCAAATTGACGGCAGTTATTAGTACTCATCTCGAGCAAATAACAAATTTCAAAAATCAATATTTAATAACTCTGAGCTTTGTTTGATGGGTTCCTCGACTCGAATCAAATATTTCCCCCCCCCCCCCAAAGCCAAAGAAATAGTAATATAGGACCCTCTGATCGGATTGTTGTTGTTGGAATCTGTTGAGATGGGGACCCTCTGTTCGGATTGAGTACCTTTAAATTAAAATAGAACATTAATTCTGCATCGGTCAACATTGATTATGAATCTATATCTATTAAAACGGAATTGTCTCTTATTGAATCCAAGAACGACAATTGGTTTGAAAATGGAGACTATTGGTTTTCACAAACCACATTAACTTTTAATTCATGTAATTTCCGACCGAATGGCCGCCCATACATATTGGACGATATTTGGAAATGTTTATTAAGGTTAATAAGACTCAGAGACCGTCCCTTCCAGTTACTCTTTTTTCATTAGTAAATAGAACAAAACGACCCCGTTTTAATAACAGTCGGTCTCACAATGTCGTTGCCGTTATAAAATGAATGTGACTTATTGAATGCCTCACGACAAAGCCATGGCAATAGCTCAAACTTTATATATATATTTATATTCTTCAAGACATGAGCATATTGGACGATATTTGGAAATGTTTATTAAGGTTAATAAGACTCAGAGACCGTCGCTTCCAGTTACTCTTTTTTCATTAGTAAATATAACAAAACGACCCCGTTTTAATATATGCCTTCACGACAAAGCCTTGCACAAAACCCAGAATTGGTTTATTGTGCAGAATAGATCAAATTTGTTTCAATGCTTTGACAATTTACAACGCTAGCTGTCAAGTTTTCGTTTAACTTTGGTATGTTATTGAACTAATACCACTGTAATAGTAATGTCTACATAACAACGGCTCCGACACGCAGAACTCTATCATTCATCGGAGAGCCACCAGCTATATATGGAAACATTACTGATTTTGTTCAGCCTGAATGCCAGAATGTATAAATAAATTAATGGGAATCCATGGCATTTCTTTGCTTGTCATCATATATGTGACCCGCCATATCAAATCCAGTCGTAAGTCGGGATTTTTTTACCCTGTGCCAATGCATTCTCTTATATATGCGAGTCGACCATAGGTCGCCTCGCATATAGAAGAGAATGCATTGGCCTAACAATTTTTTACAATTTTAATATTTTTTTCTTGTTTTCTTTAACAATTTTATAATTTCACCCATACAGAGCCCCAGACAAACATGAGCAGACGACACTCTTCTATATGCTTCTATATATGTGTGGGGCTCCCTGCAGGGTAATGGATGTTTTTTATTTTATGTCCTAAAAATTGTAAGAAACATTTATTTAAAAAAAATAGTAAAAAATTGTTAGGCCAATGCATTCTCTTATATATGCGAGGCGACCTATGGCCGACTCGCATATATAAGAGAATGCATTGGCACAGGGTAAAAAAAATCCCGACTTACGACTGAATTTGATATGGCGGGTCACATATGATCAGAAAATGAACAACAGACAATTCGAATGTCTGAGTATATTTGAGAGTATGTTCGTAATCTTTCTTAAAGTGATGTGAAACACTCCGGTGGGGTGATCAAATAGAAATGGAGAATAATCTGGCCCAAAGTAGTAATTTTTACAAATATTATATCCAAATTGACCAAAACATCGCAATTCTTATATATTAATTAAATACGGTACAGTGACTCTGGGTGGCGAAATCGTTTTCGTTAACTTATCGCAGATGGTTGCGTGCCGAATCGAGAAGTAAATATTTACAATTGCGCGTGGTTCAGACGATGTTTTCTATGGAGTGGTATGGTCGATTTGTTTTAAATTTTCGGCGATGTTACTATAATGCTATATATTCCTCCAGTTGGTATATTGTCTGAATACCAACTTACCAGTTTCACGCACCCGAATAAGTACATATTATATCTTTAATAAGTGATGTGAAACACTCCGGTGGGGTGATCAAATAGAAATGGAGAATAATCTGGCGCAAAGTAGTAATTTTTACAAGTATTATATCCAAATTGACCAAAAGACCGCAATTCTTATATATTAATTAAATACAGTGACTCTCGATGGCGAAATCGTTTTCGTCAACTTATCGCAGATGGTTGCGTCCCGAATCTAGAACTAAATATTTACTATTGCGCATAGTTCAGACGATGTTTTCTATGGAGTGGTAAGGTCGATTTGTATGAAATTTTCGGCTATGTTACTAGAATGCTATATTCCTCCAGTTGGCATATAGTCTGAATACCATCTTACCAGTTCCATGCACCCGAATAAGTACATAATATATCTTTAATACAGTTTGGGGTAGTGTTTAGAAAGTGACTGGGCGCAATTAAGTCATGTAGTGCAGAGGTGCCGTTTCAGCACACAGACTGCTAAGCATGGTGGTTGCTTACGTCAAAGCGAGAGCAAACACCATCGCAGCATCGACATAATTCATCTTGAACTGAATGTGTGTAAAGTATCACCACATCGCTTCGTGTACCCCTCCAAACTCTATAGACAAAACATATTGATTCAATTAATTATGTAGAAGGGTATACCATCAAATAATTTGAAAATGAGCACAATGGAAGTGATGCGGTACACAGACGTCAATGGATCCACTCTCAAATGGTGCCTATCGATTTACTAACAAGTGTCTACCTAATTGTGAGGCAGATATTATATGTAACCTAACTCCGATGCGACGCTCAGGCATCGTATACAAATTCTCAAGTATCTTCACAAAATATTTTAATTTAAGTTGAATATTTGTCGATAAAACACGCATGGTAATTGACTGAGAGCGGCTTAATGCAAATGTGTTTTATATTTTTTCACAAGAACGGGAAGATGCACAGTGTACCTCAGAAAGTGAACAAACGGTTTCGGAAAATTAATCGATACATTCACGAATGAATGTCAATGACGGGCAGTGGCTATTCACCACCCGGGGTGGCGACCGGGTGGCGAATATACATATTCCTGGATATGTAAGCACCCTTTCGCCCAAAATTGTATATTTACACACTAAGTGTTGTCATCACTAAATCCAGCATTCTGATTGGTCGGCGCCCACGTGGCTAGTTGCAGTTATTTCTCGGTGAATGCGCAACGCCTAATAACACCAAGCTAATAACACCATCGATACGTCATTAGGTTTGGAAAGACGAACGCGTAGTGCTTTGGGCGCATTTTGACTCGCGCAGGATTGACTTAATACATCATCGGGTTTCAACATGAAGAGAAATTGTTCCTATTAACTTTTGCCAAGGGTGCTATTGGGTATTTTGGGCTGATCTTGTCACGATACACTTTTCGATTTAAATATATTTACAAAAGTGGCTTTTTCGCTAAATGTATATAAATATAAGGATTAACTGTCATGTGGACTATTTTTATGGAGATGTAACGGTGAGGTAAGTGGACATAACTTGTATGTAAAACCCTTCGGGTTTTACACAAGTTATGTCCACTTACCTCACCGTTACATCTCCATAAAAACAGTCCACATGACAGTTAATCCTTATATGACCTGCTTACCGTCAATTGACGCTCATTGGATCGCAAGTGCTCAATCTGTATGTTTAGAAGTACATTTCGGTCAAATGTCTGTGATCGGAATTTGAGGTGTGGGGGTGGCAAATGACATTAGTCTTAAAATTCGGACATCAGATAAGTTTCTTAGTTGTGCATTATATTAGACGATCCTTCAATCAATAGCAATCAGTTTATAGATCTTGAAGTGGAATTGCGAACACAAATCTGCGATCTGAATTGGTTGGTGGTGGGGTGGGGTGGCGAATAACTTTATTCTTAAATCTTGGATGTCACATGAGTTTCTTATTTTGTGCATTAGATTAGACAATCCTTCAATCATAAACAAGCATTTTATAGCAGGAATTGCGAAAAAAAATCTGCTATCTGAATTGGTTGATGGGTGGGGGGGGGGGTGGCGAATAACATTATTCTTAAAACTTGGATGTCAGATGAGCTTCTTACTTTGTGCATTAGATTAGACGATCCTTCATTCATAAACAATAATTTTATAGAACTGGAAGTCGAATTGCGAATATAATCATCTATATGAAATTCTGTATTGGTCTGTTGGTGGTAAATAGCTTTATTCTTAAAACTTGGATGTCAGATGAGCTTCTTACTTTGTGCATTAGATTAGACGATCCTTCATTCATGAACAATCATTTTATAGAACTGGAATTGCGAACACAAATCTGCATTCTGTTGGTGGGTGGGTGGGGGGGGGGGGGGTTTGGCGAATAACAGTATTTAAACTCGGACGTAGATAAGTATATAACTTTGTGCATTAGATTAGACGATCCTTCAATCACAAACGATTATTTTATAGAACTGGAAATGGATTTGAGAACATAAATCTGCGATCTGATTTGATTGGTGGGTGGGGGGGGGGGGCGAATAACTTTATTCTTATTTGATTTGTTCATGTCAGATGATCTTCATACTTTGTGCATTAGATTAGATAATCCTTCAAACATAAACAATCATTTTATACAACTGGAATTGCGAAGCTCATCTGACATCCAAGTCTTAAGAATAAAGTTATTGGCACATGTTATAACGGCCTTATATTTTTAAATTAAAGTGTTCAAACAAATTAAAGTTATATGTTTTTCCAAAGTTAAATTTTTTTAGCAAGAAGTTTCAATCTAAAAATCTAAGAAGAAAATTTAAAATTTAAAAATTAAATTAAATTTTTTTTTTTTGAATTAAATTAAACAAAAAATAATTAAAACAAATGTAAAAAGTTTCAATCTAAAAATCTAAAAAGAAAATTAGAAACTTAGAAACACCCTTTAAAAAAATCAAACTGTTTAAAAGATCAAAATTTACACGAATCATATGCATGAGTCTGTTTCGGCTAGTTAACATAAGGGCAAGTGCTGATGTGTTCACTTTGGAAATCGATTTCGGGTAAAAGACAATATTTATATGTAAAAGTATTATTACCAGTGGGCGATACAGTCGATACTACCACTGTGGACGTGGCCTCTGTGGAAAGCTCCATTGTGTGGGGGTGGCGAATATATTTATTCTTAAAACTTGGGGTGGCGAATAACGTTAGTCAAATACCCACCCACTCACCAACTCCGATCGCAGATTTGGGTTCGCAATTCCACTTCCAGTTCTGAAGTGCTTTGTGTTGTTCCAATATAATCGTCGAACCGTTTTGTGTCAAAATTGTACCTTGGTAACAATAACTAATTTTCCATGTCTGGCTGTGTCTGTGTGCTTTCTCTTTTTGATTTCTGATAAATTTAGAGAGAGTTTTATTATAACAAAAATCGCGATTTGACCTTGAATTGACCCGATTTCAAGGTCAATGTCACGTCGCACGGGCAAATGAATAGGCTTATGAGACACCCCATACGAAAGTATCCCTAGACACTAATTTTCATCGAAATCCCGTGATATTCGGGCGTTTGACCTTGATATGACCCTATTTCAAGGTCACGTCGCACGTGCAAATGAATAGGCCTATGTCACTCCCCGGCCGAAAGTATCCCCACATACCAAGTTTCATCGAAATCCCGTGATATTCGGGCGTTTGACCTTGAAATGACCCTATTTCAAGGTCAAGGTCACGTCGCACGGACAAATTAATATGCCTATGCCAGTCCCCGGCCGAAAATATCCCCACATACCAAGTAGCAGGTGGACCCGACTTCGTCCGGGCTGTTTCCCCTCTGCTTTTCGGCGAATTGCGCGATTTTACCTTGAATTGTCCATTTTGAAGGCCAAGGTCAGGTGCGGTAACGATTTGACCCGTCCAAAACACTGCCCGGACAAAAGTACCCGTCGAAATCCATCCGGTTTTACCCGATTTGACCTCGAATTGATCATTTTGAAGGTCAAGGTCAGGTCGAGTTCACGATTTGACCCGTCCAAAAAACTCAGTGGACAAAAGTAACCCTATGTATCAAATTTCGTGGAAATCCCATCAAAATTCGCGATTTGACCTTGAATTGGCACGATTTCAAGGTCAATGTCACGACGCACGGGCAAATGAATAGGCTTATGAGACTCCACATACGAAAGTATCCCTAGACACTAATTTTCATCGAAATCCCGTGATATTCGGGCGTTTGACCTTGAAATGACCCGATTTCAAGGTCAAAGTCACGTCGCACGGGCAAATTAATAAGCCAATGCCACTCCCCGGTCGAAAGTAACCCCACATACCAGGTTTCATCGAAATTCCGTGATATTCGTGCGTTTGACCTTGAAATGACCCGATTTCAAGGCAAGGCCACGTCGCACGGGCAAATTAATAGGCATATGCCACTCCCCGGCCGAAGGTAACCCCACATACCAAGTTTCATCGAAATTCCGTGATATTCGTGCGTTTGACCTTGAAATGACCCGATTTCAAGGCAATGCCACGTCGCACGGGCAAATTAATAGGCATATGCCACTCCCCGGCCGAAAGTACCCCCACATACCAAGTTTCATCGAAATCCCGTGATTTTCGGGCGTTTGAACTTGAAATGACCCGATTTCAAGGTCAAGGTCACGTCACACGGACAAATTAATATGCCTATGTCAGTCCCCGGCCGAAAATACCCCCACATACCAAGTTTCATCGAAATCGGCTAGGCCGTATTCGAGTCCATCGCGATCACACAGACACACACACACACAAACAGATCTTCCAAAATATATAATAGACTAGCAGGTTAGCCCGCCACTGGCGGCAATAGTCAGAAACATGACAATTTTTAAGTTTTAATTAATTTTTTTAATTAATTTAATTTTTTGTTTTTCAATGAGTTAATTTTTTTTTTTGTGTGTTTAAATTTTACCCGATGTTTTGGTTTTTCAATGAGTTAATTGTGCCTTTTTAATTTTGTTTTTCAATTTTACCCGATTTTTTTTTGTTTTTCAATGAACCCGTCCATGACACTTCCCGTATTTAGCAAGTTTGAGCTCAATCGGTTCGAGTCTATAAAGGACACACACATATATATGACACTTCCCGTAGGTAGCAAGTTTGAGCTCAATCGGCATTCCCTGGAATTTCCCAGTCAATATTTAGCAAGTTTGAGCTCAATCGGTTCGAGTCTATAAAGGACATACTCATATATATGACACTTCCCGTAGGTAGCAAGATTGAGCTCAATCGGCATTCCCTGGAATTTCCCAGTCACCAACGCGGCGTAATTTTGGTACATATATAGAGACCCGGTAAAGATGTCTTATAAGCCGACATTGCCGTGGGGGATGCCCGTTCCTGCACGCGTTTTCGATTCTATGAAGTACCCACATATATACACACATAATCGGTTCGAGTCTATAAAGGACACACACATATATATGACACTTCCCGTAGGTAGCAAGTTTGAGCTCAATCGGCATTCCCTGGAATTTCCCAGTAAATATTTAGCTAGTTTGAGCTCAATCGGTTCGAGTCTATAAAGGACACTCATATATATGACAATTCCCGTAGGTAGCAAGTTTGAGCTCAATCGGCATTCCATGGAATTTCCCAGTCACCAACGCGGCGTAATTTTGGTACATATATAGAGACCAATTGTCCATCGGCTGTCATGTGTAGTAAAGATGTCTTATAAGCCGACATTGCCGTGGGGATGCCCGTTCCTACACGCGTTTTCGATTCTATGAAGTACCCACATATATACACACACATATATATATATATATATACGGAAGTCTCAAATTATATAGTAGACTAGCCGATGAGCCCGACGTTGTCCGGGCTAGTCTAAATCCAAATTTCAAGTCGATAGCTCTACCCAGCCCGACGTTGTCCGGGCTATTCAAAAACCAAATTTCAAGTCGATAGCTCTACCCGTTTCCGAGATCTGGTCTGCGCATGCGCGAAGCTGGCGTCGCACGGGCTCGGCGACCCGATAAAATTCGTATCCGGGGCAAGATACATTCACATACCAAATTTCAAGTCGATAGCTCCACCCGTTTCAGAGATCTCGTCTGCGCATGCGCGAAGCTGGCGTCACACGGGCTCGGTTCAAAAACCAAATTTCAAGTCGATAGCTCCACCCGTTTCCGAGATCTCGTCTGCGCATGCGCGAAGCTGGCGTCGCACGGGCTCGCCAATACGACAACGTCCATCGCCTGGTCAAACTACACACACGTACCAAGTTTGGTCCCGATCGGTCGAGAATCGTAGATTTGTATAAATGACAAACATACAGACAAACATACAGACATACAGACAAACAGACAGAGGTCTTCAAAATATATATGAGACTAGCCGATGAGCCCGACGTTGTCCGGGCTATTCAAAAACCAAATTTCAAGTCGATAGCTCTACCCGTTTCCGAGATCTGGTCTGCGCATGCGCGAAGCTGGCGTCGCACGGTCTCGGCGACCCGATAAAATTCGTATCCGGGGCAAGATACATTCACATACCAAATTTCAAGTCGATAGCTCCACCCGTTTCCGAGATCTCGTCTGCGCATGCGCGAAGCGGGCGCCGCACGGGCTCGCCAAAACGACAACGTCCATCGCCTGGTCAAACTACACACACGTACCAAGTTTGGTCCCGATCGGTCGAGAATCGTAGATTTGTATAAATGACAAACATACAGACAAACATACAGACATACAGACAAACAGAAGGAGGTCTTCAAAACATATATGAGACTAGCCGATGAGCCCGACGTTGTCCGGGCTATTCAAAAACCAAATTTCAAGTCGATAGCTCTACCCGTTTTCGAGATCTGGTCTGCGCATGCGCGAAGCTGGCGTCGCACGGTCTCGGCGACCCGATAAAATTCGTATCCGGGGCAAGATACATTCACATACCAAATTTCAAGTCGATAGCTCCACCCGTTCACAATCATATCATTGAGGTCCGGAGGGTGTGGGCTATCTCTCGAATACACGGAGTTCTCAAAATATATAGAAGAGAAGAGATAGATTGGCAGATTCCAGTAGCTTTATAACGGTATATCTGGGGAGAAATCTGATGCTATATTCGTGATTATCTGGGATGATTTCGGTATATACCGAATACTGTAAAAACAAAGCGCGCCATCCGTGCTCGCAGGGAATACATTTCGAGCGATAACGTTTGCGTAAATACGAAATTGTGAGTGTTGGTTTGTAACCGGGATTTCTGAGAAGCATTATGCCTACAACTACCCCCCACCCCAAGCCCTGACCTAAGTGTCATACATACTATAACAATGATGTTGTAAGAGCTTCAATAAATCTCCCCGCATAGGCAAGCACTCAATGTTCCCGTATAACTGTGCAGATGCTAATAACGTTGAATGGGAAACAGACGCTCTTTATAGAGATGCGTCAAAATCAAACGCTCATTACATAATCACTTGATTAACCCACGCCGTGCCTTTGCGGTGATTTGAGATTGGAGAACGGGTGCTCTGAGCTTCTCTAAACCGCGACCACGGTCGTGTCGGTGTGATTTGACACTTACATAGGAAGTTTGAGCTCAATCTTTACACGCGTTTTGGATTCTATGAAGTACCCACACACACACACACACACACATATATATACGGAGTTCTGAAAATATATAGTATAGATAGATTGGCAGATTCCAGTAGCTTTATAACGGTATATCTGAGGAGAAATCTGATGCTATATTCGTGATTATCTGGGATGATTTCGGTATATACCAAAGGTATATACTGTGAAAACAAAGCGCGCCATCCGTGCTCGCAGGGAATAAATTTCGAGCGATAACGTTTGCGTAAATACGAAATTGTGAGTGTTGGTTTGTAACCGGGATTTCTGAGAAGCATTATGCCTACAACTACCCCCCCCCCCTAAGCCCTGACCTAAGTGTCATACACACTATAACAATGATGTTGTAAGAGCTCCAATAAATCTCCCAGCATAGGCAAGCACTCAATGTTCCCGTATAACTGTGCAGATGCTAATAACGTTGAATGGGAAACAGACGCTCTTTATAGAGATGAGTCAAAAACAAACGCTCATTAAATAATCACTTGATTAACCCACGCCGTGCCTTTGCGGTGATTTGAGATTGGAGAACGGGTGCTCTGAGCTTCTCTAAACCGCGACCACGGTCGTGTCGGTGGGATTTGACACTTACATAGGAAGTTTGAGCTCAATCTTTACACGCGTTTTGTATTCTATGAAGTACCCCCCCCCCCCCCCACACACACACACACACACACATATATATATACGGAGTTCTCAAAATATATAGTATAGATTGGCAGATTCCAGTAGCTTTATAACGGTATATCTGGGGAGAAATCTGATGCTATATTCGTGATTATCTGGGATGATTTCGGTATATACTGTAAAAACAAAGCGCGCCATCCGTGCTCGCAGGGATGGCGTTTCGAGCAATAACGTTTGCGTAAATACGAAATTGTGAGTGTTGGTTTGTAACCGGGATTTCTGAGAAGCATTAAGCCTATAACTACCCCCCCCCCCCCTAAGCCCTGACCTAAGTGTCATACATACTATAACAATGATGTTGTAAGAGCTCCAATAAATCTCCCCGCATAGGCAAGCACTCAATGTTCCCGTATAACTGTGCAGATGCTAATAACGTTGAATGGGAAACAGACGCTCTTTGTAGAGATGCGTCAAAAACAAACGCTCATTAAATAATCACTTGATTAACCCACGCCGTGCCTTTGCGGTGATTTGAGATTGGAGAACGGGTGCTCTGAGCTTCTCTAAACCGCGACCACGGTCGTGTCGGTGGTATTTGACACTTACATAGGAAGTTTGAGCTCAATCTTTACACGCGTTTTGGATTCTATGAAGTACCCCCCCCCCCCCACACACACACACACATATATATATACGGAGTTCTCAAAATATATAGTATACTAGCCGATGAACCCGACGTTGTCCGGGCTATTCAAAAACCAAATTTCAAGTCGATAGCTCTACCCAGCCCGAAATTTCAAGTCGATAGCTCTACCCGTTTCCAAGATCTGGTCTGCGCATGCGCGAAGCTGGCGTCGCACGGGCTCGGCGACCCCATACAATTCGTATCCGGGGCAAGATACATTCACATACCAAATTTCAAGTCGATAGCTCCACCCGTTTCCGAGATCTCGTCTGCGCATGCGCGAAGCGGGCGCCGCACGGGCTCGCCAAAACGACAACGTCCATCGCCTGGTCAAACTACACACACGTACCAAGTTTGGTCCCGATCGGTCGAGAATCGTAGATTTGTATAAATGACAAACATACAGACAAACATACAGACATACAGACAAACAGAAGGAGGTCTTCAAAATATATATGAGACTAGCCGATGAGCCCGACGTTGTCCGGGCTATTCAAAAACCAAATTTCAAGTCGATAGCTCTACCCGTTTTCGAGATCTGGTCTGCGCATGCGCGAAGCTGGCGTCGCACGGTCTCGGCGACCCGATAAAATTCGTAACCGGGGCAAGATACATTCACATACCAAATTTCAAGTCGATAGCTCCACCCGTTCACAATCATATCATTGAGGTCCGGAGGGTGTGGGCTATCTCTCGAATACACGGAGTTCTCAAAATATATAGAAGAGAAGAGATAGATTGGCAGATTCCAGTAGCTTTATAACGGTATATCTGGGGAGAAATCTGATGCTATATTCGTGATTATCTGGGATGATTTCGGTATATACCGAATACTGTAAAAACAAAGCGCGCCATCCGTGCTCGCAGGGAATACATTTCGAGCGATAACGTTTGCGTAAATACGAAATTGTGAGTGTTGGTTAGTAACCGGGATTTCTGAGAAGCATTATGCCTACAACTACCCCCCACCCCAAGCCCTGACCTAAGTGTCATACATACTATAACAATGATGTTGTAAGAGCTTCAATAAATCTCCCCGCATAGGCAAGCACTCAATGTTCCCGTATAACTGTGCAGATGCTAATAACGTTGAATGGGAAACCGACGCTCTTTATAGAGATGCGTCAAAATCAAACGCTCATTAAATAATCACTTGATTAACCCACGCCGTGCCTTTGCTGTGATTTGAGATTGGAGAACGGGTGCTCTGAGCTTCTCTAAACCGCGACCACGGTCGTGTCGGTGTGATTTGACACTTACATAGGAAGTTTGAGCTCAATCTTTACACGCGTTTTGGATTCTATGAAGTACCCACACACACACACACACACACATATATATACGGAGTTCTGAAAATATATAGTATAGATAGATTGGCAGATTCCAGTAGCTTTATAACGGTATATCTGAGGAGAAATCTGATGCTATATTCGTGATTATCTGGGATGATTTCGGTATATACCAAAGGTATATACTGTGAAAACAAAGCGCGCCATCCGTGCTCGCAGGGAATAAATTTCGAGCGATAACGTTTGCGTAAATACGAAATTGTGAGTGTTGGTTTGTAACCGGGATTTCTGAGAAGCATTATGCCTACAACTACCCCCCCCTAAGCCCTGACCTAAGTGTCATACACACTATAACAATGATGTTGTAAGAGCTCCAATAAATCTCCCAGCATAGGCAAGCACTCAATGTTCCCGTATAACTGTGCAGATGCTAATAACGTTGAATGGGAAACAGACGCTCTTTATAGAGATGAGTCAAAAACAAACGCTCATTAAATAATCACTTGATTAACCCACGCCGTGCCTTTGCGGTGATTTGAGATTGGAGAACGGGTGCTCTGAGCTTCTCTAAACCGCGACCACGGTCGTGTCGGTGGGATTTGACACTTACATAGGAAGTTTGAGCTCAATCTTTACACGCGTTTTGTATTCTATGAAGTACCCCCCCCACACACACACACACACACACACATA
Organism: Siphonodentalium dalli; assembly: GCA_032622095.1. Lineage (NCBI taxonomy): Eukaryota > Metazoa > Mollusca > Scaphopoda > Gadilida > Siphonodentaliidae > Siphonodentalium > Siphonodentalium dalli. The sequence goes on from CP136062.1 coordinate 198,244,754, forward strand.
TATATATACGGAGTTCTCAAAATATATAGTATAGATTGGCAGATTCCAGTAGCTTTATAACGGTATATCTGGGGAGAAATCTGATGCTATATTCGTGATTATCTGGGATGATTTCGGTATATACTGTAAAAACAAAGCGCGCCATCCGTGCTCGCAGGGATGGCGTTTCGAGCAATAACGTTTGCGTAAATACGAAATTGTGAGTGTTGGTTTGTAACCGGGATTTCTGAGAAGCATTAAGCCTATAACTACCCCCCCTAAGCCCTGACCTAAGTGTCATACATACTATAACAATGATGTTGTAAGAGCTCCAATAAATCTCCCCGCATAGGCAAGCACTCAATGTTCCCGTATAACTGTGCAGATGCTAATAACGTTGAATGGGAAACAGACGCTCTTTATAGAGATGCGTCAAAAACAAACGCTCATTAAATAATCACTTGATTAACACACGCCGTGCCTTTGCGGTGATTTGAGATTGGAGAACGGGTGCTCTGAGCTTCTCTAAACCGCGACCACGGTCGTGTCGGTGGTATTTGACACTTACATAGGAAGTTTGAGCTCAATCTTTACACGCGTTTTGGATTCTATGAAGTACCCCCCCCCCCCCCACACACACACACATATATATATACGGAGTTCTCAAAATATATAGTATACTAGCCGATGAGCCCGACGTTGTCCGGGCTATTCAAAAACCAAATTTCAAGTCGATAGCTCTACCCAGCCCGAAATTTCAAGTCGATAGCTCTACCCGTTTCCAAGATCTGGTCTGCGCATGCGCGAAGCTGGCGTCGCACGGGCTCGGCGACCCCATACAATTCGTATCCGGGGCAAGATACATTCACATACCAAATTTCAAGTCGATAGCTCCACCCGTTTCCGAGATCTCGTCTGCGCATGCGCGAAGCGGGCGCCGCACGGGCTCTGCGACCCGATAAAATTCGTATCCGGGGCAAGATACATTCACATACCAAATTTCAAGTCGATAGCTCCACCCGTTTCCGAGATCTCGTCTGCGCATGCGCGAAGCGGGCGCCGCACGGGCTCGCCAATACGACAACGTCGACCGCCTGGTCAAACTACACACACGTACCAAGTTTGGTCCCGATCGGTCGAGAATCGTAGATTTGTATAAATAACAAACATACAAACATACAAACAAACAGACAGAGGTCTTCAAAATATCTATGAGACTAGCCGATGAGCCCGACGTTGTCCGGGCTATACAAAAACCAAATTTCAAGTCGATAGCTCTACCCGTTTCCGAGATCTGGTCTGCGCATGCGCGAAGCTGGCGTCGCACGGGCTCGGCGACCCGATAAAATTCGTATCCGTGGCAAGATACATTCACATACCAAATTTCAAGTCGATAGCTCCACCCGTTTCCTAGATCTCGTCTGCGCATGCGCGAAGCTGGCGTCGCACGGGCTCGGCGACCCGTTAAAATTCGTATCCGGGGCAAGATACATTCACATACCAAATTTCAAGTCGATAGCTCCATCCGTTTCCGAGATCTCGTCTGCGCATGCGCGAAGCGGGCGCCGCACGGGCTCGCCAATACGACAACGTCCACCGCCTGGTCAAACTACACACACGCACCAAGTTTCGTCCCGATCGGTCGAGAATCGTAGATTTGTATTAATGACAAACATACAGACAAACATACAGACAGACAGACAGACAGAGGTTTTAAAAATATATATGAGACTAGCCGATGAGCCCGACGTTGTCCGGGCTATTCAAAAACCAAATTTCAAGTCGATAGCTATTCAAAAACCAAATTTCAAGTCGATAGCTCCACCCGTTTCCGATATCTGGTATGCGCATGCGCGAAGCTGGCGTCGCACGGGCTCGGCGACCCGATAAAATTCGTATCCGGGGCAAGATACATTCACATAGCAAATTTCAAGTCGATAGCTCCACCCGTTTCCGAGATCTCGTCTGCGCATGCGCGAAGCGGGCGTCGCACGGGCTCGCCAATACGACAACGTCCACCGCCTGGTCAAACTACACACACGCACCAAGTTTCGTCCCGATCGGTCGAGAATCGTAGATTTGTATTAATGACAAACATACAGACAAACATACAGACAGACAGACAGATGTCTTCAAAATATATATGAGATATAGATAGATTGGCAGATTCCAGTAGCTTTATAACGGTATATCTGGGGAGAAATCTGATGCTATATTCGTGATTATCTGGGATTATTTCGGTATATATACTGTAAAAACAAAGCGCGCCATCCGTGCTCGCAGGGAATAAATTTCGAGCGATAACGTTTGCGTAAATACGAAATTGTGAGTGTTGGTTTGTAACCGGGATTTCTGAGAAGCATTATGCCTACAACTACCCCCCACCCCAAGCCCTGACCTAAGTGTCATACATACTATAACAATGATGTTGCAAGAGCTTCAATAAATCTCCCCGCATAGGCAAGCACTCAATGTTCCCGTATAACTGTGCAGATGCTAATAACGTTGAATGGGAAACAGACGCTCTTTATAGAGATGCGTCAAAATCAAACGCTCATTAAATAATCACTTGATTAACCCACGCCGTGCCTTTGCGGTGATTTGAGATTGGAGAACGGGTGCTCTGAGCTTCTCTAAACCGCGACCACGGTCGTGTCGGTGTGATTTGACACTTACATAGGAAGTTTGAGCTCAATCTTTACACGCGTTTTGGATTCTATGAAGTACCCACACACACACACACATATATATACGGAGTTCTCAAAATATATAGTACTAGCCGATGAGCCCGACGTTGTCCGGGCTATTCAAAAACCAAATTTCAAGTCGATAGCTCTACCCAGCCCGACGTTGACCGGGCTATTCAAAAACCAAATTTCAAGTCGATAGCTCTACTCGTTTCCGAGATCTGGTCTGCGCATGCGCGAAGCTGGCGTCGCACGGGCTCGGCGACCCGATAAAATATGTATCCGGGGCAAGATACATTCACATAGCAAATTTCAAGTCGATAGCTCCACCCGTTTCCGAGATCTCGTCTGCGCATGCGCGAAGCGGGCGCCGCACGGGCTCGGCGACCCGATAAAATATGTATCCGGGGCAAGATACATTCACATAGCAAATTTCAAGTCGATAGCTCCACCCGTTTCCGAGATCTCGTCTGCGCATGCGCGAAGCGGGCGCCGCACGGGCTCGCCAATACGACAACGACGACCGCCTGGTCAAACTACACACACGTACCAAGTTTAGTCCCGATCGGTCGAGAATCGTAGATTTGTATTAATGACAGACAGACAGACAGACAAACATACAGACAGAGGTCTTCAAAATATATATGAGATAGATAGGCAGATTCCAGTAGCTTTATAACGGTATATCTGGGGAGAAATCTGATGCTATATTCGTGATTATCTGGGATGATTTCGGTATATACCAAAGGTATATACTGTAAAAACAAAGCGCGCCATCCGTGCTCGCAGGGAATAAATTTCGAGCGATAACGTTTGCGTAAATACGAAATTGTGAGTGTTGGTTTGTAACCGGGATTTCTGAGAAGCATTATGCCTACAACTACCCCCCCTAAGCCCTGACCTAAGTGTCATACATACTATAACAATGATGTTGTAAGAGCTCCAATAAATCTCCCCGCATAGGCAAGCACTCAATGTTCCCGTATAACTGTGCAGATGCTAATAACGTTGAATGGGAAACAGACGCTCTTTATAGAGATGAGTCAAAAACAAACGCTCATTAAATAATCACTTGATTAACCCACGCCGTGCCTTTGCGGTGATTTGAGATTGGAGAACGGGTGCTCTGAGCTTTACTAAACCGCGACCACGGTCGTGTCGGTGGGATTTGACACTTACATAGGAAGTTTGAGCTCAATCTTTACACGCGTTTTGGATTCTATGAAGTACCCACACACACACACACACACACATATATATATACGGAGTTCTCAAAATATATAGTATAGATTGGCAGATTCCAGTAGCTTTATAACGGTATATCTGGGGAGAAATCTGATGCTATATTCGTGATTATCTGGGATGATTTCGGTATATACTGTAAAAACAAAGCGCGCCATCCGTGCTCGCAGGGAATATATTTCGAGCAATAACGTTTGCGTAAATACGAAATTGTGAGTGTTGGTTTGTAACCGGGATTTCTGAGAAGCATTAAGCCTATAACTACCCCCCCCCCATAAGCCCTGACCTAAGTGTCATACATACTATAACAATGATGTTGTAAGAGCTCCAATAAATCTCCCCGCATAGGCAAGCACTCAATGTTCCCGTATAACTGTGCAGATGCTAATAACGTTGAATGGGAAACAGACGCTCTTTATAGAGATGCGTCAAAAACAAACGCTCATTAAATAATCACTTGATTAACCCACGCCGTGCCTTTGCGGTGATTTGAGATTGGAGAACGGGTGCTCTGAGCTTCTCTAAACCGCGACCACGGTCGTGTCGGTGGTATTTGACACTTACATAGGAAGTTTGAGCTCAATCTTTACACGCGTTTTGGATTCTATGAAGTACCCCCCCCCCCCCACACACACACACATATATATATACGGAGTTCTCAAAATATATAGTATACTAGCCGATGAGCCCGACGTTGTCCGGGCTATTCAAAAACCAAATTTCAAGTCGATAGCTCTACCCAGCCCGAAATTTCAAGTCGATAGCTCTACCCGTTTCCAAGATCTGGTCTGCGCATGCGCGAAGCTGGCGTCGCACGGGCTCGGCGACCCCATACAATTCGTATCCGGGGCAAGATACATTCACATACCAAATTTCAAGTCGATAGCTACACCCGTTTCCGAGATCTCGTCTGCGCATGCGCGAAGCGGGCGCCGCACGGGCTCGGCGACCCGATAAAATTCGTATCCGGGGCAAGATACATTCACATACCAAATTTCAAGTCGATAGCTCCACCCGTTTCCGAGATCTCGTCTGCGCATGCGCGAAACGGGCGCCGCACGGGCTCGCCAATACGACAACGTCGACCGCCTGGTCAAACTACACACACGTACCAAGTTTGGTCCCGATCGGTCGAGAATCGTAGATTTGTATAAATAACAAACATACAAACATACAAACAAACAGACAGGGGTCTTCAAAATATCTATGAGACTAGCCGATGAGCCCGACGTTGTCCGGGCTATTCAAAAACCAAATTTCAAGTCGATAGCTCTACCCGTTTCCGAGATCTGGTCTGCGCATGCGCGAAGCTGGCGTCGCACGGGCTCGGCGACCCGATAAAATTCGTATCCGTGGCAAGATACATTCACATACCAAATTTCAAGTCGATAGCTCCACCCGTTTCCTAGATCTCGTCTGCGCATGCGCGAAGCTGGCGTCGCACGGGCTCGGCGACCCGATAAAATTCGTATCCGGGGCAAGATACATTCACATACCAAATTTCAAGTCGATAGCTCCATCCGTTTCCGAGATCTCGTCTGCGCATGCGCGAATCGGGCGCCGCACGGGCTCGCCAATACGACAACGTCCACCGCCTGGTCAAACTACACACACGCACCAAGTTTCGTCCCGATCGGTCGAGAATCGTAGATTTGTATTAATGACAAACATACAGACAAACATACAGACAGACAGACAGACAGAGGTTTTAAAAATATATATGAGACTAGCCGATGAGCCCGACGTTGTCCGGGCTATTCAAAAACCAAATTTCAAGTCGATAGCTATTCAAAAACCAAATTTCAAGTTGATAGCTCCACCCGTTGCCGATATCTGGTATGCGCATGCGCGAAGCTGGCGTCGCACGGGCTCGGCGACCCGATAAAATTCGTATCCGGGGCAAGATACATTCACATAGCAAATTTCAAGTCGATAGCTCCACCCGTTTCCGAGATCTCGTCTGCGCATGCGCGAAGCGGGCGCCGCACGGGCTCGCCAATACGACAACGTCCACCGCCTGGTCAAACTACACACACGCACCAAGTTTCGTCCCGATCGGTCGAGAATCGTAGATTTGTATTAATGACAAACATACAGACAAACATACAGACAGACAGACAGACAGATGTCTTCAAAATATATATGAGATATAGATAGATTGGCAGATTCCAGTAGCTTTATAACGGTATATCTGGGGAGAAATCTGATGCTATATTCGTGATTATCTGGGATGATTTCGGTATATATACAGTAAAAACAAAGCGCGCCATCCGTGCTCGCAGGGAATAAATTTCGAGCGATAACGTTTGCGTAAATACGAAATTGTGAGTGCTGGTTTGTAATCGGGATTTCTGAGAAGCATTATGCCTATAACTACCCCCCCCCCCCCAGCCCTGACCTAAGTGTCATACATACTATAACAACGATGTTGTAAGAGCTCCAATAAATCTCCCCGCATAGGCAAGCACTCAATGTTCCCGTATAACTGTGCAGATGCTAATAACGTTGAATGGGAAACAGACGCTCTTTATAGAGATGCGTCAAAAACAAACGCTCATTAAATAATCACTTGATTAACCCACGCCGTGCCTTTGCGGTGATTTGAGATTGCAGAACGGGTGCTCTGATCTTCTCTAAACCGCGACCACGGTCGTTTCGGTGGGATTTGACACTTAGATAGGAAGTTTGAGCTCAATCTTTACACGCGTTTTGGATTCTATGAAGTACCCACACACACACACATATATATATACGGAGTTCTCAAAATATATAGTATAGACTAGCCGATGAGCCCGACGTTGCCCGGCTATTCAAAACCCAAATTTCAAGTCGATAGCTCTACACGTTTCCGAGATCTGGTCTGCGCATGCGCGAAGCTGGTGTCGCACGGGCTCGGCGATCCGATAAAATTCGTATCCGGGGCAAGATACATTCACATAGCAAATTTCAAGTCGATAGCTCCACCCGTTTCCGAGATCTCGTCTGCACATCCGCGAAGCGGGCGCCGCAAGGGCTCGCCAATACGACGTTGACGACCGCCTGGTCAAACTACACACACGTACCAAGTTTCGTCCCGATCGGTCGAGAATCGTAGATTTGTGTCAATGACATACATACATACATACAGACAGACAGACAGAGGTCTTCAAAATATATAGGAGACTAGCCGATGAGCCCGACGTTGTCCGGGCTATTCAAAAACCAAATTTCAAGTCGATAGCTCCACCCGTTTCCGAGATCCGGTCTGCGCATGCGCGAAGCTGGCGTCGCACGGGCTCGGCGACCCGATAAAATTCGTATCCGGGGCAAGATACATTCACATAGCAAATTTCAAGTCGATAGCTCCACCCGTTTCCGAGATCTCGTCTGCGCATGCGCGAAGCGGGCGCCGCACGGGCTCGCCAATACGACAACGTCCACCGCCTGGTCAAACTACACACACGCACCAAGTTTCGTCCCGATCGGTCGAGAATCGTAGATTTGTATTAATGACAAACATACAGACAAACATACAGACAGACAGACAGACAGACAGATGTCTTCAAAATATATATGAGATATAGATAGATTGGCAGATTCCAGTAGCTTTATAACGGTATATCTGGGGAGAAATCTGATGCTATATTCGTGATTATCTGGGATGATTTCGGTATATATACAGTAAAAACAAAGCGCGCCATCCGTGCTCGCAGGGAATAAATTTCGAGCGATAACGTTTGCGTAAATACGAAATTGTGAGTGCTGGTTTGTAATCGGGATTTCTGAGAAGCATTATGCCTATAACTACCCCCCCCCCCAGCCCTGACCTAAGTGTCATACATACTATAACAACGATGTTGTAAGAGCTCCAATAAATCTCCCCGCATAGGCAAGCACTCAATGTTCCCGTATAACTGTGCAGATGCTAATAACGTTGAATGGGAAACAGACGCTCTTTATAGAGATGCGTCAAAAACAAACGCTCATTAAATAATCACTTGATTAACCCACGCCGTGCCTTTGCGGTGATTTGAGATTGCAGAACGGGTGCTCTGATCTTCTCTAAACCGCGACCACGGTCGTTTCGGTGGGATTTGACACTTAGATAGGAAGTTTGAGCTCAATCTTTACACGCGTTTTGGATTCTATGAAGTACCCACACACACACACATATATATATACGGAGTTCTCAAAATATATAGTATAGACTAGCCGATGAGCCCGACGTTGCCCGGCTATTCAAAACCCAAATTTCAAGTCGATAGCTCTACACGTTTCCGAGATCTGGTCTGCGCATGCGCGAAGCTGGTGTCGCACGGGCTCGGCGATCCGATAAAATTCGTATCCGGGGCAAGATACATTCACATAGCAAATTTCAAGTCGATAGCTCCACCCGTTTCCGAGATCTCGTCTGCACATCCGCGAAGCGGGCGCCGCAAGGGCTCGCCAATACGACGTTGACGACCGCCTGGTCAAACTACACACACGTACCAAGTTTCGTCCCGATCGGTCGAGAATCGTAGATTTGTGTCAATGACATACATACATACATACAGACAGACAGACAGAGGTCTTCAAAATATATAGGAGACTAGCCGATGAGCCCGACGTTGTCCGGGCTATTCAAAAACCAAATTTCAAGTCGATAGCTCCACCCGTTTCCGAGATCCGGTCTGCGCATGCGCGAAGCTGGCGTCGCACGGGCTCGGCGACCCGATAAAATTCGTATCCGGGGCAAGATACATTCACATAGCAAATTTCATGTCGATAGCTCCACCCGTTTCCGAGATCTCGTCTGCGCATGCGCGAAGCTGGCGTCGCAGAGGCTCGGCGACCCGATAAAATTCGTATCCGGGGCAAGATACATTCACATACCAAATTTCAAGTCGATAGCTCCACCGTTTCCGAGATCTCGTCTGCGCATGCGCGAAGCGGGCGCCGCACGGGCTCGCCAATACGACAACGTCGACCGCCTGGTCAAACTACACACACGTACCAAGTTTCGTCCCGATCGGTCGAGAATCGTAGATTTGTATAAATGACAGACAAACATACAGACAAACAGACAAACAAACAGAGGTCTTCAAAATATATATGAGACTAGCCGATGTATATAATAGACTAGCCGATGAACCCGACGTTGCCCGGGCTATTCAGAAACCAAATTTCAAGTCGATAGCTCTACCCGTTTCCGAGATCTGGCCTGCGCATGCGCGAAGCTGGCGTCGCACCGTCTCGGCGACCCGATAAAATTCGTATCCGGGGCAAGATACATTCACGTAGCAAATTTCAAGTCGATAGCTCCACTCGTTTCCGAGATCTCGTCTGCGCATGCGCGAAGCTGGCATCGCACGGGCTCGGCGACCCGATAAAATTCGTATCCGGGGCAAGATACATTCACATACCAAATTTCAAGTCGATAGCTCCACCCGTTTCCGAGATATGGTATGCGCATGCGCGGAGCTTGCGTCGCACGGGCTCGGCGACCCGATACAAATCGTATCCGGGGCAAGATACATGCACATAGCAAATTTCAAGTAGATAGCTCCACCCGTTTCCGAGATCTCGTCTGCGCATGCGCGAAGCGGGCGCCGCACGGGCTCGCCAATACGACGTTGACGACCGCCTGGTCAAACTACACACACGTATCTAGTTTCGTCCCGATCGGTCGAGAATCGTAGATTTGTATAAATGACATACAGACATGCAGACAGACAGAGGTCTTCAAAATATATATATACTAGCCGATGAGCCCGACGTTGTCTGGGCTATTCAAAAACCAAATTTCAAGTCGATAGCTACACCCGTTTCCGAGATCTCGGCTTCGCATGCGCGAAGCTGGCGTCGCACGGGTTCGGCGACCCAATAAAATTCGTATCCGGGGCAAGATACATTCACATAGCAAATTTCAAGTCGATAGCTCCACCCGTTTCCGAGAACTCGTCTGCGCATGCGCGAAGCTGGCATTGCACGGGCTCTGCGACCCGATAAAATTCGTATCCGGGGCAAGATACATTCACATAGCAAATTTCAAGTCGATAGCTCCACCCGTTTCCGAGATCTCGTCTGCGCATGCGCGAAGCGGGCGCCGCACGGGCTCGCCAATACGACAACGTCCACCGCCTGGTCAAACTACACACACGTACCAAGTTTCGTCCCGATCGGTCGAGAATCGTAGATTTGTATAAATGACAGACAAACATACAGACCGAGCCTATGAGCCCGACGTTGTCTGGGCTATTAAAATACCAAATTTCAAGTCGATAGCTCTACCCGTTTCCGAGATCTGGTCTGCGCATGCGCGAAGCTGGCGTCGCACAGGCTCGGCGACCCGATAAAATTCGTATCCGGGGCAAGATACATTCACATACCAAATTTCAAGTCGATAGCTCCACCCGTTTCCGAGATCTGGTCTGCGCATGCGCGAAGCTGGCGTCGCACGGGCTCGGCGACCCGATAAAATTTGTATCCGGGGCAAGATACATTCACATACCAAATTTCAAGTCGATAGCTCCACCCGTTTCCGAGATCTGGTCTGCGCATGCGCGAAGCTGACGTCGCACAGGCTCGGCGACCTGATAACATTCGTATCCGGGGCAAGATACATTCACATACCAAATTTCAAGTCGATAGCTCCCGTTCCGATATCTCGTCTGCGCATGTGCTGCACGGGTGTCGCACGGGCTCGCCAATACGACAACGATGACCGCCTGGTCAAACTACACACACCTACCAAGTTTCGTCCCGATCGGTCGAGAATCGTAGATTAGTATCAATGACATACAGACATACAGACAGAGGTCTTCAAAATATATATGAGATATTGTGTTGTTTCATCACCATAACAAGCGTTTTATAAAAAGTTATTTATTTACGCCGAGGCCTTTCATGATTCGCACACCCTCTACTGCTTGAACAAAGTTAAAAACATTTACCAAAAGAATCACGAAAAATTCTTTTCCACTCCTTAGTCCATATCATCTTTACTGTCTCCCAGTATGGGGGCATTCATGCATGTCATGCTAGTCTGCTGTCAACCTTACAAAAAAGGGCAATTCGTATTCTATGCAAATCTAAATATAATAGCCACACAGAACCTCTTTTCAAACAAGAGAATATTCTAATGTTCAAAGATATCTACCAACACATACTTTTCCCAATGTGTGGAATTCGATTAACTCCAAAATAAAACATTGTCAGTTTAAATATGTATTCAAAAAATTATTATCTACTGAACTAATAGGTAAATATTCGGCTACATGTAAAATCAAATCATGCTACATTTGCGATAGATAATCGTCATATCACTTGTGTTTAATTAAAAAACTACATTATATAGGGCCGTCGGGACCTCACAATATTATTCCGATTTAGTTTTTCTAACTTGTCCATCAAACGCAAAATTGTATAAGATATCTACTCTTAAAGATACGGGCGGCGTTGGCGGTGGGTGATATGCTGTTAAAATATTCACCTCCGTCAAAAACCGCCATCAACAGAAAGAATAGTAAAATATAGACCTACCTTGTTCTTACACCAATCAGAAATATGGCATAGACAGTATGTTATTGTCAATTTTCCCCCTTTGTTATGTAAACAAAAGCAAAAAACGTTACGTGACCTGGCTTTTGTTTAGATCCGGATATGGTAAACATAAAGAGCATTATTTGTTACTGTTTTCCTGCATGATATGGAAATAATAAAGAGCATTTATATCATTTGTGTGTGAATAACCAATAGAAATGCGCTGTGTTATGTAAACAGAAGCACAACATATGTAACACGAGCAGGCTCTTGTTTACGTACACCATCGTGCATCTTGACGACAATATACTATTTACGCGCTGATTATGTTTGGCATATGAACAAAACTATATATATTTTAATATTCATTCTGTTGATGGCGATTTGAACAAATATGAATATTTCTGCAACGAACGCCACCCGTGCCTTTAAGTTCACAATTGATACCATTTTCTATTAAATTATCAATAAAGTATAAATTATTTAACATTAACACCAACCAGAAAACCTGAAACTACATACGCCATCATATTTTCTTATTGTATTATTTATTGCGGGGCAGCAGGAAAACGGCCAGTAGGTCATGCTGCTCCTGTACAATACTAGTAATTCATATATCCATGCTTTGTTATTTATTTAAGAAATATTTACACTCAAACATGCATTCGCGTTGTGGAACATGAATGCAGGACGTTGGTTTGTCGAAATTACGTCACATGACGTTCTTTAAGAAATGGATGTTGATTTTGTTGCGTTCCATAGAGTATGGATGCAAGTTGGTCTGACATTTTGTGTGGAACGCGAAAGCGTTCCACACATGAAAATGTCAGACCAACTTGCACCCATACTCTATGGAACGCAACAAAATCAACATTCATTAATTATATTTACACTCAATCGAGACAACTGGCAGATTAAAAGCGTTTTAAGCGTCCATTTCCAACGTTATTATCGTGGCTCGGAGCAAGTTGCGTCTACACTAAAATGGATGCAAGTTGTGGTCAGCGCGCGACGTCATGTGACGTAATTTCGACCAACCAATGTCCTGCATTCATGTTCCACAACGCGAATGCATGTTTGAGTGTAAATATTTCTTAATGTGTCGTGATGCAAGTTGCGTCTACACTAAAATGGATGCAAGTTGGGGTCAGCGCGCGACGTCATGTGACGTAATTTCGACCAACCAACGTCCTGCATTCATGTTCCACAACGCGAATGCATGTTTGAGTTTAAATATTTAAGAAATGGATGTTGATTTGCTTGGGTTCCATAGAGTATGGATGCAAGTTGGTCTGACATTTTGTGTGGAACGCTTTCATAAAAATGTCAGACCAACTTGCATCCATACTCTATGGAATGCAACAAAATCAACATCCATTACTTATATTTACCCCCCATCGAGTCAACTGGCAGATTAGAAGAGCATTAGGCGCCCATTTCCAACGCTGTTCTGGTGTCGTGATGCAAGTTGCATCTACACTAAAATGGATGCAAGTTGGGGTCAGCGCGCGACGTCATGTGACGTAATTTCGACCAACCAACGTCCTGCATTCATGTTCCACAACGCGAATGCATGTTTGAGTGTAAATATTTAAGAAATGGATGTTGATTTGCTTGGGTTCCATAGAGTATGGATGCAAGTTGGTCTGACATTTTGTGTGGAACGCTTTCATAAAAATGTCAGACCAACTTGCATCCATACTCTATGGAACGCAACAAAATCAACATCCATCACTTATATTTACCCCCCATCGAGTCAACTGGCAGATTAGAAGAGCATTAAGTCATGCATTCTACATATATGTGCACATGTGGTTCCTGAAACAAACAATAACAAAACTTCCTTCATAATGTATCATGACGCCATCTAAACATCTACTTGGGCTTATGGGATCATTATACCCAATAGGGGGAATAGGTGTAAACAGGCTCTTAGAATGTGACTAAAGGTACAGAGCTTCCGCTGAAAAGTTTGGACGGGTATTTATTGCTAGAAATTTAACATTCTCTATTTTAAGTGTTTGCTTGACTCCATAATCGAAATTATAGCTTAAATTTAATTATTATGAATGCATGACATTAATTTGAGTGCAAAATCCACTCATATATCAATACCATTTTAGCAAAAGTTGCATTTTCCCTTCCTTTTTCTGGTGAAAGATACTCATTCAGCTCCACTTTAGTGGCAAACTGACTTCACTTGATTGTCACAGCTATACATGAAGCGTGAACATTAATTGTGGTTGGAATTTAAATGGTGAATGTTGGGTTTCAGTCGCTATACTTAAGCTCGCCAAATGTAACTGGCATGGGAAGAGTGGAACTGAAGCCTATAATTCTATAGTAAAGGTCTCAGCTACACAGAAAAGTCCCTTTGCCAATAGCTAGCACATTTCATGCGAAAACAGAATCTCCCAGTGTCTGTGGGATAGACACCCGATGGAATCAGTGACTATAAACAACTAACATCTACCTGCTTATTTGTGACATTATAGCCCATTATGGTCTACAATATGGCTGTAAGCACTATTGAGTTGACAACAAATATCAATAGAACACACCAATAGAACACACATCGTCAAACTTCAGTCTTATTGGGTGGACGGACGGATGGACCAATAACATAATATATACGTCCTGTTAAAAATATATCAATAATATGTATGGATAAGAGAGTGTTTAATGCAAAATAAATCAGATATGGAATGTAACAACAGCAATAACATTTAATGGAAGAAAACAAATAAAGAAATATTAGCTTCGTCATATATTCATATCATCATACATTCATATGAATCACAAAATTAATGTGTCATCAATCGAGCTGATTCGTGATAGAGTACTATTTTACAGATGATGTTGGGAAATTTCTGTTTGCAGACAAAAATGACAAGAGGGCACTATATCGCCAAACTAGAAACAGTTGAATTAACATTAACTGAAAAATGTCAAACTAATAACACATACCATTTTTTTTTAAAGCAATTCTTCTTAACTTAATGTCATCTGGGTTACAAGAAATTCCCATCTCTAATCAACAATGGCAGTAAGCCTCGAGGAAAATACATGTAGAGTGTGTTCCGCTTTCAATGGGTATCTCCAAAAAGTAAAATTAAGAAAATAAATCATCAGAGATGTATGTTAATGTTCCGATCTTTTGTGTAAATAAATTTATTACACGATCCTACACTTATTCCATTATATAACTAAAGCCATTCTATAAATTGTGATATGATAAATTTTAGCATAACCAGAAATAGTGCCAGGTGACATTTGACTTCGGTTTGTCATCTGTTTATATTCTGTGCGCTACGTCTCAAAATACTATGGCTTCTAATATTTTTACAACAAACTCTAATGAATTTCATTAAATTTATGCCATTAAATATGTTAAGGAGTCTTTATTTATCTAGGAATATTTCTTTATGCGGGCAAACAATGTTACTTGAAATGGCACTGAATGTCTTATAGAAGGCGATGTTAGTTTCACGTCCCATTTGTTGATTTAAGTTTGTTTTATCGAGGTTTTGGATCATGTAATAAACATAATCTACTACTAGTCCCCAGTTTATAGTGGAATTTACAAAACTATTTCAGTAAATTAAGTCTGGACCTTGCCAAAGGCTCAGTGCAGACCTAATTTACTGGAATCATTCTGTAAATTCGGCTATAAACTGGGGGATCCTCCATATATTAATAACAAGACCGTATGGGCTTTTAAATCTAAGTCCAGGTCTCCCATAGCAGATGAGGTCCCCAGAGGATGAATTTGGTGATGCTAGAACACTTTGTGGGGTAGAGTCACTAACTTCACCCTCAGGGGACCTCATTCTGCAAATGTCCAGCACCATATTTTGAGGACTGTCGAGATGAGACATACAGGCCGATGCAAAATGAATAATAAACAATAAACAAAATAATTAGCTGTCAATTCACGAAAAACTGTAAAACTATTAGTTGTCATTTATTTAGCCATTAAGGTTATTTTCGATAGCCTTAATCCTTGTCGGTCACTCTTCCAGATAGGATAGGTGGTCACTGACGTGTTTGGCACAATGCCACAATTGTTGATTGTGATCAAGCCTGAGTTTAGTGTGCCTGTCATTTGCAGAATGAGGTCCCCAGAGGGTGAATTTAGTGATGCTATCCCGCATAGTGGCCTAGCATCACCAATTTCACCCTCTGGGAATCTCATTCTGCTTGGGCCTCATCTTCTGGGAAGCATCTATAGTGTCAAACTAACATTGATTTTCTTTTTGTTACTTTTTCCCTTCTGGGAAGTTTCTATATCCCCTAATTTGCAGAAGATAAAATGCATAATCGAGGTGATTAATGGGCAACTTCAACTGGGAAACTTCAATCTGATCATAGGTCTCCCATAGCAGTTTAGGCTGTGCAGGATAGTGTAACTAAATTCACCCTCTGGGGACCTCATTCTGCAAATGACAGATACACCGTTTTGATATTTATATCAAATCACAGCCTGAAATCAAAATAAAACTCATTTGACATGATTATTCAGATATGTAGTATCAGACCTAGTTTCCTCTGGCCCATGATGCCAAAAAATCATTCATGTCAGATAGCCATATACTTTTACACACTTTGATAGTACAGGAAAACTAAAAGGTTGCACAAAGGGTGGTTTTGTGGTTTAATCCTCTCTATACTAAATACTCATTGATGAGCAGTTATCCCCTAGGAAATTTTCAGATAGTAAGTTCAACAAATATTGAATTTATTTTAAAATTTCCCGCCAATAAATAGGCCCCTTACTAAAGTTTTATTATCTGTTGTCTCTGATTTTCACGAACAACCCCCACCCCCCAAGATGAATAATATAACATTCCGATGTATACTTTCATAACTGATGGGAGAATCCATTAGTATGGAAAGGAATTAATACCCTCCTTTCACTAAATTGAATGGGCATTAGTCACATTGCTAAAAATAATAACACAGAGTTATGTCTGGGCAGATGGACATAAATTCAAAGTTTGAGATAACCTGGGACTATTGGTCCCAGAGATAACCAAAGAAGGTAAATTGTATAATGGAAAATACAAATGTTAGTGGATGCTCTTTTGAATACACTCCCGATGGTGTTTTCCATGATATATTTCATTCAGATCCCACAACGCATGTTTGAGATATCTACGCATATATAAAAATGATCAGAATTTCCAAACAAAGGATTACTCTAGAATGGAATATGGAAATGTCATTGGATAATCTTTCAAAAGAGCTCATGACGGTGAACTCCATACCAAATTTAATTGATATTTTATAACCTATGGCTGTATGAATGGATAGACGGACAGACAAAATGTATCCAATATCTCCTGATTTTCTTTCCCCATATGTAGATTGTGTGAACCATAAATGATTTACCGACAACAAGTGGTTTCCAGCTGTTGGAGAGAGAATTAGATCTGATACTGTGTGAAGCAATTTCGTAAATAAAATTTATATACAAGGGAAAGGACATATATTTATAATGAAACTTTAACAAAATGGTGGGTGTGCATATATACATCAACATAATTTAACGATGTGTACACAGGGTTCACAATGTCTCAAATTAAAATCCTAGACAAGGTGGACATTCTGACAAATATCAAAACCTTAAACAAATTGTACTTTAAAGAGATCTATGTTGTACATACCTAAATTAGATTGTAATATTATTTAATTAGCTCTGAACTAACAGCCAAAGGGGCTTTCCTCAGTTTTATAGATAAAACACTTCAAATGTCTGCATGTTTCCAGAAACAAATATCAACAACAACTGTCATTCCAAAGTCCCAATTGTGAATCACTTCAGTCATGCATGACATTGGTGACAGTTCACATGACGGCGACAGTCGCGCAACCATTTATTGGAATTGTATCCACTGCCATTTTTCATATTGAGGTGGAGTATCCAAGTGGATACTTGTTTTCTGTAATGATCCATAGGCCCTTTCCGCCATTTACTCACTCCACAACACATACAATTATGTTTTGGATGGAACGACCAAGCATGTTGAAGTGGTCAAAACTTGGTTTATCTAAATGTATCCTTATGTCCATCAGATGCTCCATTGTCCTGCCCCCCCCCCCCCCCCTTGATTCATAGCACTAAGGCATGATAATGTCATGCATTTGAATCAAGTTTGCTGTCATTTGGACAGTTTGTCACCTTCATTCAACAAGCGACTTGTAGTGTGATTGTTGTGTGCGACTTGGCTGTAATCAGTGTACCTGGCTTGTAACAGTAATGGTGAATCTAAAAATCTGCATGTTGCGGCTGGGATAATAATAGCCAAGTTTAGAAACACATACATGTAACTCGTGTTACCATGATATTACTATGGATTTTATGATGGCAAACATACATGTTTTGCGGGTCAAGATGGATAACTCTAAAAGTGGTAATATTAACCACTTGATTTTAGAGTTATCCATCTTCATCCGCAAGACCGTCCGTTTAACCACGTGTTTCTGGGCCACTTATTATTAAACATCTCGAGAATAACAAACTTCAGAAATTGATATCTGATCACTCTTGAGCTTTGATGGGTTGGTTCCTCGACTCGAATCAAATATGTTTATCCCCGAAGCCAAAGAAATAGTAATTTAGGAGCATCTGATCGGATTGAGTACCTTTAATTGGCTTCAATCAAAATATGAACTTCCCATGCAATCAGGTAATCCAATTGTCACATAGCCTGCATAGAGTTGGTTGTTCATTCGGTTATTAAAAGATTGGATTGTTCCTTTTTGCTACAAGTTTCGTATGCTACACATCGGGCACAAAACTTCTAAACAGTTTTACTGTGTACATGTAGGCGAAAGTCACATGAGTCAGGTGACTTCAATTGGCAATGGTAACATATGTTACAAGTTACACATAATGTGGCTAAATCTGGCTAATAATGCCCCATATATTGAAACTGATACAAGTCATATTATAAAAGGATCTATTATATATATGCAATATAACTGTAGAGACGGTCTGAATGTGTTTATCTTTGCAACATCTTGGGAAAGAAAATAAGAGGTTTCACAAGAGAATTCACATTTCCCGAGAAATTATTTTGAGGTGAAAAAAGTCCTTCCAGAGCATTTCTAATCTGTATACGAGTATAATATATGTATTGGCCCATTACTAACCTAGGAATGCATCGAAAATGAAACTAATTCCAAATTTAAACTTGAACATTATAAGACGCTGTTAACCTTTGTTATACTAAACACTCAATGATAAGAAGTTCAGTTAAGAAATGTTCTGATAATAAGTTCAACAAATGACCACAGGTCGTTTGTTGAATCTGAACATTTCCCACCAATGAATATGGATCATTCTGCTCTTGTATTATCTGTTTTTATGTCTGTCGTCGGCTTCTATTACCTGATCACCACTCCAAATGAATAATAGGACGTTCCCATGTACATGTTTATAACAGAATGGGAGAATCCATTTGGGATAGAAATGGTCAAAAAGAGATTCATATTTTCATTCTCCAGAACACTTGGAGGGATGCAGGCTTTGAATTTTGACGGGGGCGAAAAACCCAATCCCCGTAAATAGACCCGTGTTTGGCATTGACGGGGCCATAAAGCTCACAACCCCAGTATGCAGCAAGCCAAGTACAAAGAGATAAAAGTTTAATCAGTAAATACAAACAATAAACAACAAGTTTTAATTGACAAACATGTATGACTTTTGGTACATACATGATTCATTACCTGGTTCAACTAGTGCTTCAAATGTGTTTGATTAATATTACCACAATATGCTGAACTTGTTCTTTAATTAACCCTTTACCCAACAAACCAGCCAAAACCGGCCAAATAAAGCTTCAACAGCCTAAAATATCTTCGGTCTGTCTCAATAGAACCATACAAATATGGATATCATTGGAACCGGCTCCTTGACCACATTGTGATAGTTACAGTTATGCCCTGTGCCAATGCATTCTCTTATATATGCAAGTCGACCATAGGTCGCCTCGCATATATAAGAGAATGCATTGGCCTAAAAAATATCTTTTTTTAACACTTTTTACCATTTTTTCTTACATTCTTTAACAATTTTATAATTTTTAATGTGTTAAGCCAATGCATTCTCTTATATATGCGAGGCGACCTATGGTCGACTCGCATATATAAGAGAATGCATTGGCACAGGGCCGTTTTGTTGGGTAAAGGGTTAAGGAACCAACAATTTTGATAATGATGCTGATGTTATTGATGTTCATGTCTGATTTACATAACGGTGCATGTGCAGGGGAGATAATGTGCTACAATCCAAGGACTTGTATCGAATCAGTCTTATTAAAGGTACTCAATCTGATTTAATGGTCCCCATATCATCAGATTCCAACAACATTTTTTTGAAATGCCGCTTCAGTTATCAGAATCGATTAATTGCCCAAAAATAATACCCCCAAAGCCATTGAAATAGTAGTTTGGGAGCACTAATTTGAATTTTGAAACTTTTAACTTTTGAAAATTATCCTTTGCAGCTGCAACAGTAAGAAAAAGTTTTTCCCAAGAATACATCCTTTTATATGTTCACATTTCATATGAAATTCAGCCCTGTGTAGGCTCTCTCATTGGAAACACAAAAAGGTCTTTTTTCAGACCCACCCCTTGCCATTTTCAATACACAAAGCTTGGAGGGATTATGAAAATCAAATATCTTTTCATCTGTGGATCCCAGTTATCAAAGTAAAAACAGCTGGAGAGAGTACTTCAAATAGAGCCAGGAAGGGATGAAAGAATTAATTTCAAGAAAACCATTCCACCCGATTTAATGTAAATTTTCTTTTTCTTTTTCATTAAGGATGGCAGCACTAGCATAAAATCATGTGTGAATAAATAGATATCTATATATAAATACACATAATAAACAGATACCTATATATAAATACACATCATAAATAGATACCTATATATAAATACACATAATAAATTAGTTTTAAAGTTGTATTCAGGGCTCCAGGCCATTTTTTATGAAACCTGTTTCACTGTTTATTAAGATTCTAGTGTATATAATAACACGTTTGGAATGCGAAGTGGCACATGAGATGCACTATCTTGTTTGACATTTAAATTTCTATCCATTTATTTCATCATCTCCATGTTTTAGATACACATGAATGTTCATTTTTCACAATAACAAAAATACATTATTTTTGTATATAGTATTAGTTTATATGTCGCAATTGGTTTTCAACATTAAATAAACAACTGCATTAATTTAGAAATTATGTGTTGTTGTATCTGGAGGTCTGCAACACTTAACCCTTCCATGACTTGAGCTTTCTGAAATTTTGCGAAAACCCTGTGCCAATGCATGCTATTATATAGGTGAATCTCCCATAAGGAGGCTCATATTTATAAGAAAATACATTGGCCTAACAATATTTACATTGACCTTGTGAGCCAATGCATTCTCTTATACATGCGAGGCTCCCTATGGGAGACTTGTATATACAAGAGAATGCACTGGCACAGGATCTTTAATGCTGCACCAGCACAGCTCATGATCATGAAATGATGAAAGGGTTAAACAAACAACTGTGTTAAATTATAAATTGTGTGTAGGGGTATCTGGAGGTCTGGAACCCTTAACACTTTCGCGACGGGTACAGTATTAAAGATCCTGTGCTGGTGCATTCTCTTATAAATGCGATTCTCCCATAGGGAACCTCGCATATATAAGAGAATACACTGGCTTACAAGGTGAAGGTAAATAATGTTAGGCCAATGTATTCTCTTATATATGCGAGGCTCGATATGGGAGACATTGGCACAGGGTTTCAGGAAGCTCCAGTCATGAAAGGGTTAATACATATAATATAAACAGAGCACCATTAATATAAAAAGGTGGGAAGCTCAAACGGTCTGATACAACGAATGAAGAAAGGGAAGCTCAATCTGACTTGTAACATGAACAGGGTTTTCACTCCCACTAGATAAATGTAAAAGTAACACTCAGTTAGAAAATATTATTTTCATGTGCCAAAAAATTTGGCAAGTGAGTTCTCAAATGCACAAGAGAGTAGAAAGTGTTTACAATGTCATTGTTCGCTGAAACCATCCAGGTCACGAAAGCTCCATCTCACAGTTACATAGTATATATCCAGGTTAGGGAAAACAACATCTTAACCTCTTTGCTGCTAAATGACGTTATGACGTCGTGCGCTGGGCTGTTGACGTTATTGCCATTTTCCAATAGGAAAATATAACGGGAATATCACAAGAACCATAAAACTGACTCCGTTGAAAGGCTATTATCATTCACAATCGTGGAACATCATACACTGTTTGAATCTTCGAGATACAGTTATTCCGATGCACCAATCTCTGAGTTCCAGTTTTGTATAATGGCCTACTGCTAGTGTGCTTAAGTAGGTCTGTAGTACCTACGGACCATATAGCATACGGAATGCACTTTTATAGCAGCGAAGAGGTTAACCCTTTACCCAACAAACCGGCCAAAACCGCCCAAATAAAGCTTCAACAGCCTAAAATATCTTCGGTCTGTCTCAATAGAACCATAAATATATGGATATCATTGGAACCGGCTCCTTGACCACATTGTGATAGTTAGTTATGCCCTGTGCCAATGCATTCTCTTATATATGCGAGTCGACCATAGGTCGCCTCGCATATATAAGAGAATGCATTGGCCTAAAAAAAATCTTTTTTTTACCATTTTTTCTTACATTCTTTAACAATTTTATAATTTTTAATGTGTTAAGCCAATGCATTCTCTTATATATGCGAGGCGACCTATGGTCGACTCGCATATATAAGAGAATGCATTGGCACAGGGCCGTTCTGTTGGGTAAAGGGTTAATCAACTGACAGTTAATTGGAATGCCTATGGGATATGTCAGGCCATTTTGTATGACAGTGACGTTTACACAAGTACATGTAATTCCCTTTCTGTAGGATGGCTACAAATTGATTATATTGGCTGGTGATTCTTTTATAGTTTTATGATAACCCAATGAAGGACAAGACTTGTAAGTGTTTCAAAAAGCATTTATCCATGCATAATAATCAATGTTCTATAAACTTCTTAACCCTTTATGACGGGAGAAGTGGTGGTGCCGCGTTAATGATCCTGTGCCAGTGTATTCTCTTATGCAAGTCTCGGATAGGGAGCCCGGTGTATATATAAGAGAAACTGGTTTACAAGGTCAATGTAAATATTGGACCAATGTATTCTCTTATATGTAGATATATATTTGATGCTCCCTATATGGGAATTCCCATATATAAGAGAATGCATTGGCACAGGAAGATCCAGTCATGGAAGGGTTAATTTGTTCCAGATATTATTTGGCAAAAAATAGATTTGTTTGTCAAACATTTGGCAAAAGTCAATTTTGGGCCAGCACAGACCCGGAACATGAACTATTTTTTGTAGCCTGTCTTTTAAGGAATATTTTTATGATACATAACAGTTGGAAGTCTCACTTATTGGTCAGCAGTGAGAAGTGGGAAACTACATTGCCAGAATGGAAAATCATGTCTGAATACATTGAAGACAGATGAGGCAAATTGAAAATGCATTGTACAAGTATATATAACATTCCTGTCTGTCCAGTTAAAAAAATCATTTTGGTTTGCAAGAACGATATAAATAAGGAATTATATACAGTATGACACATTATGACATGCAAATTATTTACATGACAAAAATGTACAAATGAATGATCAAATTGAAAGACTGGAGTGGTTCATCAATACATAAATCAATCCACATGTCCCTGACACAAATGAGTCATACAATGACAGAAGCCAAATACATGAATGACATAAGATTCTTTTTCTTAAAATTGAGAATAAGTACATGCCCTCAAATAGGTGGCCAAAATGGGACAACTATAAGAAAGTTGATTCCACTGACCATCACAATCTTGGTATAATTCCCTTTATTTTGGTATTTCGATCTACGTTGTAAGGCTAGTAATGACGGAGATACATGTATCATTGGTGAAACTCCAGAAATAAAATATTAGTAGCACAAGAAGGCCAAGTTTGTATTATATTGTAAATCATACTTGCAACTTTCCTGTATTTTCTGTTTACAATTCATCCAGGAGCCAACTATAATAGTATCAAATTCAAAAAGGCAAGGATGATCCTCCAGGGAGGTAATCTCAATCACTTGAATATCCTAAAAATGGTCTAGCGCTTTCGATACAAGTGTATCTTCGTCAGGACCAGGATGGTGTAGATAGATGTGGATTTTGCCTGTCCTTTTATACTCTAGGTTGATTGAGCGTGAATTTGATTGGTCAAAGGGTAGATGTCGGGTGTTTATGGACACAGAAGAGGTCTCAGAGTTGAGTGCGGGTATATTGCGGGTATGTGGTGCCTCGCGATTCCCGATAGTCTATGCGGGTAGTTTGTGCGGGTATATTGTTGCTGCCCCGTCACTAGTTTAGTGCGGGTAATTGTAGCGGGTATGTTGTATACAAAGCTACTAGTATAATAACGTGATGTGTCCATGAATTAAAGCACTTCCCCACACCCAACGTGTCCCTCACTATAGTAATCCATGTTGACAACTTACAAAGGGGAACTAAATGCACACGCACAAATCTGGAACACTAAACCTCAGCACAGCACCTCAGCTCGCAAACAAAGAGAGAGATAGCGCGGATCCTCATTCTCCGCGCACACCCTACCACCAGTAGGCACTAACAAGAAGG
This sequence comes from Siphonodentalium dalli, assembly GCA_032622095.1. Classification (NCBI taxonomy): domain Eukaryota; kingdom Metazoa; phylum Mollusca; class Scaphopoda; order Gadilida; family Siphonodentaliidae; genus Siphonodentalium; species Siphonodentalium dalli. Next base: position 198,268,884 of record CP136062.1, read on the forward strand.
ACTTTAATTAGTCGCCTCCAATTCAACTATAATAGTAACTAAATTTTGATAAATGAGAAACTGTTAATTAATTTTCTGGTTGAACACTCTTCAAATGCTAGTCATAACAATGCAAACTAAGCATTTATGATTAGTTAGTATGGCTCTGATCAATGAATGAACTTCCCTTTCATTGCTATTTTGTTTTTGATTTGGCAAGGAGCATTAGATTGTAGCTCTCTCATAGAAATTATGTGCTGAAAAGTCGACCTGTTGTTCAACCAATATTTCGACTTTCAGTGGAAAGAGGACTTGCCCTATATTTGGATTCTTGGTTATTATCACTCAATTTTGTCAGGAACTTGAGACTAAAGATAGTGTATCTCTTCCTAAAAAGTTTATGTAGTTTCTGGGGTATAAAATAATAGATATAAATCAATGACATTTTTTTGAAATGCTTCTATCAATTAATATTGATTTTATTTTTTATTTTTTCTGGTATAATACATACAACCAGATTATAAACATTAATAAAGTCATAAAAAATAATCCATCTTCTTTGACCATTAGATCTCGACACTGTCAATACCGTATGTTCATTTAGCTATCGGGCCCTTGTAACAATTAACACCTGTGATTAATTTTTTGATAAAACCGACATAATACACCCAGTAGGCAAGCCTTGAAATAGTGTGCCTGTCATTTGCAGAATGAGGTCCCCCAGAGGGTGAATTTAGTGATGCTACCCCGCATAGCGGGCTAGCATCACCAAATTCACCCTCTGGGAACCTCATTCTGCCGAGTTGTAAGCAGAATGAGGTCCCCAGAGGTGAATTTGGTGATGCTAGCCCGCTATGCGGGGTAGCATCACTAAATTCACCCTCTGGGGACCTCATTCTGCAAATGACAGACACACTATTTCAAGGCTTGATCATGGTAATCATTTCCTCTAAAGTAAACCAAAAGTAGCTTTACTGTATAAACACACAATCGCTTTTACCATAAATTATAAAATAAAACAGTTACTATGTTTCCTTTGTTTGTAATGGATGCACAAGATTTTAAAATCTCCCATATGATGGCCCCAATCTCCAATAAAATATTGACCAATCTTCGGGAGATAAATTTTTTAGGTTAACAGGTCTGCATACACCTTTCAGGTCAGTTATATGCCTTTAAAGACAATAATTTACTCCATCTTCAGTTTCGTCTGTTTTATTCACAAAAAAACAATATGTAGTTTTGATATCCAGTTGTATAAAAATGATGATGTTGTAATTGTGGCACGGAAGAGATACACTATCTTTAAGGGCATTCAATAACATAAATTCACCTCCTGGTTGCTATGAAGCATTTACATTAATTATAGTCTGAATAGTACGCTTTGCATGATATATGGGCCGTAACATTAAAGGACCTACATCAATTGTGTCTGTAATATGTTTAAATACCTCCGACTTTAAAGACATATTATGGACTTGTTCGGGTGCGTAGAACTGACAAGTTAGTACCCAGGCACTATGCCAACTGTGGGAATGTAGCATTATACTAACATCGCCGAAAAACTCGAAGAAGTCGGTCATACCACTCCACAGAAATCAGCGTCTGAACTACGCTTAAATGTAAATATTTACATCTCGATTCGGGACGCAACAATCAGCGATAAACTAACTCAAATGAATTCGCCATCAAGAGTCATTGCATTTAATTAGTATATAAGAAAGACGATGTGTGCTGTAAATTTGGATTAATATTCGTAAAAATAACTACCTTGAGCAATAGTATTCTCCATATCTATTTGATCACCCAACCGGAGTGTTTCATATCACTTTAAATAAAATTTATCTTATCTATCTTAACACACATTATCAAAAAAACAATATGTAGTTTTGATATCCACTTGTATAAAAATGATGTTGTTGTAATTGTGGCACGGAAGAGATACACTATCTTTAAGGGCATTCAATAACATAAATTCACCTCCTGGTTGCTATGAAGCATTTACATTAATTATAGTCTGAATAGTACGCTTTGCATGTTATATGGGCCGTAACATTAAAGGACCTACATCAATTGTGTCTGTAATATGTTTAAATACCTCCGACTTTAAAGACATATTATGGACTTGTTCGGGTGCGTAGAACTGACAAGTTAGTACCCAGGCACTATGCCAACTGTGGGAATGTAGCATTATACTAACATCGCCAAAAAACTCGAAGAAGTCGGTCATACCACTCCATAGAAATCAGCGTCTGAACTACGCTTAAATGTAAATATTTACATCTCGATTCGGGACGCAACAATCAGCGATAAACTAACTCAAATGATTTCGCCATCAAGAGTCATTGCATTTAATTAGTATATAAGAAAGACGATGTGTGCTGTAAATTTGGATTAATATTCGTAAAAATAACTACCTTGAGCAATAGTATTCTCCATATCTATTTGATCACCCAACCGGAGTGTTTCATATCACTTTAAATAAAATATATCTTATTTATCTTAACACACATTATCACTTAGTAGCTGAGATTCATGCTGTACACAGTCACCAATCAGTGTCCTGGAAACAGTATAGTGTCAGATTTTATCAACCATGTCAGAGTTCCAGGAGAGCGTTTAGAGTAATTGGTTTTGATGATTGGTTATGTGGCATAATTCATGAGACAAGTTGGCCAGTAGGTCCGACTCTCCAAGTGAATCATGTCACGTAATAAGAGATTATAGTTTAGCAAGGGAAGCCTAACTGTCTTAGTCAGTTACACTATATTTTAATACAAAGAGTATTGGTACACCAAATACCTAATTGCCTAAGTTATCATACTTAACCCTTTACCCAACAAACCGGCCTATGATCGACTCGCATATATAAGAGAATGCATTGGCACAGGGCCCTTCTGTTGGGTAAAGGGTTAACAAGCAATTTACTCACAACAATTCATACTGACTCACGCTTTACTAAGATAGTTTGGCATTTCCTTGCTAAACTATAATCTTGTAATTAATCACCACAAACTACTTAGTATATGGGTACATACATTACACAAACTACTTAGTATATGGGTACATACATTACACACACATCATCCTCCAGCGATGTATGGCTCACCTCAGAAACAGAAGCCGTACAATCCGACAAAGGTGAACCTAACACAAATTTCGGAGTTTAGGAATTAGTGGATTAAAATAATAATGTAACTACATATTTGTGAAACATGATTAAATGTCCTTAATAGAATTAAATTTTAGCTTCCACTATTCTGTTCCTGTCAATTTAGATGGCTTGGATTGCACAAAATTTGTATAACAGTTTGAAAGATTTTGCTTTTTGTTTGAGAACATTGACATTTGATCGAAAGAATTTCACAGTTCCGATTTCTGAAAATGGACTAATATTAATCGGGACTTACATCTTGTTTATTGCTGACAAATTACCCCAATGTTCCTTAATCCGCGACCTCATCACATGTACTGTAACTGCGTATTCAAGCATAACGGGAATTGCTTTTTGAAAAAAACAAATTTCTCTTCAAAATTGCCAAAATGTAGGTGTTTTTTGTCTGAAAACTGACATAAATTTGGCTTAATTTGCCAAAAAATTATATAGTGTCGTTTGGCATAAGATAAATACAACAATAGCATAGTGTGTTTTGAGATGTGTTTTATCTCAACTCGTTAAAAGTATGATTTTTCTAACTCATTGAGATAAAACACATCTCAAAACACACAATGCTATTATCGTATTTATATCTTACAACTGTATTTTGTCACATCTATAAAGTATCTGGGAATCCACAGAGGTGATGATTGTTCTCCTGAGTAGCATATCAACCTGTGTTTACTTGGGTAATTATTATCCACATGCAGGTTTGGTATATCTTGCAACATTTAATTGAAATTTGAACAGCCCTGTGTAAATTATTGAGAAAAGTTTGACAACAAATAGCGACCACTTATTAGGTGCATTTCAAACTAAGGAAATTCCACTTATGGGTGAAGTATATATTTCTCTTTCCAAGATCAATATGAAATCATAAAATAATTTGGTTTAACCCTTTCTATACTAAATGGACTCTCCCATTCAGTTAAAAAGTGTACATCGGAATGGTCTATTATTGTTTTGCATGGATGTACAGGTAATACAAGCAGATGACAGATAATAAAGTAGAGAAGGAGTCCTATTTATGGAGGGAAATGTTCAGATAATAAGCTTAACAAATGGCCTATGGTCGTTTGTTGAACTTACTATCTGAACATTTCCTATGGGATAAGTACTCATCAATGATGCTTTAGCATAGAAAGGGTTAAAACCACAATAATGTTTGAATTCATTAAATCAAAAAGTATTTAGGGGCAGGTTATATCAGTTCTCTCAACTTATCAGTCCACTACATTTGTAATGCAAACTACTGTACATGAATTTTCCATATTTATATATATTTATGAACTGATATTTTTCGGGGAAGTGAGGTGAAGAATGACATTGATGGAAACCTGAAATTCACAAAGGATCAGAAAATTATGCGAAATTGGTGTTCAATTGGAATGAGACATTAGATGTTGCAATAATATGTAGCAATCATAACTTAAATAATCGAGCACTGCATTTTTTCTCAAAAGTTGATGAATAGCCGATGAATAGGTCTCCTCTGAACTAACTTAAAATCAGTTTATTCCTGGTAAAATTTGACAATACAACATTTTGTGCCTTGTATTTATTTCTTAAAGGGACCCAAAGCACTCGCAGTGTGTAAATGTGCAAAAAATATAAAAGTCTGGAAATATCACCATGAAGAAATCTATTGTTGTTCTTATATTAATTATTAAAAGTTCTCCAATAACAAAATTTTGCATGTGAAACCAATTGTTATGTAAAACAAAACTGTTACATTGATATGTCAATAAACATCGATAATCGAGTAGTAAGTTCCGATATTTTAGTCTAAATATTATTTTCAGAATATTTTCTCAATGCTCAGATCATTTTCCAATGTTTATTGTAAAGTTTTTTTTATTGAACTTTGGTTTCTTATTGGACTAATTGGACATTGATCTGTAATGCCACTTTAACCGTAATATTTACATAACAATGTTCTTGATATGTGAAATCTCGTTATTGGAGAGTTAGAACAAAGTCAATCTATTTCACATGAACCCACTTCGAGAGCCTTGGGTCCATTTAAATATTGCACAAGCCCAAGATTATGTCTTAATTTACTTCCATCATTTCGGACAACAAGGGTTGTCAACCATGAGAACAACATCTATTCCATAGTGCTCCACCAGCTCCATAAGAAAACTTCTATCCGTGGTTGGATCGAGACCCATTGTTCGCATGTGTTCTGACGTGAGTTGTCTATCCTGTGTGGCAGAAACATCCAATAATGTCTGGAAAATTCGGTCATTCAATTCTGTGAAAAAACTGAAAAATATATATATATATTATGTACAACAAATACATTTATATGTGTTTTTTTCAAAATTGTCCAATATTCCGTATTATCCATAAACTCGATCCGGGATTCCACGCCCCTTTTTAAGCCAAAAATCACTCTCAATTATATGCTTCCTTCGATGCCTGAATAATTTAAATTATTTTCATCTCTTTTCCACTCTCTAAGGAAACAATTATTATATGATGATAACATGTTTATTGCACAATCAGTTAGAATAACACAGTTATACGAAGTGAAAAACAAAGAGTAAATATAAGTCGGGATCATTAAGCGATGTAACGTCAATGACGTCACCAGAAATGACATAATTCACTAGTAACATTACCAGTTTTAATCAATGGAATTAATTCAATGGAAATTGCCCATAGGAGTGTAATAAATTTTTATTATAACTTTTATAAAACAGTAAAGGATAACACTGCTGATTCACGAGGATTTTGAAATATTCTGGTAGCGCATTGGTACATGCAAGTGAATCAGTTGCATACGCGGGCTAGGGTGAAAGCGAGAACTGGATATTAATTAACTGCTATTTATTTTATTTTTTTATAAATCGCCATTGAACATATAATAAGTCGTTGTTCCATCTCAGGACTAGGTGCAATTCATTTGAATCGATTTGATAGAAGATTCTCAATTAAGATGCGTATCATGTTCTGTCTGTTGAATCAAGATGGCATGAGTAAATAAAATTTTACACATGTCAGCACCTTTACTGCAGTTTGCATTCAGTGATAATTCCACATCAGACATTATTATGTCTACATGACTTATTACCAGTGTACCAGACATTATTATGTCTACATGACTTATTACCAGTGTACCAGACATTATTATATCTACATGACTTATTACCAGTGTACCAGACATTATTATATCTACATCACTTATTACCAGTGCACCACATTATTATATCTACATGACTTATTACAGTGTACCAGACATTATTATATCTACATGACTTATTACCAGTGTACCAGACATTATTATATCTACATCACTTATTACCAGTGTTCCAGACATTATTATATCTACATCACTTATTACCAGTGCACCAGACATTATTATATCTACATGACTTGTTACCAGTGTACCAGACACTATTTTATCTACATGACTTATTACCAGTGTACCAGACATTATTATATCTACATGACTTATTACCAGTGTACCAGACATTATTATATCTACATCACTTATTACCAGTGTACCAGTTTAGATACAATCTCACAATAAATGAAATCCACTCACAATGTTATCAGTTCCTCTTCATCGTACGGAACATCATCACCCATCTCCTCCAAAGCAAATGTTCTCTCAGACCTGCATATAAACACATTATAAGCTCTCAAATATATAAAGAACCGCAATCATGAAGGACTGGCTGTCAGTAGTTTATGGAACAATTATGATGTTCTAATTGTTCTTCCGAGTCTAATGTAAGCAACTAAAGCACCAATGTTCTTAGCAGGCCAACATTGTATACAGTAAAACATTAATTTTATTTTGACTAATTATTATGGCTTTTAATGTCTTCTACAAGACCTAGGTAAGATTAATTTAGATTTTCTTAGTATAAACTGTGATAAAGACAGATAAGAACCCATTCTGAGACATCAGAAAATTGAGAAAATTATTTTGTATTTGTTATTAAAAATTTCTTGAAAATCATGATAAAAACTTTAGGGTTTAATATATAAATGTTTTTTCTATGACATAATAACTGTGCTCAAATGTTGCTGTGTAAAGCGAATTATAAGCAAATTGCCAGAACAAAACTCAGCAAATAGAGGGTTTGATATTGATAGGGTTAAAAACCCTTTCTATACTAAATATTCACTGACAGGTTCACTTAGAAAATATTAGAAAATAAGTTCAACAAATGACCATATTTGTTGTTTATTGAACTTTTTATCTGAACATTTCCCACCAATGAATATCAATCCTTCTGCAGTTGTATTAGCTTTTCATCTTCTGTTGTCTGCTTTTATTACCCGAGCTCCCCTGCAAATTAATAATAGATCATCCCGATATTTACTCTTTTAACTGAGAGGAGAATTTATTTAGTAAAGAAAGGGTCAAGCATACAGTACCTTCTATTGTTGAGCTGCTTCATTCTGTCTTTATCTGAATCGGATATACGAGTCAGCTCTTGTAGAATAGGAATGTGTGTTCTCACCACCTGGTTATCTATATACACATCATATAACGTCTTTTTACATTCAAATATCTTCTCTGTTGTACCTTCAATAGATCAGTATTATATGCAGAAACTTTTGGCATGAACAGGCTCAATTGATATATTTATGATACACATTGTATTTGAATTTTGTGTGAATTTTGTTTCCACACATACTCATTAGTGGGAGGAGCTTACAGTTGCTAGGAGACAAGGCATCTGCAGAAATAAGTCTAATTAGTTTTACCGTGCCCGACTATACATGTATGCTATAACGTACCCGAGAACACACATTTCTGTTGTCTTTAATTGTGAAAAATATGACTAGTGTCACGCACAATAAATAGTGTTTTAAAATCACGAATGAATTTTCAATATCAATGCACAATAAAAATTTCAGTAGATTATTATTTGACAACAAAAAAGTTGTTTGAAAATAGGCAATTTAACACGGAGTATACGTGGCTATCAAAATTAGGGTGAACAAAGAATTTTAAATGCAGCAAGCGAATGGCTCAGTCGAAAAATAGTAGAATATATCTGCTATTAATTATTTGATTGACAACTGTGGAAAGGTCCATAGTGATGAGATTATTTGGCCTGGGGACCCAGGATGACACAGTAAAGGCTAAGCCTTATTTCCACTGTGATCCCATGCAGGTGTCTTTGTTTACAATTTTGTTGGGCCGTGGATCTCTTGCCCAGGGTTAGGTTCCTTAAACGTGCACATAATACCTAGGGAATGTGTAGTATACTGGACAGCCATTAGTGTCTGCAACCGATCTGATGGTGACACCCTAGCACCGACTGGCATACAGCAATATTAGGGAGGCATTCCCACATGCGGGGTGGTCTAGAAACAGCGAACAGAGTTTTTGCAAACTCAAGGTGGATTCGACCTCACGCACAAATTATTGAGGAGAAGTTTCTACTTCACTGCCTCTCTACGGTAGTCAGCAAGTCGCTTAACCCTTTCAGTGCCAAATCCGATTTTTGTATCAACCCATATTTCCTTGATCATTTTTCAAATTTATTGATTATAATAATGTGATACATTGATGGAAAGAGCTCTTAGTTAAGAAAAATGAAATCTGAGATATTCAGACTTTTAGTGTAGATTTCAAGCGAAGGCATGTTCTTTTTTTCTCACAAGTCACCATATTTCATCAATATTCATAGCATTTAAGATTTTAGGCAATTTTTGCAATCACTCACTGCAGCATAGTGAAAAGGTAATAATTAATTAATTATCCCATCCTTCGATAAAATGATGAAAGAAGCTATTTTCAATATTCTAAAGTAGGGGACTAGAGATGGACGGTATTGAAATTTCAATCTCGGTATCGGTAAATTTTCGTTGATTTACCTCGGTAACGGTAAGGTAATCGGTATTGGCTCTTAATTATAAGACAAGATTAGAGATTCCCGGTAAATTGCGGTAATCCAAGTTTATAACTGAACATTTTATGCCCACATTCCACGGATTTACTACATTCGTGACCACAGCTAAATTAGGCAACAAATGACCTACACAATTAAGTGATGATTTACACGCACGCCGTCGTACAGCTTTTGAAAAGAATGAGAGAATGAATCAATGCATGACTGCAATATATATACGAGTCAATTTCGTCACATTACATTTTCGTCAGTGAATAAAATTGTGAGTAGTAATCAGTGATCACAATTCACAAATCCCAAAAAATAGTCCAAACGGCGAAATAAATCCGCCATGCAAACACAGCATTATGAATTTGAGCAAAACACATTGTATAAAAGAATTCTTAAATCATTTGGTGGATCCGTTCTATTTTTAGAAAGTGAAAGTAGATTTCAGGGAAATTCAGACACAGTAATATGGATTTTGGGCATGTGTGACATGCATACTTAGTGCCAATCGACATTATTTGCTACATCACAACTGATTATTGAGTTAATGTTTTTAACATGATTACTTATTGTCACTTTCTCTGCGAGATTCCCTGTCATGCTCGATCATGCTATAAATATATCCTACCCAATTAGGGAGTGTTTACTGATAAACTTTTCTCAATACGAAGACACACAAGTTGGCAACACATGAAATAATATGAGTACCGAAAATTCTATATTTTTAGTTTTGATTCGGATCGGTAAAATCGGTATTACGCTGATACCGATACCGCACGGTAAATACCGAATACCACCCATCTCTATATGGAACCCCTTTTTTCTCAAGATTATTATCTTGAACATTTTTATTACAATTGTATCAGTGGAACATTAGCCCAGTGTAAAACTATTCACACCAATTATGCTTATTTGGGCTTATCTCAACTATGATCAATGTTGAGAAAATTGTCGGATAATTATGTGTGTCTTTAATTTAAGTGTTGCTGTATTGAGTTATTAACAAACGCCAACTCTTGAAAATAGCTCAACTTTATTCTTTTGATTTGTTTTAGAATTGTTCAATGTGAGACAATAACTCACATGCAGCATAAGCAATCTCTGTTTCCAGGGCTTCTATGTCAGCGACGTTCACGTAGAAATGAGGTTTGAGCTGAGTGTTCCCGAGTCCCCGGATATTATGATTTGCCAAGCAGCATGCGCAGTATACTGTAAGGAGAAAGCTTATTAGTGCAAATTACAATAGTCACCACATCTGGTTGTAACATGAAATCTGATTGGCTACAAGAACACACTGAAATAACAATGTCCTCAATCACCCAAGGCAGCAGGGTTTAAGAGTGTGTGCAAAAAACACTGTGAATCTGAGCAGGTGAATATTATATGAATGACATTATACAGTTATCGCATTGTTTCGAGGTTGACACGAGGAATTGTCAACCCGAGGAAGTCAAGGCCCGTGAAGGCCGTAGGCCGAGGTGAATATTGACTTCCAAGGGCTGACAATTCCTCGTGCCAATCAAGAAACAATGCGATAACTGTTTTATTATATGAAACACGCTTTGATTGGACAAGAGATTGTGACGTTGAACGTCGCTGGGAAAATCCTATCTATTTTCAGGTCTGATAATAAGTTATGTTAACCCTGAAGTATCTGACGTCACTCAGAACTGTTATTAACCTCTTGTTTGATGAGGTGAACATCATTGGATATCTCGATTTTTTCGTTACGTTTTAAAATAGGAATTGGGAAAGAAACTCATGATCATATAATAATGACAAATCCAGACATTTTGGCAAACCATGTTTAATGTCGGGTGACTTCTGTTTGCTCTCAGCTTATTTTTGATGCATTGGTCGGTAACTGAATTCTTCGTTTTTGAGCATGCGTGGGAACAAAATGGTTATCTCCAGTAAATATGTGGGATTTATGAAAATTTATGCCTGCCTCAGGGTTCAAAATCGACATCTAGACCTATATCACATCACCATGTACCCACAATGTTAGGCCAAAAAAAGAAAAAGATTTTGGTTCTCAGACCCTGCCGCATTGAATAAAAAGGGCAGCATTAGGTCTTTTTATTGCAATGCCTGATGTTATGACAATGCTTCTTCTTTTTTTTTATAAACATGTCCATAGTAGATCCATAGTAGATATGTGTTGAATATTAGTGTGCATTGAGCTCTAACATGTAATGTGTTAAAAAGTGACTTGCAGGCTTACAACATGAAGTAGATGACTACAATTAAGAAAATGATCAGCTGATCCTCATGCTCTTCATACAATTAGTCATTGTGAACTAACTTTAAACACTAATTGTAACTTTATACAATTGAAAGGCACAGGATTAAATTCAGGATCACATATTAGAATGGGCAGGTATCAGTTATTAGACAACAATAACAGTAGTTAATGTCAGGGGCATTATATAATGGCAGGTAATCCCAGTCATACACTGGTAGTACAATGTCATTTTTATATAAGACTAAATGAGTTTATATGCATAACAGTTCCCTCTACATTTCTGGTTATTACTAGACAGAGGAAGGTATATTTGTCCATGCTTACTATGCGCAGAAAAAAAATAAAATATAAAAATAAAACCCTCCCTCCCTCATTGATTTGATGAAAAAAAAATTGCCCGAGAACCAAAACTCTTTTTTTTTTTGGCCTTACAGGGGATAATTAATAATAACTGACATGTTAATGATATCTCTCTTGGAATTAACTGTTAAATGACAGGAGTCCATACGTCCAAATGTATCCAAGAATAGTTCAATAACAGAATTCACACCACAGGGCAAGCACTGCCAAGCAGGCACTATCAAGATTTACACTGGCTTTTCTGTGTATTCTTCACATAAAAAGGTATATGTAGTCTTGAAATTGTGTTTTATAAAAAATTATGTTGTTGTAATTGTGGCACGGAAGAGATACACTATCTTTAAGAGTATGCTTACCTCTGTAGCAAACGATACCAATCGGTGGTGGTGAGAAGAATAGCAGCCGCTTCTGTAGTAGCACAAACTTCCATAATGTGAAGATATGGTCGCCAAAAAACTTAATAAACTGTGAGAAACAGCCAGCCGGATGCGTGATCTGCAACACAACAATCACTCATTGTTAGTGTCCTCAAACGTTTAATACACAACCCACCTTAACCCTTCCATGACTGGAGCTTCATGAAATTTTGTGGAAACCTTGTGCCAATACATTCTCTTATATATGCGAGTTTCCCCATAGGGAGCCTCCCATATATAAGAGAATACATTGGCCTAACAATATTTACCTTGACCTTGTAAGCCAGTGCAATCTCATATGTGGAGGCTCCCTATGGGAGACTCCATATATGATATTGCAATGGAACAAGATCTATAATGCTCCCGTCATGCTTAATTCAAGTCACTCAGATTGTCCGCATTAAATAAATCATGGACTCATTGGCTTCCACAGTTGACCTCACCAAAAGGAAGCAATCAGTTAGCAATGCTTCTTTGTAAGATGGAAACTTACACTCATTGCTCAAGAGTCATACACAAGTTCAAACAACCAATTGCCGACTCCAATTTACATGGTGTTATCTACATTTGAAATGCTTGTTTTGAATTTTTTTTTTTTTGTTATGTTGAAAATAAATGATTGGTCAATCGATTGGCAAAATTATTTTTTATATTCATTGTTATCAACTTCCTGGCTTAAGACCAACCTGTATTTCATACCTGCCACAGTGTATGTATAACTCGTATAAATCGCAGCAGCCATATATACATTATTACCACCTGAGACTATCAGTACCCAGTACAGTGGTGCCACCCACAGAACCATCCCGGTACCGATAGGCCCGGAACCGTAGGTACTTTTGGAAGCCTGGGAGTGACAAGTGCAAAATATGGCACCTGTAAATTGAAAATTGTCCATGCTGGTGGGAGTAATAATGAAAGTGTCAATGACACTGTAGCTCAACTTGGAAAGGGAATTATTTCATGTGTTAGAATCAATGAAGTGATTAGGAATGTGGAAAGTTGAAAGGCCTAGTTATGCAAAGAGTAAAATCCAAGATTGCCACTGGCAGCCATGTTTTTTTGCCGAATGACCTCAAAAAGACTCGTTCCCATTTACATGTCATTGCTAACATCAATCACAAATTTCATGATGATCAGACAAAAGATACGACCTGTAGCCTGTGTCAAAGGATTTAGTCATGTAAAGAGTAAAATCCAAGATGGCCGCTGGCGGCCATGTTTTTTGGCCGAATGACCCCAAAATGACTCGTTCCCATCTACATGTCAATACAGTGAAAACTGTTATGAGAGACCACCCATTTTGCCAAGGATAAATGGTCGTTCATGACAAGTGGTCGGCGACGACGGGTTTGACCTATTTATGTATCAGTGTAGGATGTGTCTATGGTTGTATCTGAATCTGATGTCTGCACTTGTAGATTTTTTTTTTATATCATGAGTGATACCCACTGGTTGAAAATAATGGAGATTATATGTGTTATACTTATGTTTAATCTTGAATAATAACAAAAACAGAGTATTATACAGGTATATGCATGTTAAATAAAATAATACGATAGAACAGCTGACCAGATAACTCGTCGGGCACGTGACAGAACCTCGTCAGAAGGAAGAAACTTTGGAACTAAATTCACTAATTGAGCATTGAAACAAGTTAATTTAATGTAACATTTTGTTGTATCTTTTGTTTAATAAATATGAATCCCTAACAAACGATCCAAGCTATGATTTGGGTAAGTATAGTGGGAGAAATCAATAAAATATTCCAAGAGAAAACTGGTTTTTCCGCTGGTGATCAGAACACCGGTACATTTTGACAAAGGTCAAGGTTGTTTCTTAGAAACTGATTGGGGAACACAACAGGGGGGAATTAGATTCATTAAAAAATAGAGTATTTCCCCTTTGATTATAAACACAATTAAACTGGTCAGCTATTCACACACATTAATAATTTTGCCACGTAATTGAAGTGCACGAGAAAGATTTGGAAATATAACTGTGACATTGCGGTCTATGAACCTATATAGGTAGAAGAAGCCCACGTAATACAAGCCGAGGTGATTTTAAGCTTTCCGTAGATTATAAGTAAAACAATACAATTCCAGACGTGCGTCTGCGAAGTGTAAACATGAATCCATTCTCGAGGCCAAAGTGACTCCATAATTAACTGCTTACATAAACCCTTTTATCTACCAAATGACCCTCAAGTGTCTTCTATTCATACATTCTTAATCACCAGCGAGCAATTCTCACCTCTTTAAATATCCGGTAACCTAAATTGACATGTGAAACTAATACCCTCACGCGCATCCAACACTGACAGACTCGGGGGTTCAGAACGGGGAATAAAAGTACATATGTTTGTGCATTTAAAGTTTTACTTTTTCGTGCACAAATTATATATTTTTTCGATGGAATTGGTCGTTCATAACAAGTAAATATTTATGTTTTTGCCGCGATATACCGACCTGTGGTCGCGTAAGACAGGATGTCGCTCACGGCAGGTCGTTTATATAGCTAAAAGTGTCCGTACAAAAGGAATTTGGTCGGAAAAGACAGTTGGTCGGTCACGGCAGTGGTCGTAAATTGCAGTTTTCACTGTATTAACCTCCATGACAAATTTCATGTTGATCAGACGAACAGTACGACCTGTAGCCTGTGCTAATGGATTGAATTTTGAAATCCAAGATGGCCACTGACGGCCATGTTTTTTGCCGAATGATCCCAAAATGACTCGTTCCCATGTACATGTCAATGTCAACAGCCATGACAAATCTCATAATGATCTGACCAAAGGTACGACCTGTAGCCTGCGCCACAGGATTTAGTCATGCAAAGAGTAAAATCCAAGATGGCTGCTGGCGGCCATGTTTTTTGGCCGAATGACCCCAAAATGACTCGTTCCCATCTACATGTCATTGTTAACATCCATGACACATTTCATACAAAGCTACGACCTGTAGCCCGTGCAAAATAATTTAGTCATGCAAAGAGTAAAATCCAAAATGGCTGCTGGTGGCCATGTTTTTTGGCCAAACGACCCCTAAATGACTTGTTCGCATCTACATGTCAATATTAACATCCATGACAAATTTCATGATGATCAGACGAACAGTATGACCTGTAGCCCGTGCTAATGGATTGAATTTTGAAATCCAAGATGGCCACTGGCGGCCATGTTTTTTTGCCGAATGACCCCAAAATGACTCGTTCCCATCTACATGTCAATGTCAACAGCCATGACAATTTTCATAATGATCAGACCAAAAGTACGACCTGTAGCCCGTGCTAAAGGAAATTGTTGACGAATCACACACACACGCACACATGGACGACAAAGCCATGGCAATAGCTCAAACTTTACAAAGTAAAGTTGAGCTAAAAATTCATCTGTCTCCTGGAAAGGACCGATCATAGGTGAATACAGTAATGCCCTAAATAATCGACTCCTTAACCACAGTTGAATTATGGGTAATCTTTCAGGATTTAGTCAGAAATATGGCTTGTTGCCATTCATCGGAAAGCTCTCAGTGAATGGCAACAAGCCATATTTCTGTAGTAAAGGAGTAGATTATTTAGGGCATTACTGTACCTTTAATTCTTGTAGCATTTCACTGTTCTGTGTTGATAAGGAAGAATTTGAAATATTCATCATATCGACAGATGATGGACTGGCAGGTGGAAGAAGTCCTTTCTTGTCGTCAAAGAATGCCTTCAACTGCTCATACTTCCCTGGAGTCTGTAACTGGTGTCTGATAAATAAAGAATTACTTGAGATGGGATCATTGACTACTGTATCCCATGGATACAGGAACTACTTTTTGTGGTGCAATTCTAGATATTCTGAATTATACCACAAACAAGGGGTACGCATCTAAGATGCTATGTCAAGTTTATTGGCAGTCGAAAAAAACTTCTGCCAATAACTTGGCAATAAGGCCCACACAAGGCCCGAAAAGTCGGACAAACCTGGTTTTCGAACTCGTCTGAGATATTATTGCAATAGAATTATATACCAAATAAAAATTGAATGATTGGTTAATATCTCATAGAGTTATCGCGCTAACGGTGATAAAATTGCAAAAAATTGACAAAGTAAGACCCCTAACGCCGGGGAATTTTTTTTTGGACAAACCTGGTTTTTGAACTCGTCCACTTCCACTTGTAGTCAATTTTCAATTGACAGGGATAGCCAAACTATCTTGTGGTCAGTCCAATATGCTTCCTGAACACCATGATCGAAATCTGCTAACCGACAGTAAATCTGATCCAATGCGGAATGGTAATCAGTTGTTTCCTCGTGGACGATGGGAATTACACTAAATGTTTCTTTCATGAAGTCATTCAATTCTTCCACGTGAGTAGTTGGATCAAGGAAGTTTTCATGACTCATATATCAAATATTGTTTGAATCAGTTAATATTTGATTCAGTTATCACGCTAACGGTGAAAAAAATGCTAAAAATAGACAAACTAAAGCCCATAACTCTGGGGAAAAAATTCGGACAAACCTGGTTTTCGAATTCGTCCGAAATATTGTTGCAAGAGACTCATATATCAAATATGGTTGTAATCAGTTAATATGTGATTGAGTTATCGCACTAACATGTGATAAAATTGCAAAAAAGTCATCAAAGATGGATAACTCTTGTCAAAAAGTTCGGACGTGACCCATTTTCTACAGGCAGTAAATCATTGGGAGCAACTCACATACCAAATTTTTTTTGAATCCGTTCACAAATGTCAAAGTTATAAGGCATTCTTTAGGTCCGCCCGCCGCCGCCCGCCAACCGTCCCTCGTCAAACCATAAGTCGAGTTTTTGAAAAACTCGACTAAAAATGTGGTACAATCAGTATAATACTGCCAATGCCTCAAACTTCAAGAACGCCCATAATTCAAACCACACGTGAATTGGTTAAATGCCCACTTAAGTTTCGAGTCACCGATTATTTTTTTTATAGTGACTTGATATACGGTTTTAATAACAATCTATGCCATAATATATGATTAAAATACTATAACTCATCACCATTTGAAACATCTGTGTCTCAGAAGATGCCCGTAGAGAAATAGAAAACAGCTGAAACCATAGGAAGATTCCCCCCCCCGTTTTGGCTCCCAGAATGCAACAGAATTCAAACTAAAGATATATTTTCAATGGAAGGAGAATATCTCGATCTTTAAGATATAGAGTTATTCCCTCTCCATTGAAAATAATACACTTTTTACTACAATCTAGATGACAAACACATGGTAACTCAACAAAAACATGTTCACAGCTTATTACATTGGATAAGTTGATAATACAATGTTTTAGAGCTTCCTCTTTCAAATGGTATATAATATGGCATATATTTTATATAATGTGATCTGGGGGTTCGAAAATTAAGTTGGCCTTTAATATCATGTTATAGACTGAAGAAAGAGGCATACCCTGCTGGACGAAACAAGTGTCCACTTAACTGCGGTGCGGTTAGCGTTGCCACTGCGGCCGAAATGCAACTACACCGCGGCTCCACCGGCTAACTGCAGTTGGGCCGCGGTTTACTTGCTATTTGGCATGGTGTAGTTGCCGCGGTGTACTTTCATTAAACTGAAAAAAGACAATACAAACCAGAAATCTAACCACGGTGTACATGTCATTCGGCCGTGAGGGTAGTTGCCGTTCGGACGCAGTGAACTTGCCGTTCGGCCCGCAGTGTACTTGCTGTTCGGCCGCGGTGCTCAACTGCAGTTACAAACTCTGACACCGCAGCCGAACGGCAAATACACCGCGGTGCCAATTGACACTTGTTTTGTCCAGCGGGGTATATCATTATCATGGCTCCTTACTGATACTGAATTATATTCACGATAAAACAAAAATATGTCTTATTGCCAGAGGTCGCCATTCAATAGTGACGTCATCTTTGATGAGACAGTTCGAAAAGAAGAACTGTTTGGTGGAAAATCATACCAAGCAGAGATAAAAACTGGTCTATTAATTTATATAGCAGGTTGCACGTCTGTCACTACAATTTTGACCAAAACATAAAGAGTCGATTTACAAAAGAAATAAATACACTGCGCATCGGAGTGTATAGTTAAATTTGACCATAAAAACTGATTGTAGGACTCCGCATTGTGTTGTCCTACAATCAGTTTCTTTGTGGTAAAATTCTACTATACACTCCGATGCGCGGTGTATCTATTTCATAAGTAAAGTGAAACACTCTGCCAGGGATTCAAATTTGCATAGCAAATGAACTTATACAAACAATTATATTCTATTATATTCTCGTAAAAACAGCTGATTCGCTGTAAAATATTATATTTTGATTCTCGCACAGTTTAATAGATTTTAAGGCATTCAGTGACAGGTAGGCACTGTACATTCGAGCCATGCTTGTTACATACATTATAAATGTAACATACCTAACTTGTGTTTCTAGGAATTCCATGTGCCTGTTGAGCATCGTGTATGAAGTGGATAGAATCCCAACAGATTTCATCCTAGCACCTCTCTCTAACTCGCTGTCAACAGGCATGTTCTCGAAGCATGCCAGCCCATACCAATTGTCCTTTTTAAAATATCTGTCAATAATACAATGAATAAGCTGTAAACAAAAATGCATATGTGACCCGCCATATCAAATCCAGTCGGAAGTCGGGATTTTTTTACCCTGTGCCAATGCATTCTCTTATATATGCGAGTCGACCATAGGTCGCCTCGCATATATAAGAGAATGCATTGGCTTAACAATTTTTTATCATGTTTTTTAAATAAATGTTTCTTACAATTTTTAGGACATAAAATAAAAAAACACCCATTACCCTGCAGGGAGCCCCACACATATATAGAAGCACATAGAAGAGTGTTGTCTTCTCATGTTGGTCTGGGGCTCTGTATGGGTGAAATTATAAAATTGTTAAAGAATACAAGAACAAATTATTAAAATTGTAAAAAATTGTTAGGCCAATGCATTCTCTTATATATGGTCGACTCGCATATATAAGAGAATGCATTGGCACAGGGTAAAAAAATTCCCGACTTCCGACTGGATTTGATATGGCGGGTCACATATAGTAAAATAAAACTACATCTAACAGTTGGTACATGTAGCTCAAGGCAGTTATAGCTTTTTGAAACATGATTGAAGGTGCGAATCAAATTTCAATAAGAAGCTACACAAACAGCTGTTCCAATCCATACTCTTTTATTGTCAAAATAAACATTAGCAATAAGAATCTGCAACAATCATATATGTGACCCGCCATATCAAATCCAGTCGGAAGTCGGGAATTTTTTTACCCTGTGCCAATGCATTCTCTTATATATGCGAGTCGACCATAGGTCGCCTCGCATATATAAGTGAATGCATTGGCCTAACAATTTTTTACAATTATAATAATTTGTTCTTGTATTCTTTTTAATTAACAATTTTATAATTTCACCCATACAGAGCCCCAGACAAACATGAGCAGACGACACTCTTCTATGTGCTTCTATATATGTGTGGGGCTCCCTGCAGGGTAATGGATGTTATTTTATTTTATGTCCTAAAAATTGTAAGAAACATTTATTTAAAAAACATCATAAAAAATTGTTAAGCCAATGCATTCTCTTATATATGCGAGGCGACCTATGGTCGACTCGCATATATAAGAGAATGCATTGGCACAGGGTAAAAAAATCCCGACTTCCGACTGGATTTGATATGGCGGGTCACATATGGCATTGTAAAAACAAGACAGTCTTTTGAATTTGAGATGAGTGAAAGGGTATCTCCACCATCTCTCCCACGATTTAATTTTCTGCGAGTTAGCAACAGGGTACATTGTATTTACATGTACCATGAACGTAAATAAGTTATGAAAAAGAAAGATAAAGATATGTTAACCCTTCCATGACGGAAGCTGCAATAGTGCAGCATTAAAGATCCTGTGCCAGTGCATTGTCTTATATATGCGAGTCTCCCATAATGTTAGGCCAATGTATTCTCTTATATATGCAAGGCTCACTACGGGAGACATATATAAGAGAATGCATTGGCACATGGTTTTCGAAATTAAGTCTTGTATGAGGTGTAATTTTGGCCGGGCTAATGTTTATATATAATAATGTATACATTACAGTAGTGAATACAGTTATTAGTTTTCAATTGAAACTTTTAAACAACAATTGAATAAATATATTGTCGCCATGAACATTTTATGGCCGGGATATTGAATAGACATGCCGCTGGAGTTAGGCCACTAACCACGCAGTGAATTGTCATCAGTATCAGTCAGCAAGATTGTTTTGGGGGCACAATATTCCAAAAATATATGTAAATGTATATACCGCTATCATATACATGATTCATTTACTATGAATATATACCTATTATGCGGGATATTATTTATGAAATGTATCATCTGACATTCATACAAAGCACAAAAATAAATTATTAAACTTATCTGTTATACCGCGTTAAGTTAAATTAAAACTAAACGCTCTTTATTGACACACGGAGTTGACAAGATTGTTTAGGATGCGCATTATTCCGAATATATGTAAATATATTGTCCTCATATCCACATGAAAATTAAAAATTAAACGCTCTTTATTGCCACACAGTTAAGGGCATCTGAAAACTGTCGAATGTTTTCGAGATGACCAATGTCTATAACACTTTTATATATAACTTTGCAAATCTTCGCATATATACAATATGGATATATATAGTATATATAAAATAACTTGAACTATGCCAGTAATGAAAAGATCAGAAACAAGAGCACATGTTTATGTACATGTAGATAACTGCGTGTAAGAACGAAATAATATACGAGAATTGATTTATACATCATGGTAGAATATACTTAACCCTTTGAGTGCCAGGTTGATTTTTGTATCAACCCATATACCCTGTGCCAATGCATTCTCTTATATATGCGAGTCGACCAATAATTCATTCTTATATTCTTTTACAGACTTATTTTGTAGGTTTAGGGCCGATGAGATCGGCCCCTGGCACTCAAAGGGTTAATAATATTCCAAAGTTAGGTCCAATGTAAAATATGGGCATGCATGGCTTTATAACAACATATTGTGATACATAATAACAGTAGTACTAATAATGTTTTATTATGAGAACTGCAACATATTTCGGCGAAGTTGTTGCATTCGCAGTGTTCTCTCCATAACACGGCAAACTTCAATAGCCCCGATCAAATTCATGATACCTTTGCACATGCAAACTTTTTCAGACTGCAAACTATATACGTCGTCTATGGGTTACCATGTGATCAATCATGTGACTATACTGCTGTTCACATGTGACAATCATGTTATCGTGCTGATCACGTGAAACAAAATCTTCGGAATTTTGTTAAATCATTATAACAATAAGATTAGCGGCCGAATATTAGATTATATGAGTAAAATGGACATTTTAAATATGTATTATAGGTATATTGAAAGAAATTACAAATATTTTTCAGCATCATATTCATTTAACATTTCTTAAGGGAACAACGAATATCAATGAGTATTTGGTATGGAAAGGGTTAAAATTCTGATGTAAACATAAAAAAGATCTTCAGTTTTTTAACTGAAAACTCTGAAAAATAATCATCCATTTCGCTCATCTCTAATATATGACTTGATACGTTCCACGGAAAGCTACTCACACAAAATCTTTCATCAGTGTGTGTGAACCACTCGCCATGGACTTAAACTCCACTCCATCAAGGTCACTGTCCTCAGGAAGGCACCATTCTATCACATTCCCTAAATAGAATTTGAGATATTTAGTAAAATTAATCTGGTATTAAAGTTTAAGAAATAAAGAATTTGAAAAACGCCGAACTGTGTGAAGATAATTGATTACACCCAGTCTTTAGGGTCCCTTTCCCCTCTTGACACATGTACCCCTACTCAATATCGAAAGATTAATGCCTAAATTGCCTGTGTACCCTGCTATATCTCCACTAAAATAATTAAAACCAACGAGGAATAATAAATGAAGGTATTAAATTTGGTTTGATCCTGATTACACCGCAATTATGTTGTCAAATTACAGGTTGCTAAATTTTTATTTCTATTGTTTATGTAATACGTAGACCTGGTTTTAGCCTGTGAAGATTTATCAGGAATATTTCATGGAATATAAAAGTTTTCATCAATTCAGTGAAGTCAAACATATAAATAAAGAGCACATTTAACAGCTTCTTGTATCATGTTGTCATATGTAATGTCTAATCATTAATGATGTAGCTAGTAGTTTATAAGAGTATTAGTTCAGTCATGATGAACATTAATGATGAGCCGATAATCGGAAACGACAATCGGAATCGGTCGATTGTGGCCCATCGGATGACAATCGGTACTCGGGTTTCAACATCGGCATTTCCGATTGTCTAAATAATAATCAGGTGCTTGTTTTTCTTCAATAAACTGTGTTAAATATAACGATGTTTTGTTGAATAAATGACCAGTAAACATGGGGAAAGTGTAACCAAACACAAATTTTATGATATACAGCCAGGTCCTGCCTATAAACACAGGTATAAACTCCCGAAAGTACATGTCACCTGACACATAATTACGCAGTTAACTGCATTCACCACGCTTCAGTTATTATATATCGAATGAATTGAAATAATTATGTAAAAGAGCCCGACGAGACCCATTATATACATGTAGTGTTAGTGTAGTGTGTTTACAACATCACCATTGTTCACCAATTAACAACTACTATTCAACGTAGTGACCGCTAATCACCAGTATTCAAACTGATTCAAACTGATATCAGGTCAGCTAGTGACCTCAATGACCTCTTATCTATAAGCCGACATAAAAAAAAACCCTGTAGACAGTAAACAAGTGTTGGGTCATCCTTGGTATTGTCTCTACAGTTGAGTTCAGGATAATATGGTATAACATCAAAATTCCCTTCCTCGGACGGAGGTATCGTGTTGAATTCTTGTATTTTGTTAATTTGATAGGGATAAATACACTGGTAACAATTTTTTTTTTTTTTTATAATTTATTCATCTTTTTGATACAATTTCACATAATATCAACATTTGAAAAGACATAAATTTTACATACAACAATATCTGTAAGGAAAAACCATGTACATGATGCATGTCTGTTTCAAACACTGGTAACAATTTAATATTAATATTATTTAATTGTTTTTATTTGTAATAAAACATTTCGTTCCTGTTTTGGTGTGAACGGTCATGCACTCTTCTGAGTTGTCATCGTGGCAAATGCCAAAACTCACCTGTGTCTGTGATTGTAGCATAATTCAGACCCCCTATTGACTTACAGTTGTATAAGGTGCATGCACATTTTGAGGGGAAATACTGGGTCAACAAGTAGCGACTTATAGACAGAAATCTATGGTAAATTGAGCATGATATAACACGTGTATTGGTTGTCAGGATGCAGGAATTCGTTCACAAGTCCACCCATACCTACCTTTATACTTACCCAAACGTATACTTATGTATACTGGTACATTACTGACGTTGTTACTTCCAAATCAAAGTAGTATATAACACATATACATGTAACATATTTTGGTATAATTATTACAATAATCGGAATCGGCACCTGAATCGGCCGATTGTGATCTCAAATAATCGGCAATCGGCGCAAGGCTCTATTTGACAATCGGGTCATCACTAATGAACATAGTACATATCTTTCTACTATGCTGGAAGTAGAACTCTGCAAAAGCGGTCATGTTAACCTACCTAGTAGCTACAGTACATCATTAGACATTACATGTCATGGGTCATAAATAATATAACCTGAACGCGCGTCTAACGGCACGACAAAGATTGGTACAAATTCTCGGATACAGACCAGTTATTTCTTTCTCTCAATTCCAGAAATGCATTATATTATGCTTTCGGGCTCCAAATAATAGTGCAGGCACTGTTATTAATTTTCAGCCTAAATTCCACCCTGCACACACCTTATTTGGGTCTGCACATTTATTATTTTCCAATATTTAATTAGGAGTTATATTTAAAGTTCTTAATACTGTCCCAAGTTGTCAATTATTGTGCTGGATTGTTGTGAAGAGAGTAAATAATATTCTGGTGTGAAGTCCCTCCTTTGTGTGAGGAGCACCCCATTCATAATGGGTAAAATATTGATCTTGTAAAATTAAGTAGGAACTGGTATACTTGTATATGTTTAAATTGTTATGTTGAAATTGAATATGATATAAAATAGCAGTCATACTATATACCAAGCAATAGCAAGCACAACAAAAACAATCAATGAAATATGATATAAACAGTTTTAAATAGGTTGTGAAGCTTGTTTGTGCACAAGTTTATATCTCATAAATTTTAGAGTAATTTATTTGCATTTTGTAGCTGTTAAAGGCAGTTGAAATGAATGGGGTGACACTCTGATTGTAAGACTTGTGCTTTGTATATGCAGTAATGCCCTAAATAATCGACTCCTTAACCACAGCAGAATTATGGCTTTTTGCCATTCATCGGAAAGCTCTCACTGAGAGCTTTCCGATGAATGGCAACAAGCCATATTTATGACTAAATCCTGAAAAATTGCCCTTAATTCTGATGTGGTTAAGGAGTCGATTATTTAGGGCATTACTGTAGTACATTGGTGTGACTTTTGCTTGGTTAATTAATTAGTTCTGTCGATAGGTCATTGTCACAAGGCTCCAGTCACATTTGTAGCCAGCTTTTTAAATCGATCACAAATGTAGCCAGCTTTTCACCGGCGATCACATTCGTAGCCAGCATTTCTAATTCCATATATGGCACCGCGGTGTATTTGCCGTTCGGCCGTGGTGTCAGAGTTTGTAACTGCAGTTGAGCACCGCGGCCGACCGGCAAGTACACCGCAGCCGAACAGCAAGTACACTGCGGCCGAAAGGCAACTACACCGCGGCTGAACGGCATGTACACCGTGGTTAGATTTCTGGTTGTATCGTCTTTTTTCAGTTTAATGAACGTACACCGCGGCAACTACACAATGGCAAGTACACCGCGACCAAACTGCATTTCAGCCGCGGTGGCAACGCTAACCGCACCGCGGTTAAGTGGACACTTGTTTTGTCTAGCAGGGTATCTGTTTTTTCAGGGTTTTTGGTACAAATTTCCAACAACTGTGTAAGGAATACAACACTTACCAAACTTATAACTTATACAGCAATTTTCCAGCTGTTTTAAATATTTCACACAGACCGAAGTGAGCACAATGCTCTTTATTGTTACCACATCATGAATAGATGCCCACTAAAAAGTCATTATTTATCATTTTATGTTGTAATAAAAATGAATTATTTCTATTTTCATCAACAAAATTGTGAGGTTATCGTATAATTTTCTAGAACCATAATTATAATTTATAGCACTCAGGATTTTTTTGGGGGGGGGGGGGGGCATTGTTCAACTTAAAACAGACCATTTCTATACACATCCGGCATTCATTAGCATTGAAGCTTGCCTTGTAACTGTTGTTATTACCTGAACGCGTGTCAAACGCCACGACAAAAATAGCTACAACACTGTCATTCTCTGGGGACGAAGAATAAGTACTGTCACTAGCTATCGTGTCGATGTTACTATTTATCAAGTCAGCCCTAACAGAAAGACTCCCAGGATTGAAGGTAGAGCGTGGTGCATAATTTGCTTCGTTTGACGAAGCTAGAAGCGGAGTTTTATCATCCGCCATTCCGCCGACAGGAATTATCGATCAAACGAAGAGTTGTCGTTCGTTGCTTCCTGGTGCCACCTGAAAGGCACCCACCACAAGAATTGAATTATTCACTGGCACGGGACGTAATCAGACGAAATTGGTACAACCCATTGTCCTCGTTCAACGGTTACCGGTATCTATATTTATTACATTATCCTACTCGTATTACATTCAATAAACCTATGTTTTGTCGAGGTTTTGGATCATGTAATAAATAGAATCTACAATTCGTCCCCAGTTTAAATTATAGCGGATTTGACAAAACTCGTCCAGTAAATTAGGTCTGGATCTCGCCAAAGGTTCGGTCTAGACGAAATTTACTGGACTCGTTTTGCAAATTCCGTTATAAACTGGGGACTCGTTGCAGATCCTCTATAAATATGAATATTTAGGTTAGTTTAAACAATATTTTATTTGAACTAAACAGAACAAAATTACAAACAATAAATACATGACATATAATTATAAAATTTTCAAAAGAGGATTGGACATGCAACAAGCTAGCTTTGGGGCTTTTGTTAAGTCCTTTTGTTAATATGAACCTATACATTTCCAGTCCCTATGGGAGGCCAAATGCACATTTATTATTCAATTGAGCTTCAGTGCAATCCAATTGCGCTCCAGTGCAATTCAATTGCGCTTCAGCGCAATCCAGCTTGATTCATATCAATTGCACTGAAGCGCAATTGAAAATTACTGATATACTTTTCGAATTATCTTCTATTATTGTGTTCTCATACTTTGGAATCTTGATACTATTTACTGTAAATCAAATGGAAACGGGCTAGCTCGTCTCAGGGCCCACTCGGTTAACTGAAATATAATAGTATTGAGATTTTGTGATAAGTTATTATAATTATTAATATGTTGTATGTACATGTGTATATTGGGGAGCTATGGTACTGTAGTTAGGCCTACGATCACCAATATATATTTTAGGCAAATAAATATATATTATCTATCACTTTGTAAAAGTTCTCCATTGGGATAATTACTTTTAAATTACACGTGTATGCCTACAACCATTATAATATTATGCCATACTTATATCAGATCGAGACGTGGTGACAGGGGGCCTGATGGGGGTTGGAGGTTTATCACCCCCCCCCCAACTTTGGTCAAAATGTTCAACAGTTGGAAATTTCATACTCGACACAACATTAGTTGGAAATTTGGCACCAACAATAGGTTGAAAATGTTCTTGTAGTTTGATTTTCAAAAAATTTATTGGTGGGGAAATTGATCGTTTTTGGATCAATGTTTGCATATTTTTGGTAAAACTTTTGGACTGAAATGGCCATCAGTTGGAAATTTTCTAACCTTGGGGGGGGGGTGGGTGTCAGTTGGAAATAAACACTGGGAAAGCTTGTGTCCTTGTCCCTCCTCAGTGGCCAGTCAAAAACTGCTACTATATATAGTAGTTAATTTAAGAAAACAATATTGTCCTACCGTGACATTTGGTCAAAATTGTCACTGGAATTGTTATCAGTTGGACATTTTCCAACCTAAGTCGGGGTGTCAGATTTGAGATTTCCAACTCTAGGAAGGCTTGAGGCTAGTCTAGATGTTAGGATTTATGCAATTTTCAGGTTCAAATATCTGAATATTATCATACGGGTATCTAGACGTGCAAGGGGAGAATGGAATTATGCATTCAATGGGGTGGTGGGTGCAAATGGAATTATGCAAAACCTTGTCTTTCTGGTGTGATTCAAGGGGAGGGTGCATTTGGAATTCCACAAGGTGGACACCCCCCAACGGAGGCCCCAAGCCACGTCCCTGACTTAAAAATTTGCTTTTTGTTAACACTATTAATTATATATAGGCCAAGCCCTATATTTAGTCTGTCAATTATTTAGTAAGTAGGGGTGGGGATATTTGTTTTTGGAGTTTTTGACACAAATTTCCAACAACTGTGGTTTCTTGCTTTAAAAATTGTTGAAAAGTTACGATTACGAAATTACGATATTGACGTTGTTGTTGTAACCAAAGTATAGCCCCTGGCTTCTAGAGACTACCCAGTCCACAACCAAGATGGCTGCGCCCGTGAAGAAAGTTGCAAAAGCTAAAACTGGAAACTACACCGAATGTTCCACACCAATCAAGAGGAAAAAGTCTAATTCTGTATGATTTTCATGTTATGAATAGAGATACCACATTGCCAATCTTACACCACAACTGATTGGCTTGGGCCAGTTGGGGGGGGGGGGGCATTTATTTCAGTCCATTTAATGATTTATTCAGTGTCGGGGTGGTAATAGTAATAGTATAGTATAATGATAGGTCCCGTTTACCTCAGATGTCTTAAAATAACCAGATGAGATTCCACACGAAATGTTGTTATTAAACCTGTTGTGCACATTTATAAGCGAGCAGAACGCTCTTTGTTCGTACCATAACAGGAATAAATCAATAGTGAACGTTCTTTATCATTAGTCTACTTAACCCTAAACTTTTTATTGAGATTTCCAAAAATTTTGAATTCCAATCTTACATCTTTTATATACGGCTTTGTATATTTTAAAACATGAATAGGCCGACATACGTAGGCACTGCTGCACAGAGTGTTTATTTAATAATTAATCCAGCCCGCATAGTTCATATTTTGAGAATTTCTAAACATCAACAACATGTTCCGCGATGTTCTGTAACATTCATTCACAAACCACGTGTATAGCTTTCACCCCCAGTAAATAATAAACCAATCCATTCAATGCGGCGTAGCTAACGTGTTGCTAACGCGGCTTCTCTAAAGTGAGGCCCACGAGAGGAGTTTCCTGTCACGCTGTTTACAACCTGCGTCCCTTTATCCATACGTGGAATGGTCGGACAAATGATCGTATAGAATCATTGATTGAACACACGGGGCTCACAGTGGGAAGTTGGTTTATGATGGGCGTATTGTTAACTTGTTTATATTGGCAATATTGCTGCAATCTGGCGCTGTGTTTTACCAAGCTGTGCGTGAATGCAGATGGATGTATGATCTAGTACATATCTACATATTGTTGTCAATACGAATATTTCGCAAAACACCTTTTCGTGCTGAAAAGTTGTCGACATGATTGTGACAAAATACGACCCCGTGTTTCTGACATCCAATGCATCACTCTGGTCAGATCTCCGCCCATTGGACTGCTATAAATAATTATGTGCTAGTACCAATCGGATCGTTCGTTGAATGGGAAATTCCGCAGTTATTTATAAGTTTTTACTACTGTTTACTATAATATTAAAGTTACTCTCCTTGTTTTGACACTTATAATTTCCAAATATAATAATATTTATTAAAAAGACACTTAAATACAATAGAAACAACTACCGGTGAAATAAATTCAAATACATGAATAGAAACACATACAATAATAAATATTTGACTTTTACATGTATTCAACAAATATAAACGCTTTTAATAGATAATACATTCAGTATTTAAAGACATTCAAATACTATAGAAACAAGTACCGGTATAATAAATTTAAATACATGAATAGAAACACATACTAGTACAATATTAAATGAATATTTGATATGGCCAAACCAAAGACTTGCATTAATAATTGAATGTGTTACATTTTGTTTTATTTTCCATGACTTGTATTGGGAATTGATGTTTGTTGAACTTTGTTCTGAAATGAATTGGCAAAAGTTGTTAAAATGTGCTTTAATATTGTCCGCTGAAAAAAATTGTGGATTATAGAATTGACCTCCGTCCGACCATGACTTGTATTGTGAATTGATGTTTGTTCTGAAATTATATCAAATTATTTTAATATATTAAAATGAATATGGTATGTGTAAATTATTATCCATCTAGGCCTGGTTGATGTGAAATATGTCACATCTCATATACTATATGGCTGTCAGAGTACATGGGGGAATTAATACATTCACAATATCATTACAAGGTTAAATTATTATGCGGTATGTTTAATTATTTTAAAAAAAAATAAAAAAAAATAAAAAAATCCCTACCTACCCTAATATTTTCAGACCATGTGACCCCAAACACAGGTCTTTTTTTGTTAGGCCTTAAACAGGCATTGCTCAATCGAACCCCAAACTAATGTATGTAGGTAATTTATTTAGGTTTCTCAAAATATACCAAAATGGTCAATTCCACTACTACTAGTAGTAGTACTAGTCCAACAAATTAGACTATTCGGGTTAAGATATATTTTAATATTTGGACATTTACGATTATCTTAACCCTTCTAAGGATTAAGAGGTCCATAAACATCCAAATATTAAAATTCCTCTTAATCCGAAAGTCTAATTTGAACATGGAAGATTTCCAAACAATTCTGTTAATATTATATAGCACTGAAAATTCATGATTTGTTTCTTTATAAATTTGAGAATGTTTCGTTCGGTTTGCACCTATTAGTATAGACCATGGGAAGAAAAATCAATCGCTTGTAAAGAGAATATTATAAGGTGTATTTTGGAGCGCAACCACCATGCGACGTTAAGTCTGTTTCCAGCTGTTATTCTGATATGACTCCTATGGTATACATGTAGGTAATATTATTTTGTTGCAGCCAACTCTTGAGGCCGAGACGACAGTATCTGCTCCAGAGGTAAATCCTGCACCGCTCACAATCATACCATCTGGAAGTACAGAAACAGAAGCGAAGATACCAGTGTTCAAAGACAAGAATTTTGTGGTTTGTTATAAACCCTTTCTTAACCCTTACATGACTGGAGCTTCTTGAAATTTTGCGAAAACCCTGTACCAGTGCATTCTCTTATATATGTGAGTCGCCCATATTTATCTTGACCTTGTAAGCCAGTGTATTCTCTTATATATGCAAGGCTCCCTATGGGAGACTGGCATATATAAGAGAATACACTGGCACAGGGTATCTAATGTTGCACCAACACAGCTCCTGTATTGAAAGGATTAACTAAATTGATTCTCCCATCAGTTATAAAAGTATACATGGGAATTGTCTATTATTCCTCTGGAGGAATGTTCAGAAAATATAACCAGCCAAGAGATAGATGAACAGATTATAAAAGTACAGAAGGATTTCTTTCATTGGTGGGAAATGTTCAGATAATAATTTCAAGAAACTTATTATCTGAACACTTCACACTCGTCAATGAGAAGAAAGGGTTACCGGTATATCATAAAAGGGTTATATCATTGTTTTCTGCCAGTTCTACTCTTGCTCAAATGTAGTTGTGTATTTTCTTTGTGTGTGCAATCCTTGAAATAGTGTGTCTGAGATTTGCAGAATGAGATCCCCAGAGGGTGAATTTAGTGATGCTAGTCCATGCTACCGCACACAGCAGGCTAGCATCATCAAATTCACCATCTAGGGACCTCATTCTGCTGGAACTTCTGGGAAGTACCTGTAGTATCAAATTAACATTGTTTTTATTTACTTTTTCCCTTCTGTTAAGTTTCTATATCGCTATTAATCGATGTGAATAATGGGTGAACATCACCAACTTCAACTGGGGAACTTCAATCTGATCCTAGGTCTACCATAGCAGTTGAGGCCTCAGCAGAATTAGGTCCCCAGAGGGTGAAATTGATTATTTGCTGGCCAGCGTCACTAAATTCACCCACTGGGGACCTCAGTGATGGGTTGAATCACAAAGCATATATATACATGTAATACCAAGAAAATTGTTGTAAGTAAAGGTTATATCAGGAATGGCTACATTTTTACTGCAATTTGATTTAAATTTAATGAGAACTAGGATACTGGAGAATATAAGTAGTTGTGTGGGATATTTCAAGTTATATTTGAGAATTTGGGTTGCAAACTCACCCACAGTAATGAAAATATGATCTGCACCCGGAATTGAGAATCAGTGGGCAACATTTAAAAATTGTGAAGAGTACACCGACTCCAAATCATGATACTTTAGGCCTGATATAAAGACCATTGTTTCCGATAATGGACTGAAAAAAAGTAAGGTAGGTAGCTAAATCTTTTTTTTATTCAATATCTTCCAATTATTTCAACATTATAATGCCCACCCCCCAATTTAATTCCCCAAACATGACCAACGTCATGCTACATGTATAGACAAAACCATTCAAGTTGCATGTTCCAAGTTTAACTTAAATTACCATGAAATATGTGACCCACCATATCAAATCAAGTCGTAAGTCGGGATTTTTTTACCCTGTGCCAATGCATTCTCTTATATATGCGAGTCGACCATAGGTCGCCTCGCATATATATAAGAGAATGCATTGGCCTAACAATTTTTTATAGTATTGGCCAGCGTCATGTGAATGTCCGGGCGTCCGTTAACCTGGTTTCCGGATGATAACTTTAGTTAGAGTGAACCAAATTTAATAAAATTTGGTATGTGGGTTTATTAGCCGAAAAGTAAGTTCAAGTTCGAATTTGGGTTCCGCCCGCCAATTTTCACCGGAGTTATGCCCCTTATTTGACGTTTTTTGACTTAGAAAATCCTTGAAATTTGTTGTCCGGATGATAACTTTAGTATAGTTTATCGGAATGAATCCAAACACAGGTCAAGTTCGAACTTGGGTTCTGTCCGACCATTTTTGGCAGAGTTATGCCCCTTTTTCGACTCAGAAAATTCAGTTTTTCTTATGTTTGTTGGTTTCCGGATGATAACTCGATTTTGGAATGTTTATACGCAAAACCCGTTTTTTTTGTGGATTACATATATCGAAATACAGCTCAAGTCCGAATTTCGTTTTAATCCGATAATTTTTGCGAGAGTTATGGCCCCTTTTTTTACGTAATTTTACTTAGAAAATCCCTGAAATTTGTTGTCCGGATGATAACTTTAGTTAGAGTGAACCGATTTCAATCAAATTTGGTATGTGGGTTTATTAGGAGAAAAGACGGCTCAAGTTCTAATTTGGGTTCCGTCCGCCAATTTTCACCAGAGTTATGCCCCTTATTTGACGTAATTCCGGATGATAACTTTAGTTAGAGTGAACCAATTTCAATCAAATTTGGTATGTGGGTTTATTAGGAGAAAAGACAGCTCAAGTTCGAATTTGGGTTCCATCCGCCAATTTTTCCCAGAGAGGGCGTATTTTGCACGCCCAGCGTAGCTCTTGTTTTAAAATGTTTCTTAAAATTTTTAGGACATAAAATAAAAAACATCCATTACCCTGCAGGGAGCCCCACACATATATAGAAGCATATTGAAGAGTGTCGTCTGCTCATGTTTGTCTGGGGCTCTGTATGGGTGAAATTATAAAATTGTTAAAGAATACAAGAACAAATTATTAAAATTGTAAAAAATTGTTAGGCCAATGCATTCTCTTATATATGCGAGGCGACCTATGGTCGACTCGCATATATAAGAGAATGCATTGGCACAGGGTAAAAAAATCCCGACTTACGACTGGATTTGATATGGCGGGTCACATATGTTAATTAAAGGGAGACTGTACATTGCCAATATCAATGGATTCCCGGTAATAACATCGATCTTGTATTGTAGAAAGATAATTAATTTGAGTCGACATCGATGTACAGTAAAACCTCTCTAAACCAAACACCCTTCGGACAGCCCTTCCGTTCTGTTTAGAGAGGTGTTCGGATTATAAAAATCGTGTCACCATCGGGATATATTGCTGCTGTTTATTACATGTACCAAGAAAGACTACATATTGTTTACACCAAGACTGCATTATTGATTAATGTGACTTTATTGAATAATTACGAAAACCAAATACAAATATAAATAACACATGATATAAAAACGTAATATAGACAAACATAATATAAGACATATATATGATATGAATCGCGTTCATGGTGAGTCCGACTATGAAGAAACTATCTAGTGTCGACTGTGTATGTGCACATACCAACTTGACGATCGTTGCTTCTGTCATCGATTTCATTTCCATGACGACAGGAAGGTGTCTGTCATCTCTAGATATGGCAAAGTTTTGGAACTTCTTCAGCATCTCCAGGATGTCTTTGTGTGTTATGTCAGATTCTACATTTTCAGCTGTGTCGTCTTCATTGTTGGATTGTCGTTCGGTGTTGTGATCAAAATAACTGTTGCAAAAACAACATGTCAGTTCTCTAAATCTCAATCTGTGAAGTCGCCATTGTTCACTCGCACAGATATCTAATCAGACCCCTGTTACAATCTGGTTCAAAGCATTCGCCGAACAATAGACCACTAATTAAATAGGTACACTTATTCTAGAGTGCGTAAACACTTTATCTGTATGCACTCTCATCTCGTCCGATCTCATCTCTTCTCGTCTGGTGTTGAGGGGTAAGAAACATGTGATCGCTCAATTAGGGACTAACAAACCTGTCCATTGTTCGGAATAGAGAGTTTCCGGTTTACAGAGGTAATTTTTAATGAGAATACATTTAGCTGAATTCAGGACTGGACAATTCGTTCGGTATGAACTATGGGGAGAGATTCGGTTTATAGAGGATCCGGTTTGGAGAGGTTTTACTGTAATATCGTAGAAAAATAACTAATTTGAGTCGACGATGTCTTCCTCATACGTTCTGGTTAACAGGTTATCTTAAAATAAAATTTAATAGTTTAATTCTAGCTCCAGCCATAAACTAAGTTACGATTTTCCATGTACAAGACGTAATCAAATTAATTGACCGATAGCGGATTGGGCAAGGACTGGCACACATCGTGTAAAAAAATTATTTTGAAACTGGGCGTGAACTAAAGCCAGTTGCTGACTATACAATAAAATTAATGAGTATCTGGGACTATTATGCATGTAATATAAAATTTATTTGATAGATTTGCCTGAATATTGTACAAAACTATCTCAATGCCGAGCATTTTATTTTTTCATTCCGGCTTATCTGTCGTCTGTAACATACATGTACTTCGTACTTAGCAGACAGTCAAATAATGGAAATCTGGTTACCTTATTCTATTAAACAGAGAATATAGAAACCAACAACTACATTAGAGTACAGTACGCCTTTAACTACATGACCCCATTTTCAAGAGTTTATATATGATGCACAACAGCCTCTAACTCCTCAAAAGACGTTTGTAATAGATTTAAACTTAAATAATTTTGTTTACTTCTAAATTCACAATAAAATAGGGTCGAACGGATTAGCGGAAACAAAGGTCTTTATTTTTAGGCATTAGCTAAATCCATAGGCTGGAGCATTCAGCTTAATAACTATAGTAATGCCCTAAATAATCGACTCCTTAATCCGGTGAGCATTCCGATGAATGGCAACAAGCCATATTTCCGACTAAATCCTGAAAAATTACCCATAATTATGCTGTGGTTAAGGAGTCGATTATTTAGGGCATTATTGTATACTCTCATTGGCTCAATTTATCTATTCAAACAGCATTCAACAAAAGGTGCAACTGGAAGTAAGAGAAATAAGGTTTGGAAAAATCTGAAGCAGATAATTAGCTCTGACAAACAGATGGCATGGAAACCAAGTGATGTCACATGTAAGTATATATCATTGATCCAACAGAATGGCCATTCTTTCTTAAATCGTGTGTTGTACTTTCAATAACAACAAAATTAGAGGTGTATAAAAAAGGCAGGCTATTGTTGTTAACTATAACCTGCCTTTTTATACACCTCTAATTTTGTTTTCTTACAATATATGGCTCATCATACAGCTTCTAGGTTTTGAATCAAATAAAACTTCAAATTTGCATCAAATATCATAATTTCAGTTCACGAAGCACCAATTTTCACAACGCATCAAATTTTGATCGAAATTGGTGGATTGGCAATCTTTATTTTCCAAATGCATACATGCATCATGTAAAATATGAATGCTGATGTAGTTTTAATATCGTTCTAATTAAGTAATCAGAAGGAGCTTGTGTTGCAGACCTGGGGATCCTTTTACTGTAAGGTTGCCAATAATGTAATTAGATGGACACCATGTACATGTACATGTAGAAGGGGCTTTTGTGGTGACATTAGTTTGTTTCGATTCACAAAAGGGTAGATCTATGAGTCACCCTATTTAGTTTTCCCATGACATTCCGATTTGCGATTTTGAGTTCGGTCAGACTCATTTTGGCAGAGTTATTGCCATTTTTCGACATAGAATTGTACATCCTGGGATACCTCTTTCTCCGAACATGTATTGCATCATTTTCCAGTCAATTTTTTAAAAACTTGGCACAGATATTAACCATCATTGGAACTTCCGATTCTTGAGTTTGGTTGGAGCAATTTTGGTGGAGTTCTTGCCATTTTTGCCGATTGTTTTTGAATTTCAGCTCGTTACTCATTCAGATTTATGTCTGATGTATTGCCCTTTATCAACAGAAATCCTTCAAACCTGCCACCTTCGCATTGGGGGGACATTTTGGTCAGCGACCTTTTATATTTATTATTTCAGTAAGAAATAGAACAAGTATGTTTTTGATCGTTACTTTTAACTGGAAGTTCCTTTAGCAAGGTCGCTTTAAGCCTTAGCCCTGATCACATGTCATTTTGCTATATAACAGGCCTTCACATGTATGTCTAGCTATATAACAGGCCTTCACAGGTATGTCTAGCTATATAACAGGCCTTCACAGGTATGTCTAGCTATATAACAGGCCTTCACAGGTATGTCTAGCTATATAACAGGCCTTCACATGTATGTCTAGCTATATAACAGGCCTTCACAGGTATGTCTAGCTATATAACAGGCCTTCACATGTATGTCTAGCTATATAACAGGCCTTCACAGGTATGTCTAGCTATATAACAGGCCTTCACAGGTATATCTAGCTATATAACAGGCCTTCACAGGTATGTCTAGCTATATAACAGGCCTTCACATGTATGTCTAGCTATATAACAGGCCTTCACATGTATGTCTAGCTATATAACAGGCCTTCACAGGTATGTCTAGCTATATAACAGGCCTTCACATGTATGTCTAGCTATATAACAGGCCTTCACAGGTATGTCTAGCTATATAACAGGCCTTCACAGGTATGTCTAGCTATATAACAGGCCTTCACAGGTATGTCTAGCTATATAACAGGCCTTCACAGGTATGTCTAGCTATATAACAGGCCTTCACAGGTATGTCTAGCTATATAACAGGCCTTCACAGGTATTTCTAGCTAAATAACAGGCCTTCACAGGTATGTCTAGCTATATAACAGGCCTTCACAGGTATGTCTAGCTATATAACAGGCCTTCACAGGTATGTCTAGCTATATAACAGGCCTTCACAGGTATGTCTAGCTATATAACAGGCCTTAACAGGTATGTCTAGCTATATAACAGGCCTTCACATGTATGTCTAGCTATATAACAGGCCTTCACAGGTATGTCTAGCTATATAACAGGCCTTCACAGGTATGTCTAGCTATATAACAGGCCTTCACAGGTATGTCTAGCTATATAACAGGCCTTCACAGGTATGTCTAGCTATATAACAGGCCTTCACATGTATGTCTAGCTATATAACAGGCCTTCACAGGTATGTCTAGCTATATAACAGGCCTTCACATGTATGTCTAGCTATATAACAGGCCTTCACAGGTATGTCTAGCTATATAACAGGCCTTCACAGGTATGTCTAGCTATCTTTTTCCTTCTGTGCTCGACTTAAGGGAAGAATTAAAATGACTTAACTTTTAAAAATCCGGAAATAACAATGATAGAATATATTGTCTTTTGTGCATAATAAAATCGTTGTTTGATGATCACGCAACTTGTTCCAGTGTACAGACTAATGCTTACTGACTGTTTTGAAAGGTGTAAATTCTTGTCCAATTGTAAAAGTTGTCTACCTTCTGATAGTTCAAAATTTAACTTAATACTGATGCTGCATAGTTGGTATTGCGTTTGTTTTGAACTTCTGTCCAGGTGGTAAAAGACTGAGCTTTTTATGGCAAATGCAACAAATTCAAATCACCTCAAATTAATAGAAACAGATTAGTCTAGATCTTTCTCTCTGGTGGCATCAGCATCGGTAGGCTAATCCAACCACAGGTCCCCAGAACAAAAATTGACCCCACCCCCAATAATACTTAATCCTATAGGATTAAGTATTATTGGGGGTGGGGTAAATTTTTGTTCTGGGGACCTGTGAATCCAACCCCTCGATCATGCACCTCTGACATTTGGGCGGGACCAGATTCCAAGATTATTATGCCTATGATATCACCTCAATACCCCACAGAGGAGGTGTTGCATGGGTATATATGCACATGATCTTAGGGTGATTTCTATCTCATGAGATTTTCAAAAAAATCAGTGGCTTTGCAGAACTTTAGTTAAAGTCCCACTTAATTTTCGAGTCACTGATTTTTTTTTTTATAGTGACTTGATATACGGTTTTAATAACAATCTATGCCATAAAATATGATTAAAATACTATTATTCATCACCATTTGAAACATCTGTGTCTCAGAAGATGCCCATACAGAAATAGAAAACAGCTGAAATCATCCCCGTTTTGGCTCCCAGAATGCAACAGAATTCAACTAAGGATATATTTTCAATGGAATAAATAATACACTTTTTACTACAATCTAGATGAGAAAAACACGTCAGTAATTCCACAAAAACAACATGTTCACAGTTTATTACACCGGATAAGTTGATAATACAATGTTTTGGAACTTCCTCTTTCAAATGGTATATACTATGGCATATATTTTATATAATGTAATCTGGGGGTTTCGAAAATTCAGTTGGCCTTTAAGAAGGGGGAGGAAAGCATCCTTCCACTTTCTCTACTTTTTGTCTCAGTGACCCTCAAACTCAATCATGTCACATATTCATCACTGTTCACATAAAGCTGCTTCAAAAACGTACTTGTGCTATTTCCTACCGAAATAATAACAAGACAGTCAATGACTGTGGGGTCGCTCACCAGACTGCAAAGACTGATATGACTGGGACTCTGGAGACCAAAACAGTCAGCACTTTTCATAATCACTTTAAAAGAAGTAGATTTAAACAGGATATGTGGCTAGAGAGACTTCAAGTATGTAGCTTGGTGAAAAACCACCTTAAAATTGCCAACTGTACACTACTGATCACCCCCCTCCTCCAGCTCAACAAGTCCCCTCCCGACCGGGCTCCAGACTCCCAAGTCTTAGGTTGGAATTTCACAACCGACACCTCAAACTTTCTCAATTGTTGGAAATTTCCAATCTCACAAGCGCCTTTTTCTAAAACCATTTAAACATGTTTGAAGCCCAATTATCCATGGACCCGAAACACAATACATGTATGTCAGACCAATCAGTCAGGTGGTTCCAAGGTAGATGTTTTAATGAATTTGGTATTTCGATGATTTTATTTGACACAAAAGTGTTAACTCCCCATAGCCTGCCATTTCTTGACAGGTTGACCTCATTTTAACAAATCTGAATCTCAGTCACTAAAGGATCCTCCTGATTCCTCCATACTATATGTAAGCTAAATAGTCCAAACTCTCTTGAGAAGACATTTTAAGAATTACTATATAGTTATGTCCCTGGTCCCACCCTATTTAACCTGGTGACCCCATCTGAATAAATTTGAATCCCAGACACCAAAGAACCCTTCATACATATCATAAATATCAGTAAAATAGACCTGATGGTCCTTGTGAAGGAAGCATATTAAGAGGGAAAATGTCCTTCGCTTGGCCCCTATTTGACCAGGTGACCCCATTAAAAAAAGTCTGAATTGCAGTCAAGGAAGAACATTCCATTCTATATAAGCCAACTAGTTCTTGCAAACATATTTTAAGAATTACTATGTAGTGAAATAGTTAAGTCTCTTGCTCTGCCCTTATTTGACTTTGTGATCCCATTTTCACAAATCTGATAAGGATAAGAATTAAGTTCCCCAGTTGAAGTTGGTGATATTCACCCATTGGGCACCTCATTTATGAATTTTATCTTCTGCAAATTAGGGGATATAGAAACTTCCTAGAAGGGAAATTTAACTAAAAACAATGTAAATTTGATACTATAGATACTTCCCAGAAGATGAGGCCTAAGCAGAATGAGGTCTCCAGAGGGTGAATTTGGTGATGCTAGCCTGCTGTGCGGGATAGCATCACAAAAAGCGTGTCTGTTTCTACATTGTGCATGCCTGGCCTCAAGCAACACAATGTATTATACAATCAAGCCTTGAAATAGTGTGATAGTGTGTCTGTCATTTGCAGAATGAGGTCCCCAGAGGGTGAATTTAGTGACGCTAAATTCACCCTCTGGGGACCTCATTCTGATAAGGCCCTCAACTGCTATGGAAGATCTAGAATAAAATTGAATTTCCCCAGTTGAAGTTGGTGATGTTCACCCATTGGGCCCCTCAATTATGAATTTTATCTTCTGCAAATTAGGGGATATAGAAACTTCCTAGAAGGGAAATTTAACTAACAACAATGTAAATTTGATACTATAGATACTTCCCAGAAGATGAGGCCTAAGCAGAATTAGGTCTCCAGATGGTGAATTTGGTGATGCTAGCCCGCTGTGTGGGATAGCATCACTAAAAGCATGTCTGTTCCTACATTGTGCATGTCTGGCCTCATAGTGTGGTCGTCAGAGGGTTCGACCCGGAAGAAATTGGTATAGAAGCGGTTTTGGTGTCATTCGACGCGGGAGAATCTCGTGTATAACATATCCAAAATCCGCTAAAATCCGCTTTGGGCAAAATTCAGGATCCAACATGGCGTCCAACATGGCTGCCGTTAGTCAAAAGATACTCTGACTGAGATTAATTCGATAACAGTGAGAACAAATGTTGTCATATGTATACAAATGTATACATTTTTGCAAAGGTAAAATGTTGTGCCACCTGTTTATGGCAAAAATGGAACCCATCGTCCCAGATGGCCGCCAAAATGGCGGCCTAAACTAGAACATTTGAAGTTTTTGCCTAATATCTTAAAGATCAATTCCTGTTGTTTGATAATGGTTCAGACTGGCGACATTGATTAGTCATATTCATGTTAATTCATCATTGGAGCAATGAAAAATACCATAAATGGGGTCCCAGACTCATCTACACCCTCAAAAATTCGATTTTACAGAACGCGATATAAAATTCCACAAAACTCTCCATTGTGATTACAGTCATATATCAACAAGAAATGGACAGAACTGTACAATGTAAGTTGGGCATACCAATATCTATAAATACTCCAATTCAATGAAACCCAAATTGGCGCTTTGTCTCAAAATGGCGGTCAAAATATGGAAAATGGCGGATATTGATCACAGTGTCATTCAATACATTATAAGTAGTGGTTGATGAATAAAATTGACTAAATAAATACGAATGTATACCTCTTTATGATGCCATTATGCTAGCTCTATGTAAAAACTTAAAAATCAGTACCAAAAATGGCCACCCGATGTGAAAAATACTATTTTCTATCACTTCTGTTTATCACTTGTTGCTCTCTGAACTGGGAAACAATGGGTATATTCTTTCAATGATCGTGTCAACTGATCATTACAGCAATGACATTTCTAATAGATTAGATCATAGTTTACTCTGGTCCTTCACTAATAAGTTATAACGAATGTGGTATGAAATTTAACCAAAATCGACTTTGGGGTTCTGGTCACATTTGATATTTAGGGATGAACAGATCTTGTCTACAAAATAATTGATCAAATAGACCAAATAGACAAAAAGAAACAATAAATTTTATCTAATATGGTTCCAACACGAAAATGGTAGACTCTGCCCAGCTTATCACATAATGGAAGTTGTGAGTGGTGGATGCAGTTGATAGTTGGCTCATATACATGTATGTGGCTCATATACATCAAAACTATTTATTTTCAATCTTTTGGTGGCTTCCCGCGGGTTGACAAAATCTCGACTCATCAGTGCTATAATGTCGTATATCCATTTTGGCGGGAAATGAGTATTTGATACCATTCGAATCGTGAGAAAAAATCCAATCCGATGGGCCAAACTGTCCTTGCATTGGATGACAAATATTCGCACAAACCAGTGAAGCAAATGTCGTATCTCCAGCGATCTTTACAATTATTCGTGCTATGAGGTCGTATGTCCAACAGCAGCCAATCGGACGCTTCAGGTTGTCCACGTGACTTCTGTTTTGTGTTTGTGAATTCTAAAATGTGTGCTATATGGCAGTATCTCCATGTTAGTCACGTGATCATTTGGTGATTTAAATTTTGTGATTGTTCCACACATTTCTGTATGATGATGCACATGGGTGAATTTTCATAGTGTAGAATAGGCACTTTTTAGTTCATAGACACATGCGATTGCCACCATATTTAGCTTAATCTGCATTTATTAGCACAACTTCATTATAGCACGGAAACGAATCGTCGCTGGCATGTCATATCTCCAAACAAGCTATTGCTTTTTAAAAGAAAACGAGGGAATAAACAGAAAACAATATGTGGTTCAATGATCAGCTAATGTCAGTTTTCATTGGGATAAATACAACAATACGTCATGCTTTGTCAACATTAGGAGAAATGTTGTCTAAAATCTTCAACCTTCATTTTCTCGGAAAGTTGAAAATGTGGGTTACATTATAGCACTGATGCGACGAAATATTAACTATTCGGGCTCGGCCATCATTTTCAAGTTTCAAGCTGGAACTAAATGTAGCCCATGGATTCCCCATTCGACATGTAAGAAAAGTAGTTTTACTCTGATCTCTTCCCAGATATCAACTCTCCGGTAAATGGTGATCTCTTATGTTCCAGAAAATACGTGTGCCAAATACATATATGTATGAAGAAACTATCCCCATACATTGTTTACACATCGACTCCGTATGTATGTGGAGGTTTTCTTGGACAAGCGGGATTTTCAAACCTCGAAACCGTCCGTACAAACAATAAAAGTTAATAGGAAATGACGTTGGATGTAGGTCTAGAGTACGTCGTCCGCATGAAATAGTTTTCGTGTCATTAATTTGCACATATTTCGTGCTCTGATGAGCATGGATGAACGCCTTATGTGACAGTTTGATTGTCTAACATCCGGAAAATAACATGTTCATTGTTCACATTTCTTAGACACACATGTTGTTAATCACCATGTTCATGTGGCATTTCTATCCAATGACAACCTTGAAATGCCAGTTAATCAAGCTAAATGGTTGATACCTTTACGCCTACGGGTCAGATCCAGCCGTGACGCACATTGTGTCTACATATCATTGATGAAATTCACTAAATGTGTAGAAGATATAGGTGCGTCTATATATGTACTAGAATGTTTCTATCCACCTGTATATACCCACAATCGCATGACACGGAATTGTCACATAAAGTGTGAAGGGTATACAATGTACGTGCGAATTTTCATTTTTCCTCTTGATATTGAAGAAAATAATTTTACTTTGAAACTCCCCAGCTCCGATAACCAACTTGCCCACCAATTAAATAAACCCCAGATTATTCGCTTTTCCCTCCTGTCCTTTTCACTTTCGCCAGCACTGGAAAACCTATTATAGCCTGATGCTTCCGGACTACCACCGATGCCCATATATTTGATGTTCCGAATAGTCGTTATAAGTAGAAATGTTGACACTGTGTTTTCAAATAATCCAGATTCGTAGCAATTTAATTTCTTTTTAATTAATTTCCAGATAGTCCCTCGTAATAAGTGGACATCGTGTTGGATCCTGCAGTAGATACTGCTTAGTTGGAACATTTCGGGCTGAACTGATTGTGGTAGTAGATTATTGGCAACATGTTTAATAGGTCTGTCATCGTTAGCCACAACCGAAGTGTTGTTTCGGCTTTCCTCTGAGCAGAACTTAAATTTCGACAATTTTCGGTGGCCATTTTGGTAGCCATCTTAGCATTTTGAATCGTGATTGGCTACTCATACCCACAAAAAACATTGTATTGGTGCCGAATTGGCGTTTTGTCGAATGGGTTTTCGTGAATAACTACATATTTGCCATTTTCATTATTATTGGCGACCATGTTGGACGCCATCTTGAATTCTGTATTTTCCCCAAAGCGGATTTTAGCGGATTTTGGATATGTTATACACGAGATTCTCCCGCGTCGAATGACAACAAAAGCGTTTCTTCACCAATTTCTTCTGGGTCTAACCCTCTGACGACCATTCTAAATATCTGCCATTTTCCATATTTTGACCGCCATTTTAAGACAAAGCGCCAATTTGGGTTTCATTGAATTGGAGTAATTATAGATAATGGTATGCCCAACTTACATTGTACAGTTCTGTCCATTTCTTGTTGATATACGACTGGAATCCCAATGGCGATTTTTGTGGAATTTTATACCGCGTTCTGTAAAATAAATTTTTTGAGGGTGTATATGAGACTGGGACCCCATTTATGGTATCTTTCATTGCTCCGATGATGAATTAACATGAATATGACTAATCA
Organism: Siphonodentalium dalli; assembly: GCA_032622095.1. Lineage (NCBI taxonomy): Eukaryota > Metazoa > Mollusca > Scaphopoda > Gadilida > Siphonodentaliidae > Siphonodentalium > Siphonodentalium dalli. The sequence continues at coordinate 198,312,940 of CP136062.1, forward strand.
ATGTCGCCAGTCTGAACCATTATCAAACAACAGGAATTGATCTTTAAGATATTAGGCAAAAATTTCAAATTTTCGAGTTTAGGCCACCATTTTGGCAGCCATCTGGGGCGAGGGGTTCCATTTTTTCTATAGATATGTGGCATAATACTTTAACTTCGCAAAAATGTATACATTTGTATTAATATGGCAACATTTGTTCTCATTATGTCGAATTAATCTCAGTCAGAATCTCTTTTGACTAAAGGCGGCCATGTTGGACGCCATCTTGGATCCTGGATTTTGCCCAAAGCGGATTTTAGCGGATTTTGGATATGTTGTAGCAGAGATTCTCCCGCGTTGAATGACACCGAGATCGCTTGTATACCAATTTCTTCTGGGTTGACCCCTTTTTTTGCGTACCACGACCACACTATCAAGCAACACAATGTATTATACAATCAAGCCTTGAAATAGTCTGTCTGTTATTTGCAGAATAAGGTCCCCAGAGGGTGAATTTAGTGACGCTATCCTGCACAGCGGGCTAGCATCACTAAAAGCATGTCTGTTCCTACATTGTGCATGTCTGGCCTCAAGCAACACAATGTATTATACAATCAAGCCTTGAAATAGTCTGTCTGTTATTTGCAGACTGAGGTCCCCAGAGGGTGAATTTAGTGACGCTATCCTGCACAGCGGGCTAGTATCACTAAATTCACCCTCTGGGGACCTCATTCTGATAAGGCCCTCAACTGCTATGGAAGACCTAGAATAAGATTGAAGTTCCCCAGTTGAAGTTGGTGATGTTCACCCATTGGGCACCTCAATCATGAATTTTATCTTCTGCAAATTAGGGGATATATAAACTTCCTAGAAGGGAAATTTAACTAACAACAATGTAAATTTGATACTATAGATACTTCCCAGAAGATGAGGCCTAAGCAGAATGAGATCTTGAGACTCTAGGTACTTCCCAGAAGATGAGGCCTAAGCAGAATAAGGTTCTCAGATGGTGTATTTGGTTATGCTAGCCTGCTGTGTGGAGCAACATAAATTCATCGTCTGGGAAGACACTCTTAATTCAAACTTGGAGAAAATGAAATTAATCTGATTTTAATGACCACTGAGTGATAATGTAAACAACAAGGGTGCTTCATTGATAACACCATTAATCTCATTTAAATTAAAAATGACATGAATTACACTCTCTGGGGATGGATAGCACTATGGCATAGCAGTTGTTATCTACCCATCTGCCAGTTGTATAAACATGTATCCATCAGAGCACATAGAATACAAGGATTAAAGTACATTTTGTAATTTACTGAACATTTCTGTACATCTGTCTGTTCCTGATTTCTCCCAAACCCCTGATTTCAACCAAATATAGTGGAGTGACTAGAGGTACCTCCCCTCCCAAAGATGTAATGTCATAGGTTCTTCAAAATTTTAATGAGTTTTTTTTATTTTATTTAAAAATAAAATATTTTATTTAATAAAATAAAATTATTTATTAAAAATAAAATATATATATATATTTTATTTTTTTTGGTTAAATTGAGCAATAAGTTAAATTGAAGAAAAAAAATTAAAAAATTAAGATTTATGTCCATAGCCCCACCCACATTTGACCCAGTGACCTCATTTGAACAAATCTGAACCACAGTCACCCAAGGTACCCTCATACCAAATATGAACCCATTCGGCCCGACAACTTCCGAAAAGAAGTCGTTTTAAGAATTACTATGTGGAAAAATAGTTATGGTCCTGACATCAAAACTATTTGACTTGGTGACCTCACTTGAACGAATTTGAATGAGAGTCACCTAGGGAACATCCACACCAAATATGAACCAATTCGGTATGATGGTTTCAGAGGAGAAGATGTTTTTTAAAAAGTTGACGGACGGACGGACGACGGACGAGGAGTGATGACTATAGCTCCACCGGAGACTTTGTCTCAGGTGAGCTAAAAATGAAATAGGGTGACTCATAGATATTCCTTCTGTGAATCAAAACAACGTAATGGATTTATCATGTAGTTCAGTGTGTAAGTATCTTATTAGGGAATACATATTTTCTATTGAAAATATTTTATCTTCCTACAGATTTATCTATAGATGGACCTCCAGCGTTCAAACCAACAAAGAGATATTCCGACCTATCTGGACTACATGTAAGTCAACTATGTACATGTTAGTGCAGAAATAATTGGTACTGTTTTAATTTGCTGTACTCTGGTGCAAAAAATTGACAGATCTACTCATCAATGAGTATTTAGTATAGAAAGGGGTAAACAAATTAAAATCATCGGATAAAATTTGAACTGAGGGTTTGACATGTCATTTCATGAGCAAGGCTGCAAATAGTGTGTCTGTCATTTTCAGAATGAGGCCCCCAGAGGATAAATTTTGTGACGCTATCCCACACAGTGGGCTATCTTCACCAAATTCACCCTCTAGGGACCTCATTCTGCTTAAGCCTCAACTGCTATGGGAGAATTAGGATAAGATTCAAGTTCCCCAGTAAAGGTTGGTGATGTTCACCCATTGGTCACCCATTTTATCTACTGCAAATACGGGGAAACTTCACTGAAGGGAAAAAATAACTAAAACAATGTGAATTTGAAATTACATGTATATATACTTCCCAGAAGATGAGGCCTAAGCAGAATGAGGTCCCCAGAGGGTGAATTACATCTAGCTAGCAGAACTAAATTCACCCTCATTCTGCAAATAACAGACACACTATTTGCAGGCTTGCTCATGAGTCATTATTAGTGTTGGTTTCTGTTAGAATCTAGCTGAACTATATATAAGGAAATTCTATGGAGCAGTTTCATTCTTATTACGTTAGTCTGTCATGAAATAAGTATTAGGAATAGGATGCATGTTTAACTATATTGGTGGAACTGGGCTTGCTGTATGGGGCAGGAATCGCCTCTGGCAACATATACATTAGGTCTCAGATATTTCCAAATTGTAACAATAATCTCCTGAGGTTTGCAGCCATACATTTTTCTCAAGTGACTGGAGATATCTAAGCCTCAGGCCCAAGTATCAACTCAAGTTGTTTAAAGGCCCATTTAATTTTCGAGTCACCGATTATTTGTTTTTATTGTGCCTTCAAAAACGGTTGTAATAACAATCTATGCCATAAAATATGATTAAAATACTATAATTCATCACCATTTGAAAGGTCTGTGTCTCAGAAGGTGTCCATAGAGAAAAAAAAACAGCTGAAATCATAGAAAGATTCCCACCGATAGTGGCTCCCAGAAATCAACAGAATTCAATCTAAAAAAGGAATTTAAATGGAAGGGGAATAACTCAATCTTTAAGATATAGAGTTATTCCCCCTCCTTTGAAAATAATACACTTTGCGCTACAAAACAGAAGAAACTTAAGCACAAAAACACATCAGTAACTCAACAAAAACAACATGTTCACAGTTTATTACACCGGATAAGTTGTTAATACAATGTTTTGGAGCTTCCTCTTTCAAATGGTATATACTATGGCATATATTTTATATGTGATCTGGGGGTTCAAAAATTAAGTGGGCCTTAAACATCAACCAATTTGAACAAGGTCATTTCTGAAACTCTTCTTTTATTACTTTATACAACACTTGCACACTCCTATATACTCAAGTGATCAATATTGCCTTAGTCAAGCAGACCCTCTGTGTATATGAAATTAAAATGTTGTCGGGGATAGTACAATCAGACAGTTAGAGCCACAATTCACCTCATGCATGTTAAACTCATTAAGTTCTTGCAGAATGAGGTCCCCAGAGGGTGAATTTAGTGACACTATCCCGCATAGCGTGCTAGCATCACTAAATTCACCCTCTGGGGAGCTCATTCTGCTCAGGCCTCATCTGCCCGGGAAAGATTCTTTATTATCAAATTTCTATAGAGACTTTTCGTAGATTCTATTTTTTTTTTAGTTTAATTTGTTTCTCTAAATCCGCAAATTGGCAGACAACACATTGCATTTATAATCGAGGTTCCCAATGGGTGGCCATCACAATATTCACCATTTGGGAACTTCAATCTGCGTCTACGTCTCCCATAGCAGATGGGGCCATGCAGAATGAGATCCCCAGAGGGTGAATTTAGTGATGTTATCCCACTATGTGGGATAGCGCCACTAAATTCACCCTCTGGGGACCTCATTCTGCAAACGACAGGCACACTAAACTCAGGCTTGAACAGCCAGGCATTCCATAGTCTGAAATAAATAGCAGCAAATCCCATTACTTTCAAGAAGTATTACATTAGTGTCAGCCAACCTTGAATCGTGGCGGGACTCAGCAGGAGCCAATCAGAAGATAGTCACGTGGAATTTTTTATGCAAAACTTGGGTGCAGGGAAATCCCAATATAGCAGTGGTAATAGGAAGGATATTGTATTGTTTCACGTCTAGCCGTTCAATAGTCTGGTCTTACTAAAACTGTCTTTTCCACTACTTTGCATCTTCATTTACAGGCAAAATACAGAGATCCACAGACTAAGATACGTTATGCAAATCCAGAGGAATTCAGCAGGATACGGATGCTAACAAGTGACTTAGTGACTGGTTACCTGGCACTACGGAAAGCCAATATACCAGTTCCCTGATTGTTACTAGGTTATTCTAATGCAAACTCCCATAGGATGATGCTACCAAGTGACTTGGTGATTGGCGACTTTGCACTAAGTAAAAATGTACCAGTCTCCTTGGGCTATAGTCCATATATCAGAAAATAAGGATACAGGTAACCTGGCACTAAGTAAAGCTGATATGCTGGTTCCCTGATTGTTGCTAGGTTATTCTAATCCAGAGTTTTGTAGGATATACGTGTACTACCAAGTGACTGTTGGGTCATTTGCATCCACATATCAGAAGGATAAGAATACTACCAAGTAACTTGGTGATTGGTAACCTGACACTAAGTAAAGATGATATGCTTGTTCCTTGATTGTTGCTAGGTTATATTATTCTACAGTTCTGTATGATGATACATGTTCATGTACTACCAAGTCACGCGGTGACTCGTTACCTGGCAATGTGTAAAGCAGTGCCATGATTGTTGCTGAGCTATTTACAAGCAGGACTTCAGTCTGATAGGTCTGATAATGATAGTGACTTTTGTGGGGTAACCGGATGGCGTTGAAAGCCAATATACCAGTTCACCAAACATAAAGGCCATTATGGAGGCAGCTGTCTTATTAATAAACCGTCATCAAGCTTGGATATAGTGTGTCTGACATTTGCAGAATGAGGTTCCCATAGGGTTAATTTAGTGATGCTATCCCACAAGGCGGGAACCTCTGAGAACCACATTCTGCTTAGGCATCAACTGCTATGGGAGACCTAGGAAGACATATTTAAGTTCCCCAGTTGAAGTTTACTCATCAGACGATCAGTCACCTCGATTATGCATTCTATCTTCTGAAATTAAGGGATATGAAAACTGAACAGAGCAGCTGTGCGGAGTAGCATTGCTAAATTCACTCCCTGGGGACCTCTTTCTGCTAATGTCAGACACACTATATCCAGACTTGTCCATGATGAATCAACAACATTGGCATTCTGGAGGTTAACTAGTTATTATAAGCAATGTTCTGTCAAGATGATTTTTGAGAACATGGAACTGATATGTTGATGCCCGAAATAAAATAAATCAGTACATCTGTGTTTAACTCGTCCAATGCCCAGCTGCCAGAAAATTACGTTGGCTGACCGCCAGCCACCTTGAGTAACATGATATTATTTATTATATTCATATACATGTAGCATCAGTCGGCTACCGTTTTGTCTGATTGGCTGATGATTTCTAAGTTCACCACACCTATTGGTTTCCTAGATTAAATATCCAATGGAATAGTAGATACAGTATGGTTGAGTAAGTGTCTGAGTCACCATTTTTATACGCCCTTTTTGAAAAAAGGTCGTATTATGTTATCAGTCTGTCCGTCCATCCGTCCGTTAACATTTTTGGTTTCCGATCGATAACTCCAGTTTGCATTATTTGATCTGAACCAAAGTTGGTATGTGTATTTCCCAGCTAAAGATACAGGCTAAGTTCGAATATGGGTTCCGTCCAATTATTTTTACATGAGTTACGGCCCTTTTTCAACTTAGAATTTGACCGTCTGTTAACATTTTTGGTTTCCGACCGATAACTCCAGTTTGGATTATTTGATCTGAACCAAAGTTGGTATGTGTACTTCCCAGCTAAAGATACAGACCAAGTTCGAATATGGGTTCCGTCCAGTTAGTTTTACATGAGTTACGGCCCTTTTTCAACTTAGAATTTGACCAATTTCATAACATTTTTGTTTCCGACCGATAAATCCAGTTTTGATTATTTGAGCTGAACCAAAGCTGGTATGTGTATTTCCCAGCTAAAACTACAGGCCAAGTTTGAATATAGGTTCTGTCTAATTATTTTTACATGAGTTATGGCCATTTTTCGACTTAGAATTTGACAACATTTTGGCATGGAAATTAGGGGTATATCAGATTTTCTTCAAATGTAAGCTCAAAGTATTATCTTATTTTGCGATAGTACAATTCGAAATGGCTAAAGGGCGTATTTTGCCACGCCCTAGCGATGCTCTTGTTGTCAATGTCAATACACAACCCCAGAACAGGCCTGCACATTTCAAAATTTTGCATAACCTATTTTTCACTCCCATGAGTAGCCAGAGTAGAGATTCATGGCATAATCTATCCAATCTGCTGTGTAATGTTAGGATATTTACATGATCTTTCGTGCAATGTTTCTGTATTTAGTTCCACATGTCTGGCTTTTTCAGGGATAATGTGATCAATACAACCCCAAATGGCAAACCGAGAATTATAACTTTATCTGATATAACTAAAGGTATTTATTTATAGTCTAACAGCACACACACTATTGTAGTGATTAACAATTCAACATAAGAAAAAGACAAAAATCAAATGTATACTGCTGCTATAACTAAATGAAATGTATACTGCTGCTATAACTAAATGCTAGAACTAGATGACAGGGCTGGTAATCTGTACAATCAAAATGGCATTCCATTTCACATATGTGATAACTCCATAATTTAAAGGAGGACTGAACCTGAATCCGGCCATTTATGGTAACATCTCGATCCATAAACTCATTTTCATAATAATTGCCATGTTGTTTTACATTGTTCATAGAGTACATGAGTGAATTTTGCACTCATTCCTGGCTCAAATTTGTTGCAAAAATTCTTTTGAGAAAAGTAAGAGATGTTCCCGTAAATGGCTGGATTTAGGTACAATCCCCCTTTAATGTATTTAAGGACTAGATGCATGTTTGGCGCTGCTGGATATTGGTACATGTCATTAAACTCCCTCAAGGCGCTCGCTGTGTGAATAGAATGTTATTGAATCTGCCGATCAAATAATGTATATCAACATGTCTGAGTGCCATCATCTTACGTAGCATTCAGACAAATCCATTGGGTTGATCCGTACGTTGTGATGACATAATCCGTTGTCTGCATTAAACCGTTCACACAGGTGCATACTTTGCGTTATAACACAGAGCGTCCAATTAATAATTGCCACTAATAAGTTTGATATCTGAATAAATACAATATTTTGATCTTGATCTATCTGTAATAAATGAATGCGATGGCAATGTCAAACCTTTCAAATTCCAACAACTAACACTTTATTGACATAAATACAAGTCAATAGTCGACTCTGACGAAGGTTCGAGAATCGATTCGATATCGTCCAACTGATTTGATTTGATTATAAAATCCGTCTGGAGATTCGTTTAAATCTTGGTTACACCATTTATTTCCCTGTTTCATTTCGTGACAATTTTGCAGAATTAAGCGAATTTTAATGCAAGTATTGCCGCGCAAGACTCCAGTCAACACCCGAACAAGTGGCAAACTTCACAAGTTAACGCAATAGAGTTATCAGGCTTGCTAATATTAGTTTTGATCCGTTGCCACAATACTATCAAGTATCGAATCTATCCATTTCTACATACTGTACAAAACAGTGCGATTACATTACGAGAACCATATATTTTTGTCTCCGAAAATTCTTCCGAAGTTCAGCGACAAAAATGTAATGTTCCAAGAACACGTCAGCGCATATGAAACAAGGTAATGTCAAAATGTGAATCACGACGGTTATATAGCTAATACAGTTAAACCTATCCTCAAGAGTTTGACCAGTACGAGTATACCAATGTACATATTAAAATTAGTAAAATATGCCAGATAAAAATTGCGTAGACTCTGTGTTAGGATATTAAGTGAAGATTCGATTCGATGTGAAATCCTTGACCTGATTCTATTCAAGACTTTATTTGAGCCGCAAATGCCTGATTCATCGGAGTCTAGTCAAGAGAGATGAACTGTAAGTTGAACAACTCGTGTCTAAATCCCTTTGCTATGTTTATGATGCAATAAAATATATGTACACAAAGTAGGGTCCTGCGAATATTCGAGATTCGATTCGAAAGTCAAATTCGATTCGAATTTGAGTCGAAATGTCCAACTCGAAATTTCGAATTTACACTGACGAAAAGGTAGACTGTTTACACTTTACAGACCAGTAAACACGTCGATCTTAGCTGTTTCTGTGCCATTTAGTTCCCGGAAATTGTGAATATACATGTATGCACATTATAATTCTTATTGTACATAGCGAATGTTCGCATGCTATTAAATTTAAGTATAGCCAGTAATTAGCCACAAAGGTACGACTGAATACGTCTGAATTCTAGTAATCAAACAGAGTAGTCAAAAGCTCGGAGATTGACGATGAACAGACGTCGCACATAAATTATAATAGGTATGAGACAGAGCAACCGCTAGCGTTATCCGCCGACTATCAGATCCGTATCATATTCCGATTTATGTAATAACGGCGAGAATGTAAACAACACGTGTTTCCAGCGACGAAAAGTGCATGTGGGCGGTGTTTTCTTTTGAAGTTGACTTTCAGTTTTGGGGCATTATTTGACACTTGTCTAACTTATGCCGTTATGTAAGTTATGTCTGCGAATTGCATTTTACTCCTGTCTTTTTACGACTGTTGTTGCATCTTCAAGTTTATAACAACGGGTGTTTCCGAACGCCGATTTGCAATTTTGCATGTACATGCATACTATACAAATTTCGCGTGATATCAGTTCCGATAATCCGTTTAGTGGTTATATATTAATCGTCATGACGGCCACATGGACGTTTTGATCTGTTTTTTTTTCTCGACAATTATCAATTGAAGTTAATACTATCACGAACGACGGTCGATCGCCACATAAGTTATGATGGAACTTCATTAGAATGTTTCACAAATCGTCTAATCGTTGACAAAACTTGCCTAATTGAGAATGCAATGCACAGGTATGACTCAATTCGATATTCGGTTCGATATTCGATTCGATTTTGTCGATTCGATCAAAATCTCCATTCGCAGGACCCTAACACAAAGTCAATTTTCCTTTGCTTCGAAGACAGTCGCACAATCTTTTATCAATTGAAAACAAAAAACATCATGATACAAGCACCTAATTACCATATAAGGTATGAGTTATGGCTTACGTTGCATTGAATATAGAACAAGAATCTCTCCATTGTGTGCATCAACAGATACACCATAATGTTATCCAATTTCCACGCAATGGATTTGTCTGAACACTTTAGCATATATCAACTTAAAACGTATTTGTGTGAAATGGGAATACTATTTCAATGATGGATAGCCAGCCCGGAATAACGAGAGTTTGTATAAAATAGAAAATAAATATTCATAGATACATGTAGCAGCTACAGAAAAGTTTAAGAGATGGGTATGTGATACATATTGTCAAGACAAGACATGGCAAAATATAAATAACTTTAAACACATATAATTGTTTTGTAACATTGAATCCTTGAAATAAGAGTTGATAAAAAGTAATATCACATTCGTTGGGTGATAGTTTTAATAAAAATTATCGAGTCATGCAAAAATGAGATGAAGAAAAGTTTGACATGCAAAAATGAGATGAAGAAAAGTTTGACAAAGTCACATGTGATCTTAAATTGAGATATACGCAGTAATGACAATGATGATGACAATAAGTTATTTGTATGAATTGTTCAAGGTGAACAGTTCACCAGTTTAATACCAGCAGAATATTTTTAATAATAAGGAATAATATTCACTTCCTCGTGTGATATTGTCAGAACACAATGGCGTTGATTCAAACAATTTTGCAACTGGTAATTTACACATAGTAAAAGCCAATGGTACAAGGTTTCAGGAATGGATGGTAATCAGTGGGTGGTACAAGGTTTCAGGAATGGATGGTAATCAGTGGGTGGTACAAGGTTTCAGGAATGGATGGTAATCAGTGGGTGGTACAAGGTTTCAGGAATGGATGGTAATCAGTGGGTGGTAATCAGTGGGTGGCAATCAGTGGGTGGGTGCAAATTGTATTATCATTCCTCTCACTTGAGTTACACATGTGAAATCACAAGTGTTTTTTTTTCTTCAAAACAAGGTTGTCACTCAACAGTGGTTGTTCTTTTGTTTACCTTCATAACGTGAAGTCCATACCAAAGGTTACATCCATTTTCAATGAACTTGCAATCAATTTCAACACAATTATAATTGAGAAATTGTTCGAACTTAAAACGATCTGTATTTACCTGCAAATATTTATCATTTTTATACTAAATACTCGTTGACGAGTATAGGAAATGTTCAGATGATTTAAGAGAATTAAATATTTGTTGAACTTGTTATCTGAACATTTCCCTTCAATAAATAGGACTCACTCTGCACTTTTATTATCTGTAGTCTTCTTATTTTTCCTGAACACCCCTCCAGATGAATAATAGACCATTCCAATGTATACTTTTATAATTGAATGGGAGAATCCATTTAGGATAGAAAGGGTTAATTGATCAAATGGAGTCATTTTTATTAGCTCCCTGGCAACATAATTTCAGTTCAATATCTCAGGGTAGGATGTGAATACAATGCATTGCAATCTTTGAACACTTGGAATCAGGCCTGAGAATGAGGTCCACCAGAGGGTGAATTTAGTAATGCTACCCTGCAGTGGACTAACATCACTAAATTCACCCTCTGGGAACCTCATTGTCAAAATAACAAGTTTTTTAGTTTCTTTAGAAACCTCTTCACAAAGTTTCTTTTTCTTTTTTTTAGTTTACATGTAGATACTCTATATCCCCAAATTGGCAGAATCCACATTGCATAATTGAGGTGCCCAATGGGTGCACATCACAATATTCACCATCTGGGAACTTAAATCTGAGTCTAGGTCTCCCATGGCAGATGAAACCATGCAGAATAAAGTCCCAAGAGGGTGAATTTAGTGATGCTAGCCTGTTATACAGAGTATCATCACTAATTTCACCCTCTGAGGACCTCATTCTGCAAATGTCCATCACCATATTCTCAGGCCTGCTTGGAATATTTGTTTTCTTGGTGGCGCTATGAAACTTTTCTTAAAAAGATGATAATTATCAGATAACAACACATATATTTCAAAGAAAACTGGTAAAGAATGAAAATCTCTCTAACGTCTGACAGTGAATTTCCTTTCGTGACAACACCAAGAGCTATTCTCTTTTCAGTCGTTTCTCCGCCACCATGATGCTGGAAAAAAAAGAAGGTTGTGATTATTTTACTTAAATTTGGCAATGCATGAGTCTGTCATGATCACAAAAGAAATACAAATCGAAGTACAAAGTTGCTTTTTAAAGGCGACTAATAAAGTGTGAATCCAAATGGCAGGAAGTGAGATATATATAAGAGAATGCATTGGCTTACGAGGTTAAGATAAATATTGTTAGGCCAATTCATTCTCTTATATATGAGAGACTCCCTATGGGAAACTTGCATATATAAGAGAATGCATTGTCACAGGGTTTTCACAGAATTGGAACCTCCAGTCATGGAAGGATTAAGTTTGAAACAATCCATGCGTAATTAAGTACTCGACATAATTCTTACCTGGTATATCAACAGATTTCTTTGTTGGTGCCTGTTCAAGAATTCCATCCAAGTTGGCATAGAAATTTTTTGCAGTGTCTGTTTCAGAGAAACTAGCAAAAACAAAACAATAATAATTATTATTAGTATAAAGAAATATACAGACTGCACTTAAAGGTACTCAATCCGATCAGACGGTCCCCATATCATCAACTTACAACAACAACAACATATCTTCAAAATATCCTTTTGCATCAGAATCAGTTTAATTGCAACAAAATAATGCTAAACGCTGTCAACTATGGTATAAAATTTCCCATAACAAGTTATTTATCAACATGTTGTTCAACGAAATATGGCCGTATTAACACTTGCCTATCACAAAATTTGGCCACCACTTGATTTTAGAGTTCTCCATCTTCATCCGCAACTTTGTCCGAGACAATCGGTTTGACGACTCGTTTCTGGGCCACAAATAATTTACACATTTTGAGAAATAACAAATTTCAAAAATTGATATCTGAGCTTTGATGGGTGGGTTCCTCGACTCGAATCAAATAATTTTCACCCCGAAGCCAACAAAATAGTCATTTGGGACTGCTAATTCAGATTGTGCATCTTTAAAGACATATTAAGGACTTGTTAAGGTGCGTTAGACTGATAAGTAAGTACTCAGGTGCTATGCCAACTGTGTGAATGTAACAATCTGCTAACATCGCCAAAAATCTCAAAGAAATCAACCATAAAAACCACTCCATAGATATCATCGTCTGATTAATTGTAAATATTTACATCTCGATTTGGGACACAACAATCAGCGATAAACTAACGCAAATGATTTCACCATCAAGAGTCATTGCATTTAATCAAGATATAATAATGATGGTGTGTGTGCTTTTTATGTTTACCCATACCATAGTATGGTAAACATAATGTCGACGTCTGGATTGACCACTCGTCGTGCGTCCGTCCGTCTGTCTGTCTGTCCGTAAACACTTTACGCATGGTGCGATAACTCAAAATTTCTATCCGATCGGAACCAAATTTTGTATATGAGTTTCTCAGACCAAAATACAGATCGAGTTCAAATATGGGTTTGATCCAAGTTTTTTTTTACAGAGTTATGGCCCTTTTTCGACTTCGAATTCACGCATGCTGTCATAACTCAAACAATTTTTATCTGATCGGAACCAAATTTGGTATGCAAATATCAGAGCCCAACATACAGATCGAGTTCGAATATGGGTTTGATCTGATTTATTTTAAAGGAGTTATGACCCTTTTTTCGAAAATAAAATTAAAAAAACAAAAATCCGATGCTATAACCGAATTATATTTTGTCCGATTGTGTTCATATTTGATATGTAGGTTTATGATGACACACCCCTCATCTGTATAGTTTTTGGTATTGATTGGTTGATCGGTTTAGAAAATAATTAACCCTTTACACACATGCTATCCAATGCAATAAGTTGAACATATTTCTTCTGATCTGCCTCATATTTCTTACCTAGGTTTTTCTTAGCATGTTCTTCGTCTGTATGGTTTGTGGTATTGTTTAATTAACCCTTTTCACTCTTATGTTTACTTAGAATTCAACCAAGCTGCTATGACTCAAAACATTTTTCATCTGATCAACACCAAATTTGGTATATGAATTTATCACCCCTAAATACAGATCGAGTTAGAATATGGGTTTGATCTGATAATATTTTAACAGAGTTATGACCCTTTTTAATTCAAAGTAATTACTGCTGGGAATTTTAAGAGAACATATCACACAGACCATGTGTGTTATTGAAATGAGTTAATGATCACTATGGACATGCTATAAAGCCTGATAATGGTACTGCTGGCTGGCAGGATTTGTTTATCATAATGTCAAATTGATTGATGGCTATCTGGTGGAGTTCTGTTTTCTGTGCAATATTAAGTTAACCCCTTTTCTGAAACAGGTTCATTACTAAAGTTTATGTACACACTATAGGACACCTATTCTAAAATATTAAATTGGAATAGTCCATTGATACTTTGTAGGGATGTTTTACAGACATTGTTGTTTACATACACTGTTGTATTATCTTAGTTCCATGATATGATGTCATTGCAAATGATTAACCCTCTCCACACATCATATGGTTTTGATGCTTTTCATTTGATCATTCTCCTATATTATGTCCAGGTTGATGGTGATCCACTTTTCATTTGCATGGATTTGGGATTAAAATTAAACCATTCCATAGACACATATTATGCGACAGATATAATATTATCCCTTTCACTTTGATCCAGGTTCAGTAAGGGTTTCAATAAATCACCAATTGTATATTCATCATTAGAGGAAATGTCTTATTTTGAAATTCCCTCAATTGAATTTGGGCTCCAGGGTAATATTAATGGTGCTGGTATTCTTGAGACTGACTTATTGTATGGGTTTCTAAATCTAATGACATGCTTTGTATAGACTATTTTGTGTTTATCAGTTCATTAGTTTGGGTAAGATTAACCTAGTCCAAGTCTTCTCGTACTAAAGCCGGCTAAGATATTGGGATGGAGGTGCCGGTCTTTAGTCCGAGTTCCAGGCCCATGCATTCCTTTGACAGGACTTAAGCGTTAGTGACCCGCTCAAATAAAACCACAATTATATGAAATAAAATATCACAATTGCTACAATAAACGGATAGTTTCCGCAGAAGACATGCTATTTTATCTGAAACCCACATCGGTTGTGAATTGAAAGCGGTAATTTAATGTGAAAAGAAACATTTGCCGCAGTGTTTACATATTTTTTAAAGTATGCGAACTCAGTTGACCTTGCGAACTGCGTTCGGCATTTTCCGTTGAAAATATTCCGTAGATTTTGGACAACAACGCAAATTACGATGAATTCTCCATTGTAATCGTAAATATGTGTGTCAATAAATAAAATAATAAATAGATTAATTAAACATTGGAGATATAAATGTAATACACCAAATAAATGAACCTTAAGTTTGAAAAGTCCCACTAAAACGGAAGAACTATATTTCGAAACTGTGTGATTCGGTTCTCCGATTTTTTATCAACACAGATGTCAAATGCACATCACGCATGGCAAGTCAGACACAAGAGTTCTAATTTGCTCCAATTTTGACAAGTTGCTTGCGAAAATTGTCAACAAAACTACCGTTCTGATCCTCCATTATGTCATTAAGTTTTTAGTGCGGGAATTGTTCTGAAAGCACATAGAAAACTGGACTTTCGGGCGAACGGTTTTCGCTATTTTTGTTCGGAAAACCCGCGCTATATATAGAAACCGAAAGTAGAATTCCCAGAACAAACAGCGGATTATGCCGAACTTATTCGGACCACTTCGGCTTTCGGTTAAAATGTAAACAAACAGAGAAACAAATCGATGTGTGTGGCAATCAACCGGAATATTCTATGTGTAATTTAACATTAAAGTTAGATTATTATACACCATTATGACCATAAGATGTAAGCCTTTCCGATGTATATAGCATCATGTATTGATTTGCTAGGTAAATCCAGTAAAATACACCACAAATTCCCGCCACAGATCGTGGGCGTAAGTCGTGTCAAAGGATTGGTATACAAGCGGTCTTGGACTAAAGACCAGCATCGCCATCCCAATATCTTAGCTGGTTTTAGTACAAGAAGACTTGGACTAGATTAACCCTATTCTATCCGATTTGATAACTCAAATATTTCCATTGATTATGTTAATACATGTAGTTCTTGGCATAGTTGACGAGAACACACCCCTAACCTGCATAGTGAGGGTCATTTGGTTTATTTGCTTAAAAATATTAACATCCTCCGCCAATCCTGTTGACACAATGTGATAACTAAATATTTTTCACATGATCACTATATTAAGTGTGAATTGTTGAAACTTTAGCACTCATGAAAAGGTTGATGTAAGGATTTATAAAATTTATAAAAATAGCTAATCGCTATCGCCAAGGTATGGGTTAAACATCTGCCGATCGTGATCGGCCTCTCGTTAACTTTGGATTAATATTCATAAAAATAAATACTTTGAGCAGGATTATTCTCCATAGACCCAACCGTAGTATTTCACATCACTTTAGTTATGTACATTGTATAGCAGAAATGCCAGATAATGGTATTGGGTTTATTACACACCTGTTTAACACAGAGTTTTCACCATAAGAGATTACATGTGCTCATATTCCTAGCTACAAAAACATTAGTCTGCACTGATCGTTTTCCAATCAGTTTGTATCTTTCATTATTGGAAAGCTTTCTAGCAATATCAGAACTTCTCTTCAAGTTATTTATCTATTCATATTTTGATATATGGATTCCGCAATATGTGTCTTCAACAAATTCTGCATCTTATGTGAATTCTATTTATTTCTTCATTAGAAATACCTCCCTCGACCATATGTATCACATCTATATATTTAATGCTCCTTATATCTTCATCATTTAAATGCAAACAACAAAATCACTGCACCATTTGCTTGAGAACCTTGCTATTCGCAGGTGACATCACCACCAACTTACAGCATATATGTAATCTGGCACCTGGCGGCTGCATGATTTACAAGGTTCTTTCGCCATCTGCAACCTCTCATTGCACCCTATGTGTTCAAATTTGGTGAATTCATGGTTTCGACTATTCAACTCTATTCGAATTTACCATGAAGCTTTGATTCGAAAGTCGGGAAGTCGAGAACCATGGGAAACAATGAACTTTCAGCGATCGCTCTTCTCACAGTTACATGGCTACAGGCCTTGAAATAGTGTGTCTCTCATTTGCAGAATGAGGTCCCCAGAGGGTGAATTTAGTGATTCTACCCCACAAAGTGGGCTACCATCACTAAATTTACCCTCTGGGGACCTCATTCTGCTTAGGCCTCATATTCTAGGAAGTATCTATAGTCTCAAATTAACATTGTTTTCAGTTACTTTTTCTCTTCTATTTAGTTTCTATATGCCCTAGTTTGCAGAAGTTAAATGCATAATCGAGGGTACTATAAAAGTGTGAACATCACCAACTTCAACAGGGGAACTTCAATCTGATACTACAGACACACAATTTCAAGGCTTGCATGGCTGCTACTTTCGTCACCCAGAGAATATAATATACAGCTTGTTGAACTTAATTCATTTTACGACTTTATGATATTGCTAATCAGAAAGGGCCATAAAACAGGGTCCTGAATGCACCTTTTCTTTCATGTTACATGTGTATATAATGCTTGGTTCAACTATGGATTATTCAATTCATTTGACATGGTTGTGCATATGAAGTCATGAAGCATGAACTTATTTTTTTCCAAATAAAATATTTCCAATGGGTAGATGTGAGAAAATATATTGAAACTGCACTAAAAATAAGTATCTCCCTTTGTGTAGGATTGTGCGATAGCGGAAATCCAAAATCGTACGCGGATCTCATTTCTACTCAAATTGTGGTCACTATTCGGTCGTCTATTCATCACCTCATATTATTTGCATACGTGTCAGCTGAACTTGACTTGCGATTAAAAAATTGGTTGATTAAATTTTTTTTGAATATTCGCACCAAACTGTGAGATTGGCAGGACCTTATCACGGATCGCACACGTCTTGTGGAAGGGCTTTAAAGAGACATACAGCACTCGCAGTGGGTGAATGAGAAAATAAATGAAAGTGTCAATGACACTGTAGCTCAACTTGGAAAGGGAATAATTTAATGTATTACAGTCAATGGAGCGATTAGGAATGTGGAAAGTTGAATGTCTATTACTAGTTTATAGACATGAAGAGAAAAGTAAAATCCAAGATGGCTGCTGGCGGCCATGTTTTTGGCCGAATGACCCCAAAATGAATCGTTCCCATCTACATGTCATCGTTAACATCCATGACAAATTTTATGACGATCAGACTAAAGGTACGACCTGTAGCCCGTGCTAAAGAATTTAATCATACAAAGAGTAAAATCCAAAATGGCTGCTGGCGGCCATGTTTTTTGGCCAAATGACCCCAAAATTACTCGTTCCCATCTACATGTGAATATTAACACCCATGACAAATTTCATGATGATCAGACGAACAGTACGACCTGTGGCCCGTGCTAATGGATTAAATTTTTAAATCCAAGATAGCCGCTGGCGGCCATGTTTTTTGTCCGAATGACCCCAAAATGACTCGTTCCCATTTACATTCCAATTTCAACAGCCATGACAAATTTTATGATGATCAGACTAAAGGTACGACATGTAGCCCGTGCTAAAGGATTTAGTCATACAAAGAGTAAAATCCAAGATGGCTGCTGGCGGCCATGTTTTTTTACCGAATGACCCAAAAATAACTCGTTCCCATCTACATGTCATTATTAACATTCATGACAAATTTTATGATGATCAGACTATAGGTACGACCTGTAGCCCGTGCTAAAGGATTTAGTCATACAAAGAGTAAAATCCAAGATGGCTGCTGGCGGCCATGTTTTTGGGACAAATGACCCCAAAATTACTCGTTCCCATCTACATGTTATTATCAACATTCATGAGAAATTTTATGATGATCAGACAAAAGGTACGACCTGTAGCCCGTGCTAAAGGATTTAGTCATACAAAGAGTAAAATCCAAGATGGCTGCTGGCGGCCATGTTTTTGGGCCAAATGACTCCAAAATTACTCGTTCCCATCTACATGTCAATATTAACATCCATGACAAATTTTATGATGATCAGACGAACAGTACGACCTGTGGCCCGTGCTAATGGATTGAATTTTGAAATCCAAGATGTCCGCTGGCGGCTATGTTTTTTGTCCGAATGACCCCAAAATGACTCGTTCCCATCTACATTCCAATTTCAACAGCCATGACAAATTTTATGATGATCGGACTAAAGGTACGACCTGTAGCCCGTGCTAAAGGATTTAGTCATACAAAGAGTAAAATCAAAGATGCCTGCTGGCGGCCATGTTTTTTGACCGAACGACCCCAAAATGACTCGTTATTAGCTCAACTTTACTTTGTAAAGTTTGAGCTATTGCCATGGCTTTGTCGTCCGTCGTCCGTGTGTACGTGTGTACGTGTGTGCGTGTGTGCGTGTGTGCGTGTGTACGTAAGGCGTCAACAATAGAGGCTACAGGTCGTACCTTTGATCGGATCATTATGAAATTTGTCATAGCTGTTGACATCAACATTTGTACCGGAATGATTCATTTTGGGGTCATTCGGAAAAAAAACATGGCCGCCAGCGGCCATCTTAGATTTCAAAATTCAATCCATTAGCACGGGCTACAGGCCGTACTGTTCGTCTGATCGTCATGAAATTTGTCATGGATGTTAATATTGACATGTAGATGGGAACGAGTAATTTTGGGGTCATTCGGCCAAAAAACATGGCCGCCAGCAGCCATCTTCGATTTTACTCTTTGCATGACTAAATCCTTTAGCACGGGCTACAGGTCGTACCTTTAGTCAGATCATCATAAAATTTGTCATGGATGTTAACAATGACATGTAGATGGGAATGAGTCATTTTTGGGTTATTCGGGCAAAAAACATGGCCGCCAGCAGCCATCTTGTATTTTACTCTTTGTATGACTAAATCCTTTAGCACGGGCTACAGGTCATACCTTTAGTCTGATAATCATGAAATTTGTCATGGCTGTTGAAATTGGAATGTAGATGGGAACGAGTCATTTTGGGGTCATTCGGACAAAAAACATGGCCGCCAGTGGCCATCTTTGTTTTCAAAATTCAATCCATTAGCACGGGCCACAGGTCGCACTGTTCGTCTGATCATCATGAAATTTGTCATGGATGTTAATATTGACATGTAGATGGGAACGAGTTATTTTGGGGTCATTCGGCCCAAAAACATGGCCGCCAGCAGCCATCTTGGATTTTACTCTTTGTATGACTAAATTCTTTAGCACGGGCTACAGGTCGTACCTTTAGTCTGATCATCATAAAATTTGTCATGGATGTTAACAATGACATGTAGATTGGAACAAGTCATTTTGGGGTCATTCGGCCAAAAAACATGGCCGCCAGCAGCCGTCTTGGATTTTACTCTTTGCATGACTAAATCCTTTAGCACGGGCTACAGGTCCTACTTTTAGTCTGATCATCATAAAATTTGTCAATAATGTTAATAATCACATGTAGATGGGAACGAGTCATTTTGGGGTCATTCGGCCAAAAAACATGGCCGCCAGCAGCCATCTTGGATTTTACTCTTTGTATGACTAAATCCTTTAGCACAGGCTACAGGTCGTACCTTTAGTCTGATCATCATAAAATTTGTCATGGCTGTTGATATTGGAATGTAGATGGGAACGAGTCATTTTGGGGTCATTCGGACAAAAAACATGGCCGCCAGCGGCCATCTTGGATTTCAAAATTTAATCCATTAGCACGGGCCACAGGTCGTACTGTTTGTCTGATCATCATGAAATTTGTCATGGATGATAATATTGACATGTAGATGGGAACGAGTAATTTTGGGGTCATTCGGCCAAAAAACATGGTCGCCAGCAGCCATCTTGGATTTTACTCTTTGTATGACTAAATCCTTTAGCACAGGCTACAGGTCGTACATTTAGTCTGATCATCATAAAATTTGTCATGGCTGTTGAAATTGGAATGTAGATGGGAACGAGTCATTTTGGGGTCATTCGGACAAAAAACATGGCCGCCAGCAGCCATCTTGCATTTAAAAATTTAATCCATTAGCACGGCCCACAGTTAGTACTGTTCGTCTGATCATCATGAAATTTGTCTTGGATGTTAATATTGACATGTAGATGGGAACGAGTACTTTTGGGGTCATTTGACCGAAAAACATGGCCGCCAGCAGCCATCTTGGATTTTAATCTTTGTATGACTAAATCCTTTAGCACGGGCTACAGGTCGTACCTTTAGTCTGATCATCATAAAATTTTTCATGGCTGTTGAAATTGGAATGTAAATGGGAACGAGTCATTTTGGGGTCATTCGGACAAAAAACATGGCCGCTAGCAGCCATCTTGGATTTCAAAATTTAATCCATTAGCACGGGCCACAGGTCGTACTGTTCGTCTGATCATCATGAAATTTGTCATGGATGTTAATATTGACATGTAGATGGGAACGAGTAATTTTGGGTGTCATTTGGCCAAAAACATGGCCGCCAGCAGCCATCTTGGATTTTACTCTTTGTAAGACTAAATTCTTTAGCACGGGCTACAGGTCGTACCTTTAGTCTGATCATCATAAAATTTGTCATGGTTCTTAACAATGACATGTAGATGGGAACGAGTAATTTTGGGGTCAATCGGCCAAAAAACATGGTCGCCAGCAGCCATCTTGGATTTTACTCTTTGTATGACTAAATCCTTTAGCACGGGCTACAGGTTGTACCTTTAGTCTGATCATCATAAAATTTGTCATGAATGTTAATAATGACATGTAGATGGGAACGAGTCATTTTGGGGTCATTTGGCCAAAAAACATGGCCGCCAGCAGCCAACTTGGATTTTACTCTTTGTATGACTAAATCCTTTACCACGGGCTACAGGTCGTACCTTTAGTCTGATTTTGGGGTCATTCGGACAAAAAACATGGCCGCCAGTGGCCATCTTGGATTTCAAAATTTAATCCATTAGCACGGGCCACAGGTCGTACCTTTAGTCTGATCGTCATAAAATTTGTCATTGATGTTAACGATGACATGTAGTTGGGAACGACTCATTTTGGGGTCATTCGGCTGAAAACATGGCCGCCAGCAGCCATCTTGGATTTTACTTTTCTCTTCATGTCTATAAACTAGTATTAGACATTCAACTTTCCACATTCCTAATCGCTCCATTGACTGTAATATATTAAATTATTCCCTTTCCAAGTTGAGCTACAGTGTCATTGACACTTTCATTATCAACATTCATGACAAATTTTATGATGATCAGACTAAAGGCACGACCTGTAGCCCGTGCTAAAGGATTTAGTCATACAAAGAGTAAAATCCAAGATGGCTGCTGGCGGCCATGTTTTTGGGCCAAATGACCCCAAAATTACTCGTTCCCATCTACATGTCAATATTAACATCCATGACAAATTTCATGACGATCAGACAAACAGTATGCCCTGTAGCCCGTGCTAATGGATTGAATTTTGAAATGCAAGATGGCCACTGGCGGCCATGTTTTTTTACCGAATGACCCCAAAATTAATCATTCTGGTCTAAATGTTGATGTCAACAGCTATGACAAATTTCATAATGATCCGACCAAAGGTACGACCTGTAGACTGCATTGTTGACGCCTTACGTACACACGCACACACGGACGACAAAGCCATGGCAATAGCTCAAACTTTACAAAGTAAAGGCTTGTACAACCATCGTCACTGAGAGAACAGGGGAAAATAGACAGACTTTGTTCTTATTTTTAATATTGATAAGTTCTCTCCAGTGAACTCTCCATGTTGAAAAGTAAACATTACTGTTACAGTGTCAGCATTTCTGAAAAAAAATTCTATGCTCTGACCTTAATAATATCAACTTTCATCATTTTATCAGAATTTTCTCAACTGGTTTTTCATAACATGGCTGGCACTGGAACAGTATTGTTTACAAAAGAAAGGTTTTAACATGCGACATCACGCCATTGGAGTGTTATTAATAATAAATATAAGAACAAAGTCATGCTCTTAGAGATGACGATTTACAGATATTTATGATTTTTCACATTTTCCCATTGCGATGGCCTTAGGTCCCTTTAAGCAACGCATTTATTATATACTGTACCTACAGTAATACTCTAAATAATCGACTCCTTAACCACAGCAGAATTATGGGTAATTTTTCAGGATTTAGTTGGAAATATGGCTTGTTGCCATTCATCGGAAAGCTCTCACTAAGAGCTTTCCGATGAATGGCAACAAGCCATATTTCCAACTAAATCCTGAAAAATTACCCATAATTCTGCTGTGGTTAAGGAGTCGATTATTTAGGGCATTACTGTAAGGCTCATTACCCACCTACTGAGACTCTCTGAGCTGGTCCAGATCTCATACAATGTATACAGATTCTTATCCTTGATCTTCCTCACACTCACACTGGAAAAAAACAGGAAAATGCAAGGTTAAAGATATATTGCAGACTAATTTCATAGAATAAAACCAATCGGTTAGTATCCAAACACTATCCCCATTCAAAGAATGTAGCAATGAACTAAGATTGTCGAAAAATTCCAACCACATCGACTCTACCTTTTCAGTTGAACAACACAAAAATGTAAATATTTACTACTTCATTCAGGAAGCAATAATAGGCATAATCATTACGGCAATGATTGCAATGCATCAATAATAGTCACTGCATGTAATTCGTGTATAACAATGATGCTTTTTTCTGACTAATTGAATATAAAATTTATGAAAATAACTTAATTTGGCATGATTATTTGTTATTCCATTTGGAACACCTCAGCGTAGTGATGTGCAGATTAAATGGAATGGCATCAGCCGATATTTGGGTAATCAGTATAAAATTGGCATCGGCAAAAAAAAATGTACGGATGGTAATACATGTACCAATGAAAGTGTCAATGACACTGTAGCTCAACTCAGAGAGGCAATAAAATGTTGTACCTTAATAGTCAACAGAGCGATAAGGTATGTGGAAATGTTCAAATGTTTAAATATCAGAGGTCAACCCAAAGAACAAAATGAAGTTTGGGATCAATTGGATGAATAAAGTTGGGTGTAGGGCATGCCTACATTTTTAGACATGCAAAGAATAAAAACAAGATGGCTGCTGGCAGCCATGTTTTTGATCAAAAATCATTCAATTTCAAAAGCTCTAGAGATGATCCCAAACATGCCTGTAAATTTTCAAAACATTTCACCAGTAATAGTGGGCTGCAAGTAAGGTCCCATCTAGAAGTCATCCCAAGGATCTGTATGAAGTTTGGTGAAAATCGGAATTGGCCTGTAGGGTGTGCCAAAGGATTTAGTCATGTATGCGGTCATGTTTTCCTGACGAAATTCCGAAAAAATTTATAGCTCCCATCGAAAGGTCACCCTGAAGATTCATATGAAGCTTGATGATGATCAGATGAGGGACGTAGCCTGTAGGCTGTCCCAAAGGATTTAGTCATGGAACAGGCTTCAAGATTCGACGAGAATCACCGAATCGATTCCCGTAATGATTCTCACAAAACTTGACAATTTGCAGTGCTTTATTACTAACATGATTCAGCATTTGATTCTCGTAAAATTCGATGTATTTTGAGCCCTGTGGAAAGAGTAAAATACGAGATGGCTGCCAGTGGCCATGTTTTTCATTTTGATCGAAAATAGTTCAAATTAAATAGCTCCCATCTTGTGGTGATCCCAAACAATCCTGTAAATTTTCAAAACATTTCACCAATAATTGTGGTCTGCAGGGTGAGCCGCTGGATTCAAATTTGAAATCAAAGATGGCATCAATGTCTCCCATCTGGAGGTCACCACAATGATCCATATGAAGTTTAGTGATTACTTCCATATGAAGTTTTGTGACTATATGTATTTTAACAGAATTCGGAAAAAATGGTAAGCTCCCATCTAGAGGTCAAACCAAGGATTAGTATGGAGTTTGCGACAATTGGATGAGGGATGTTGCCTGTAGGGTGATCACGAACATGCCTGTAAATTTTCAAAACATTTCGTCAATAATTGTGGGCTGCAGGGTGTGCCGAAAATATGTGACATCAAAGATGGCCGCTGGCAGCCATGTCTTTCAACAGAATTTGGAAAAAATACATTTAGAGGTCACTCTGAGAATCCATATGAAGTTTGGTGATGATTGCACAACGGATGTAGTCTGTAGGGTGTGCCAAAGGAAATAGTTAAAGGACATATGGAGGACGGATACCAACCAATGGCAATAGCTCAAACTTGACTTTGTCAAGTTGAGCTAATTATCACAATAAAATGTCCCATAGGGAGCCTCGCATATATAATAGAATACATTGGCCTAACAATATTTACTTTGACCTTGTAAGCCAGTGCATTTTCATATATATGCCTCCCTATGGGAGACTCACATATATATAAGAGAATGCAATGGCACTGGATCTTTAAATCTGCACCAGCGCAGTTCCCGTCATGAAAGGGTTAATAACATTTTTCCAATCTAGTTATTGTGACTATGTCATTGAATCATTGTGACGTCGTCATTTTTCTTCATAAAATATTTCAAATGGACAGAAATTGACAAGGAAAGAATATACAAAAGTGAACTAAACCATAATTATTCTTTTGTGTAAGATTTAGTGCGATCATTAATTTTTAGCAAGATCATGATTAATCGTCCATTCTTCAACTGATCATATCTTGACTCTTATAAAGTAAACTTTAAATTACTCACAAAACTGGTAATACGCAATTCCATTTTTACTCTTTTCATTCAGCATCAAAATATATTTCCATAGATAATAGACTGTTGCGCTCTATGTTATGAAAATTGCCGAGCTTTGCCGAATGGCACATATTATTGTCTGACAACCTGCTTCTTGACCTTCTTCCATGCCATGCCTACCACGGTCTCTTAACACTAACCAGAGTTGCAATTTGCTCTATAATAGCCTGCTTTGTGTTACTTACATATAAGCTACATGTATTTCTAAAGCAAAAGTTTCCATAAACTGATAACGTCCCACTAAACCAACAATCTCAATGGCCGGCCATGAAATTTCCTTGATATTTATAAATCACTGACGCCAAACCGCCATAGATTTCTCATATTTCATACTCCTCATGACCCACTATACGAGACTCGAGATTTGAATTGAATAAACAATTTTCGAATATTCTATTTGTGATTTGATTCGAACCAAATGAAAGATTTGTAGAGCCCTAGTCGGGTTCAAGTTACAAATCAGAGAAACTTAGGGTTGGTACCGTAGGTAGGCTTGAAAGATTTATTTTTGTAGATATATTCTACGATTGGCCTAGGATTAGTTTTGACTTTGATTTCTTTGTATAAACTGTAATAAACAGAATGCTATTTAATTCTTAAACACTAAAATTTGTTTTCGTGTTTTTTATGTATAACATGTAATAAAATATTCTTAAAAATAAAACTTCAGGGTTGGGGTTTAAAATCGGATCGATAGGGAAACCTGAACAAGAATATGGTTTATTCATGTCCTTACTTGATACATCCAACAGCCACATTCGCTGCTTCTATATATGGGTGCATAGCCGCCCTGAAAGCTTCATCCTCACCATCCTTCAGAGTCAATCGATACTCAATCAACGTCACCTGTTAAACACAAGAGCAGTATAATTGGATTCATGAGACACATTTCCTTCTGTACAATACAAATGTTATCCTTGCATGGACTGGCAATCGCCTGGGCCTAGGATTTTGGTAGCTAGTAAAAAAAAGTTTGTAGCTAGTTTCCAAAGAAATACAGAGCCCAGTTCATTGGTACATGTACATGTATTTTCAATGTCATCTTTTATCACAAAAAGACAGTCACATAGTGTGGAATATAAGATTGAATATCTGATAGTCAAGGCAGTTAAGTCATTTTCTTACCTCTTTGTTTTCTTCAGCATTCAATTCCTCATCAACAAATCCATCAAAGTTAACCTAGAATCAGAAATATGGATATCAGAAAAATGCTAAATCAATAATATTATGAAAGTGTCAAATGTTAGTGACATTGTAGCACAATTTGACATGATCTCATTTAAAAACCCAAATTTGTGCCCATGGGAACCAAAATTTACATTTATTCTTAACTTAATTAATTTAACATATACCTTACTCGTATCTAAATTATCTCAGTTTTAGATTTTCACACTGAATTCGCATCTGGATATGAGAATTTTTTTTAAACTGACAAAACTATTTTGTGTGAAAAAATAATGTATTGGGTCAGGTTTTTCGCTGGTAAACTAATATCTGAAACAGCATATATGTGGCTGAATTAAATTTAGTTTAGCTGAAACATATCTGTGGCTGAATATGACTAAATTATATTTAGTGGGTTGGCTAATGACAGGGGTGAAAAACAATGAAAACTTCTATTAAATATCCTCATAGTAGTGAAATCCATACCAAATTTCATTGAGATCTGAGCACAACTGTTGAAGTTATGACATGAACAGACATCAGACAGACCAAACTGCCAACAATTCCAGATAAACAAAGATGTATAACTCTAGAATTGAAAATCCAAACAAAATGATGGAACACTCTATTGAATATCCTCATAGTAGTGAACATCCATACCAAATTTCATTGAGATCCGAGCGCTACTGTTCAAGATATGACATGAACAGACCTCGGATAGACAGCTAGACATACGGATGGACAGCTACCGGTATGCGGTGGACGGATGGACAGGTGCAAAACAGTATATATAATTATGTGAGCTACATTGGAGTCAATTTACTATGTATTCCACTATATAAATTCAATCATTATAATGATTACTTCTTTATAACTCACCGACATGTAAATTAACATCTTGAAAACATCTGACCAATTAACTAGAAAACATACATGTATAGCATTTTTGTGAAGTATACAATTGTAACTTAACAAATCTACTAGTAGCTATAACTACTACTCACTTTATGTTCGAGTCTGTCAACAAGAGAAGCGAGTTTCTCTACTTGTTCCGATAACTGTTGGTTATATCCCCCTGTAAACAGAGAGTGATATGTTGAATAACATCTCTACCGACAAAACAAACGGCAATCACTTCTTATTTTTTACACAATGGTTAGAGGCACTAGCTCAGTTAATTGTGTTCATTACTTCATATCCGGTATGTGAGTGAACAAATTATCATTTCTAATTAAAATGGCTATGTTACGATCGGACTGGCACATTGAGATGTCTCTCAGATAAAGCTTAAAAAATGGTCCCGAAAACCAGTTTTGCCCACATTGGGTTTTGAACCCATGCCAACCTTGTCTAGCCCAGACTGTGATGATGGCATCTATGATCTAACTACCTCTGCCATGAGGACATCCTTAAAAAGGTGACCGAAAATAAAGCTGCATATCGGTCAGGTCTCTGCATACAAATGCAGAACAATTAACACTTCTTATTCATAGATATAGTAAAAGTGAAATCTGTAGCTGGCTTGAGAGAATTTATGGTAAAAAAAAAAGTTTTTGAACTCTTTGAATAATGAATGGATTGACCCACTCACTCATTACAGTATACATTGGAATGATCTATCATTCATTTGGAGGGGTGTTCAGGTAATAAAATAAAATAACAGATAGACCGAATGATAATACCATTTACAATGTTAAAGGGGTACTGTACACTAAATCCGGCCATTTATGGGACCATCTCCTTTTATACTCCACAGAATATAGGCAACAAATGAATGAATTTGAGCCATGGATGAATGCATGGTATTTATAATGAAAATGAATATATAATGAAAATGGTATTTATAATGAAGATGAATTTATGACTGGAGTCATAAATTCATTTTCATTATTAAAATTACCATGTTGCTTGTATCATTCATATGGTAAATGCGTGTATTTCTCTCTCATCCATGACTCAAATTCGTTCATATATTGCCTATATTCTGTGGAGTATAAAAGGAGACGGTTACATAAATGGCCGGGTTTAGTGTACAGTATCCCTTTAATTGGTAGGAAATGTTCAGATAATAAGTTAAACAAAAGACTGATGGTCCTAAGGCAACTACTCATCAATGAGTATTTAGTATAGAAAGGGTTAATACAAGCTTCATTGAAATCTTAGTGATGTCATAATCCAACAATGAGTGTTCAAACTTTAAACATTAACCTCTTCGCTGCTAAATAAAGTTTTGACATAGTGTTATTGCCATTTTCCAGTGGAAAAATATAACGGGAATATCACAAGAGCCATAAAACTGACTCAGTTGCAAGGCTATTATCATTCACAATCTTGGAACTTCGAGATACATTTATTCCGACGAACTAATCTCTGAGTTCCAGTTATGATTAACCCTTTACCCAACAGAAGGGCCCTGTGCCAATGCATTCTCTTATATATGCGAGTCGACCATAGGTCGCCTCGCATATATAAGAGAATGCATTGGCTTAACACATTAAAAATTATAAAATTGTTAAAGAATGTAAGAAAATATGGTAAAAAGTGTTAAAAAAAGATTTTTTTTAGGCCAATGCATTCTCTTATATATGCGAGGCGACCTATGGTCGACTCGCATATATAAGAGAATGCATTGGCACAGGGGATAACTGTAACTATCACAATGTGGTCAAGGAGCCGATATCCATATTTGTATGGTTCTATTGAGACAGACCGAAGATATTTTAGGCTGTTGAAGCTTTATTTGGCCGGTTTTGGCCGGTTTGTTGGGTAAAGGGTTAGTGGTCAACTGCTAGTGTGCTGAAGTAGATCCATAATACCTATGGAGAATATAGCACACGACATAGTTACGGACGTCATAGCAGCGAAGAGGTTAAGACACCGACATTTTGTTTTCAAACCCATCTACTGGAAAAAATATAGTGTTAACCCTTTTATGACGGGAGCTGAACTGGTGCAGCATTAAATATCCTGTGCCAGTGCATCCCTGATATATGCGAGTTTCCCATAGGAATCCACTGGCTTACAAGGTCAAGGTGAATAATGTTAGGTCTATGCATTCTCTAATATATGCGAGGCTCCCTATGAGAGACTCACATATATAAGAGAATGCATTGGCACAGGGTTTTCGCAAACTTTCAGGAAGCTCCAGTCATAGAAGGGTTAAATGGACATACAGCACGTGCAATGTGTTCATGCAGAATAACATAAAATCTCACAGAGCTTTCCGATGAATGGCAACAAGCCATATTTCCGACTAAATCCTGAAAAATTACCCATAATTCTGCTGTGGTTAAGGAGTAGATTATTTGGGGCATTACTGTACATGAAAAAATAGATTGACTTTGTTCTTATTTTCTTTATGAATAACCTTCCAATAATGAGATTTTGCATGTCAAACCATTGTTATGTAAGCATCACTGTTATAGTGGAATTACTGATAAAAGTTCAATTGGTCCAACAAGGTACCAAAGTTTTGTCAAAACTTGACAGTAAACAGTTGAAAAGGTCAAAGCATTGAATAATATACTGAAAATCATATTCAGACTTAAACTATTTGAACTTACTTCATGAATAGCGATGTTTTTTGACAAATCACTGTTACAGTTTTGTTTACATAACAATGGTTGGGTCCCTTTAACACATTTAGTACCAACCAGATAAAACCAGTAGTTCTGTTTCTTCAACAAAAAGCCAAAATATTTGGTATTAATAGCTTAAAATTGTCTACTTCACCTGAAAGCAATATTTCCATATAAACCTTAAAGCCACATGGCGGTTTGCGCTCCAAAATACACCTAATAATATTCACTTTAGAAATTTTCCTGGTTTTTAAATATGTCGATAAATACCTCAACTATCTTTCTACAAGCATCATAAGAATATGGTGCCAAACATTTGCAGAATGAGGTCCCCAGAGGGTGAATATTGTGACGCTAACCTGCACAGCAGGCTAGCAGCACTTAATTCACCCTCTGGGGACCTCATTCTGCTTATGCCTCATCTTCTCTTGAAAGTATCTTTATTATCAAATTAACAAATTTTTAACTTTCTCTTCACAAAGATTCCTTTTCTATTTTAGATTAGTTTCTCTATATCCCCAAATTGGCAGATAACACATTGCATCATCTGGGAACTTAAGTCTGATTCAGGTCTCCCATAGCAGATGAGGACATGCAGAATGAGGTCCACAGTTGATGAATTTGGTTACGCTAGCCTGCTGTGTGGGGTAACGTCACTAAATTCACCCTCTGGGGACCTCATTCTGCAAATGTCTGGCACCATATTCTCAGGCCTGCCTGTATCACGTTGAAAGCAAAGAAATTCTAAGCCTAAATTTGGCCTTGAATATTATAAGCTCAATTTCAATTAAAAACTTACCAAGAACCATCCCCACAATGCTAGTGTGAAATCACAATACAATATGATTGATAACAAGTCGATTATAACAATAAAGCTTGATAAAGGTGAATTAGAGGAATAAGCGAGCAAGCCTTGAAATAGCGTGTCTGCCATTTGCAGAATGAGGTCCCCAGAGGGTGAATTTAGTGATGCTGCCCCGCATAGCGGGCTAGCATCGCCAAATTCACCCTCTGGGAACCTCATTCTGCTGAGGCGTAAGCAGAATGAGGTAAGCAGAATGGGGACCTCATTCTGCTTACTCCTCAGCAGAATGAGGTCCCCAGAGGGTGAATTTGGTGATGCTAGCCCACTAGCATCACTAAATTCACCCTCTGGGGACCTCATTCTGCAAATGACAGGCACACTATTTCAAGGCTTGAATTAGAGGAATAAGCGAGAATGCTACTATAGAAAAGAACATGAATCCCACAAAACAAGCCTTGAAATAGTGTGTCTGTCATTTGCAGAATGAGGTCCCCAGAGGGTGAATTTAGTGATGGGCTAGCATCACCAAATTCACCCTCTGGGGACATCATTCTGCTTACACCTCAGCAGAATGAGGTTCCCAGAGGGTAAATTTGGTGATGCTAGCCCGCTATGTGGGGTAGCATCACTAAATTCACCCTCTGGGGACCTCATTCTGCAAATGACAGACACACTATTTCAAGGCTTGCCACAAAATAATAGTTTACACCATACATGTAGGTGATAACATGATAATTCAGTCATGGTGACAGATGCGAATTAGCAAACCACATTTTCTAACTAAATACCACAGATGATCAAAGGATTAAAGCCAATTTCTAACATAAGTCAAAATAAAGATGGTATTTGAATTAACATTGCCGATGAGGTAAAGCATTAATTCAACACAGCATTTGTGATTTTTATGGCATTAATGAAGAATTATTACAGCATTATCAATAATCTGCATACAATCGCATTATTGCTACAGTGACGTTTCAGAGAACGCTGCTAAAAATGCATTGACTTGCGATATCACATTGAACTTGGCTTGATCTTACAGTAACATGTTATCACCTCAAGTGGCCTTTGAGTTGAAACAATGTTACATGCTAATTCAATCAATAATTCACCAAGTTTATGTATCTGACATTGCATCTGTGAAATATTGAGTAGTTAGTCTACAAATAGGTTACAGATAGAAAAGTTAAAATAGTGTGAAAAAGAGATACGATATTGTACGACAAAAGGATTAATATCTTCTAAAATCTTACCATCAGATACTAGTGTGTCAGCTGTAAATAGCAACATTGAGTTATTCTGAATGTTTAAAATAAACTTTATATGTAAGCAGATTTACCTTTAGGATCCTACGCATATTTATTTTCCAAACAGCCCTCATAATTGGCTATGGCAGTAAGCAATGACAGAGCCATTTGCTGAAGCAAACATGGCCATGGCAAATGGCTGCAGTAGAGGATTGCTGAAGCCAAACAATCTGAATTAAGATGGCTGACCAAATGATCATGCATGTACAATACATTGGTAACAGGATCAGGGGACAAGTGCTGGCCACTTAGATAAACAGATAAACAATCTGTGTTGAGAGACAATCTTAGTAAGAGGCATGGCTCATTTGAATCTTAACACTTATGTATATGTGACCCGCCATATCAAGTCCAGTCGGAAGTCGGGATTTTTTTTACCCTGTGCCAATGCATTCTCTTATATATGCGAGTCGACCATAGGTCGCCTCGCATATATAAGAGAATGCATTGGCCTAACAATTTTTTACAATTTTAATAATTTTTTCTTGTATGCTTTAACAATGTTATAATTTCACCCATACAGAGCCCCAGACAAACATGAGCAGACGACACTCTTCTAGGTGCTTCTATATATGTGTGGGGCTCCCTGCAGGGTAATGGATGTTTTTTTATTTTATGTCCTAAAAATAGTAAGAAACATTTATTTAAAAAACATGATAAAAAATTGTTAGGCCAATGCATTCTCTTATATATGCGAGGCGACCTATGGTCGACTCGCATATATAAGAGAATGCATTGGCACAGGGTAAAAAAATCCCGACTTCCGACTGGATTTGATATGGCGGGTCACATATGTAATAGGTAGTAGATTCAAGATTGTCATTCAGTGAAATAACTTTTTAATATGTAGCCGAAAGTGTATTTTGTATCATCAGTGAGGAAGGCAAATTGGGAAATTTTTGATTATAGATAAGATGTTATATATTAATTAAATGCTGTTTTAAAATTTATAGTTATCATTCAAGTCTATTGACCCAGTTCGAAGGAATGAAGACCCTCCCAATTATCATGGGTTAATCATGTGAGCTCAAAAGATGACAAGGTAGCAGCAAGCGAGAATCTGGAAAATACGAAAGAAGATACAGACCTTCAGATGAGGCGCTCAGTGAACTGATTTGGCGTTTCGTTCTTCTAACAACTCGTCCCGGTATAACACCTCCTGTTGGCTTCTTTTTTATCTGTTCGAAATCAACTGGTGTGATGTCAATTCTAAAAATAATGATAAAGATGTTTCTAGTTCGATGAACAAAGATGCTGTAAACAATCATCATTATGTCAAGCAACTGATTAAATTTGCATCGTAAATACGACCTTGCCTAATACTGCTTTGATCATTAGCCTACATGTATGGTCTCATGGATATGCTGATATTGTTTTGTGGAACCCATCTACTGGAAATTTGCAAGATTACTGGAAGGATGTTAGCCCTTTCATTACGGGAGCTGCGCTGGTGCAGCATTAAAGATCCTGTGCCAGTGAATTATCTTATATATGCGAGTCTCCCATAGGGAGCCTTGCATATATAAGAGAATGCACTGGCCTACATGGTCAAGGTAAATATTGTTAGGCCAATGTATTTTATTATATATGCGAGCTATGGGAGACTTGCATATGTAAGAGAATGCATTGGCACAGGAATTTCGCAAAATTTCAGGAAGCTTCAGTCTTAGATGGGTTAAAACAAGTTGCTGGACTTGAATAACAAGAGAGGGAGAAACATAAAGATTCTGCTGCATTCTCATGGATGTAAAACAATCCCTATTTAAAACAATTCCACTATGCAGTTGAAGTGTATTGGTCACTCCTGCGCTGATGAGTTTGACACATTTTCACAGCAAATGTGCTCAGCAAATGTGCTCTATTGATCCCCAAAAATAACAGCACAGCATTAATCAAGCCCACAGTAGTGCTGTGCGTCGGATCCGATAATCCGAATCCGATCTGTTCCGAATCCGATTGGATTCGGATCGGATTTACAATGTTTAAAAAATCGGATTCGGATCCGGATCGGATTCAGAATTGTCGTCGGATTCGGATTCGGAGTCGGATTTTCAAAAATCCTGTCGGATTCGGATCGTCTGGATCGGACCGTACAATCCGATCTCCATCATGTTACATTTATGGGGTGGATAACTTGGATTCTAAGTTTCTAACTGAGTCTCAGAGTCTCAGATTGAACGTAGGGCCTATATAAATGTAGGTTACTCTTACTGCCATCTTAGTGTGTCAAGGTCAGACGAAATTTCTAGGAAATCTGACGTCACGATTCCGCGAAAACACATTTTCTCAGAAGTTACAGAACTACATACTCCAATCCGTCCAGTCGTTCCAGCCTCCATCAACTTAAATTACAGAGCAGTACAGACTACAGAGTACAGACTACAGAGTACAGATGTTTCGTTAGTTCGTAACTTCGTACCACCATGTCACTTACACTGTACGTACTACGTAGTGTCTTACACTTACAGTACTGTCACTTACATGTAGGTAAGTTAGGACAAAGTTCCAGATTCCCGAATCCCCAATTCCCGATCATCCCGTTAAATTCTCTAACTTTTCTTATATGCGTCTACACTCTACACTGAGTAGTACACTCTACGTACAGTCCCCCTTCACCCCAATGACCCATCCCTTGACCTCAGCAACAAAAGTTTGATGTTGAGACACACATTTTACACGATGTTGTCACACTATTTTCAATTTATATGTTGCGGATTCGGGTCGGATTTCGGATTGGATTTCGGATCGGATTTAGCGATACACATCGGATTCGGGTTCGGATTCAAAATTGACATCGGATTTCGGATTCGGATCGGATTAAAAATAGCCATCGGATTCGGATTTTTAAAAATGCTGTCGGATCGGATTTTGGGTTTATGTCGGATCCGACGCACAGCACTAGCCCACAGTATTTTGACACAGAATATAGTTCATAATACATACAGCAAATATTTCAAATAGCCAAAATAATATGTTCTCAGTTTTTCCCAACTTGAACCCAGAAGCCAAAATATGTGTGGGATAGACATATGGTCTAGTTGTATGTATAAATATATTTAAATGTATATTTAGTCATGTATATATATAAATTATATGTTGATTCCTTTATATCCACATCCAAATGCATAATCTCAATAAACACTTATATCAATATTATATTGTTGTTATCCACATATGACTCCTGACAAAAACAAATATTTTGATAAAAAGAGAAGTTTGCAGAACAAAATCTTTGTCATGTGTGGCCATGGGTAGAGATGCGGTCTGGTTCATGTTAGAACATAATAGACATATGTTAAACTCATAATTCAAGTTGTATTTTAAATAGAACAATTTTCGAAATTAAAAATTTAGGTCAGTTCTCGAAGTTCCCACCTTTCCTGTCTAGACTGGTTGTCCAGGAAATCAGCAGCGACATCTAGTGGCTTTTGTAAAGCATACATCTGGTCGATTGATTCTCGTATTAGAAACCGGGAAACAAACTGATCAGTTCTAGAAGAGTTTGTATATGTCTGAAAATAAGTAAGAAGTGCCAGTTGTGTCAGTTTTGGAGATTTCTATCACCAAATATAAAATGTTTTTGAATTTTTTTTTTAACTCATATATCTATATAAATTGTCTCTTCCCTGAACTTTCTATATCGATTTAGTGATATTAAATATGAATTTTGAGTCAACAGGCAACATTCCTGATATGGTAAAAATACCGAGCACAAATTTTTCTGACTTCTGTGTGACTTGGCGTTAGTGTTGTGAGGTTTTAGAATTTACGTTTCGGTTTCGGTTTTTTTCGGTAAAAAAACCTCGGTTTCGGTTTTAGTAAGCAATCACTTAACATAATAGCAATTAGTCCAACACAACTGGACAAAACAGGCACTACCAGTTACAGAGGGTCATAATAAGTTGGGGAACAGCTTGCTCTGTTGCTAAATCATGAACTTTAATGAGAATGTGAGATAAAAGTCATATATTGAACCATAAAGTTTAAAGGGGTACTGTACGCCAAATGTTGTTGTTGGTTTCTATAGTCTCCGAGTCTGAGAATAAGGTAACACTTTTTTCATTATTTGAAAGTCTGTTGAGTACGAAGTAGTGTTACGGATGACAAATTTACCAGAATGCAAAAATACAAATTGTCGTTGTCGAGTAATTTTTGTACAGTTTTCAACCAAATGAATCAAATAAAAGTTATATTATAGGCATACTAGTCCCATATAATCATTTAAGTTATTGTATCGTCGCTAGTCAGTGAGTGGCTTGAGTGTTCTCCCCGTATCATCATAATATTTTAAGCGATCGTGTGTGCGATCGGTTTAACAAGCCAGTATCCCTCATTTACTTTATTTGATTACGCAAATTCGTAATTTAATTGACGCCATTTTATGGCTCCAGTCATAAATTCAATTTATATCAAATTATTAACTTTTAAATTATTAAATTTTAAGATAGCCTATTAACCTGAGCGTTTACAGAATACATCTTCGACTCAAATTACTTATGTTTCTATATATTATCGATATTAGATCGTTGTTGTCACCGGAAATTTTATGAAAATGGCGTACAGTACCCCTTTAAGCAAACACAAAATAGTAGTGCCCGACTGACCATATTTCCAGACGCTGACTCAAACTTTTTTCCGACTATTCACAAATATTTCCACCATACCAAAATCAAAACATAAAAGGGAAACGCAAATACAGCGACGTTTCATGCATACAAGATGAAGTCCCGTGCGACTTATATATTGGTACCGATATCGTTTAAAGACAATTAAGGCCGTGGTAATCAATCAGTTACGGTGTAGCAAGTGCGACATGTGCCTAGTTCCTCGACAATGATGACGTAATTATGCGTTTGATGTTCCCGCTCAGTTTGTGGGTTAGAGATACCGTTACGCGCAAAAATAACTGCCGCGATCAACAAGACGCTGATAAGTGCACGTACATGTATACACGGCAATTGGCCGGCTCAAATTCGTAATATTTGGTTGAACGTTATAGATAAAAGTTCAATTTTATTGACCGATTAGCCAGGAGAATGAAGTTTCAGAAATTGCAGTTCTAACTACCGACTTTATTTCCGCACGGAACGAAATGTTTCGTCAAGTACACGCCATATCAATTCAAATAAAGTGCACACTTATTCTAAGACAGTTGACAATAAAGGTGACAAAAGTCAACGACCTACTGGACCATTTCCCACGTGGTATAACATTTTTTTTCTTTCGCATTCTCATTTTTACAACGACATGCTTCCTCATTTCAGTTTCGTTTGGCAACTCAATGACGCTTACGATATTATAACAACACATATCTGAGACGAAATGGACACATCCCGATATATAATTGATCAGAGAGGTCGATTATTTGACAACACTATCAACTAACAAGTCGATTCAATTGAAAAATAAACATACAAAAAAAAAACGTAATGTCGGTTGGGGCAGAATCACGTCGGTCGGTTTCGGTCGGTATTTTTTAAAACCGAAACCGAGTTGTTTTCTCGGTTAACCGCACAACACTACTTGGCGTCTGAAGTGAGACTTGGTGCCAGGGTCCATGCTGAACCAAAATTTACTGTTGCCAAATAATTTGCCAAATGAAAATATTACTGAGAGTACCATTTTCTGCATCATTAAGTCTTATGTTTCAACACTCGCGGTTTGAATGACTTTTGATATTGATAGGAAAGCAGTTAGTTAATAGTTATACTTGCATCTCTATTGTGGTTTATCATACACAATAAACCAATCACCAAACAATAAAATGATAGCAGGGTTGCTTCATCAGAAGGGCACACAACAAGAGGATTAGCTATGTAAACACCACCACACTAAAGACGATTAATCCCTCCACCCATCAATACTAAATATATCAGTTAAATATATCAGATTAACTGCATCTTAATAGAGGTGTTAATTTTCCTAAATCACATAAAACACCACTAATATAATTATATTGTAAGAGTTTCCTGAAATGAATGGTATTGATTGGCCAATATTTGTCAACTCTCTTGAGGAATTAAAAAGTGACTTGCCAAAACTTTTGCGAAATGAAAATATTTTTTGACAAATATGAATTATTTTTGCCATTGGCAAATTTGGCAAGTGGCAGAGTGGACCCTGCTTGGTGCCTCACTTCTATGTGACTTGGCCAAGTATTTTCAGAGTACATAGAAGTTTGAAGATTGGTATTCCAGATATTTATTGACATAACTTATCTGTCCTTTCGAATTTCATAATTTGGAGGTTTAATACGCTATGTCCATTTAAGTCTCCATTCATTTGCACAATTGGAGAAGTATATCTTGACAGTCCAAAAGATAACATATAACATAAACAACAGTGATTGTTTCAAATAACTTTAAAATTTGCTCACTTCAGATGATTTATGCAGCACGTCAGATACTTTCTTGTTCAGTTCTTCGAGTAATGCAAATATTTCTTGGAATGATCCCAGATGTGCAGTGAAGTAGGAACACAACTCTTCTGTATCAATATGTCTGTAAATAAAAACAGTGCATAAAGTTTAGAGATTCACCTACATGTGGGTTACACAGTTTGTTTTTGGTTAACCAATTGTTCGGTCAAGCAGAAAAAAATTGTTCACCCAAATTTATGGGTCAAGTAACCATAGAGAACAACAGCAACACTTTTGAATAAATATTACATAAAATTGCTCTTAGGTGAATGTTTTTGGTCAGCATATTCTCCAAGCAACTCATTCAAAGTGTATTCTACAATACTAACAATAATGAGCACCTCCTAGATTTGCATTCACTGTTTAAATAGTTGATGATATCCATGTATAACAAGTAGTGCACACATGAGAATATTTGGCCAACTTAGTCTTGTTAACCCATTCAACGTTCGCGCGATTTTTATTGTGTAACCAGTACTTGAACAAACTGATTGTTCATTGAAGGGTATATGAATAGAAGTCCTTCCTGTTCATACCGAGTGGGATCAGTGTTCGGAGGACGAAAATCCAGTGGATTTTGCATGTTTTGCGGGGTTGGGTTCTCAATTCGCTATCTGGGTCACTGTTCATGATCTCAATGACCTGATGTCGAAGGTCACTTGTATCATGGTCTGGTAGATTGAAGTGGAATGCTACCAGAGTATCTATGTTATGTCTAATATCGGCCAGGTATTCTGATAGGTGTGTTCTAAATTTACGATTAGTCTCCCCTACGTATTGGGAGTTACATTTTTGCATGTGAGTAGATAGTTTTTCATGAGACAATTGTATCTTGAGGGTCCCTTGAATCGCTTTTTGTTGATTTTGCTTTTGAACCATTTTTGGTGTGGGATGTCCTTGCATACTGAGCAGTATTTCCATTCACAGGGTGTGAATTGGTTGGGAAAAAGTCTTCCCGTAGTGCCTCTCAATTGTGGGAATTTGGCTTTAGTCAATATGTCTTTGTCTCAAACCGATTATTTGCCTCAAATTTTATGCACTGAAAAATAAATTCCATGTTTGCGAAATATGGAATCCCAGTGGCTCCGGTATTACATGCCTTCCAAAATAGCAGCAACATTGGATCCCACTCAATTTTTATTGAATTTTGGCGATGACACCCTAGTTCATATATCTGGCCAATTTTGTAGAATATTGATATCATTTATCAATTTATTATCAAAGGTTGGTAGCTTTTTAGGTGACAAAGGTAATAGGTAGAAATAATTGCCAACCATTTATTTGTAGAGATGATCAGCTAATAAGTTCAAGAAACTGCTGTAGATTTGGGAATTGATTGGTTACAATGAGGAAAAGTGAAAGCTTCAATACATGTACATGTAAGTGGTCCTCAAGAAGTTGGCCAACAGGAGACTATCTATAACTCTTCATTGACTTACCCAGTGTTATGAGTATCAATTTCATTGAACAGTTTCTCTAGTTCTTCTTTCCCCATAACTCCATCAGCCCAGAAGGCAACAAACTCTTCCCATGATATCTTCCCATCATCTACAAAACAAGTATATTCAAATTAGCGTGTTATTTCCTCTTCTAGGAATATCATTCTACTAGTAGCGAATCATCCTTAAACACTAATTTCTCTATTGCAGACAATGTGCTTACCAAGCAGAAGAGCATTGAAGGAAATAAGATTGAGAATAAATATAATAACAAAGTGTTTCTGAAACTCATTGTTGAAATATAGCAGACTGAGTATAATAATAGTAACAAATTGTTTCTATAAATTCATTACTGAAATATAGCAATCAATGTTCCAAGACCACCAAAATTTTTATTCCAAAACAAATAGGCATAAAATATTTCATATGGCAAAACTTTTGGCACAGCATTTTCTTCAATAATTTTCTTAAAACTTAGCAATACAAGACAGTCAATGATTGTTGAGATGCTCATCTGACTGTAAAGACCGGGAAGACTGGGGCTCTGAAGACCATACAGTAAATAATTTGTCAAAATCACTTAAAAACAAGTAGCTAGAGGGTCTCTGTTGATCAGTGGGGCGTCCACCTTGAAATTTTCAACTGGAGGCCCTGATCCCCCCACCCCACATAGACTAAGTCACTAGTCTGTTCAATCTCAACTGAAGCAAATATGTACACTCCCAAGTTCGTAAAATTCCTTATACATCAAGCTTTCCCAATGTTGCAAAGATCCAACCTGGCATGCCCCACCCCTATTTGATCTGGTAACCTCATTTGAAAAAAATCTGTATCCCAGTCACCCAAGGACCTTTAATACCAAATATAAGCTAAATAGTCCTGATGGTTCTTGAGAAGAAAATGTTTTAAGAATTAATATGGTTGGAAAGAGTTATGTCCCAAGCTATGTCACATTTTGACCCAGTGACCCCATTTGAACAGATCTGAATCCCGGTCACATAGGGACCATCCATACCAAATATGACTCAATTCTTCATCTCAGTTGAGCTAAAAAAGCCACCCTCTCTCTCATCCAGTTTCCCATATGTAATTGTCTGAGAAAACAGGTATTTATTTTAATGGCCTAACTTTCAGATTCACACTTGGGAGCAACATTGGTCTCTATGAATACACCAAGAGTTTGGTTTTAAACTAGTTAGTTATCATATGCCATTTAAATACAAAGTCTCTACCAGGCATAGATGTCTGGTATATCAATCAACAAGATTTAATATCAATTATAACTGCTATGCATTTTTTTGTAAACACTGAAAAAAAACTGGTATTTCAATAATTACCTTTTAACAGTGTGAC
This sequence comes from Siphonodentalium dalli, assembly GCA_032622095.1. Taxonomy (NCBI): domain Eukaryota; kingdom Metazoa; phylum Mollusca; class Scaphopoda; order Gadilida; family Siphonodentaliidae; genus Siphonodentalium; species Siphonodentalium dalli. The sequence continues at coordinate 198,354,375 of CP136062.1, forward strand.
TTCTAAATGTGGTTAAGTAAACATTCTGTTCTCAGATACCCTCCTGATAACTCATATCTTAGATAGCTCTGAGTATCTGCTGTTTTTAACATATGGGTGACCACATTTTAACTAATATGAATGTGAGTCACCTGGGGAACATCACACCAAAAATGAACCCATTCAGTCTTATGGTTCTGGAGAAGATGTTTAAAGAATTGTTGACAGACAGATGGATGGACAGACGATGGACGAGGAGTGGTGACTATACCTCCACCGGAGACTTCGTCTCAGGTAAGCTAATAAAACTGGAGATACAAAACTATATCATTAATGGATTAATGATAAATTGATATATCAATTAATGGATTAATGATAAATTGTGTGATTTACTGCATGCTCTATGGCATCATTCATCATTCCATCAAGATCACTCACCATTTTTATCAGCACGCCGGAATACCTGAAACAAAAAAGAAGATATAATTTATGGATAACACTAATTGGCAGAAAAGCTTGTATGAAATATATAACCCCTCTAAGTGGGGTGTCAGGTAAGAAAAGTGTGTCTCATCAATGCCTATAACTGTCATCGTCACTCAACAAATAAGAGAATAATAATACACGTAGGTGGGTATAAATCGTACATACTACTCTCGTATATAGAGAATATCCACATAGTGCAGCTGAATAAAGAATTTATTTTTGCGAGTATGTCGGCATCTATTTGGCGAGCCTCTAGGAGAGCCAAATAGATGCCCACATACAAGCAAAAACAAATTCTCTATTCAGCTACAATATGCGGATGTTTTGTTTATCCACTGAACAAATTTAAATGTATTTTATCGCATTTTTTTGTTAAAAAATTCACAGACTCCTTATAGAGAAGCAATGACCTACTTAGCGTCTTTATCTGTATAGTAGAGACTAATTAATTATGAAACAGTTTTGTATTTGTGCGACTGCATCGCGAAATAGTCCGCTTTATAAAAATTTATAATTATGACAGAAAAATATCATAGCATGGTGTTATTTAAAATAAAATCTAAATGATTCGCATAATGTTCAAATCTAAAACTGAAGTGTACGAGTATAGAGTCATGTGAATTTGGATGTTTGTGCTTGAAAGTCTGAACTTTAGCAGTAGCACTAGCACCAAGATTGGCAGTGCAAATGCACCAGCTCACAGAAGAATATCATATACTTTATAGTAACAAACTGCCAATTGCTTAATCAAGTTAATATAGACTTCACCAACTGAACGTTGAAAAATTATATTTGAGTGCGTTTTTTAGTTTGATCTTTTAGGGCTGGGACATCAGAGATTAATTTGACCTGGGGAGAGTTATTAGATAGGTTCCGTTCACCTTAGATGTCTTAAAAATGCACTACCAATTATGTTACATATATTTTGGCTAGAGAACCAAAACGGTTGGACCCTCGGAACTGAAAATGTGTACATATGAGTAATTTGACCCTGTAAATCTTATTAGATAGGTCCCATTGACATCAGATGTCTTAAAAGGGCACTACTATTTAAGTTAACTAAATAAAATGGTTGCAATCTGGTCATGAAAATTTATTGAAACACAGGGATAAGTTGACCTGCAGAGTGTCAAGAGATAGATGCCTTTGACCTCGGATGACTTCAAGGGACAAAAATGAGCAATAAAGAGCGTTCCTTATCAGTTTAAAAGATATGAATGAAAATTGATACGGATGGGTCACCCAACCAGGGGAATGTCATGGGATAGACGCCTTTAACATCGGGGGAATTAGATGGGGGAGGGGCTAATAAATTATATGATCAGAAAAGAGCATTTACTATCAGTCCAGAAGGTATATGGGAACATTGGTGCACAAAAGTAAAATGGCATGTGAAATGTCACGGGATAGGTTCTGTTGACCTCAAATGATTTAAAGTTGCATAATCCGATTAAGCGCCCCCTCAATAACTATTTATTTGGATTCGGGGGTAAAAAATATTTGATTTGAGTCGAGAAACCCACATATCAAAGCTCAGAATTATTAGATGTCGATTTTTAACATCTATTATTTTATCTATTGATTTACCTTGGTAACGGCACGGTAATCTGTACTGGTATTAAATTATTAGACCAGGGCAAAGATTCCCAGTAAATTGTGGTACTTAAAGTTTTTAACTGAACAATATACATGTATATATGCCCATGGTCCGCGGATTTACTACATTCGTTGCAGCTAAATTAGGCACGTTCACGCGATGTCATGAAAATCGGCAAACCATGGCAATTTCCGAACTGCAGATGCCCAAACCCACGGGTGGTTCATATTCTCCTCCTTGCAGAGTAATAAACCATCCATGCATACATGTATATAAGAGTCCCTCTTATTTATATCAGGCTAGCTAGCACATGGTGCTCAAACGTTAATTTAAAGTTATCACATGATATTTTTTTGGTCAGATATAGGCACATATATATATAATATACTGGTAAGTATATATGTTTAACCCTTTACCCAACAGAATGGCCCTGTGCCAATGCATTCTCTTATATATGCGAGTCGACCATAGGTCGCCTCGCATATATAAGAGAATGCATTGGCTTAACACATTAAAAATTATAAAATTGTTAAAGAATGTAAGAAAAAATGGTAAAAAGTGTTAAAAAAAGATTTTTTTTAGGCCAATGCATTCTCTTATATATGCGAGGCGACCTATGGTCGACTCGCATATATAAGAGAATGCATTGGCACAGGGCTAACTGTAACTATCACAATGTGGTCAAGGAGCCGGTTCCAATGCTATCCATATGTGTATGGTTTTATTGAGACAGACCGAAGATATTTTAGGCTGTTGAAGCTTTATTTGGCCGGTTTTGGCCGGTTTGTTGGGTAAAGGGTTAATAAAGTAATTTATAGTACGATATACATGTATATGTACCGACATATGTCATGCACAACTTGCTAAGAAAATATGCTATTTGCAATTGGCAAGATCAGGTTGTATAAAATAATCTGCACTGCATATATCAAGTCGCTATTGCATCACCGTCTATTATAAAGTAACCTGTGGGGGTTTCAATTATGTGAGCACGGGGACCATCCATAGCAGGTGCTTTGATTCAACATGCTTAGAGTCCAACTTGGACACGGATTACAGACTTGGGCATGTATCGAGTTGCCCATGCGTTTTCCAATTTGCACGGACACCGAAATTGACACATAACACTCCAGGCGTAGTTAAACGTCATGATGTTAGTTACACTGTCATTAGTATGTGGTAAAGATCAAAGATGCTGCCGGCCAGCTGCGCCCTTGATGTAACAACGTTGCAATAGACTAATACATGTAGTACCGACTTGTAACAGCTAGTTATAATAATTATTCTCCGATTTTCGTTGCTTATGGTTAACCGGTCATGCAATTTTCTTGACCAGTCACGGCTGCGGTGACAACGACACACACACAAGTTAGAAACACATGAATAATTTCATTACCGAAAATACAATATTTAAATTTTTTATTCGGTATGGTAAATCGGTATTACGCTGATACCAATACCACACGGTAAATACCAATTACCGCCCATCTCTACTTAAAATATAGATGTAACTTTATCCAGTCATGCAATAGGTGCTGTTTACTCCATATGACTAATAATTGTTTTAAAGGACTTGAACTTGAAGGGCCACTAATAATTGGTACATATGGGTCACCTGACCAGTGGAATGTCATAGGATAGGCGCCTTAATGAATAAAATAACGAAAAGTTCAAATCTGCCCACCAAATTCAATTTGAAGGAGTGTATACATCCAAGTCCACAAGACCTGAATAAAAGTGATTATATGATATTCTTCTATATATGAAAGTGCAAAATTTCAAGAAATTCTATGGTGGACAACATATTTTTTTATCGAACGTAAAATTTATGACACACAAAAATCCCTTATTACACTGTAGGTCCATTAAATGTTGACGAAGTCTGAAGGCTACCAAATTAAGTCAAAACTGAGTCACAAAGTGCCAATGATATCTCAATGGAACTTGGAAGGAAAGGCTGAAAACACTTGTTTTTCAGGGCATTATTTTCTCTCTTCTAAGTTCTATACATTCATACAAAAATTTTAGTCTGAATATTTTTGCCACGTCCCAAACTGTCAAAATGAGTGTGACTGTGAGTCTCAGTCTGTGACTGTCCCACGGTACCTAGCCTGGGGGCTCCATTATTGTTATTTTACAATGCAATTAGACAGTGTGACAGTATGTAGCAACATAACATGCTTTTTCGTTTTTGAGATTTAAAAAAAAATATTTTGCATATTGTAGTAATTTAGAACATAAACATAACCATTTGATTGAGTTTCACAACTTAGAATTGGTCTAAGTTAGAAATTTTGACTTTGAGAAAATTTCAGTTTTAAGATATGAGAAATTCATATTTCGAGAAATGCTCCAAAGTCAAACCCATGACACAGAACACACCAGGATTCATTCATTTAGGTAATATTGTGCCCTTGTCTTACTTAAGGTTATATTCTGTTGAAATATGATGAAACTGATGGAATTAATTGTCAGTAATGAATGTGCCATGAGAGGAAAGTGGCGGACAACATGAAAAATTGAAAGAAATGTATATATATCTGAAATGCAGCCTACAGAACGACACAGCATGCTGCAGATAAGTTATATGAATGACACTCCAGCTCACTTTATTGAATGTCCTTGATTTGATCTTGATAATATTGCCTTTCACTTCTTTATAACTCCAAGAATGTGAAGTTCAAAATGTGTCACTTGACCACCCCCTTAATTAACTAAAAACTGTGTCACCCTGAGCACACTGGGGACCATATTGGAACTAAATGTGCATTGACCTGCTTATTATGTTATCCTGATAACATTCAGTCATGTGACAGTGTAGTCCAAGTCTTCTCGTACTAAAGCCGGCTAAGATATTGGGATGGAGGTGCCGGTCTTTAGTCCGAGTTCCAGGCCCATGCATTCATATGACACGACTTAAGCGTTAGTGACCCGCTCAAATAAAACCACAATTATATGAAATAAAATATCACAATTGCGACAATAAACGGATATTTTCCGCAGAAGACATGCTATTTGATCTGAAACCCACATCAGTTGTGAATTGAAAGCGGTAATTTAATGCGAAAAGAGACATTTACCGCAATGTTTACAAATTTTTAAAAGTATGCGAACTCAGTTGACCTCGCGAACTGTGTTCGGCATTTTCCGTTGTAAATATTCCGTAGATTTTCGACTGACAACGCAAATTACGATGAATTCTCCATTGTAATCGTAATTATGTGTGTCAATAAATAAAAAATAAATAGATTAATTAAACATTGAAGATATAAATGTAATACATTAAATAAATTACGGGGAATTACAGCCCTCTCAAAGTTTAAAACAGTGTAAACACAACGGAGCATTAGAATAAATAATATGGTGCTACATTTCCCACATTTGGTGGACTTCAGCGAAATTAAGATATATACTAAGCGAACAGAGCAATATACTGCTCTTGTTAAGCACACAAAAAATCAAACAAAATTTGTATAAATTTTTAACCTTAAGTTTGAAAAGTCCCACTAAAACGGAAGAACTATATTTCGAAACTGTGTGATTCGGTTCTCCGATTATTTTATCAACACAAAAGTCAAAATGCACATGGATGAAAATCACACGCATGGCAAGTCAGACACAAGAGTTCTAATTTGCTCCAATTTTGACAAGTTGCTTGCGAAAATTGTCAACAAAACTACCTTTCTGATCCTCCATTATGTCATTAAGTTTTTAGTGCGGGAATTGTTCTCAAAGCACATTGGAAACTGGACTTTGCGGCGATCGGTTTTCCCTATTTTGTTAGGAAAACCCCGCGCTATATATAGAAACGGAAACTAGAATACTCAGAACAAACACCGGACAATGCCGAAGTTCTTCGGAACATGAGTTCGGCTTTCAGTTAAGTAAACAAACAGAAAAAACAACGATGTTTGTGGCAATCAACCGGAATATTCTATGTGTAATTTAACATTAATGTTAGATTATTATACACCATTCTGACCATAATATGTCACTCTTTCCGACGTATATAGCATCATGTATTGCTTTGTTAGGTAAATCGAGTAAAATACACCACAGATTCCCGCCACAGATCCTGGGCGTAACTCGTGTGATAGGATTGGTATAGAAGTGGGCTTGGACTAAAGACCGGCACCTCCATCCCAATATCTTAGCCGGCTTTAGTACGAGAAGACTTGGACTAGTGACAGTGCAGTGAGTGATTGAGTGCACCCAACTGATTTTCAATATTCTGTGCTCTTACTGTTACACATCACAGCTTTAAATGAGATTATTACATATACATGTACATCACAGTTACAGTATAATCTATAGAAACTAATCTTACTTATGTTAAACAGTAATAAACACAGTTTATATACACATAAAGTTATACTATTTTCTGTAACACTGCACTGTCAACATGTATACATATGAATGCTATCAAAATAAAATCTAATCTAACACCTGTAGCGATCAGCTGTTTTGACCAGGTACTCAGGTAACTAGTTAAACTGATAACGGCAATCAGCAATGACAACAATTGATAAGTTGTGTCGGTGGCAATGGGAACAAGGTCATGGCACTCAGAATATACGTATTCAATGTTTAGCTTCACATACCATGAAACAAACAAGTGAAATATATTGTTTAAAATATTCAATTAATATAGCTTTTGCTTCGTAAAAAGCATCCCGTCGTAAACGTGGTTTGCTTCAGGATTTCAAAACCGGAAGTGACAACTATTCAGTGAATTATCCCCCTTCGGCTGGCCATACTAATGTGTCTATTTATAGCCGCTATAACTTTTATTATGCCAGTACTCTAACCACGGATTTTTCTGCGTAGCCGATGAGAGCGCCGCAGGTAAAAAAAAAATTAAAAATTCTGTCTCAAATATTAGTTTTTATCCATGTGAAGTTCGGATTGGACCAATTAAAGTGTCCGCCTAATTTTCTAAAAATTCTTTTATCAGGTTCTAATTGATCGCGGTGGTTTATTATAAATGACAGCTTATTTATTCGGATTTCGTTTTAGCGCAAAATCCAAAAAGATCTAGAAAGAACGATTGTCATGTGATTCAACAGGTTGGGCACAGGTGCCAAATGAGCTAAATAGCTCATTTGAGCTCATGTAGCTAAATTGAGCAAAATTTTTAATGGGATTTATGTCTGTCCCTTCAGTTCAATGCCTAACTCGAATATCGACATGCACTTTTAATTGTACTGGATCAACATAACATTGAGCTTCACAAACATACCTTCCGCTCATTTACTCACAACAGTCTTGATATGTTTTAACTGACATTTGCCTAAGGATTTACCCATATGTTTTCATTAAAATTCGGAAGAGAAAAGAGTATTTAGTTGACTTTTCCTTCGGCAATCTTGCCGTGTCAGCTTCACGACGCCATTTTTTGACCGTATCCCAAGATAAAATGAAACAACATTTTGATTGGCTCTTCAAAACGGTCTCTCGCTATGTGTTTATAAGTATGAATTTCACCAGTTAGAGCGTATGGAAAGCCACGTGCTTATATATATAACCATATCGACAAAATAGAAGTAAGTGATGCGTAAAATTATACAGTAGAATACGAATGTATTGACCGCTCGTGCTTCCGTATTTCTTCCTCTCCTAATGGGAGTCCAGTCACTTTGGGAAAAATATTTATCGTAAATGGATGCCAGCGGTTTATCCAATCGGACAAGACGTTGTAACCTCGTGTCCTTAACCTTCATAACTACGATCCAGGTAAATTCACAAGCAGAAGCGGCAGTTTTATGTACACAATTCGTAAGTTCGATAAAAAGTTTAATCAATCTCATAAAAGTGTTAATCAAATCGCCTTCGTTTGCACCGCGGCTGTTTTAATTAGTTGTACCGAAGGCGAAGGTGTTTATGTGAAGCTTCACGTGCGGTCTAACTAATGAAATTAAAAGCGCGTGTCGATATTCAAGGTAGGAATTGAACTGAAGGGACAGACATAAATCCCATTAAAAATTTAGCTCAATTCAGCTACATACATGAGCTCAAATGAGCTATTAATTTACTTAGCTCATTTGGCACCTGTGCCCGACCTGTTCAATTGAATGCAACACACCGTTCCAAGTCCATGGTTGAGTTGGCTTTTTTAGAATACCTGAAGTCAGCTTACGAGCGACATCTCGATGAGGGGGGGGGGAGGTAATGTACCTACACTACAGTATGTATTGAACTGTAGTCAGACTAGTCGGAGACTACAATAACACAGTACCCGGCCACTCTATACTAATTACTATAGTCTCCCCTACAAGATTCCATTTTAACAAATTTGCCAGCTAAACGCTGTACTTTAACACAAATCAAATTGGTTGCTGATCCAACCATCACTATGTGTTTGACAATTGTCACTTCGATTATATTGATGAAAAAACTCAATATTTACATCGAGAAAAATTGACATTCCTCTTTCCGCTGCCATTTTGGTTGGTACAAAAATTGGAAATGGAACATGTCGAGACTGTCACCGGAAGAAACACCACCTTTTCCATCATTGGCAAATGTACTCAGGTACGAAACTAACCACAACGCCAATTGTGTCACGATTCGTGTCGACCAACCTTACTCGTATTCAGGGGCGCCGGAAGCATCCAAGGGCAGGGTGGGCAGAGCCTACAAAAAGGGCACTTTTCCGCAAAAAAGGGCATTTTCTCCGCAAACTCGGGAAAATAACCATAAATTCATTGTGGCAAAAATCCCTATTTTAATGGTATTTGTCGGTTTTTATGGCCGTTTTGTGATAAAATTGACAAAACATTAATATTCCTTGTGAAATTGGTGGTATTTGGACCAAAAAAGTCACATTTTGCTATAAAAACACGAGATTAAACACACAAAAAGCATTTTCTGTCTCCAGAAAAAGGGCAAGTCCTGCCCCCGCTCGCCCCCCCCCCCCTTGCATGGTCAAGGGCAGGGGGGTCAGCTGCCCCCTCTGCCCCCCCTCTTTACCGGCGCCCATGCTCGTATTTAAATTCGCGCAGTACTATTTTTCACTCAGTTTTGAATTCGCGTAATTTAAATTCGCGCACCTATCTGCGCGAATTCAAAACTGACAGAACTATTTTCGTAAAAGTCGTGGATCTGATGACAGTTTCATTTCTTAATCGTTTCTGAAGATACATGTATACAAGTGTATATTACACGACCACAGCGGATTTAAATTTTGTATACCATAACTGCATCATCAATTTGTTGCAATGATCGATGACAGTTTCATTTCTTAATCGTTTCTGAAGATACATATAGGTATAATGAGGGGCACAATGCGACGCGGGGCATAATGCGACAGACGGTCGTTGACAGGCCATATGTTTTTCCATGACTGAAGCTGAATCGCATATTTATTATTTTTAGTAAGACCAATCATAGAAGTGGACATCCCTATTGGACCGACATCATTATGACTGTTTAATCTCACATGCGAAACGCCGGAATAGGGTTACCCATCGCACATTTGGTGACCCCCATTTTTTAATGGTTTTAACTTTCGGTATAGGTCTTATATATAAATACGTGTAAAACGAGAACATCTTACCACTACCACCAAAGGTACATGCGTATTTTGGTAAAGTAAGACGAGTTCTATAGTAATTTGATCACTGAGTTCTATGTACACAGGTTATTCACATTCACTCATGTATTGGGGGAGAGGCGGGTTGTCTGGTTGTGGGGCACAATGCGACACTCGGGTACAACCAGTACGAGAACAAATTCTGATTAGGCATATATCGCAAATCAAACCTGGAAAAATAAATCTAATCGTAACCTTAGTTCAAAAGATAAGAAATAAAAGAACATATTCGATAATTCCCAAACATTAAAACATGATCAATATAAATAATTATTGTTAACCCTGCCCCGGCCATTTTCCTGAAATCAAACTTTATGGTGCTATGGTGGCGCAACTGGCACCTATGGTGAAAGTTACGGTGATATGCTCTTTTTGTTACTTCCGGTTGCCATTTTGTATTTTGCGCGACTGACACCAACTTACGAAAATAGCTCGAACTTTACAAAGTAAAGTTGACCTAATAAAAGACCGTGGCTATAGAGTACCGTATATATACGGCACTTTAGCCAAACTGCTAAAGTAGCGTAGGCCTACATATATACGACACTTTAATAGCCGACGTATAGTCAAACTGTTAAAGTACCGTATATACATGTGCGGCACTTTAGCCGAACTGCTACAGTACCGAACACATCACTTAAAACTAGCGGTTTGACTATAGAGTACCGTAGGCCTGTACAGTACAAGGCCCGTGGTTTTTTTCAAAACCACGCGTGGCCAACATTTTAACACGGAAAAAATACGGAAAAATCGCGCGTGGTCTTAGCGTGGTCAACTTCAGAAAAATGGCCAGCGTGTTCAAAAACGGTTTGAACACGGCGTGTACATGCCGTGGTCACCCGAGTGCACGCCGTGGTCATCCGTGTTGAAGTCGTGTTCATGCCGTGTTAATAGCGTGGTCAGCCGTGTTTACGGCGTGGTCTGCACCCCAATGCAGAGCGGCACCTACTCTTTTCAGGGACAGTGCGGGAGGTGTGAATAATCCGCGACATCAAAGAGTTGCCGCAGTATTACTTGCGGTAGGATTTTTTCGGGTATATTTGGCCCGGATTGAACGGTTTGAACGGTTTGGACACGGCGTGTACATGCCGTGGTCACCCGAGTTCACGCCGTGGTCATCCGTGTTAATTGAAGTCGTGTTCTTAGCGTGATCAATTACGGCAAAATGGCCAGCGTGTTCAAAAACGGTCTGAACACGGCGTGTACATGCCGTGGTCATCTGAGTGCACGCCGTGGTCATCCGTGTTGAAGTCGTGTTCATGCCGTGTTAATAGCGTGGTCAGCCGTGTTTACGGCGTGGTCTGCACCCCAATGCAGAGCGGCACCTACTCTTTTCAGGGACAGTGCGGGAGGTGTGAATAATCCGCGACATCAAAGAGTTGCCGCAGTATTACTTGCGGTAGGATTTTTTCGGGTATATTTGGCCCGGATTGATTTCGTCAGTGAATAAAGTATTGTCAGATAAAATCTTTTATAATAAAAAAACAATTTCATATTTTGAATTATATATATGTGGCCCGTGGACACAATATATGGACGTTATAACGTAGCGACATGCCACCTGAGGGCAACATAGAAAAATTTACTCGCTCGCTCGTCGCCGGCCGGTCATATTAACCCCACAAATGCCGATATTGGCTAAAAGAGCCTGGGTGATTACGGGTGTCTTCGTGTGTTTTCAGACAGATTATTTTGGTCATTCGCGGTAGTGCAATACACCTGAGTGTTAATTCCATATATTGACTCGTTGACGCGTCCACGGCCGATGTTATTAGCCCCTCAAAATACGGTAAAATTGTGTATAAACAAAAGAACCTTGGGACCGCCCGGAACCACCCGGGCGACCCCATGGGCCCGTGGACACTATATCTCGACGTTATAACGTAGCGACATACCGCACGAGGTCATCCTAGAAAATGTTACTCGCTCGCTCGACTCCGGCCGGTGTTATTAACCCCTCAAAATCCGATAAAATGGTATATAAACAAAAAGAACATTGGGACCGCCCGGGACCGCCCGGGAGGCCCCATGGGAACGTGGACACTATATCTCGACGTTATAACGTATAGTGGAGCAGCTGGGACCAGAATTGGGCGTTATTTTTCGAGTTAAACCAAGTGGAAGAGTAACAAACTGAATTATGCATCAAAATGTCCGTATTGATACAGCGGATAACATGCCGGTGTTGCCTTTTCGTGTAGTGTTGTACGGTTTCTTATTTTGGGGTAAAATAGGCTTTTTCGTGAATCAAACCAGTGAAAAATGGAATCCAGCTGTCTAAATAACATTTACATCTATTTTTGGATGCAAACACCACTAAACAATAGAGGTTGGACATGTTCACATTTTGTAAAATAATTTTTGCGTATGTAAATGTTCTAGGGTTCGTTTTTGGGGTAAAAATCTTTTTTTTGTAAAAAAATTAGATAATTCTGGAATCCGCCACAACAAGTTATGCATCATTAATTCATTCCATTTTATAAAAAAAATCCCAGTTTCAATGTTAAAAAATTAAGTGTTAGATGTAGATAATAAATTAACAATGCACTTTTGGAATAAGGCAGGTTCTATGGTTACCAGGATAATCTGATTTGAATTAATAAAATCAATGAAAACTGGAATTGAGTACTCTGAGTAGCATCCCCTTGTATTTCTGTATAGGCCCTACACATGTATTAGCGGGGACCGGAATAGGCACTTATTCGAATTGAATCATGTGAAAGAGTAACACGATTAGTTATGTATCAAAAGTTTCATCTTGGTACAGCAGATAACATGCCGGTGTTGCCTGGTAAAATAGGCTTTTTCGTGAATGAAACCAGTGAGAAATGGAATCCAGCTACCTAAATAACATTTACGTCTATTTGTGGATAGGAACGCAACTAAACAATAGAGGGGGACATGTTCACATTTTCTAAGATAATTTTGGAGTATGTCAATGCTCTAGGGTTCGTTTTTGGGGTAAAGCAGCTTTTTTGTCAAAAATGAGAGAATTCTGGGATCGATCACAACATGATATGCATCATTAATTATTGTGCATGCCTTTAATATAAAAAACAGCTTCGTTTGTCAACAATTCAGATGTATGTAATATATATAATAAGGCGTTGTTGGAATAAAGCAGAATCAATGGTTACCAGGGTTATTTGTTTTTATTTATTAATAAAATCAGTGAAAACTGGAATCCAGCTATCGGAACAACACACCCTCCCTTATTTCTATATATCAACTGGCACTATATATGGAATCGACCATTAGTCGAATTAAATTATGTGGAAGAGTAACAAGACGGATAATATATCAACATACTAGTCTTGATAGAGCTCATAACATGGTGGATGTTACCTTCAAATGAAATGTTGTACGATTGTTTATTTTTTTTTATTAAATAGGCTTTTTCGTAAATGGAAACAGTGAAAAATGGAATCCAACTGCCTAAATAACATTTTCATCTATTTCTGTTTAGGAATTTAACTAAATAACAAAGTGTGATCATGTTCACCTACATTAAGATAATTATCGGGTCCGCCAATTTTCTGGGAATCGATTTTCGGGTAAAATATGCTGTTTTGTGTGAAACATGAGAGAATTGTGGAATCATCACAACAAGATAGTAAACATTAATGCAGACATTTCTTATTATAGCAATTCCTAGTTTTATCAAATTATAGTTTAAGATTTTTATATGGAATCCGGGTCTCTGAATAGCCCAGAACTCGACAGAAGGTGTGGGGGTGTACTGGGATCAGCTTGACCGTCAATCCGTCGTCCGTGGACACAAATTTGTCCTGAGTTTTTCTCAGTCGTTTTTTGATCATTTTCCGTGAAACTTCTGCGATTATGACGTCTGTCTGACTTTTTGGTGGAGTTAACCTCCTTTTTCGACTTGGAAAATTTTCACAACATGCTTAATTTTGTCCGAGTTTTATTCCTACATATTTAGGTCAATGTTTTTGAAACTTGCCATATATCTTTAGTACAATGGGAACCTGTGACCTGCGATTATGACGTCTGTCCGACTTTTTTTTGTGGAGTTATTCCCAATATAATACAAAGTGCATATTTACTACATATGTCGCACACCTTCAATTTGTCGAGAATGGGTTAATAGAGACCTTTCGCAAAACTCACGTTTACGATTACGGATACGGATAGGGTACTACGTCACCAACATTTGTGTACTTTCTAATCGTTGTCGTATTTTACTATCCGCAATAACGGTTACGATTTCATGGTTTCTAATAAGCTCAAATAACACCTGAAATTTATTTTCTGCAATATATCACTTTACTCCGTTCGAGACTGTATATGTATATCATGTAAACCATCCAGTTGTATTGAGCTACAACCTCGGGTGCTGTTTATATTGACAATCACTGTACTCGTCGTCGTGAATCTCGAGCTTCCCGCGAAATAAGATCGCTATTCACAACGGATAGTAATCGCTGGCTGCGACACAACACTTTGCAGTAATATATAGAAGTACACTATGAAACCAGTCGCCAAAAAAACACGACTGACATGGATTTGGTGGTACTAAAATAATATTTGGCACACCCACCAACATCACCGTGTCGACTTTGTTACGATTTGATAGGACAAATCAGAAGTGATGCACATCAGCGAGCACAGCAAACTTATGTCTGATTTCCTAAACCCAAAGAGGTGATAGGCCTGGATGGGATAGGATATTAATTGATTCCCAATACACATACACAGAGACGTGGCGACAGGGGGGGGGGGTTGGGGGGTGTCTCACCCTCCAACTTTCCATCAGTTAGAAATTTTCCAACCTTAGGGGTGTCAGGTTGGAAATTTCCAACACTTGGAAAGCTTGTGTCTTGGTCCCTCCCCGTGGCCAGTCAAAAACTTCTAGTTAATTTAAGAAAATAATATTGTACTACATTTGGTCAAAATTGTCACTGGAATTGTCATCAGTTGGAAATTTCCAACTCTATGAATGCTTGAGGCTAGTCTGGATGCCAGGATTTTGCGATTTTCTTGTTCACGTTTAAAAAAAAAATTCGCCCGGTGTGTCCTGGTCCCTCCCCGTGGCCAATAAAAAACTGCTAATGAGTTTAAGAAAACAATATTTTACTACATTTGGTTAAAATCGTTGACTGAAAATTTCCAAACTAAGGGAGAGTATGAGGTTTGAAATTTCCAACACTAGGAAAGTTTGAGGTCAGTCTAGATGCTAGGATTTAGCGATTTTCTTGTTTAGTTTTCACAATTTTCTCACACCGGGCCGAACAAACATGATCGGCCCGGTGGGTCCTGGTCTATTGCCCGTAGTCGTGTGCACACCCCCAACGGAAACCCTCTAGCCACGTCCTTGCACATACATATTACATAATAATGATGACAATTATGGATAATTCTGTCGTAAATTGTGGGGGATGGCATAATCTGGCTAGACTGTCTTTCTGCAGAAATCGCGTTGAAATGAAATTGCGGACTGAAAGGGTCTTGAAGTGGTGGCGTCGTGGTTGATGTGAGGTCCAAATTTAGGAACCGCTCTTCCCCCATCAGCATAACGCCTATCAGGTCATCCATATGATAACAACGAACTGAATTTCCACCACATATGACCTGGCATTTATACCTGTATTGCCATAATATATCACGAGAATCCCTGGTCGTACGTTGTGACTGGTCGAATTATTGACAATATAAACAGGTCATGATTATCGCATTGTTGCAAATGAGACGATAAGTGAAGTATTAAGGGACTGTATACCAAACACACGCTTTGAGTTGTAAAAGTGGTACGAAATAATGATGGTACGTGTTCGTCAAAACTCTTACGCGTAGTCGTTTTGCGAAAGGACTTTTTGGCCACACGGATAGACTTACGACTACGAATAGCTATCCGTATTCGTAATCGTAAACGTGAGGATGCGAAAGGTCTCTAATAACACAAAAACACATACTGCGATTGACTTTGATTTCGTTGGCATAAATTTTCGTCGTTTGTTATCAAAAGGCTTTTTCGACGGTACATGAATTCGTGGATCAGATATCATTTTTATGCACATCAACAGGTCCTACAATAGCAGCTGCATGACAAAAATGATGTGTGTACTATTGTGAAATTAGACCCCAATGTATTCCTGCGCTGAAAGCACATCACGCAGTCATTACCATAACAGCTACCAGCTTCATTTCAAACGTTGGCCAAGTAGGTATTTATTGTATTATGTAGCCTATTAAAGAAACCAATGCATTGATCATTGTCATACAAACTATGATAGCCGAGATCAGATGATGTAGCATATCAATTTCGTTTCGGTGAATGAATGATAATGTATTGAACAAGATTACGCTTCATCTCGTCTTCTGTGTTTTTCTATACATAAATTTTACGGCTTTTAGAAAACAGACCTTAATGTCCGATCTTTATTTCCATCTCGTATATTATATGGGTTTTTTGTTCATTCAACACAACAGTCGATTGTTTTGTTGGTTGTTGATTTCGTGGTTGAGCAAAACCACGAAATCAACGAATAACAGATCCCCACGAATTAAAGGTACTCAATCCGAACAGAGGGTCTCCATCTCAACAGATTCCAACAACAACAATCCGATCAGAGGGTCTTATATTACTATTTCTTTGGCTTTGGGGGTAACAAATATTTGATTCGAGTCGAGGAACCAATCAAACAAAGCTCAGAGTTATTTTGATTTTTGAAATTTGTTAGTTTCTCGAAATGAGTACTAATAATTGCCGTCAGTTTCGTAACCTGCGCGAGATGTGTTCACCAAAACACAATTCAAACAGACAAGGATGGATAACTCTAAAATCAAGAGGTAATAATTTTGACTGTGTTCTGGGCCAGAAAGTATTCCCGATAATGAAAAATAATAGATTTCTAAATCGATATCTAACAAATCTGAGCTTTGATGGGTGACTTCCTCGACTCGAATCAAATATTTTTGACCCCCAAAGCCATTGAAATAGTAATTGAGAGGAGTTTGATCGGATTGAGTACCTTTGAGGTTGTTCGAACGGTATGTAATTATTACTAATTAACGTTTGAAAAAAATACAGGTCAAGTTCGAACGAAAATGGATCACGGCCTGATGATTTTTGACAGAGTTATGCATCTTTTCACACTCAGAAATAATTTCTGTAATCCGGATGATAACTTGAACAGAATTTCTTGTTAGTGGGTAAACGGTTTACAGTTCAGAAAACACAGGTCAAGTTGGAATGTTGTCATGGTTCAATGATTTTGATGAAGTTATGCGCCTTTGTTCTTCTTAAGAATCATCATACTGGTGATGCCTAAATGATAACTTGACCAAACTTCAAAATAAACTTTTGATATATGGTATATGTTCCACCTTTGAGAACACACAGGTCATAGTCAAGATGGAATCAAATCTTTCCACAATTCGGACCTTTTTTCTTATTCGTAGCCAACGCCAATAAAGTCACATCTTAAGCGGACGCGGGCTCACCAACATTTTTTATTTCATAACTTGTATACGCAAATGGGCCACAGTCATCCTTATGCATGGGATGTTATTGGTGGGGCGGATAGATGAAAATTAGTGCATGTTATGGTAAAAGTGCAACATTTGGCACACATCTGAAACACATGAATAGTAATTTTGGATATCATTCCAAGCTGGAAAATTGTCATGGTTGACATGGCAACCATTTTGGTGAAAACGCCTGTTTTCCTCCCATTTTAAGCCATTGTAAATTGCGGTTGACCAGTAACTGCGAGAAACACTGCTCAGTTTGTAGCTATGTTAGTCGGACATGTATCAGACTGTATACCCGTTGACAACATTATCTTATATATTATGGGTAAATTCAAAATGGCGGATTAAATGGCAGCCATTTGATCGAAAATTGCACTTTAAGTTATGTATTCATTGTATTGCTGTATCCCAATTGTAGTGGAATGTGTGTACATTGTTTTTTATTTCAAACGTAAAATTTGCATAGACAAAACACCAATCCATGACTCCCGGCTATGGGTCATGTGTCAGGAAAAAACCTGTTTCCATGTCAACGATATCATATATGCACATACTAATCAGCTAATATGTTGTTCTAATAACCATTAATGAGACAACACAACAAGCATCTTCGTGATACAAAATTATTTCAGTATTGATTCGAAGTCTTTACCCATTCATTACATATATACTCATATTGTCTTTTGAAGGATCGAGAAACCATGCTCGAATTTTATTTAGTATACTCCTTGACAACCGTTTGTATATAACTGAATACTCTCATTTGACTGTTAAAGGGTGTTCAATGTAAATGTCTTTAGGGACAGACTGACATTCGAAAATATAGATATAGATTAGTATATCTGAAGTAGTTTTCGACATATTACTATTATGATCGGAAGAATATCCCAAAATCTATGAAAATTGAACTTAATCTTGGCATTTAAGTGCCCATGTATATGACATTGAATCCAGTCACCGAATACCAGCGGTGCTATAGCTCACCAGCTAAAACCTTCCGACGTACATCAGAAAGCGCACGAGGCTTTCGTACAAATGTACTACAGAACACACCTACTCTAATGTTCCTTCCTAGCGACCTGCGCATACGTGTTTTGTCTGTATACATGGTGTTGTATACATCTAGGTCAAAATGTAACTCACACCATAATGAAACGCCCATGCACGTATAGAAGGTGACATCACAAAGTGACCCGAGAAATTTATGATACCCTCACTTTGATCATTATTTGAAATGAAATCCCGATATAAACACACTATCTCACAAATAAACTAACGCCGGCATTCCATCTATTGTTGTCTTGGCGTCTTCTAGTAGTAAAGATTGTTCACCAACAATGTCTTCATATTTACGATGATACATGATGCTCGAGCATATAATCTGAAATTTCAAAATGAACTGCATATCGTATTTATGTGAAATGCAGCTGCACCTATTTATTGTGACACTGTCTTGTTAAGCTTTCATAACAGTTTAGGTTGACAGTCAGAAATGTGGATGCGCATGCGGATCGGTACACAATAATATGAACCTTATGTGAGCCCCTCTCCCTGGAAAACAGCTGCTAGTAAATATGAATATGGCTATTTTACGGGAGCTGGCAAATTAAGGTGGCGTTGTGATCCTTTGGAGAACAGTGCCCCAAATTGCATAGATGTCCGTCGACACACAAGGAGCACCGTCCTCCAGACAGAGTGATATCATTTTTGCAGGATTGGGTTGCTTTATAATTTGGCTTTGAACCCAGTTTCTGGCGGAAAATGGTGTGAATGTTATGAGAATTGTGATACGGCCTGCAGGTAAGTAGGATGATTGGACTGTCTCAAAATGACGCACATTCAGGTTATCGCTGTAGCATGGGATACCAAATAGGATATCAGTTACCTAAAAAAAAAACTATCTATCCGTCCACGTATCTCAATTTGACTCAACCGTCCGTCTGTGCGTGCGTGCGTCAATAATTTGATTGAGCACACCATACATGTTACAGCTCTCAACCAATCGTCACCACACGTCATATGAATCTTCGGTGTGATCTAATATGAAACGTACGTGACACAACCATACACGCTGAGCCTCGAATTTATAAGAAGATAAATAGCTCAGATAGTTATTGAGAAGTCGTTTTAAGAATTACTATGGAGGGAAAGAGTTATGGGCCTGGCTTCACAACTATTTGACCCAGTGGCCTCATTTGAACAAATCTGAATGTGAGTCACCGAGGGAACTTCCACACCAAATATGAACATATTCGGTTGTATTGTTCCGGAGAAGATGTTTAAGGAATTGTTGACGGACGGATGGACGGACGAAGGACGATGAGTGATGACTATAGCTCCACCGGAGACTTCGTCTCAGGTGAGCTAAAAAGTGATTTCCCCAAAAATCTCGGCTCGCACAGATTTTGGTCTGGTTATCTCAGTTTCGTTATTGCTTTATGTTAGTGTATCTCATGTTTCGATAATGGTTGACAGAGTTCATGCATTTGTGACCTTCAGTCAGAATATTGTTTTCCATCTGAAATCCATTTACGACCAAACCGCAGTGCATTATATGTGGTATTTATTACATAGAACACTTAAATTATAGGTATAATATATGAGCAAACGTAAACGTAATTTGCGAGCACGATTTTCATTGTTATGGGGTTAATGGAAGAGGTGTGTATCGTTTGCATGATTTGGCAAGAATATTTTAAGTTACACCAAGTATCAAGGTTATAAAACCTACACCTAGAATCCTAGATGTGTTCATGTATTTGTGTTTCGGCAGGCAGCCCAACAAAACTTCACTTAATGCTCTTGTTTACACATTGGTTCATTTATTTCATAAAAATAAGTTTTGGCCTGTTTTACAGAAAAAGCAATTGGTTGCAACCTGAATATTGGCATATTATCATGATTTAGAGGGGGCAAAAGGCCTTTTTCCACCCTTACTTAAGTTAAATCTTGCCTAAATTTGACCCTCAATTGTAAAATATGGGTTTGTTAATTTCCACTGAAATTCATGAAATGAAGCAACATTGAACATACAATAATGCGGCCACAAAAATTATAGAGTGTCTGTTTAGTTTGTTCACAACATGTTCACATACTTTACATGCCGGATGTATAGCACAACCAGAATGGAATGTTGGATTTCGACATCCAGACACAATAACTATGTCTCGATGACTCAACAGGTGAAATCACCAAGAAATGAGAAATCAGTCAGAAACAGTGTAGACAATCAAAGAACCAAGCAAATAATTATATATCTATATAACCTGGCATATAATAAGCATTATCCAGTACTCCCTTATGTACAAAAAAAATTAGTGTCTATACATGTTTCGTATTTGGCCATTGACTTCCCCCTGTGGCGACTCGATAGCGTAGTGATACCTTATTATTTCTCGACAGATGCATATGCAGAGAATTTCCTATTTACACGTATATTGTATCTCTTCTTGACCAAACATCTTTAATTTGGCTGGTTTAACCCAACATCTCCTGAAAACATGTTACATTACAACCGTGACTTGTGAAATACTTTAAAAATACATCCTCTCCATGCATGGATCCTGCTTGAAACAACCATTTATTTACTCAAATGCCTTTCAACATTCAATTGATGTCCAAGACATCCCCCATTTATCCAATACAAATACAAATGTAGAACAAAACTGACACAAAGGCCCCCAGTCCAGTCACATATATATATATATTACCTCCAAAACTTATTTTATTACTCGATAAAAATATGCATTAATTATAAATATATAACTTGTTGTGATGGATTCCAAAATTCTCTCATTTTCACCAAAATTGAGTTCTACCCCAAAAATAAACCATAAACCATTGAATTACGCAACAAACCTCCTATAACATGTTGACGTTGTCATAAGCTGTCGTTTATGTGAGTTCCTAACCAGAAACAAGGTTAAATGCTATTCAGAGCGACGAATTCCAGTTTTCAATGACAATAAATTCAAAAAAGATGTTTTCCCCCCAAATTCTAAGCTTGCATATAATTTTATTTCTGGCTAGTCCATTGTTCATACATATCCATCCGTACATTTTGAAATATAATACGTATCTGTGGTCGGCGACATGATTTAATTCGAATGATAAGACCCTGTCATGTCTTATACTGCACCAGTACATGGAGTATTATTTAGAGAGCAGGATTCCAGTATTCACTCAATTTATTAATAGACAATGTTTTACCCTGGTAACATCAGAACCTGCTTAATTCCACCAGATCTTTGCTATATCTATTAATTACATCCAAGACTTAAATTATTACTCGATAAAACTGGAAAATTATATAAAAGTGTATGCATAGATTATAAATATCTTGTTGTGATGGATTCCAGATTTCTCTAATTTTTCACAAAAAAAGTGATGTTTACCCCAAAAAACCAACCCTAAAACTGACATACCTGAGATTTGTATTAAAACCGGTGAACATGATCACCTTTTGTTGTTTAGATAAGTTCCCAACCAGAAATAGAGGGAAATATTATTCAGGCAGCTGGATTCCATTTTCCACTTCTTTTTTTATGAAAAAGCCTGTTTTACCCAAAAAATAAGCAATCGTACAACATCTCACAAAAAGACAACATCGGCATGCTATCCGCTCAATCGAGACGAACATTTTGATATGTGTTTCAGTTTGTTACTCTCCGACATTGTTGGACCCATTTTTTCCGGTCTCTGCTGCTCCACTAGTAGCAACATACCCCACGAGGTCAACCTGGAAAATGGTACTCGCTCGCTCGACTCCGACCGGTGTTATTAACCCCTCAAAATCCGATAAAATGGTATATAAACACAAATAACATTGGGACCGCCCGTGACCGCCCGGGGCCGCCCCACGGGCCCGTGGACACAATATCTCGGTGTTATAACGTAGCGACATGCCACCCGAGGGCAACATAGAAAATTTACTCGCTCGCTCGTCTCCGGTCGGTCATATTAACCCCACAAATGCCGATATTGGCTAAAAGAGCCTGGGTGATTACGGGTGTCTTCGTGTGTTTTCAGACAGATTATTTTGGTCATTCGCGGTAGTGCAATACACCTGAGTGTTAATTCCATATATTGACTCGTTGACGCGTCCACGGCCGATGTTATTAGCCCCTCAAAATACGGTAAAATAGTGTATAAACAAAATAACCTTGGGACCGCCCGGGACCGCCCGGGCGACACCATGGGCCCGTGTACACTATATCTCGACGTTATAACGTAGCGACATACCCCACGAGGTCATCCTAGAAAATGTTACTCGCTCGCCCGACTCCGGCCGGTGTTATTAACCCCTCAAAATCCGATAAAATGGTATATAAACAAAAAGAACATTGGGACCGCCCGGGACCGCCCGGATGGCCCCACGGGCCCGTGGACACAATATCTCGGCGTTATAACGTAGCAACATACCCCACGAGGTCAACCTAGAAAATGGTACTCGCTCGCTCGACTCCGGCCGGTGTTATTAACCCCTCAAAACCCGATAAAATGGTATATAAACAAAAAGAACATTGTGACCGCCCGGGAGGCCCCATGGGCACGTGGACACTGTATCTCGACGTTATAACGTAGCGACATAGCCCACGAGGTCAACCTAGAAAATATTACTCGCTCACTCGACTCCGGTCGGTGTTATTAACCCCTAAAAATCCGATAAAATGGTATATAAACAAAAAGAACATTGGGACCGCCCGGGTGGCCCCACTGGCCCGTGGTCACAATATCTCGACGTTATGACGTAGCGACATGCCACCCGAGGGCAACATAAAAAATTTACTCGCTCGCTCGTCTCCGGTCGGTCATATTAACCCCACAAATGCCGACATTGGCTAAAAGAGCCTGTGTGATTACAGGTGTCTTCGTGTGTTTTCAGACAGATTATTTTGGTGATTCGTGGTAGTGCAATACACCTGAGTGTTAATTATATATATTGACTCGTTGACCCGTCCACGGCCGATGTTATTAACCCCTCAAAACACAGTAAAATAGTGCATAAACAAAACGAACATTGGGACCGCCCGGGACCGCCCGGGCGACCCCATGGGCCCGTGTACACTTTATCTCGACGTTATAACGTAGCGACATACCCCACGAAGTCAACCTAGAAAATGTTACCCGCTCGCTCGACTCCGGTCGGTATTATTAACCCCTCAAAACCCGATAAAACGGTATATAAACAAAAAGAACATTGTGACCGCCCGGGACCGCCCGGGAGGCCCCATGGGCCCGTGGACACTGTATCTCGACGTTATAACGTAGCGACATAGCCCACGAGGTCAACCTAGAAAATATTACTCGCTCACTCGACTCCGGTCGGTGTTATTAACCCCTAAAAATCCGATAAAATGGTATATAAACAATAAGAACATTGGGACCGCCCGGGTGGCCCCACTGGCCCGTGGTCACAATATCTCGACGTTATGACGTAGCGACATGCCACCCGAGGGCAACATAAAAAATGTACTCGCTCGCTCGTCTCCGGTCGGTCATATTAACCCCACAAATGCCGACATTGGCTAAAAGAGCCTGTGTGATTACGGGTGTCTTCGTGTGTTTTCAGACAGATTATTTTGGTGATTCGTGGTAGTGC
The DNA here is from genome assembly GCA_032622095.1 of Siphonodentalium dalli. Classification (NCBI taxonomy): domain Eukaryota; kingdom Metazoa; phylum Mollusca; class Scaphopoda; order Gadilida; family Siphonodentaliidae; genus Siphonodentalium; species Siphonodentalium dalli. Next base: position 198,378,123 of record CP136062.1, read on the forward strand.
AATACACCTGAGTGTTAATTATATATATTGACTCGTTGACCCGTCCACGGCCGATGTTATTAACCCCTCAAAACACAGTAAAATAGTGCATAAACAAAAAGAACATTGGGACCGCCCGGGACCGCCCGGGCGACCCCATGGGCCCGTGTACACTTTATCTCGACGTTATAACGTAGCGACATACCCCACGAAGTCAACCTAGAAAATGTTACCCGCTCGCTCGACTCCGGTCGGTATTATTAACCCCTCAAAACCCGATAAAATGGTATATAAACAAAAAGAACATTGTGACCGCCCGGGACCGCCCGGGAGGCCCCATGGGCACGTGGAGACTGTATCTCGACGTTATAACGTAGCGACATAGCCCACGAGGTCAACCTAGAAAAAATTACTCGCTCACTCGACTCCGGTCGGTGTTATTAATCCCTAAAAATCCGATAAAATGGTATATAAACAATAAGAACATTGGGACCGCCCGGGTAGCCCCACTGGCCCGTGGTCACAATATCTCGACGTTATGACGTAGCGACATGCCACCCGAGGGCAACATAAAAAATGTACTCGCTCGCTCGTCTCCGGTCGGTCATATTAACCCCACAAATGCCGACATTGGCTAAAAGAGCCTGTGTGATTACGGGTGTCTTCGTGTGTTTTCAGACAGATTATTTTGGTGATTCGTGGTAGTGCAATACACCTGAGTGTTAATTATATATATTGACTCGTTGACCCGTCCACGGCCGATGTTATTAACCCCTCAAAACACAGTAAAATAGTGCATAAACAAAAAGGACATTGGGACCGCCCGGGCGACCCCATGGGCCCGTGTACACTTTATCTCGACGTTATAACGTAGCGACATACCCCACGAAGTCAACCTAGAAAATGTTACCCGCTCGCTCGACTCCGGTCGGTATTATTAACCCCTCAAAATCCGATAAAATAGTATATAAACAAAAAGAACATTGGGACCGCCCGGGACCGCCCGGGAGGACCCATGGGTACGTGGATACTATAGCTCGACGTTATAACGTAGCGACATACCCCACAAGGTCAACCTAGAAAATGGTACTCGCTCGCTCGACTCCGGTCGGTGTTATTAACCCCTCAAAATCCGATAAAATGGTATATAAACAAAAAGAACATTGGGGCCGCACGGGACCGCCCGGGCGGCCCCACGGGCCCGTGGACACAATATCTCGACGTTATAACATAGCGACATACCACCCGAGGGCAACATAGAAAAGTTACTCGCTCACTCGTCTCCGGTCGGTCATATTAACCCCACAAATGCCGATATTGGCCAAAAGAGCCTGGGTGATTACGGGTGTCTTCGTGTTTTTTCAGACAGATTATTTTGGTGATTCGCGGTAGTGCAATACACCTGAGTGTTAATTCCATATATTGACTCGTTGACGCATGCACGGCCGATGTTATTAACCCCTCAAAATACGGTAAAATAGTGTATAAACAAAAAGAACTTTGTGGCCGCCCGGGTGACCCCATGGGCCCGTGGACACTATATCGCGACGTTATAACGTAGCGACATACCCCACGAGGTTAACCTAGAAAATGTTACTTGCTCGCTCGACTCCGGTCGGTGTTATTAACCCCTCAAAATCCGATAAAATGGTATATAAACAAAAATAACATTGGGACCGCCCGGGGCCGCCCTGGCGGCACCACGGGCCCGTGGACACAATCTCTCGACGTTATAAAGTAGCGACATGCTATCTGAGGGCAACATAGAACAATTTACTCGCTCGCTCGTCTCCGGCCGGTCATATTGACCCCACACATGCCGATATTGGCTAAAAGAGCCTGGGTGATTACGGGTGTCTTCGTGTGTTTTCAGACTGATTAATTTGGTTATTCGCGGTAGTGCAATACACCTGAGTGTTAATTCCATATATTGACTCGTTGAAGCGTCAACGGCCGATGTTATCCCCCCTCAAAATAGTGTATAAACAAAAAGAACTGAAGTCGTGCATGGGGTGTCAAAATGCACTTTATGTTACTAAATCGTCTGCGTAGCCAGAACCATGGTGGCCACCCGGGAATCCTTGCATTTTCGGGACGGAATTCATGGAGCATTCTAAGGAAATGGTTATTCGCCGGCACACCGCCACCCCGCCACCACCTGAAAGGCAGTGCACCGAGATTCTCAGATAAAGTTTGCTTCCAGATCCAGGACATTACGTTAACATTCATGGATCGCATAATGTAATGCACAAATTCGCCGCCCACCACAACCAATTCAGATCGCAGATTTTTGTCTTCGCAATTCAACTTCCAGTTCTGGATATTGACTATTTGTGATTGAAGTGTCGTCTAGTGCACAAACTAACAAACTTATCTGACGTCGGAGTTTTAAGAATAATGTTATTCGCTATCCAATGGCAACCTAATATAACAGTTTTGAACGAAACGGTGCTTCCATGTCCAGGAAATGACTATTAACATTGATGGGTCGCCTAATATAATACATAAAACAAGAAACTCATCTGACTTTCAAGTTTTAATAATAAAGTTATCCCCCCCCCCCCCCCCCCCCCACCAATTCAGGTCACAGGTCACAAATTTGTTTTTCGCAATTCCACTTCCAGTTTTAGAAAGTTTTTTTACTCGCCACCTCAAATTCCGATCACAGAAGTTGGCCCGAAAATTACTTCTAAACCAAGAGAATGAGCTCTTGCGATGCAATGAGGCCTAATATAATTCTTAAAAACGAGCAACTATATTATTAATATCGAAATTCAGGGGGAAAACATTATCCCCCCCCCCCCCAAACCAAATCAGATCACATATATTTGTTCGCAGCTCTATCTCCACTTATAGAAATTGAAAAGTCACTATTTAAGGACCGACTAGTCTAATCTAACGCACCAATTTATACATGCCTAGAATATTATCATATTATGACCAATAAATAGCGTTTATTGTAAAATAAGCCATTTGCCCCTTTAAGTCGTCTGAAGTTAACAGCATATATAACGTGGTGGGCTAATTTTACCCACATGTTTCAATTCTCACCGATCAGATTGCAAAAAAATTTGGTTATATAATTAATGATTTTATTTTATTAATAATTAGTGCCCTTTTAAGACATCTGATGTCAACTGGACATGTATAATTGGATTTTCCTGGTCAAAGTACCTCCCCGTATTGCAACCCAATCCACGACCTTTTGGGCAAGGACTGAAAACATTATTCCCGGTGATGGACGTCATCATACTCTCCATATGTGGAGCTAATAAAGAAAATATATAATATGTAATATGTTCATCCCCCCCCCCCCATATAAAATATATTGACTCACCTTCAGCTTCAGTAGAGCAGACGGAACACGGATAGAGCACCATGGATGGAAGCGTGAATCGAATACGTGGTCGCATGATTTTAAGATATTTAGAATTATATTTTATTTAGTAGAGTGAGTGGTTCGGGGGGGCTAGCCCGGGATTGTCGAAAGGGCCGAGAGGCACCTCTCCTTAATCCCTCATATTAATGCCTTTATTTGAGAATAAAACAATTTTTTTTTAGCATTTTTATGTTGACTTTATTTTTTCTTTTTCCTTTTCTTCTTTGAATTCGGTTTTTCGGTTGAAGATGGTGGAGATGGAGGAGGTGGATGAGATGTCTGTTCTATGAGACGTTGAAGTTCTTCGTTTTGTTTCTTTTGCACCTCGAGTCGTTTCTTGTGCTCCTCTCTCATCAATTCCATCTCTCTTTCGGCAGCGGCGACAGATTCTTCCATAGAGCGGGTGGAGCCTGCGCTGATGTTGTTGTTGTTGCTGGCGGTGGAGCTGGAGGACACCGGGATTATTATTATTGTTTATTGACCTCCAAGTATGAAGAGCATATATACATATCAGTTACAGAAAGTGCTTGCCTCGACGACGACAGCAGGGACCTCCGGCAGATCAACGGAGTCCCTGCTAGCTGGTGAGATGTCGCCTGTCTCCATGCAGGTCGGGTCGTCTGGGCGTCTCCCAGACAACTCCGGCCTGTCGGCTGTGACTCTAGACGGCTGAACCACACGGGGAGGGGCGACCGGCAGATCAACGGTCACCCCCTTCTTCTTTTTCCATTTCGCTCGTCGATCAGCGTCCCTTTTCCTTCTTTAAGGCGTCTTCTTCTTTGTGGGTCCCTTCTTCCCACTCTTCATTGGACAGTGGGTGGTCTTGGAGTTGGTGTTCCGGGCCTGCGATCTCTGGATGCCAGCATCTTCAGTCCGGAACTCCAGGCAAAGGGTCAGGTAGCCCCTGCTAGACTGGAGACTCCAGTTAGCAATGTCCACTACCCGACACCTTTGCACTGCGGCCAACACAGCTTCAGGAATTAAATCCATAAGCCTAATCCAAAACCGTCTCACTGGCGTTAAGCACGGGGGCAGCTGCACCCCGAGGTGCGGCCACACAACTCACCCGTGCTCAACGCTCTGACAAAGAGGAACTAATAAGGTCGAAGCAATCACGACCTGTTCGCTCCAACTACTACTACTATGGGGGGTTTGGGATTTGACCAGGGAGGATTTGAAAGGGGCGGCACCCCTTTCCTACAACCCACTGTTGAATTTAATGAGATACATGTTATGGTAATACATAAGCATGAATTGGTGAAGGTGAAATGGAAATGATCTAGACATAATTATTTCTTTTTCTTGGCTTTCTTTTTTTTTCTGTGTTGGAGTTCTGTTTGTTGTTGTTGTTGTTGGAGTTCTGTTTGCTGTTGTTGTTGTTGTTGTTGGAGCACAGCTGCCTGTTCTTCTTCCCGTTGTTGTTGATGGAGCGTAGCATCTCTGCCAGACTATATATCTGCCATTACTCTATCATGTCTTTGTTGTTCTTCTACATGTCTTTGTTGTTCTTCTACCAGCCATCTCATGGTGTCTGCGATTAACTCCTCGTTTGAACGGGTGGTGGCTGTGCTGGTGTTGTCGCTAGTGATAGTAGAGCTGGGGGACACCGGGATGTGATGGTAATCCGGTGTCCGATGTGTAAAGCTATCCAGTGCCACGTCGAAGCTGGCGGCAGGAACATCTGGGGTGGTATCCACGTCCCTGTCTCCGCTAGCCTCGACGACGACAGCAGGGACCTCCGGCAGATCCACGGAGTCCCTGCTAGCTGGTTCAATGTCGTCAGTCTCCTTGCAGGTCGGGTCGTCTGGGCGTCTCTCAGACAACTCCGGCCTGCCGGCTATGACTCTGGACGGCTGAGCCACATGGGGAGGGGCGACTGGCCGATCTACAGTCACCCCCTTCTGCTTCTTCCATTTCGCCCGTCTGGCAGCGTCCCTTCTTTTCTGTGAGGGTGTCTTTCTCTTGGGAGGCCCCTTCTTCGTGGTACAGCGGGTCTTGGCGTTCCTGTTCTCGGCAGAAGACTTCTGGATGCCAGCATCTTCTGTCCGGAATTTTACACAGAGAACCAGAGAGCCCCTGTTAGCTTGGAGAGACCAACTAACAGCGTCCACTAACCGGCTTCTCTGTATAGCAGCCAACGCGGCGTCAGGGATTAGCCCCATAATCCGTCCTGAGCCTAATCCAAAACCATCTCAGTCTGGCGTTACCACGAGGGCAGTAACAACCGAAGTCGCGACCGCACAACTCACTCGTGTTAACGCTCTGACAACGAGGAACTAATTAAGCCAAATAAAATCTGACTTGTTCGCTCCACTTGCTGCCAGAGTGTTCGCTCCAACCTCTGCCAGAGTATATTTTATTTTTAATTCACACACGATTATATATAATCTACCCCATAACGTAATATCGTGTGATTGGTCCGTACGCAAATTACGTACACGGGTTTCCAGCATCACAAATACTCTCTTCGTCATCTTGATCGTTATTGTCTAACACCAAGAAGATTTTGGGAGTAACACCATTTTCGATTGCAATAAAAACACGGAAACCTCATCGCAAATCTCCACTGTTGTCCCGAGATTCCCTGTTCGTCTTCCCCAAGTGTTATGAAAACACAGTTTCGGTTTAACTCCGCCAATATGTCTTCTGATTATTGTGAAGTGGTTAACGTATACGATATAACAATTGCGACAACCGTTTTACTGCTAATTGATATCAACACATTTTCACATCTGCTGCGGCTCTCTTCAGACAAGCAGTTGCTGTCGAAATCAACACAATTACACCCGCTCGTGTCAAAATATAAAAATTATAGGTGTAACGTTATTAATATTTATTGAAAACATTCAAGAAAATTGCGATATTTACGATCATGTAGAGCCGAATATTTATAGTGATACGGTATTTTGCGGGATTTTGTGTTGACGCGTCAGCGAGTCAATATCTGGAAGTCACTATCATGTGGTATTGCACTACCATGCATCATCAAAATATGCTGTCCGAAATCAAAAGAAGACACCGGACTATCCGTGCCCTCTTAGCCAATATCGGATTTTGAGGGGTTAATAATACCGGCCGGAGTCGAGTGACCGAGTAAGATTTTCTAGGTTGACCTCATGGGTATGTCGCCACGTTATAACGTCGAGGCATAGTTTCCACGGGCCCTGTGGTCGCCCTGGCGGTCCCGGGCGGTCCCAAGGTTCTTTTGTTTATACACTATTTTACCGGATTTTGAGGGGTTAATAACACCGGCCGTGGACGCGTCAACGAGTCAATATATGTAATTAACACTCAGGTGTATTGCACTACCGCGAATCAACAAAATAATCTGACTGAAAACACACGAAGACACCCTTAATCACACAGGCTCTTTTAGCCAATATCGGCATTTGTGGGGTTAATATGACCGGCCGGAGACGAGCGAGCGAGTAAATTTTCTACGTTACCCTCAGGTGGCATGTCGCTACGTTATAACGTCGATATATTGTGTCCACGGGCCCGTGGGGCCACCCGGGCGGTCCCAATGTTATTTTTGTTTATATACCATTTTATCGGATTTTGAGGGGTTAATAACACCGGCCGGAGTCGAGCGAGCGAGTACCATTTTCTAGGTTGACCTCGTGGGGTATGTTGCTACGTTATAACGTCGAGATATAGTGTTCACGTGCCCATGGGGCCTCCCGGGCGGTCCCGGGCGGTCCCAATGTACTTTTTGTTTATATACCATTTTATCGGATTTTGAGGGGTTAATAACACCGGCCGGAGTCGAGCGAGAGAGTAACATTTTCTAGGTTGACCTCGTGGGGTATGTCGCTACGTTATAACGTCGAGATATAGTGTTCACGGGCCCATGGGGTCGCCCGGGCGGTCCCAAGGTTCTTTTGTTTATACACTATTTTACCGTATTTTGAGGGGTTAATAACATCTGCCGTGGACGCGTCAACGAGTCAATATTGCACTAACGCGAATGACCAAAATAATCTGTCTGAAAACACACGAAGACACCCGTAATCACCCAGGCTCTTTTAGCCAATATCGGCATTTGTGGGGTTAATATGACCGGCCGGAGACGAGCGAGCGAGTAAATTTTTCTATGTTGCCCTCAGGTGGCATGTCGCTACGTTATAACGTCGAGATATTGTGTCCACGGGCCCGTGGGGCCACCCGGGCGGTCCCGGGCGGTCCCCGGGCGGTCCCGGGCGGTAATTAGTCACACCCCAAAAATTCATAAGTTAAAGACATATTATGCACTCTGAGTGTACTCCGTGGTCATCCGTGTTGAAGTCGTGTTCATGCCGTGGTCATCCATGTTAATAGCGTGGTCAGCAGTGTTTACCCCGTGGTCTGCATCCCATTGCAGAGAGGCACCTACTCTTTTCAGGGACAGAGCGGGAGGTGTGAATAATCCGCGACATCAAAGAGTTGCCGCAGGATTACTTGCGGTAGGCTTTTTTAGGGTATATTTGGCCCGAATTGATTTCGTCAATGAATAAAGAATTGTCAGATAAAATCTTTTATAATAAAAAACAATTTCATATATTGAAGTATATATGCATATTTGTTTATCTGTTTCTATGACCTTTATATCCGTGTCATGTTTTTTTGTCGCATTTTATTTTAGTTGGCATTACTATTTTCTTGTGTTTGTTCATATTACATGTACGCAAATGGTTTCGGTAGTTTGTGCGGCGATATCGTGTTCTAACAAATGGCTGAAAAATTGGATATAACATTACAAAAATTCATAAGTTAAAGACATATAATGCACTTGTTCGGGCGCGTGAAATTGTTTAGTTAGTATGCAGGCGCTATGCCAACTCGGGGAATGTAGAATTCTACTAACATTGCCAAAAATCGCAAACAAATCGTCGTACCACATCATAGAAAACATCGTCTGAACTACGCTCAATTGTAAAAATTTACTTCCCGATTCGGGAGGCAACTATCGGCGGTAAATTAACACAAACGATTTCGCCATCGGGGGGGGGGGTCACTGTATTTAATGAATATATATGAATTACGGTGTGTTTTGTCAATTTGGATATAATATTTGTGAAAATAACTACTTTCAGCAAGATTATTCTCCATTTCTATTTGATCAGCCTACCGGAGTGTTTCACATCACTTTAAAATTTCGAATTTAATGTTCAAAACGTAACTAAAGTTTTATATTTTAATTTAATGTTCAATATTCTCATTATAATATTTGGACTCCATACATGTATATCAAATAGTAAACGGTTACATGTACACAGAACAATTGACCCGATAATTGGGCAAATACAAACCGCAAACATGTTACTTTATTAACTTTAGATATTGAGCATCTCAGATGAGTTTCTATTTTATATGGAATTTATCAACCAAGTTTACTAAATTCGATTTGAACCGATTTTTACCGAGGCTCAAATAAAATTTAGTGGACGAGGTTGATAAATTACGTATAAAATAGATCGAGTGCGAGATACCTTTTATCACATGATCAAATAAACGCAAAATATTCATCGAAAACAACAATAATAAACTGCAGCGATCGCACGTCATTTAAAGAATGGTGTGATGTCATCACACGCACTGATATTACACGTGTGTCTTATCGATAATTACTAAACTGGTTTTATGGGCTAATTATGTGATAAATTGTGATATTAGCTGTACGTGGCATATCCATATTCATAGTAATAACAAATTAATTGTTGTTGATGACTGTAAAAAATGTTATTCAAATAAACATCAAATGTTTTATTCAGTTTGCTGTCATTATGACATCCCACTCTACATAACAGTTCCAATGCACCCATGTTGGCGAGATATTTCAGTAATATATATTTCACACGGATTCATTAAAAAAATTACGTTAATGTACAAATGTCTGGTAATTTTCTTTTATAAACGCCGATTACGCGCGCACTGACCAGCTTGTGTAAATGTGTCTCTCATAACCCACATCTACTCTCACCTACCCTAAATCGAGCGGGAGTACGTGTTTCGCATAGAATATAATGTTTCAATAGATAAATATTGCAAGTAAAATGAGTCTGATTCATTTGATGCGTACAATAACATCAATTCGATCACATAATCAATCTTAAATAATTCCGTCATTTGATATTATGGAATTATTCGTAAATTGACATCACAGATAATATTCGTGTCGTCGAGGATTGATATATTGGAAGCAGACAGTTAAAACCCGAGTGTTTATAAGGAACTTCCTGATAATATTTTGCGTGTGGTACAGTAAAACAAAAACTGTCTTGTAAATAAAACGAGAAAAATAAAACAATGAACTACCGGTAAAACATAAACAATAATTTGTTGGTATTCCGCATGTCCCACATCAACACCCAGGTTAACTAAACAAAGTTCATGTGTTAATATTTTCGATCTGATAACGGACTCGGATATCCACAGAAACGCTTTTGAAATTGACAAAATATTCGCATGTTTCTGTCAAAATAATCGGAGAAAAATCAGCATTTCATAAATAAACATATATCGCAAATGTTCAATTGGTGCTTACCTGATCTGCCAAACAACATAGATTCCATTTACCATTTCTGGAAAGTTTTTCACACTTGAAAATATGTCGTTTAGTCCAGTTATCACTCATTTCGACATACCAATCACAAAGCATTCTGAGCTTCCATCACATTCAATATTCCTGTTATTTTTTCTCAAAACCCAAATCACTATTTATACTGTCGTCTGTGTATATTATTGTAATATATTCAATCTCTCCTTAGCAAGAGGCAATACAGACATATTACAGGCGGGGAACATTCCCATTCTTGGTACGACCGAATCTGACATCGAATGAGTTAATTTAATTCAAATGTCCATATCTCATATAAAACAAAATCGGCGGTTTCTTGAGCACTGACTTCACCCATCGCCGCTTTTTAAAAGGCATAGCAGGAAATGGCACCCTTTTGATAATCTCTAGACAATGGCTTGATTGGCCCATTGTCTCATTTTTGTCCATCCGTTATTAATTTCCGGGTGCCTGCGGAATATATAATTACAGTGATAACTGAACAGGGCTACATGCATTGCATGATTTGTACACAACATAGACTCCACGTCCTACGCCCATACATGCATGATGCATTGCACATCGGAGAGACAATTTCACACGGAGTTTGCGGATATGGGACATCGGTTACAGAGTACAGTTTCTAATCGCGGGATACGGACGATTGCACGACAGTGATAACAAGTGGAGAATTTGTTTTGTACAGGGGCAGTATGGCCAGGATTGGTCGTCTTCCTATACTGATCTTGTTTTAATTACCGTTATAGTTGTATTGATATATATAACTTTCAAAAAAAATAATTTTAATTTTAGTTTCTTTATTGAATTTACAAGGACTATTTCATTTGCATTGGTGAAAAATCATTTTCAAAAATTTTAATTTTAATTAAAAAAAAAAAAATTTGCAATACCACACTAAGCCCCAACACGAACCTTATCTACACTATTTGTCTAGTGTACTTAATTTAGCTGACCTCTTTGTTTTCGATGGTATCCACGTGGTTTTATATCATAGTGCTAGGAAGAAGCCAATGTGTTTTCAAAACACTGGTGTTTCATAATCAGCTGACAAACTAAACACTGGCCACTGTTTTAAAAGTTGAACTTGAATTGACCCATACGTTAATTAATTTCAATATAGTATATAAAAATAAATATTATCGTAAAACTTATGGCAGTGCACTTGACATGAGGTCGAATATACACACACGCAGGTTATGGTCATCAATAGCAGTAAATACCCTAACCCCACCACATCATGTTGGTTAACAAAACTGACAATAAATAAGTTTCCGTGGACATAATTGCCATGCTTGTAACGACCGATTATCATTTTGAATATTTTATTCGTTTAATATATATTAAACATAATCACATATTTCTGTAAACAAAATATTGCAGTAAAATCAAATTTAAAATAGGGACATTTTGAGCTGAAGCCCTCTGCGCTGGTTACGGATATCGATTATACATGTATGAAAGAATTAGCAAAACCAAGCGATCCATCCATCGAAATAGTTTCCATGTAACGAATTATATCAGGTCAGAATATATTATTCTTTTAACACATATTAAGAATATGTTCGTGTAAATATATTGGAGTAAAATAAGTTGAAAGGTTCTGATCCGACACAACGTTCGAATGTTCATTTAAAACTAAACGGACATTGATACCAGACAAATTCTAAATTGAAACTAAATTGAACATTTATCAAGATATTTATCAAGATATTTTCGATCTAACAACAGGAAGATGTAAATCTATAAGATTCAATAAATATATATAGTCATATGTTATTGTCAAAATATTCGAGTTATTTAGTATTAAGTTAGCAGCCTTCTTGAAATAATGCACGTGTATCGGTACCATTCCTACTCCCATATATATAAGTTATTTTTATGAGTAATCGCGGTATATTGGTATCTTTACTTTCTCTGGGCCAATTTTTACAATCGACGGGTTGAATTTCGATGAAATTTCCGTTAAATAAAATGATGCTGCTCATTTGCCAATTTGAGCAGCAATTTCGAGAATATATTTTGGACTAGGGAGGTGATAATTAATTAACTCCGCCACCGCGGCGTGCCAAGCTCCGGCCGCCAGCGATGGCTCCGTGTTCAGCCATGTTCCTCCGTGTTCATGTCGCGGTCACCTGTATTATGGCCGTGGTCACCCGTGTTATGGCCGTGGTCACCCGTGGTCATAGCGTGGATGTTCCGTGTTCAAACGTGATCAAGGTTTGTTTAAAACTAAACGGACATTGATACCAGAAACATTCTAAATTGAAACTAAATTGAACATTTATCAAAGGTCCCATAAAGTTATTTTCGATCAGGAAGATGTAAATCTATAAAATTCAATAAATATTTATAGTCATATGTTCCTGTCAAAATATTCGAGTTATTTAGTATTGAGTTAGCACTCTGCTTGAAATAATGCAAGTGTATCGGTACAATTCCGACTCCCATATATAAGTTATTTTTATGAGTAATCGCGGTATATTGCAGATTGGTATCTTTACTTTTTCTGGGCCAATTTTCACAATCGACGGGTTGAATTTCGATGAAATTTACGATAAATAAAATGGTGCCGCTCATTTGCAACTTTGAGCAGCAATTTCGAGAATATATTTTGAACTAGGGAGGTGATAATTAATTACGTAACGGACACCGCGAGCTCCACCACAGCGGCGTGTCAAGCTCCTACCGCCAGCGATGTTTCCGTGTTCAGCCATGTTCCCCCGTGTTCATGTCGCGGTCACATGTGTTATATATTTATATATATATATCTTTATTCACCCGTGGTCATAGCGTGGATGTTCCGTGTTCAAACGTGATCATTTGGCCGTGGTCACCCGTTGATCGTACCGTGGTCATAGCGTGGATGTTCCGTGTTCAAACGTGATCAGAGCGTGTTCAAACGTGATCAGAGCGTGTTAAAAATCTGAACACGATTGAACACGTTTAACCAGACCGTGTTCTTGGCGAATTCAGATTTTGAACACGGAAAAACCACGGAAGAATCGCGCGTGGTCTTCCGTGGACATGTAAAAAACCACGGGCCTTATACTGTACTCTGAATGGTAAAAGCCATGTAAAATGGACATACCATTGCAGATTCGAAGCAAATCATGGTAAAGTCAGATTAACAATGATATACTCTGGTAAAAGCCATGTAAAAAGGACATACCCTTGTAAGTTCCAAGTATATTATGGCAAAATCAGATTAACAATGATAAACTCTGGTAAAAGCCATTTACATCAATGTAAAAGACATACCTTTGTAAATTCCATGCAAAGGCATGGTGTACTCCACTTTACTCGCTTAAAATGCTGGTGAAACAGGAAATACATGGGTAAAAACCAGGAAATACATGGGTAAAAACCAGGAAATACATGGGTAAAAACCAGGAAATACTTGGGTAAAAACCAGGAAATACATGGGTAAAAACCAGGAAATACATGGGTAAAAACCAGGAAATACATGGGTAAAAACCAGGAAATACATGGGTAAAAACCAGGAAATACATGGGTAAAAACCAGGAAATACATGGGTAAAAACCAGGAAATACATGGGTAAAAACCAGGAAATACATGGGTAAAAACCAGGAAATACATGGGTAAAAACCAGGAAATACATGGGTAAAAACCAGGAAATACATGGGTAAAAACCAGGAAATACATGGGTAAAAACCAGGAAATACATGGGTAAAAACCAGGAAATACATGGGTAAAAACCAGGAAATACATGGGTAAAAACCAGGAAATACATGGGTAAAAACCAGGAAATACATGGGTAAAAACCAGGAAATACATGGGTAAAAACCAGGAAATACATGGGTAAAAACCAGGAAATACATGGGTAAAAACCAGGAAATACATGGGTAAAAACCAGGAAATACATGGGTAAAAACCAGGAAATACATGGGTAAAAACCAGGAAATACATGGGTAAAAACCAGGAAATACATGGGTAAAAACCAGGAAATACATGGGTAAAAACCAGGAAATACATGGGTAAAAACCAGGAAATACATGGGTAAAAACCATGTCAATCAGAACATACTGTAGTAAATCACTTCTTTTGGAAAAATTCTCTTTAAATTCGCTCTTTAAATGTTTGTGTTATTTTTTTCATTTCTGAATACATCCGTTATTTAGTCAATATATATTTCTTCGAGGGCTAAATTTTTTACTCAACACTGAAAGTGAAATCGCCCAACAACCGATTGATTGTGCAGTTGACTGAAGTGTAGCTTTCTTAGTTGAGAAAAGGAGTTGGTTAGAATATTAGGAAATTTGTTGGAAGAATTCTCGAAACTAAATTGGATGATATATCCAGAATCAGGTACCGAATCAGAATTGGAAATATCGGGACATTTATGACATTCCCGATATAATATTCGATAATGGTCTGTTGGAAGATAATAAATTATTATGTGATATAATTTGATTCATATGGTTCATATGTCTGCATTCTTTGTGGTGTCCATGAAATTAGAACATCGGCTTCAAAATGTTTATACTCTTTAATGAGGTGGTGACCTCATGAAGTTCTGACATACATTATGGTCACGGAAAAAAAATGATGGCTACCATCTAGAGGTCACCCCGAAGATCCATATGGAGTTTGGCGATGATCTGAAGAGGGACGTGGCCTGTATATATAGGGTGTGCCGAAGGATTAATTTAGCCATGCAAAGAAAAATCCAAGATGGCTGGTGGCGGCCATGTGTTTGTCGAATTTCGGAAATAATCGATGGCTCCCATGCATCTTGAGGTCACCCCGAAGATCCATATGAAGTTTGGTGATGATCGGATGAGGGATGTGGTCTGAGGTTTGCTTTGCGTCGCTTACAATTATGGAATTTCTCCTGGGTAAAATGATTCGATGTTTATTGCGATATCGGCTCACAAAATTCACAGAAAAGTATGCAATTTCCAGTTGGGACCTTCACCTATAGTGCAGTACATTATCAAGGAACAGATAATAACTAAGAAATATATTTCCTGCATTATTTTGTCCACTTTATAAGGTTCCCAGTCAAAACTTCAAAAAGTTCCCAGATTTTGTATTGGTGGATGGAATATGATCTATACGCGTGCTAAAGAGTAGAGATTTGTGGCATGATCTACGTGATGACTATCAATGGCCTGGAACCATACACAAATCGTTTGGTAACATTTGGACTTCATAGTCTCTTTCGAGTCCATACTATAGTATAGTGCTTAGCAGTTTAATTGGCTAAAGTACCATATACGTCAGGGGGGGGATTTCCGGCACATATGCCGGGGTGGGTGGGTGGTCAAAGCCACCAGATTCAGATTCAGATTCAATTTATTCTGTTCATCGATATGTGGATATATACAGAAACGTTACAGAAAAGGGTATTACAGATATTATTACATCAAGATATTCAAATATGGCATATAATAACAATAAATTTCACATGAGGAATACATGAGTGCATTATTATATATTTGGTAAGTTCATGGAATATCAGTGTTTTAGCCTCAAGTGGACTTGCCGAAAATATCCTGGACTTTCCTTATGAAAGTTGACAGATTCCTAATAGTCTTTCTATTTCTAGTATTAAAGAGTTCCGAGAGTTTGTGTGCATTCGGTCTTCTATAGAAATATGGTTTCAAATAGGTCGATCTGAGTTCATTTAATTTTGTACACTTCAGGATAACGTGATACTCATCGCCTAGTTCTTTGGTACAAAGTGTACATACTCTGGTTGAATAGTCAGTATTTAGCCAAGCACCTTGTTCAATTGGTAGTTTGTGATTTCTTGTCCGAAATCGAATGATATTATTCACAGTTGTATTATCACATATAGAGAGAAATTGTTCACGTTCGAAGTGTGTTTTAATAATTCTATAAAATGCATATTTACTCGATGTGGATATTGTTGACCACCAACTTTGAAGATAACAGTCGCGTAATCTTTGCTCAACGGTCCGGTTAAATCGGTCTATACTCGATACTTTCTGGTTGTGCCAAACATTACTCATACCAATTTTATTAAGGGAGTCATGTATTCCTCTTATCCATGGATTATTAAAAACATTTTTGCAATACAAAGTATACATAACATAATATAGCATAAGTGGGGTCCTATGGGTAGGCATGGAGATAACTTTTGCCCAATAACCTACTCTCTAAAAAACACTGTGTAGAAACGCTACACACTTTGTACACATATATGTGTAACATCTGCTCTCCAACAATTATGTGTAGAAACTGTAGAGCAATTTTGGTACACACAATATGTGTAGCTCTATACACACATGTATGTGTAGTCGCTATACACTTGTGTGTAGTAAACAGTTGGTAGACAGTTACTACACAGTTAGTACACAGATAATACACAGTTAGTGTGTACTTTATTTATACACATTTGTGTACATAGTACACAGTAGTGTGTACTTTATTTATACACATCTGTGTAACAACCTACACAATTTTGTAGTATATAGTACCCAGTATTGTGCATATTTGGTACACACACTGTGTACCAACTAATCTATACACTTTATGTGTAATAAATTTACATGCATTCTTTTTGCAAATATTGGACATTTTTGGGTGATGTAGCAACTGTAATGTCGAATCAGAATTGCATGGTTGAGGCCACTGAATTTAGGCCATCACAGTAAGAATGTTTGATATTGAAAGCCATAATTATTACTTATTTTTTTTTATTAGCCAAAACAAATCATGAAAAACATGCTATCATATGTTATATATGCTGAATGGACCTCATATTACATTGGCATTTACATGTACTGGTATAATAAATTTGCAATGACAATGAAATGGGCAAGAAAAGTTTAACTCACTATTTATCTAACTTTTCCGGTTCAATATAATTGTTTAATTGCCAATTTATTTTACAGGCAAATGACAATGCCAACTATGGGTGATGTTCGATCAATTAAGTGTACTGGATGTATATCTAATGGCACATTCCTCGGGATTTTATTCTGGGTAACATTTTTCTGACAATGCTGTGTTTTCTCAACAAAATTTATCAATATGATACTTTCATTCTCAGTTTTTGAAGCCACTTCTTCAATTGACAGGGCACGAGGATCTTCGGATTGACTCCAAGCCACCTCTCCCATGTCAATGACATGAAGATCTTTCAAAAACTGATAATGAAAGTATCATATTGATAAATTTTGTTGAGAAAACACAGCATTGTCAGAAAAATGTTACCCAGAATAAAATCCCGAGGAATGTGCTATTAGATATACATCCAGTACGCTTAATTGATCGAACATCACCCATAGTTGGCATTGTCATTTGCCTGTAAAATAAATTGGCAATTAAACAATTATATTGAACCGGAAAAGTTAGATGCAGTCAAGTTTATATTTTAATTGCTTGCATCCAGGATAAGGCATCGAAGTCACCTCTTCAATTGACAGGGTATGAGGATCTTTAGAATGACTCCAAGTCACCTCTCCCTTGTCAATGACAAGAGGATTTTTCAAAAACTGAGTGAGCATGAAAATATCATTTTGATAAGTTTTGACAAGAGGACACAACACTCTCCAAAAAGTATCAACCCATTAGTTATCATATACATGTATAACGGATTTGTGGAATGGAACTAACTTCAGAGAAAGTTGGCATTGAAATTCATATATACCGGTACAATAAAATGGCAATGACAATACAAACAATGCTATTATGAATAGAGTTACATGCATGTTACATGCATTTTAATAATTGCTCTTATTCTGGAGTCAGCATCGAAGTCACCTCTTCAATTGACAGGGCATGAGGATCTTTGGAATGATTCCAAGCCACTTCTCCCGCATCAATGACATGAGGATTTTTCGAAAACTGAGCATATATTAAATTTATCGTTTTTATCTGTTTTGAACTTTTGACGAGACAGCACTGTCAGATAAGTACTGTTAAAATTTACGAAAGAAGTTACAAGTAAAAGTGGGACCAGCAATTTCTGTTGCGTTACATATACTGTAGTTAGGATACCACCAGTCATTGAACAGGAATCACTTCTCTATTACTTTCATGGTGTATCATGGCAATTAAGATTCAGTATCAATGCTTACATGTACATTACAATTCAGAAGCAGAATACACAGAACACTGATAAGGTGTCATCACACCAAACACCAAGATAAAATATGGTCTCTTTGATGTTATTTAATTGTACACCCCACTGACTTATCCTATTTTCAGTAGATAAATAAACCCATATTATATTAAACTGACATCGTTTTTCAATACAATGTTACCACCATTACTTTGATAGAGGAAAGTTTATTCTCAAAGAGTATAATTATTTTACATGAACTTTATTTTAATGGTATATAACTACATATCCAACAAATGAAGCTGAAAATTCATATTTCATGTGCTGCAGGAGCCTTCAAACTCTGGTTGACACTACAGTAACAGTTGAGGCACAAGCAGACATGTTCACTGGAGAAATGTTATTAGATAGTCCACTTCAGCTGTTTCAGTCAGTTAATAAATTAGAGGAATAATAGTATGACCACTGCTCCAATCCTGTAGTTAGCCAAAATCAAGGCTTCTTTTACCATGATTTTAATGAACAGAGAACAGAAAATTCCTTAGTTGAAGATTGTCAGATCATCAATTACAATAATGTGACTTATCATCCATCCTCCTTCACAATAACACATTGCATGGTAATTTACAAAGCATGTGTATGATATTACACGACTGAAGATTGTCACACATTTGAGAACTGGTCCATAAATACTGTTTGTCATCCACCTTGAATGGGAAATTCAACTCATGGCATTTTGAAGCTAGAAGTAGTAACATATCATTACTGTATGGTAGACCTCTACTTCCTCATATACCACATTGTATATCTGATTCTGTAGTCATCCTGAAAAAATAAATATATGAAGTCAGAATTTTAAATTATTTTTTATGTATGTCATGATTTGAACTGAAAAAAATCTATTATAGCATGGATCTTAAAGGTACTCAATCTGATTAAGCACCCCTAAATTACTATTTCTTCGGCTTCAGGGGTTAAAAATAATTAATTTGAGTCGAGGAACCCATCCATCAAAGCTCAGAATGATCAGATATTGATTCTTTTTTTAAATTTGTAATTTTCTCGAGATGTGTACTAATAATTGCAACAGAAACATTTATTCAAACGGACGAAGATGGATAACTCTAAAATGAAGCACTGAGAACTTCCTTTTGACGGCATGTTCTGGGCCAGAAACAAGAGATAACAAAACTTCAAAAATTTATATCTGATCACTCTGAGGGTTGATGGGTAGGTTACTCGACTCGAATCAATTATTTTTTTTACCTCAGAAGCCAAAGAAATAGTAATTTATGAGGGTCTAATTGGATTGAGTACCTTTAACATTTAACCAACCATTTTCAGACACACCTCCCCCCACTTGTTGATGAAAATCCACAAATCAGGTTCCAGCTATCTAGGTCACTTGTACCAATGTTAATCATATTTCCCAAACATGAAATGACACACTCTATGATTTCCAGGCTTCAATTTAAAGATGAATTATCTGTTCCCACAACAAGTATATAGTTTCCTCAGTATAACATAAGAGAAATGAATCAAAAACACCTACCTGGGAACACTACTATCAATTAGTATTGATTTCCTTATATAATGTGACTATCAAGTTGCCCTGTGGGACATATATTTGTCACTATTTTTAGAAATAGTTATTGCTCAGAACAAACAGAGCTGTAAACTGTTTAAATATAATCAATATTAAGTATGCATCATCCGATTAGATGCCCCTCAATAAGGCTCAATTAGTATATATTTGGATTCGGGTGGGAGGATATTTGATTTGAGTCGATGAACCCACCCACCAAAGCTAAGAGTTATTACATATTCATTTTTAAATCTATTATTTTTCACCATCGAGACTTAATAGTGGCCTGGGAAAAAGTCAACGGGCCAATGGTCTTGGACCAAATTGCGGATGAAGATAACTCTAAAATCAAGTAGCTTTGTGTTGATAATGAGGCAAAATTTTCATTGAAAAACATATTGATAAATAACACATTTTGAGTAATTTTATACTATAATTGACATTATTTTTGAGCAATTAATCGATTCTGATAACTGAAGCAGCATTTAAAAATATGTTGTTGGAAGCTGAATATATGGGGTTCATTGAATCAACTTGAGAGTTTGCACGCTAAATTATACATGAAATGCTTTATATAATTATTATACAATGAAGTAAAATAAATAATCACTCCAAATATTAAAAAAACATGTGAGTATAGTTAGTATACAGACTGTCAATGCGGTGAACGTTATTGCACCAATTTGTTGGGGCTCAAGTTCCGTGAAATATTACATGAGTGGCCAGTGTCAAATTGCATCTTGCAGCATAACACTTTAACATAACAGATAAGTGGACAATTGTTTGCAGGTGTGGTTTGGTTTTGTATTTACTACACACCAATATTCAATCAAGTAATAATAATTGTCCACTATCTAGGCAAGTTAGTTATATATTGAACATGGCAAGAAATTAAATTAATTCTCTGGTACTGGATAGGCTGTCATGTATGATGTCAAATATGTTGCGAGTCTCAATGACATCAGGATTGCACTATCGTGGACAAGCTGAAAAATTATACCAACAATGTAACTGAATTTACGAAATAGACCAAAATATTGCAGCTGTGTAATTAGAAGTAAAATAAAATAAAGCTTTATTCCACACCTATTGACTATTCAACCAAATCTCACCATTGAATACCTATTATTGTATGCCTCTAGTGGAATAGAAGCCGGAACTATTTTTTGTTGATGTTGGAAAGGCGACAAACAGCTATTATAGGTACATTTAGTATGTCAACAATCAGCTTCAGGTGATGTCCCGATCATAACCGGTTATCCATCAGACTTAAATCACAATAAAGGTAGCTGACTCATGGATTGACACAATGGTGTAGAATAAATACAGAACACAACTTGTACCATAATCTCAAATATTTTATCAAAATCATGGTGGACAGTGCATAATTACATTCTGCTCGAGTTTTGCTGTCGCAAAATATATCCATGCACCTTCTGCAACTCATTTGATAACAGATTCTCGATGACACTAGGGGTAACTTAATTTTAGGATCCTGCAAATATTAAAAAAATCATATTCAATTAAACATGCTGCTGCATGAGTATATGATTCATATTTGATTCAACATCAGCGAAGAATATATCTATATAATATCCCTGTTGAGCTTCGCAGTGCTAAAATGAGTGTTCTGTAAGAAGCACACATCGATGGCATTGCCGTAGAGTCGTAAGCACCCCCTCATTATGAGAGTAGTTCATCTGGATGATTGATTTCAGCATCCTGACCGACTGTACATGTGCATGTAGGTTGTGATACATGTGAGTCCGATCAGGCCAAAACGAAGAATACCTGTGTTTAGGGTAACCCGCCCGCCCCTACTCAAAACCTTCCATTTTATCGTTTTTCAAAAATTTCCTCCGACTTCATTTTATTTTTTTTATAATTAGGAATTCGCGACTACGGAATTAGCTTAAACAAGTAAACCATTTCCTTGCAAATATCGTCAATTCTCGAAAAACGGAAGTGCCGCTATTGTTGTTGTAGTATATTCATATTCCCTCGTCATTGTTCGGCAAACCTCGCCGATTTCTCGAAAGCGGAAACTTTTGCCGGAATATGTATTAACTAGCAAATCGAAAGTAACCGGATATTTTGCCGATTGCACATGGCGATTAAATATGGCGGAAACACTTCCGTGTGCGGATAGATCCTGCATTTTAGCCATTAAACTTCACAAATGCGTTCATATGAATCAGAATAGAAACATCATGGTGCCTGTCAACTATAGCACAGACATGTTGTCGTGCGTGAACCGGTAACACACGGATTCTGAACTGACAGAAAAGGACATAGTAATAAAATGTCAGAGGGACCTCCTATTTACCGAGAACAACCGAGAACAAGTCTAAAATTAATAACTAAGTCTTAATAATGTTCAATTATAGTGTACATATCAATCTTAAGTGAATATTATACCATATTTGACATTTTAAATGACATATATGTAGTTATTATGGGTATATACCGAGAAAATGAAACATGCTTGTTCTCGGTTGGCGGTAACACAAAGGCATAAGCCGTGCCTCTAGAGGTGTTAATTAACTAAGTACTAGCTGCATGAGGTCTGATTGGTGATCAAATTTCATTGAGTTGAATTATATTTGGTGCAGATATTAACTGTTAATCACGCAAGCAATATACAGAATTGAATCAGAAGATATATGACATTGCTTACCATTATTATTATGGTGAATAATCTTCCTCAAAGTAGTTATATTTTACAAATATTATATCTAAATTGACTTGTTCTCGGTAAATTTGACCGCACATATGGAGAGCGGTGCACTTTTGATATCTCTTAGCTGATCGTTTATACAATATCGAAACGTCTATCAGTTTAATCTGGCAGTTTTAAAATGTTCTGGTCCGTCGATAATTTAATGTTGTTAATGCATGGACTCGCAAATGCTGTTTTTGTCCAACATTTTGGTATGTTTTTATTTGCTTTCGAGCGTCAAATATATATGCACTGTCTCATCAAATGTTCGATCCACTTTCACTTGCTAATTTAAGAAGAAACACAACTCAATGCATGTTGATCACCAATCAGACCTATCACGCAGCTAGTTCTTAGTTAATTAACACCTAGGCACGGCTTATGTCTTTGTGTTACCGCCAACCGAGAACAAGAACAGCGGCTGCGCGATGTTTCAACTTCTCGGTATATACCAATAATAACTACATATATGTCATTTAAAATGTCAACTATGGTATAATATTAACTTGATATGTACACTATAATTGAACATTATTAAGACTTAATTATTAATTTTAGACTTGTTCTCGGTTGTTCTTGGTTGTTCTCGGTAAATAGGAGGTCCGATGTCAGATTAAAAATAATTCTGACACTTTTGAAATCGACCCAAAGCTAAAAATTCCTGGCATTATTATAGTTTATCCACCTCTCACCGCATCCACCCTGAAAATCATAAGCCTGACGTAACATGAGTCTGTGTGTACCCATGCAGTAGGAGTGGTATGTGCCTGGTAGAACTTAATTTTTTCCTAGTTGAACTATTTCTCATTAAATATTCATTAGTTCTACAGAAAACCGGACCCGATTAATCAACATCTTCTGTGTCGCAATGATACGAATGCAACATCAGTCATAGGGTAATCAATGCACATATATTGTTCTTGGTGCTTACTTTGTTTTACATGTGTGAATGCCACCACCGCTTTGCATATTGATTATGTTATGTACGTCACGTTGGCGTTGTCGCATGTACATGTATGTGCCATTTCCAATGGAGGAACTCTTGTTAAATTCACCTTCTGAGTTGAATATTTCGCAAAATTTCTTAGTATTCGAGTCGGTGGATAAATAAAATATAAGTGTCTTGTGTGGGAAATTGAACAGTAATATGTCCACTCGTATGATTTGGCCTGTAATATCCGAGCTTCAGCGTGAACATAAACCGTTTAATTTTCAACACTAGACACTTATTCTATATATAATATCATTTAATATCATGCTGTATACATGTCATTGAACTTCTGCAACACCATTAAACTGATTAAAGCTACCATGGCATTGATTAGTGTGACAATGACTTGCCCAAGCTATATATGAGTGACACTGGCAGACGATTAGAAGGCACGAATACTTAAATATTATTCCCCGTGAAAAATAAAATGAAAAAATAAAATAAAATGAAGTACCGCCCGCCCGCCCCTGTTTTTTTCCCTCATGTTACCCTAAACTCAGGTATTCTTCCTTTTGGCCTCATGTAGCCCCAATGCCCCGCAAAATTAAAAGATTAGTTGAAATGCAAAGTAACATCATTATATTTTACTCACAGACACAGACTGCCATTGGAAATGTTTTGTCCTCTCACAAATTCCAGAATTATGGCGAAGTTGTCTTGCAGCAAATTCAGAGGATCACATCACTCATTCTTACGATAAGCTGAGGTTATCTGCAAAAATTAGTAAACACTTATTACAATATTGTTTTCATTAGAAAAAGCTATTACTCAGACTAGTTATTTAATTGCAATTGTATACATACACATGAAATCTGAAAATTGGCCACAGCAATAACTTCCAGGGCTATAAAATCACATATGTACTTCACCAACATTCATCAGGGACGTGGATGGAGCGTCTCCATTGGGGAGGGATGCACCTTGAATTTGAAATGTATAAAGCCACCCTTCCCCACACCCACCTCCTAAAATATCCAACACATGTTGTATTATATCAGACAAGAAGTCAAATTTGTTTTCAAGTTGGAGCAGGAGCCCCCGGTGGTCGAATCGGTAGAGTGCCAGGTGAATTACACTGTCACAGGCCGTCCAGCGCTGACGAAGCTGGTTCGAACCCCGTCATAGGAAGGGTGACTGGAATCATGTATCTGGGCAAGTTTTGTCAGTTGCTTTCTGGGGGTTGGTGGTTTCTACACGCAGTGGGACGATTTCTTGGTGAAATCAAGCCTCTGCGTGGTCTTTCCTCCACCAGTAAAATTGACAACATCATGTGTGGCCTAGCGGCTAGAATGACAATAAACCCTAATAAACCAAACCAATCAAGTTGGAGCCAGTTAAAATTGTGAATTGGAACATAAGTACTAGTAGAATGTCTGCTGAACAGTCTCTTTAACGACAATAACTTATGATGAACTTATCTTGGCCATTTTTGTCGCAAGCATCCATAGCAACTCAACTCAAATGTTGAGTTATGTTCTGCATGAAACGGGAAAAAAAGAAGATAAAATAAAAAAAGAGTATTCTCTGTATATGAGCTTTGGTAGCAAGTAAAGTGCAAGTGCACTCTGACCGACTTTAAAATCGCAGGTGCACAGATTCCCATGGTAATAAATATCTGTGCCATTTAAAAAAAATTAACAAAAAATGTAGGAATAATGCAGTTTCCCATGGTACTAAATGTCTGAAAGTTTTGAAACAATTGACCAAAAATTATAGGAACAAAAGCTCAAAAGTAATACCCCTGTATAATATATTAAAACATTTCTTAAAGGTACTCAATCAGATAAAACTCCTCTCAATTACTATTTCAATGGCTTCGCTGGCTTCAGGGGTAAAAAATATTTGATTCGAGTCGAGGAAGGCACCCATCAAAGCTTAGATTTATTAGATATCGATTTTAGAAATCTATTATTTTTCATTATCAGGAATACTTTCTGTCACAGAAGTTTCCTGAAAAAGCCGACTGACATACTCTCGATACTAAATTCCATTGAACAAAATGTTGCTATACAACAGATTTTGGGCAATTATATACGATAGTTCACAGTCGTTAGCATTATTTTTGGATAATTATTTGATTCTGATAACTAAAGTGACCTTTGATAAAATTTTGTTGTTGTTGGAATCTGTTGCGATGGGGACCCTCTGATCAGATTGAGTACCTTTAAGTCAAAAAGGGGGATAACTAAAAACAATTGGACAGACTTCATAATCACAGGTGCACAGGTTATCATTGTGGTTGCTGTCTGTGCCAAGTTTCATGGAAAATGATTAAAAATGACTGAGAAATACTCTGCACAAATTTGTGTCCATGGACAGAAGGAGGGCTAAGATGTTTCCAGTATAACCCCCCACAACTTGCAGGGGGGGGGGGGGGGGGGGGGGGGGGTGGGGGGGGGGGGTATAATAATAATTTTGGAGGGCATTAAATAATGTCCCGACAGTCAAGGACCACAAATAGGTCCAAGGGCTGTTAATAAAACATAACGCTCATGCATGTTATTATTATTAATACAACTCCATCCTTGTGTGATCGGTGACACAGAATTCACTGGGCCGTGTGAGAACATTTGAAATTTGAACATACAAATTGCAAAATCCTATAGCATCTATTGAGTAGCCTCAAGGTTTTAGAAACATCAGACCTGATCTGTTGGTCTAACACAAATTATTCCACACTAATAGATTGTTTGATAATCAATCTACAAAAAGATTTCAACCTATTGTTTCTTGTGAAATTTCCGACTATAAATGTACTAGTACATGTCTGGAATTCAACGATATTTAGAACAGTTGAAAATTTTGACCACGGTTGATGGACATAGGTTAATTGTAGCATTACCAGTCTCTGCCCCGGCTATAGGCTAATATGATATTCGCCGGACATTCGAAGGATATAGTTTACCCGATACCCTTTTGCTGTATACATTGGTCTTTATATCCAGTGATTCTGTCAGGCTACTTTATGCAAGTCGAATTCCTGTTTTCACAGACCTGCGACTGACGCGTGCGACAACTGAGGTTGTGGCTGATGCAGTTAAACCCATTCGATTTAAATATGTGCTTAACTGCATCAGCCACAAACCCAGTGATTTATATAATATATATGATTTGAAACGTTGTGCCTATATATAACGAGAGGCCGATCACGATCGGCAGATGTTTAACCCATACCTTGGCGATAGCAACTAGCTATAACTGACAATTTGTCAAAGATATGATCACAGGAATTAATCCATATATCAGTACCCAACTTGAAATCAAAAGCTCATATTATTTGGCTTAAGAAAGGGTTAAAGTATTTGGGTTGGGGAGGAGTAGTTTTAAATCTCATAACTCTGTCCCTATTCACCCAAGGACCTCTCACTCTGAGATCCAATGGTTTAGTGATTTCGGAGGACATGTTTAGGAGTTTAAGTTAACTCATTGGAAGCAAAAGTGATAAATCCCTATCTTTGCCACTTTTGACATGCCAGATATTCAAAATTTATTATTCACTTCTAAAGAGAAATTACTAGTATAATTGTTGACAAGCCAGACTGCTTAGAACGACATATATGTAGGGGATTCCATCTCGTATTTAAATGGTACTTTAATTACCCCCCCCCCCCCCCCCTTCCCCCATTCTCCCCAGTTATTTGTTTATCAAACATGGACAGATATAAGATCAGATCTGACCTGTGTATTAAATAAGATTAAGTGTTTCATAACAGGGGTGTATGGTTTTCAAAAATATATGTAGTTTATACAATTCAAAAGTATTATCTATATAATGTTATACAGACATAATATGATGGGGATGCTGGCCCCTATGACCACTAAATTGTTCATATAAAAGAAAGTAAGTTAGCCCTCATTTGAATGGTTTCACACATTACAATGTTTTACAAGTAGCTTGGGCACCAAAAGCCACAACCTTCAATGTTAATCTTCTAAGTGCTCTGTGGCCCCTAAAATTCAATCAACCATGAAAATGTGAACAATTGGGAAAATAAGGTTCCTGGAAATACTAACATCTACCATATTGATTTTCAAAACAAGTCATCACTTACAATAGTCATGTATATTTATCTGCCTGTTTCCCATTGCATAGATAAATCATATTGGCTATCAGCTGTTGTTTTAATTTCAAATTGAAAGCACGTGTCAGTCGATACCAAAATTGATAGAAGTGAATAGTGTGCAAAGATACCCAATAGATATTAAGAAATATGAGGAAGAGTCCATGTACATTATAGCATGTGTCTATGGAAACCTTGGAAAGGGTTAATTATTTTTGAAGCAAATTAATGGAATTTAGAAGACACTTATATAGGTGAGGGGGGCCCTTATCTCACCCTGTAATGAAATTTCAAGAATAGGAAAAACACCAGTCTTGTGCTGCCATTAATCAATTTGACAGTTAGAATAAACAAACAGTCAGCCACCAGTGTTGTTTATCTTGCTTGACCCACCAGAGCTCTGTATCATATGTTATCACTCATTTCATAACAGATTTCACTTGGAATGACAACATCTATAAAAATCCTCTCATATACTCTGGATGTTGGATGATCACATGGTAATTTATTGATATCATTATATTACATGAAACTATTGCAATAAAATCTTCATATTTTCAAAACAGGATATCACACCTAATTAATCGTATAAAACTAAAATAAATGAAAGTGTACAATTTTTTTTTTATTATTTAAATTTTTGTTTATTGTTATTTAAGTTCAAACAAAATTTAATATTTGTATATGCTAAATTTAGCAAGGAGCTAAATCTAAAAAAAAAAAATTATTTTTTTTAAATTTTTTTTCTCGAAAAAGGGTCATGACTCCTTTAAAATTAATCGGATCAAACCCATATTCGGACTCGATCTGTATTTTGGGCTGTGAAACTCAAATACCAAATTTGGTTCCAATCAGATAAAAAATGTTAGAGTTATGGCAGAATGCGTGAATTCTAAGTTGAAAAAGGGCCATAACTCTGTAACAAAAACTCGGATCAAACCCAAATTCGATCTGTATTTTGGGCTGAGAAATCCATATACAAAATTTGGTTTCGATCGGATAGAAAATGTTTGAGTTATCGCATTACTCGTAAAGTGTCTACGGACAGACAGACGGACAGACAGACGGACGAACGACGAGTGGTCAATCCGGGCAACGACACTATGTTTACCATACTATGGTATGGGTAAACATAAAAACCCATCTACATGTAGCCTCATGCATCAGCCGCATGTCTGTAATAGCAGCTTTATACCGACATGGGTTGGCAGTCTATACATTTGTATTTATTGAATTTGTGTGCACCAGTCTCTGTCGAGACTAAGTCTGCATTAAGTACATGTGACTGGTACATACTGGTACATACTGGTACGTATATAAATCGTTCGTTCGAAGAGAGGTCCCTGTCGGTAATTGCCACACAGCAAATGCTGCACATGACATGTTCACCTGAATGGCGATCACCACCACCGGGCACTTGCAGTAAAAAGGGCAGTTCGTTCAAAGGGTACGAAGCCCCATGGCTACCCGTGGGCTTGCTATTGACAGTATTATAAGTACTAGTAGAGGTGGAAATATTTATTCTTTCGAGGTTTCGACACAAGTTTCCAACAACTGTGGTCTGTAATAACTTGTTCGAGCTATAAAAGGTGCAAAAACTAATTTTGGCTTTTGATGACTTGTGCATATTCCATTAATTCGAAATTAGGTGTTGTTGGAAATTGGAAATGAAATAATATTATCTACTTAGTGAGCTTTCAGACAACCACGATTCAATCATAAGTGGAAGGATTTTCGTCGTAGGAAGTAACTGATAGTTAGACTGCGCATGCTCACGTCAAAATCACAAGTCAAGAAATAATATCAAGCACCGTTTGATTTTAGATTCAAAATTGTGTCGTATCCACTTGTGACGTAATCGCAGTCGTGTATACATAAAAATTTTGGCTGGAAAGATCGCAGGGTAGTCAATCACATGCTATACAAACAACCTACTCAGCTTGACAAAACAAGTCTCCACTACTTAACCGTGGTGTGGTTAGCGTTGCCACCGCGGTCAAAATGCAAAACCTTCTACACCGATGCTCCACCTACTAACTACAGTTGGGCCGCAGTTAGGCTGCTGCGAATATTCGATATTCGATTCGAAAGTCAAATTCGATTCGAATTAGAGTCGAAATTGCCAACTCGAAATTTCGAATATACTTTGACGGAAACGTAAGCTGTTTACGGACAAGTACACATGTCGATCTTAGCTGTTTGTGTGGCATTTAATTCCAGAAAATTATGTATATATACACCTAATAATTCTTATTCTACATCGCGGATGTTCGCATGCTATTAAATATAATTATAGCCAGCAATTAGCCACTATAGGATGACTAAATACGACGGGAATTATAGCTTTAAAATGGTAGCAAAAGCTCGGAGATTGCCGATGGACCGACGACGCGAGTAGCTATCGGTTGCTATGAGACTGAGCAACCGATAGCGTTATCCATCGTCTATCCGTCTCAGATTCCGCGTTATGTAATATCGTTGAGACTGTAAACAACACGTGTTCCGGTTTTGAAAAGAGCATTTTGGCGGTGTTTTCTTTTTAAGTTTTCTTTCAGTTTCGGAGCTTTCGTTTACACTGGACAAAATGTCGACAGTCATTCATGTTTATTTCAATGGCTGGGGGGGGGGGGGGGGGGGGGGGGGGGGGGGGGGGTCAAAAATATTTGATTCGAGTCGAGGAAGTCACCCGTCAAAGCTCAGATTTGTTAGATATCGATTTTAGAAATCTATTATTTTTCATTATCGGGAATACTTTCTGGCCCAGAACTCAGTCAAAATTGCATTATTATTACCACTTGATTTTAGAGTTATCCATCCTTGTCTGTTTGAATAGATTTTGGTGTACACATCCCGAGCAGATTATGGCAGTTGAAGGCAATTATTAGTACTCATCTTGAGTAAATAACAAATTTCAAAAATCAATATCTAATAACTATGAGCTTTGTTTGATGGGTTCCTCGACTCGAATCAAATATTTTTTACCCCCAAAGAAATAGTAATATAGGACCCTCTGATCGGATTGTTGTTGTTGGAATCTGTTGAGATGGGGACCCTCTGTTTGGATTGAGTACGTACTTTAAACATGATAAAGCTTCAGGCAGTGCAGGGACTTACACGTGTGATGAATGCAACATGGTGTATAAAACGCAAGCATATGGGACAACTACCCATCTGGGCAATTCCACGACGGAGAATGAAATTTGTGAAAAAATTAAATCTTGAATATTGACTAAACAGTTTGAAAATCTGATAGTTATGGTATTCAAGTTATTGAAAACAGTTTTTCTCTCTCTCATATTCATCAGTTTAGTGCTGAAAGCTTATGCCATTGTTAACCCACATGTGCTACTAAACTTTTTGCCAAAAGTGGCTTGTAAGTAATTGAGCAAATAGTAACAATTATTTAAGATTGGCCTGTAGTATTTCAGTATTTAAATAGGTCGATGCACGCTATAACACATCTTGGGTTTATATTTCTGTGACTGATGTCCATTTGGGGAAAAATAATTTTTCAGAAATATACAAACTATATGTAATGTCAGTCACGAAAATACTACCTTTTTTAGTATAAAACAATATTGCATGACAATATGACAACCATATCTTAGAGACGCTCAATATACCTGAGCCTCAATGTCTGTGTTCAAAATAAGCACCATTCGATGTCTAAGTTGACCGCTAGCAAGAGTTGAAATTATGTAATGTCAGTCACGCGTAATGTCAGTCACGGCATGTAATGTCAGTCACGTCGTTTTGCAATTTGTTCCTATTCTGGTAGATGACATAAAAATCTTGTAAGAAAACATACTACATGTTTTAATTGGATTTGTAAACATATGCAGTTCCATATAAGTGCATCTACTACTAGTAATTTTGAATATTGTTCTCATGATGTACATGTATGTGAGCATTGAATTTACGGTATGTGTAGCGGTACTTAATATAATAAGAAATGCTTCAGAACATAGATGGCGAGTGAGTAAGTCGTACACGTCATACTTATCTCCTGAGATGTGTTTTTGCGATTTAAACATCTGAAGTTTCTGTTATGGTCAGTGCTGGGAAGTTCTGGAAGTGGCCTTCATATGAAGACAAGCTTATATATCAACTGGAAGACATATGCAAGAAACTGAATGGCCCAGTTGTTGTTAATTCACGTGGGAATTTTTATATCCCAGCAAATAGTTAAATGCATGGTATAGATGATGACACAGTGCAGTTCTTTGTTCAATATTATTTAGTGCGAATGGATGTACTGTGATATTACAGAGCTCTGATTCTTAATTGGCAGTACTATATATTCAATGATTGGTTTAATGTTCTTATCTCCGAATAAACAAACTATCAATAAAATGCAATGTCATGATCATTGGTACACAATTGTGAACATAATTCACCATTGGTCTATTCTAAAAAGAAGTACCGGTATGCAAAGTCTGAGCTGCTAACCGGTATATATTTGGTGTCAATAGGCAACCGTGTGTCTTTTAATGCCCCAATATCATCTATCACAGTAACTACATATACTAACTTCTTATCACAATAGGGATGTTTATTGAGAAACTTCTAACTTCTCCCTTCAAGCATTGATAAACTTAAATTAGCTATGGATGTGGTGGAAAATATGCGACAAATTGTTTGACGTGTAAAGTTAGAAGTTTATCAATCTAAACTTCCCTAATATTTCCAGTAAAATCCTGCTGTTTGCATGAAAAAAAACTACTACAAATGGGGCTGCAACGATTCATCATGATTTCAATGCATCGCAATTTAATCAATGCATCACATTGTAAATGTCTGAAGTGATACATCACGATTTATGAAAGGCACACTTTTGAATAAAAACTCATCAAATGCTTTCTAACAATGCTCAAGAATTCAGTTTCTCAACATTTATTTCCAAGAGTGACATCAATTTCATCAATGAGAAAGAGAAAGTTAGTAGGCAATTTCCCTTCCTAATTGCATGAATCAGATTGGTTACCATTTGTGCAATGAGCAACTTGATCCCTACAATGAGCCTGAACGAGGCTGAATTAATTCATAGATATACATGTAGTGACAACTAGCAATTGTGCATCATGGTTCACACCCCATCGAAGCATAAACATTGGGATGTGCATTGCAACGTGAACTTCCGCATTGTTACAGCCCTAACTACAAGTGGGCTGAAAATTATCAGCTAGGTTATATATTCAGAACTTCATGTTCCCAGGTATAATAAACAGTGTGCTCAGACTTTTGTTGTGGTAATGAGTTGTTCAACTTCTACGAGAAAGTCCCAGTATTATGTTATCATATTTCTCAGGAGGCTGCCATACAATGGCGATTCTTATCCACTTATTTATTTATTCAACTTGTATAAAAACTAAATATATCTCACTAAGTACTGGTAAACAAACTGTACCAGGGAAATTTCAACATAGAGTTGATGTGAAATATCCAACTGAAATGTCATATGCATGAAATATTTGTTGAAAATGTTTGCCGAAGTATAAGACAACTACGCAAATCACCTCCCATTTTCCCGGTCTCCGAACGCCATTGTCTGAAAAACTTGTGCAAAAGGTAATTGAGAATTTGTTCATACTGTAGGCTAATGTTTTGCACAAATTTAATCATATAATATCAGTCACAGACATTGGTCTATCCATAATATTTTTTTGAAATTCCAACTATAATAATTGAAAAAGTGTTCATATTAAATTATTTGAATGTAAAACAACTTAAATTTGAAATCCAGTTACGATGTATCTTGGATAATTTTGTGTAATGTCAGTCACGCTTACATTAGCCAATGTCATGTTCATGTGCTGTATATGGTAATAAAATATATTAAATGCATTTAAACCCCATAAAATATGATTTTAGGGCACTAATTACTCATTTGGATCAGAAACTGTTGGAAATACTTGATATGTTTCATAGCGTAATGTCAGTCACGAAATTAGTGTAATGTCAGTTACGCATAATTTGGACAACAAAAAATATTTTATTATAGTTCTAAGCTTAAATTTTGCTTTTACATTATCTTGAAATATCTACCATGAAACTTAACAAAGAAAAACGTATGAGTTTCTGTATATTTAAGACAAATTTAATTTGAAAACAAGTTGGCAATGTGCTTTGATATTTTCATGTAATGTCAGTCACGCTAACATTGAACGATGCCATTTTATCATCGCTTGACCAAATTCAGAATAATGCACATTTTTGGGTGCACCCTGGCACAAGCCAACATCACACATAGAAATAATATTATATATTTATACATGTTGCTGGTATCACCACAATGAATCTGGAAAAAGTTCTTTGAATGTAATGTCAGTCACGTGGAATTGCCCATCTATGGAATCATCTACCCTGCGACTGTTGTTGCGTCTTCAAGTTTATAACAACGAGTGTTTCCGAATGCCGAATTGCAATTTTGCATGTACATGCAGACTATATAAATTTTGCGTGATTTTAGTTCCGATAATCCGTTTAGTGGTAATATATTAATTGTTGTGATGGCAGCATGGACGTTTTAATTTGTTTTTTTTTCTCGACAATTATAAATCGAAGTTAATAGTATCTCAAACGACAGTTCATCGCCACATAAGTTGTGATGGAACTTCATGCATGTAGTTCATAGAACGTTTCACAAATCGTTAACAAAACATGCCTAATTGAGAAGCAACACACATATATGATTCGATTCGATATTCGATTCGATTTCGATTCGATCAAAATATCCAATTCACAGGACCCTAGCCGCAGTGTACTTGCCATGATTGTCAGACGATTGGGACCTTGGACGATTGGGACCTCGGCGATTGGGACCTTGGACGATTGGGACCTCGGACTATTGGGACCTTGAGTCAGGACGATTGGGACCTTGAGTCAGGACGATTGGGACCTTGAGTAATTGCTTTCTTCAGTTATATATAAGAAATTATAAGTACGGTCAGGGACATATCCAGGCCGTTTTTCATACCGTTTACCGGTTTTTTTCTTCTATTTAGGTCCGAATTCATATCATAACAAGATGCAAATTAGTTATATATATTGACATAAGACATTTAAGTTTACAAAAATATTTAAGTTTAACAGTTGGAATCATACTGTAAAAGTATGCTTTGTTTTATCTAGCTTTCATCTGTTAAAACTTCAAATAGTTTTAATTCAGGTTTGTTATCATTCAGGCTTCAGACTTCAATATTTCAATCAAAAACAGTACTGGAACAGTGACAATTTGATCAAATAAACCTGGTTATCAGGTGGGATCTCATAACACCAAAATGAGAAATTAACATAGAGATTAGTACTAATAGTACTTAATTACTAACTTAATGGACATTGTTCTGTACTAGTATATTATGTATGTGTCTCACTTGAATTTTAGAAAATAGCCTAGTATATGAATTAGAGTAATAATGGTAAGTCTCATTTCAAGCACGATAAGCATAATCCATCCATTGAACCAAAAGATATGTGACAATAACTTATAAGCATTTCCAATCCATACATATATACAAAATTCCCAAAGTTATGATTGAAAAACTTGATCAAATTGACCTCTCAGTAAAATTCAAAATACTGACTCAATGAGCCCTATATTAGCTCTCAATGCAATGGATTTTCAAAATATTTCCAGGGGGAAGAACATACCCCCACCATCAGCAGGGAGTCACCCCCTCCCAAACATTCCTCCGCTCAGGCCTTTAGGAAATGCCTTCGGAATATCATTGCCCAAAAACAGGTGTCCCCAAAAACACACCACTCCTCTGGGCTCCAGCCACGTTGCCTTGAAATAATCCATAAAGGTTACCATCTGATGTGCATCTAATCAGCGGTGATCCCATTTAGCAATAACAACTTACAAGGAACTTACTAACACTAACCCAGTGTACTAATTATTTAATAGGAACGTATAAATGAAATATAAACGTATAAACATATATTAACTTGAATAAGGTCCCAATCGTCTTGACTCAAGGTCCCAATCGTCCGAGGTCCCAATCGTCCAAGGTCCCAATCGTCCCGAGGTCCCAATCGTCCAAGGTCCCAATCGTCCAACTTAAGGTCCCAATCGTCCAAGGTCCCAATCGTCCAAGGTCCCAATCGTCTGGATACCCTTGCCATTCGGCCATGGTGTACATGTAGTTGCCACGGTGTACGTTCATTAAACTGAAAAAAGACGATACAAACTAGAAATATAACCATGTTGTACATGCCATTCGGCCCCATTGTAGTTGCCTTTCGGCCATGGTGCCTTGCCATTCGGCCGCAGTGTATATACTTGCCGTTCGGCCGTGGTGTACTTGCCGTTCGGCCACGGTTCACTTGCCGTTCAGCTGCAGTGCTCAACTGCTACAAACTCTTCGACTCCGCGGCCGAACGGCAAATACAACGTGGTGCCAATTGTTTTGTCTGAAAGTCCAGCGGGTTCGAGTACTAGTTCGATATCATCATGTACGACAACATGATGTCAACATCGCAATCATGATCTCATCGGGCCACGATTCCTCCACTTACGTCAGTCAGCTGTCATATACGATTGTATCATGGTCGTCTGAATGTTCACTTATAGGCAGATATTAATAAATAATATAAATGTATTTTAACTATTTATCACTCACTGTTCAGAACTCGACAGAACTTTCAGTGAAAGTTTCAGAATGCCTGTGGCTGTGCGTGCAGGTTGCCAGTGAACACACTTTACACAGTCAGTGAGTGACAAGCCTGTTGGAGTTTTTTTCATTTAGAAAAATTAATATGTAAGCATACTTCACATGTTGAGAACTGAGTATAATTTAAGGAATAATACTGCAGAAAGTGCAGTATACGTGTTATCGAACACGAAATTATACGAATTTTTACGGCAGAAATAGAAAGGTCAAGGTTTCCGCCAATCCGGCCGCAGGGAAAGGTAATTTCCGGACACATTTGTTCGATACATTTACCGGATTCCGGCTTCCATACTAGACTAAATAACTTTTGAAATTTGGATATATAGTTATTAGTTCCAACTAGTATAATATAACATTACCAATTGATGATGAGTCGAGTGTAAATTCCCGAATTAGCATTAGCCTACTGTTTCGTCGAATTTACCTTCAATCAACATTCTGTACGAAGTATCTAATTACGTTCTTCGTATGTTTGCATAAATATTCTCACCTTTACTAAAAATATTCTTGTATAACGGCTCAAATTCAGTGGTCTTGGTCCTTATTGGAGTCGAAACTGTGATCAACACCAACAACCAATATGGCTACCATGATACAACGCGTGCAGATGGAGTTTTATCAGTGCGCATGCCTGGCCAATACCGGTACTCGATACACATATATGTTCAAGTGTTTACACATATATGTGTAAATATATAAAAACATACACAACATGTGTATACACATGTATACAATACTGTATAGATATTGGAGGTACACACCATGTGTCCAGTGCCAATGGCATTCTACCTACACAGTAGTTTGCAGAGAGTAGATAGCGGGTTTTGATCCTAACTGTAATTGGGTACATTCCTAGTTCCCCATATATAAAAACGGATGGTGTAGACTTCTTCATATTAAGTGTAAATTTCAGGAACCAGCATTCTAGTTTTTCGAAACACCTCATATTTTCATGTCCCCATAATTCAGCCCCGTAAGTCATTATTGGTATGATGCTTTTCTCATATATCTCAAGAATTGATTCAATTGTGAGTTTGTGACAGCGTGATTTGTTCAGAAGTGCATAAATTGCAGTTTTAGCTGCCTGACATCTCAGATTTCGTTCCGCTACGAACGTACTTTTTGTGGAAAACTGTCCCCAGATATTTATAACTATTAACTATCTCAATTGGAAGATTATTTAGTATAAAACCTATTGTCGTTTTTTTCTTTCTGGGTTTCGGGCCGAAAACGACGACTTTAGTTTTTGTCGTGTTTATTTTCAATTTCCATATGTTGCAGTAATCTGAGAAGGAGTTTAATGCTCGCTGTAGGCCTTCGTGTGTATCAGAAAGTAATACAGTGTCGTCGGCGTAGATAAGTAACATTATCTTCAGTAATATACCGGTATCAATTCCACAGAATTTATCTAAGCTGATGCCACAATTTGTTTGCGAGTTAAGGTATTGTTCAATGTCGTTGATGTAGATGGCAAAAAGCAGAGGTGAGATGTTGTCTCCCTGTTTTAGGCCAATATGACTGTAGAAATAGTCTGATTCGTCTTCATTGAGGCGAACAAATAGCTTAAAGGGGTACTGTACGCCATTTTCATTAAATTTCCGGTGACAACAACGATCTAATATCGATAATATATAGAAACATAAGTAATTTGAGTCGAAGATGTATTCTGTAAACGCTCAGGTTAATAGGCTATCTTAAAATTTAATAATTTAAAAGTTAATAATTTGATATAAATTGAATTTATGACTGGAGCTATAAAATGGCGTCAATTAAATTACGAATTACCGTAATCAAACAAAGTAATTGAGGGATACTGGCTTGTTAAACCGATCGCACACACGATCGCTTAAAAATATTATGATGATACGGGGAGAACACTCAAGCCACTGACTATAGCGACAATACAATAACTTAAATGATTATATGGGACTAGTATGCCTATAATATAACTTTTATTTGATTCATTTGGTTGAAAACTGTACAAATATTACTCGACAACGACAATTTGTATTTTTGCATTCCGGTAAATTTGTCATCCGTAACACTACTTCGTACTCAACAGACTTTCAAATAATGAAAAAATTGTTACCTTATTCTCCGACTCGGAGACTATAGAAACCAACAACAACATTTGGCGTACAGTACCCCTTTAATGTCGTGATATAAAGCTTTTATCACTGTCAGTATTTTACCGCTAATTCTGTAGTTAAGGAGTTTTGACCAAAGTCCTACTCTCCATACCTTATCAAATGCCTTTGAAAAGTCGACGAATGCACAGTAAAGATTTTTCTTATTAGCTTTAAGTGAGTGCGTTAACGCATGAAGTGCAAACGTATGGTCTATTGTAGAATAGCCTTTTCGAAATCCGGCCTGCGCCTCCGACTGAATACTATTTGTTTCTACAAACGATTCGATTCGCTCACTAATTATGCTGGTAAATAATTTCGCGAAACAGCTGAGAAGTGTAAGTTTGCGGTAGTTATCTGGGTCTAAGTTGTTGCCCTTACGTTTATATATCGGCCTAATTATACATGTAGTCCATTCCCTCGGAACGAGGCCTGTCTTCAGAATCAGATTGAAATACTTTACTAAAATATGTTTTAAAATATCGAATGATGATTTTATGTATTCGTTGGCAATTTCATCATACCCTGTTGCTTTCCCATATTTAAGTTTTTTAACAGCTACCTCAATTTCTTTTAAAGTAATATTTCCATTAAAAAAGTTGGTATCTAGTCCTTCAAAATCAGACGAGGGTGCGATAAGTGAGCTGAATGAGCTAGATAAATCTGATCTCAATATGCTATCCCCCATTGTTAGATTGTCAGCCCCTTCTTCTGAATTATAATGATTTTTGAATATTTCTGAGGTGGGTGTGGGTTTCCCCTGTCCCCCTGTGTCAAGTTTCCTGATGAAACTCCAAAAATCTTTGCTAGATCTTGTGCGCAGCTTATGTATTGCACAGCTTATGTTTCTTTGGTGGCGTTTTCTACTTCGCAAAATGACCATTTTATAGTTTGTTCTGCTTGCCAACATAGCGCACTTATTAGTAACGTTTGGTTCACGTTTAAATAATCGGCGGATCTTCCTGTAGCGCGTTCGGGCCGCCCTGCAGTCGTTTGCAAACCACGGCTGGCTTGGCTTTCTTTTCATAGAGTTACTGCCCTTGACACGACGTCGTGTATCAGCACCGCCATTCGTTTGTAATTGTTCGGCGTTTCGGCGTGACTGGTTTTGTCCCCAATGATTGCTGCAAGGAGGGTTCGGTAATTAGGTTACAATTTACTACGATTCCTGAATGACAATCTGAGTGAAGAATGTTTTGGTCTTCGATTACTAGGTTAGTCACTCGCTTCGCGAACCGCGGCGTGCTGATTGAATAATCTATATATAACGCTCACACCTTTACACGTGTAGCCGGCCGAAGCCGGTCCCAATCGGCCATTCAAAATAATTAGTTCAGTTTCATCACACATGTGTAAATATTTGCCCCCATGATTATTTTTCGAATGGTCTGGCGATAATCGCTTTTCAGAAAGATTGTTAACTTTGTAGCTATTGATGAGCTTTATGTCGTGTCAAGCAATTTTTTCCGCAACTAAAAAAAAAATTCCTGCTTGTTTTTTTAGTGTTTTGGCAATGAGTTGGGCTTCAAAACCACTTTGAATGAGAGAAATAATGTAATTCTAACTGGTAAACTGACTGCAGACAGTTATCCAGTTGTATTTTTTATAAATGGGTGTTAGTCCATGGGAAATTCGAACGTGATCCTGCATGAGCGATTTTTAAAAAGCAAAGTCTGCCTTTTGATGTTAAACCGAGCTAATCAAATATACACACTTGTAATAAAATATACTGACAGTAGACTTATTCAGTTTTGTATTACAGGAGGGTGCAGCTGATAAGTTCTATCTGATACACTGAACAGCACTAAGGGAATTGTCATATAAACAACAACCATTCTCATTACAAAATGATCTTGTTTTAGCATAATCTGCAAATAAAACAAACACAAATAACATTTAGCATAAAGGTATAAAAGAAAAATAAGTGGAATGCTCATCACTATAAAACTATGAAACAGCAACTGGGCTCAGCTGGGCTGATTAAAAATAAAACTTTAAAATAAAAAAAGTAAACTCTGTGATAACAGGACATAGAGTATTTGGCATCACAATTAGACTAGATATCTTCGTTTGATAAAACATAACAATAAGCCATGTAAAACTTCCTTTGATTGTCAACTTTTACCAAGTTTGGTTTTCAAAGTTTGATTATACCAATAAAACTTCACTATAGTCATTCTGCCTATATAACTGAACTTGTCATAATTCAAAAGAAGTATTAATGGCGACATTATTTCATGTGAATCTATGGCTTGTTTTATCACAATCTAGACATTGATCTAAACACAATTAAATGTGCAAATAAAACAAATGAAAAACAAATCTGGACGGCTTGTCAGTAAAACAACCTTTGTCATAACAATGTAAAAATAGAAGTGGATTTCTCATCACATAAAGTTGGCACATGATAATATTGAGCTAAGACTGAACGTTACAGACTTATACAACTAAGTATACGTACGACATTTTAGCAGTTCGGCTAAAGTGCCGTATACGACACTCTAGTAAGTAAGTAAATCATAATAATGATTAATGGTGACAGTACACTAATTGGTGAATTCTACAAAATATGTTAATTATCCAGTTGAAGTGGAGTCGCATCCCATATCATTAACATGTATGATACATATCGGTCATCTCCTCCCGCCTCAATGTTGCATTTATAGATGACAAAATAATGTTAAAAAGTTGATTAAACATCTCGAAATGACTACCATTATAGATGCACGGTGTTTACCATTATAGATGCACTGTGTTTACCATTATAGATGCACGGTGTTACCATTATAGATGCACGGTGTTTACCATTATAGATGCACGGTGTTTACCATTATAGATGCACGGTGTTTACCATTATAGATGCACGGTGTTTTAAATTGAGGTACTGTTCCTGGAACTTTTAATCAACGTGTTGATCAAATCCGAAACAGATATCCTGATTTGTCATTGTTGAGTACTCGTTACTCAACCACTGAATACAAACAGCTCAACGCAAATTATCACACAACGTGCTGAGTAGACATTTTAGTCAACAAGATTCAAGATTCTTTATTATTGTTCTAATTACACATGTAATATACGAACAAATCAATATATAATAAATAGCACTATGGTGTAAACAAATAAAATGGTAGATATAACATGGAAATTTAATAAAGTCATCGTGAATATTTGCCGTCGTCACATATGTATGTCGAGAGATGGTAATGTAAGGTGGTGCTGCGGTGATCCGAATAATATAGTATGCCAATGGATGTTTAGTGTGAGGTAATGCATTGGCACGGGATTTTCGCAAAATTCAGGAAGCTCCAGTCATGCATAGGGTTAATCGGGTAAACCTATATATTATTGGTATTTATCGGGTGGATATCTTTTGGCTATTGTATTAATGACGTGAACCTTTTAAATGCACTCCATGTCCAGGTGTAATCTTTTAATGTGCTCTGTCCCTCCTAATCTTCTCCCTTGTCTTCCAAATGATTACATAACCATATTTGGGCCCCGCGGGGATAGTCGGTAAGGTGTTGTAATTTATAAGCATCGGTAAGGTGTTGTAATTTATAAGCATTCCACCAAAACTGCGGTTCAGCTGGCAACATTTGGCGGGATATTATAAGAGTTTGGTATTAAACGGATTAGATGAATGTCACTACGGGAATCACTCTCTCTCTCTCTCTCTCTCGGATATTCCACCAGTGCATACCTCACAGTGGTGCAAGATTGGTGGAGAAAATGGTGGAAAAACTGTGTAGAAGATCCAATATGCCGCACAT
Organism: Siphonodentalium dalli; assembly: GCA_032622095.1. Lineage (NCBI taxonomy): Eukaryota > Metazoa > Mollusca > Scaphopoda > Gadilida > Siphonodentaliidae > Siphonodentalium > Siphonodentalium dalli. The sequence goes on from CP136062.1 coordinate 198,420,017, forward strand.
TTCCGCAACTTTACTGGCTATACATTGGCGGTTAGGGGGGATGCATAATAATTGACGTTTTTTTTTTCACTGTTACTTTTAGAAACAGATTCGAATCCAACATTCGTGAAATTGCTAGCATTTGAGGTGGAATTAAATTGTTATTTTACCGTATTATTCGGTCAGGATGTTGTTAATGGCCATGAAACGTCAACGGAGTGTATATTTGATGGTTCTAGATACACAGGATTAAGTTACTTCGCATGATCACCTTCATAATCGGTTGAATTTACCTCAATACAAACAACCATTTTTGGCTGCAGATGAATGTTTATGACGGTGTAGAATGTTGCCTGGTTACGGCGAATAGCAATAAGTAATGATGGGGTAGATGAAATACACGATGATGGTGTAGATTATAGCTAGACTTGGTGGTGTTGAGGAAAATCGTGATATACTAATACAAATGGCCATAATCGAAAGCTGTCATTTGGTTAGAAATTTCGAACTGTTGGAATATTTGAGATATCAATTGGAAAGTTTAAATCCAACGGGTGGGGTGGACATGGCATTTCGCGAACATGGACGTTTGGCCCGGTTCAATTGAGGGGCGGGTGCAGTTTGAAATTGCACGATGTACCCCCCCCCCCCCCACAGACCCCCCCCCCCCCCACAGAGACCAACTAGCCACCCGAGCCTCATCGAATGTGGAGAGATGGGGTAAAATGAGATCAATTAATGTATTGATTCTTTCCTCTTTCCAAATTTCCGTCGGCTGTTTACAAAGCAGATATGTCATATAGGAAAGGTAACACAAACGCTCTTTATCAAAATATGTTTTAGAAAAAGTGACAATTTTCTATAGAGAATATTATTGGTATTGAGTTTATGCCCACGCCCATATTTCGTGATTTTCAAGGCTGTCCAAATGTTGTCATGTTTTTTTTTTTGCAGGGGTAGGATGACCATTGTACAGCATACTGTATATATGATATACACATCCCTAACGGTGACTCCCCTTAATGCGAGTGTGCTAATGAAAACGTAGTTATATATATATATATCCATGGTATGACAACCGCATAAAACATCTGCATAAAAATAATAAAAAAGTTACTAGTGAGGCAAAGAATGACATCCTTATCCTACAATCATATGCAGTATATATTTCCACAAGTTTCTATATTATATACGGGATCTTCATTCAATGCAATACTGAATAATCGCCTATTATGAGGGGCGAAACAACTGAAAATGAATGATTTTTTGTCTATTTTCCACGTAAATTTAATATTTTTTTACATCTATCACCGCAATCATGGCATTGCATTACTTTGTGTTTGTAAGTGTGTAACCTGCTATATCGTAGCACAAACATATCCCGAATACCTGTTCTTTTGTGTTCATTTGTGCCGAATTTCCCTAAAACAGTGACTTTTTGCTGAATTTTGGGGTGAGGGTTGAAATAATTTTACATAACACATCACGTGTTAAATATGATGACATATTCCGCATACTGTCGTATGCGGTATATATATACGCACTTTTCTAGACTATATACGATATCCCCGGTCAGAACAATATTGATCTATCGCCCATTAAGTGAGGCAAAAAAAAAAATGAAAAATTGCGCTGTTTTGTCTATTTTTACAATAAATCTAAAAAAAATCTTCGTTATATCAGAGAAATCGTACCACTATCATAGTAAATATCTAGAGATATGTAGACTACAATATTTTAGCGCAAAATGTTCGCGTTTCTATACTTTTATTTCTCATTTTGCCGAATTTTACAAAAACAGGGATTTTTGCTGAATTTTGGCACTTAATCAGCTAAAAATCATCTTTTGCATCATTTGTATATTTCACACCGGGTCCTATCCGATGCGGAATGTCATAACCTTCAAAATGATGTATCACAAGCCCGTGTGTGGTGCCGATGGACTAAACGTTCTGAAATCGGTTCCGTCCGCTCCACTAAAAATGGTGGTTCTTTGTCTAGCTTTGGTGGAGATATAGATGCTTTTTAAATTGAAGGCGTGAGTCTAGAGTGAATCCCAGAAAAGTGGCTTCGTTAGATTGCGTGATGGGTGTGTCAAAAAGAGAGAGTTTGGGTTTGGAGTAATTACGTTTATTCCCAAACACCATTAATTGCGTTTTTTTCAGTGGATTTAATTTGATTCTCCATTTGGAACACCATTTTTCTAGTCTATGAAGCTGATTCTGAAGTCTCTGTTCTAGATATTTTACTGATCGACGTCCACAGTCCAAGGTCGTCAGCAAATCGAGAGATTTGAACACTTGATGTAGGGTCAATGGGTATGTCATTAACGTATATTAAAAATAGCAGAGGACTGAGTACTGATCCTTGGGGTCCCAGCCTTTAAAGGGACGCTTTCTGAAAGTTCATCATTTATTTTCACTTTTATAGTTCTATGTGTGAGAAATGATGATAGGAGTCTAACCATTTGGGGGGGGGGGGGGTCTGTTGTCATTCTTAATTTATACATAAGGCCAGTGTGCCATACTGAATAGAACACTTTTTCTACATCTAGGAATAGTGCCCCGGTTTCCCATTCTCTATTCATTGCCGTTTTGATATCCTCTGTGAGTCTATATACATGTCCAATAACCTCTTTACCTTCCCGGTAAGCCCTTTGGAATTTATCTAAATAGTTGGTACCCTCGAGATGGGATTTGATTCTGCTGCTGATTACCCGTTCGAAAAGTTTACCCGTACATTGTAATAGGCTGATTGGTCTATAGTTTGTGGGTATTGTATGGTCTTTCCCATGCTTGGGTATCATGGTTCCTATTGCATTTTTCCATATTTTGGGATAGTTGCCTAGTCTCATGCATTTAGTATACAGGTTTGTGAGTCTGTTAAATAGGATGTCAGGGGCTTGCCTAAGTATTCCGTAGGTGATTTCGTCATCCCCGGGGGCTTTGTTGTGCTTGCCTCTTTTAAGATTTTGTCTCACTTCCTGGTTAGTGATTTCGGCTACCAGGGGATCCTTATCTCCTGGTTCCTCTCTCTCTTCCAGTAATGGTAAAAAAAAATTCAATATTGTCGTCGATGAAGTCGTTGACTTTATGTTTGAAACCCCTATTAAATATATCCCCTTCGTGCGTTTTGTGGATTTCCCGGAGGCTTTCAGCGAAGATTTGGGCTTTCTCTAGATTATTTTCGGACTTTTTCCCGTTTTTGCCTTGGATCTGTTTTGAATTTCCCGTTTCTGTTTTGCCTTGGCCTGTTATAGGGTTTTGAAAGTTTGCCAATTTCTCGTTCGTTAAGACTGGAGGTGATTTTTTCCCACGATTTAGCTTTTTCCTCTTTGATTTTTTGTTTTACTTGTCTGTTAAGGTTATTATAAAGTGTTTTATATTCTGCATTTCTGGGTTTTTAACCGAAAGCCTCCGGGTTTTCATTTTAAGTCTTATAAGTACTAAAGTTTCGCTAGAGACCCTCCAGGTATGGGGTTTGACCTCTGTTTTGGGGCAAGCTTTTTCTAGGGCGTTTGTTAGGCATTGACATATATTTAGTGCAGCAGATTCTAGTTCTTTTGGTCTGGTAAGAGGGGAATTTGAAAGGTTGCTTTATATTTCTTGTTGAAAGAGGTTCCAATTCCAGGCTTAAGACAAGGGAACTATATAAACCCCCTCTCCCCACGGTGTTCTTGAGAGCTGTCTATTTGATGGTTCGAAAGCAAAGCCCACTTTACTGATTACCGCGTTCGGTGCAAGCATGCGTGCACGCGTACAATATATATACATGTGCATGTATACCCACATACAGAGCATCTGGTAATTAATACAAGAATGAGCCTTTGAGGGTAGGCAGCCTCATTGGCGAGTCAGAGTTGATAATAGCCGCTGATTGTGTTATTTTGCCGGTGAAAAAAGCAAGCAAGCTTCCTATATAAGTGATACCGAAATGAAGTCAAGCAACGCGGCCTTCGGGTGCATCTGACCAGAAGTTGTTGGACGGGTTTCTTGAATGTCCATGTCGATCATAAAGTGATTAAATGGAGCGCATCGCCGAATGGGACAAATTGACCCGCGCGCAATACGAAACCACGGAGTCATGCGAGCAACATATATTGAAGATATTCGAAATATGCCTCGAGAGATATTATGCAGATATCTCCATTGATTCACTCTTAAAGACACCGCAATTTTAATGCAACATCTTTGGTATATACCGACATGACATGCGCTGCATATACATGTATCCCATAAAACAGTTTTATAATAAGTTCAGGATCTCAGATCTTGCCGAGATTATATTACTTTTCATGTGCGTTCTATGTGTATTAAATAGCGCATTTGCCCTCATTCCCATCAAATACTGCATATGAGAACATATTTGATTTTTATTTTTTTCAATAATTTAGGCAATAAAAAAATGCATTTACCTTTAGTTATAACCCTATACATATTGTGTGTCACACGTGCATGGTTGATAAATACACGAAATACCCATCTGCAGGTTTTATATAATCAATCAAATTTGCCAAAGCTGGTCAAAATAATGTTAATATTCCAGCTGAATTCAAACTTTCGTCCAGAAGTTAGAAAACAGTTTACACTCTTCAGTTGTATCATGTCATAGGAAAAAACCCAAAAAGGAGCGCTCTTCATTAAATGTTCATGCTGAAAAAAATTGTCAGGATTCAAGCCGCCACGGGATCCACCCGCTATATAACGAGTTGTTGGAAGTCGTTATAACGACTTGCACGTTTTATAACGACTTGTGTGTATGTGTATTTGGGTGCGGTGGTGTTTGGAATGCCCTAATGTGCTTCTGTAGATAGGATGTGGGTGTTAGGAAATACGACAAAACAACAATACTATTGGCTACGTGCCGTGAACATTCATTTCCACAATTAGACCTATTCATATTCGACCGTGCTGTCATTCATAAAATCATACAGCCCGTGCATGTCATATATGCCAAGGACGTGCCATTATTAAGCATTATATAAGCTTATTGTGAAATGCTATTGTCGTCTGCATTATTCCCTATGTGCCAAACGTTTATCTGAGAATTAAAATAAGGTTATAAACTAAAGAGGATAAGATGCATATCAATCAATTTATCCCAAGTAGATTATTGAAATATAAACTGATCCTGGATTTAGAAAGGAATCAATCTTGAAATCGAATCTCCAATTACTGTTCAATAGTTTGTTGTGATAAAGAATTTAGATCCGCGGTCTGATTTGATACCAAACCTGACATTTCCTGGGGAAAACATTCAGCTTATCGTGCAAAAGAAAAAAGAAAACTACTTGAAATGTAAAACATTCTACGAAAGCATGGAGCCGCCACATAAAAATAGTTTCTATGGCGTATATTCCCGTAGTACGGTGTATATTCGCCGCAATACGACGTAATTACGCCATTCATATGGCGTAATTATGTCATAGTATACGGCGTATATTCACAGTAATACGGCGAATATACGTCGTAGAAAATATGTGTGGGTAACGGCTCCTTGCTTCCGTATCATTCGTATATGACACAGTCGCAAACAAAAGAATCCACAGAAAATTAAAATGTCGTCGAAAGCGATCACGGAAGCTCATTGTTGATAACGCTCTTTATTAACTACCGCTTTTGGCCAACAAAAGCATGGACGCTCTTTATAAGAGGCGATCGTTGGACCATTTGCACGCCTGATGTATTAAACAGACATGGCTCATTCGAACCTCCAATTTGTTTTCTACGAAATTACGGATACGATAGGTCGATAAATAAACGAACTATTGATATACCTGGTTCATATGTTCTGAAAAAAGACAGCCATTTTTCAGCCGTTTTCAACTTTTCGCTAGAAGTCAGACAGACGCTCTTTATTGCTGCCTTATCAGGAATAGATGACCAGGGAACGATCTTTTCTGTTCCATGTCGCGCAAATGGTTGGTTTGGGGTTGGGACCCAAACATCGTATCACAGTTGTGTGTAACGATTTCGTTACGTCAATGCATCTTTTTGGGTTACATTATGGTCGGAGAAAGGTAGTTCGTATTTTTATCGACCTATTTCGATACTGAGAAAATTCAAAAGCGAATAATATTGTGTGTATTTTGGAGCGCTAACCGCCATGTGACTTTAAAATTTCCTGATTGAAAGTCGATATCTGGCCACAATTTCCATTCGGTCAAAAGGCCACATCTTTATGGACGATATGCCACATGAATGTAGTAAAGAAAAGCCATTGTTTCTGTTATTTTTGTAACCGAGCCATCTTTTCTATTTCGTCGGAAGAGGCTTATTATATGCTGGTTTACAAATTATAAGAATCACAATGAAGATGGTAATGGATAAGACTCGAGGGTATATCCTACGAATACAAGAAACCACGTACCCCTCCATTATCCATATGTTTTATAGAGTTAGCTAGGTCAGGGCTAGGTTTAGGGTTATGATTAGGGCTAGGCTATAGGGTTAGGGTTGCAGTTAGAGATAGTGTATTCTTACACGAAGGACATACTGGAGAGACTTTGTTGAGGATATCAAGCTTATTTCAACATATACCCCTTAAGATTGAAGATCAAATTTTCGATTTCTTGGAAACTTTGTTGCACCCCTTGATTTGGCATCAACTGAAACTATCCAACTGACAGAAATTCAAACGAAAAAGCCTCTATGCTTGTTTTGAATGTACCCACTGATTTACCAAACATATCAATCTAAAACAAATTAATGAAACAATTGATTTGAAGAATGAAACTATCAACGAATTTGGTCCTAAAACGTAGTTACTTCCATACAAAAAAAATCACAAAATCTACACACTTACAAATAAAAGTAGTTTTGCGTCGAAATACCGTTGCCTTAATCTTATTTAGCCGACGTTACGCCCAAATCCAGTGGCGGGAATTTTCGTCAATTTAACTGTTAAGAAGTTCGCGAGGTAATATGATTTCGTATTCTTTTGCAATTATGTGAACATTGTGATAAAGTATATTTTACACATTAATTTACTACTTTCAGATGACAACTCTTGTAGAGTTCAAAACAAATAAACAGCTCAAAAAAGTCCCCCTCGGATAATACCATGTAGCTCCTATGTTATTCGCCTGGTTGCGTTGACATTTTGAACGAATTAAGAACATGGTAATTGCAGTACAGTTTTGGGAGTCATCCTTCTGAATGTCGCTTGGTTGGAAAATTTGCCATGTTCAAAAATCACACTTTCAACTTTGACACTCAACACAATTTTGTGTTGATCAGATTACAGTAGCTTTGGGGGTAACAAATATTTGATTCGAGTCGAGGAACCCAACCATCAAAGCTCATAGTTATTAGATATCGATTTTTTAAATCTGTTATTTTTCACCACCTGGAATATTTGGCGGAATTGACGAGCCGACCTCTCGATACTCTCGATATACACCAACTTTCGTTTAACAAAATATTGATATATAACACGTTTTTGGGGATTTTTTTTTACTATAGTTGACAGTGGTTTGCATTAATTTTTGGTAATTAATTGATTCTGATAACTGCACGAAGCGTCTTTTTATGAAATGTTGTTGTTGCTGTTGTTGTTGTTGTTATTGTTGTCGGAACCTGATATATGTGTTTATTACCTCCATTACTGAAGAGCATACATAGTGTTACACAGTATTCATAAGTATCTAGATCCGATAACACATTATATACAATAAATTAGGATATATACATTGCGAAAACAGAAAATAGAGAGAGCTGGATAGTGCTGGAGTGACACTGAGTGCAGAGAGAGGGAGTGGTATTGAGAAAGAGAGAAAGAGAAGATAGTTATAAAGATACAAATAGTATGATGTCTATCTCACACGCAAGTGGCTTCGTGGAAGAGAGATAAATGTATTTGTCTTATTTCATTCTCACACGCTAGTGGTTACTGTCACAAAACAAATAATCTTTCATCGGAGAACGCGAACTCCGTCATTTTATACAATTTGTTTGATGAACCGACATGCCCGGATGAGAAACTGTGCCGCGAATATCAAAATTTTGTCCCAACAGAGTTCTACGACCGGTGGTGGGTCAAATGCAGTGCCCCCTAGAAAGAATTCGTGAAGACGATTTGGTTCCAGGGAATCCATGAACACGAAGACATCGATTCCGTAATGGTCCAAGATACCACACCAGAAGATGTAACGTAGTTGAACCATTGCCGGGGAGGTACACGAATTTGTGATGTGCTCCATCTCGTCGTTATAGATTGCTCTACAAGCTAGTTGTTGTTTTTGAACGTTGTTTTGTTACAAAGAATAGCGAGGTTCCTCAATTCTGCTGACTGGCGTGGGTTCTCAACAAGGAGTCTCCAGATGCTCCAGGAAGAGAGGGGATCGCTATGGACCGAGACTAGACGGCGTAACTGTGTGTCCTCGGAGACTGATGTTATCCATTCATCAGAGTAATGGTCACGCACAGCTGTTTTGACGATACTTTTCCAACAGGGTTTAGTCGGAAAACATCCTTCCTTGAGAAAATTGCTCAAGTACGACTCGAGATTGTACAATTGAATGATGTCAGTGATGTCAGCAGCAAACCCTGTTGCTGGGATATTGAACAGTTGTAGTTGATATATTTTGTACAGGAATATTCTGAGAGGGGTGTCGTGTGTCGTGGGTAAATGAATGAGGTCTCCCAGAAATAAAAGTTTCCGAACATGTAGCTGGTGTTTTACAGGTAGAAGTCCAAGAAGTCCGTTGGATAGGTTTGTGCTTGCTCTGCGAGGAAGATTTTGCATGTGTTTCGAGCAGGTTCGGAAAGATTTTTCGATAGTATACATTGCTTCTTTGCTCGGTGTGTTGAGAAGTTCTGCAACATATAAAGCTTTTGGTAGAACGATGATTTGACATCGTGAGTGGGCTGCATAGCTTGAGACTTTTCCTACCAGCTATTGAGAAGTATGTTTTGCGCATGGTATTTGCTATATCTTCTGCTCGACATGTACTATGTGTGAATTTGTGCTGGATGATGCCAAGGTGGCGACATTCGGTAGTCTCCATAAGATCTCTCGATCCGAGGGACCATGTCCTGTGTTTGTTGGATTCATGTTGATAGCGTGTCTCGTTGAATACGACCACAACGCTTTTTGTTTGAGAGAACGTAAAACGCCATCTTTTGCTGTATGAATCACAAATGTCGATTAGCCTTTCGAGACCGGCCTTGTGAATTGACATTAAACATATATCGTCAGCAGTAGTGGGAGAAGTGCAGTTTATATGACCCATCTGGAGACCTTGGTCGGACTGCTCAAGAGTGTGCAGGAGTTCGTCAATGAACACTAGATAAAAGAAAGGTGACGTAACTGATCCTTGTCTGGAGCCTTGTAAAATGTCAAATGGTTCTGATAAGCAGCCATTATAACATACACGGCTGGTACAGTTGTTGTGCATGTTGGCGATGATTCTTAGAATTTTTCCTTTGTAGCCGGCTCTGCTAAGTTTGAACAGCAGACCGTCATGCCACACACGATCGAAGGCTAATATTATAACCATATATTATAACCATATACATTGGGATGGTCTATTCAGCTGGATGTGTGTTCAGGGAATACAAGCAAACGGCAGCATATACTACACATGGGGATGATTCATTGGTGGGAAATGTTCAAATAATAAGATAATAATCGGCCATTTTTGTTTAACTTATTATCTGAGCATTTCATTAGAAGGAACTACTTATCAATGAGTACAGAAAGAGTTAATCGTTGGATAATATGTGAAAACGTCAATAAAATAAGCTATAAAAATGTATAAAATGCACAGGTGCACAAATATGGCAAAGTGAATACGATGCCTTGGGACACCTACACTCTTGTGGTTACACAAGCGTACATATCTTTTAAAAATTTATTATCTGTGAAAATTTAAAGATCCACGCGATTTTACGCCATAAACTACCATTGGTACACTTTTCTTACCATACTAGATAGTGCAATGAGGTTGAATAAGCACATTAATAGGAGGTTCGGTTATCGATGTTTTTTTGGTTTTTTTTCAGGCTAGCAAAAATTCCAGTGTTAGCCTCATGATTTCGATTCCACAAAGCCGGAGAAAATAAAGAGCGTTTTAAATTATGATCCTTTGTATACGGACGCGTATTCAACGTAAACTGATTAATTTGTCAATAGAATTTCACGAGGAAATTGGGTCTCAAATCGGACAGTTGATCTTTAACCCTTTACCCAACAAAACCGGCCAAATAAAGCTTCAACAGCCTAAAATATCTTCGGTCTGTCTCAATAGAACCATACAAATATGGATATCATTGGAACCGGCTCCTTGACCACATTGTGATAGTTACAGTTATGCCCTGTGCCAATGCATTCTCTTATATATGCGAGTCGACCATATGTCGCCTCGCATATATAAGAGAATGCATTGGCCTAAACAAAATCTTTTTTTAACACTTTTTACCATTTTTTCTTACATTCTTTAACAATTGTATAATTTTTAATGTGTTAAGCCAATGCATTCTCTTATATATGCGAGGCGACCTATGGTCGACTCGCATATATAAGAGAATGCATTGGCACAGGGCCGTTCTGTTGGGTAAAGGGTTAAAATAAAACTATATAACGGTTATGTTACGGTATGAATTAAATCCCTTCCATGACTGGACCTTCCTGAAAGTTTGCGAAAACCCTGTGTCAATACTTTCTCTTATATATGCGGGTCTCCTATATAGAAAGCCTCGCATGTATATAAGAGAAACATTGGCCTAACTCTTTACCTTTATATTTTAATCCAGTGCATTCTCTTATATGGGAGGCTCCCTGTGGGAGAAAGATATATTAAATTTATTCACGAAATAACTATCTATATGATTTAGGTCTATATAATGTAAAAAAAAATTACAAGGATGAAAAGTAAAAACATTTTTTAACTTTCTCTTTGGAAGACGATAACTGACCATCAAAACCTCCCACTAATGATGGGCTCATGTGTACTACTTAAAGATGCATAATCAGAATTAATGCTTCCCAAATTACTATTTCTTTGGCTTCGGGGGTAAAACATATTTGATTCGAGTCGAGGAACCCACCCATCAAAGCTCAGAGTGATCATTACTAGGGCCCTGCGAATCGATTCGATTCGATGTGATTCGGAATCTTTCGTCTAATTCGATTCGATTCGAAATCGGCTGTCCAGATTCGAATTGTATCGAATCACTGGCACCAGTTGTATTCTCAATGGACAATATTGCTTTTTCGCGAAGATAGTTTATGATACCATCGAAAGACCACACATTACAAAAATGTTGTAGACTGAGCTATACTATATAGACAACTGCAAGATTGCATTGCAAGACTAATGAAACTGATCTAGCAAAATTTCATGTCAAACTTCAGCTACGGGAATGCTCACTGACTTCATTGTTGCTTATGATAACATTTCGATATTATATAGCAGAGATAGCCACAAAGATTGCGCACTTAATTGGTTAAATGCGAATTTGATCCATTTATGGATAATATATACAATATATACCGATGATCACATAACTTAGTTAGTAAATTGATACCGATACGGCCACTCAGTAAAGTGATATCTACATCTTCACTATTGATACGACTGATGTAATGATACGATTCGAGATTCGATGCGATTCGGAATCATTTGGCTGATTCGATTCGAGATTCGATTCAAAATAAAAATGCCCGATTCGCAGGGCCGTTCATTAAAGAATAGATTTGACACCAAATTAAGTAATCAAATTGCTTCGTAGCCAATTCTTCACTTAGGAGGCGAATACAAGTTAACACACTGGCAAATTTGCCTGGTATTTTGCAGAAAGCTATAATGTGCCAGAAACTAACGCAAAAATGCTTATAAAATGCACACGTAAGAATAGTATACGTATAAGAAGTTAATTCAAACTCGGCAGTTTCACCCGCAACGATGCTACTGAAAATTGTCTTCAAATAGCATTCAACAATCTGGCAACATAAATTACACAGGTATTTGAAAACAAATGTCAGTAGCACCGTTACAGAAATTTTACTTCTCATGTCGTTAGCTTTGGTAAAGATGCATTTTATACATATATTGCCATTAAGGTTTGCTAAGACGAAATGCCTGAAAACAGTACCTGAACAATTTGCGAGTATGTGTACGTTACCTAAGATTGAGAGACAAGTCTAAAGGAGCTGCTGTCACTTGAGAGACCAGTCTATAGGAGCTGCTGTCACTTGGAAATATTTTTTTCTCCAATTATTTTATATTACTTTAGACATAAAATTATGCTATTTTTAGAACATTACAACATTTTCGAGTGTTAACATGAATGGTCAGTGTTTATTACAGTCCACTTTATTTTATCTATGATTGATTATGTGCAGTCTATAATTATTTTTGGGGAGAAATTAGAACATTATGTTGCGCAATTTCTCGCAAAAAGAGCCAAAAAAAAAAAAAACACACACACACAAAATTTCTAAATAAAATTGACCATTTAGTTTTTATTATTGTTTATAGGTATATTAGGCATTCGGGATGTTGCCAAACAGTTTGAACTAGAACAGTCTGGGACTGATTGAAAATATCAACCCTAACTGAATAAATTGTAAGAGGTGTCAAATGTACGTCTTTTCGATATATTTCATGGTCTTATACCAGCCTCACATTAAAATTGTCGAATTAGCAAATACAGCATACCGGTATTGTAGTTTAATGTTTTATTATGATGGTTTAATAATGCTATTATATATAGAGGATCTAAACATTTTGTAGTTGAGTATTGCCGAATCTAGATTGAACTGCCAGTTGACAGTTGCTTCACTATAGAGCGGCGAGAGATAAACACACCTTTACACACAATTATGAACACACAATTAACAGTATGATGCCTGCGTTATGCCAAGGAATGACAAGGCAATCGTTTTCCGACCAGTCCTGTGATATATTTGAGCAGTGTAGAACTCTACAGTCGCATTTTACCTAACTCGATTTCAAGACAATGCTGCGAAGATGAGCGTGATGCGCAATTCAAAATGCCATTACATGTACATTGGTGACAAGCTGAGAGATATATAAGCACTTGTACAGAAATGGCATACACATAATGGTCACGCAGATGGTCTCTTGGCAAAATATGCATAAGCAGTATAGTCGCACCTCACCCCATCCTATAAATTTGAACATTCATGCACTTTTGCACCAAAGTTTATGACATGTAAACGTTGGTGATTTGGGTACAAGCGGATTGAGTGTTGGCCACATACACTCATCATTTCGTTCCCCAATTCACTGTCTGTTATATAGACAGACAGTGAATGACTGCTGATATGTGTCTGTACTATATAGTAGGTGGTTGACATATGAGTCTGGAAAAGAACTCAACAGAAGACGCCTTATATATGCGATTTTACAGATATTGGTTTGTTGGGAATAATCATGTGTTCAGCACCATTGTCATTATAATACGACGGTGTTAACCCTTCACCCAACAGAACGGCCATGTGCCAATGCATTCTCTTATAATAAGAGAATGCATTGGCTTAACACATTAAGCATTTTTTAGGCCAATGCATTCTCTTATATATGCGAGGCGACCTAT